>OY720383.1:20006328-21323828 GCA_963082945.1 Cerastis leucographa | reverse complement strand
GGACCGGGGAGGTGGGACGGGAGGCCGCGGGAGAGGGGACAGAAGGGAGCGCGACAATCTTTTTGGCCATGGCGGCCTGGGAATTTTTGCCCTTCTTTCTCTTGCCCTTTCCGACGACTTGATAGTCGTCTTCAGAGGATGAGGAGGCAGAGCACGAGTCTAAAATTGATTCTGAGTCGGAGACAGGCTCAGTTGTGTCCATGTTCTCAGAAACGGGAACAATGGACGCAGGTTCGGACTGATCCTTTGTTTGCGAAACAAAAGGTTTCGAAACAATGGGTCTCGGTTTAGCCGGAATCGCGGCGGCGACGGCTGGCGGTAAGCCTTTGTCCATGTTCTCGGGAACGGGAACAATGGACGCAGGTGTGGGCTGGCCCTTTGTTTGCGAAACAATGGGTTTCACAAGAATGGGTCTCGGGGTAGCCTTAATCGCGGCGGCGACGGCTGGCGGTAAGCCTCTGTCAGCAGGTGGCGGCGACAAAGGGCTCTCGAGCGCGTCACTGAAGTCAGTGACGGCAATACTGGATTGCTGCAAGGCAGCGACATCGGACCCATATTTCTTTAAAAAATCTGGGTCGTTCAGGAAAACGCGTTTGAAAAACGCCAAAAGGAGTTCATCATCCGCGTCAAGGGCCATATTGTCTGCTAAGAGTTAGCGAACATCTGAGTGAAGCTCAGCGCGCCTAATAACCTAATTCCTTAAACAATTATGTAGGGAATTTACTGGGTCCAGCGACTCACCCGCTTCAACCTTCCCGCAGCCACAGTCCGAAGGTCCTGGCTTGGTAGCAACTCCAACTCCAGTCTAGGGAACTTCGCTTTCAGGAACTTGTTGAAACGGGTAACACTAGCACAGTATATCGGCGGCGCATGCGTTCGCGACGGAGTCCAATTTTTCACCTAGACCCTGAAGGGGTTAGGCGGGCAGATTGAGTCACCACCCTCTCTCGATTTCGTTGGCACCGTTAGGTTTCCCACCAAGAACCTCGAAACTGAGGAATTTTCCCTGATGGGGCAAAGGAAGTTAAATCGGAATAATATCCGAAGCAAATGAGCAAGTGCTGTCTTAATAAAAAGACAGCAATTGTTCGGGGGTGTAGTCGAGGGACTACTGATGACGTCACGACACTGGGAAGCGACGAACCGATGACACACACTGATAGCGAGCGGGAATGCGAGCAGGTAGCGGCACGTCCGTACGCGACGGCGGTCAGGCGGCGAGTCGACCGTAAACGCTCTCATACATCGCCATTATGTTTGAATTTAAAGCGGGCCGCGCCGCGCACCGCCCCGCGCAACGCGCCGCGTCTGCGTAAATGTGCACTTACATGTTATAACAATACGCGCTTGCATACGACATTATAGAAATTATTTAAAACGTGACGGTAGACTCATCGAGTGGGCATTTCTTGTTTGGCTAGGTAGCACAACTATCTCTTGCCTCATGACCATCGAACAATTAAATCAACGCAGTTTTTAAATAAAATTGCAGTAGGTACATCGCGATTTCCACCTTAATTGCATTACTTGGATGCAAGTGCAAATCAGAGCAAAAAGAAACCATTCATTAAAATTAAAACCTTCCATAAAATTCTTCCTCAATGCACCAAGACGCTGCCGTCTTAAAGAATCAAATTATAAAATAATATTTAAGTCCTATTGAACCTGGGGGTGAGCAGAGGTCCTGGCGGGTCGCACTCCCATTTTTCCCCCGTTTTTCATCGTCACCTCGGGCGGCGTGAATATTAATGAATAGAATTAATTGATTGAACGACCCCATCAATTATTCGGGCCATAATTTTATTTGCACACTGTTCAAAGTTTAAGATCTTGTACTATGCAGATTATGAAAAGTTTTTTAATTTCTATGATGATTTTGGCAGTTTAGAGAATGTTGATTGGATCTGCTCCTTTTATTGAAAACTTCGATCAAACGGATCGAATGTTGTGAATAATATTATGGGTATCATAACATCAGTCCGTGAACGTCAACATCGACCCGCTCTGGGCCCTCGCAGTGGATTATGGCTCACTCCCTCTCATGAAGTCTAATGCGGAATAGGCTGATTATGATTATGTATTATGTCACTTGTGTATCATTTTTTGGGTCATAACGCACTCATAATAAAAATAAAAGGACAGTTTAATGCTACTCAGATTTGCCATCCACAAAATCTTTGCAAAACAATCCACCTCTTTCAAAATCCGTCTTACGTAGGTATTCTTCCATTTGAAGACTATGCCAAGCTTTCGATTAGGTGTCAAGAGCCAGGTCAAGCGGCTCCGGGTCCTGTCTAGATTCAACTTTAGCCTAAGTAATCCTGCCGACAAAGCGAAGCAAACATTTGCACTGGAAATAGAATTTCAACAACGCTTTTCAGTTAAATTCGAGTTCGACCGGCTCGCTTTGTAACGAAACGGGGTTAGGTAGGTCTAGGTGTCCTAGCTGGCTTTATGGAGTTAGTTTCATAGCTTACTTATGATAGTATGAAAGGAAGGTTCTTTAAACCTATGATTAAAATGTTCAAATCCCCCACAATACGAGTATATTATCGAACAAGATCCTTTAGGACAGTATCATTTTTAAGAAGTGGAAAGGCGGCCTGTCTTATCTATTCATGCATTGCATGCTAACTGTGCGTTCCTACTGACGGAACATTCACACAAAAACATGGTGTCTGATGAGTTGAAAGAGTTCAACTATTAGAAGATAGAAAAAAAAAATGCAACATGTTTGATATGAATATTTGTCCAGTAAAAATGCACTGTAATATGACCCACGACTTTACAAAGTAAAAAGTCTTGTTACTTTACTGGCAACCTGAGATAGGTTGTCACTAAAGTAAAACCCTAATAACCCTAAAATAGCACTGTTTATTGTCAATCCATGGCAATGCCTGGTACATACCAGCTGGCCTGTTAGCACAAAACCTCTTACAAAGTGCGTTTGCAAGTAAACAAAGACTGACCAACATAAACCACTGTGTAGACTACAACAGGTCCATATCACCAATTACCATCTCTCCATTGTACATATAATTATTGGCAGCGACGCGGCGTCTAGAGGACTCATTGTGCGAATCTAATTTATTCCCGTGAATGGAGTGAGCTCTTTTATGTAATATGCTCATTATGTGCCCGGAGTGCGCTCACTAGGGCTGACAATGAGCCCACTGTGCTACCTGAAGGTGCACTACTCGCGAGGATCGAGAAAGATGTAAGACTTCTTTGTGTCTGCTTTTAATGTTGAGGAAATGTAAGGTTATTACTATTGGTAGGGCTTCGGATTACTTCCTTTGTAGATCACTTTATCTATTTACTTAGATGTGAAAGTTTATGTTATGAAAGAGGTTGGCCTAAGATAATGGTTTGAAAATCAGTGAATGATGCAGCAATGTTTTGGGGATAAATCAAACCTGGCAACGATGTGGAAGGACGAGATCCGTAGTATTTTTTAAGAGCATCGTTCCATTAACTATATTGACGTTTATGCCCCACCTTGCAAGTATCACAGACAGGTGTAAATAGACCACTGACCACGATATAAACGTTGCCATATACTGATTTAGCAACAATAAAACTACTGCAACGAAATAAAGTTTCCGGTTGACAAAGTCTCATGGGCGAGTGATTCCGCCACAGGTACAAATCAGACAGCCCTGTGCCTGCCGCATTAGCAGCGAGTGCCGACAATGAGACAGTGCCGAGATTACCCCTAATGTTGCCTTTGTTTAGTAACGAGCGAACAAATTGTGCCCCTTTCGCCCCGCCGGCCCTATAGCCCTCCGGCCCTTTGTGCCACTAGTTTCAATTTATGCGTTTAACGGTTATTAATGAGATGTTTAATTAATGGCCAGGTTAATTAGGGGGGGGCTGTTTTGGTGGAATTATGGTTTGCTTGGAAGATGGTTTTTTGTGGAGGTATATGTTCAGTGGTGTGTGACTATTTAGTTATATTTATATTTAAATGGAAATCCAGTCGGTACAGTCCATCACCACTCCTTAGAAAATTCCATCAAAGCAAGAATGAAAGAAAAAGTATTTATTGGACTCACACTGGACAAAGAATTTAAAAAAAGAGGTGAAAAATAAAAATAATTTAAAACTAAAACATGAAAAACCGTTTAATTTAAACAAAATATAGGTCCTGCACCCCTGTAAGAGGTCCAAGGTCCGAGGCTGTCTCGACATGGTACTGCGACATTTAAAAAATAGAGGTCGCTGCCATGGTATTCCATCAAATGATAAGCCGCAAATAGAATTTGAATCACGTCGTACGTAAATAAAAATGTCTGCAGACCAACCTAAGCAACATCAAGATACTACCGAGACATATAAAACCATCCTTCACCCCTGAAACCCCCAAAAATACTGCACATCCGATCCAAAAGCACGACTAGTATAATTTATAGTGGAGTAGCAACTGTAGCCACTGTTCGCCGGGCGAGCCTATTATTTAGTGACGTAGTTTGTCCATAATGGCGGCCGTTCCCGCCATAACGAGCGCTCTGACATCGTCGACACAAACTCATAATATAAAAACATTATGAAGATACGGCCCGCACGTGAAACTATCCTAAATATATAGGTAAGAGCCATTTTCCATATCTAAATGTGTGCAGGGGAATCATTTGGTTGTGCGTAAGTGTGCCATTTTGATCCGGGAGTGGAGGAATGCATCAGGTGATTATTTCGGGCCCCTATTGTGTTGGAGCAGCCGCTAAGAGTTATGAGGTCAATTATGTTGTAGGAGAGTTGCTTGCGATAGATTTCGTCCAGACAAGTGGTGGACTTACTTCTACCGGCAAGCAATAACCACACATGTAACGGCTCTCGACAGCATTGCTCTTTGTCAGCTTTAAAGTATATGCACCGAGGAATGAAAAGGTTCTTAAGACATTTAAAAAATAACTAGCTGACAGGAAAAAAATATTGTAAACGATAGGGCAGGTGGTACCACCGCAAGTTAAAGTAGGATGGATTAGACTGAAAGAAGTTCACCTTCTCAAACCGAGCAAGGTGTACGCGGTTGGTCTGTGAGGTTACAAGTTAACTTCGGATCAACAGACCAGCACCTAGGTCGAAGCCAAGACCTTACCACCTACCAATTCCCCGAATATCATCAGCATATTATCCAGTTAATTAGGCTCAGACAAGTGAGTCTATAACAAATGTTAATTAATTTAATTACAGGTAATACACTAATTAATTATCCGACACTGATATCATTGGCCACTTCAAAGGACTTGACAGACAGTTACAAGATGTTCATACACATAATTAACAAACGAGATTATATGGCCCAATTATATGAGCAATAGGTATTCTTAAACAAATCACGTCTTTTCAAGTTGTTATTTCATCTTTCTAGTCATGAAACGATTCGACTTTTACGGGGATTGATTAATTAAAAGTAGTAACCATGGAGTTTCTTGCCGGGTCTTCTCCATAGGAAACGACCAACCCGAACCGTGCACCTTTTGTTGACGTTTTATAAGTGCCCATGTAGGCCTATGTAAAATAAAATATTTTGATTTTGAAATTAGTCTGCCATTTTAGGGCAAAGTTTCAAATCTGTACGGCGAAAAGTTTAAGAATTCGTCTGACAACTAGCAATTGCAACAAGCTTTCTGTCACTATCCGAAATATTTTGATTGAAAATCTTCTGCCTGACAGCTTTAGCACGCAATGAATGTAAGGCAAGCCATCATCAAGCCTGCAGTTTCCCAATTATTTTAGGAGTCGGCCTCCATTCCAACCAGATGCAGCTGTTACTGCTGTTAAACACAATAATTGGTAATACACCTTGTTAAGACTAGTTGCCAGACTTTCGGGCTACTGACTACCTGTAACGACTGTCAAAATTCTACAAACGACAGCCGGGATCAACGGCTTAACGTGATTCCCGAGGCACGGCGGAAACTCGGTACACATCTATGTAGCGACCTTGGCAAGCGCTGACTAATCAAGATTTAGCCACCAACTCCTCCCGCCATTGTAAGTGTGTCACGCTACTACCTCACAACAGTAATACCAAAACTGTTCCATTTTAATAATTCTGGCATATTTGATTAACATTTTAGGCGCCTTCACCTCATGAAGAGATCTATTTCTCCCACCACGGCGGCTTCATCAATCAAAATTTGATATTGATAAAAAGCGAGTGGAGTGTCTTGTCAAAAACTCCGCTTCAATTAAATAATCGGAGATCACGTTAACTTGATTGATATTTTCATGAAAATAAGTTACCGACCTCTTAAAAATGATTAATGAACTTTAAATTCGGTGACACTTCATCATGATAGAGGATTTTATCGAATTATTTGTTATTTAAACACCTTGCTTGCGGAAAATCCTTAGCGTTTTCCTCCTACGGTTTTTTTTAAACCCACTTAAAAACGGGAAACCAGTTCGGTATGGGGTCTTGTTTTGTCATTTTTGAGAAGTATTTTTTAGACTGACGGCTTTTTTCATGACGTCATCCATGCTTCATACTTTCATACGACCAAAACTAGCAGGAATTACAAAGCTGTATGTCTGCTATTTCAAGAACCCTGTTTACAATTTCAATTTATTTACATTTCACTCCCGACTGCTAACTGTGAGGTCTTATTATAATTGAGCCTGTAATTACATGGGGTAGGCACGTGCCGTTGTTGACTATCGCAACATACAGGCAATCGGTTAAATGTCGTATGCAATTGAGGACACAGATGTCTCATACATAACAGCAATGGAAATCTGAGCCGTACATTCATTTACCACGGGTTTATAGACTAGTAGCTTTTGCCCGCAGCTTTGTCAGCTTTAATTTAGAATTTGACAATAATCAGCTCGGACTCGTGGCGCCATCTATTATCATAAGAATGTTATTGTTGTTTTCCTCGATATGTAGCAGATAGGGCATGCAAACCGGATACCCGGTTAACCGAAAGAACCGGTTAACCGACTGATTTGAAAACCGGTTTTTTGGGATAGTAAAACCGGTTTTTTCGGGTTTTTCGGTTTTGTTTATATCTTTTTTAATAAATAAATATTAGGGAAAACAATAAATTACACACTATAAATATTGAACAACAAGTTATGTTTCTCCTATTGATCTATCTATCTGTCTATCTTATCGATTTAATAATAATTTTCTCAAACAACAGACTAAGCAAACATGAATTGTCAAAAGTCAGTCCTTATTATGTTAGAAGGCAGATACTTACAGCTATGTTAGTAAAATTTAAAATAATTATTATTTTGGACATGCATAAGCGACAGCATGAGGCATTAGCCTCAGGATTTGGCTGTCCACTCTGTCCGATACCACGCTCAGAAGTGTGTCGGTGCTACTTTTTACCCGAGACTGCAGGGACGCCGTTCTTCTTGCGAAGCACCGCCTAGAAGCTGTCCGTGCTGTGGTTGGCGAACATGCCGGAGACACTGCACCGCCATGGAAGTCCCAACAAACCCCTGACGCGCAGAGAATTGGAGGCTTTTTTAGGTGTAATTGCTCCACAGGTTGCACGTGTATAACGTTTGGCAATAGCTTTTAAATAGTGTGACTTTAATATCACGTGAGCATCGCGCAAACCTGCGAGAAAGCATATTACCTCTTACCGACAATGCCCTGCGCTCCCTATCTATGTCCATATCATTATTTTGCTTCTCATTGACCCAGTGTAGTAGTGTAGATCCAAGTACTTAAAAGGCATTGGGTAAGTTTGTATGGACTAGTGGCATGTTTTTTTTTCACAGCGGCCACAAAGATGCTCACGTATAGTGGAATATGATAGTAATGACTCCTAAAATAATTTTTCCGAAAATTATATCGGAGCTGAAATATCTGATTGTAAAGTTGTGTTGTTCCTACTAGCAGTTTGCATACTCTTATGTATTTTATCAAAAATTAACTATTTCCTATCGTTTGCCGTATGCTATTACATTCCAGAATTCGATACTTAGCAGCGACACTATCGAACGGGGTAAAGGGTGTGTTTTTTTTCAAATTAACGGGTTCGATTCTTGGCTAGGAATATTGATTTTTCACAAAACCAATGGCAAAAGCATATTTTTTTTAAATTGGGCTCCTGGCTTCTTTGATCGTTTTTCACTATTCCTCATAGTTTCTGTTTTGGCCTACCACCCAGTTAAAAAATTCACCCTGTATATCTCGGCTCCGATGCATTTTGGAAATATTAAAATTAATGTCGTACTGTGTTATTACTAATAGGTAAAGAAATTTAATTAGTGGCCGTAGACTTAGAGAAAATCATGCCACTTTTACTCAAACGCCTTTGGTTTCTTGCTGTTTACTCTGAGATTTTAGACCTTTGTGTTTACCTACCAAATGTTCCTAATTTTGTATGTTAGTCTTAGTGCCCTGAATTTTTAGACTATGTTGTTTACCTAAATAATAAGTTTTATTCTATGTTATGCATGAAGAAAAAAATATTTTTATATTGATTTTTAGTCGTTTTTGAAGTCCAAACAAATTGTCATTATTATAAACATAGGTAAGATAAACGTAAGAAAATTATTTTGATTAGGCTTTAGCATTTAAATTTTTTTACTACACATTTTTTAATAAAGATTGCAAAAACCGAAAAAAACGGTTTTTATCCTGTTTTGTAAACAAGAAACCCGAAAAAACCGGTTTCTTAAAACAACCCGGTTTTTGCATGCCCTAGTAGCAGACGAATCCTAAGAAGAAGCAAGATTTGTATCATAAGCGTATCCTAAGACGCTCGAACGAAATGCAGATAGAGGACCGGACACCGGATATAGCAGTCGACTGCGATAATGCTGAGTCAGCAGATTAATTATCTTATTGTCCTTAAATTTAAAATCAGATGCAGTATGTAATTTTCACGTGATCTCAACCGTCATCATCATCATATAAGCCCGGAATCACCCACTTTTGGGTATAGGCCTACTCTTTCTTCTGCCACTCTTCTCTGTTCTGTGCGTCCCCTAACCATCCGTTACCCGCGATCTTGACGATATCGTCAACCCAACGCGCTTTTGGGCAGCCCTGGTTTCCTAGGCCCAACCTAGGTCTGATGCCAACATTAAGCAGTAGAATATCGTCGTGATTATCAGCACGACAACAAACCCTTACAATTACACATACGACAATTCAATAACCCAATCAAGTAACCTGACATACGCGATGATCCAAGTCATTGTTTTTGTTCAATTCCCATATCTGTGAGACAATACATCAAACATTAGCATAATATCACAATGTACGGGATAAGCACGCAGTGCGCGACTAATTCCGTTTACTGCTGTAATTATAACAACCATTGTATTTGGTAGGCATGTAGATTGTTGTGTAGGTACTAACACGTTATCTGACGTCTAGGGTCGGTGTCGCGCGGGGTGTCTTCATGAAATGTCATTACTTTCCAAAATTTGATCCTTAGCAGCGACACTATCGAATTGTGTAATAATACAGGGTGTGTTTTTTTTTCAAAACCAACTGGTTCGATTCCTGGCTAGGAATATTATTTTTTTCAAAAATCCAATGACATAATTCCCCCCAAGCCCCCGCGCAAGCGCGCGTGCAAGCGTCCTAACATTCCTTGGGGATGTGGTAGAAGCCAGTATCACCTTTTTCCTGTCTGCTGACTACCCTAACCGATTTTAGAGAACCACGCGGCTGGTTGTTGTTTTCTAATACTATTTTTGCGAACCAAACTCCTGTTATGCTTATGGGGCATAACTTCACACCTGTAAGCATCGAAGTTTTAGGAAGAGGTGTATACGTATAGTATAGTAAGCTGACATTTTTTTTTTTTTTTTATGGATGGTATATCATCAATCAGCTTGTACTGACTGAAACCCTTCCATGTTACTTCTTCGCCCTTTGTGTTCCAGGGCCAGGGTATCTCTTTCGAACAGTCCCGCAACCCTGGCAGGCATCGGCCCTCTCGGACCCCTTTCGGTTTGCTGACATCTCCTTGAGGCGCGCGTGGAACACGGACGCGCCGTCGACACGGCCTGTCGTCATGAGACGGATGGACGGTGAGCTAGCCCATTACTCAGTGTCCACAGGCTGGTGCCTAGGGTGGCCGGGGGCCACTGGTTGCCCCCCGACGCCCGGGGCGTCTCCCGCGGCGGCTGGGACGTGAGGTTCTCTCCCTCTCATGTTCCGCCACCTCCTTCGCTAGCATGACTGCTTCGCAGAAGGAGGCGACGGCTTCCCATTCCCTACCCAACCGTGTCCGGTGAGGACCTGCGTCAGGCGGAAGGTGAGGGCGCCGTGGCACCTCTCTAGCCACTCCTCAAAGAGGGGACTTATCGCCACTATTGTGGCGTGGTTGCGATAGTCGCTGTCTCCATGCCGCTATGAGATCGCGCCGGAGGTCTGTCCGCTGAGCTGACAATTTGCCGCGGCAGCGGAGTTTCCCCCCGGCGTAGTGCCTCCGCGCGCCATTCGTGCAGGCGCGCGAGTACTATCGCCTCCAGATCCCATGGCGGCAATCCGGCCAAGAGGCTCGCCGCCTCGCCGGAGACCGTGCGTTACCCCCGGACCAGCCTTACTGCTACCACCTTCTGGGGCGCGTTCAGGTAATGGGCGGCTCGCCGCCTCAATGAACGCGCCCACACCGGGGCCCCGTAAAGGGCCATGGACCGCACGACCCCACGCGGACATTTCATGTCGTAACGTCTTATTTCATGTTTAGGGGAACAAATGAGTTTTCTTTCTTATGTTTTCGTCAAGTATGTTCAAGGCACGTGTAATGTGGGGCAAGCCTATTGCAATCAACTAGGATTCCTTCAGATTTTGTGCTGCTATACAGAAACTCCAGATGGAAAAACGTGATGGATTAACCGTTAATGCTTTGCTCGCCGATAATACTTTGACCACTAGGTCGAACGAGGCAGTCGAGTAAGTACAGTGGCAAGTAGTAATCAATACTATTTCAAAACCTCTCTTATCTATCTATAACTGTAACCTGTAAAATCATTGAGGGGAAGTCCACGACTTGACAGGACCTGTTTCATATTTCTACTAAACTAATTTCAAAACAAAATGTGAAAAAAAAAAATCCCATAAATAAAATAAAGAGCACTCCGTTCGGTCACAACTCGCTTAGAGAGACGTTCAAAAGCCATTATAATATTTAAAAAGCTATTACTAACGTCCATTTATTTAGTTCTCGGTTTATGTGCTGAAAGTATGGGTCACACTATTTCATTTCTCATATAAATTAGAATAAAATAATAAATGTTTTTTGTTCTTCTTAACCTTTAAAACAAACTCTTAAACAAATTATACCTGCGGAGGATACTTCAAAAGCCCAAAACGAATAAAGAATGATAAATAGATCGATACAAATTACACAGTATAAGTACATCAACATTATAACACAGCTCCTTTCCAATCCAGGTCCAACAACAGCGGCGTACAGGAAAATGTTTCTCCGGAAGAGATACAAATACAATTACAAATATAATTCATAATGTGGCTAATAATGCCTCCAGTAATTTATGTTCGGTAAAAATCACAAATAGGTAAGTACTGCAGGGAACATCATAAGTAAAAGGACTATTAGAGTTCTATTGAGACAATTATTCCTAGAAGGAAATATCATATTGTTACGCCGACTGCTTTACGACAACATTCTAGGACTACGGTCGAGTCTAGAATGTTCCACGATGGAAGTGTCTAGAAAGTTCGAGAAAGTTCTGGACCTTTCTGGAACCTTCTAGAAGGATTGGTTCCACTATAGAGCCATCTAGAAGGTTCGGGAAGGTTGTAGAACTTTCTCGAAGGATGGGTTCTCCCTAAGGAACTACCTAGACATTGACGGAAGTTGTGGAAGTTTCTCGAAGATGGGTCGGCCGTATAAATAGGCGACGAGTTAGCGGAAGGAGTCAGTCTGATTTTGGCTACGAAACGAAGCGATCGAAGTGAACGACTAGTGCGATATCTAAGTGATTAGGGATAAATTCTGTAATTGTGATTAAGTTTAAGTGTTTGTGAAGTGTTTTAAGTTAATTAAAGATTTTTAGCGTTTATTTGGTAGTGTTTTAATTTGTCCTATACCCAGCTCGTTACAATATTTTTACTTGATTATGTAAGCTTGCTGTCAGGCCTCAAGGCTCCATCTTTTGTTACCATCTTTTAGTCATGAAATAATTGTTTATCTCCTTTTAACATAACATATCAACGGTTAAACCCTCCTACAGTACCCACTGACTGCAAAAATAAGTGTTCCCAGTAATTAACGCTCGTTATTTCTCGGCATGGAAAAGAATACTTCGTTAGTCTAGAGGTCGCAAGTAATACTACTGAGCATGAGGTCCTAGCTTAGATTCCCAAGTCGGGCAAAGTGTTATTTGCTTTTTGAAGTAAAACTTCTTATGCGACTTCCAACAAGGTTGCGTTAAACGTTTAACGCTACCATGGAAGCGGTATGAAAGTACTGTTGTGTTAAACGTTCAACGCTCCTGGGGAGGGGGAATAGAAAGAGACAGAGCGAGAGTGAATGCGTGGCACTCGAACGCATGCGTTTAGTATTACGAAATTTCCCTTCTTCCGCGCGGAGGGACTCCACGCACTATTTTTTTCATCAGGTCTTTCTCAGTAATAGGTACGCTGATGTCTGTATTTATGTTGCTGAAATGTGGGTTTTACTATAGGTGCCCTCTGCCTAACCCGTCAGGGATTACAGGTGCAATATTATGTGAAAAACAACTGCATTACGAACAAAATCATACCACAAAAACATCAACATCCTCACCCATGCAGACAATCACACAACAACATCGAAATGATAATGACGTTGATTACCACCGTGCCCCATTGTGTACCTACTGCATTCAATCCCATGAATGATGGCGCTAAGCCATTTATTTGCACAGTTAATTGGATTATACAGGTTATTGTCTTATTTCTGTGTCGCTGTGTATATCTGCGGGATTACGACGATCATAAGCTACTTATACTCATCAGCTGTTAGAGTTGGATCTGCAAGCTGGCTGTTATAAGAATGTGGTGAGTGGGCTAGCTGTGTGGAGTATTGGTTTAGAAGATTTATGACATAATTATGTTTCTCGACTAATTGTTTAATAAGAACTTTCGATCGAACAGAACATACGAGTAATATAAGTTTAAAAAGCATGAAATAAAAATTAAATTAAAAATTAAAAAAAACCCCCGACACAAAAATCCTCTAGAGGTTTTTTGTGTCGGGGGTTTTTTTAAAATTTTTAATTTAATTTTTATTTCATGCTTTTTAAACTTATATTATTTTATCTAAGCCTTGACTGTCCCAATCTTGGGCATAGGTCTCCCCATTGCTTCCACTTTTCTCGGTGTTGCGCGTCTTCTCGCCAATAAACGAAACAGCTAAATATTAAAAAAAAAACATTTTTGGGGTGGGGGGGGGGGTGAAACCACCCCCCCCCTCGCGATGCCCATGTTGACAAGTGACAAGATTTCAAATTTCGAATCGACCAGACCTGTGGAAGTTGTTCCCTTCAACTAGAAAAGACGTGTTTACCATCAAACGACTGAGTAGATTTTTTCGAAACATAGCTAAAAACACTCTCGATTAAATCACCTTTCAAACGAAACCAATTTTATCAAAATCGGTACATCCGTTTAGGAGCTACGATGCCACAGACAGACACACAGATACACAGATACACAGATACACAGATACACAGATACACAGATACACAGATACACAGATACACAGATACACAGATACACAGATACACAGATACACAGATACACAGATACACAGATACACAGATACACAGATACACAGATACACAGATACACAGATACACAGATACACAGATACACAGATACACAGATACACAGATACACAGATACACAGATACACAGATACACAGATACACAGATACACAGATACACAGATACACAGATACACAGATACACAGATACACAGATACACAGATACACAGATACACAGATACACAGATACACAGATACACAGATACACAGATACACAGATACACAGATACACAGATACACAGATACACAGATACACAGATACACAGATACACAGATACACAGATACACAGATACACAGATACACAGACACACAGATACACACGTCAAACTTATAACACCCCTCTTTTTTGGTCGGGGGTTAAAAACTTGTTGTTTACGATAGCATAATAGGGTTGTGGACTGGGTAAAGAAAACGACATTCTATTTTGTCCGTCAGACAGGTAATACAAAAATATTAGACACGTATTTTTTGTTTTATCAAAATATCAAAAAATTACTTAGTTAAAACTCATTAAAGTTGGAGAGTGGGGGCTTACTACGTCACAAGTAGGTATAAAACTTACCTACATGTGACGTCATGCGCCATTTCAACTCAATATATCTCCGTAATTTTATGACCATGTGAAAAAAGAAAAAATACGTGTCCAATACTTTTCAATAAACTACCCGACGGACAAAGAAACAAAAAATTGGATTATCCCCTATTGAAGTGAACTTCTTATGCGACTTCCAACTAGTTTGCGTTAAACGTTTAACGCTACCATGGAGAGGAAATAGAAAGAGACAGAGCGAGAGTGAATGCGTGGTACTCGAACGCATGCGTGTAGTATTACGAAGTTTTATTTCTTCCGCGCGGAGGGACTCCACGCACTATTTTTTAAATAATTTGGTAGCTTATTTATATTCACACTCCATTTCCTTCCTTCCCTTCCCTTTGGGTTTGCCAAAGCATTTCTTCTCCTTCCACACTTCTCTACTACTCGTCATCTCAGTAGTACCCCCTCCCCCCATTTTCTAACCATATCATCTTTGAGACAGTTCATCCAGCGTTTTTTTGCTCTTCCCTTACTCTAACTAATCTCATCAATCATACTCGAAACTTTCGGCGTCTTATTCCTCCAAATAATCATAACCTGGATCAAATGTCTTCTGAAAAGTTTAAAAACAAATACAGTTTCTCACAGAACACAGTAGAAGGTTAGTACCATTTCTTGCATCAGATCAATATAGCGGAGCGGAGCGGTACGGTGTCAATGCTATAGTCAATATTGAGCATTCCACTACGCCCGCAAATCTTAGACTCAGCGCCCATCGCATATACTTGTCAATCTGGTTGTTTCTTTTTTGGTCAAATAAAAAAGAGTTTAAAGCCAATGCCAATCAATGCTCTTGTCAGTCAATGTAACTACCGAAACAAACAAAAAATAATTGCAGTAGATTTTTGCCAGCAGTGGCTATATTTATAAATATGAATCAAAGCAAACTTACGTACAACACAGCAAAAAACCTGGCTGTATCACAATTCTTTTCTTTCAAACTATCTTGTCTCACAACAAGAACAAAACCACTTATATCCTTATTTTTGTAAAACATTTTTGTGCCTGACAGTACATTTCATCAAAAATTGCTTTGAATTTTAAAAATGGAATCGGGGGCGTCGGCCTCGGGTGCCTCGACCACTGGGTGCGTAAGCCACGGACCCACAAATACGACCAAGAACATGTTGAAAGACTTGAGATGCATAAAACCAAAGGCGTGACGAAGTCTTCCATCTCACCAGTTATTAAGTTTGGTGACCTGGCTGGAGGTCTTAGTTTCCTGGTCATCACAGGATAGTCCGATTAAGTAGTCGACAACCACGTAGGTTGACCAAGTAATGCGACGCCATTTCGCGCAAGCAGCAGTGGGCCTTTCTTCATACAAACGTAATCCGCTGTTTTCTTCGTGGATAATGAATGCATCTAGAGCAATGTTTTTTTTTTCCAAAAAATCTATGTCTTATTAATACATGCCCCTATCATTTCCTTTTTTTTTCAAAACATAATAACTAAAATAATTATGACAATCCAAAAAGTCTGAAAAGAAAGAAGAGTTTTTACCGCCATGTTCAGACGACTATCAGACAAATTAGATAAGTTTTTAACAAAAAAGAAAATAATAGAAGCATAGATATACTTTTCCTCTAAATTTTGATATAAGAATTAGTTTAGATTTGAAGAAGAAAACAGCGGAATACAAAACGTCTTTTGGTCACGATTTTTGTAGGTACAATCAACGTGAGTTGCAGTTGTCCCTTTTGCACTTTACTGGGCCTTGGTCGCTATATCCGTCACTCATTCCCATCGCTCACCTGTCAGTGATAATGACGTCACAACTGTCAGCGACTAATAACGCGACAGTTGCATGTATCTATTATGTCCACGCTATTAATTAGTTTGACGACGTCATACGATTGATATCGGCCGCCATTACTGGCGATCAATTAGTGGAATCAGTGGTCTGTGCATGTGCCAAGTCATGTTTAAAGTATTTGAGTACAGATCTTCAAGAAGAATCATCGTAATTATTTGCAGTTCTGGCTTATTCTTCTCCTTTAGTTGCGGAGCAAAAATCTGCCGCTAAACGGAATAGAAAATATTAATTTTGACAGGATAAATGCATCATGTGTGAGTTTGTGTTGCAACTATTGACGATTTCCGATCATTCCATCCGGTATAGAAAGAGTCACATTAGTGCGTATCAGTTTTGTAAACCCAAGCATTTCCGTATTATCCTATATTGCTCACTGTCAGTATTCACAAAAACTGATACCCAACCTTATCCGAAGTCAGATAGATCACAAAACAAATAAACATCTACCTACCAGCAAAATAACGCACAAATTCCCATTTTTCTTTTAAAAACAAGCCTTTTCAGCAATCCTTGTTTGAAAATCTTGTATTCCGACAATATTTTCATTCAGAGCAGCAGTGCGCATTATAATAACTTGCAGTTAGAGTTCCGTATCGAAAATATGGCGCTGCGTTAAGAATGGCGGTTGGTAACACGTAGCTGCGATACTTTAATTCCGAAGCGGCTGCGAGCGATGCCACTGTGCACGATGCTGCAAGCGTGACCTTTCTGTTTGCTGAGCGTGGCTTGCTACTGCTTCGATTTTCGTTTGGTGTCTTTTGTCGTTGGGCGAAAGGTTCTTTTCAATCTCTCATAGAGAACCCGTGAATAGGGTATGCAGAACCCTACGAATTGAATTATTAGACTACATATTAGGCCAGGTCTCTAAATACTAGACAATATAATTTATGAGGTCGGAATTTTAGAAGTTTGTAAGTAATCGCATAAGTAATTATAATTGTGAAAGATTTTGTGATGTTTGTAAGCAAAGATTGAAGTAAGTCCGTTAATGAAACATAATTCTCGGGTAACTGGAAATCGGATAAAGCGGTATTTTATAGGGTTTTTGCATAAATTTTATGTAAATAAACATAAATCATAATAATAAATGGTATTTTGATTGTGTAAATTTCGCCTTTTTTATTGCATATTTTCATGCAGATTTTGGCATTTCGATAGTGCATATATATATACCGATGTCTACTTATAGGACTAGGCAACGAAACCAAATGGCCGAAGCAGTAACACACCGAACAACGTCGGTGGCGAGCGACATATAAATTATTTTTATGCTTCCTACACGGGGGCCGCGGACAACCCGCCGAGGTTTTGTCTTAGTTGCAGAATTAACAACAATACACACATGCATGGCGCGCTTTATGCACGTCCCGCGCCGCCGGGTTCGCGCTAAAAATTAAAATTATTGCCGAAAAACAATGCACAGGCCACGGGCAATAAAATTAACTGCAGTGAGATGTTTTAGATTCTGTATAGCTGCAGATTTTTAATGAGAATGCTGAGCTGTAAATCGCAATAAAAGTGGCGATTATGATTTCCGTTCGCACAAGCTTTAATAAAAATTTCTAGAAAACTATAGAGGTTTTAATTTTTAATTTATTTTACTGCTGCTACATTAAAAACAAAAAGGACTTTTAATATTAACAATAGAGTTGTAAAATAAGTTGTTTGAAAAACCAATAAGTAATTTTGTACTATAGTTAAAATATCACAATTGGAGTTCATTTCAATACAACAAATGTAATAAGCTAGGTTAGAATGAATCAGGAAATCTGTCACCATAATTTAAAGAGAATGACTAATGTTACCAAATGTTATAATCACCGCGGGACAGTCCTGTTTTATGTGACCCTTAATTAAAATTAATTATTCATATTTGAATACCGTCGCGTCATGTCAAAAATAATGATACTAACCCGAACGTATCAGAGGACTAAACATTTTACAACCTAAAATGTTTCACAGATTTTATGTGTATAATATTTAGGCTTGTTAAGTCCGCGGTACCAAGTAAGTAATATCATGATTTTTATTTAAGATACAAGCTGAAACAAGCGGAAACAGAACTGCTTAAAAATACCAAGTAACTTAGACCAACTTAGTGTCGAAACTTTACTAAATTAGTTTTGTAGTTATCCATTAATATTAATACTTTGCCGCAGACTAATAACGGAGGCTGCTAAACTAAAAGAACCACTTTCGAGCTAACTGGTCTCCGAGGTGAAACTGATAGAAATTCATGCGACGTTAGAGGTTAGTGAGATACGAAGACTAACAAGAATCAACTGAAATTCTCTGTAGTTGGAGACTAGACCGCATATTCAATTATTAACTAACAAGTGTCATAACTTTCAACGAAATTGTTTTTATCAGTATCGACTTAACACTTTTTTCATGTATTGACGCCTACACAAAAATACTCTTACTTTACGATACTGGTAACTTTACGTTTCGCAATCAAAATTTAACGACTAACGAAGCAAATCAAATCAAAACCAATGCATAAATGCAGACCGTGGCAAACGTTCAGCAAGCACCGCGCGCCGCCTCTCCATATCCCGCAGACCATTCAAAACGTCAAACGTTGAATGAAATATGAGAATCTGACACACGATATGACTATAACCAGAAGATGTTACTCGTATGAAGATTAATATCGATTCACTAACCGATGCGACTTAATGTTGCAGTTGCACGTCTCTATAACCGACATCGTTCTATCGATTCAAAAGTCAAACATGTAACGGTTTCAATTGTTTTATTTATTTGTACAAATTTAACATTGGAAATATGCTGTCTTGGTACTTTTAAACCAAGTTTATTGTGTGAATTTAGATTCGCTTGCTAAATATGTACGCAGGGTTCAGAATTGGGGTAACGCTTAAAACAGGCGCAAATAGATTCTGGATGAAGTGCTGAAATATTCACGTGGTTTAAAGGTTTATTTCTTTTTGGGTTGTTTCGTTTCAAGAATTTGACGCAAGTGTTTATAAAATCGATGTTTAACGATTAAATTTTATTTTAATCTTAAAAAAAATACTTGACAGCAAATAACTTCCCATTGAATTTCAATCGAAAAATTGAACCATATCGCATCCCCTGCGTGGTGCGAGTTGTTAAAATGATAGTGTTGCGTTGGCGGGGCTCCATAACTAGGCCCCCGAGGATATACGCACCAACCTGTGCCATTACCTATAATATTGAAGCGAGTACAATTATATAAATATATTTGGATTTAACGTTGTAAATCAGACTTTTTCGTATATGCGTAACATTTTTCGAACATTTGTAGTGGTTTCTGTTTAGTATTTGAGGACCTAAGAAATGGATTCCTATTGAAGTCAAAGTCAAAGTCAAAGCATTTATTTCAATTAGACCATTACAGGCACTTATGAAAGTCAAAAAAAAACAAAATAAAACGCGAAGCTACAGTCCCAGTCACAAGGCATAATAACTTATGAAAGTACTGTAGTTGCCCATTCCGTAGCGTAGATCTCTATGGAGAAGAACGGGCAAGAAACTCCATGGACACTCTTTTAAATCAAAATATGTTACAAAATCTTGGTTACATCATTCATGTTAAGAATTACAAATATGTGAGAACAATGTAGAAATACGGGCAAGTTAAGAGCGTCTAGAGTAAAAGATTAAATCAGTAATTAAAAATAAAGTAATTAAAATAAACCGTGGCAGCTAAGAGATGACCAGTCACAACTGACAGCGCCCGTTCACGAACATGACGCATGTATCAGCCATCATTCAACTCAACCATTTTGAAGGGAACTAAACGACCCGACACACCCGCCACCATCAGCGTGACATTTAAGTGAGCATGACATTCACTCAACCACCAGGGTAATTTCGCGTCAATGAAAGATGTAGGTACTCATTAAGTGGTGGCTTTACAGTACATAGTACTCACACATGTGCTATGCAATTATATAATACTAAGAGATTGAATCTATACAATGCAAATATATTTTTACAATCTTCTGCAGCTTTCACAATAACTTCACTTTGTAATTCAGATGATTCCGATTGCCCCTATGGTTGTGGAGCAGGACCAGCATTGAGCCAAGCATTTTTATCATCAATATAATCCCCCAACTTATAATATGCTTGCCTACATAGTGTGCGTTTTATGCAAGATTTAAATTTCGTTTCATTCAGTTGCAGAATGGGGGGAGGTATTTTATTGTAACATTTTAAACAATACCCCATGAAAGATGAGTCTACTTTAGCTAACCTGAAACCTGGCTGAACTAGTTGGTCCCTGTTTCTAGTATTATAGTGGTGCCGGTCACCTCTTCTACTAAATAAATGCAGATTTTTCCTAACGTACATGATGTTTTCATAGATGTATTGACAAGATACCGTCATGATGTTAATTTCCTTAAACAGTTCTCTTAGAGAATCGCGCCTACGTAGATTATATATCGCTCTGATAGTTCTTTTCTGCAGAATAAATATAGACTCGATGTCTGCAGCCCGTCCCCATAGTTAAATACCGTATGACATAATACTATGAAAATAACTAAAATACACTATCCTCGCGGTATCTACATCAGTAAATTGACGGATTTTTCTGACAGCATATGCTGCTGAACTCAGCCGTCCTGCAAGAGATGTTAAATGAGGACCCCATTGTAGCCTTGAGTCGAGCGTGATCCCCAAGAAAACAGTTTCATCGACAAATTCAAGTTTCTCTTGATTCAATACTATGTCACAGTCACTACATTTGACATTTGGTAGAGAAAATCTTATGCACTTAGTTTTTTTCCCATTTAATACTAAATTATTAGCGGTAAACCATTTATGAATCTGCATAAGAGCGTTATTTACGTCGCCAAGATTTGTGGCACGTCTGCTTATCCTAAATATTAAAGAAGTATCGTCAGCAAACAACACCATTTGTGGTTGGTTTTTAAATAAATGGGGTAGGTCATTAATATATACTAAAAAGAAGAAAGGACCCAATATCGAACCTTGTGGTACACCCATTTTTACTTTTAAACCCATCGAATTTACACCATTTACTTGTACTTGCTGCTGTCTATCATTCAAATACGATCTTACTAAACTGAGCGCAAGTTTACCTAAACCGTAATGCTCAAGTTTCAAGAGCAATGTTTGGTGATTTACGCAATCAAATGCTTTCGAGAGGTCACAGAAGATTCCTATGGCATCTTGTGCCTCTTCCCACGCGGTATTTATGTGTTTTAATAAAGTGACACCGGCGTCAGTCGTACAACGTCCTTTGGTGAAACCGTACTGTTTCTCATGTAAGATTTTATTGGTGTTAAAGTGGGTGAGCATTTGATTAAGCATCACCTTTTCAAACACCTTGCTGAAAACCGGCAACACGGATACGGGTCTATAGTTATTGGTATCTTTACTGTCCCCAGATTTGAAAAGTGGTATTACCTTGCTGTATTTCATAAGGTCCGGGAAGACTCCTTGGTCCACACACAAATTAAATATTAAGGCTAAGTACGGTGCTATAGTGTCAATAATAGCTTGACACACTTTAATAGACATTCCCCATAAATCTTCGGTTAATTTGACTTTGATTTCCTTAAAAGCTTTAATAACTGCTATGGGGTTTATATGCTTAAATTGAAACTCAACCGGACAGGCTGAAACGTTCGCTTTTAATAAATCAATAGAAAGCAAGAGTGAGGAATTTAAGGTTTCGGTAGTTTTCTGCGGGATATTGGTAAAGAAATCTACAAATTCTTGAGCTACTTCGTTTTTAGAGCTTAGAAGACCACGTGCAGTCTCTAGTCTGATATCATTATTACATTTTTTATTTCTATTAGTTTCATTGTTGATAATTTTCCAAACCGTCTTTATTTTGTTATCGGCGAACTTAATCTTGTTGCTAATGAATAAAGCTTTAGCTACCTTGCAAGTGTTTTTAAAGATTTTTGAATAAGTTGCAACATATTTATTAAAAGTCTCCGAGTTGATGTAAGGCTTAAGGCCGTACAACTCAAACAATCGCTCCCTACTTATCCTAATACCCTTAGTTGCCCAGTCACTGAACATAAACTTAGGGTAAATAGATTTAGTTTTCATTTTTAATGTATTATTGAACTCTACGTGAACCACCGAAAAGAATTCCTCATAAAATTTATTTGCATTTCCAATAATATGGTCCGGAATGCCTAAATTACTAATTAAGTTATTATTAAATTTATTCAAATTGCTGGGTGTTATTTGTCTAGAGTTTATCTGAATTTTTTGCAAAGGTGTGTGGTACTCGAAAACAACGGTTTGACCGCTGTGATCAGAAGGGAGGTAATTAACAATGGATTTTTCTAAGTAGTTACAGTTACAAAAAACATTATCAATACATGTAGCAGTATTTGTAGTAATTCGGGTTGCTTCCGAAAACACGTTTAACAAATTAAATGATTTAAAAAGATGTAAAAATCTACTACTATTTGAATTTTTGTCTAAAATATTAACATTAAAAGTTTCAAGTTTCAAGAAAGTTTCAAGTCTTCACTTTTTAAACGAGAATCGGGAGGCCATCTCTATTTTACGTTACATTCTTCGTTTTCTTTACCTATTTGTTTGTAAAAAGCAAATAAGGTAATTTATTAGTTATTAGGACAATGAGAAGTTTCCTGAAAAATAATTGAGGTAGGTCCTAACTCAATATCCTACATGAACACAGCCACTTAAACTGCTTAGTATGATATTTAGACATGTAGGTATTTCGACAAGGCTAACACTGCTAAGCCTTCGACACGTATATTGAGTAGTCGTCTTGTTGACACTAGTTAAACAGCATGTAACAAAGTAATCTACATAATAATATATACCTAAATAAAATGAACATATAAAGGCATCACGTCAATTCTAAAGTTCTAATAAAGTCTTAAAATTAATCCAAAATATATTGTTTTTTTTCTTTTGTTTAGGACTAGTAGAACTGCATCGTCAAAACGTAAGCTTCTATAGTTAAATGTACGTAGGTACGTCAGTATATTAACATTAGAACCGACTGTTCACAAGGATACCTGACAAAACTATCCGAGACTGGCGCAGCTTTTAACTTTACCGTGCTTCCAAACTTCCGCAAGTGTTCTCGTTTCGTATTTCGTGGCTATTCCTACAAACTTCGTTACCATCAATCACTTATAGAAATACAGAAACTTCACTTTTCGCGTTCCTCTCAAGCATTAGCAGTAGATGAGGATTTTGAAGATTAAGTAGACTAAATCTTTCTAAGATAGTGGCTTAACTGCCGGTTAAGGTAGCTGAGAACAAGCAGATATACAATAACTGTTGTTAATGTCAATGTTGTACCTTTACGTCATAATGTAACCGTGACAACGTTTAATGAGAATTAAGCCAGGAATTTTTTAACAAGATTCTTTCCCTTTTTTCTGTGGTTGTTTTTTTTTTATTTTATTGTATCTTAAAAAGACATATTATTCACCAAACTAAATAGAATATTAACAAAAAACATAATAATAAGGGATTTGCTACTGCCAAACTACAGAGTGGTTTTGCTAGATTCGATTTAGGACGTGACAAATTCGTCTGAATTAAACTTATTTCTTATCTGTTCAATAAATGCTCTCTTTCCAATTCTTCCCTTCTTTCCTTGAAGTGATTAGAAATTCACAAACTACAAAAGTTCTCTCCTACATCTGTCTACCTACTCGAACGCATACAGGATGTTCGAGAAATATTTATGTTTTAAGTATGTAAAAGAGCCTGCTCCAACTCGCGAGGCAAACAAAAACTTATGTTCGCCATATTTCTCTTTGATCTTCACGTTTGCATCGTTAGCATATGAAATGCTGTTCTGTTGCATCTAATTAGACTTGAAACTTACTTGGAAAAATTGGTGAAAGGATCGCTATTGATATACGAATAAAATTTGCAAAAGTTTCAAAGAAATATCTTCAAAAGGTGGCCTACTTTTCAAAGACACGTACAATCTTCTATGATTCTCTATCATTAATACTAAAAAACGAGATACTTACATGTTTACTCTTTGTTTTGAGTTCACGATATTGCTTATTTTAAACTATAATAATAAATCTATAATAAATCTTTATTACACAAGAAAGTAGTTACAACATTATGTGAAGTCCCTGACTCCTGTGCTAGGTGATGGACCTGTGTTACAGGTATGAAGTTATTTCGGGTGGGTGTTTATGAACAGATAAATCATTCTACCCTCTTCCTTGCGCGTTTGAGTGTATTGACCATGTCGGTTAAAAAAATTATATTTTCAAGGCTTCTTATCATTCCTGAATTAACGCAACATTCTGAAAACACGATTTTCTTCTTTGTTCACCCTAAAAAACCTTCAACAATCCGAAATCATAGCTCGATATTTTTATACGACAACACCTGCAGGCAGAACTAGATATTTCGAAAAGCACACGTTTACGGCTACGAATGACATTCAATAACGTTTCCATCCGCCATGTTGGCGAATAATTCATGAATGTATTTGTATTATGCATACGGAGCGCCATTGCGGTGCTCCCGCCCAAATTCCACACTTTATAGGCAAAGTTCGCGACTTGACATCGTAAAGCACATTGTCCTTTATGGCGTCATCATGGAACCCCCTACAAAAACATTACATTTGAATATAGATATAAAATATCAATGTTTAAAGGATAGGCGAAAATATACAATATTTTTTGTCCGGGATATTGTTTTAAGATTTATGGGCACCCTAGTCTGCCTAACTAGTCACTTTGATCAATATTAGGAATTTCATGAAGTGTACAAATGATGTAGTGTTAACCGATGTTATGCCGTTAATAATATTCGATTGAAAATCGTTTTCCATTAAACGAGTAGAAAACGGATGTCATGATGATGATACCAAAAGATCACACAAACATGAATGAAATCGGCAATGTTCAACCTTATTGAACCTTCACTTATATGACATTATCTACACAGGTATTTGTCTCTAACGACCACCGGAATAGCTAAAAACTACTCAAACACATCCTCGCCAAATAAGTGTAACATTCAGATAAACGATCGTACGTGAACGGCGCAAAGTGTCAGCAAATATTGAATAAACTCTCTCTGCCTACCCTACGTGACTGGCAGCTTGAAGCCACAACCCTGCCATTAACCTAACATCTCACTAACAAAATTCAATAACGAAAATCCTACGAACTTTTGTGATGCCACGATACATCTTAAAAACCACAGGCCGAGTATCATGACAAAGGAAAATCTACTTTACGTCTCGAAAGCTAAAGTTGAGGTTGAGCGTAACATAAACTTTGTGGTTATTTATTAAGAAACGTGAAACAAGGGTAATACTCGTTGCGAATTTTACAAAGACGGTCCAAGGGCCGCAAGTTAGATTAAAATAGTTGAAGTCTGGCCGGCCTCATATGACACAAGCTTCTGACATTGTGTGTATTAAGCTCGGAGACTTCAAAAGACTCGTAAGTGTTCGCATGCCTCGGTTAGCGACTTAAAGAAGTGGTTTGCTTAAAATGGGGACCGATTATTTTTCCGAATTTCTTTTATTCGAATTTCATTTTACCGAAAACTATTAACCGACGTCTTCTTTGCTACAGGTATTATTTGACATATTTATTTTTAGATCTTCGAAGTATCATGTGTCATCGGTATTATTTTAACTAAACTATCTTTCGCCTATTTACAAAATAACTTTTTACTATTGGTCGAAGCCTTTTTTGGGCTTTTTCATTTGCCATATTTTCACCACACCGAAACAACATTTCACGGAATATTATTTGGTCACAAATATATAGCCGGTTACGTGGTAGCATTTCCAATATTAAATAAAACAGTGTCATAAAAAGTCAATATATTGCTACCAAAATTTAGTCACAGAAACGAATCGCTACAAAACTGACTTCACGCAGTCTTGTCTGCCCTACCCCTTAAGTGTCATTTAAGGCCGCGTAGGCGCGGAGGGGCGATGCAGCCCGCAAGCTGAGGAGCAGATTGTTTGAAGGCGCGCCGCTGCGACTTAGGCCGGCCAGCAAGTCGAAGCTGCGGTGGTGAGCGTTAAAACCATCTACGTCGATAAGCTCACGTGGGGCCGGCCAAAACACTGCAGCGCCGGAGCCGTAGCAGACACAATGCTTTCTGCATGTTGAAACATAATTCGAACAAATGTTATTTCGGCTATGTGTAGCTTCGGTAAAAAGATTTTCGACCAAATGAAACGTCGGAGTAACGAAAAAAATCGAATTGATAATAGGTCAACTGATACTAGACGTGACTTCGATGAAGTAATAAAAAACGAAAAGATAATAGTTGAAAAAATTTAGATGAACCGAAATTCGGTCAAATGTTTTTCGAGCTTGTGATAGGTAACCGCTTTAAATTTTCTACTTTGGCTTGTTTTGTGTAGAATAGGTATGAGCACTCATCTGGTTTTAGTAAATTTAGAAATATATAGCTACACTTAAGCCTAACCCTTCAGGGTAACAGGCGTGATGTTATGATATTTATATTATGGAAATAGCCCATTTACTTACGAATGAAACGACACTTCGAGATATCAGATAGGAAATGCAAACTTGTCCTCTAGCAAGATTTCCATTTCCCGTCTTCCTCAAATACCTATCTGAATTCCGATCAAAAGAAGTCATATCATCAGAGAATACGAGTTGTTCACAAAACAGGAACAGAAATCGACCCCACTACACCGTTTAAGAAGTCACAGCACAACATTGGCTTTTCGAAACACCTGGCTTGTGTACCCAGCATCTACCTTGATTACATCCACCGTCAGTTAGCATTATAAAGGCGAAGCCCCAGGGACAGGCGCCACCTCCGACGGATTAAGATATGCAAATGATATCGGCGCGGCACAAACGTGCAGACAAAACAACTCATTCGGCACACGTCCTGTATCTCGCGATTGGAACGTGTGTGAACGGCCTATTGGCAATGTTAAGGCGCAGATAAGGGTTTAATTAAGACTGTATAATATTGTTTTTTTGTTATGTGTATAGGGATTGAAGAAGAACATGGAATTTCGATACTAATATTGACTATAGGAACTATAATCTTGCTGCCTCCGTGAGTAAGATGGGTTGGGTTGAAGAACTATAAATATAATCTTTGCTGGGATCATCTTCTTGGGTATTGTACCTTGTACCCTGTAACAGGGGTTACCAACCGTACTTTAATATATAGTATATAAATTGTTGAAGAAATACATATTACGAAAAAATACTATATTTACATCACCAAATTCTAAAAAACAAATCAATAATTTTAAAATTCAATAAATAAAAAGGGCTTCTGGCGATTTTGGGCGATTCTGGAAATCCACAAATAATTTATCCCATAAGCCAAGTCGTGCAGCCAGCGTAAATAATATACAGGATCCCCAAAAGATCGCAGAGGCATTTGCTACGCAATTGAAAATGACCGGCTCTGAAGGAGGCTCGTGTACAGAGGAGAGCAGACTTGTGCGAGAACATTGTGCCCCGGCGGCTGAACTAAGTTTTACGATAACACTAGACATGTTACTCGACTGCGTGCGTAAAATGAAACGTGGAAAGTCTCCGGGGCATGATGGTCTTACCTTAAATCACGTCATCTGGGGTGGTCCTCAGTTAGCAGAGAAACTAGTGACTCTGTATAACGCCTGCTTATCTCATGCTTTCTTACCTAATGATTTTATGAAGTCTGTAGTTGTGCCATTGGTTAAAAATAGGAAAGGTGATATCTCAGATATGTCTAACTATCGACCCATAACATTAGCTACAGTATTGTCAAAAATATTTGAAAGGTTAATAGAACCACGAATACAAAAATACTTGAACCTTAATAGCGCTCAATTTGGTTTTCGTGCAGATCATGCAACTGACACAGCAATTTTTGCCCTAAAGAAAACTGTTAGATATTATCTGGACAGAAAAACAAATGTATACGCATGTTTCCTTGATTTAAGTCGTGCATTTGACACAATTAATTATAACACGTTATGGGATAAAATGTACAAAATCGGTATACCACATGACATTGTTAACATAATGAAGTACTGGTACCAGGGACAAGCAAACGTAGTAAAATGGGGAGAGGCAGTGTCTAGCGAATATGTTCTTAGAACGGGCGTGAGACAAGGAGGATTAACATCACCCATTTTATTTAACCTGTACGTAAATGACCTGATAGAGGAGCTGAGCAGAGCCGGAGTCGGCTGTTCAATCAATAACGTGTCGGTAAACAATCTTAGTTACGCCGACGACATGGTTCTGCTCAGCCCCTCTGTTACGGCCTTGCAAAAGCTGATTAGGATATGTGAGGTATATGCGGATAAGCACGGCCTTAAGTACAATGTTAAAAAGAGTCAAACGATGTGTTTTCGATACGACAACAGTGCACTGCATGTGCCTGACATGTTTCTTTGTAACGCTAAACTCGAATCAGTTAAATGTTTCACTTATTTGGGCCACATACTGACCGAGAAGCTTAAAGATGATGAGGACATCGAAAGACAAAGACGTTCCCTCGCTGCTAAAAGTAATATGCTGGCAAGGCGATTTGCGAAATGCTCCAACCAAGTGAAAATAACCCTGTTTAACGCATACTGCCGGAACCTATACACATGTGCCCTATGGTACAAGTACACGCAGCGTGCTTACAATACGCTGCGAGTTCAATATAACAACGCATTCAGATGCATAATGGGGCTGCCATGGAGGTGTAGTGCGTCCGGCATGTTTGCTGAGAACAGGGTAGATGACTTTTACGCTGTCATGAGAAAGGCACAAGCCTCCTTTATGAGCCGAATACATCAGTCTGACAGTGGAATATTAAAGGCCATATACGAGGTAAACTACTTCTTCGTATATGGCAATTAATATTCCAGCTATAATAACCAAATGTATCTGATTATGTAATTCTAAATGTAATTGTAATTGTAATCGTAATGTATGTAATAATGTAATTTTGTAATGTAGTGAAATGTAATTTTATTTTATTCTAATTCTTATCCGCTGTATTATAATTGTTTTGTATGGGTACTTCTGCCTGAAATAAATAGTAAATAAATAAATAAAATAAATAAAAATAAACACTTTTACTTTTGGCTGAGGCCATAGCATGTATCCGAAATCATCTGTGAAAAGTCAAAGAATATAATGAGTTTACTGACAAAACTACAGTTCAAACAGGGCAGCATATTTTAAATATACTGTAAATAAGTTGCGAAATATATTTGAAGTAATTTCATTCCTGCTCCCTACTCCCGCCACTTCGGCATTCACAGAAAGGATATTTCGGTTATGAATTCGAAATTCCGAGAAGAAATAAACAGAAGCAATATCTCATGCAGTAGTATAAAAATGAGCTTTTGATTTATTTTTATTTTAAACTGAATGTAATAAAGCATGAGAGCAGCGGTGGCCCAGTGGTGTCAGCCCCGACTTACGAGTAGTAAGCCTTGGGTTCGAACTCAGGCAGCTGCATTACTTTGTGTAATTTATTTCATCACCACCGCTGCCCTCAAAAACGGTGAAGGAAAATATCGTGGAGAAACCGGCATGTCCTAGAACTAAAAATTCGAAGACATGTGACATCTACCAACCCGCACTGGGCCGACGTGGTGGATTACAGCCCACTCCCTCTCGTAGAGAGGAGGCCTGTGTCCCAACAGTGGGAACATTATAGGCTGATGCTGATGATGATGAATAAAACATAATATGACACTTTTATTTTAGACAAAAAATTAAGTAAAAAAAAATAGATTTATAAAATAAGTAACAAATATATCTTTTTGTATTTTTGTTGTTTCTTTTTTCATAAAATACTATATTTTTTTGAAGTGTACTATGATTTTTTATAGCTTATTTCGAAAAATACTATATTTCGCAAAAGAAAAGTTGGCCTACCTGTAACTGTACATTGGTGATCAAGACAAAAAAGTTTCTAATGAATGTAGTGCAATACCTACACGGTCATAAATACTATTGGGGGGTTCAGAATGTGAACTGAATACGTGGTAGGTAACCGTTTTAGCGTCGGTGTCACTTTAAGTTTGTATAGGTAGGCACCTAACATTATTTAAGTTTTCAATTTTATGTTGTCATCATTTTCTATACTGACAAATATTTAGATAAGATCATAATTATTTAAGTTAACGTTACGTTTACGGCTACACGTGGTGGTTCCTAAAGTTCGCGACAAACCTCTGGAGATAACTCCCAGCATAATATGAACACAAACAAAAATATCTTCCACAATGTTATTATGTTTATTTACTTGACGAATTTCTACGAACTTGGGGCAAGCTGTTTTATTTCTTGGTAAAATAATGTTTTGTGAGCGTTTTCTTGAAATAGCCACAAATGATCAGGGACCCAAGGCTAACGTTGACCTAAAATAACAAACGGTCACGATGTCGCCAAAATATGTTCTTTTCTTGGAAAGTGATATTACAAATCTTCTATGTACTTTAAATATGAAATAACTCCATTCACTAACCACGTAATTAAAAACTCTGAATTTGAATAGGTTGCATAAATTATAGGTCATTATCCTATTGATAAAATGATTGATTACAGTATGCATTGCCTAGACGGACTGGTACCAATAGAAATATCTGCTGGTAACAGTGATATCTTGTTAAACTAGCCTACTTGATGACTGTCTAAAGGAGAACCCCTTATCCACGTATATCTTAGTTGTAAACTAACCAAAATACGCCAGAAGCGCATACCATTAGCTGACTTGAGGAGCACTTTCCGACACTCAATAACACTGTTATCACATAGCAGATAAGAGCAAAAGCTCCACAAATACCATACCCGGGGAAAAACAAGCTGTTGTGAAGGACATTTAGCTTCATTGTTTTGTATCGATTTACAATAGGCAAATCAGTAGGTACAAAGATGATGCAGTGGAAATAAGTATTCCTACACTTTCTTATACAAGTCTCCGTTATTAGTGACTTCAGTGACCATCTATACTACTGCAACTTACACTTAATTATAATTTAAGTTTCGTCAGATTTTCTGACACAGCATTCGTTGTATGGAGTGCACCTTCTTTACCGCCCTTCTGCATGCCCCTATCTATGTAGGAAGTGACGTAATATCCTTACAACTCTTCGAAGACAGGTGGAGGTGCTAACTCCATCACAACTTTGTTAAATTCAACTTTGCGTTCATTACGAGTTTATGATTCCTGTAACATACTTAGATTGGTAAGTACATTATTTTGTATCGAAAATGTTAATACATCACATATGTAAAAGTAGATATGTTGGCAGTGATGTCAGGTGACTCTGCCATTCAGATAAGCCATCACATAGGCTCAAGGATCTTCAGTGACTTCTGATTCTCCTCGTCATTCTTGGATTTTATTGAAAGTTTGCAAAATTACGGATGCATGTTAGACCACAGAGCTACTTTAGAAGATTTGATCAAAATAAACTATCCTCGCGAAGAGAGAACTTACTTTATTTATTCTATTTGTCCGCACAATAACATAACAGAACACAAAGTGTCCGTCCGGTCCGTATATCTCGGATCCGCGGCCGTCCGCCGCGTATTGTGCCCGTGTTTATCGCTTCCGGTCCGTTGTGCCGGCGCGCCACCGAAACCGACCCGTTTGCATATTATGTACTGCGGAATTCGCGCCCGCTCCGCTCCGTGTATGTAATAAGCTTGCCAGTAAAGCACACTAGTACTTAACTGTTCTGTAAGAAAATAAATCAGAAACTAATTTCTTTCCACAAGGCAAAGTGGCCACGTCTTGTGTAGGTACAAGATACTGCAAGTCACTAGATTCGTTATCTAGGAAGCTTTTAGTTAATTAACAAAGATTCAACTGTGTAAATATCTTTATTTGCAAAAAATCACGATCACACCAACCAGACGTCAAAGATCACGGCCCGTGACTAAAATTATGACGCTTGATGCCAAACTGATCGTAACACAATTCAGCTACGCCGTAGATAGTCTCGTAGCGCCGTAGCCTTTTCAAGTCAAGGTATATCACAGAACGAAAAAATGCAATCTCATGGCCAGTCATGGCTGATTCAGAGGTCATAGCTCTCACCCAAATTAGCGACACACAATTAATAATAAATAAGAAAGAGGTATTTATAAAACCTCCAATAAATAGGTAAATACTCGAATTCCAGGTAAATCAGTAACACGAAAAACAGCTTTCGGGATTCTAATTATTCTGAAACTATTCTCTATCAGGAGCTGCATAATTTACTTATAGTGTCCTACCCGGTAGTCAAAAGGGCAAGGGACTGACCACTACGGATTTGCATAACTTAAATCCGATTGGGCTGCCCTTTGACAATGAAGGTCTGAGGTATAATTAGGTCAGTGCACCATAGCTTACGATAAGTGGGCTAGAAGTTTTTGATAAGGGTTTGGGTGTTTAAAATGTTTTCAATCGATGAACTTCTTAGGTATTCTTATTAGTCTACCTGAGGAAGTTTCATTTTCTAATTAGTGCCATATCTACTGATACGAATTACAGGTTTTACTTACTTTACATGTTTGTTTCAATACCTGGATACCGATAGTTTGTACCGTGAGAATTTTACAACTTATTTTATAAAAGACAGCGCTGACAGCCATCTCAAGTAGATAAAGGTTTACCACAACGATACCTCCAATGTTCGTAAGGTATCTTAATTGAGCACCTAATGACCTAATATCGAAGTTCACCGTCCTCAATATCGCCCAAGATACCCCAGAACCTAGTTATTAGCCAGCCGCGTCTGTAGGTGAACGGTAATGATCCCATTATCTAGAAAGATCTCCGATACAATGGCTGTTTATAAGCGGGAAAACATCGCAGTATCTCCGCGCCAGTTAAAAGATAATGCGCGCGTAGTCTCCTAATAACATTTGCATATCTTAATGCGAGCCCGCGGGGCTTCACTCCCCGCGCCTGGCCGATACACTAGCGAGCTGAGCAGTCCCGATACTAGCTAATATTGGCTCAATAAACAACCAACGCGGGTTGGCAAACAAACCATAGGGAACGATACGACACTCTCGTAATTACAGATTAATTATAATGGATCTAGTGTTTAATTGTGGAAATATGTAAATGAACGCGGTCTGCGGAGAGGAACAGAGTGAAAGATGGCGACATTGTTGTGTATTGAGTAAAAGGATTTGCACAAAAATTGTACATCGTGAAGTTCGTGGAGACATCAAAGGATGGGCATTCACGTGGCGCACAATAGTGTGCGGTGTGTGGGAGTGCCCGTGCACGTGAATGGCGCCGTGAGCAGCGCGCTCGCGTTCCATAAAATTTGAAAACTGGAACTATGGGAGAAAGCGCGCGTCGTACATTCTGAGAGTTTTGTCCCGGCACAATGGCGCACTGTATAGGAATTCGTTCTAGTTTATTACGGAATACATGGCTTGTAAATCTTTTGTTGACATTTTTATATATATGCTCCGGTGCAATTGTTTGGATATTTTATTGTACTGCTATTTACCAGATTTATGCTAAGATGGAAATATTGCTCTGCGTTTTCCGTGCTGGTTTTATCATTCGTTACTTCAAGGCTTTGTTTTATTCTATTATCGCATCGCAGTGAAATTTGTGTCTAATCTACAAATCCTATTTTCAATCTGATCATCATACAATTTTCAAATGGTTTCAATTGGAATAAATAATACAACTCTACAAAATACAAGGTTTTAGTAATATTAACATGTAACCAACAAGACTGCCTATGGTGACTGCAGGCAAAACTATGCAATGCGGATACGGGCACCGCACGACAGATATAAGACGATTCTTAAAAGAAGACCTAGCTATGTCCAGTATACGACATCTCTATTATTATGAATGATGTTGAACGTTCACTGTTTGTCCTTTTTGTTCCTCCAGAGGAACATCATTTTTTTGCTTATCGGCCCGCTGTTCCACTGGTGGAACAACCTCGTACGAGCAACTTTAAACCCTTATCGTACGGAAAGTAAGGTTCTAATTCGTTTGTAAAAATTTACGTCTCTGGCCAACTAGAGTTCGATTAAAATGAAACCATCATACCAACCTTACAACTGCACAAAATTATTAAAAAAAAAAAGATACGCGTCTTTGTCGACTGTCAAAATGCGTCATGGCGGCCAGTGTGGTTTTGTGTTTTGTGTTGTTAAACTTTGGTAAGTAAATGTATAGTATGTTATAAGTGTATAATGTAACTTTTTAGATAGTCATTTGTTGGAAAAAATATCTAAAAATTATGTTTTTGACCCAAAAATTCCTTTGTTGTGAAGTTCGTCAGTCGAAATTGAAAATATGAATTTGACTCTTTTACAATGAAATATGGTCTTGGAAACATTAGTAATAAGCGAAAAAATAGTGATAATTCATTATTTCATGCATTCGAGGCATATTTATTCATATTTATTGATATTTCAAGTATTTTCATGCATTGAACTGAGCAATTCGAAAATGGCCGATTCTAATAAGACCTTTGAGTTGGAATCTTACAAAAATAATTTATGTGGGACTCCTAAAAAACACTGTCATTAGATTACTTGTATATTTGTTATGTTAGATCTAAAGTTTCGTGTAAATGGATTCAGTAGTTTTACCAAAAAAAACAAACTACGACAACAGTATGTTTGCGGCGAGCTCTCTGATTTCTATGCGATGTTTATAATTCTCAAGTAGTTATAAAACAGTTGTTTATACTGTAATACATGGTCTCGTTTTTCAAGAACCCGAAACTGTTTACCGCTTGAGATAAGAGCTAATAGAACTCGCGCGATAAGCATTTTTGTGAGCGCCGGCCACTTGACACGCGCGATGACGTAACTAAGGGGCCCGGGCGATGACATAACTCAGGCGCTTCGAGTACCGAGAGGTCTGCCAACCCCTTCCCAACTATGTTGTCGTGAGCTTCCAGTCTAACCGTATGCAGATGAATACCCGTATGTATTTTACATGGTGCCAACTGCCTATCTGACCTCCGTAACTCAGTTACTGAAAAATATGAGACCCCTTGGTAAGATTGGTTACCTATTTATTAATTCAATTCATTAATAATTATGTAAAATCAATATTAAAGATAAATGGCACACACAAGAAATGAAAGATGTAAACGATATTCTCTTAGATAAGCTTTTGTATTGCTTATCCAAAATAACTTGTTTTAATGAATTTGTGCCCGTTGTGAAAACTTTTCCGCATAATGAAAAACTAAACCACTGTATTCTGTGAAAAGCGCCATCTATAATTTTCTGCAAGTACTAAACTGTGGGTCAAGTGTGAGAGTATCAGAAGTGTACCAAACAATTTTGTCCCGTAAGTCCGCGCGAATCAACAAGTCAACAAACAGTTGGAGCGACGATCTTCACAGGGTGACACTTGCAGCTGAATGAGAGCATCCGAGGATAGGCGTGCGGTTAGAGACCTAAACTCGCAGTAGCCTGCCATAGATTGATGACGTCAACCATGATGATGCATTTCGTAATCAAGGATCACATCATTTGTTTTCCAGCTATCCAAACGGTACGAGTAATACCTAAATGTAGAATCATAAATGCCCGTTTCGATTGCATTCTTTAACCCTAAATAGTTGATTGGGACAGTCGTAGCTCTGCAGCTGCCTATGCAGTTAGGAAAATAAGGCAGTTAACTGATGTAGCCACAGCTAGGTTCGTATACTACGCTTATTTCCACAGTATTATGTCTTATGGCATTCTGCTGTGGGGATCGGCAGCAGACGTTGATGCAATTTTCATATTGCAAAAGAGGGCAGCCGCGCGATTTATAAAATGGGTCCTCGCGAGTCCCTCAGAGAATAATTTAAAGAGATCGATATACTGACACTGCCTTCACTTTATATCCTAGATTGTATTTTGTATGTCCGCAAAAACCGAGGGCTTTTCAAAATTAGAAGCGACTTTCATAATATAAACACGCGCAGTAAACACGAAATTGTAATACCCAAACTTAGATTAACAAAAACTAGCAAGTCATTTCTTATAAACAGTATACGTTTTTATAACAAGTTGCCAAAGTCAGTTACAGAACTGACCGATGGAAAGTTTAAAAATTGCATCAAACGTGTCCTTATTAAAAAAGCATATTACAAAATTAAGGACTACGTTGAAGATAAAGAAGTTTGGCTCTAGTTCCTTCTGCTCATGCTTCCCTGGTAGCTCATAAACGACACAAATGTGTGGATGACTCTTAACTATTCCCAATATTACTTTCTCCATTATTTTTATTCAGATGTCTTACAATATAGTTTTATCATTGCACCATTCGTTTATTATTGTTCAGAATAGTTACAGCACTGATGATAACATCTGTGTCAAATGTTTAATTTAGTGCTCTTATATTGTTTTATTTTTACTTTTGTATAGATTCTTTTTATTTACCTATTTTTTGTGAATGTATGGACATTGTAGGCTTTGTATTTTTTTTTTCTATTAAGTCGATTGCTTACTACTGAAGGTAGCTTCAGTAGTAAGCAATCGACTTATTGTCGGGCCTACGCTGACCTCCCATACTTAAGTACTAACGCTGTAACTTCAAATATTGTAAAACCAAATGATTTTAAAAGAGTAACCATGGAGTTTCTTGCCGGTTCTTCTCCATAGGAAACGACCAAGCCGAACCGTGCACCTTTTGTTGACGTTTTATAAGTGCCCATGTAGGCCTGTGTAAAATAAAATATTTTGATTTTAGTCATAAATAAGAGAGGATCATAAATGCATCGTTTATCGTAAGCATAACTTGCTATCCTAATCCTAACTAATGTTATCCTATCTAATGTTTTAAATTGCGAAGTAAGTTTGTTTTGTTTGCCTTTTCACGCCCGGCCTAACTCACTGAACCGATCATCCGGACCATCGATTTGATAGACAGACATCTTGGTTCTTTCTAAGTGTGACAAGTATTATATGGGCCGATCCCGGCGGCACTGCAATGCCGGGCCGACCCGCGACGGGAGTGGAGCGAGCCCCGAACATCCCATCAGCTTACAAAAATCAGATTAATATACTGGTCCCTCAGTGAGGGAACTTTCAGATATTAAGCTGAAAAGAACAGATACTACACTTTGATCTTAGCCAAAAGGCCGAGAAGCGATACTGCAACTAGAGTACCCGAGGGGGGTGATTCAATCGCGGAGAATCTTAACACCGCGATTCAGAAACGTGACGTCATTGGACAGTGCCATCTATCGATCATTTGTGGTACTACTATTATTTAATACTTCCCCTCCCATACAAGTTCTGTAAGCTTTGTTTAATACGAGGGGGCGACCGAACCCCTTCAAAATAAACAGTTAAATTGCTTCCAATCGTAAAAACATCCGGGAATAAATCCGCCAGTTTCGTACCAATCTATTAATACTGTTAACACTAATAGTCTGTGTCATCCCACAGCTGGGCAAAGGCCTCTGACTTCGAGTTCTTTATGGAGTTCACTCTTAAAAAAGTAAATTAAATTAAACACCAACATTGGCCTAAAAGGGATACAAATAAAATATGGATCAAATTGATAATTTTATTTTTCGTAAGTCATGTTACATAGTCAAGCAAAATTAACTCAAACTATAATCATCCATCGGCGATATAATACCCACATGGTTTTAATGCTAAGGTTCAGCTAACTGAGATTTGGGAAAGAAAACTACGAAGAATGAGATCCTATATACTTAATAAGAATATAACTTGTATGTTAATCTGTGCTTAATGCACGATACTATGTGCTCTACGATTAATTTAAATACTTACATTTAAAGATCTATCATCTTGTATACTTATTTTAAAAACCACACGAAATATGGCACTAAAATAACAAATTAAACTAAATAATACTTTTTTGCAATCGATTATAACAATCAGTGAAAATCGACTTAAAAATAACATTAGACTAAGAATTGAAATTATGTGTATGTATGTAATGTTCTAAACATTGTATATTATGTGCTTCCATTAAAATTGGAGTAAGTGTAAATCTTAACTATTCTCACTTGGATGTGGATATAGAAGAATATTTCTGTCCTTTGCAATACATGTAATTTTTATTTTAGTGATAAATTGGCATTTCTCTATAAACATTACGGTTACAAAAGAAATTAATTTTATTCATGACAGTTTGGTCTTTGGCACAAAATATTATGAATGACGTCCTAAATCGATTTTTATCTTTTATTATTTCACTTGAGGTGTTTTTATTGCAATAGACAGAAATCTCTGCTATTCTCTTTTCATAAAACTAAAAACAAAAACATAGAAAATAAAATACCGGTTGTAGATAAATGCAATTATCTCATATCAAGATTAAATAAAAATCTTTGGTTTATAAAATTAGAGATCAAATACAGCCATTATAATCAATTTCTGAAATCGATTCGCTTGTTACGTTAGTTCTTATAAAATTTTAAGATATCCATAAGACCATAGCTTATTGCTATATCCATCTTCCCTAAATACAGTCAATTCAACAACCACCGCATTATGTGCGCATACTTCTCAAAACACTGCCCGCAAATAATTTTTAAACTGTTTAAAGAATATAATTATACAATTAGAACAGAGAGCATAAGAAACTAAGTTAAAATTAAACAATAACTGGAAAAACATCACCCTTCCATTCAGAATAACTTTAGTCGAATAATTTTGAGAATCGACTAAAATAATTCACAAACGCTTCCTACATCCACACCATCACATCTCTAGAACGGAGGAGATAGCTAATGGAGTACTTACGTGAGAGCGAACTGTATGTCTTTCAAACCCTGTTCTGAGCATAGTAGTAATGATAGAATAGTTCAGCAATCAGTGACTCTATCCATGATGTTATTCACTACAAATTCAGTTGCTTCATTGAATCTTCCTTTGGTAATATAAACAGTCAAAAATGATTATTTAAAGCGGGTGACCCTGACCATCTCTTACTTCTGCTATATAGTCTGCTTATATCCCAAGGGTACAACTGTATGGTGCATATCACTGATACTTCAACAGGTATAATATGTTGGTTCCTGTCCAATGTACCATATTCATGGCGATTGGTTAACAAGTCTGTCTTTGTCACTATACAGTTTTATGTAAGATGTCGCAGGATAATTGGATTTTCATTTTAGCGAAAATCGCATAAAACCGCGTAAAACGCGAACAAGAGTATGAACACTGATTGCCTGATATGAACTTTATGCATCGGGACAGTTTCACCCGAGCCATGTTCTGATCGACCAGAATAAAGGTTTTAAGTATCGACTGTTACCTCATCATCAATCCAGTTTCCAAGCGTCCTAATCTGACTTATGCGAAACAGATATTTGTAATTATCCTGAGACATACGTACAGACGTCAGCCCATCAAGTTACCCGAAACTGTGAAATTTTCCCAATCAATTTTGAACCTTGTTCTTTAACGACAAAGTTAAAAATCTATGGAAAAAATTTGACAGATTGTTGTGGCTTGATTGTACTTGTACACGCTCTCATCGCCACCCCCCTGCCCCCCTGCCCCCCTGCCGCCCCTCTACTGCAGGCTAGCCTCCTGCTCGTACTGCAGCAGCTCGGCGAGGTTGCTGATCTCGATCTCCTGCACGCGCTTGCCGGCGAACTGCATGTAGTCGTGTGGCGGCGCGTCGGCCGAGCGCTTGCGGACTGCAACATACAAAACATTGTTGTTGAACCCTTTTTTCGAACCCCAGACACAACTACCAGACGGACGGCACTTGCCTGCGCGGCTATTTTGATAGCACTAAATCGATAATGGCTTACCATTAGTCCGGTCAAGATAGACATTTGAAATAACAATAATTCCCGGAGAGCCTAATATTGGTGGAGAGCTGGGGTTTACCATTAAAAATAAGTTTTAAAAATCCCCATCGATCCTATGTGTGCTACAAAAGTTATTCAAGTTGCCAAGGCCAGTCTTGCTCAAATGACCAGTTGAGTACAATAGAGAATTGTTCATTAAAATCACAGGAATCTTCCTGTGATTTTAATGAAGAGACCAATGACTCAGCCACATTTGAACAATTTATGAACATCCAGCAAGAGGAAGAGGAAGAAGAAGAAAACGAAGAAGACATGACTGTTGAAGAAGACTTTCAAGAGTATGAATCTGATTAAAATATCTAAAGAAATCAAAACAATAGTTAACCCAATAATCAATAGCAATATCAATAATAAGGCAATATCTAGAACTTAACGGGCAATATTTAGAACTACGATTTTAGGATAATTATTCCCTTAAATTATCCTAAAATTGTCATGACAGTTAGTGTAGTAGGACTACAGGGGAAACCACGGTAAAGAAAACGCGCCGAGTACACTACCTATTATAACAGGTGGCGTGGAAATGTGTGCATATCATGTATAATGTGACTCTTAGAATCGCGATATCTCAGGAATGGTAACTCTTAGAAAAAAATCAGAAAGAGAAATAGAGAAATTTAAGATCTACAACTTCGGCTTGAGGTTTTTTTATGAAACTTACCGTTTTCGAGAAGAATTCAAAAAACCTCAAATTTTGACCTTTGACCCCGAATAAGTAGAGTAGTAAGAGAATAAGCTTTTGTAGCACACATAGGATCGATGGGTATTTTTAAAACTTTATTTGTAATGGTAAACCCCAGCTCTCCACCAATATTAGGCTCTCCGGGAATTATTGTTATTTGACCACTATTTTTGTCTAAATTGACTGGACTACATGACGTCTTTAAACAGTATTGTTTTAATATTTTTCCAGAGTGGGGAAAGAGATGACGCTAGACGTCCGCTATAGCTAAGGTACATACTTATTAATACCACTCAATAATACAAGGTGTTGTTTTGCATCGTCGTCAAATTAAAGGAGGTAACTATGCTAATGATTCTCGTCCCGAATCAATTATTATTTACTTATTTACGGAAATCGGTAAGTGTGAACCACCCGTGTTTTAAACGCAGGCTGTCTGATTCTCACCCTATCATAGCGCTTCCACAAATACAAACAATCTCATTCTCTTCAACGAATTTTCGATAATTTCTTATTCCCTAAACCACGTTAAGGGGGTTATTCTGAAATACTGACAAACATAAACAACCAAAAAAATCAGTGTTTATTAATAATTAACGGGAAATTATAAACCTAGCCGCAGAATTTTTATTTGGCCACAGAACCCTACCTCTAATTTTATATGTATGCCACGGGGAAATAAGATGGCTTCTAATAAACTAATTCGTCTTTTTTTACAACGCCAACTAAATATTTCAAAGAAAGCGTCAAATAAAGAGCAACAATTATTTTTACTTGTCTCCTTGATTATACATCACCGTCTAAATTACTAACTCAGCCACGGATTTTACAACTTGCCAACATTTTACGTTTTACAGCTTCAACGTATGTTCCTTTAAAATAATTATTTCAGGCATCAACTCGAAAGAAATCCATACTAATATTATAAATGCGAAAGTCACTCTGTTTGTATGTATGTTTGTTTGTTTGAATGTTTGTTTGTTTGTTACCTTTTCACGACTAAAAGGCTGATCGGATCTTAATGAAATTTGGCAAGAAGATAGATTTCAACCTGGGGAAAGATATAGGCTATATATCATCACGCTACGATCAATAGGAGCGGAGCAGCAATGAAAAATGTTGCGAAAACGGGGAAAATGTGTCGCAGACACAGTTGCGCGGGACAGCTAGTAATTAATATAACTTAGCATGTAAAGAAATACATCGTCTTCTTTTAACATGAAAATAGCAACTGCAACGAAGGAGCGAGACAGGTGCCACTGGCCGCAACCAGGCATGAGAGAGCGCTATTCGATTCATGCGTGGAAGAGTCGAGTGGACTATTATTTAGTTAAAATAACACTAACACTCTTCAATATCGTAAAAAGGCTTTGAGGCAAGGAGAACATAGGATGCGAGAGCGAGTTCGGAACTTGCGGCACCCCGACTCGGACAGGTTAGGTTCGTGTTAGGTTACTTTAGACCTCGCAGACAGGAGTAGGCATCGACTGAGCCTATCACAAAAATGAATGTTATCATGCGCCTTATCGCTTTAGGTAAAAACACTAGAAAAGTCTATTCTACCCAAAAAAAATGCTATGATGGTCTTGTTTCTATATTTAATGGCTATAATTTGATGGTTATTGAGGTACATTTTATGATCAATAAATTATAGGATGAGTTATGAATTAGTTATAAAGGGTGTAAAACACCTCTTAACGAAGCCGAAAGGCACTGGTTCTCCCTGTCATTGCGATCATTTTTTTGTTCTACACCATACCTGGGAACCTTCTAGTTACGGAGATATTAGGGGTCAAAGTTCCAACTTTTTGACAAGATTTTTTTTAAATACAAGTTTTTAATGTAAGATTTTTACTTTAAACACCTCCAAGGCCCCCGTACTATTCAATCTGTCCATCAGCACAATGTTTTGAATGCGTTACATTGAGTTCTACCACAAAACATGATTTTACACCCCCCAAAAAAAAGATCGTTTCCCAGCAATAATTTTTGCGTAAAGTTATTTAGTTTCATGTACAGAATGCTTGGTTGACGGCTTCGTGATGAGGTGATTTACACCGTGTATGTACATAACTCGGTTTTAAACGTACTAAGTTATACAATTAGAAGTCGATAGAATTACTTTATGGACGTCATATATAGTTATTTTAGAAGCTTACTGCTTGAATTCATATCACAAATAAAGGGTGTAAAACACTTCTTAACCAAGCCGAAAGGCACTAGTTCTCCCTGTCATTGCGATCATTTTTTTGTTCTACACCATAACTGGGCACTTTCTAGTTACGGAGATATTAGGGGTCAAAGTTCCAACTTTTTGACAAGTAATTTTTAAATACAAGTTTTTAATGTAAGATTTTTACTTTAAACACCTTCACGACCCCCGTACTATTCAATCCGTCCATCAGCACAATGTTTTGAGTGCGTTACATTGAGTTCTACCACAAAACATGACTTTACACCCCCCAAAAAAAAATTGTTTCCCAGCAATAATTTTTGCGTAAAGTTAGTTTCATGTACAGAATGCTTGGTTGTCGGCTTGGTGATGAGGTGATTTACACGGTGTATAGATGCTTTAAAATAAAAACTATGCTGAGATGTATTTACAGCAGCAGACAATGGTGGCTGAGATAGTACTTTTTAGATGCACTTTGATGGTGGCCGAGTTAGTAATTTAGAGGACAAGTTATTTTTTTGGACGACAAAAATGCTATTAAATAGAAGTCGGTTTAATTATAATTACTACCTATAATTAACTAGGTGCCGTAATTTTAATTGATTATATATGTCTTGTGTGACAACCTCCTGAATTTTGACGAGGATGCAATGATGAGATGCAAAAGTATTTTACATGAATTATTCATGTAAAATACTGGTATCCAGCTGCATCCTGCTATACTGGAAGTTGATCCGAACATAATTGAGAAAAGTCGGGCAGTTAATGATGAATATAGGTATACTCACTGACTACCCCAGTCTCCTTCTGCAGGCGGTAAGTGGGCTTGTCGGCGCACTGCTCGAGCGCGGCGGCTGTGGCGCGGCCGAGCGGCGGCAGCAGCGCGCGCAGCTGCGAGCGCACGCGCGACACGTCGAACTCGTCGCCGTGCTGCAGCCCCAGCAGGAACAGCTCCGGCTGCAGCACCAGCCCCGGGTCCATGTCCATTGTGAAACAACGCGACGTGTCCACGATGCCTGCAAACATCGACAGGAATACGGTTTGAGTCCGAGCTATATATACCTACCCACGACTAAAAAGACATACTTGTCTTTATACAGCCCTAATAAATGTTGTGTCCTGTAAGTCCTGTTATAACCATTATAGAGGATATATTCAAAAAAGAAAATATTCAACATCAACTCGCGAGTTTTGAAAACTTCATCAATTTCGTTGCCGAATATTATGCATATCCTATTGACTAAAATACTGAACAATATCTACTACTGATAATCCTACACAGTCTAAAGCATTCTCAGTTTCAGAACTTCTATTAAAAGGAGTAGACATTTCGATTTAGTTATTTGGTCTAAAAAGTTTAGACCAAACAACTAAGTCGAGATATCTACTTATTTTTGAAGAAAAGCAATTGAAATGCATAACCATAATATACCGTGTTTACTACAGGGACACAAGACCTATACAGATAGAAATATGTAAGAGGAAGTGGCCCATAATAATAAGCCATAACCGATAACGTCTTTTAATCCAACACGACACAATCATTATCTCACAAATTACCATGCACATTCAAGGTACTCACCAGTAACATTAGACTCGAAATCATGTATGAAGCTGACGGGGTGTCCGTTGTTGAAGACGGAGATCTTCTCCACAGACTCATCGATATTGATGTCCAGCACTTCACGAAGCAGGTCGAACAGGTGCTCAGGATCCTCGTCCATTAGGCTCACCACCTGATCGTGAGAGCTAAGGCTTAGTAGGATTAATGTGGTAGAATGGAATCCGAACTGCTAAGGTGGTGTCTTGACACTTTTCAGGGGAACCAGGGGAAAAAAAATGAGTCAAATCAGATGTGAAAGAAGTAACTTTTATTTAAGAAGGTAGATTTTTGCCTTCTCCATGAGTAAAAAAAACGCGTGAGTTTATTATATAAGTAAGTGTACTTCGAGGTACTTATTTATGCAAACGAATTTTAGTCGGGACTGAATGTTGGTTTAAATATAAGTACAGCTAATTTAAGTTTAAACTGACATGGCCACTAACACTATTAATAACACTTACTTACACTTGCAACGGGATATTTACCATATTTCTGCAACAGCGCTAAAATATCGGGAACTCGAACCAAAAAAAAACATGGAAAATATCTCGTTGCACGTGTTATTAATAGTATACCTAATTTTCCGTCCACCACTTACTTTGGTCTTCCTCATTAATAGGTTTATTGGAATGTGTCGTACGATATGAGTTTTATGTTGAATAAGTATACCTCAAAAGTGAATGTAAAGTTTTTAAGTACCTTAACCTTTGAATAAGCTAAATCAATATTAAAGTTAATCCATGCCCTACCTGAATGTTAGGTTCCATGCGGCCCACATTGGGAGCGGTCTTCCAGGTCAAGGGCATCTTGCGAGACTCCAACATCTGCATATCCTGGAACATACACAGACCATGCAGTTTATAAATGAAAATGAAGACGTAGCCTCTAGTTTTGATTATTTATTTTGTTTAATTTTAAGGTGTTTCTGTTTTTATAATGCCAATAAAGACAATTGTCTTTCTTTATCTTTCCCTGTGAAACGTCGGTACCGAAATCATCCTTACTGTTCTAACTACTGGTACACACGCCTCCTCTCTACGAGAAGGAACGAGGCCATTATGCCCAGTGCCGGTTTGGAAAATGCCATATCTTTCTTTGAATTTTTGGAGCCATGCCGGTGTCCTCACAATGTTTTCCTTCGCCATTTTGAGAGCAGTTGCAGCACACCAGGTGATTAAATAATTTGGCTTCGGTTCGAACCCACAACCAACAAGTTAAAGGTCGGGGCCGTTACCACTTTGCTACCATAGCTCAGGTTAACCATTATAATGTTAACAGTCGGTTCTACCCATAAATATTTCTATTGTTCTACCTTTAGATCATAATTTTGAGCGGCTATTATAAACTAGCCGGCCGGCCTGTTATGACCTACTTGAAGAAAATCGATGAAACTAAACAGTTCATCGTTGTGTATATTATGTGCATGTCTGCGTGCATATGGTATGATCGAATTAAGGTTAAACCAGTACGATCAAATTCAGCTACTTCAGACACCGGACACTGACAGATAGTGTAGTCCGCGGCCGGTCCGTAACTTGTCGGTGTCCGTACCAATTTGACCGAATCTTAACATCAATTCTTCTTTGATGGATGGATCCTATGATACCTATGCTAGTCCTAGAATATCAAGAGCTTATTTATTTTATTTATTTATTTATTAGGTACACCAACAGCAATACATACTATTTATTACAGAAAACAATAAAATTAAAATAAAAGCGCTGGTGTGTACGCCCATTATAGGTATACGCAGCATTCACCATAGTGACAGCAACATAAAATTCTAGAATAGAATACTAATAATAAATCATACAATCTGAATTTATTATAATTTATACTTAAATCTAAAAAGGTATTTTGGATTGTGATGACAGAAGTATTATAGAAGTGATACTTATCTAAAGATTTGTATTTACATTTTCTGAGCTTAGCGCTAGATCACGGTAATTCTTTTATAATTCCCGCTTCCGCCATCCATTTCTACTCGAGTTATACAATTCGAGTAGAAATTTCAAAAAATCTTCTACTTTACTAAGAAAATTTACTTATTTAGGACTCTAAGTAGGCATTCTAACAAAATTTTTGTTGCCTAAGGCGCTGCGCAAACGTGTGTCTTGTGTCGGATACAAGCTAGGTACCAATGAATATTTGATCCAGTGCATGTGAAATCAGCAACTCCCTGCGCAGACGTAAACTGTGTTCAGTCGCCGCTACAGGACACAGCAACTACGGTTTCCTGTGACGGTGTGCCGTCGGTAACAAAAAGTTTCTGCGTTTGCGCAGCCCCCAAACAATCAACTTAAACCACAATGTGGTTCATAGAACATGCAATTCAAGGAAAAGTACTCATTTCATAATAAACACAAGTATTATGCAACCTATAATACATGCAAATTTTAATTAAACGCTTGTAAATTTTAAATTATTATTGTGGACGGCAGGAAGGAAAACGAAAATGTTATACTTGTATCTAAATAATAAATTCTCGAACGATCGACCCCTCGCTGCTTTGAATTTGTTTCATTTATTTAAACTTTTGTGCATTTTAAATCTTATATTTTTTTGTGAATGACCAACAATGGCACCGAATAGCAATAGCGTTTTGCTCTAAGATTAAAACGCTCATAACCCTATCAATTCCTGCCTAAATTCTTTTGACGTCAAATGGCACTAAATGAAAATTTATCGTGTTTGCCGTATTTTTCGAATTGAACCTTTAGCGTGTGGTACCTGCGACGTGTGTTATACCTGCGACGCGAGACGCAACCGTAACGAGATCACAACAAACCGTTGTTTAGAAAATAACAGACTTCCTATACTGACTCCAATTACGGCAGACAGTCTTGATTAGAGGTCGGAATCAACTGAGCGGGTCAATGGAATGACCCAGGCATATACCTGCCTACATAATGGATGGCATTGAATCTGATCGCGAGGACGTTCCCGATGTCACAGTTGTAAGCGACATGTATCACACTAGTATTACGTTTATATTATGTTAATATCGCTGGTATTATCGCCTTAATACAGTTTATACTAGTACGGGGAACAGGGTGAATCAATTCTGTTAACAACCAAAATAAGTACAGACACGTAGCAAATAAATATTGTAACCGTCTGTACATTATTATGTAACTTACTGAACTGTGCAATGTTGTTATTTTATTTGGATAATAAAGATATTTTTTTTTTATTCCTGTAACTTGTAAGGTACCGCGTAAAGATGGTACTATGGTGTAATGAATTTATCTGTCCTTGTATGTGCGTGGTTTTGAACCCCACAATGTCCCTTTTCCCATGTTAGTAAGGGTTGGCGCATCACTTTTTTTTCTTATATCTCGTAACTTTGATAGCTCATATCTCGGAAATGAGTCGCTTCAATTGATTAATAGTTATTTGTTATACAAGAGTGCAAAGTTGCTTTTTAACCGCGTGCTCAATTTTGATGACCGAGCAAGCGAAGTGTGCTCGTGATTCAATAATTAGATCCTGAGCGTTAGCGAGGGAATCAAAAGAGCACGAGGTGAAAAATCTTTGCACTCGAGTGCAACACGTAACTTTTTCTCCCACCTCAGCGAGGAAATGACTAAATGCAAAAAAAAACATTTACAATACCAAGATACTATCATTTCAGTTTAAGTATTAACTACTACATTATGATAGGTTAGTATTACCATATAATCATTAAATTATAACAAATAATACTTAGGTATAATTAAGAAAAATTTAAAGTAACGTTGCTACAGTTACTTAAGTTGAGTGTAGTAAAGTAGTAGAGGCGGGCCTAAGGGACTACTCACACTTATTTAGCTCCATTCGCATTTTGCTGAACGATTTTGGTCACACTGAGGGACTACTCACACTTATTCAGCTCCATTCGCGTTTTGCTGAACGATTTTGGTCACACGTTACTAAGGGACTACTCACACTTATTCAGCTCTATTCAGCTTATAGAGGGCGCTAGTGTGTGCTACTGTTTACTTCGACTCTGTGTTTACTTACGATTTTAAAATATAAACAAGTATTTTCTAATCCATATAAACGTATAAGTGAAGAAATAAACAAGTGACTTTTAACATACAATGTGGACAAAGTGAAATATTGTGTGGAAGAACTACAAAACAGTGATAAAAATTGAGTGCCAAAGATAGTTCCTTTTTGGTTACTTCTCGAACAATTCTTCAGTGTGAACACCAAATCATACAGTTTTTTACATTATAACAGTTAAATTGTGCTGAAAAAGTGGAATAGAACGGACATTCCATCAAATCAAGAAAAAAAAAAAAATAACCTAGATTCTGCAAGATGATTTAGCAGAATTCCAGTTTACGTAAGACAACGCCATCTGTGTACATCTGCGAGAACTGAATCAACTAAATCGAAACTCACGTCGTCGCGTCGTATGCCTGATTATCGTAATCTTAGTAGTTCCGAATAAAGCTACTAGAGTGCGCTCAGAGCGATCAGACAATAGTTTGAAAAAAAACCACTAGAGGGCAATACCAGTACCAAAACAAAAGAAGTTCGTTAAAAATTACAAAACAATGGAAGGAATTATGAACGAACTCCGAAAAATTCAAAATGAGATCGCAGAGCAAAAAAATACGATCTTACAAAGCGCAGAAAAGGTGACCGAACAAGTAACGCAAAATATTAACATAATGTTGGAAGAAAAGTTCAAAGCTTTGGAAGAAAAATATGAAAACCTCCAAGAAAAAGTGGAAAACCAAGAAAAAAGATTATATTACCTTGAAAAACATGCAAGGCAGAGAAATGCTGTCTTTTTCGGAATGGAGGAAACGGAAACATCATATTCAAATTTGGAAAGGAACCTGATTGAATTTATAAAAAAATACTTTTCTATAGAACTCGAACGACGAGACATACAGGAAATAAAGAGATTGGGAAGGAAAGGGGAAAGACCCCGACCAATAACCGTTACTTTTTCCACACTAGGCATAAAAATAGATATTTTCAAACAGAGAAAGGCACTTACCGATACCTCGTACTATTTCAAAGAGGACTATCCACACTACGTATTAGAGAAAAGGAAAGAATTACAAGAACAAGTAAATATAGAGAGAGAGAAAGGAAATCTAGCGATAATAAGGTACGACAAAATTAAAATACTAGGCAAAGATACAAACACAACAAACAACAATAAGAGAATGCTGTCAATATCCCCGGAAAATAACCGCCCCGCACAAACTGGAAAAGAAAAGCAAGTCAACAAGAAGAAAAAAACCGCTACACCAATTAAAAGAAGTTCCAGTTTGTCAGAAGGAGTTTTAAAACCAGGCATGCTTAATTTCTTAACTACCAAGCACCCAAATAGTGTGCCTAAACAGCAGGATAAGGAAAATGATAACGCATAGCAACTACCGGCCCCCCCTCTCAAGAATCACATACAAAAACCACCAACAAAAAACGAAACCCATCTTCCAAGCCGGCTGGTCTCCGTGGAAGATTATGACCACAACCCTCCAAAGGCATCACCAAGAGATGACGAAGAATTGTTAAAAATAAGAAACAATCAACTCTACATATTAACCTATAATGTTAGAACTCTGCTGTCATACGAAAGAATAATAGAACTGGAAAAAGCAATAACACATATAAAATACGACATAATAGGCATGTCGGAAGTTAGGCGCCTCGGAAATAACATAGAAGAATACAGAGAATTTATTCTCTGCAGTACAGGACAAACACAGGGCAAGTATGGAGTAGGTTTTGTAATACAAAAATATCTGAAACAATATGTGGAAAGTTACCTAGGCATCTCTGAACGTGTGGCTCTGCTTAATCTAAAAATACCAGGAAGGAATATCACCATCATACAAGTATATGCCCCTACAGAAGCAGCAGACGAAGAAGAAGTAAATTTTTTCTATGATACCGTCTACCAGGCAATGGATAAGGCATACGACGATTTTATTTTAATGGGTGATTTCAATGCCAAAATTGGTACGCCACAAAAAGATGAATACTTAGTAATGAAACAGTATGGGTATGGAACAAGAAACGCACGAGGTCAAAGACTTATTGACTTTGCTATGGAAAACAAACTAGCTATCATCAACACTTTTTACAAGAAAAAAGAGAAAAGAAAGTGGACATGGCAGTCCCCGAATGGTCAATATAAAAATGAAATAGATTTCATACTATCTAATCGCCCTCATTTATTTCAAGACATCGAGACACTAAGTATTAATTTTACATCAGACCATAGACCACTCAGAGCAAAACTATCACTTACAAAACCAGTGAAAACACGAACCAGGTTTGTAAATAAGCAAAACAGTACCCTAAAAAACGAAGAAGAAATACAAATATATAAGGAAAACTTAAAAACTCAAATGTCTTTACTCCACTCTGAGCCAAACGACACAGTACAAGATTACCACGATAAAATAATACACTACATTACAGACAGTTTACAAATCGCAAGAACTACAAATACAACAAAAGACTGCACCGTTCTCACAGAAAATACAGAAAGACTTTTAAAACGAAGACAAGAGCTACAAAAAACTAAAAACAAAACGCAAGCAATGAAAAATGAACTCAAAGCCCTGTACAAATTGATAAGTAAATATATAAAAAAAGATTATAAGATCCATAGAATAAATATCATTAAAAAACATCTGGAGCAAAAGGGAAGCCTGAAAAAGGGATACAAAGAACTACGGACAAACAAAACATGGATTGAGGGCCTGAATGAGGTAGGAAAAACTGCTTATAACCGAAAAGATATAATAAACATCGCAACAAATTTTTACAAACAACTTTATAGTATGTCAGACCTAGCCAGAGACACTAACCATACTGTATATGAATACACCGGACTTGACACGTCGCAATCCAGCATAGAACCAATAGATTGCACAGAAATTATTGAAACGATAAAAAAAATGAAACCAGATAAAAGCCCGGGATCAGATAATATCACTAACGACGCCATAAAAACCGCATCCTTCATACTAGCTGCTCCATTAACAAAATTATTTAACTTAATATTCGAGACCGGTGTCACACCGTCTCAATGGTCTGAATCCAATATTATTTTGATATACAAGAAAGGAGACCCAAAGGACATCAGCAACTACCGGCCGATAAGCCTTTTGCCTAGTATTTATAAACTTTTCGCCACAATAATAAATCAAAGAATAAGTACAACATTAGAAAAAAAACAACCTATCGAACAAGCGGGATTTAGAAAGAATTTTTCTACAATAGACCACATCCATACATTAGAGCTGATAATTGAAAAATACCAGGAACAACAGCGACCACTCTACATCACATTCATTGATTACCAAAAAGCTTTCGACACTATCTCACACGAAAGTATATGGGACACTCTAAAAGCCCAAAATGTAGACCAAATATATATAACAATACTCAAACATCTATACGGAAACAGCTTAAGTAGAGTCAAACTAGAAACGACAGGGCCAAGCTTTCCAGTCAAGAGAGGAGTCAGACAAGGCGACCCCTTATCCCCAAAAATTTTTATTGCAGTACTAGAATCTATCATAAGCAAATTAGACTGGGAAAACCGAGGTTTGTATATCCAAGGTAAATACCTAAATCACTTAAGATTTGCAGACGACTTGGTTTTGCTATCGGAATCGAGCCTGCAACTACAATACATGTTAGATACTCTACACAAAGCAAGCAGACAAGTGGGTTTAGAAATGAATATCTCAAAGACCAAAGTCATGACCAACTCCAAACAATTGGAAATAACTATCGGAAACGATCGATTAGATTATGTAGATCATTATGTATATTTGGGAAAACAAATTGGATTCAACAGAGATAGCAATGAACTAGAAGTGGAGAGAAGAGTCAAACATACTTGGAATAAATATTGGAGTTACAAGGAGATATTTAAAAGCGAAATGCCAATCAAGTTAAAGAAAACGGTGATGGACTCTTGCCTCATTCCTTGTCTAACATACGCGTGCCAAACATGGAAATTCACAACCAAAATAAAAAATAAAATAAATACATGTCAGCGGGGAATTGAACGCAGTATGCTAAACATTAAGAGAATACAGAAGATAAACCACACTAAGATAAGATCTAATACAAAGGCAATAGATGCCCTCAGCCATAGTCAAAAGTTAAAGTTGAAATGGGCCGGTCATATAGCACGTCTTGAAGATCGTAGATGGACAAAAACAGTGACTTTATGGAAAGGCCCATTGGGCAAGCGTTATAGAGGAAGACCGTTCACTAGATGGGACGATGATATTAAAAAAATTGCTGGCCCGCAATGGCAAAAAATAGCCCAAGACCGAGAGAAATGGAAAGCTTTGGAGGAGGCCTTTACCTGAGAGGGGTTCCAGTGGATATAAATAAATTGTACCTACCTGCTTAAATATAAATTTTGTATCAAAATAAATTAAACTACTCAGATTTAAATTCTTCAGTTGCTATGTATAAATAGATATTAGAGGTAGATAAATAGTTTTTTTTCTTTATGTTAAATTGTTAAACTGGAAATATAAGGCTTTTTTATTTTTATTTTTATTTTTATTTATTTATTTATTCAGCTTATGCCCATAGAAAACAACGATTATGTATGTATGGAGACGCGTACGCATCCGTTCAGCTTTCCGCGTCTATTCAGCTTTCGCGGCAAACAAGTATAAAATGAGGACAAATATGTTATTATCATGCGAGTGCTAGAGATAGAGTTCAGCGCTGTTCTGCCGCGTTCAGCGCTGTTCCGTCGAGAAGCAGAACTGTATAAGTGTGACCAAAATCGTCAAAATCGTTCAGCAAAATGCGAATGGAGCTGAATAAGTGTGAGTAGTCCCTTAGGCTTTTTCTCAACAATTGTTACAATATTCTATATATATATGTCACGGCTAAAGGTGGGTGTGAACATAAACTTAAGATTAGCCGGGTAAACTTAGGTTTATCTTCGAGAAGCAGCTAAAGTTCGATATCACGTTAGTTTGTGTCGTGATATTCCATCTTTAGCCGGCTAATGTGCACGTTAACCAAAACGAAACGGCTAAAAATGTATTCGATGGACGCGCCGGGCCGCAGCAGGCTATCGAGGCTATCGAGAACCGAACTAGTTAGACGGGGTGAGTTATTAAAAGAAAAATGGTTAGGTAAGGTTAGGTTAGAACTGTGACCTACGCACGAGCCGAGCGAGCGAAGCGAGCGGTGCCGCGGCAGCGGCCGGCGAGTGCCAGAAACGACTAGATTATAGAAAGAAATAAGAAAAAGAAAAGGCTACCCGAAACTGAACAGTTTTATCTTTTATTACGAAATTTGCACCATTTATAGGTGTTTGTGTGTCCTTCTACACTTTCAGCCAAGGGCCTGCGGTTACACTTAAGTTTAGCCGGCTAAAGATTGAAGAAACTAACATTAACACCTCCACGAAGTTAGACCTAAGTTTAGCTGGCTAATCTTAAGTTTATGTTCACATCCACCTTTAGCCGTAACATATATACTCCATAGAATGCTTGATTTCTTGGTCTCGGATAATTCAATAAAATATGCCAGTAAAACGTTTTCTGAGAAAGTTTGGCTCCTTTAGCTAGTGTGCATTATTAACAATTTCAGCCAATTTCCTGTTGGCGTCAAATAAACTTCCTCGTCGCTAGAATCACTCATTTTTATTTTCCACTTTTATTCAAGTTACTTGTTTTTAACCTTAAGTTTTAACAATATGACGTGAAAGTAAAATGGCGCGCGCAAGTAAATAAAAAAAAGGACAACAAGAAGGTTCCGAGTCTGAGTTTTTAACAAATTAAAAAAGGTTGTATGATAAATTCGGCACCATGGAGGTAGAAGTAAATAGTTTAATGATATTTTGAATTCACAAACTTATTGCACAAGATGTTCTAAATTCAATTTACTTTATCCTCTAGCGGATAAAAACGGCTTTGCACTCAGATACCGAAGAGCAAAAATACTCTCAAGAGAGAGGCCTGTAGTTAGTTTTATCGGCTAGATCACCAGTTTTATTCTTCACCACAAGCACTACTACAGTTCTCATGAAGTCGTACGGCAGGTAAGAATAGAGACATGCGGGCCGGCACACTAAGTGTTCAATACTTAGGCCATCATCATGGCCAGGAGATTTGCCTCTGTCATATATTTTATGACTTTCCCCACCTCACTGGCCAAAATCCTCGTCTCCATAACACCCGTCAGCTCTTCAGCATTGACCTCCGCAATCTACCATCCCAACTGAGGCTTTACAGAAAAGTAGGTCATAAATAATGTACATCAGAACGTTCGGCCAGTCGAGATAGGGACTTGGCTGCTACTCCAGTTTTTAATGACGATCATGTGACGCATAAAGATGCCAGTCAAAGAATTTGTGACCGAACAGTCCGAAAGTTAAAAGCATTTATTTATGGCCGAACGACCTGATATCAGAACGTTCGGCCAACCTGAATCTCCATAACTGAGGACCTTAGAGTAACTGTTACTGAATAAAGATTAACTGACGATTTGCTGACAAACAACCAATGCTTTACTTTTACTCGTAATGCCACCGGTTAAAAGTAAAATGAATTTTGGTTTCTGTAACATCAGGACGTTCGGCCAACGTAATCTCCATAACTGAGGATCTGAGAGAAACCGTTAATGAATAAAGATTTTGTGACGAGACTGAAACGATATTTTTTTGCTTTATTTTATTTATGACGACCCCTTTTATATAGTAAAATGAAAATTTAACATATAACCTCAAAACATTGGGATTATCGATTCCTCCACAAGAAAGAAGCCCAGAGAAACAGTTAATCAATAAAGATTTATTGACGACACTGAAATGAACTTTTACTGTTTTATTTTTCTTTGCGACTGCCCCTTTATATAGTAAATTGAAAATTTACAATATAACCTCAAAACATTGGGATTATCGATTGCTCCACAACGAAGAAGCCTTGAGACTTGAGACTTGTAAAACCCCTGATGTGTCGTGTTTCAGTGCAATGGTGTCAGTATTTTTGTTGATTCCAGATTAATCTTTTAAAAATGTACTATAGCGGATGGCGACTGAAATAGGGTGACCATGTATTCCAACGAAACAAGTATTTTTCGAGTACCTAGGTATCTATTTATCTACTGAATGAAGCAAAGCACGTCGAAATAGTTGAAATAAGGTGACGATCAAAGAGTATAGTAATATAGATGGAATAGAAAGCCCACTCAAGAATTTTTTTATTAAAATGTTTTACGTAGGTGTGATGTATCAAAAATGCATCTATGGTAAGCACGTTCCTTCCATTGCACGCCATCTATCGTAACGGGCTCAGAGTGACAAACTCGGCTGTTGATTGTTTACAGACAAGGAGCAGGATCAAGATTGGGATTGAGATATATATATTATAGAAAGCCGCCGTAACTGAATGAAGTAAAACTAGAATGGTGGCCTATTGGTTGAAATTCGATCGATAGTTTCAATTTTTTTTTTCATGTAACAGTGACAGACAGAAAAATAATAAAAAGTAGAAGCAAATAGGCCACATCATAACGCATGGTGGTGTGTGTAACGTTTTTTTATAACAATTTATTTCTAATGCATATTATATAAAATATTAGTTATCTGCACTCCTTCTCAAAGTCCTCCGTCCGCGTATCCATTTATTTTGTTGCAAAACCTACATCGTCACCAGGGGGGGGACACTGCCATACTTGACATAGGCGTCGCAATTTTACACCAAGATACTAGTACCATCTCTTACTAAATGCGCATAAACTTGAGATTTAGTACATTAAAATGACATAGATGGTGCTTACGCCAATTATGCCAGTGTGATTAAATAGCTTTTTGATTTGAATGAAAATTGAGTTATAAATAATAAATTTCAACTCTAAACAAGATTAAACCATTTATTTATTTTAAAAGCATTTTGTAATTGCTAATATATTTGTTTTGGGTTGGTAACAATATCATACAAATTGTTTACAAAATGGCCACTACTATACAATCGGCGTGTGCGCACGCTTGTAGATGTCTCCCATTTTGTGTAATTTATGTGGTTTCTCGGTTCTGTCTTTTTTACTTTTTTAATTGAGTGTAAAAAAAGAAATAAAAACAGTAACAGAAACCCATAGAAAACCTATTCAATAACAAAGATATAGATATAAGTACATGTACGCACCTATAGCTATTGGGATTAGTTCAACGGATTTAGTATCAGGTGGCGACACCGTCCAATATAGGTGTCAAAAAATTTCTTGAGTGGGCTCTCTTTTCCATCTATATTACTATACTCTTTGATCGTCACCTTATTTCAACTATTTCGACGTGCTTTGCTTCATTCAGTAGATAAATAGATACCTAGGTACTCGAAAAATACTTGTTTCGTTGGAATACATGGTCACCCTATTTCAGTCGCCATCCGCTATAGTACATTTTTAAAAGATTAATCTGGAATCAACAAAAATACTGACACCATTGCACTGAAACCTATGACACATCAGGGGTTTTACAAGTCTTCTAGGCTTCTTCGTTGTGGAGCAATCGATAATCCCAATGTTTTGAGGTTATATTGTAAATTTTCAATTTACTATATAAAGGGGCAGTCGCAAAGAAAAATAAAACAGTAAAAGTTCATTTCAGTGTCGTCAATAAATCTTTATTGATTAACTGTTTCTCTGGGCTTCTTTCTTGTGGAGGAATCGATAATCCCAATGTTTTGAGGTTATATGTTAAATTTTCATTTTACTATATAAAAGGGGTCGTCATAAATAAAATAAAGCAAAAAAATATCGTTTCAGTCTCGTCACAAAATCTTTATTCATTAACGGTTTCTCTCAGGTCCTCAGTTATGGAGATTACGTTGGCCGAACGTCCTGATGTTACAGAAACCAAAATTCATTTTACTTTTAACCGGTGGCATTACGAGTAAAAGTAAAGCATTGGTTGTTTGTCAGCAAATCGTCAGTTAATCTTTATTCAGTAACAGTTACTCTAAGGTCCTCAGTTATGGAGATTCAGGTTGGCCGAACGTTCTGATATCAGGTCGTTCGGCCATAAATAAATGCTTCTAACTTTCGGACTGTTCGGTCACAAATTCTTTGGCTGGCATCTTTATGCGTCACATGATCGTCATTAAAAACTGGAGTAGCAGCCAGGTCCCTATCTCGACTGGCCGAACGTTCTGATGTACATCTTAAATAGACTCGCTATATCTCCCGATTCGCTAAGCCTGTCAACGCTCACCGGCCAGGACCCAAGATTACCTTTTTGGTGCCCTTTCAAAAACCATGAAAGTCACCATTCGAGTGCTTCATGTAATGGGAATCCATTTTCAAGGGCATCAAGGGCTTGATTCAGAAAGCGGTTATCTTAGACACGGTTAGTATTGTTACGAGGTTCCTTTCTCTGGAGCCCTTACCGACGGTAGCTTGGACCTTGTTCCCGATACCGGCAAGCTACAACTTTATTCATCTCTTTTATTTTGGGAATATTTAATATTATACAAAATCTGTGAAGAAATTTGTAAATAAAGGAAAAATATAATATTCCATCTATCAGCCTGTTCCGAGCGGTCCACCAGACAGATTAGCTTGGAGACGAGTTGTATGTGGTCGTGATCCTCAGCATTGAGGGAACCACCGAACGACAATATATTATAGCTTACATAAAAAATGTTTCGCGACCGTCAAACATGAAGTTACAGAATTATAATCATTAAACTCATCGATACACCCTCTGATTTCATTTAATTCCATGAAAATACTATTTCATGAAATATCATTCAATAGTACGAAGATCAAATACGGAATTGGATAACATAATATGACACATGGGAACGAAAATAGGAATAAAATATGAACTTAGGGGGTTTGTATTGATCGGAAGGGGTCCGAAAGGGCCGATGCCTGCCAGGGCTGCGGGTTGTTCGAAAGAGATACCGTGGCCCTGGAACACAAAGGGCGAAGAACGAACATGGGTGGGTTTTAGTCAGTACAAGTCTGACACTCCCTCTCGCTCCGCCCAGAGCGGGAGAAGTCATTTGAATTTTGATGATTTCCCATCCGTAAAAAAAGGGGTTTATATTGATGATTGTCATTATTATCATTTTGTAAATACATAATTATGTACGTGTTACGCTCGCGAAATATATTTTGTTCAACATACCATACCGCCTGACACTGACCAGCAAATTGAAAAAAACGTGGATAAGTTTAATTTCGCGTGCCCGTTTCGATTCTACCTTTTGGGTAAATTTTGCAGAAACTAGCTTTATTGCAAAAGAACGAATATTTAGCAAAACGATCCGTTTTTTAACGTTACAAACGTTATAGATTAAACAACTGCGTACAACCGCGTTTGACAACAAACCGGACCCATCAATGTTATAACATCGCCACCGGCCCCATTCGCAGTCACCCAATACCAACACGACACGTGTCAATGCCTTCCGACACGCCATTTTGATATCCCCCTCGTTGCTAACTAGGCCAACAGAAACCAAAACACGCGTGTAACACGAAACTTTATCTACAGAAGTACCTAACCCAAAGAAAGGAACTTACTGACTGATATAGCAACGTCCTTGAAAGTGTACTATACCTACATAGGTAACTTACATAGGCTACTTATATAACTCAACGGAGGGTATGATTCTTAGAATGGTCATTTAAAATTCAACTACAAATTGATATTCAATTCTTGAAAGGGGGGACGAAGCGATTATTATTGATCACACAAAGCTTGACCGTTGCTTTGCGAAGGTTGAATAAGGGAAATCCTTAAATATTTTACTACTGTAGGAGCAGTCAAATGGATGGAGAGGGATATGAAGACCAAAGAAAACATGGAAGGATAGTGTGAGAAATGAAATGAAAGAAAAAGGAGTAGTAATGATAGCTGGACGAATGACCGGGAAGAATGGAATAAAAAAACTTGATGCGCGGAACCCAAGTAAAATGGGACAAGGGCAGGAAATGATGATGGCTATTAGAGCAGTCTCATAGATCATTAGATCACATCAAGTGCAATATGAAGGTTGTCTTTTCGATCGATATCCTCAAAATTAAACCAAACATAAAAATTAAAAAACCCCCGATACAAAAAAACTCTTTAAACCCAAAATTAAAATAATCCAAGCGTCTTAGCGCCGGGGGACCGCTAAGTAGACCGCTTAGTACAAGCACAAAACAAAGCGGACCCCCGACGATAAGACGCTTGGATTATTTTAATTTTGGGTTTTTAGAGTTTTTTTGTATCGGGGGTTTTTTAAATTTTTAATTTAATTTTTATTTCATGCTTTTTAAACTTATATTATTTTATCTAAGCCTTGACTGTCCCAATCTTGGGCATAGGCCTCCCCATTGCTTGCACTTTTCTCGGTGTTGCGCGACTTCTCGCCAATAAACGAAAAAGCTAAATAAATAAAAAATGGGGTGAGAGGGGGTGCAGCCACCCCCCCCTGGTGATGCCCATGTTGACAAGTCGAATCGACCAGACTTGTGGAAGTTCTTAATTTCTCTTTAACTAGAAAAGACGTGATCACCATCGAACGGCTGAGTAGATTTTTTTGAAACATAGCTAAGAACACTCTCGATTAAAACACCTTTCAAACGAAACCAATTTTATCAAAATCGGTACATCCGTTTAGGAGCTACGATGCCACAGACAGACACACAGATACTCAGATACACACGTCAAACTTATAACACCCCTCTTTTTTGGTCGGGGGTTAAAAAGAAGGAAAATCGTATGGTCTCGTGTATTTCTCACTCCAACTCAACCAGCATTTTATGTTGTGCAGAAGCCGAATTAGAAATATTCTTTAAGCCGCCGCCGTATTTTCAGTCTGTCGAATGTAAAACGGCATTTTTTTGTCTCTTTCTCCGGTTATCAAAGTTGTTTTTCGTTTTCTCTTACTCCAAACCGATAGATGCGGAAGCCGGTTTTTCCCGGGTTTTACATTTACTATGGGACCAAAACCAAAACAGAGTTCCGCATGCCTTAAACACCGAGCGTCACGTAAAAGAAACAAATGAATGCCTAAATATTATCATATAAGTTGTCAGGAGCTCTCTCACAAATCCTAAGGTTAGTTTTTTTTACCATATTCGTCAGTCTTTTCTCCACTACTCCGCCGCCGTCAATACCTGAAAAGTACAACAATCGAGCTTTATTATACGTACCCTGGACAGAGGGATGGAGCAGAAGCCTTGGTAGCGGTTGTGTTGGGCGGCTTCCGTGTTGACCAGCTCGTAGTACTGCATGGCTGTGATGAGCCCCATCAGCACCAGCAGGAACACCGTGAGGGAGAGGCACAGGATAGCAAAGCTGCGACGCTTGCAAGGCCCGGGAATCACCGATATTTCTATGACCTGATAAAGATCAAATTATTTAAAAGACATTCTTATTTTGTGATCAAGTACTACAACAAGCCAAAAAAACTAATTATGTAGTAAAGTAAACCTCCTATCATCGTGAGAGAAACATTCACAAACAGATAACCGTATTCCCGCAATGTGCACCCGCTAAATATTTTTTTCGTAGTACTTTCACCATCCATCACATAAAATACAAATATTAACCTTAACCTTCTTAGACTTTTTGGCGCCAACATTAAACCCGCAGCCACAGGCACAGAGGCAAGACCTTTTCTTTTTTTGTTGATTCTTGCGTAGTGGATCTGCATTCCGACCATTTGAAGCGTTAAATGATAGAGCGGGATTGAAAGAGTTATCTACTCGCATACATTTTTCAGTATCGATTGCAGTATTTTTAGCTACAAACCCGTCGTCCGTTAGCTGAAAATCAATAAAGATTTATGTCCTAATAACTGCATCAAATTATTATTTTACTGTGCGGTTAGCGCCACTTATAATCAATGCGAGCCTTTTCCTGTGGTAAACCTCAAGCCAGTTTTTTTTTTTTTAAATACAGATTTTATGTCGTTTATAACATTTCAAAAAATCAGATTGCATCGCCGATCGATATGAACAATTTTCACAGTCAAGATTCAGGTGCTTAGAAAATTATAATACATACTTCATCGGTCTCGGTGGTTTCGCTATACAACGGGATTTTCTTAACTGTGAGGCTTGGCTTCGTTAATATCGTCATCTTTACGATTTATTGCTCGAACTGTTTATATTTTACAACAAACAACACTCCTGTTTTGACTGCAACAAATACGGAAGTGCGTAGTAGTAGCAAGCAAAGTAAATTCATCAATATTTCATTTCGTTCAAATTATTACCAGCTAAAAAATAAAGTTTTTAATATTTTTATTGCAACACTAAATCTGTTGTCAAAGTCAATTCGTAGTCGAATCCTGGCTTGAACTATTCGATACTTTGGATTTGAGTGTTATGATTCTTGTTTCGATTCTTGAAAAAGATTGATGCTTGCAACATTGAGATGAGAAGTAACTTGTCTATAGTTAGTTTAACCGAAAAAAAAGAAAGAAAGAAATTCGAGGAGGAAACGGACGATTAATTTCGTGTTGTAGAATATTCTGTGTTAAAAAGAGGTTAATGAATCAGCAACGCTAATAGTGCCGTTAAAACATGTTTGATTAGTTTTCTTCGTCATTATTTTATGTTGATCCTTTGTTTCATTGTGTAATTACCACGTTTGTAACGAGACTGCGAGCACAAAAATAAAATGGCGACTGATCAAGTGAACAAGAACCGCATGCATGTTTTCAAGAACACTGGCAAAGATGTCGACGTAAGTATGGAGACGTAGTTCAATGCCTTGTTAAAGTGTAATTATAGCATACATAGTCAGTAACGATGAAATGACTTTTTAGGAAATGCGCAGGCGGAGGAACGAAGTTACAGTAGAACTGAGAAAAAATAAAAGAGAAGAATCACTACAGAAACGTCGTAATGTGCCTATTAGCTACTCAACAGACGAGGATGAGATCGAGAGGACCCTGGCGTCCACGGACCTCAAGGAGTTGGTGATGAATGCGGCGAACGGAGACAACCCTGACGTGCAGCTAGCCGCCGTGCAGCAGTGCAGGAAGCTGCTGTCGTCCGACAAGAACCCGCCCATCGACGAGCTCATCGCCGCCGGCATCCTCCCCATCCTCGTGCAGTGCCTCTCCAGGGCTGACAACCCCACACTTCAGTTCGAAACCGCTTGGGCCTTAACGAACATCGCGTCAGGCACCTCAGCACAGACTAACAAGGTTGTTCATGCTGGAGCTGTCCCTGTCTTCCTTCAGCTGCTCATGTCTCCTCACGAGAATGTATGTGAGCAAGCAGTCTGGGCTCTGGGTAACATCATTGGAGATGGTCCGGTGCTCCGAGACTTTGTCATTGAGTTGGGAGTGGTGAAGCCACTGTTAAGTTTCATCAAGCCAGATATCCCTATTTCTTTCCTTCGTAACGTGACCTGGGTCATTGTCAACCTGTGCAGGAGTAAGGACCCTCCACCACCAGTTAAGACTATTCAAGAAATTCTTCCAGCACTCAATGTCCTCATCACGCACAATGATAATAATGTAAGTATTAACATAAATAAACTTTTCAATCACCTACTTTGTGAAGCTAGGCCACTGAAGTTCATTCAACTTCAGTGCTAGAAAATACCATGCTTACACTAAATAAAAATTCCAATAGTGTCACTGTAGGAAGTTTTATTATATCCCAAGAACTTTACTAGGCTTCAAAACTTGCTTGTGGCTGCATTAAAATTAAAAATATTTTTATGTTGCAACTTAAGTTAAAGTTATTATTTGAAGAAGTAATTTTTTTTGGAATACCAACAACATATCTGATTTTGCATTATATTTTAAATTTATAAAAACAACTACAGTTGTATCTTGTAAAAATATATGATTGCTGTAATTTTTTATTTTATACATTTCAAAAGCTTGTGTCAAATAGTTGTAAGTTGGAATCTAGTAAATCATAGATATTTCTATGAATAGAGTACACACTGATATGAAATCATGAGTAACTCAATTAGTTGTTTAGTCTATTGCTAAATCTATTAAGTCCTTAGAAACCATACATGTATTCTTTACAAAAGTCTGTAATAAAACATACAGAAATTTTCAGACAGGTTCATATGAATATGTATAACAAAACCATTTGGAGACATGTTTTGTTGACTTAAATATATTTATCTCTGACCACAAGATTGATAAAAACAAATTTATCTGATTTGAATAATCTGTGGCACCTCAATTGATAATTTCAAATAATTCTAAGCTAAGTAAATAATCTCCACATCTTCCAAATAGTGTAAAATTTTAACATAGTTGTTATTTATTAATAATATTAATTATTCAGAGATGATACCCTGCTATAGGATAAATTCACATAATAGTATTAAGTATTCATCTGAAAGTGAATCTGTTAAGATAACAAATAACTGTAGGTACAGACTAGTTATGAATCTTAATGTTATTGTTACTTCTATAAACATCTTGATAATTGTTCTTGAGTCTCCTTCTGAATACATTACATCCTTACCAACCTGACAACACAATACTATTAATACAATCTGACACCATGTGGTTAATTAAAATGTACTGTGGTTTCATACCTTCATGAATAACATTATTTATTTGCAATGTTCCAGATATTAGTAGACACAGTTTGGGCAATCAGCTATTTAACAGACGGTGGCAATGAGCAGATCCAAATGGTGATAGAATCGGGAATAGTTCCGAAACTGATCCCATTACTGTCACACAAGGAGGTGAAAGTCCAGACGGCAGCTTTGAGAGCAGTGGGCAACATTGTGACAGGCACAGATGAGCAAACACAAGTGGTCCTCAACTGTGACGCACTTTCGCATTTCCCCGCCTTACTGTCGCATCAGGTACGCTCGTTTTAGTGTTATTTATTATATGTATTATTGAACATCCAATTTTTGTGAACTTGCCAATTTCACCAAAATAAACAATTTTGTATTCTGTAAACAAAGTGAGAAAGATTAGATTGTTATGCCATTCACACTTGTGCCTCCTCACTTTTATGTGATCTTATGCTTGTAACTAACTACTTGATTTCTACATAACCCATATAATCAATATTTGCTAGTACAATAGCACAAAATGCTGCTTATTTATCTCAGTCTATTATAAACTTAGACAGGGTTAAGTTTCATGCTAAAGCTACGCCAACCATTTCAAGTAAGTTATGTATAGGTTTCTTTGCACCTGTAAAATAAGGTTTCACGATGCTGGAGCCAATAGGATAGCGTTAATTCGTCGCACAGAAAATAGAATATAAACAAAATATGCATTCAGGACAGTTTCACACAGAAATACATAAAATGTGTGAATGCGACTAGACGCGTACACCTCGTCCGCGTCTGGTCGGCGGCCAAGATGGTAATTATCTATTATTGTACACGCGCGAGTTACCGCAACCGTCGACTCAAAATCCGTTGACTTAAAACATTAGAGGCTAAAGTACATTGACATGCTTAGTTGAATGGTCATTGACTGATAGTGATAACGCTACAGATGTCTGACCTTCATTTATGACAGTTTTATTAATTCGACTAACTGCCGCTAACATGTTGCGGTTTTACCGAATTAATTTATTACGTTTACTCAAAACGTCTATTTAGGCCAATCCTCTCGGTTTATCACAGTCCCCTGCCGAACATAGGCCCCTCCCAGCTTATTTACTTCCCACAACGTCTGTTTGTCCGCATCCTTCTATTTATATCCGCGCCTAAAGTACCAGTTGAATGCACTGTTTGGTTCGCATTGCGGCCTTTCAATCGGATGTGCGTACGTACGTACACGAACTCATCATTATTCACAGCATGTTTTGTAATTAGCAGAGGAACTGAAACGTCATTGCGAAGGGTCAGCCGAAAGAATTTTAATTGATGCTACATCGTAACGTTATTACTAAGATAAGGATTATTGTAAACATAGCCATAAAGGCCAATTAAATTGATAGAGCTCTTTCACAGTAGTGAATGGAAACATGTGCCTGATTTTGCTTTTTCGTAATTTACTTATGACTTGTTTCGTCAACAGAAAGAGAAGATCTGCAAAGAAGCCGTATGGTTCTTATCAAACATCACAGCAGGCAACAAGCAGCAAGTTCAGGCAGTCATAGACGCGGGCCTATTGCCCAAGATCGTGGAGAACCTCACAAAGGGCGAGTTCCAGACGCAAAAGGAAGCGGCCTGGGCTGTGTCCAACCTCAGTATCAGCGGTACCAAGGAACAGGTCGCCGCCCTCATCAACTGCGGAGTCATACCGCCCTTCTGTAAATTGCTCAGCTGCAAAGATACTCAAGTTATCAATGTAAGTAATTCCAAAAAAATTGGTTATATTGTGGCAGCTATGTTATTTTACCGACAAACATTATTGATGCTTTTAAAAGCACTTAAAGGCTTTTCATAGCCTGCTAGATAATATAGGTTTACAAAATTAACCTTCTCAATTATTTCCTCTCAGGTTGTGCTAGATGGTTTAAGCAACATGTTGAAGATGGCGGGTGAAAACGCCGACCAGGTCGCAAACATGATCGAGGAGTGCGGCGGCATCGACAAGATCGAGGTGCTTCAGAGCCACGAGAAGGTGGAGATCTACAAAATGGCCTACGATATCATTGAGCAATACTTCGCGGGAGAGGTACGTACCGTGTTATTGTTTGTTGTTGTAAACCTATTGAGACAAACGGATTGATGATTTTGATTTCCCTAAAGGACCAATTGTGTCGACAGTGACTAGTCACAGCTAAATGTATAGATGTATAATGTCATGAAGTTTTTTGTTCTGTTCACTTTTACGTGGTATCTGAAAGATGCATTCAGAAACTCAATGTGCTTATTCTGGGTATGTAATAATACAGTTTTGCAATGTCGATTGCAGGAGGAGGACGCGACACTGGTGCCGGCGGCGGCGGACTCGGGCTTCCACTTCGACGCGGCGGCGGCGCCCGGCCCTCACGAGGGCTTCCGCTTCTAGTGCCGGACCTGCGCCCGCAGCCGGGCCGACTGGCGTGCGGTCGGCCGGACCCGCGCCGGCCCGTGCTGGGTGTCGTGCGGTCTGCCGGACCCGGGCCGGGTGTCGTGCGGACTGCATGTCGCCCGGCCGCCACGATGGTCAGGCGCGAGCTGCGGCTCCGTTGTGATACAGCTCTATTGTGATGTTTGAAAATTTTCATCTTTGTTTTTCGATTTCGTAATGTACCGAGTAACGGACGATGGACACGAAGTGGATAGCTTTAATGTTAAGTGCCGCGTACGCGACGTATGCGTTTAGTGTAATCTGCTTACCGATTGAATTGATGCTTTTGATATAACATAGTATTTATGTTTCGATTTTAACTCCAAACAATAATAATTAAATGCAGTACCAGGAAACGGGACAGGAACGGCCGTCCCGACATGAAATTATGTTGACTTCAGCCCATTTGTATTGTACCTATATACCAATAAATTCTGTCCAATATAATAATCGTTTTATTTAAAAAACAACATTAATTAGAGTAAATAGAAGGCAGTGAGTCTCGGTGCATCTGCTTGTAGATGTATTCGTATTGTTTCTGTAAACAAAGAGTAATAATAATTTATATTTAAACCGTCTCTGATCCTATTAAATAAATCATCGTCATTTGAATATGAGAGACATGGCTCCTCAATCCATACGGACACAACAATATGCTGTGTAACTACAAAGGTAGTATAGCCTATTGCTTACTTTCCTGATCTCGCAGGCGTAGCACTTGACGTTGCTGTAGCTCTCCTCGGAAGGCTCGGGCAGAGAGCGCGCCGTCACTTTACTGTTCAACGACTCTGCGTCGTAGAACAAGCCTACCTTTTGCTGGAAACTAACATTTACATTCATTAATATAAGAACCTTAATTCGTTAACAATAAGTAGTCCTCGGGCGTACAGTACAGTACGTCTCTTCCGCACCGTTAACGGTACGACGTACGTTAGACGTACAGTTTAAGTTAATTCGAGGCCTGAGGTTAGCACTACTTATAAGCCGCCTTATAAGGCTATACTTATGTTTAACATGCACGCATTTTTGCATAATTTATTACAACAGGCGGCGTTTGCGTGCGGTTTACAGATTCCCCCACAAACTGTGTTGTACATTGAAATCCATCTTTCCAAAATGTGTATAAAGAATATTAAGGTATCTTTCAACCACTCGTCAACTTACTTTGGCAACGGTTTGGTCCAGTGATTATCGAGTCGGTTCACTTTCATAATATCGTTTAATCGCTGTAGGAGGCTGAAGTTCTCGCTCTGAATCTTGTTCTTTCTGTCAAGTTCGCGCTGGTTCTTCTTCAGTTTAAGTGCTACATGCGGCCTTGCCGCCGGGGCTCGGTCGTCTATCGCTGGTAACGCGGATCTTACCTCCAATCGGAAAAATAAAGAACGAATAAGGGTCAAGACACATTGATCGAAGGCGTTCAAAAAAGCATAAGGAGTGCGTTCCTTACGTCGGCGTCGATGGGAAAGGATGCGTACGACATCCCATCTTTTTAGTGTTCTTTTTAACCCCTGACCTAAGAAGAGGGATATTATTGTATGGACAAACCGTCGATCAATGTCTCGTGACCCTCTTGGAACTCATAATAATAAATAATAGTATATTGTGTATTAAGGGCGGTAAGTAAGGAATTACGATCGAGGCTCTAGTACAAGCCCGAAGTCGAAGACTGAGGGCTTTCTGAGCCGAGGTTCGTAATTCCCGTACCGCCCGTGAAACATACAATGTTTTTCATCACATTTGCGAGTTAATAATTATGAATATACACAAGTCAGCACATATTATTACGAAATACGTGAACTGATTTTTAAGCAGATGGCGGGCTGTTTGCCCGCACCACAGATTATACAAATGTTTTGTTCAGAAACGTTAAGGGCAAATACTTACCTAGGTATACAGCCATGACGAAATGTAAAAAAAAAAATTTCGACGTTTTGATACAAAAAACTATCGATTATTTAGATTTTAGAACATTAATTGAGTAATTACATAACATGAAGCGAGATTGAATGAAATTCCTGTTTAGATAACATTTTAAGACAATTTTTCAATTACGTGTAAACTCCTTGCTTGAACTTGCATGACCTGTGTGCTGTCATACTGTGCTGTAAATTAAAAAAAAAATACTTACCGCCCTAGGGTTTTATATGGGGCATTACAGCCAAGTTAACCTGTATGTAATGACACTGTTTACGTGCAAGTGTGATGAAAATGATTTTCAAACATGTTGAATGAAAACATGAACTTTAAGCCAGTGACTCACTTTTGATCGATGGTCTTTGAATCTGCGATCCTCCCACGGTTGGATCAGTAGTTTATCTCGGCGCGATAACATTTTGCGATATACTCAATTAGCACGGAACAAGCAACAGTCGATCTCGTGATCTTGTTTTGATTTTGAATGGCTTTGTTTGATCAATAGCTGTTTGTAACTAAGGTACTAGCAGGAAAATAGTCGGTAACTAGGACCAACTCCCCTATATTGAATCCATACGTAAAGTGGAAGTGGGTTCACAGTGTAATTAGTAAAAACAAAGAATTGTATGAATAAAACACCGGGTGGCAAATTAATAAATAAATTATTGTTAAATATTACATACTGCACTTACATTGGCTCGTTACATCGGATAATATACATTCACAAAAACGTACAAACACAAGTTCACAAATACAAATTATATACTTTGAGCAATATAAAAATAAAAAACCGAATCACTCTATAATCTCTATACCTAGTTATACTATTAAAACGTTTGATACAGTAATGTAGATAAGTCGATTTTTGAAAAACTGGTAGGGCGGTACTTTAGTACCCAATACTTAAGTTATAAGCTAATCATCGCAAGTGTTATCATAAAAAGCTTTAGGAATGTAAAGTCGGCTTTAATTCCTTTCTAAGTTTGGCAATGTTTGTTTTATAAAGCTTGATAAAGTTAGTGCACTATAGTTTTCTCATTTGCAATCAATTTCCATTCGTTTGTCCGTCAATCGAACATTTCATAATATACAACTCATGACGCTCTGTCTTCTATCGTTAATTTCAAACAATTCAATATGTCCATCTTAATGATTACCCCGTGCTAGTCGCTACTGGCTTTGTGCTTGCATTCGATCAATGCGGCTTCAATTGCTGCAACATTCTAGGAAGACTTTGTAATACAGGGTGTATTTTGAACGCAAATAAGCTTTGGTGGTCATTATTATCTGCAAATATACCCAAACAATGAAGATCCTTTCATCCGGCTTTTTTAAGATTTTGGTTCAAATATACACCATGTATATGAATTTCATTACAAAATAACCCGATGCGCCGAATACTTTCATATTTTGTTTGTAAAAAAAATCGCCCAAAACCTGCAGCGGCGGTACATTTTACTATTTTTTTTTACTAATAAATCTCTACACTGAGTCTGCCTCGCATTTAATTCTAATTACATTATTGAGTATAAAACGTATTAAATACATCAAAAAGATCTAGTAACTTACGATCACTGCGTTTTGAGATAGGACTTTTGTTGAAAGTGTTAATTGCGATAACTCGTATTATTACTCATATTAGTCTCTTGAGACTCAAAAACATCGTACACAAATACCTTTGATGAAAGCTATTATTTAAAAACTCGTTTCATAATTGCCTTGTGAAGCAAGTTTCTTGTGAGGAATAATGCTAATACTTTTATTCATAAGTTATTCGTAACTTACATAATAAATGATAATAATATCATTTCTCTTAGGTTCATCGAACCTTTGTGGTTGAGTATAATGTCTATCGAAACTAACACAATATAATATGAAATTTTATTAAATGTCTTTTTAGCAATCGCTTTTCAGAAATGCGAAACGAATGTTTTTCATTAAAAAAATAAAACAAACACGGCTCAGTTACTTCTTTCTCAATTTAGACAAATTTCTTATGCTTTTCTTAACACTTGTGAAGACAAAAGTTATATCTCAAAAGTATCACATGTAATTAATTATAGTGCGTTATCAATGTCTGGAGACAGCGCCATCTCAAGGATGTTTTCCATTCAAATTATCTTTTACTTCGAAAATAATTATTTTTGACGTACCTTCCAACTAACATTTAGCTATAAGCAGCAAATGCAACTGAGACCAGAGAACTTCATATTAGACGATAATCTTTTTAGTTTATTTAAGTTCTAAACAAAGTAGTTTTTGTTAAATTAATATAACATTGTTTATTTAATCTCGAATTAGTCAAGGCGTATAGAATGCGTTCCTATAATATAAATGCAAATAATCGTTCACACACACACGCAGGTATATGTATATTAAACCGAGGAAAACACCCTCAATCATCTATCATACAGTGTCACATGTAACCTAACCTTATCGCTAAGTTTTCGCATACAAAAATCTCTACACTTGGTGCATCATCAACTGTCAATGTGTAAAATAAAAAGTCCATACAAAAATAATGTTCCTGTGTAAAAGCTATTTACTTAATACTTGCCGTTGTGGAGTGTCACCAGTGTTGGACGACTCATCCCCACACAAGATATAACAGGTGCTACAACTGAATGTGTCAAAAGTTAACTTAAAATTAATCATTGAAGGTGATTCGCATTTTAATTTATATATTGGTATCTACAAAATTAATATATTATAAACAATAATATGTATAAAACAACAAACAAGCTGCCATTGTTATTTTTTACATGTGGATCGAATTGTGGAGCGTGCGCGCAACATGTCTGGGCGGTGTATAATTTATAATACATAACGTACAACCCTTAATTCCACTTAATAATAACAAATTCGAAGTCACGTATGACACCATGTGTTACTAGAATGATCGCCGTGAATAGAACAGAGCGAATACGTATTTGACGTCATTAATTTAAAGCTTACACTAACAGGTCAAGAATTAAATTTTAAACCTTGAAATTAATAATACATTTTTAATATTTTTATAATATAATACGGTGTATTTGTGACTGGAGCATAATCTTATTGTTTCATCTTCCTTAGTTTAGGGCACCCAAACAGATTGCGCGCACAAGTTTTACAAAAGTAAATACATTGTAACATAAAGGCGAGTTGTTTGTGATGTCGGCGTATAATATTGACTAGCGATTGTCACCCCAGTGGAAATCAACCCGTTGAGATTCCATGCCCACCACACCAGTTTAAACTACAATGATAACAGTAAATCTACTAGTACTACTAGACTTTGAACCGGTTTTCTTTTGAACTTGAGTAGTTACAGCAAGGTATATCAGTCGATGTAGCTTACAGTCCAGACCAAAACACTGAACACCATTCGATTTCATTCTTCTTTACGACTGCGACATACACCGTATAACGCGACACGACGACACCCGTTGTGAGATACGTTTGTAACCCCACCATATTTTTATCAGACAAATATCATCCATTCATGATATGAGTATCACTTCAACATGTAAGTGTAAACTGGTGCGGTACCAACCAAATGTTACCTAATTCGTTGTCGTAAAGACTAAAACGTAGGAATATTGTTTATCATTGATATATTTGACTACGCGATTCCACTAGTCAGACTTATACAGTTGGTGCGTCCGCGCGTTCGAGATCATTCTCGACTCGCGATATTGTAGGAGCAGCTGCGACTGACAGTTGTGCTTCAAGAATTTGTTAAAAGATAAGGAATGTCTTTTTTAATACTTGTTTTTTTTTAGAACTAGGTATACTATACCTTGAAATGTCGAAGTCGATAGTAAAAGAAGAAATGCTATGCGTTTGTACGTAGATGTTTTCCGCATAATTTATATTATAATACACCTTGCCTCTAAAGGTAATGTATTATCTTACATTTGCAGGTTTCAATAAACCACATTCCTGTCAATCGCAACGGAATCCTCTAAACGTCGAGCTCGTTAGAAAAACCTTACAAAATTCCCACTAACTTACAATAAGTTGCCTTCCTTACACATTCCACGATTTTCCCTGATCGTGACTTACATTATATCTTACTTAGCCAAACATCACAACATATGCATTCGTGTATATTTACTTAAACATCACATTGTCTGAAGCGACCACTCAATATATTCGCGGGTACTCCGAGACGTGATCATCGATTATAATATGCGTAAAACACAGTTTAACTATAACTCATTATAAAAATTACACTATCGAACTTACCTAAATAATATGATATAAAATGTTATTAAACACTAATAGAGATAAAGAAGCCAATTTTTGGTTTTGTTATTGTTGTTTAATTAAGTTTAGGCGTTGCTTCAACGCCGTATATTATACTAAAGTCGTTACAGTATAATAGGTGTTCAGAACGAACAGATTCCTCGGCCGACGTTGTACTATCGAGTGGTGTGAATCGGTCGGAATCTGTTCGACTCGATTAATCGACTACTTTCGTGCAAAACCCTCACTAACGGTGGTCGGTTCCGATCGAGCGTGCGGAGCCTGGTTACAATACAAATTTCGTACAAAATTGACAATGCATATACGGAAGCTCTGAACTAGATTTAACGAGTAAATAGTGGACACCGGAGTACAAAACGGAAACGCTAATTATAGTGAGACATCCGTACGGAACGGCTCGAAATGATTCGGAAAGTGATTTAGTGGAAAAGGAAGATATGAGAGCGGTCAGGCCACCCATCAGCAGGGCTGCGTGGCCTTGGGCAGCGGGCGCACGAGGTAGAGCTTCTCGCCCTGCTTGTTGGTGTAGATGGGCGCGCGCTGGTAGTGCGCCACCAGCTGCTCCAGCGCCGGGAACTTGCGCTGGCCGATGCAGTACAGCGCGCCCTCCACGTGCACGCGGAAGTGCTTGTTGCGGCCCGGCGCCTTCAGCGACACCGAGTAGTCGCCCACCTGCGACAATCAACGGTTACACTGGAAGCTGGCTCTAAAGAGTTGTGATCTGCCTAGGTTGTGATTACGTACGTTGGTCTCGGAGTCCCGGATGAGGAAGTCGCCGTCGTGCCCGTGCGTGTTGAGCAGCGCGTCGCAGTGCGTGCGCGTGATGGCGCCGTAGTACCACGCGCGCGACACCAGCGCCGCGCCGGCAGCCGCGCCCGCCACCGGCCGCGGGCCCGAGCCGCCCTCACTGAGCGGAGAGACACGACGTCAATAATATATGCTTAGCCTTAGCGCCTTAGCCCTAGCTTAGCCACACACTTGATAACTAGTCTGGAGAGCACGAGAACTCGGTGCGGGATCGGGCCCTATCTATCACGGCCGCCATCTCACACGACGGCGCAGGCCCCGCACTATTGCGCTCGTGCCGTGGCCCGTGGACCTGCTACCATTCACGACTAGGAGCATCGAGTTACATCAGTGCAAATGCATTTAATGTGTGGAGCGCATAAATTGCCTTGTATACGGAATCTAAAAGACACACAAATTTGAAAAAAAGATTCAGGTTTCTTTTTTTTAACAAAACAGTGATCAAGGAACCATGGGCTTTGTTCGATCGGTCGTTACCTGTAAGGCGTGGTGAGGTAGTCGGCGAGCTCCTGCAGATAGTTCCTGGGCACGAGCCCCACGTGTCCGCGCGAGTCCCGCGCCCGGTACCACTCGGGGTCGGAGGGCGGGCGCTCGATGATCTCCAGGCGGTCTCCCTTCTCGAACGACAGCTCCTGCTCGTTGTTCGACGTGAACGAGTACAGCGCCACCTGCGGGGAATACTGAGGACAATGCAGACATGCCGATCAGCTGGAAATGCCCATCTTACATACACATATACGCACATGGACATAGGACATTAACAACGTGCCTTAAGGGGATTACATTGCTCAAATGCCAAAAACACCGTATGTTCAAAGAAGTTTGTAGATGAATCCTTTTGGGCGTTTTCCATATAGAAAATATATGGTATACTTAGGGTCATCACAAATGCATCTTCTTGTTTAAAATTTTAATAAACATTCCCAAATTTTAGGAAAAATTGTAGTAAATAGGTCCACCTTGAACCTAAATTGTAAATGTTCTATGTAACGGCTTAATAGTTTGGCATCAATTGAGTACCAAAAGATAGGTAATGACGTATTTCACAATTCTAATTGTTTTTTTTTTCGAATAGCTTTTAATCTTTTAAAATAATAAATAAAAAGCCGAAACTTCACCAGTACCCCGCTGGAGCACCCCCGCAAAGGCCTGTGGCGCAACGACGGGACGCGATACATTAGTGTCTCGATGACTCTTGCGACGGGTGGGCTGTACGCGCGTAAATTTTTCGAATTTAAATACAAAAGTTGTCTTTTTGAATGTTTTATGAATTAAAACATTTTGTAAATAGTGTAAATATAAATATTTGGTAAATTAAAAGTAGAAATTAAGTTTGTAAATATATTTATAGTAGTTTGTAATTTCATTTTGTGTTCATAGACTAAGCCTGACTATGCCTAAATATAAAAATAAATTTAAGTGAAGTGTGGCCAAGCTCTCCAAAACTATTGGTAAGTACCTACCCTATTAAGTACTTTTTTCTGTTGTGTTTATTTTTTTATCGTTTTTAGCTATCTTGAGAATTTCGTTTGACGGATAGAGACACATTTGAAAGGGTCATAGAGACATTAGTGACTGATGATGTCACCTACCTGATGGTGGACACCGAAGGTGGGAATAGGATCTCAGTGACGGCACTACGTAGAACCATCGTGTTTGGACTCATTTAAAAGGTCTTATGAAGACCTTGGTGACTGATGCTGTTACCTACCTGATGGTGGACTCCGCAGGTGGGCATAGGATCTCAGTGACGGCCCTACGTAGAACCGTCGTGTTTGGACTCATTTGAAAGGTGTCATGAAGACCTTGGTGACTGATGCTGTTACCTACCTGATGGTGGACTCCGCAGGTGGGCATAGGATCTCAGTGACGGCACTACGTAGAACCGTCGTGTTTGGACTCATTTGAAAGGTGTCATGAAGACCTGGGTGACTGATGATGTCACCTACCTGATGGTGGACTCCGAAGGTGGGTATAGGATCTCAGTGACGGCACTACGTAGAACCGTCGTGTTTGGACTCATTTAAAAGGTCTTATGAAGACCTTGGTGACTGATGCTGTTACCTACCTGATGGTGGACTCCGAAGGTGGGTATAGGATCTCAGTGACGGCACTACGTAGAACCGTCGTGTTTGGACTCATTTGAAAGGTGTCATGAAGACCTTGGTGACTGATGATGTCACCTACCTGATGGTGGACTCCGAAGATGGGTATAGGATCTCAGTGACGGCACTACGTAGAACCGTCTTGTTTGGACTCATTTGAAAGGTGTCATGAAGACCTTGGTGAATGATGATGTCACCTAACTGATAGTGGACTCCGAAGGTGGGTATAGGATCTCAGTGACGGCACTACGTAGAACCGTCGTGTTTGGACTCATTTGAAAGGTGTCATGAAGACCTTGGTGAATGATGCTGTCACCTACCTGATGGTGGACCCCAAAGGTCGGTATAGGATCTCAGTGACTGCCTGCACTACGTAGGACCATCGTGTTTGGACTCATTTAAAAAGTATCATAGAGATTAGTCTCTATGATGACTGTGAAGGTGACTGTGAAAATGACAGTCTACATTTTAAGAAAAAATACCTAGTTAAAATACTTTTTAGTTTTATTGTGGAATGTGGTTTATTACCAGACTGTAATAGCAAAATCAGTACCTTAACTCACTTAAGTTATTATTTTTCAGGCAATTAAAAAAACACCAAAACCTCGAGTTACAAAATCAGGAACTCCAGCCGTTAACAGAAAGATACTATCTGTCTAGTGTGATAACTGATGAGGGGTCAGTACAAATCATGGCGGTAACTTATTTTTTTGCTTACACTGCGGTATAATATTCTTTTTCAAATAAGATATACGAAAAAAAAAAATGTTTTTTTTTTTTACCACTTGACACTGATGACTCTGTTATTTTATGTTCCTATATGTCACGACCTATTGTTAAATTGTTTTAGGTTGAACTAGATACAGAAGAGTTACCAGATTTGATTATTGAAGAAGGCAAAATTAGATGCAAAGACACAAAATATGTCTGGAAGACGAGTCGTAGATATATCTTACTTTTTTTCCAAAATACAGGAAATAGGCAGTCATGGTGCTCTTAACTGTGGTGTACAAAGCTTGAAACTTAGAGGAGAGAAACGGGTTGGACTAGCATCTAAGTTTACAGTACAATGTTTGATGCGTAATGAGAAGTTTTTTCTTTGTAATGTCACTGGCGACTTAGATATTAATACAGCAGTGGTCGCCGGTGCAGTTTCAGTTGGTATAGGGTATTAGAGGAACTGTTATCAGCATTTGACTTGCCCGTGATGACTGAGCCTGTATACCAGAAACGGCACGAAATTGTTTCTAACACCTGGGATAAAGCACTGATCACATCTATGAATGAAGCTGCTGAAGAAGAAAGTCGGGATCTGATAATGGAATCTTGGCGAAATCGAGGGAACTCTTCAAATTGAATAGAAAAACGTACAGTGATTTTGGTATTTTCTACAACAAGTGAAGCATTTGCGTTCAATAAGAACCATTCTTCCATCAGATCTGATAACGAATCCCAGAGAATCCATTTTCAGAGGCTTTGACTTATTGATTTGTTAATTGCTTACCAGACTAACCTAGTTTCAACCTAACTTGAATTTGATTTTATGTTTTTTACTCACGGTGAATTCCCAATATTTACATCACCTCGTATCCCCCTCCTTGTCCGTTAGTTTTCGGGACAAGGCAGTTTAGTTTATATTTAATTTGATCTTGTCTATAAAGTGTAAACAAAATACCTGGACAAACTTTTATAGAATTCGGTACTCGTGAATATGAACAACTTTTACTACGGGTGGCACCAACTCGGAAAAAAACAGCTGTTCAATACATTTTGATCGTTTATCTATTGCAGTTCTGTATGGAACAGCTGTTTTAATATTTTGTTCACACCTTTTACAGACAATATTGTTCATTGCTCGTACACAAATTACCAATTCATACCTACATCCTAATACACGGTGTAAATCACCTCATCACGAAGCCGTCAACCAAGCATTCTGTACATGAAACTAAGTAACTTTACGCAAAAATTATTGCTGGGAAACGACTTTTTTTGGGGGGGTGTAAAATCATGTTTTGTGGTAGAACTCAATGTAACGCACTCAAAACATTGTGCTGATGGACGGATTGAATAGTACGGAGGTCGTGGAGGTGTTTAAAGTAAAAAACTTACATTAAAAACTTGTATTTAAAAAAATACTTGTCAAAAAGTTGTAACTTTGACCCCTAATATCTCCGTAACTAGAAGGTTCCCAGGTATGGTGTAGAACAAAAAAATGATCGCAATGACAGGGAGAACCAGTGCCTTTCGGCTTCGTTAAGAAGTGTTTTACACCCTTTATATTATCATAATACAAATAGGTTATATATACCCCCCGGTATAAGGTCAGTACGCCACTGGTCAATATTTTTATAAAAGATTTTCATTGAAATCGATGGATATCATTGAATCGGTCAACATCAGACGTTCAGAATAAATCATATAGAAGCACCCGTGCTGAATGAGATGAATCTTGAAAGCTAGGTACTCGTAACGATTACCGTTACTGAGAACAGATAAGCACTTACCTGGTCATCATCAGACCTTCAGAATGTATCATGTAGCGTCACTCGTGCTCAATTAGATAAGTGTTGAAAGCTAGGTAGTCCTAACTATTACCGTTACAGAGAACCGATAAGCACTTTCCTGGTCATCATGAGACCTTCAGAATGTATCATGTAGTAGCACCCGTGCTCAATTAGATAAATGTTGAAAGCTAGGTGGTCCTAACTATTACCGTTACAGAGAACCGATAAGCACTTTCCTGGTCATCATCAGACCTTCAGAATGTATCATGTAGTAGCACCCGTGCTCAATTAGATAAATATTGAAAGCTAGGTAATCCTAACGATTACAGTTACAGAGAACCGATAAGCACTTACCTGGTCATCATTAGACCTTCAGAATGTATCATGTAGTAGCACCCGTGCTCAATTAGATAAATGTTGAAAGCTAGGTAATCCTAACTATTACCGTTACTGAGAACCAATAAGCACTTACCTGGTCATCATCAGACCTTCAGAATGTATCATGTAGTAGCACCCGTGCTCAATTAGATAAATGTTGAAAGCTAGGTAGTCCTAACTATAACCGTTACTGAGAACCGATAAGCACTTACCTGGTCATCATCAGACCTTCAGAATGTATCATGTAGTAGCACCCGTGCTCAATTAGATAAATGTTGAAAGCTAGGTAATCCTAACTATAACCGTTACTGAGAACCGAAAAGCACTTACCTGGTCATCATCAGACCTTCAGAATGTATCATGTAGTAGAATGAAAGCTAGGTCAGCAGGCAAAATACAATTGTTTACTATAAAATAATTTATTATAGATTCGAGACTCATAAAAGAGCGAATAAAATAGGCAAAAACGTTGACAACTCTGCGACACATCTGTGTTCTTGCCTAATCTTCAGGTCGTTTTTATTTTAGTGTGTTCGTTTGTCTGTAGAGGGCGCAAAAGTAACAAATACTAGTACAGAGGTCAAATCTTAAAGGTCATTGAGCAAGGTAATACCCTTAATGTTTTTATTTATATATTTATCTATTTAATTTCACAACTGAATAGGGATCGAACCCACGAATTAGTGGCACACCATGCTAACGGGAATTTTTATCCGCAATTTTGCACACATTCTCTGCGTAGTATATTCCTAGCATTTATAGAAATAGTCTGTGATACAAAGAGACTGATATGGTGCATAGGTGGTGGATAGGGAAGGGAGCGCTAATGATGGTGAAATGTATTTAGACTCACCACGATGTCGAGGACGTTTTCCGCCATAGCGTACGTATGTACGGGGTCCTCATTGTCGCCTTCTTCGCTGGTGTAGTTCGAAGGAAACCTGCAGGGAATATCTTTGTTCATTATAATATCATTATAGAAATAACCGCGACGTCACTCTCTGTTTATTATTATAGGTATGGTATGGTAAGCCGCACGGATGGGGTGACAATATTAGTATAGACCAGCCCCTTTGTTTTATCATCCTATTTTGTCTCACTACTGGGTAAGACCCGTCCCATTCCTGGCCTCTTTATTATACAAGGTGTTGTTTTGCATCTTCGTCAAAATTCAGGAGGTTGTCACACAAGGCATAAATAATCAATTAAAATTACGGTACCGAGTTAATTATTAATAAACGCTGATTTTTTTGGTTGTTTATGTTTGTCAGTATTGCAGAATAACCCCCTTAACGTGATTAGGTTAGGGGATAAGAAATTATCTAATAAACGTTTGAGATTGTTTGTATGTGTGGAATCGCGGTTATAGGGCAAGAATCAGATGACCCGCATTTGAAACACGGGTGGTTTACACTTACTGATTTCCGTAAAAGAGAAAAAAATAAAAATTACCTGGCCATTTTATTATTGATTCGGGACTAGAATCATATTTACCTACTTGAATTTGACGAGGATGCAAAACAACACCTTGTATTTAAATTCCATACAACGCTAGACCAGCTCCTGGGCAAAGTATTAACATTGATTGATGTGCGCCTTTCAATATTTATTTATTTAGAACATGGAGGCCTTACAGCTAATAAAAACAAACGAGAAAGGGAACAATAGTCACCAGATAGCCAATTACAAAATCTCACGTATACGTAGAGCGAACTCGGGATTCGAGACACACAACTAATTTATATTATTTTACTTTCACAGATGCCATCTCTGGGTAGGGTTACATGCAAGCAGAGTTGCAGGCACAACCAGTATGTTTGTTCATTATTCTCATATTTATGATGTGAGTCATGTAATGAATAACGTCAATACTTATTTATTTGATTAAAGTTGTTCAACAACAAATTAGTGGTTTTAATTAATTTCAATTAATTTTCCAGTTTTTTTTAAGCTGACTGACGTAGGTATTGCTGAAACAACTGCACTTATATTAAAAAATATCAGTACTAAATGGCCATTGTAGACTGCGCTATAATTTGATTAAGCTTCATTGGTCACAAACGACTTCAGTGCTATTCTGAAGGCAAAGTCCTACACACATTATAAACCACAATCAAATATTTGGAAAAGAAGTATGTTTTGTGTATTAGATACTAATTACTGTGAGTTTAGCTTAGAACACAGATAGGGTTATACAGGAGTTTGTATGATGTTACAGGAAAATTGCGTGAGGAAAGTTTTCAGTAGGAATGTGAAATCGTGTATGACTATAATAGTAGGGGAAGACCAGACAAACGATATGTTTAGAGAGAGGGTGACTAGTTGTTTACTGAGATGACAGCTAATAGAAAAGGTTTGAAGAGAGTTTGACCTCAAATAAGTTAAGATAACGGCAGGGGAATGCTGATGTTTCACATTAATTGTTTAGGCACCAGCAGATTAGGAAAATATAAAATGCGAAAGATAAAATTATCTGTTGATCTGTTAGCCAGAACTAATATTACAAAATGAGTGGATATACTGAACGTATTTCATCGATATCTTTACACACACAGGTACTATGACCTGAGTATGTACATAGAATTTATTTTTAGTAATACATGGGATAATTTCTTTCCGAAAAAAAAGGGAGATGCCGTTCAAAAAAGCTAGTTAGTATCTATTACTATTTGTCACTGTAGCTTTAGCTCCAATTAGACTGAAATTCGAATAATAAAATATTTAGGAAATGATCATGAAAATATCATGATTAAAATTAAATTAATAAAAACTTATTAGATTTCTCTGTTTACTAATTGTAACTATTTCTCCAGCAAAACATCAGAATCTTGACACATAAAAAATTGAAAAACTCACCAGCCAGTATGCTGCTGATACTGTCCTCTCCACCAGCCATCATTACTCTTCTCCAGGATGAGGATCCTGGTGCCCTTGGTGAGCGAGAGCTCGTCAGGTTGCTGCGCCTGGTAGTTGTACTTGACGACGGCGGTGCCGAGCGCGTCGGCCGGCTCGACGCGGCGCGCGCCCGGCTCGCCGCCGCCGCGCACGGGCGAGCTGTTGGAAGGCAGGGTCTTCGAACCTCCGCCCTTCTTCACCTTCTTCTTAATACTGGAAATTATTTCGATTGTGTTGGTATTTGTGAGCATTGTTACACGGGTGAATGTTTATTCATTGATTGGAGATCTTTCCAATTACAAAGCAGTCATAATGGTACACAGGGTTTTTTACGTGTGCTCCTTCAATAGATCAGTTGTTGGTATAGATCAGTTTAGTCTAAGATTCAAGTCGTCACTAAATTTGTATAACTCTTCAGACCGCTTTTTCCTGTCTAGTGTTCTTCAGCAGTTTTTTAAAGACCGGCCTAAAACAAATGATCCACGCAAGCAGTCCAGGTGGTACCAGTGACAGAGGCCAGACAACTAATGTGTTTATTGTTGTTATTTCCTCACAAACTAACATTGTGCGGGTTTATACGATAGAGGCTTGTTTTCTCGCGATGTTTTCCCTCATTGTCTCACAATATGACACATCGTTATATTGTATTTGAATGGAGACTTGCTGGGGCATGAACTTATTACGGCAACATAAGCTACTTGAGTATTCAATGTTTTTGTCTTAAGAGGGCCATTAAAAACCTAAATTGTGAAATTTGAACGGCTCTCGTTTCATATTATTGCAGCATTGACTCTGTGAACACAACAAACACATCAAAGTTGCAGACTAGTTCTAAGCAGTATAAGTTTTGAAAACAAGATTCCATAAAAAAAAAACTCTATAGAAAAATATCTCAAAGTTACATCCATACTTCCATACTAATATTATAAATGCGAATGTCACTCTGTTTGTTTGTTTGTTACCTTTTCACGACTAAACGGCTGATCGGATCTTAATGAAATTTGGAAAGAAGATAGATTTCAACTTGGGGAAGGACATAGGCTATATATCATTACGCTACGACCAATAGGAGCGGAGCAGCAATGAAAAATGTTGCGAAAACGGGGAAAATGAGACGCAGACGAAGTTGCGCGGGATAGCTAGTTTAAAATAAATTATAAACGGGTAATATTCAATTTAAAATTTTAAAATATGGCAAGCCATTATGCAGGATGGTCGAATTATGTACAAAGAATCATGTATAACTTTTGCTTTTTTTTTAAACCTAATTATCTCATCGTAAAAACTTTTCCTCTGAAACTTCATCCGTTCTAACCAGTCACAGTTCCGATAACCTTTTAAGTCTGTGTATATATGTATAGCTTGTAAAAATAAAATGAAAATTTACAAAATCGTTTCGATTGTGCGAGAGGGATAGAAGATAGGTGGCTGGGGAAGCGGGGGTGAAATTTCAATTGGAGCTGTCATCCTATATGCGCCCTTAAGTATATTTTTTTTAGTGCTGTGACGATTTGGCTGACGTGAAATCTCTCCAGACAGTTATATAGACGTAATGTTTTTAACCCCCGACCAAAACTGAGGGGTGTTATAAGTTTGACGTGTGTATCTGTGTGTCTGTCTGTGGTATCGCAGCTCCTAAACGGATGAACCGATTTTGATGAAATTGGTTTCGTTTGAAAGGTGTTTTAATCGAGAGTGTTCTTAGCTATGTTTCGAGAAAATCTGCTCAGCCGTTTGAAGCTCATCACCTCCTTTCTAGTTGAAGGGAAATTAACAATTTCCACAGGTCTGGTCGATTTGAAATCTTGTCACTTGTCACCATGGGAATCGCCAAGGGCGAGTGGCAGCACCCCCCCCCCCTCTCCCCAGAGACTCGTTTTTTTTTTTTGAAATTTTTCTGTTTTCGTTATTTGGCGAGAAGACACGAACGAACACTTAAGCTACCGACGCTTGGGTTATTTTATTTTTGGTTTTTTAAGCTTTTTGTGTCGGGGGTTTTTTAAATTTTTAATATATTTTTTTATTAGATAAGATAAGATAAGTCTTTATTTGCCTTAAACATGGTAAAAAGTTGTTACAGTCAGGTATTATTCTAAAGTCCACATGTTTAGCTATACAGGATATGTATCAATTGCATGCAAAATAATAATTATTAGTTAATTGTGTCACAGATACAAAGTCAATCAAACAATATTATAATTTTATCTCAGCAAAATAATATTATAGTTATCCACATTGACAGTCCAGAAATTTATAGGTTATTATTCAGAAAATCTTTAATATCGTAAAACATATGTTCTTTCAGCCATTTCAGTAGTCTGTTTTTAAATAAGTTAATATTAAGTAACAATTTTATTTCTTTTGGGATTTTGTTATAGATGCGTATACACATTACTAGGAAACTTTTCGCATACTTGGCTGATTTAGGAGTATCCTGCAATACAAGTCTGCATGGATCTCGATTTCGAGAGTTCAATTGAGTGGCTTTTTTAAACAATCCCTTATTATTATAAACATAATTACAAATTTCGAAAATGCAGAGAGACGGAAGTGGTAATATACCTAGCTTTTTAAAGAACGGTTTACATGACTCGTCAGGACGGATACCACAAATGGCTCTGATGCATTTCTTTTGCGCAATAAATGCTCTGTGTCTATTGAAAAATTAATCATAATCCTCCTTTTTGTTTCGCCGTAATCGGGTAAAAAGTCGAAAGAATGAATACATCTCTTTAATCTGTAAAATGATACCCGCATGTTTAATCTCAACAATAAATCAACACAAGGTGACAGCAACAATTTCGCTGATCAATAAGGTTATTTGAATGTATTAATTACATCAACTATCCTTTAAACACATTAATTACCGTTTTCCCTCGGCATTACAAAAATACGGAAAGAGAAACAGCTGATATCCGGTAACGGGTGTTTGCGTACTTACATACTTCACTGAGCAAGAATTTTATTATTGTTTTGTAAGCATATGTGAAGCCATAATATTGCTTATAATCTTACTATAGACAGAACACCACATGGTGTGAATTTACTTTATAGTATTTGTATTCTGCAATGCAATTATAGTTGTACCTGCTACCTTTTGCACTATGATTACTTCATCAATCCCAAAAGAAAACGAAGTTCTTTAGCTAAATCCTGTATTCATAGTTTTAAGAACACTAATATTGGTCTAGTGTCCGCAAACGCTACGGTTCACTAATGTTTAACTAAAAATCGTTTTACAAATTTTTAGTTTACAACGAACGTGACATATACTATTTATTTCACAAACATCTTATTCCGCAAATGTTTTATTTTATAAACACTCACTTTAGAAACATTATTAATAAATTTTGGTGAAAAGGCAGGATATCATACGCTACTGTTGAGCATAAGGTCCTGAGTTCGATTCGGTCAGCTAGTGGCATTATATAGGTGTTTTTTGGAACTTGCTACTTAATATATTTCGTTTCGTCCTTGCATTTGAAGCCCCCCCGGTCCAATATAAGGCAAAAGCTATTAAAATTACTATCTGGTGCACATAAATCATCGCCGATTTATATTTATTTAGGTAAACAAACAGATTTAATGTTTACATATTACATTTTTGGTTAATGTAAGCTTGATAGCTTCAATGTCACCTTTGTAACACATTGATAAACTCAAGAACATGCAATGTTAGTTTTGGCCGTATTATTAGAGATAAATTAGTTAATATCTAGGAATAAGATTCTAGGTAGACAAGTATTGCAAATATAGAGTAGTTTGCACTAAAAGGGTTTAGGTAATGTTTATCGGAAAGGTCAGTTGTATTCAGTACTCGAAACCGGCGCAAGTAAGTGTAACCGCGTATGACCAGAAGTATGAAAGTGGGCGAAGAAAAAGCAGTATGGATAAGGATGGTAGCACATGGCATTCTGTGTTTTAGGATTTCATATTTTCTACGACGCAATAAATAATTTGTAAAACTTGATAAGTTACGCTGTTACGACTTACGAGACATCTCGGATATTACAATTTGTTATCGTAGCTACGCCATTGATACCGTTAATTGAATTGCCAATTGATTCCGAGACATAAAGACAAGCGTAATTGACCGATTTAAAACTAACCGTGATAACAGTAAACAAAGATCGAAAATAGTATTTGTGCAGCAGATAAAAATTGGGTTAATGTATAGATGTTTTATAGATAGTTGAAGAAAAATAAAACTGTCGTGGACAGAGTGACTGGGTGCCTCCAGAGATCACTTGTTTCTAGAGTTAAAAATGGCCAGTCATCCAGAAACAAAAATACCCATTGCCCTTCCCAGAGTATGGTATTGAAGGTTTCCTTAGTCATGGTGAAGGACCGGATATACAAAGCGTAGACAAAGTTTTCAATGCAGTACAGTATTCAGAAATGTTGTCGGACATATTTAACATATTTATATGAGGAGCATAAAAACTCAAGTCTTGTTATGGTTTTGTTTGACGATAACAGGCAGCCGAATACAGCATCACCGTTCAGTTTGCTCAACGAATCAAATCTCTAATGGCGTCAAAAAAATCCTTCACCTGACTGCTTCTTTAATACTACCAATATACTATGAATCATCGTAGTTGTTACCAACCGTTGAATCATATGTCATAGTAAATAATGTTATCTTCCGTATTTTTACAGACAATGTTTACATGTTGCAGACATACCTACATATTTTAGGTTCTAAACCCGATAAGAACCACATTTTTAACGACGCGGATTTTATTGGTTAATCGTATAATTTGTGATTGGTTCGTGTAGTGAGGCAGTTTTTCATTTAAGAGTCCTTTATGTGGCTCTTTTCTTACTTTTCTGATTTGATGAAGGATACACTACATAACAAAAACAACTTGGGAAAGCTGGTTGGAATTTATGAGTGACACACAAATTTTATGACGCAACGTATGTTTTTTTTTATTAGTTCGGTGGTATCACAGTAGGTAAGTGTATCATTTCGTAGTTCGATGTAAGTAACCAGCAATACGGTAACACGGTATCAATTTCGGCTCTAGTTACTATTGGACTTAGAGGTTCAGCGAACAATTTAGTGTTTTTACTTAAAAGCTATCTTCTTTCTGTTCTACCTAGCCATCGATCATATAGTAAGAAGGAGCATTGTTCTCACAAAGAGAACGCCTGGATCTTAGTGGTGGATTAAGGCCAACTCTTTCTCATAGAGAGGAGGTCCAAAACCCTACGTTGATACGGTAGTCCCATATATGCACCCTCACCTGTCAAACAACGAAGGCTTCTCCTTCTTAACATAGTTGCTGGGCACGTATCCGGACTGGCTGCGCGCGTTCTGCACACGCCACCAGTGCTTGGAGTCGTCCAGCAGCAGGTACCGCTCGTTCTTGCGCAGGTCCAACTCCTGCGCACCCTGCGCCGCGTAGTCGTACTTTGCAACTACGTAGCAGACGTCGTCCTGAAAAGACGTATGAGGAATTGAATGAATTTATAATCACCCGTATTTTTGGTGTTTACAAGGTGACTTGAATGAAACGCCGGCATGGGACGCCCTAGATTCTAAGGCCTAGAAGGATATACACTGAACTTATTGGTTTTACTTCAGCACGTCAGGTACGTAGTACTCGGAACCGGAGTGCGCCTACGAATTATGAAGGTGGTCGAAGCAAGGGAGTATGTAACAATCGTAACAAGTGGCGTTCTGTGTTTTCTATCTATGTTCATGGGAAAAAAGCAGTGAGTTTTTGTCTGTATTACTAGGGTTCCATGCAAAAGGAGGGTGGTATTGATGTGCGTGTTGTGGAAAGCGTCCAGGGTATTATAAAAAGAGAATAGACCACCTCTTTTGTTGCGTAAATAAAATTAATAACCAATACAAGACTGGTGATTGTATAAGCAGTACAATGGAGGGCATTGCTAAGCACGTTTTTATTATAGTCGGGAATGCATTGAAAGATCTTCGACTAGTAGCGATATTTGAGACCGAAAGACTCGAGACTACTGATTGGATGATGTTTCTACGACATCAAGGTGCACCTGACCGAGATGAACAAAGTAGTAAGTGTGTCCACACAATATATAAGCTAAGCTATATCTTGCCAGTAGTGTCCGAGCGCAGGTTTAATATTAATAACCCTTACAATTTCAATAGGGATGATGACTGGGTAAAGAAAACGAAATTCTATTTTGTCCGTCAATCAGGTAATACAAAAATATTAGATACGTATTTTTTGTTTTATCAAGTTAACAAAAAATACTTAGTTAAAACGCATTAAAGTTGGAGAGTGGGGGCTCACTACGTCACAAATAGGTATAAAATGTACTTAGCCGTGACGTCATGCGCCATTTCAACTCAAAATATCTCCGTAATTTTACGATTACGTGAAAAAAGAAAAAATACGTGTCAAATACTTTTTAATAATCTACCCGATAGACAAATAAAAAAAAATGAGTCACCATCCCTATTGGATTGAGTGATGACTTTAAAAATTGGCATTTAAAATTTTAAAACCAGATGTGTTACATAATCTTGCAGTTGTAACTGTCATAATATTCTTTTGTGATCCATGCACCTCGCGCGTCATTTCTTTCATCGTGCTCTTTACTCGTACCAATTTGCAGCGCTTGCTAGAAACCTTCGGAAAATCTACATTCAATATAGGCCGATAGTGTTTTTTTTTTGCCAATGGACCCAATGATAAGGGCCGAAGCTTCGGTCGGACACTACTTTTCAAACTGCATTCGTATTTTATCGGCTTACCGTACAATCTACCTCAATCTTCATCAATCAAGATAATATATATTGTCTTTCTCAGATATTTACCAGACTGAAGATACTGACATTGCATTTAATTATTTCCATGACATTCTACTATTCAAATTCAAATTTTCAAATTACTATTATTCTATAATTTTAGTTTCCCCATAATCAAAATTAAAAAATAACTATTAAGCCGTTAAAACAAAATTGTATGACCAAAGGCATAAAAAAATTGTGTATTTAAACAAACGGCGTATATCTAAAATATCGTCTTTAAACAACTGCGGTGTTCCCCATGGGACCATACTAGGGCCACCTTTATTCTTGCTTTCCAATGTAACTTCCTACAATAGGGGATAATCCTATTTTTTTTTTCTTTGTCCGTCGGGTAGTTTATTGAAAAGTATTGGACACGTATTTTTTCTTTTTTCACGTGGTCATAAAATAACGGAGATATATTGAGTTGAAATGGCACATGACGTCATATGTAGGTAAGTTTTATACCTACTTGTGACGTAGTAAGCCCCCACTCTCCAACTGTAATGAGTTGTAACTAAGTAATTTTTTGATATTTTGATAAAACAAAAAATACGTGTCTAATATTTTTGTATTACCTGTCTGACGGACAAAATAGAATGTCGTTTTCTTTATCCAGTCCGATCCCCTATTGCATACTATACACTGATGATACGACGCTCAGTATTATAAACATGAAATTAAATAAAATGATTACATGACTTGAACACAATAATCTTCATATTAATATTAACAAAACAAAAGTGAACCAATCCCAGACATATAACAGGACGAGTCGACGGCTTAAAATACAGTATGAAAGAGACAACATAACAGGTTGATTACGCAAATTCTTGGAGATAAAAACTATAACTGGGAATCTCATATTGATGATCTATGTATGAAGATAGATAGATTTGTACTTATACGTTTTATATAAACTAACATGTATGGCTAGTGTTAATGCGGCATTATTGCCTTTAAATCAAGTTTTTGATCTCTTTGACTTCATTGAATTTTGACTTATATAATTAATCTCTTAACACTTACAACTATTGTTCAATTTATTTAAATTATTTGCAATTCTATTTTTAATTATTATTAACTCAATTTTAAAGTACGCTGGAAACGGCAGAATATTATGATCGTAATACATCATTCACATAACAGCTTTGTACAATATTCTGACAAATAAATGCATTATATTCTAAAGTCAGTGCATTCTGGAAATGTAGTGTCGCAGTTTGTATAAATAATGCTACTATAATTATTCGTCAATGTCAACACAACGCTTGCTAGGTGTTAATCAGGGAAAAGTCCCATCTCTTAATAATATGCTACCGATTAAATTATGTGGGCGTATTTGTAAAACACAGCCCACAGCTATTATCTCATAGTTATTGTGGAATGTAGCATACACTGACGTCAGAAACCGCGATAGAGGTCACAGAAGATTGGGTTTCGAGAGAAGACATTGAGAGGACTCTCAACTTCGTGTATCAGTCTCCTATGATATAATAACAGTCATGGTATTGTGTGATGGAGACAGCAATGGGCGAGTATTTACACTGGTATTGTTGGTCCATTACAGGCCTAAGGGTCAGTTCACACCGAGACGCGACGCGACGCTGCGTGCACACTTTTAAAGAGCGATTCAAAATATATCTTTATTTTCTACACGAAAAGATACACATTTGTTTACAGGCGTCACGCGGCGCAGAGCTGCGTGGCGCAACGTATTATCACAACGAAATGTGTATCTTTTCGTGTAGAAAATAAAGTTAAATTTTGACTCACTCCTTAAAATTTGCGCGCAGCGTCGCGTCTCGGTGTGAACTGACCCTAAGATTGATCCAATAGTCAGCATGCATCTGAGATTTATTCATGTTTAGGAAATTACACAGAACTACATCCTTTTAAATTTCCTAGAATTCAAAGTAGTATGTGGTCTCAAGAAACCTTCCATAAATAATGTATTCATAATAAATAGAAGAGTTAAACAACAAACCACAGCCCAGGATAAAAGCACATGCTAGGACTAGGTTTTGATGATTAATACTTTGTCCAAGATGACTCCAGAATGAACACACAGTTCAGTAAAATACCTTCGAAATATGCTATTATTTAAAGGAATATTTTTCCTGTTTCTCATTCGGTTTTATTATAACAAGTAGTGCATATTTTTATCATTATTATATTTTAATTAGTTATGTTGCTGTAATATGGAATCATAATTTGACGACATTTCTTGACTCAACTAAGATTTGAATGTGTTTATGAGTGCACTTTGATTGTGATTATTGCCATCAATATATTATTTGATATTTATCAGCTGGAAACTTCAATCAATGAAATTGAATAAGCTATTGTAAGACTAAGGTTAAAGAATAGCAGAATTGATTAAAAATAAATTTGAAACTTCAAATACTAGCCTTTGTTAGTGTTACATAAGTAAGAGAAAAGCAGCACTTTCAGAATTGTTGAATTATTATCTGTCATTCAATATATCATGCAGGTGTTCACTCATTCAATATTTATATTTGAAACAGGATAACCAGTAGTAGGGAAACCAAAAACAATTCCATGTACTATTCATTAAAATAATGTGGTTTTCATATTGCACTTAATTACTAAATGTATACACTTCCTGATTGGTTATCACAATTTAATTAGAAATTGACTTCATAAAAGTATTGAGTGAATGGATATTGGTATAAAATTGGAGGAAAAGCAATATAATGAAAATGTATGGATTGTATGAAAGATGATAAGATAAAAAGAGACTAAATACTGAGATGACTCATTCTATTCCATTTAGATGTATGAAAGAAGACTTGCATGTAACAGTGCCAATCCCAATGTGATGAGGATAATAGCATTTAGTCTTTTATTTACCACAACATCTTGTTGTAAATAACAATATGATGTCAGAATAAAACAAAATTAAAGTAATAATTTAGTTTATAGTCACCATTAGATAAGGGGGTCTGGGAAGGCCACTCTCTGACTAATATTAGAATCTAACAAAAGCAAAAAATAACTTATTTTCTAACAGGTTTGCTGACAGATAGTTTGAACTATGGGACTGTTTTTGTTTATTACCAAGAATTATGCCAGAAATGTGCAAAGTTTGGCTAAGTCTTCATCATTATTATCAAATCAGCTCAGTATCACCCACTGCTGGGTTATAGGTCTCCCCTTTTTTCCCCCACATTTCCCAGTTCTATGCGTCTCTTATCCAGGTGGTTCCCCCAATTTTGACGATATTGTAGACCAACAAACTGTCAATGTCTTATCTGGTAATATATTCCTGTTTCCTGGATTAAGGAGCTTATGGTAAAAAAATAATGTTAATAGGCAAATGATGTTGAATCAATCCTGCATTATCATTTCACCCAAAGAAGATTATACCCAGCACTATTAATAAACAATGCATTTTATTACAAAATCTATCTTTTCTAAACTTTAGACAGGTTAAGATTATGGCTCTCCAATTTATCAGAGTGAGTTATGTTCAGGGATCAGAATAGGTAGTCCTATTTTGTGTCATTGAACCTGAATGATAATGTTAATGTGGACATGCCCCAGGATTCCCGGGAATATTGTGTTGATGTACTACATGAAGTTAAACCGAGTCACAGTACTGCTGCTGATATCTATATTGTATAGATATCTATCAGCATTGTGACTCGACCCTATCCTTGAAATAATGCCGCACTGTATGTAATCACGCGTTAGGGCTGCCCACCTACAGAATTTTACTACTTGAGTTTCATTCTAGTTTTATAGATTGTAAATATTTTATTTTTATTTAATAAAACAAATAAATCACTTACTTCCCGGGATTCAGAAGGCATATCCATGTTATGATAACGGTCACTAAATCCCGTGAATAGCCCTACCTATTCTGATCATTGGTTATGTCTAATAGCAACTCTTACTTATTAAGTATGTAAATCATTGCTAAATTAATTATGTAAGTTCTGTATATCTAGATACAGACTAAAAGTATAAGTTACAAGAAATTTAAAGAAAAACTTTGGTGGTGTGATAATTCGAAGATGCTGTAGAAGTCACCTATCATAATAGAGCTCTGTCTCCAAGAGGTTGCATTCTTTTTCAAAATATTTACTTGTATAATTCATTACAATAAGAAAGATAAGTTTACTAACAATTTTATTTTATGTGATAATATTTCCTGTTTTGGTTCAAATGGTCTTGCATTATCATTTTACCAATCTTTCTCTTTTTTATAATCACATGCAAGAAGAATTCAAAGTGTATTCACACTTATATGATTATCTAAACATGGATTAAAATTTAGTGAAAGTGCTAGGAGCATGAATAATGCATAATACATATACAGCAGACAAAAAATAGTACAAATATTGTTAGTTTAGCTCATCAAATTCCACAACAATTTAATTTGAACCAACTGCCGCCTAATTACCAGTGCTCAGGGCCAATCAGAATCATATTGTAGTTTATCAGTTACTTTTAATTTAGCATCCTTACTGCAGTTTTGTATGAAACTAGTTAGAAGTACTGTCCCTATGGAACACTACTGAAAGTTGTCACTGAATAGATCATTTTTTTTGTAGAGCACCCAACAGGATGTGCCAAATTAAGATAGTTAAGCAAGCTGATGACTACGTTCGTGCGGCAGTGGGTGTAAAGTGAAGGTATACCTGTGCGTTTTTCCCGTGCCTCGTGTTGGCCATGGCGTGCGGCGCCGGCAGCGGCTTGTTCGCCCACACCGAGTCTGCGGCGCGCGCCGACCGCGTCTCCAGCATGACACCCCCAGCTACGGCTCCGCTCGGTCACCGCAGTCCCTCACTGATACATTGCGACCAGCACTCGGACCACTGCACTGCACCACATACACTGCACTCACGCAATAACACCACACCACACCGATCGATTCACGATGCAGCACCACTACAAAACCTAATGATTGTTTATCGTTGGACGTGCGAAAATCTGATCGAAAGCCAAAGAGACACCACAAGAGCTTCGCACTAGTCGACCCCTCAGATCTTCCAAATATTTATTATTCAGATAGAACAATTTATATGGAAGTGTCCTATTTCTTTTGTAATATTTTTGGTAGGATTTTCACTCAGTATATTGGCATAGTAACGATTAATTTACTGAAAAGTCTCACTTGTCGGTGGGGCAAACGATGAATCAATAGACAAACTTATTTTTTTAGAAAACCAGTCAAATCATAGACTATTAAATTCAGATAAGACTCAGACTCTGGATTACTAAAGCAAATTTCCACAAAGTATGTAGTCGATTTTTTTTGGACCATTATCCAATTATTTCAGTGAACACCTCTAGTTTTTTTATCTGGATTGGTGTGCTTGGATTCTTGGATTGCTGCTAGCAACACCAATCGTCTGTGACGTTTTGCTACGTACCTATGGTGTGTTTTCGCTAAAATATTTTTTAATAATGTCGGATTCGGAAGCCAGCAATTACTCAGGGAGTGGATCTGAGGCGGGTAGCGTAGCATCACGTCGTTCGCAGAGGAGCGCTGCAAGCGCTCGTTCAGTGCGATCCCGCTCGGGGTCCCGGTCGCGATCCGGCAGCCGCAGCATCTCGCGGACTCCCTCCAGGGGCTCCAGGGGCTCCAGGTCTCGCTCTAGGTCCAAGTCACGCTCACGGTCACGCTCTCGTTCCAGGTTGGTAGTATTTCACAAAATAACAATAAACGATATTGTTTGTGTTTGCAAACTGTACAGTTTGATAACAGTATAGCAAGGTTCATTGCTTGTATAAAACACTGTAAGTATTTTTCGAAGCTGTTGCGCAACGCACAAGGTTTTCTACATTGATTTTCAATAGAAACATAACCAACAAATTGTTAAATTCAAGATATCAGTGCAATTCCACCACTATACCCATGCTTTCACTGATCATTAAGTATGATCTTACATTCCTCATCCTATTGAGAGGGTTGACACACCCAATCTTATTACACAATTATTGATAGCATGTGGGCTCCAAAGGTTGAACCCTACAATTTTGATTATCTGCCTTAAACTGACGAACTTTTAAAATGGATGTCTTATCATCAGGTATCTATTATAATTGGATCCAAAGTCAGTTAACCATGGCTACAATTTATATGAGATCTTTGATAATGAGTTATAATATTTTTGTATAATTACAAATTTATATTTTCTAGGAGTCGTTCAGCTGGCTCTGTATCCCCTGCCAGTCGCAATAGAGATGATGAGGCTAAAGAGGCTTCTGGTGATGAGGAAGTTGAGGTATATTTATTTTAAATTTTGTAAGGAACAACACTTTTTAATTGGAATCAATTGCTGCTAGTGTGATTACTACTATCAGTGTTATTGGTCAGTAGTCAGGCCTGAGACAGGCCTCCTCACAGTGAGAGGGAGTGGGCCATGCTTCACCTTGCATGGCCTGGTGTTGAACTAACAACAAACTAACCAATAACAAAATTATAATCGTTGTCATTAGTTAAAAATAGTATACGCTGAAAATATGCTCTTCATGAGGATGACTAAATTGATTGAATGATTACTTTCCAAAAATTACGACACTAATGACATGAACACTTGAAAATATTATTCGGTCACCATCATCCTTTTCATTGACAAAATCACTCATGCCAAAGAAGGTAATAAAGTAAATAAGTTAGAATTATCTTTGAAACAATAGTGTTTGTATAAAATGCTTCAACATAAATGTAGGTCATACCAACTCATTGATTACATTCATATTTCTTGCAGGATGAACAAGAACCGGAAGGTGAGGACCTAGTGGATTCTGAGGAATATGAAGAAGATGAGGAAGAAGAAAGACTGAGGAAGAAACGTAAGAAGGACAGTCGCTATGGAGGATTTATTATTGACGAAGCTGAGGTAAAGATTCAAATTCACATATTTTATAAACAACAAAATTGTAGCTATTAATCAAATTGATGCTATGTCTTGCCCTAAACAACATACAGAATATTCTAATTATAATTTCTAATTTATTAGTATTGAAATAAAACAAAATGAATACTAAAAATCATTAATTATTACATTCAATTAAAATGACAATAAATGTATGGGGTGCTTACAAATGTATGGGGTTCTTTGCTTACCACCACATACTGATAGAAAATTTTCACTGGATATACATTTTGACCATGTAGGACTGTAGATATTGCTCTTTTGTAGGAAACAGCTTTGTTTTTTTAAATATTCTTTCCACATTTTGTTTTTACCGTAAAAAAAAATCTATATTTAAGATATTAATGCTTGATGTATTTGCCACATTAAATCTTCCCAATGAATAAAACAATTAGTCTTGCTTCAGGTGGATGATGAGGTTGATGAAGATGATGAATGGGAAGAGGGAGCACAAGAGATGGGCATTGTGGGCAATGAAGTGGATGAAATTGGTCCCACGGCCCGGGAGATTGAAGGCAGGCGACGAGGTACCAACCTGTGGGACTCTCAGAAAGAGGAGGAAATTGAAGAGTATCTTAGAAACAAGTATGCTGATGAGTCTGCAGCACTCAGACACTTTGGCGAAGGTGGTGAGGAAATGTCAGATGAAATCACACAACAGACCCTCCTGCCAGGCATCAAGGACCCTAATCTATGGATGGTTAAGTGCAGGATAGGTGAAGAGAAAGCCACCGTCCTACTCCTCATGAGGAAGTTCATTGCCTACCAGTTTTCTGAAGAACCATTCCAGATCAAGTCAGTTGTGGCCCCCGAAGGTGTGAAAGGCTACATCTACATTGAAGCCTACAAACAGACTCATGTTAAAAACATCATAAATAATGTTGGAACATTGAGGATGGGTATCTGGAAGCAGGACATGGTACCTATTAAGGAGATGACTGATGTCTTAAGAGTAGTTAAGGAACAATCAGGTTTGAAGCCCAAGCAATGGGTCAGACTAAAGAGAGGGTTGTACAAAGACGATATTGCTCAAGTGGACTATGTAGATCTGGCTCAGAATCAAGTACATTTGAAATTGTTGCCTAGAATAGACTATACAAGGCTCAGAGGAGCTCTAAGAACAGTACAGAGTGAAAGTGAGGCAGCCAAAAGGAAAAAGAAGAGGCGCCCGGCAGCAAAACCCTTTGACCCAGAAGCCATCAGAGCTATTGGAGGAGAGGTCACTTCAGATGGTGACTTCTTAATATTTGAGGGCAACAGATACTCCCGAAAGGGATTCTTATATAAAAACTTCACAATGTCGGCCATATTGGCTGAGGGTGTCAAGCCCACACTGACTGAATTAGAAAGATTTGAGGAGCAGCCTGAAGGAATAGATATAGAATTAGCAGCACCTGCCAAAGACGACCCAACTAGCTTACATTCATTCTCAATGGGCGATAATGTAGAAGTATGTTCCGGTGACTTGGCCAACTTGCAAGCTAGGATCATTGCCATAGATGGGTCAATGATAACTGTCATGCCAAAGCACGACGCGTTGAAAGATCCTTTAGTGTTCAAGCCTAATGAGTTGCGGAAGTACTTCAAACAGGGTGACCACGTAAAGGTGTTAGCAGGTCGGTATGAGGGTGACACTGGTCTGATTGTACGCGTGGAGCCGCACAGAGTCGTGCTCGTGTCGGATCTCACGATGCACGAGCTGGAAGTGCTGCCTCGCGATCTACAGCTGTGTTCCGACATGGCCACTGGTGTCGACTCCCTCGGTCAGTTCCAGTGGGGCGACATGGTCCAACTCGACCCACAAACTGTTGGCGTCATTGTTCGACTAGAGAAGGAGAACTTCCATGTTCTAGGCATGCAGGGTAAAGTTATTGAATGCAAACCGCAAGCTTTACAGAAAAGACGTGAAAACAGATTTACTATGGCCCTCGATTCTGAACAGAATACGATTCAGAAGCGTGACATTGTGAAGGTAATCGACGGACCTCACGCCGGACGTAATGGAGAGATCAAGCATTTGTACAGAAACTTTGCGTTCTTACAGTCACGCATGTATCTTGATAACGGTGGTATATTCGTGTGTAAGACGCGGCACTTGCAGTTGGCAGGCGGTAACAAGAATAATAACGCGTCAGCTGGGTTATCGCTCGGGTTTATGTCACCGAGGATACAGTCGCCGATGCATCCGTCAGGGAGAGGCGGTATGACACCGCGGGGTCGCGGCGGACGGGGCGGTAGAGGAGGTGGAGTCACAAGAGACAGGGAGCTCATAGGACAGACTATAAAGATCACGGGAGGCCCATACAAGGGCAACGTGGGCATCGTGAAGGACGCCACGGGTAGCACAGCTCGCGTGGAGCTGCACTCGGCGTGTCAGACCATCTCCGTGGACCGCTCGCACATCGCGGGCGCCGGCAACACGGCGCGCGACGGCGCCAGCTCCTTCTACACGCGCACCACGCCCGGCCGCACGCCCACGCTGGGCGCGCAGACTCCCACCTACCGCGACACCGGCATCAAGACGCCCATGCACGGCTCCGCCACGCCGATATACGACGTGGGAGGCAGGACGCCTCACTACGGCTCGGCCACACCGTCTCACGAGGGAGGACGCACTCCCGCACACGGCGCGTGGGACCCGACGGCTGCCAACACGCCGGCGCGGGCTCCAGACTTCGAGTACGGCGCTCTGGACGACGGCAACGACGCGTACGCGGCCGGTCCGTTCACGCCGCAGACGCCGGGCACGATGTACGGCTCGGACCACACGTACTCGCCGTACCGGCCTTCGCCGTCGCCGGCCGGCTACACGGCGGGCTACCCGGCCACGCCCTCGCCGGGCGGCTACTCGCCGCGCTCGCCCTACGCCGCTGCAGACGCCGCGGCACCCGACTGGCATACTACGGAAGTTGAGGTGAATAAGACTTATCTTTTATTTTTCAATTTGTCCTTTGGAATGTGTCTTGTCGATCATAGATTGCTGCTCAATAAAATCGCGGACAATGGCATCAGAGCGGATCTCTGGCGTTGGTTTTGTCTCCTATATAACCAATAGGACCCAAAAGGTTGTGATCAATGGCTTTAAGTCAAGCTATATTCAAGTTACATCGGGAGTTCCTCAAGAGTCAATTTTAGGACCTTCATTATTGATACTGTTTATAAATGACATAAAATATTGGTTAAGGGCCTAAGGCTATTTATGATAAACTAACCTACAAATGATGTTTCCAGGTCCGCGTCCGCGCTCCGCACGACGACGACGCGCTGGCGGGTCAGACGGGCGTAGTGCGCGGACTGTCGGCCGGCATGTGCGCGCTGTACCTGCCGCTGGAGGACCGCGTCGTCAACGTGCTGGCCGACCTGCTGGAGCCCGTCGTGCCGCAGTCCGGGGACCGCGTCAAGGTATGTCACTCTCACTGTCGCTGTCTCAGGCCGGCATGTGCGCGCTGTACCTGCCGCTGGAGGACCGCGTCGTCAACGTGCTGGCCGACCTGCTGGAGCCCGTCGTGCCGCAGTCCGGGGACCGCGTCAAGGTATGTCACTCTCACTGTCGCTGTCTCAGGCCGGCATGTGCGCGCTGTACCTGCCGCTGGAGGACCGCGTCGTCAACGTGCTGGCCGACCTGCTGGAGCCCGTCGTGCCGCAGTCCGGGGACCGCGTCAAGGTATGTCACTCTCACTGTCGCTGTCTCAGGCCGGCATGTGCGCGCTGTACCTGCCGCTGGAGGACCGCGTCGTCAACGTGCTGGCCGACCTGCTGGAGCCCGTCGTGCCGCAGTCCGGGGACCGCGTCAAGGTATGTCACTCTCACTGTCGCTGTCTCAGGCCGGCATGTGCGCGCTGTACCTGCCGCTGGAGGACCGCGTCGTCAACGTGCTGGCCGACCTGCTGGAGCCCGTCGTGCCGCAGTCCGGGGACCGCGTCAAGGTATGTCACTCTCACTGTCGCTGTCTCAGGCCGGCATGTGCGCGCTGTACCTGCCGCTGGAGGACCGCGTCGTCAACGTGCTGGCCGACCTGCTGGAGCCCGTCGTGCCGCAGTCCGGGGACCGCGTCAAGGTATGTCACTCTCACTGTCGCTGTCTCAGGCCGGCATGTGCGCGCTGTACCTGCCGCTGGAGGACCGCGTCGTCAACGTGCTGGCCGACCTGCTGGAGCCCGTCGTGCCGCAGTCCGGGGACCGCGTCAAGGTATGTCACTCTCACTGTCGCTGTCTCAGGCCGGCATGTGCGCGCTGTACCTGCCGCTGGAGGACCGCGTCGTCAACGTGCTGGCCGACCTGCTGGAGCCCGTCGTGCCGCAGTCCGGGGACCGCGTCAAGGTATGTCACTCTCACTGTCGCTGTCTCAGGCCGGCATGTGCGCGCTGTACCTGCCGCTGGAGGACCGCGTCGTCAACGTGCTGGCCGACCTGCTGGAGCCCGTCGTGCCGCAGTCCGGGGACCGCGTCAAGGTATGTCACTCTCACTGTCGCTGTCTCAGGCCGGCATGTGCGCGCTGTACCTGCCGCTGGAGGACCGCGTCGTCAACGTGCTGGCCGACCTGCTGGAGCCCGTCGTGCCGCAGTCCGGGGACCGCGTCAAGGTATGTCACTCTCACTGTCGCTGTCTCAGGCCGGCATGTGCGCGCTGTACCTGCCGCTGGAGGACCGCGTCGTCAACGTGCTGGCCGACCTGCTGGAGCCCGTCGTGCCGCAGTCCGGGGACCGCGTCAAGGTATGTCACTCTCACTGTCGCTGTCTCAGGCCGGCATGTGCGCGCTGTACCTGCCGCTGGAGGACCGCGTCGTCAACGTGCTGGCCGACCTGCTGGAGCCCGTCGTGCCGCAGTCCGGGGACCGCGTCAAGGTATGTCACTCTCACTGTCGCTGTCTCAGAGGATTATGAATTACAAGTTTGCAGATCATCCGCAGATGCCAAATATCGTACGTACGACATATCGGCGAGTTGCAGAGCTGATGGATGTCACGTGTTTTCGAACTATTGGTTCTAGGACATACCAGTGTCGATACAATGGCGTTTCGCCTCACAGATTTAAGAGCTGTAGTGATAAAATAAATGACACACACACAATGATATAAATGCACGTACTACTGAGTTTACTGATTTTCGACCAAAATTTAGGTCCTTTACCGCCCACTGCCCACGGCCGCGACAACGCATTTTGATTAAAAATATATTTCAAAATATTCACAGTGTGTCTCTCTAAAATAAATATCTTTAAATGTTCAGGTAATCGCCGGCGAAGACCGAGAGGCCGTCGGTCAGCTGATCTCGATAGAGAACCAAGAAGGTGTCGTCAAGTTTGGCACGGATGACATCAAGATCATGCAACTGCGTCATCTCTGCAAGATGAGCACCGCGTAGACTTAAGTGTGACAACTTTAGCTAAACTAGGTTTACTTTAGAGAGGATACTATTTCTTTTATTTCGTTGTTATTTTAATCTGATGTACAACCTTATCCTAGGGCTTTCGAGCTAACCAGCATCTTAATTGTGTAACACAGTTTTAGTGACTATTGCTCTCATTATGACCGATAAAATTGGTTTCTTTTGTTTGAACTTCAAATCTTCATGAATAACGACCACAATTTTTCTAATTTGATGTAGATGCTTCTTGCGTTGTCGACGCAATCTCGTAAAACGGACAAAATAAAAGAGTGAATTAGAGTGTGGTACGCAAATAGGATGTGACTAAGGAATTTTACAATAGACCGTTTACACTAACGCTAGACAACACCTAAATTAATACCTATGCAAGGTAGACGGCACGGTTGGCGCAGTCGCTAAGCGATTGACTGCTGCGCTGCGTGTCGCGGGTTCGATCCCCGCACGGAACAAATATTTGTAAGGCTTACAGATAGTTGTTCCGGGTCTGGCCGTTTGTGTATGTGAGTTTAAATGTGTGTAAACGCACCCACGATACAGGAGAAATTCCTAGAGCGGGGCATGGTTTCTTTTTTTAAAAGAAAAAGATGTCACGCACAAAAGATTACTGCGTATTCAATACGTCATTATGAACATGGAAATATATCATAAAAAAGTACAATAACTACACAATCAAAATGTATGTAAAAGCAGTTTTTTTTTTAATTGCCGACAAAAAAAAATTGTGGCCGTAAATTTTCATTCAGAATGGTGTACTGAAGTGGGTTTTGCCGCAACTCGGCTGATGAAGCGTTTGTGCGTCGATGTAACTTCCACCCTATATGAAAATGCACTGTTGGAAATTACAACAGGGCATCCATATTTGCGCATCCATTTACATGTATCTTAGTGTTAGTGTAAACGTGCAGCAAAATGATCAGTATTGACTTACAAAGCGACTGACATCTCAATTCTGTAGTCAATATTTTTAAGGTTACAAGTATTTTGACTGTTTTTTACTCAAAAATGAACTCAATTAAGGAATAAACAAATACTCCATGGTTTTCAAACCACTTCATATTTTCCGATGATTTTAAGTAAATACTTCTTAAACTTAAATCTCTATTTAAAACTTATGTTATGTTATTTACAGAAGTATAAATAAAGTATACAACTGCAATGAACCGGATGTTCTTATTTTCTCGCCCGCCAACCGGATGTTATCAGATATATACTACTTATGATACTACTTATAGGTGACATTGGTTCCATCACCTTGTAGCCTCATCTTACAAACTTGTTCATCACCATTGTTCAATCGGGAAAAGTTCCTAAGCCAACGTATCATTCCAATATAATCAATAAGCACAAAAAAATGCGTAATATAATAGCAATATCGAGCACCGTCCGATTGGTAACACATCCCACATTTAGGTACAAGGCATGTATAAAAGTCAGACATCTCTACTCGTATAAACGGAAAACTGGACAAACATCGGCTACCAGAACAAGACGGATGTCGAACCAGTTCCTCTACAATGCTTCCCCCCGGATCTCGAATACGAACAGACGTGTTTTAAGTTTCTGTACAGTTATTATTTTTAAATAAAAGCAATTCTTAACCCATTTAAATCAAAAGTAAAAATAGGAGTGCAGATCTGAAAGGAGGTATTCGCCGCGCGTCATCAATTTATTCGGTGCCCAACTCTACGTCAGACGCTCCGCCTCCCTGCGCAAGATCATACTGCCGTCTCACCTGCGCGAGTGCCCGCCCACCAGCAACGTCACGCGAAGGTACGCGCTTCTATCCTGCTTACTCGCTAAAGCTCCGCCCTATCTGTGACGCAGCGTCGCCGCTACTGATACCGCCGCAGAATCTATGCGCTCCTGGTACCCCAGTATTACTAACCGCTTTTGACGTCCGTCGGTGAAGAGTGCTCCTCCATTTTATTGCTTTTTTTTTACTCACTCAAAAGCAATTTGAGACCTGATAAGCAGATACTCTCCCGGTAACTTAGCTGAGAAGTAAATATCGTCATGCCGCTAAACCGAACACCCTCCGCATCATCATCCCCAAAAGCTGATGCACCGGTCTTTATGGTCAATAAGAAAAAGTCATCCATAAAACTAACTCCATCCAGTGACCTGCAACACTGCGAGTCAGTACCCGATCTCCGTGAGCTTGCAGCAAATCTAACAGAACGAAAGAAACGTAAGGCCGACGGAAATGAATGTGATTTCTATACAGTTATCCAGGAGATGTTTGACACCTTCTCTAAAGAACAAGAACTTCGTTTCCAGGACTTAAACAACACAATTAAAGAAGTCAATGCTCAAAATGTTGAATTACGAAATAGCGTTGAGTTAATGTCAAAAAAGTACGACGAGTTTTTGATAAAAATATCGCAACTCGAGTCCGAAAAGATTGAGGACAAAAATACGATTAAACTATTAGAAGAAAGACTGGAAACTCAGGAGCGTAAATTACGCGGAACTGGAATCGAAATTCGGAACTTACCAAAAACCTACGGAGAAACGAAAAGCCATCTATGTAACGACGTAATCAAGATTGGGCAAACACTAGGCCTTCAAATTGATTGCTCCACAATCAGGGACATTTATAGAATTCCGTCAAAAGATGGCTCAAATCCTGTCATTGTTGAGTTTGTCACGGCCCTTACAAAGGATAGTGTCTTGCGAGAGGTCAAAAGCTTCAACAAGTCTAAAACAAAAGAAAAAAAGCTTAACACAACATATATTAATCATGACTACCCACTAAAACCAATTTATATTTCGGAAACTCTTACCCAAAAGACGCAAAAATTATATTACCAAGCACGAATGTTTAAGAAGAGCCACGGATACACTTTTTGCTGGACTTCAAATGGCATAGTGTACCTCAAGAAAAACGTAGACGCTTCCCAGATTCGCATAACCAGTACAAATGATCTTGAAAAATTAAGGGTCTCAGAATGACTATTATTATGTAAGTTTAGTTATTATTTTTTAAATTACTTTTTACTTCTTGTTTTCTTAACTTTATTTAGGTTTATAAACACGTGCACACTTTACACAATTCCCGTTCGTTCAAGTCTTTTTTGCGGACAATCTTTTATATCTTTTATTCATGGGACCACTGAGAAATACTTTTTAACAAATACGCCCATAGCTAAGTGTCACCCACTTGTTATAAAGGCACCATCAATCCACGGAAAAACTATCACTAGTATGCAGGTAGATGTTCTGAATTGTTCACAGGAAAATCCTTGTTATTGTTTTTGCGCAGTTCGCAGGTTGTTTATCACACATATTTATTACTTATTTTATATCAACTCATGTAGTCTTGTACCAGTAATGGTCATGAAAAAATACTCTGAAGTATTGAACCTAACCAATAGCATTCAATAATCTAAATGATTTGTCGGATGACATAGACAGGGTCACAGTTTCACACTCGCAAACCGCAGATATTGAAGAATGTCATAAGATTATAACCCCATCGTCGGATCAACTTCTAATACTAACGCAAAACATACGCAGCATTAACTGCAATATGCCAGGACTTGAAATTCTGCTAACCAGATTAAAATTGGACTGCGACATTATTATACTTACTGAATGCTGGCTCTCACGCACATCAGTAGTTCCCAAACTAAATGGCTATCGATTTGAGACAACTAAAAATAATCCGAAACAAAATGACGGTGTTGTTATTTATTACAGAGACCATCTTCGACTAAAAGTAATTGAACCAAATGTCGAAGAATGTAATTGTTTAGTTGCTACATATGACAATCGCACGGCAATCATTGCTATGTATCGCTCACCTTCTTTTCACAACCTGGAACCATTCTTAAAATCATTAGACGAAGTTCTCACAAAATATTCCGGTTTTGAGAATATAATTGTCATGGGAGATATAAATATTGCGATTAACCATACAAAACTAGAGGTAAATGGCGAACGCTACCTTACCCTTGTAGCTTCCCATGGCCTTCTCCCAGCCAACACTCTTATAACACGTAGTGAAAGCGAAACATGCATTGACCATGCTCTACTAAAAACTAAAAGCCCTGCTATGACCATCGTTCCCGACTTCACTTTGACAGACCACTACCCCGTCTTACTAAACCTAAACTTCAAGAAAACTACTCAGTTCTCACTTACATCAATCAAAAAGGTTGACACGAAAGGCCTAGAACTTGATATTCAAAAAATTGACTTAAATCCTATTTATGACTCGAATAATCCGAATGTTTCTCTGCACTATTTGACGAAAAGTCTTCAACAAGCCATGGTTAATAACACCACAATCGTACCCCTATCGAGCCGAAAGAAGATAATAAAGCCGTGGATAACGCAAGGCCTCTTACGCTGTATAAGAAATAGAGATAAGTTGCACCGTAAATATAAACTCTCACCAGACAACTTAACCCTAAAAATCACCTATTCACGCTACAGAAACTACTGCAATAACCTATTAAAAAAAGTTAAAAGAGCCTACGAGAAAGATAGGGTGCGGGCGGCGCAAACTGATAACAAAAGATTATGGAAAACAATAAAAGAGATAACAAACACCTCTAAACTTACAAACCACCCTAATGAACTGCTTTCTCTATCAACGACACCTCAGTTATCACTAAATGAGATAAACAGGTACTTTGTAAATGTAGGTAAGACACTGGCTGATAGGGTTGAACAGGGGAAGGCAAGTAACATACGTACAAATAGCTGCTCCCAAACTCTTACACAGTTAAATTCATTTGTTTTGGAGGGTACCACTGAAGATGAGGTGGAACGTCTAATCGACAACCTAAAAACTGATTGTGCTACGGGCTATGATTCTATAAGCAGCTCCTTCTTACAAACATACAAAAAGTTTCTGGCCCCTCCACTTACATTCATATTTGACTCATGTCTTCAGCATGGTGTTTTCCCTGACAGCTTAAAAAAATCTGTTGTTTGCCCTATCCACAAGAGCGGAGACAGAAGTCGTATCAATAACTACAGACCGATCTCCATCCTACCAGCGCTCTCTAAACTACTAGAGAGACTTATCAATACAAGGTTAGTTGGATATCTTGAATCCAAACATTTGCTTTCAACAAACCAATACGGATTTCGTGAAGGCAAATCAACAGACCAAGCCGTAATTGATCTCATCAACTTTGTTAGCAATAACCTTGATAAAAAACAAAAATCTTTAACTGTTTTCCTTGACTTAGCGAAAGCTTTTGATACGATTCCTGTCCCGATCTTACTCAACAAGTTGGAGCGGCTTGGAATCAGGGGAACTCAACTAAACCTCTTTAAAAGTTATTTAACTGGTCGGCTTCAGAGTGTTAGGATTGGTAACGTCTATAGTGGAGACCTTCCAGTCACGTACGGGGTTCCCCAAGGCAGTATCCTAGGTCCTACCTTGTTTCTGGTGTATATAAACGAGCTCACGAGCCTCAAACTTCGCCTTGGCAAAATTATCTCCTTTGCAGATGATACTGCTCTCGTTTTTTCTGCCGATACATGGGAAAGGGCCTTCAAAGCTGCCCAAGAAGGTCTCGATGCGGTGAGGGAATGGCTTGAGGACAATGTGTTAACATTAAATGTGGATAAAACTAAATATATTTGCTTCACTATACGGTCAAACACAGAAATAAATTATAGTCAACATAATATCATAGCACACGAGTGTTCCTCTAGAGAAAACTGTTCTTGTCCTAAATTAGAGCGTGTAACAATTATGAAATATCTAGGCGTTATCATAGACAAGAACCTCAACTTTAAGGAACACACTAAGGCTCTCTGTGGTAGGATCAGGAAGTTAAATTACATCTTTAAGACTCTCCGACACGTCACCGAACCCTCTGTGCTGAAGCGGATATACTTTGCCCTCTGCCAGTCCCTCATTACTTATTGTATTACATCATGGGGAGGGTCCCCTAAAACTATCATAAAACCTGTTGAGGTTGCCCAGCGTGCCATCCTGAAGGTAAACACTTACAAACCAAGACTGTTTCCTACCTCGCAGCTTTACGAATTCTGTGGAGTGCTCTCAGTAAGACAACTATTCTTTCTTAACATCATATTAATGCAACACAAGAATATCTCCTACAACCCACACACTCTAAATAGACGCACAAAACACTTGGTTTGCCCTCAACCTATCGCTTTTAAAACAAAATTTAGCACCAGATTTGCTCCATTTATTGGCCCCTACATTTACAACAAATTAAATAAAAATCTGAACATTTACCCGATGACGAAAAAGTCTTGTAAAATAACAGTAAGTGAGTACCTGCAGACACTCACGTATGAAGAGACAGAAAACCTGCTTCTGATACCTAGATGAACATCTAAAGACTCAACCACTTGTTCAATTATTAAAATTAAAACAATCATGCTCCGCAATCTTACACACCCTCTCACACTCATTCACGCACACCTCCATCACACAAAGAGAGGACTGGTTACACACCTTTTTAAATATTGTAATCTTTTTTTAAACTATCTTTTATAATTTAAATAAGATACGTACATTCATACTTGGGATCATTTTAATTTCTTAATAAAAACTCTTAATTTGTAACTCAGGGGGATCGGCGTTGAGGGCTGAAATACAGGTTACGCCTAGTTCGGCCCCAAATGCTAATATTTTTGTGTACTTTAAGTTTAGATTAAGCACTTTACCTGTAAAGAAAAATGTACAATTTTTTGTGAAATAAATTATTATCTCCTTTATTCATTTTAAAAACATACATTTTACATTTTTAAATATTTTTACAAAATTATATACAAAAACATTTAAAAATATAAAAAATAGTAGCCCACTGGCATCGGGAACAGGGTCCGGGCTACCGGTGGTCAGGGCTCTTGAGAGAGGAACCTCCTAACAATACGTGCCGTGTCCAGAAGTACTGCTTTCTGAATCAAGCCCTTGATCCAACTGCCAAGCGAAAGACTCCGTAGATGTTGGTCGAAGCTTTTGGCTATTAAGCCATTGGCCGACACGACTATCTAAATTGTACTCACGTCCCACATGTCGACAACCTCGCGAGCCAGATCTAGATACTTGAATTGTTTATCTTTCTCTGCTTTCACGAGGTTCTCGTCATGCGGGACCGTTATATCAACAATCATTGCGCGACGCTCCAATCGATCTATCAACACAATGTCAGGCTTATTGGCAACAATAGTCCTGTCAGTGATGATAGGTCGATCCCAATACAACGTGATATTACCATTATCGAGAACTGGGTCGGGCGCATACCTATAGTATGGCACTTCTGATTCCACAAGGTTGTATTTCAAAGCAAGTTGCTGGTGGATAATCCTGGCAACAAGGTTGTGTCTATGCAAGTACTCTCCGTTAGCCAGACGAGAACACCCAGAAACAATGTGTCGGATCGATTCTCCCGGACGGTGGCATGCCCGACATATGTCAACCGTGCCATCCTTTACAATGTGTTTCCGGTAGTTATTCGTCATCATAACTTCGTCCATTATTGCACAGACAAAACCTTCGGTTTCCCCGAAGAGGTCACCAAAACGGAGCCAGGATACGGACGCTAAGAAGTCTACATCGGGCCCATGTAGGGCCTGGTAAAAGCGTCCGTGAAGCTCCTTGCTCTGCCATACCTCCTTGCGATCATTAGTGTCTAATACTACAGGCTTGCGCCAGTTCTCGTTACCCAAGAAGAGCGGGGTAAGGCCCTTGTCCACTGATGCCACATCTCGGTGCATCCCCGCGTCGGCTTCTAGGAAGTATTCCCTGAGACTGCATACCTCACGGTTGTGCAGGGTCTTAGCATTTAAGAAGCCACGACCCCCACTGCACTTCCGCGGGATATACAGTCTCATCATCGACGACCGTGGGTGATGCATCCGATTTGCGGTCAGCAGTACGCGGACTCTCCTATCCAGGGCATCAAGTTCTGTCTGAGTCCATTTGAGTATGCCAAAAGAATACATCAAAACCGGCATGACCCAACCGTTGAAGGCGCACACCTTGTTTCCACCTGACAGAAGACTGCTTAGCACCTTATTCAGGCGGCCAAAGAAACGTTCCTTCAACGATTGTTTCATGTCAGCACTATTGATGCCTAATGCTTCCGACATACCCAAATACTTGTAGGTTTCTGTTGAGGAAAGGGATCTAAGGTGTATGGAATCCGAGAGGTGAGTCCCCACGGATTCCATAATCTTCCCTCGCTTCACATGCATGACTGCACATTTGTCCACACCAAATTCCATCCTGATGGCGCTACTGAAGGTTTCTGTTACCTTCAGTAGCTTCATCAGTTGCAAATTGTTGGGGGCAAAGAGTTTCAGATCATCCATATAAAGAAGGTGAGAAATGACCTGACCACCTCTCCTCAACCGATAACCTAGACCTGAACCCTCTAGCAGTGTACTGAGAGGATTCAAGGCTAGGCAAAACCACAATGGACTCAAACTATCACCCTGGAATATACCACGCTCGATCTTTATTGGTTCGCTGTTTCCTTGTATCTGTCGACATCCTGGATAGCGAAGGACAGTTCTCCAGCGCCCCATACATGACATCAAGAAGGTACGCAAAGTTGCATCTACTTTGTACAATTCCAGCACCCTCATGAGCCATGTATGAGGCACCGAATCATAGGCCTTCTTATAGTCTATCCAACATGTAGACAGATCCTTTCGGGAGCGGCGAACTTGTTGGGTAATGGCCATATCAATGAGGAGCAGCTCCTTAGTACCACGGGACCCGTTCCTACATCCATTCTGAGAGGGAGACATGATGGAATTGCTTTCAATATGTTGGTTAATTTTAGCTCTCAAAATGGATGTAAGAACTTTATAGACCGTTGGTAAACAAGTGATAGGTCTATAATTTTTGGGTTCCGCAGTACTACCTGATTTATGGAGCAGGTGGGTAATGCCTGTCGTCAGGAACTGGGGTAGCGACCCTGACTCTAAGGCTGATTGAAACTGGGACGCCAAGCGAGCGTGCGATCTTTGAAACCATTTGATCCAGAAGTTGTGCAATAAATTATTATTATTATTATATTATTATTACAATCGACCATCTTCAGACACTAAACCAGATAGAAAATAAAGAAAAACACTTAACACAGAATTCAATAAACCTCAATATTTTGGCCTTCGTAGATAAACTAAGGCGTTCTGTAGCATTCATCATCACGAAATATTCTGATCTTTGGAAAACCAAGAACTTGAAACAAAATATAGATACCCTTAGAAACATATACCACAAAATTACCCCTAACGTAATAGTAGATTGTATCTTATGGGAGCAATAGTACATTGTTACCCTAGGGGTGAAAGTAACTTATTTAATCCCGAGACGTGGTTTGGCGCCCGAACGAAGTGAGGACGCCAATAGTTCGAGGGACTATAAGTCTTTAACCCGAGGTAAACACTGTGCTTTTCATTACGAATACAAGGAAAGTAAAAATAAAAACATGAATATTAATTAAAGGAAAATTTAGTAAATTTTGTTTGACATAAATCAACAACTGACTTGTCCCGCCTATTTTGTTTTTTTTTTCTGTGGCCAACCAGCTATTCAGCCATTATTTTTCATTTTCATCATTGAAAAAATGGTAAATATTTTGCCCAAATCTATGTTATTTTAAAGAAATTGTTTAAACTAAATTATAATAAAGTTATTAAAAAAAAATAGATTCTTAAATCAATACTTAACTTTAACTTATTTCAATTTTACATCGTGGCTGCATAGAAAATTGGAACATGGTTCAATAAAAATGTGAAAATAGAACTAGTTTTTTTTTTAATAATTTGACATCTGTCAGTTGAAAGCGATTCTCCCTAGGGAAGAAAAGTATTACTTTCAACCCGCTCTTCAGGCAACTTCAGATCTACTTTCAGAGTATGAGTAATGAAATAGTACATTGTTACCCTAGGGGTGAAAGTAACTTATTTAGTCCCGAGACGGGGCGCCAATAGTTCGAGGGACTAAATAAGTATTTAACCCGAGGTAAACACTGTGCTTTTTATTACGAATAGTAGGTACAAGGAAAGTAAAAATAAAAACATGAATTAGCTAAAGAAAAAATGAGTAAAACCGTTTGCCGCTTTCCCGCCTGTTTTGTTTTTTTTTTCTGTGGCCAGCCAGCTATTCAGCCTTTATTTTTTATTTTTACTATTGAAAAATGGTAAATATTTTGCCCAAATCAATGTTTTAAAGAAAAAAAAACTATTGAAACTTAATTATAATAAAGTGTTTTAAAAATATATATCCTTTAATCAATACTTAACTTAAGTTATTTCAATTTTACATCGTGGCTGCATAGAAAGTTGGAACATGGTTCAATAAAAATGTGAAAATAGAACAAGTTTTTTTATAATTTGACATCTGTCAGCTGAAAGCGATTCTCCCTAGGGGCTAGGGCTGAAACAAAGACTAGGAAAAAGCGCGGGAAACCTCAAATTTGGCGGACGTGGTTTTTTCGACTGTTTTTTTTAATTAATTTAGTATTGGATTGGATTAAGTTTTTGTATATATTTTATCTTATTATTTAGTACTATAGTTAGTTTTAGTGTTGTTTTTATATTTGGTAAGTGTTTTTATTTGTATTTATAGTTTTTAGCCATGGATCCTCCGGACGACCCCGGAGGAACACCATCTTCAGAAATAGGTCACTATGTCACAATATCTAATAACGATACCAGTGTTGATACTGATGGTTCGTTAAGTTTAGTTAGTAATTCTAAGCGTAAAAGGGTCTCTGCTCGGCCAACAATTTGCAAACATTGCAATAAAAAAAGACGAAAAAGTGGCGGGAAACGCCATAATAATTGTGATTGTGGCGAGATGGAAAATGTGGTAATGGAGACTGAAACCAAGGATCTTCCACTTACTTCTACATTGGGGGCTGGAGTTGATGGGGTGAACGGGTCACCGCATCAACCAGTTACTACTGTTACTAGAGATACATACAATTCCTCGGACGCGGCTCCGTTTTTAGTCCATATTCAAAGAGAGCAAACTGCTTCTAATGAAAATACGTATCTAAATCCGATTTCTTTTGGGCGATTTTTAAAAAGGAATTCTTTTACTAACATCGTGAATGGTAGTCTTAAAAAAATAGGACGTAACAGACTTGTTATATCTTTTTCCAATTATCAAGATGCCAACTCCTTTATTAATAGTAAGTTTTTGGAAAAAGAAAAATACAAAGCCTTTATTCCTTCATTTTCCGTCACTCGCATGGGTGTCGTCAGAGGCGTACCCATGGAGTGGGCAGATGATGAAATCTTAGACAACATCTCCGTCCCAATTGGTTGTGGGAAAATATTGAAGTTAAGGCGTATAAGAAGGAAAATTTTTGTAGAGGATAAGCCTGAGTTTAAAAACACTGAAACAGTAATTTTAACTTTTGATGGACAAATTCTTCCCAAGCGCGTGTACATGTGCTATACAGCACTTTCTGTGGACCTATATATTTACCCAACAATTCAGTGCTACAATTGTTGCAGATATGGCCATATGAAAAATCAATGTAGATCTAAACCTAGATGTTTCAAGTGTGGACAAGGTCACTCTGGGGATGGTTGCACCGTCTCCGAGGACAATTTATCTTGTTGTCTGTGCAAAGGATTTCATGAGGCTACAAGTAAAAAATGTTTAGAGTATGACAGGCAGAAGAATATTAAGGAATCAATGGCCAAATCTTGCATCTCTTATGCTGAAGCTTCAAAGCTTTATCCTACTATTTCAAAAATATCATATGCTGATGCCTTACTATCCTCACCCTCAATTTCAAGCCATGTAAATGCTTCTGTTCCTCAAGATTACTCTCCTTCCAAACAAAATAAAACTTCCTCATATAAAAAAACAGTTTTTATTAAACCTCGCTCCCCACCTCACTTTTCTAAAGGTTATGATCAGCAATTCCATCGGGACCTTGTCAAGGGCATGCCTCAACCAAAAGATGGCTGTGCTCTCATCCCTAGAGATGACCTGTCGACTGTATCTATAAATGAATTAATCATTGCTTTAATAAAATCACTAACTCAAAGTCAACATCTTTCACCGACCATCGCTGCCACTGTATTGAACGCAGTTAATGAATCAAATATTAATAATGGACAACAAAGCCAAGGTATTCCAATGGAATTGCCGAAGCGCAATTAGTAAAAAATCTGATATAATATATCTTGTAAATAAATATAAACCTTTTGTTTTTGCTCTTCAAGAGACATGGCTTAAACCAGGGTCTTTGTTTAAGATCCCTGGTTATGCTTGTCTTAGAGAAGACCGCTCTGATGGGTATGGCGGCGTCGCTTTACTCATTAAACATCATCATTCATTTTCACTTTTCACAATCCCACCTCATAATACTGATTTTTCTGTTATTGCAGCTGTTGTAGATAACATTTGTTTTGTTTCTGTATATATTCCCCGTCCATCTGCTGTAATTTTTAATGAAATTGTAAATATTTTTTCTATTCTTCCTAAGCCATTTATAGTTTTAGGAGATTTTAACTCCCAGCATGCAGTCTGGGGTAGTTCGTCAACAAATAACTATGGTAGCACTTTATTAGATATTGTAGATAACCTCAATCTTTGTATATTAAACACTGGGTCCCCAACTAGACGCACTTCTCCAAATGAAGGAGCTAGTGCACCTGACCTGTCATTATGCACGGATAAATTAGCTTCGCGTTTGAGTTGGGAAGTTATGCTTTCCTCTTATGGTAGCGATCATTTCCCTATAGTCTTATCATTTCCTTTCTGTCAAAAACCTTACTCCAATCGCCCTCCGCGGTTGAAGTACAAACTGGCGGACGTTAACTGGCATACTTTTAGGGAACACTTAGATGAAATAGTTTCTGTTCTTCCTGAAATTAAGTATGGTAATGAACAGTCTTGTACCGAAGCTTTATCCAAAGCCATGATACAAACAGCCGATAAACTTTTTCCAATTAAATCGCTACAAAATAAAATTCCTTCTCCACCATGGTGGGACAAAGATTGCACAGATGCAATATTAAAAAGGAAGCAGTGTGAACTAGATTACCTTGAAAATTCTACCGAAGAAAATTTCAACATATTGAGCGTAGTTATTTCAGAAACTAAAAAACTATTAAAAAAAAAGAAATTTGAAGGTTGGAGGTCATTTTGCTTCTCTATTTCTCCAGATGTTCAACCATCTGTTGTTTGGTGCAATATCAGAAGGTTCAGATCAGCATTCACTGAACGATCGAGCGCATTTCTTCCATCTCAGTTAGTAAATAAATTTTTAAATAAATTGGCTCCTGCCTATGTCCCAGAAAATTTTACTACCTATTCCATTCCCCGTTCAATGGTAGATTCTCTTTGTGAATTAAATAATCCATTTACCCTCGAAGAGCTTAAAGGTGTTGTATGTCATATGAAGGACTCTGCACCAGGTTCGGATGGAATTCCTTATTCTTTTTTGTCAAACATGAGTGATCTATCTCTTTTGTACCTCTTGGAACTAATAAATAAAATTATGTTAACTGGAAATATTCCCAATGCCTGGAAATCCCAAGACATTTTACCGATACTCAAACCTAACAAAAATCCATCTAGCAGCACGTCCTACCGACCCATAGCTTTGTCTTCAGTAATGTTAAAAATCACAGAACATCTAGTTAAAAATAGGTTAGAATGGCATTTAGAAAACAAAAAACTACTTAGCGACAGTCAATTTGGTTTTAGGCGAGGTAAAAGTACTTTAGATAGTTTGAGTATCTTTGTTACTGATATAAGGTTAGCATTTTCTTCGAATAATTCCGTAGTTTCTGCTTTTCTAGATATAACTTCGGCTTATGATAATGTGGAAATATCTACATTAAAATATAAACTCCAGCAGCTAGATGTTCCTATTTTACTCATAAACTTCATTTTAAATATTTTATCTGAGAGGTGTATAAATCTTACACTCGAGGATTCTACATGTGAATCTAGACTCGTGTGGAAAGGCCTCCCTCAAGGATCACCTCTTAGTCCTTTATTATATGACATCTACACTTATGATCTTGAATCTTCTTTAAACAATCAAGTAAAAGTGCTTCAATACGCCGATGATCTTCTTTTATATTGCCCCCATAGCTCTATTGCAACGGCTTGCATTACAATGACATCGGCCCTTAGCCTTTTAAAACAATGGATGGATAGCAATGGTCTTGAGCTATCTACCTCCAAAAGTACAGTTGTGCTTTTTTCTAGAATGCGCTTTCCTCCTCCTGTTACTGTATATTATGATGATGCTCCCATTCCTGTAAAATCTTCGGTAAAATTTTTAGGTGTGATTTTGGATAGTAAACTATCTGGGATTCCACACTGTGAGTATATATCGGCAAGGTGTGAACAGAGATTGAATATATTAAGATGTTTATCAGGGGTTTGGTGGGGTGCCCATCCCTTTTCATTAAAATTAATCTATAATGCAATAGTTAGAAGTGTGCTTGATTATGGAACATTTTTATTAGAACCTTGTAATTTGGCCGCATTAAAGAAACTGGATAGTATCCAGTCCAAAGCATTACGAATAGTGACGGGAGCTATGAAATCAAGCCCAATAAATGCCCTACAGGTTGAAACTGTAGATCCTCCTCTTTCTCTTCGACGTCAGTATCTTTCTGACAAATTTCTATTCCGTTCATTACAATTTTCCAACCACCCTTTACGTGCAAAACTTCAGTCTCTTTTAGATGAAACTGATTCTTCTAATTATTGGTCTCACAAATCTCTGCCCTGTCTTGTTGTAAGCTATAAAAAGTTTATAGCTTTGCAAGCCCCAATTTACCAGTCACTTACATATCCACTCTTTAATCATTCTTATGAATCATTGGTGCTCACTCCGGATGTTATCTTTAATTTAGGTATTAATAAACACGATGATTTTGTAAAAGAGTTGTTTAACTTTTCCAAAGACTTGCACTGGGAGAATTGGCATCATATTTATACAGACGCCTCCAAACACTCTTCTTTAGGAAATGTTGGAGTTGGAGTCTTTCACTCACAATACAATATAGTGCAAAAAATTAAACTTCCTCCTGAGTCATCAGTATTTACTGGCGAATGTTATGGTCTGTTCAAAGCCTTAGAATATATTTACATAATGAAATTGGGAAAAACAATAATATTTACCGACGCTTTAAGCGCATTGCAAGCCATTAAAAGAAATCCTTTTAAATGTAAGCCAATATTTCCTATAGTTCTGTTCATTAGAAGCCTTTTGTACAAATGCGTAAAATTGGGTCTTCAAATTTCTTTCGCTTGGATACCTGGCCATAGTAATATCACGGGAAATGTTAAAGCCGATCACCTGGCTAATGAGGCTGTAGACTGCGGTGATTTGTGTCCCTATATCAACTTTAGCCACGACTTGGCGAATCTGCCTACCATCTTTCTTTGGGAAGCTTGGAGCAAGTTGTGGGCGGATAGCAGCGTTACCAAAGGAAATTATTATTCACGTATTCAGACATATATTCCCAAAAAACCATGGTATTCGAAATTTAACTTCGGTAAGGCTGCTACCAGTTGCCTTATTCGCATGAGATTGGGTCATAACTGTTCCCGAGTCCACCTTGCACGATTGCAGATCGTTTCTAGCGACCTGTGCGAATGTGGTGAGGTGGGTGATTTAAACCACATTTTCTTTTCCTGTCCTCTTCTTAATCATGATCCTTTAATTACATGTCTACTTTGCTATAAAATTCCTTTTCCTACGTCTGTCTCTGTGTTACTTGCAACTAATGATTTCAAAATATACATGTATTTATCTTCATTTATCACTCTTAATAATATACGTATATAATAGTTATTTTATTTTTATCGTTCCTAATAATCCTGTCCAATATCCATCCAAATTCCGTATCCTAAATTAAATTATATTTTCTACCAAGTTTCCCCGTTTTTGTATGTGGCATTGCGCAAATAGCGACTTGCCAATAAAAAAAAAAAAAAAAAAAAAAAAAAAAAAACAAAGACTACAATATATATATGGGCATGAGAAGTATTACTTTCAACCCGCTCTTCAGGCAACTTCAGATCTACTTTCAGAGTATGAGTAATGAAAAACTCATTACTGCGCACTAAAAGTTCCTTATAGAAAACACTATCTTTGGGTGCATTTAAAGGCTAACCAAGTCGTCCTTTTCGAATAGATGGGATGAAAAACTTAATTGTGCAGGACCTTCATCAATACATCTAAACAAATAAATAAAATTGAAGTATCTGTTTGTAATAAATAACCGCTTTTTACTACAGGCATATGAATGTAAATAAGGTAAATATACCGTAATAACATTTTATAACACATTTGCTCGTAAAGGATCTCTTATTGCACCAAGTTCAGTATCGTAATGTATCACATTACGCACTAGTGCGGTAATGTAAAGTAAAACGCACGGCTTATCAAAATGCTCCGTCTAAAACGAACGGTACTTTTTTAAATCTTAGCAAAGAGTTTTTATGTCAGAAAAGTGGTCAACATTTTATGAATAAAATTAACTTGGGAGATAAAATATAATAAATAAACATTTAATTCTTTAATTTAATCAATTTTGACCATAAATTATAACCATTCATCTGTAACAAAACACAAAAATATTAATTTACTTTATTAGTAATACTGGCTGTTTATGTGCCCTTGCCTTAAAAAAAAAGCGCTAATGCGCGCGCATCGCTAATTTCAATTTGTGAACAAGTAAAAATTATTCCGCGCGCTTTTTCTTTTCACTGTTTTGTTTTTATTTGAAATTGTCGTCCGACTTTTATTTATTTCCTCACAAATATGTTATAAAACGTCGTATGACATACGTGCGCTTTGATAATTACAGCCTCTGCTTTCTTAACCCGTGAGAAGGCGCGCTATGAGCAATTTGCTCAAACAAAAATTAAAAGCTAAAACTTTTGGTGATACTGATGCCCTAACGTCTCAAGCGCCTAGGTAGCTTCCTAACTATTCATCCCCTCCCTACTGACGCAACTCTCATACCATCAGTTCGGTTGCGACCAAAGAGTATAGTAATATTGGTTGCGACCAAAGAGTATAGTTATATAGATGGAATAGAGAGCCCACTCAAGCGAATTTTTGACACCTACATTGAACGGTGTCGCCACCTGATACTAAATCCGTTGAACTAATCCCAATAGCTATAGGTGCGTACATATACTTATATCTATATATTTGTTATTGAATAGGTTTTCTATGGGTTTCTGTTTTTATTTCTTTTTTTACACTCAACTCAAACGTACTTTCTGGATCTAAAGCTCCAGAAAGTGCGGTCGAGTTGAGTGTAAAAAAAGACAGAACCGAGAAACCACATAAATTACACAAAATGGGAGAGATCTACAAGCATGCGCACACGCCGATAGTCGCCATTTTGTAAACAATCTGTATGGTATTGTTGCAAAACCTAAAAAAAAAATATTCGCAATTACAAAATGCTTTCAAAATAAATAAATGGTTTAATCTTGTTTAGAGTTTAAATTCATTATTTTTAACTCAATTTTCATTCAAATCAAAAAGGTATTTAATCACACTGGCGATAATTGGCGTAAGCACCATCTATGTCATTTTAATGTACTAAATCTCAAGTTTATGCGGATTTAGTAAGAGATGGTGCTAGTATCTTTGTGTAAAATTGGACGCCTATGTCAAGTATGGCAGTGTCCTCCCCCTGGTTGCGACCGCGCAGCGAAGTGTTTGTGGAGGCCGCGTAGCATCGTGCGGCAATTTGCCCATCACGCGCCCATCATATAAAAAAAGCATTATTGTATTTTCTATAATATATTATTTTATTTATTTATATTATAAAGGGTGTAAAACACCTCTTAACGAAGCCGAAAGGCACTGGTTCTCCCTGTCATTGCGATCATTTTTTTGTTCTACACCATACCTGGGAACCTTCTAGTTACGGAGATATTAGGGGTCAAAGTTCCAACTTTTTGACAAGTATTTTTTTAAATACAAGTTTTCAGTGTAAGATTTTTAAACTTTAAACACCTCCACGACCCCCATACTATTCAATCCGTTTATCAGCACAATGTTTTGAGTGCGTTACATTGAGTTCTACCACAAAACATGATTTTACACCCCCTAAAAAAAAGTCGTTTCCCAGCAATAATTTTTGCAGAAAGTACCTTGGTTTCATGTACAGAATGTTTGGTTGACGGCTTCGTGATGAGGTGATTTACACCTTGTATAGGTTAATTATGATGTAAACACTGCATAATATTTGAATAATAATATTTTTTGTTTTTACCCAGAACATCTTGTAAAATGGATGATCGCCGTCAAGCACAAATTTGCTTTTGAAGTTGCATTTATGTTTCGTAGATTTAATTAAAATATTCATTTTCTTACTTTTTAAACCTTGTCTTATTTATATAATTCCATTTTATAAGCCAATAAATACATATAAAAGTAGAAATATAAGCATTTAAAGTAGTGTGAGTAATTTGCTCGCGCGCGCCTCTCCGTGTAACTAACTGAGGCGCGCCTTCTGACGGGTTAATGTTAGCCCTCGCCTACGGCTCGGGCTAGCAATATCGCCTCGGCTGTAATTTTCAACTTACCGCACTTATATCATAATGTACTATTTCAAGCCACCTGCTCGACAATGACAAATTATATGTCATGCAAACTGCACCTAAAGTAAGTCATTAACGACCTGAGGTCTAGCAGGGCAATAATATTGTACCGAATTTCATTATGACCCGCTGGTCAATAATGTGATTTGAATTTGGAACATAAATCGCATACAAATATTCACGTATTCACTTTTTTTTTTCTTCCTCTTTGGCTTCGCACGGTTTGTGCATTCAGTCAATGTCACGTCAGGGCATTCACCATTATGATCTGCACTAAAAAATTAATTGTTCAAAAATCGAACTGGCCACCATGAGATAGAACATAATTAAAAGAAAAATAGAACACAAATTAAAAAGAGGCTCGAATACTGAAAATTGCTTTGCTTTGTTCATTGTTATACCTAAAAACTACTTAAAATATTGCAAATTCTCACAAAAATGTCGAGTGACGATAGTGATTTGACTCCGGATTACTTGATTCTAGTACTACTGCTTTTATTGTCTCGTAGATGGTGTGAAAAGTAGAGTATTCACCTCGGGGATAAAGGTGCCTTCGTCTTGGGCGACCTTGATTCCCACGCTGCACTCAGGATTCTTATCTTAACTCCCTCGCTTTGCTCGGGAGTTAACTCTAAACTCCCTCACTCCGCTCGGGAGTTAACGCTAGAATCCTTCGTTTTGCTCGGGATTCAATACGGCGCCCGCTACATAAGACACTACTTTATCCTCTTGGTGCATAATCTACTCTTTTACAATTTTTGTCTGTCTGTTTGTTCTGGCTAATCTCTGGAACGGCTGGACCGATTGTGACGGGACTTTCACTGGCAGATAGCCGATGCAATAAGGAGTAACTTAGGCTACTTCTACTTTAGAAAAAACTAATTCCACGCGGACAAAGTCGCGGGCACAGCTAATTTACATTTCCGCTCGAGGACATATTCCAGATACTGACAGCCTCAAGGGAGGACTAAAAGCGTTACGTTGCCAATAGGAGGCTGACGAACCTGTTTTTCTGACGATCCTTTCCTTTCTTTTTGTCCTTTTTGCTCCTATAGCTCTCGAACTACTAGAGCGATTCATAGCGAGTCCCAACTAGAAGTCTAAAACAATGACTTAGCCTAGTCATAGGGTGAAGGTAGGGGCAGGAAATACGCGTACACTATGTCGATAAGTAAATTTATTTGGGCCAGTTAGTTTCTTTCGAATATAGGCAAGAAAAGGAAAAAGTACAACATACGTCCATGAAGACGCTCATAAAAGGAGATCTTCCGATTTTTTAAAGAGCAAACTCAAAGCAGGATACTCTCATATCGATGATATGAGTGTATCCTGCTCGGCCGAACCTACGGTGCTACGCGGTTAGTATTTTACATCGCTGTCAAAAATGTGGGATCCTTGTCGTTTCAATTGTTTTCTCTGCGGAAGCCAACAATGACAAGCCTATAACAATAGTAATCTTTATAATCGTAACAATACTGTTGCTGTTGGGACACCGGTAACTTTTGTCAGAGATATAATAATTTTGAAAGGACTGTACAGGTCTTTGCTTCAGTGAAACGTACCCACGCGCGCCGCACGCCGTAGCGTACGGGCAACACCGTTTTTATGTACTTCTTCTTTGAATGACAAAGATTTTTAGGTTCGAAAAATAACAACAATAATGATTTTATTAACATTTATTCAATAAATAATACAAAATTGGTTTTCATTGCAATGCTTAAGAATTTCAAACACAAAGTTACAGTCACGCAAACTGAGCAAACTTTCTACCAACATTACACTGATGTTAGACGAACGTTTTACTTTATTACAATATGATTACATGGAAATACAACGATACCGTACAGTAACACTCGACTTCCCACATTAAATACACCAATGGAATTTTACGTTTGTTCAGGTAACATTGATTTTATTAAATTTATTAAAAATTGTTTTATAAGTAAGTAGAATGGATATGAATGTAAATGCTCAGCGAAATGCGGCCAGAAGGATAAAATGCTGCAACATTGTTCCGTAACATTGACTAGCCTATAACCTCACGGGTGTTGCACGTTACACACGCTCAACATGATAACATTAGCCATGATTTACAAAACAATAAAAACTAATCAACAAATTTATAATCCGACCAAATTATGTTGACACGCACACATTTGGTTCACTACTTATGTATTATGTAGTTGTACAATGATAAAATAGTTACATGATATTCGTAATTAATAAGTCTTCTTGGAGTTAACTAGAAATAATCATGAATGTTTTATTATGCTTGTACGAATGCGCCATGTGTCAACATAACCGAACTACATCAATACATTAAAACATATCAGTTTGCTAAACATTATGCAACACAATGAGCTCGCCTTCAACACTCATTTCTTAAATGAGTCTTCATAATTATAATACAAATAAACAAAAATGTATTTATTGCAAATTATTATTACATTGCAAACACTATCCCCGATCCCTCTAAGTACTAATACAATTATCTTAGTCTAGCGATGTTTCGTCCCGACCACGAAACGTCGACTGTCTTTTAGAAACGCGTAGGAACAAATCTGTGGGTTTCATGGCAGGGACAATAGTTATCTACACATGAGACGCTAGGCCATATCTACACGATATCGGAGGACTACAGTAGTGACGTAACATTTACTTCCGATCACGCACAGCGCACTCTCCACATCAGATCTACATAATTTTAAATTTACACAAAGAATCTCATCAGAAGCGTTCGACCAGTCAAACGGTGTACTTACTTTTTATACATAAACATTACGATCATCCGTCCGCATTCGCACAAGCGAAAATTTAGTATTACAATAATACACGCTACGATATTTAGACGTAAGACACAAATATGTACACAACTTAACGAAACTAACGTAGAACTTAGAGCCGGCGCTCGCACGCGTGTGTAAGGGACAGTAGACAGACAGCGGACAGTCCGGACAGACGGACAGGCTCACGACGCGTACATGCGCTTGATGTCTTCCTTGTACCGGTCCTGGATGTCTTTCCGCTTGATCTTGAAGGCAGCCGTCACCAGCCCCATGTCGGGCGACCAAACCTCCGTCACCAGCTTCACGGCCGCGGGGACCTCGAACTTCTCCAGACCACCTACAACAACACAATACTCTATCATACAAAAGCTTATCGTGTGACCTATGATGCATCATCAAAGGCTTACTTTTTTTCGTTTAATAAAAAGATTCAGTTTGCTTGAATAAAAATGTATACCAACATTTCCACATCAACGTTTCAGTCATTATCATATATATCATCAACCTAATTCAGTTCAAATATTTCTCTGTCCTATTTCAGTCATAAAACGTCGGAACCAAACTCACATTTCCTGGCATGATCAGCCAACTCTTTCACCACAGCCTTCTCCACGTTAGCATTCTGGCACAACTGCTCGAAGTCCATCTCTGGCAGACCGATCCTGGCGGCCAGCTCAGCCAGGTGCTGAGGGTTGGGGACCAGCAGACACACGGTGAAGCACTTGGTGCTGTCTCCGTACACGCAGATGTTCTCCACGATGGGACAGGTCTTCAGTTCAGCTTCCACTTTGCCGAGAGACACGTATTCGCCGGCTTGCAGTTTAACGAGGTCCTTCTTGCGATCTGTGGAGGTAATTAGAGGATGTTATAAGAATGTATTGTAGAATTCTGTAGGAATGTGATTGTTTACTTCAGCGTATGAGCTGGGTTTCACAACCAAATGATATTAAGTGGACTATCGACATAAGAAATACAAAAAAATCAAACTTTCTGACCTATTTAGATTGTTTATCATTTTTAGGTTTATTAAAACCACTAGTTAGAGCTGGTTGGTCTGTTTCTTAGAATATTATTTTCGTTTTCAATTTAAAAATTCTGTGTATGATTAATAATGTAATATGACCTCTGCCTGCCTTTAGTCAAAAGACTAACAGATAAAACCAACGATTAATACTCCACATAAGCCCTGGATCAATTGAACTGGAAGTCATGAGGAGAGGCCTGTGCCCAGCAGAGTTGCAAGCTAACATTACTAACCGATAATTTTAAAGCATCCGTCATGATGCAGCTCCGCGATGTCTCCGGACTTGAACCAGCGTCGTCCCTCGGCGTCGATGAACTCTTCCCTGGTCTTCTCGGGGTTCTTGTAGTAGCCCTCCGCCACGCAGTCGCCGCCGATCACTATCTCACCCTGGAATTTGAAATAAAGGTTAGTACTGAAACAATGCTAAATTAGATGAGTTTTGAAAAACAGATCCATAAAATTGGAGGTTATGAGGGAGAACTCTAAGTTGAATCAACGTTAACTTTTGATGTGTAATGTAATAAACTTAGTAGTTAGTTTTAGTGAGTTACAAGACTGCGTCTTATCCTGTACGAGTAGAGCGGTTATTATAGTCCAAGAGGTAACGTGGAGAGGTATACAGATCTGTAAAAGTCTCTCTACACAGAAAAGTTTAATTGTTGAGACGAATTAGTAATGCGCAGTTTACGATGACAGTTTGAGGGTACGACGAAAAGAGTGTTAAGTTCCTAATTTTTCATAAAGTGATGCGTCCGGTGGGTAGTTCCCCAGACTGTCGGTCGGTAACCGGGTTTCTGTACACCATCGTATCATATAATTAAGTCAATCAGCTACGTGAGGTACCTGTGGGTAAGGCTTGTTGTCGACCCGGTAGCCGCCCTCCTCCCAGTTGAGCAGCGTGATGTCGGTCCCGGAGGTGGGAGCTCCGACGCGGCCGGTGCTGCGGTCGTGCGGGTCCATGACGGTGGCGCACGACGTGGTCTCCGTCAGCCCGTAGCCCGCCACCACGTCCGCGCACAGGCAGATCCGCACCTGGGGTATACATACGACACTCATCATCACACGTTATTCAACTCCCTCCTCGGCTTACCCCATCGGCTACTTTGTACCGATGGTTACCGTAGTTAGGGCTATACCTTGTTTGTAAACTGACATCGCAATACAAAAAAGTGCGGCGTAACTGCACTATTTAATGTGTTCATTGTCAGAGACGCGGTACGTCGCGCTTAAAATGAAGCGATGCTTACGATTCATCGCCGCAGGGTTACACAACATCGTCCACTGCCATCATAATGTTTATCTACTTCGGTTTCGTTATATTCGTATTACAAAATTGACAACGGTTTCATTATGATACCCATAACAATATCGGGTTGCATTATGTGAATCGTCATAAATTCTAAAACACAAGCAAAGACATTCTGAACATACAGCCAGGTACCTATAATATTACTTCGAAATCGAGACAATGTAAATGATGTTTTTAAAAATGGAACAAGTTTAGAACGTATCGTATACTATTTGGCTGTTGCGGCTACAAGATCTTAGCCTTCCAAATAAAGACTAAATAAAATATAAGTGGACGCGGGAAAAAAAATTCTGAGTGAAATTCTATTCCATTTTTTTTTTTTTAAATCTTCAACCTCTAGTGACATTGAACATACTCCACCAGATATAACAGAGCAGTTGCGGCTACAAATAATTTACTACCAGAAAAATCAAGACATGTATATAAGAAATGTTATGAAGACAATAGTCAGTGTCTAGTTAAGTTTCTATTAATAGTACATTATGGTACTAGTGTGTAATGTTGGTGATTACCACTGAGGCGCCATTGAGACCCGAGCCGTTAGGTGAGGGTCTTAAGAGAGCCGAGGACGGTAATCACCAATACACACGTGTATCATACGACGTTTTTCAACACACTTGTGAATAAAATAACAATAAAAACTCATTTTATTTAGTAGATAATAGATATTTTTCCTTGGAGTTTTCAGGTAGTAAACTTTCCATAAAGTCAAGCTTTACGCTTCACATATCGGGTTTATAAAGGGTGTAAAACACCTCTTAACGAAGCCGAAAGGCACTGGTTCTCCCTGTCATTGCGATAATTTTTTTGTTCTACACCATACCTGGGAAACTTCTAGTTACGGAGATATTAGGGGTCAAAGTTCCAACATTTTGACAAGTATTTTTTTAAATAAAAGTTTTTAATGTGTGATTTTTACTTTAAACACCTCCACGACCCCCGTTCTATTCAATCCGTCCATCAGCACAATGTTTTGAGTGCGTTACATTGAGTTCTACCACAAAACATGATTTTACACCCCCCAAAAAACAGTCGTTTCCCAGCAATAATTTTTGCGTAAAGTTACTTAGTTTCATGTACAGAATGCTTGGTTGACGGCTTCGTGATGAGGTGATTTACACGGTGTATACGGCGGTGTACAACATAAATCATTTTCTTCGTAACTAGTACTACTTGTAGACATTTTAATTAACAAAAATAACTATAATTTCAACAGTGAAAACGAGTTGTGAAAAATGATTCGCTATGGCGGGAAAAATTAATCAGTTTTCATATGCAGCGCGCGCATTGCGATCAGCCACAGACTAAAGGGATGAGGTTTTTTTTTTTATTTTCTGCGCATAGGGTTTGCGCTTATTCTGCCACGTACAAAATGGGGAATTTAAAGCTTTCTTTTATTACAGAGAAAACAAAAGTTATATTTGAGTGAAAGTTTTATTTATTAAACACATACGAGTTAAAATTATCTATGTAAATAAGAAGTTGCATGAAATGAGCAACCAATAGGAACATTAATTTATTTGTTCTATTGAACACGATCTTTTTTTGAATAAAAACTTTTTTAAGAACAAAGCACCTCAACCAATAATATAAAAAAAAAATCTATAACTTACTAGTGAGTTATAGAAATGAAAAAGTGAGTTTGATTATTCTGTGCCTAATTGCGGTGACCATAGAGCCACTTTATGAGCAAGTGTGTTGAAATAGTACATTGTTACCCTAGGGGTGAAAGTAACGTACATCAAGTATGAGTAATGAAAAAATACTTTCCTACAACTGTACGTTATTGGTCTTTTAATAACTCGTGGCTACCTATTTCGGTACGCGTTACGCTTATACCGAAAAATGGCACTCGTATTAAAAGACCGTCCATAACGTAACAGTTGCATGAATAGCTAGCGTGCTTGTAATGCGGGCGCTACACGCTCCGCCTCTCACCGGAAAAAAAATGCGCGACGCGTCATCTCCGTAAATAAAACCTGTGGCTTAAAAAAATATAATTTTCTAAGATAGCTAGAAATATTCACAATAAAAGTAATAATGTGCTTGTTACCTGCGCGTGCGTGTCGGGCGACAGAGGAGCTCCGCCGCTGATCATCATGCGCACCTTGCCGCCCAGCAACATACGGATACGGGAGAACATCTGGAACGACACACCAGTTGATAAAATACTAAGTTATAATGAGATTTAGAAACTAGCCCTCATTCTCAGTGTCAGCCTTTCAACAAACTTCATGATCACACTATTGCTTTTAAAAATGATTTACATATTATTAAACACCAGTAGTAACTAATCACTTGTTGTTCATAATCGTCATCTTGGTTTGAAAATCAACCCAATTTTCAGCACGAACGTCCTCGAAAACCATAAAATATGTACCTATCAATGACGAAAATGTCTAATTTACATGAAGTCAAAGTCAAGTTGTCAAACCGTTTCCCCTAGTGTGTACACTGTACATGTGCAGTACGTACCAGCCGGTTGAGCACAGGCGTGTCGTACCCGCGCCGCATCCACGTCTGCTTGTAGCTGTATGCCCACTTGAAGTAGTAGGTACATGTGCAGTACGTACCAGCCGGTTGAGCACAGGCGTGTCGTACCCGCGCCGCATCCACGTCTGCTTGTAGCTGTATGCCCACTTGAAGTAGTAGGTACATGTGCAGTACGTACCAGCCGGTTGAGCACAGGCGTGTCGTACCCGCGCCGCATCCACGTCTGCTTGTAGCTGTATGCCCACTTGAAGTAGTAGGTACATGTGCAGTACGTACCAGCCGGTTGAGCACAGGCGTGTCGTACCCGCGCCGCATCCACGTCTGCTTGTAGCTGTATGCCCACTTGAAGTAGTAGGTACATGTGCAGTACGTACCAGCCGGTTGAGCACAGGCGTGTCGTACCCGCGCCGCATCCACGTCTGCTTGTAGCTGTATGCCCACTTGAAGAATGCGCTCGCGAACTCTCCGCTGCGCGACACCTTGTCGGTGATGCCCTTGCTGATGCGGTCCATGATCAACTGTGGAAGAGAAACATACCTTACTATACGAAGAACTATGACAACAAGTGGGTAAATGTAAGTGTTTTTGTATGAGATGATTGGTTTAACAATTACAATCGTAAATAATTGTTTGATTAGCTTTGCATGTAATCAAATCGCTGTAGTATGATGATTGTAACAATGAAAAATAGACTGAATGTTCTGCAGCTTCTCTCAATATGAAGGTCTTGACGAGGATTGGTCTCAAGTCAGTGCCAGAGCTCAGGTGAGCTATCATGACGTCTTATTAGCAGTATTGTTTTAATTTTATTCCGGAGTGGGAGAGAGATGGTGCTAGACATCCTCTACAAGGTGTTGTTTTGCATCCTCGTCAAATTCAAGAAGGTAACTATTCTAATCATTCTCGACCCGAATCTATCTATATAAATAAAAAGTGAAGTCCTGACTGACTGACTCATGAACGCCTAGCCCAAACCCTTGGACCTAGAAAGCTGAAATTTTGCACAGAGGTTCCCTTTTTATTGGAGACAAGGAACAAGGAAGGATTTTTCGAAATTCAACCCCTAAGGGACTTAAATAGGGGATGAAAGTTTGTATGGAAAATCGTAATTTTTAAAGTTAGAAGGCTGAAATTTCATATACAAGCTTCTGGTTAGAAACAAATATATACGTATTTTAGCGTTTTTAAGAATTTCCCCCTAAGAGGGTGAGATAGCGGTTCAAAGTTTTTATGCGGAATCCGCCATTTTGAAGTAAAAAGAATGACATTAAATATTGAAGTCTCTGAGCAAAAATAAATGAACACTTATTTCGTCGTTTTTGGAAATTCAACCCCAAAGAGGCAAAAAGGGGTTGAAACATTAGTAAAACAAAACTGGTCTGCACAGATAGAAATTTACTGTTTGTGTTTCTCGATTGAATTGATAAACACGTATCATTTTTTTTGGAAATTCCACCCCTCAGACGAAAACAGGGGTGGCATTTTTTTATTTTTGTTTTGTAGTGTTGGCTATGGCTTCATGGGTGTCGTTTTCGTGGTTTAAGCGGGTCGCTGGCAATGAAAATAAAAATCCGAGATGGTGCCGAGGAAAATTTCCTGTTTTTCGTTCATGGGTGTCGTTTTCGTGGACTTCAGGGTCGCCGATAACGAAAATGATGACCTCATTTTCTAGGTGCAAATAATAAAATTTAAAATACGCAATGTCTCAATATCCTCCCCTAGGCTATGGCTGGCATTGATTTAAGTGAGAACTGTTTCTCACATGTGCAGTTTTATGTTGCGTGCTTCGGAGTGAGCTCGGCGAGTAACTTGTTAATTTTAGCCCCAAAAAGAAACACCGCAAACGTCATTTACAAAGAAGTGCTAGGATAATTCATTAATATAGTATTCCGGGAGTTAAAAAGATTGGTTTGATCTGAGTTTTTTTTAATTTAAAATATTGTAAGTTAGCTCATTTAACCCATTACCTATATCGCTAGGTGGATGGATGACCGGGGCATTTGAGCTAAGGCATCGAAACTCGGAAGACAGGTATAAAAAAAAAAAACTGGTTCAACCCATTTAGGTCAATAACAACACAAAATAAAAAACAAACGCCGTAATATACATTTTTAGCTTGAATGAATTATCTGGCTTCTTACTTCGAAAAGCGCAGACTTTTACACAACTATTAAAATGTATCCTATACTTACACTTACGCGCGAGCGAACAACTATTATCTATAATATTTAAGTGACTATTTTCGACATTATTTGGGGGGGGGGGGGGGGGGGGGTTAACGCATACGTGGGCAAAAGCTAGTCTGTAATAAAATGGGTAGGTAATTTTTATTTAGCCCGTCTGATTCTCGCCCTAAAACCGCGCTTTCACACATACAAACAGTCTCAAACGTTTATTCGATAATTTCTTATTCCCTAAACCACGTAAAGGGGGTTATTCTGATATATATGGACAAACTTAAACAACCAAAAAAATCTGCGTATTAATAATTAACTAGGCTACCGTAATTTAAATTGATTATTTATGTATTTTGTGACAACCTCCTGAATTTTGACGAGAATGCAAAACAGCACCTTGTATAGCTCCATCTCTTTCCCACACTGGAGTGATACATATTAAAACAATACTCTTTTATGACGTCATAGTAATCCCACAGGAACCAATAGAATCGACGAGTATGCTGGCTGACACCAAATATGTGCTATATCAAGACTGCCCTATATAGAAGGCGGCCGACGGAATAGTCTTGCTGACCTTTATTTAGCTCGCCTTGGCTTGTTCCGCTCGTTGATGTTTAAGGAAGTTACCCTAAATAGTAATCATTAAACTTACAGGTACGGTAGTGATGCAGGTTGGTTGCAGGATGGTGGCGTCTCCCTTCGTGCCCTTCATGATCTTGCTGGACGTGTCCAACATTGTGAGCGGGGTCGAGTAGCCGATAGGGACGCCTGTGAACATTATACAATACACAATAAGTCAATCTGTATGTAACCGGGGGAAGACGTTCTAAGTACTGTGACAGGTGACTTCCCATTCAAAAAGAATCATCATCATCATCAAAGATCTATCTTTTGATGGAAAATACTATCAACCGCTACTAGGCAGCGGCTATAACCCACTCCCTCTCCCTCCATGCGAAAGGGTTGTGGGAGCTTCTTAGGTTTGATGATGCTAATACTGTATGATTTTACTGACGGTCGACCACTTGTCACCCATATGAACTAAGTAGTAAGGTTGAAAAGTGGTCGACGATCAGTGAGCGTGGTAGTACATTGTGAGGTGTACGGTTAAAATATTTATAAGAGAGAACGAAGTAATACTTTGTTTCAGTCCATCTCAATAGAATCTTACTTAGTAGTTTCAATCGTGTCCCTTGACATTCTAGCGACAATAACATTAAACCAACTTGTCAAGGTTAAATGTAACTTAACCAACAATCAGTCCCGTCTATAATTAACTGCAATAACCGCACGAGCTTGTATTGTGAGCGAACAATAAAATGACAGCCCGATGTCAACATGGAACGTCTCATAAACTACGCTTACAACCGTTTTCTGAACGTTACTGAGATAAACAATCGATGTTCGTGGACTTCGACCGACGTATATTTTATGGTCATATGAAGTGATTGTATCATCCCTGACACAAAGAAGCGTCATAAATGACTACGCAATCAATGTAAAAAACCATGATTTTCGGAAGCGTATATTTACTGATAATTCATTTGAATATGCTTTGATCCTGTTTCCGAAATATCATCGTCTTATAACTCTCAGTCAAATATGAACAGCGAAGACCACCCTTACTGCTACGCAAGAAGGGTGCTGTCTATGTCTAATTGTTACCACCGCAATGGGTAGTCTGTCTGTCCTCTACAACCCAGTTACTACTGGGTAATACGATACCCCTTGGTAAGACTGGATGTCAGACATTCGGGCTGTAGCTGTAACGATTTTCAAAGATCTACAAATGATAGATGGCTCCAACGGCTTCACGTGTTTTCCGAGGCACGGAGGAAACTCGACATGGTCTTGTAACTATCGCTATAAGTTATCAGAAAGCCTAGTATATAATCAAAGTGCGGCTCCTCACCTCCAATCATGCACAAGTTCTCAGCCAGCAGCTCGAAGACGTGCGCCAGCGGCAGGAAGCCCATGAGCAGGTCTCCGTCGTAGATGGGCATCGCGTCGGCGAAGGCCTTCAGCGTCGCCAGCATGTTGCGGTGCGACAGCACCACGCCCTTCGGCACGCCGGTCGAGCCCGACGTGTACATGATGATGGCCGTGTCCGACGGAGACGGCGGCACCGGCTCTGCGATACACGTCAGCTCAAACATTACTACTGCCTGCTATTTGTTCGTGGATGGTCAGGCTCGCAATGGTCTCAGTCCCTACACGCTAATGTGCTTACTATAAAGCCCTGTCTGTTAGACAGCCGTCAATAGTACTGGAAATTCAAGCGTTATGCTATTCAATCACAGTTGACGCCTCATAATGTATGCCTAAGTAAGAGCTTTATGGCAGCAACAACGGGCTTAGCTATACCTTGTCCCCAATTTTATGTATTATTTAAAAGTTTGACGACCACATCATCAATATAAAATTAAATTCCCCTGCATCACATCGCCCTGAAACCAGTTAAAATACTTGTAAAAATAATGTATAGGGATATTATTTCTTTCTTTAAACACTAACTGTACGCTGCTTTGATGTGCAACCTAAACAACTACAAAGACAAAAATTACAAACCAGTGAATCCACTCACCTATTTTGGAGGCAGCACCTTTCTGCACAACTTCCTTGTAGCCGATAATCTTGATGCCAGGCTTGTACCCGGTGGGGTCGATGCTCTTGAGCTGGTCCTCCATGTAGATGATGGTGTCGACGCGCGGAGTCTTGGCGAGGATCTTCTTGAACTTGGGCAGCAGGTCGTACGTCGTGATGACGGTGGACACGTCCGTCTCGTTGATGCCGTGCGCTATCGCGTCGTCGCCAAGAGTTGCATAGATTGTTACCACTGGAAATTGTGACATGTGTAAGTTAACATAAGGTCTAGTTTTGGGCAAAATTGCGAGTAATGCGAGTACACAGAAAGTCTTCGTTCATTTGAAAGTAGGTTTCAGCAACTTCAGACAGATATATAGAGAGTTCTGGATGTAATATCATGTGATTGGGTATTTCTGCCGGTGACTGGATGCGTTACAACCGCAATGCCGTTCGCCTGTTTCACCGCAATAGGAAGTAAATGTGTTTCCACGAACCACAAGTCGGTTAATCAGTCACCACAATTGATTATTTAAACGTCACAATTGTTACCTGTGGAACGATACAAAGCACTAAAACATTGCCCCACACTAGGAATTTCGCCTATATCGTGGATGCTTTTACAAACATTTAAACTCACATACACAAACAGCCAGACCCGGAACAACTATCTGTAGGCCATACAAATATTTGTTCTGTGCAGGGATCGAATCCGCGACTCGCAGCGCAGCAGTCGATTGCTCAACCACTGCGCCAACCGTGCCGTCGCCTGTATGTCTTACCAGAAATACCCGTCACACTATTCCAAACCACACCCACTCCTAAAAGTCAGATTCAACAGTGGCGACTACTCGAATCTCGACAAAGGAGGAACAATTTAACTGTCTTGGATCCCGCAACGAAATTAATCAGAAAATAATAGCAGAGGGGCAGTAGGCCCCACAGACTCACGCGAGAAAGCTTACCGGGACATAGCACGACAACCGAAAAGGTCTTTATACTCATGACACTTGTGATATCGTTGTCTTTTCTCACCCCAGAAACCCTTTGAAGCGGGCAAAAAAAACGACACTGATCGGAGCGCAAGCGAGCGTGAGATCGAGATGGTTCTCGGGGGTTCTCGGCGTAAATCTGTTGGGCCCTTGAGAAAAGCATAATTGACATTTTGATCTAGTTGTAGTTACCAGGTATGCTCTGCTTGAAGCATCCGTGCGCCGCGATCATCCACTCGGCGCGCGTCTCGGCGAACATGACGACGTTCTCGCGCGGCCGGCAACCGAGCTCGCGCAGTCCCGCGCCGAACGTACGCGCCTCCTTCTCCACGTCCACGTATGAGCGCCACACGTAGTCGCCCATGTTAAACTGGAGACAGAAGGAAACAGGTTACTCATCGTGAAGATATAGAGATCTTAACATGCTGTCACTTCCCTTATACTACTACATAATTATGAGCATAATAATCAGGCCTATATCGTTCAGATTCAGCTCAGCAGTCTGCTGTTGAAGCTGCTCCTGAATGAAGGGTTAGGTTTGCCTCTTCTAACTTTTGGGCCTTCAAAGATTAGAGATTGTAAATCTTGAGAAATTGCTTCAGCTTTCAAAGACAGGACCTCAAATTGTACCATAAAAGCCAGTTTGCGCAAGATCATTTTTAATTTGGGAAAATTATAAGAAGAATTAGATCCTGTCGAATATCCAGATATTGAATAATCACTATCATACTTTCTCATAGTTTATCCTGTTCTAATTAAGTAAAGTTAGTTTAGTGATAAAAAAGCTATAATGATTTCGATACCAAGAGCGTTGCAACTTTATCTGCATATGAACAGCGAACTAACTAGCTATTACGGATAGAAAGTAGCTCGTGAATTATTGCTAAGTTGAGTCATTCATTAGCCATTTGTTCAGTACAAGTCTACTCTCACATACTCAATGTCAAAGCTATTGATAACAATCAATGTCTAACAGGCATACAGTAAATTGATTTGATTGACTGACTGATATCCGTGGGAACACGAGCACTTGTGCCTTACATAATATGTCAGGCACAAGTGCTTATCCCATGAGTCCAGGTTAGCATAATATGCTTATAAATAGACTCTTATATTTAACACACACTTTATTTAGATAGTTATTTTTCGCTTCAAATGATCTATTAAGGGGTTATATCAACTGAACACCAGTAGTAATTAGAAGTGAAAGGAAAACAACAAAATTCCCACATTTCAAATCTTAATCACAATAATACCAGCCTATTACTGTCCCACTGCTGGGCAATAGCTTCTTCTCGTACAGAGAGGGCATAAACTTTGAATCACCACGCTTGCTCAAGACGGGTTGGTGATTCTAATCAAAAGTCATTTATTCAAACTAGGCTGATAATCAGCACTTTTTGAAAGTCAAAATTACAAGAGACAGTCCCCCAAAACGCCCGCCCTTCGCCACTTCCTATTGTTTTAGCTGGGAAGAAGAAGTGGCGGAACATTCGATTCGATCGAGCGATTCTAAGTCATGGCTCCGTATATTCCTGCCAAATCAATCCTAATTCACTCACACGTCTCGATAAAAGATGCAATATACTTCTTTTTTCAAAAATTGTTTCAAGTTTAAGACCTTTCGAGATATGTGTAGGTGTAACATGACATGATTTACATGACGCCTGTAATTCCTGATATTCCTGGGATAAGCTGAGGAGCAGAGGCGCTATCAGAAACGTTTGTTTGGTTGAAGGTGCTAATCTCGGGAACATTAAAATTCTTCATTCTTTTTTTAGTTTTGGATAGCCCAGTTATCGAGGCATGTAACTGGGCTAGAGGCTATATGACATCACGCTACGACCAATAGGGCCAGCTATGACGATATATTTCTCGCGAACATACCTTTTTAAAGACCCTTCCATTAGGCTGCGGCTCATCCTCCTCACTGAGCACGGTCCTGGTGCCGAGACAGTCGCGGTCGGCCCAGCGCGCGGCCGCGGCGCGCAGCATGCTCTCCATCGACGTCACGCCGTCGCGGACCAGGCGCAGGTGCAGGTCGCACGGAGACGACACTGAACGCACCGTGATGCTGTTCTGTGTCGTCTGAATTATACGGGCCTGGAGAAAAAAGGTTAGTTAGAATGGTTCAACGTTCTTCTTCTTTGTCGATGTGTTCATTATCATCTGCCTAGCCTTTTCCCAACTAGTCATGGTCGGCTTACAGTCAAACCGGGTGCAGATGAATACCAGTATTTTACATGGAGCGACTGCCTATCTGACATGACTAGTTAATAATTCCTATTACGCAAGTAAAACGAGCTTTGATCAGAACGCGGCCTGGACAGCATTGGACAGGTCGCTCAAGGAGGTTGGGCATCATTTGTGATGTGGCTCCGCAGACACTCTTTATTGTATCGGAATATCCTCAAAGGCGGAGGAATAAGACAGCACAATGCAACCAGAGCTGTAAAAAATGGACCAAGAAGCAAGGACTGAAAGGTCACAGTATAACGTACGTCGTATTTTATGACTATGCCATGGTGAATCTGAGCCTTAAGTTATGGCTTTAAAGCTTGAAAACATTATTCAGTGCTAACATAGTCCTGATTAATCGCAGGGTATTGAACTTCCCAGCAGCACATCTTTTTATCATAAAATTTATTATTTTTATTATACATTAATTTATTATTTTTTAAAAGCAAAGTATGTAACTTTTATTTATTGTTATGATACAGTGGCACTTTTTCTTCCAAAACATCAACTACAATTTGCATGAAAATAATGACATTTATCTGAGCAAACAAGTTATTCATTATTGCAATTCTGTGCGACCATCATCACAAGCAGACGTGGGCGGCGGAGAATTTTAAAACAGGTCAAACGAAAATAACAATGCAATGGTAACTGTTCGAGAATATCTGCGGTTTATGTTATACATAAGATGGGGTATAGGCGATTACATACAACAGTATACCTTGACAATGAATCTATGAAGCGTTGTTAATCAAATCAATATCGAAACTATCAAATCTGCATTTTGGCAAAGAATCCTAAGCTTTTTCTTGCGCATTAATCTTTGTCAACTTTTAATCAAACTTTTTTCAGTTTCAAAATAATAAAACGATTCTTATTTATCTTAGAATTTCTTGACAAACTTAGGTAGTTCAATTATGAATACAACATGAGCCCAAAATGTTGAGACTTTCGGGTCAACACAGGCCTTTGTACCCAGAATAGCTAACTGAAACTAAGTTACTTTGCATCGTTTAGGCCGAAAATCAATTTTATTTAAGAGGCGTTGAAATTATGTTTAATATTGGATAAGACTACTTTCCTTAAAAGGGTAGTAAGCCTAGAAACTCGCAAATCTTATGTGGAGTTAAGGAACTTGCCAGTTATTTAGAGCACGTAGTGCTTTTCGTTAATAATACCTTTTTCACCTAGTAAGACATCAAAGATTGAAATCGTTAGATTCGCCCTGCCGTGGCTAAAAATGGTATTGTTGGCAATATCAATAGAATAGTATTGTCAGACTCACTCATACTGTAAATTGTATCTAAAGTTCCACGCTGATTTGCAAGGTACGGCTAGGCTTCTCAGTATGGACAATTATTCTCGCGATCAAGTGTAATAATCGAAAAAAAGTGATGATGGCGTGGCATCTTACTGTATATGTTGGACATAACAACATGGGCTCTCCAATCGCCCTCCTCGGACACTGTCCTCCAGTCCAAAAGATTGGAAGCTATGGTGTCCCTTACCTTAATTCGTCTGGAGAGTGCTCGTTTCCTCCAGGGCCTCTGCGCGATGAGGTGTACTGGGAAGGTGATGATGTCGAACACCAGCGCCACCGCGCGGATGGTCTTGAGCAATGCCGACACCCACCATGACTCCGGCCTGGAGACAAAAAAAAAATTTGTCGTGAGGTTTCCCAAATAAATTCGAACAAATCAAAATCTACAACAACATTCACTTATCCAAATTGGGCAGACAATAAGCAATTCTACTGATTGTCAAACGTCAAAATAATATAAGACAGTCCCCCAAAACGGTATTCACTATTTTCTAGTGTTTTAGCTGGGGGAGGAAGCTGCGGAAAAACTACCCAGCCAAACCATATGCATCTGTTTGTTTCATGTCAATAAAAAAACATTTTTTAACCTTGAAATTGAAAGCAAAGAAGTTCTGTGATGATAATCATGATAGTTGATGCTAATTTTCCGGCAAGATTTCCCACTTAATCGGCTAATAAATGTCATACATCAAATACATAGTCAATAACTCAACTTTATAATAAAAACACGTAAGTACAGGCTATTAGGTAACCATAAACTATAGATGAAGGTTCACGAAACTCTTCAAATGAGAAATAACGTCAACTTTGTAACCCAGACGTGACTGTAATGTAACAGTAATAAATAAGATTGTATTTTAGTACTTATGGCGAAAAAACGTATAGCTATATTAAAAGGGCTCAAGGCATACATGTCTGCGCCGCTCGCCTTGGTTTTAATCTAGCTGCTAGTCAAGTTAAGTATACAAGCAAGCGTAGTTTGTCGAATTGACTTTCAATCAATCAATTTGTTGTTGATAGAAGACGTCAAAATCCGAAAGTCTACAAACTAGTCTTGCTAAAGGTTTCCAAGGGGTATCATTGTAATATTACCCAGAGAAAGGGTTGTGGAGGTCAGATTGTAGCTCCATGTAAAAAACTGGTATGCGGCTGATCGAAATTCGAATGCTGCTATGACACTTGATGATCAGAACCATGGTATACCTACTGATAAAAAAAAATGATTCTAATACTTCGTCCCATGAAGATAATCTACCTTCCCCAAATCGGTTGGATTTCCCCAAATTCCAGTAAAAAACGCAAAATCTTCATCCAGGTGCACGTCCTCCCATTTTAGGTGACGTCATAACAAATCTCGTTATCCTGGCGCGTTCACCTTGAGTTGAGCTACTAATTTTCTGCCAAAATGCTGTAGCGTCTTCTCTCTTATGACCCGTATAAATAGGAAACCGTAAAAATGAAATAAGTAAAGATATTCACACCACGACGACGGTTATATCTCTGTTACTGGCTCTGAAGATAAGATCTTGCCTTAAATTGCTAAATGAATGGTCATTTAATTTTCACACTTTAAAACCCCACACAGACTGCTTGCGGTTCCAGAACAAATAAAAAAGTATTCTTTCTTCGTGCAGCTTTGAACCTTGTTCAATTAAGTTAAGGTTGAAGACGCCTTTCTGAGTAAGAATGACAGTAATTTTAAGGTCAATTGCGTTGAGACCGGCGCTTACCATAAAAAGCAACATGTGCATGGAACAAGTGACGCTTTTTATAAAGACAGCACAGCCGCCCTTTAAAGTAATCCTTGCAATGTTTTTAATAGTCTTATTTCTTTAGAAGGAGCGATCTTGGATAACTGCCATTCATTCATACGCTATGGATATTTTCGAATTGATAGTCGAAGAAATGAAACGTTGATGACATTTGATGGAGTAACATCATCGGAACTTCTAAGAATGTATTTGAACATAAAATTAACAGCCTACCTATACTCAATTCGAGGAAAGGTTTTAAAATAACCAATCCCTTAGAACGCGTAGGTTTGTACAAGCCGAAACCCTCAGGTTAAATCCTTACGTAGGAGTCTATCATGCTATTTATAATGCTTGATGTGATTATTGAAATTTCTAACTGAAGGAATTATTAATATTATAATCATAAAGGTAAATCCTCCTCTGAAAACTAAAACTGGTAGACGCAAAGAGAAAGGCACACGAAAATACAATGTCTCATTTAAACTTTAGACGGATTTATTTCGACGACGAGTCGGTTTCAAACAGAATATTCTGATAAGATTAGTTTTCATTTTGTCCAAAATGAAAAGAATCATTTTATTAGCGAACTCTAATAAAATGATTTCTTCATCGATTCTCATCGCTCATCAGAAAACACGGTTATAAGCAAGCCGGGCCGCGGTTGTGAGCTACAAACAGCAAATGAGAAAGTGTTCGTTGAAGAGACCATTAGTCATTTAGAAATTCCGACCTACATAATTCCCATTACAACACCCTCAATCAGATAAGGCAACGCAAACTTCCCTCCCAACATTGATACGAGGTCAGTGTCAGGGATCGGATGCATCTGTGGGCCGCTCCGCCCGCGCCCACCAGTCACACGACCGTGACCCGGGCCGCGCATGCGCGTACACCCTCCAGTGCATCCCACACCTACTGAATATGTAAGCACATGCCTGTTGCAAGCCTAATTACTTTCTGGATGCCGAATTTCCAGGTAAACGGGTACGGGAGATACGTGTTAACGTTACCGAGCATGGATTTTAGGTGAAGGCAATTTTGGTCTTTATCATGTTTACATGAGAAACTACTATCTCTCGCAGTAGTCAAGTGCATTCAAACCATTTTGCAGTAATCATCCTGCCAGAACATAATAAACCTTATATTAATAACACTGCAATCATAAAGTTGAACGATAACAATAATCACGCCATTCGATTACAATAACAAGAAGGTGAATGGTGAATGTCATTTGGATGTGACTTCCACAATGCGTTCAGCCTAGATATGGTCCAATCAAGATCACAGTCTACCTCTATTCGACCGTTACGGGGTTAATAAGTGCAAAAACTTCGTTACATGGCGCCCAAACACTATTGCATCATGGCTATTTAGAACACCAATAAAAACTGGAGCTAATATTAATATAAAACTGGTCTTCGAATAAAAACCACTCTAAAGATTTTTCTAAAGATTGCTCTGCTAGTTCAGCTTTGTAACGCCCCTTACGAGACGCACGTGTAGTTTCTTTCAATATATTTTCAAGTTCGACCCTTTTTAATTCGAGTACCAAGAACGTCTAAGTACATAATTCAGTCTTTTTGCGACTCGACTGATGAAAGATCACGCCCCAGACAGAATCGGGTGAGGAACTTTGTTTTATTCAAGGTAGCGAAATATTCTTAAGATACCGGATCTTGAGATAAAGGACAACATAATGCCAAAGCTTTTCAAAGGATTTTATACGGGTGGGATCTTATAAGATCCTGTCTTGAGCCTCTCTCATTATGTTGGGGATTGCGTCCAGGATTTAACGGATACTGGACTGGTTTGACCGTTCGACATTTGGTTCGAGAAAACCGTTATAGAATTCTTCACAATAAACTTGATATCCTTCGAGGTTCTATTAACACAAATGGTCCCATGACAGGGTGCCATCTGCCATGCCATCACCATTAGTCAAGTTACATGAACAAACATCTAGACTCGGAACTACCCTGTGAAAGATAGTCATAACAAAGTGACGTAGGTAAACAGTGCTTATGTGTTGACTTGTGAGGAGAACACCGCGGTGTCACCTTGCCGCTATAAATAATATCAATGTAGGTAACTTACGTCTGCGAGACGTAGCGTACCCTTTGACGTTATCGCAAAATGTTGGAAAGCATTGAAATGACCACAAACTGCAACATTGTACTGTAGGTACAGTAAAAGTATTTTCTACTGTTACTGAAATCTATTTTCTCTAGATACTAAAACTTTATTCCAGTTAGAAGTGGTACTGTTACTGACCACGAGTTTGCGGTTTGTTACCAAACCACCGAGAGAGAAATGTCAGAACCAATATCGTACCTCCCGATGCAATCATAAGTCATTTCTATCGAAGGTAAGTAACAATGTATTTTCAGCTTTATTCTGTAAGCCATACAGTTTCTATCGAAACTAGGGAGCAGATATTTCAACTGAAACTAGAAGAGCCTTTTGAAGAAGGAAGCGCTTTGAAATGAGTTGATTATAGTATCTTAACTTCCAAGGAAAGTTAACTAGCTAGTTAAAGTTACTAGATTGGAAAAACGTCAAGATAATGAGGTATTTTGGCACGATAAGGTAGCACATTAGTGACTGATTACTCAACTGACACACATGCTAAAAGGTGGCGTGAGCGCAACACGTCTTATGTCAACCAATCATAGAAGGATACGTGGAACAAAACTAGTCTTTACTAGATATGACCATTAGATTAGCAACAAAACTAGATTTTTTTAGTAACAATTACTCTAATGGGCACATGATTGAAAACGATATTATGAGATATATTGAGAGTCAACTTCAGAAATTATTGGTCAAATAACCATAAGTCTATAGCTACATTTATTTCTTTTTGAAGAAGATTTAGTCAAATAATTTCAGTGAGTGACTATTGATTGATTTATAAATGGTAGCTTACAAGTTACAACTGTCTTAAATAAAACCATTCATGAAGTTTTTAAATCAATTGATACTATACCGATTTACGATAATTTATAGACAGGCTTATTACCGAACGATATTATTAGATACAGATACCGCATGCCTTGGACTTTGAACATACTGTGAACTTTGGAATGTCTATCATAATATTGATATCCTGCCACTTAGCTACTAGAAGATAAATTATTGATGTTATTTTTTGCTTCATTTGAACCAACATTATGTAAGGCACATTTCCTTGCGCAGTCGTACAACTGTCCGTTGGAGTCCTACAAGGAACCCCACGCCATGGCGAATCGCGTTGCATGTGCAATGCCTGGCCCCGTTATGAATGATTCACTTTCTTGCAATGCGCTTGCTCAACATAACGTTATAAAGTACTACTAAAATAAACTTCGCAATCTTGTACGGTTGTTTTAAGATTTTAGAGTGCAACATATCTTTATTTTCTTTCGTACTTTAAACGGTGCTTTAATCTCAAATGAGCCTAATATATATCAAATAATGTAACATCAAATGCTGTTTATTTCTGTAAGTAGATCTTCAGAGTCACTTTTACATTAGAGGATTTTCATATTGATTGTTTAAACAAATCCTTCGATTCCTGCAATTACATGTACTATTCCAGAGGCGAGGCTCAGAAGTCAAAATGTGACTAAATCGTCAAAATCATTTACCAAGCATAAAGTAGAATCCTTCCTGTCTCAGTAACCCATTGCGAGCTACAAGTAGACCTCCTATATAACACTTCGTTTTCCGGTGCTAAGCTGGTCCATCTATTTATGGAAGCTAGCTAGTATGTTTTTGTAATCATTACCGCGGTTTTAAGTACCCATATTAAGTTTATTACGTCCAGTTATTACTTGTACTTGAACATCGATAAACTTTAAGTACTGGTTACTTGCGTGGAGAATATGCCATTTTGTACGGACCTCTTCCATTCTTTTTGGTTGGTCTTTTTTGTGTTTAGAATATGTAATTTTAAGGCCGACTCCTTCCAACTTTGTTGATCCTTCTTATCTTAAAGGACCACATATTGGATGGCTGTGATCCTGTATAGCAACATCATCTTCCTGTCCTCATCCCATGTAACTTGCACATCTCTAAAATATCTTACAGTTGTTCAGCTATTGAAAGATTATAATCTGGTTTGCTGTCAAATCATATTCTATTTATACGCTATTCTATTTGAGATGTTATCTACATTCGAGGAACGACATGGACCAAATCTCCCTCTCTCTTCCTTCTCGTCCTCTTTTTTCTCTTAATCCCTACTTATATTCTCTCTTCAACAATAGTCGTAATAAACTTATCACTTCTTGTCTTACTACTTGACACAATTACTAATTAAGTTACACATTGTTTACATTTCGAAATCCTTATCTTCATTTTGGCACAGGGCGAGGTTTCCAGCCGACAGACATGCGTACTCCATGCGGCATATCGATGTGCTGTGATACCTCAACGGACGAAGTCCAGTGATTAGATTATGACATCTGTCATGTGTGACTGTAATGATTTATTAATGGTTTGTTTTTAGTATTAATGTTACTATGTTATATCTGGCAGTTTACGTTCTTGATCGCTGTTTGCGTTTTGTATTAGAAGATCATCGTCTGTAGCTAATTTTATGATGGTTACCTATTCATTATCACTATCATGCATCCGAAAACTCTTGTCTGACATTTATTTTGTACAAAGTATTTAGAAGACGAAGGAAAACATCTTGAGGAACCCGACATGTCCTAGAACCAAAAATTTGAAGTCATATCGGTTTCATCACGATGACTTTTGTCCAAGCAGCGACGAAGAGGCCAGTGTGCCAGCTGTGGGATGTTATAGGCTCATTAAGTATGATTATATGTTTTGTTTAGTACAGACGATGTTTTCTTTCTTTATAAAAAGTGCAACGCAAATAGACAATGTTTCGCTATTTAAACAAAGACGTAAGTTACGGAAACTACAATTTCATTATGTCATGTTATCTTGTGTCCTCCAATAATTCTTGTTTCAAACAAAGACAGATGTTTTGCTGTTTCCTGTAACTAGATATCGTGCCCTTGGTAGTGGTACCACTGGGTCGCGATAGACTAAAATAGAAATGTAGTAATTATCAGAGTAATTATTTCCGTATTTTGATAAAACGATGCAGTGTAAGTAACGATATTAATGATGTTGACTAACTAACGAGAATCATACCAATCAAACTAAGGTTAATGACAGTCAAGTCTGTAAGCCAAAGTTCACAAACGTGCTCGGTAGTTTATAAACAAAAACCTTGACATTCAAGAGAACATATGAATCCGGATTGTTATCAGAATCCGTCTACAAGTCACGGACATGAAACCACATATCCATCCCCATCCCAAAACAAACATAAAACATAGACGAATCCAGAAAAACCACAGAATTTGTCAGTAACCCATACCACTGACACAATAATACCGCTATGGAAGTTATCACTGAACTGGGTACCAGGTACACCAAACCTTGACAGGTTTACCTTGGCACTATAATTTGTGCCAGCACACTACTTCTGAACAGTTGACACATTTAAACGGAGCAAAAAAACTCTACAAGTATCACAGTTTTTAACCCCCGACCAAAAAAGAGGGGTGTTATAAGTTTGACGTGTGTATCTGTGTGTCTGTCTGTGGTATCGTAGCTCCTAAACGGATGAACCGATTTTGATGAAATTGGTTTCGTTTGAAAGGTGTTTTAATCGAGAGTGTTCTTAGCTATGTTTCGATAAAATCTGATCAGCCGTTTGAAGGCCATCACCTATTTTGTAGTCGAAGGGAAAATAGCAATTTCCACAGGTCTGGTGAAATATTGTCACTTGTCACCATGGGCATTGCCAGGAGGGGTGGATGCAACCCCCCACCCCCCCCCCACCCCCAGAAAGTTTTTTTTTATAAAATAATCCAAGCGTCTTAGCGTCGGGGGACCGCTAAGTAGACCGCTTAGTACAAGCACATAACAAAGCGGACCCCCGACGCTAAGACGCTTGGATTATTTTATTTTTGGTTTTTTAGAGGTTTTTTGTGTCGGGGGTTTTTTAATTTTTTAATTTAATTTTTATTTCATGCTTTTTAAACATAAATTATTCTTTCTTAGCCTTGACTGTCCCACTCCTGGGCATAGGTCTACTCCCATTCCTTCGTAGCGTCGGGGGACCGCTAAGTAGACCGCTTAGTACATAAAAATATATATACAAACAAAGCGCTCCGCTTTGTTAATTTCGCTTGGATTAATTTTATTTTTGGTTTTTTAGAGGTTTTGTCCGTCGGGGGTTTTTTAAATTTTTAATTTAATTTTTTAAGCCAATGTTCAACTTACGTTATGTAAGTAATCCCTTTGTAATTTACCGTCATTAATGAACTAACTACCCCAACAGGTTATTTGGCGTGTTTATCAAACTTAGCAAAGGAATTATTAAGAAGTTTATTAATAAAGACAAAGTCTTGAAGTTTCTTCTTGCCAATGAAAGTTAGTAGTAATTTAAACGAGAATAATTAGACTTAATTAATTCTGGTGACAGTTATAATTAAGTCAGACGGCTGTTTATCGTCAGTTTATCTAAAGGTCATCAGTCCAGACATAGCCTAGTGAATGATGGTGCACCCACTACTAGTTTATGACCCGACTGCAAATAAGGACATGTTTTCCAAGTGGTATAAGGTCACATGTCGGTTATAAATTCCTAGAATACCTCTACCAATTGTACTAAATTCAGGTATATCCGGTGCGTCGGGCACTCCCACAAAAGACTTTTTTAATGAGTGCTAATCGTCAGGTGGATACAATTATCAATTAATCTTGTATTTTTTACAAAGGCTAGTGGTAATATCTTCAGGGTCGGTTCTACGGCCGCAGTATTGACATGCTTGATGATGATAAAAGTTATCATCGATTTAAATCAGTATTATCGATTCAAACTCAAAGCATTTATTTCTAATAGACCATTACAGGCACTTTTGAAAGTCAAAAAAACAGGACAAAACGCAAAGCTACAGTCCCAGACACAAGGCAGAATAACTTGTGAAAGTACTGCAGTTATAATATAATACACGTTACTATAAATTGTATCTTTGAAGCACCTACTTGTACTTCTAGGGGTACAAGTGTTTCAAAATAATTGGTACTTTAAGTAACCATATTGTGTAAAGTATAATTTATGTGATGATATATTGCAGGATAATGCTAATATATAGTTCAGTCGTTTCAGTCCATTACTACGTGTGAATGTCTAACAAAAATCTTGTCATATTAGTGGGTTGGAAATAGAACAATTTTCCCAGTATTTGCTAGCCAATACACAAAGGTATCAAAATTCGGTAGAGACCACCCAGACAGTAATTTTGTCGGGGAAATGAAATGGCAATCGAATTAGCTCTGATGTTCCGACGTGTCAGGTTACATGACGAATCCCAACAATACATGTGTGCAGTTGCCTTTGGAGTCAAAGTAAAGTGGAGGCTTTATAAACAGATCATTTTTGGTAATATACTATATGTAAGTACGTAACATTTCCACAGTTATTCAAAGTTGACAGCATCTGTCATAAGTTTGTACGATGAACGATATAGTTGAAGTGGAAGCAGTTATCGATCATCACTTCACTCGAGAGGAGTTAAAGGATTATCCACAGAATTTTCCATTAAATACAGATTAAAGATTACGTTGTTATTTGCTACTTGGACATTGATTAAGTGTCTAGACTCAGGCTGAGATGACCTCTGCGTGATATCTTCTAAGATAAACATCCTATTTATGTTTAAGCAAGAAATTATAGATATCAGCTAGAACATCTTTTACATAATATTCTTATCCTAACGTACACAATTTTGGAAATGTAATCTAAATCAAGTTAAGAAAATTAAGTATCCGTCGACGAACACACGTAGATTAATTTCAGCTTCAGTAGTGATGTAACACAATTTGTATTTATCTTTACTACATCTATGCAACCAAACCAATGCATCAGAACGCCACCGCATCCGTTCGTCTATCATGTTCCGATTACTTTTCAGAACCACTGAAGACTATACTACGTTCAGGTTGCGCCTTCTTCCTTATTTTATTTGCAAGATTTCGTTTGATTTCTAACTGTAGTCATATTTATTATTCGGAAGGTTATATCTGTGGGCAAATTAGATTTTCCGTTTGCCTCATACCGACAATACTTTGGTCATTCGAATTAGGTTATCGTTAATTAGATTACCTCCTTTCTTGAGGATTCGGAGCACTGAAAATAATATTTTACAGGTAAAAGGTTGTAGCAAACTATTGATTTGACGAAACATAAACATATCATCACGCGTGTGTCTATTGTGCGTGCACTTTTCGCCAATTATGTCAAGTCCTATTTAATAGGGGGTGAACCTACTGCCATTCAAATTCTATTTTTGCCTGATGTATTGCCTATTGAAAGAACATAATTGTGTGAATTCATTTAACGAATGAAGTTTTAGTGTCTATTAATTATCTTTTAATTTAACAATAATTAAAAGGAGTATTCTAGTCTTAAAGGAAGAAGTAAGCAAGTGTTGTGAAGCGTAAAAGCTAAGGACAAATCGACATGGATGATCAGATTACAAACAGCAACTAAGCAAGTTTTGTTAGTAGCTTGTCTTGTGTCTAATTCGACCTTAATATGTTAGGCTATAAGTTATTTAGTCATTAAATTAATTAAGCATAGTAACATCGGAGTTAGAGACAACATACATGTAAGAGATAGAGTTTGCAAATATCTTTGCTTCTGCATACTGTCTATTATGTAATAAGACCCTGTTACATGAGTTATGGAATGTTATGTAAAGGTAAATTATAAAAACCATATCAGTGTGTCGACTGTGGTAGTTCTCAGTAACAAATTTTTCCGTCTTCATGCATGAAACAATGTCAAGAAGAGGAGGAAAAACGAGCATGTGCTAAAAAACGCTGTTAGCGTAGTTATATCCATAGATCCTATGAAAGATAATAAGACTATAAAGGAAGTGGATAGTGTGATGAAAGCTAGTAAAGAAGTTTGGAAGAAAAATTGCATAGACAAAACGCCAAAGAAATTAGGATAAAGATGACGATAATATCGTCAAACTTATTGTAATGCCCAAACCAATGTTGCTGTTTATGTGCCTGTTAGCGTGAATGCTCGTGGTACTGGACGTGGACGCAGCTCAATACAAAGTTGTTAACCCCTACTTATGTAACAAGGATGATGGCGAGTACTCGAGTACCTACAGTCGCACAGGACGGGTCAGACACAAGCCGCGGTGAAAGTTAGTGCTAAATACGAACCTGTTTGTTTTTGTTACCGAGTCGGGTAACCTGTGTGATAGCTCGAATTGTGCGAAATTCTCGCAGGAATACGGTAGTTGGTTTCAAAGGGATCGTGCGATATTTGTACTATTTGCAAATTGGATGCTTGGCTGGGGTTTTATTTCGAGAATGGTATTGCTTGGCGTCGGATTTTTATGGGAAGAACCCTTGAGAAAAGAATATTATAGTTGTCATTTGCAACATACTCATAATACTTGATTTGCTCAGTTTGGAATTTGTGAACAACAAATATAAGGAAACGGAATCCAAGGTGCATAATTGGTCATTTAGAAACGGATTCATGATTGTCCAATGCGAATACCTACTACAGCTTTGTAAAGAACACTTTGCGAGCAATGTATTGCAGATTTCATGACAGAAAAGCAAAATTCACGCTTACCGTGTAATAATGATAGAATTGTAAAAACTAGTATTTAATTACGACGACTATAATAATCACATTAAAAAATCTTAATTCTTTTACAATGCCTGACTTCTGACACATCGAAATTAGTTGGTAAATGCCAGTTTTCCTCACGATAACGATTTGATTCGATATCTAATAAATTAATTAAAAATATGTATGATACGGTGAAATTAGAACAATATCAATAATTCACGCCTGTAACACGCTATCGGCGATAATTAATATAATAACGCCCTTTGGAAAGAACATGCATAATCATGTTAACGACAGACACGAGAAATATTTAGATTCTATTAACGTTGATGACTCATGAAAGGAAAAGGGGCAGACTGGTAAAGGAGAAGACTGACAGGACACAATTAAAGAGACATATGTATCCCTCCAATTCAAAACAACATGTGACCAACACAGCCAGAAGAGGAAGACGTATGCAAGAATAAAAGCACGAACCATGAGGTTCTCCATTCCGTTTCTAGGATGCAGCATGCAGTTGATTGACAACTGTACAAATAAAAGACTATTGGAAACGAGCCAGAATGTAAAGAGACGAAGGATAAAACCGCGCGTATAACACTGCATGGCCTGACCATTACCTTGGGGGACGCCGCGGTCTTGTTGTAGAGACGTATGTAGATAGTTATGTTATGTTAATTGCCATCGTGTGCAGGTTAGTAGTCACGCGATGCGTGTGCGTCGCTAAATATATCGCGTTCACATGGTTGCAAGGATGGCCCGTCCAAGTTAGGGTGTTACCACACTAATCGATCGATTGTCGATGATGAAGGTAGTATGGATTACTCGACGTCGATCTATAGTAGACACTAATCTATTCTACCATCGATCGATGGCATCGATCACCCCTAGTGTACTAGTAGTATCAGTTGTATCTATGCAAACCAGTTGAACTGGTTGGTTTTCTTGCACTTAGCCAAACTAGTTTCCAGTAATAGGTACTCGAATTTAAAAGGAAACTTTAACGTATTTATTGTTACTGCTTTAGTATTAAACTTGTCTTTATTAATATATTTATTGGTCGGTATAATTTCAACGTTAAGTTGTATTATCAGTATTTGGCGAAATTTATTTCATTTTTGTTGTTTTTATATTTTTCGAGAACAGCTTCAGTAAAAAGTTGGTGCAATTATTTAACAGATTGACATTGAAAACGTTCTAGACCTATTTTCTCACACACGACGTGTTTTAATAGTTTTCCGAAGGTTGTCAAGACTACACTCCATAAAAACACAAATAAGTACTGAAATAGAAAACACACCACTTTAAAAAAAAAAAAACTTAAAATATAAACTACTCACTTCCTACTAACTGGCATTCCCATTTTGACACAATTTCACTAAGCACAAGAACATGCAAGTACGCCTCACTGCGGTCAACTAAGTCAGGATTATGGCTGATAAACCTTATATGCACGAATTATCAAGCACTACTATTAATTAGGTTGATAAGTTATCTAGTGATATAGAAATAATGTGAGACGGATGTGTTGCGACAGTATTTGTCGATGTCCAAGACGATAGGAGTCTAGTGGCCACTTGGCCAAAGATCAACGGCTCTAGCTGGCTAGTTTATGTAATCAAGTCAGAGAATCGAAGAGTCTTTTCAATAATAAGACATTGCTACTATTGCTAGCTATAAGAGAAAGGAGGAAGGTTAGTTAAGAAGTGAATTTTGAGATAACGATTTAAGAGACATGGACGAAAATGACGACCTGCACTTACTCTAAATAAATTTTATAAGGGCAAGAAGTGTAATCATGAAGTTAAATGCAAGGGTTTAACAAATGCTGACTGTTACAAAGTTTTGACTTATCGTATGCGTATCTCAAACACAGCACATTGCATCAAAATAGAATTTACGATTGTTTGTGCAGTCGATCTTTTGCTTTTACTACCGCACGAGTCACCAGAAAAAGATACATTAAAGCTGGGTTATTAAAGCACACTAGTGTCCTGGACTCCTGTTGGAATTAGTCTTACAAAATGAAGTAGCTTTTTGACCATCCACCATAGGTCAGACGAGTTTCGTATCAGCCAGACAACATTTACAAGTAACGTGACTATAATTATCCAGATACAATGAATCATAGATTTTCCGATAAAATTCCATACCTAGACCGATAGGATAATTATTTTCGTTTAAGTTTTTCACGATGATTCACTCATTATAAGTCCGTAATTGTGTCCGTAATTGTAATTGCTAGTATGTTTACTACCTAATTATATTTGCTACTAATCCTTTTGGCATTGAGTAATATTATTGTTTTTTCGTAAGGGGTGCGCCTGTATGCCTCGTGTTACATTATTGTGTTACTTTGATGACATGACATGTGGTTATGATGAAAACAAACCATTCTATTTGTATCCGGACATGCTGTTACTGATACGACTATATGCGTATCGAATATATTTGTCTGTATTATGATTATCTTCAGCTAATCTATGTGGTGGACTAGAATGTGTACTAAAACGTGATGGTAATTTAAAACACCCAAAATTGACCATTAAGTTATCTATATTGACTATGTTACCCGTGCTGCCCTTCATCTCTTCAATTGACTGATTTTTCCTGGGCTTTATATTCATATTTTTTATCATTGTAGACTATGGCAATATGTGGATGATCTTCTGTTCCTAAAGTCAAATAAATATTGCTCAAATTGATCTAGAATTTGTTACTACAAGTGTTATTGGTTTTGTAAGTAGGATCCGGGCGGTTCGTAACCCTTCTGGTTTCTTTGATGGACCGTGAACATGAGGGCATCGTGTGTACAATCTAGTTCTATAAACAGATTTCACAAGAGACGGCAATTGTTTCTGTTTAGTTCCTGGAGCCGGACACGTGGCCACGTGTGTAGTAGTAGCCGAGGTAGTTACACTAGGTAGAGAGATCGCATCAGCTAATATCTCAGTATTGGATTCAATTGAACTAGCTGTACCTACACCCTACACATCACGTTTCTGAGAAGAATAAGTTTTGAAGGTCTAAGATGGCGAGATGATCGTTAAAGAAAAACTGGACAACAACTGAGAAAAGACACAAGAGGTGGAAATAATGAAGCGTGTCCAGCACTGGTACACCATAGGCTGACGAAATGATAATAACATAACGCTGTCTTTGCTGTCGTGCAGTCGGGTGAAAATGCTTTGAAACTGTCGTGTGTTTTCCCTATTATCTCTTTATAATGAGTAGTTCGTTGTACTACAATGTTACTTCTAGAATTCTAGTTAAAGCGATATTGCCTTGACGAGCCGGGACGGAGCTTCAAAGGAGATGTTTACAAAGAGATATTAGCAATTTCCTCCGGTATAAGGGACCTTCCGGCCGATATGATGAACAAAGGGAAAGTAATAGCTAGTGATCGGCGTACGAAATATTTGACTAAAGTAAACAATAATTTATGGATATTATTCTGTTATTCTGGGTTTTATGAAATTTATACGACTTATTTACAATATATATTGTGCACATTAGAGGACTTATTAGTTATAAGGCCAAAAAATCTGGGCAATACGGCTTATTAACTCAGTGAGTGGCTGTTTACAATATGGTTGGAAAGTAAACGCTAAGATGTAGAAGTAGTAAGTATCTCATTGGCTGCGGTTTATGAAACATTTGACAACTTGTGTTCGCGTGCAGACTGACTTTAGCTCCACATCACCCTAAGTACGTAGAACTTTGTCTGAGTGAGACCAACGGGGTGACATTCGGTTATCAGAAGCAATCAGTCACTACGAGTTACATTTGGTCGTGGCAAACAGTCGCGTGAAGATATTTCAGTGTGCGATTTCTACTGCACATTTCTATCACAAACTCCGAACACAATTACTACTCGTTGATGAGAATCTTATTATCTCAAGGCTTATCTGTGGTCAATGCCCGGGTCACTGGCACAATTATCAGTTAATTTGCCTATTGTGTTGTAAAATTAACTACGTATTGTTATCAAACACCAAAATATTCCATAGAAAGCAAAACTTTGGATTAGTTAAGTTTTATCCAAAAAGCAAAACATTGAAATTTCAATGTCAAATGTGTCTTTATAATCGTCATTCGAATAACAGACAGAAATACATGAGAGTGCAGAAAAAACCTTCACAACGAAAATAAAAGTGGGATCCAGTGAAACGTCTATCGTGTTCTGGCACTAAGCCAGCTCTGTTAATATCTAAGAAACAGTAAATCTTAATGCATGCTGCAAGATTAGCGCGGATTTGTAAAAAAACAAATATGTATTAGTTGCCGGTTTAGTAAGAATGTAATTGAGCATTCATGTACGATGTCTAGTCTAGAACTCTAGACCAACAGTCAGATGGACGAATAAAGATCGCAGGTAAGACTTGGTGAAGGTTCACGACCACATCAAAGGGCAATACTTAGCAGTGGCAGGGGGTGGAACAAGGCTGCTGATGATGATGAGGAGGATCATCCAGATCTAGTCAATCACAAATTGATGCCGTGAGCTTGCTACGTTAGAACTAGTTTAAAAAGCCTTAAAGGATGTGTATCTGCGAATAGAACCATCCTCCTATCCTAAAACACGTGCCGCGACATCCAATTAGCTGTTGAAGCGTAGTGATTACAAGTTATTACAGCGATATTTCCTAACGATCGGTCATTGCAGTACTGCAAACTGTACATTATGTGGACCATTTCCATCAGGGGCAGTGTGGCTGTGAACGTTTGCGGTCTGATATAACGCCGTAAATTTTCGCCTCGCCAATGGGCTATTACGCTGTCGATATCGACGTTAAAGCTAAAAAATGCAATTTTTTTTTGTTTGTTTCCATTGGATAATTTTTTACCCTTTTTACCAAGGTTCGAGGTTTGCATTTCCATCGACTGCGACGTCAACGTGTTTTTGACTCAAATTTTCATAAATAAGAAATTGTATGAAATCGAATTATTTTCCATCGATTTTTATTTCCGTCGCCTGTGAAACTGCGGCGCGGATGTTGTCAATTGCTCCGCCAATAACGTTCCGTTCCTCTAGCCTAGTTTTTACTCCATAGCAATAAAATTAAATTTTAAATATTCAAGCCTTTAAATATTCAGCGTAGAAAAATATAACATTCATTATTGAGTTATCTTGTCCGGTGCAACTTGGGACGTTTTTTAAGCCTAATGTCTGAACTATTTAAAGATCAGATTTCCAATTCAGTCAAATTCCCTAAGCTTAATCAAATAATTCCCGCAAGTGCTGTAGATACCTAATCCGTGAACTACCTGTCACTATACTAAATTAGCCAATAACAGAAACTCGACCGATAAGGCGACCTTGACTGAACACGCCAAATTGTACAACATGCTCGTGATAATTATCATAATTGTGCTTGTAAACTTTTATAGGCGTCATTAAATGTGATTAATAATGCAAGTAACTACAACCCGTTATAATCAGAGGCGTCAATAGGTATGGAGGCAGGAAAGGGTAACTTTGTTGCTGCGAATCATAAGCGTCTCGGATGAACTTAATAATGGGGTATTAATTGATGGTCAATCATAATTGAGTACAATGCGTAGGTTTGTTCGAACGCTAATCAATTATGATCAACAAGCATATTGTGCCTGTAGATAAAACAGATAACAGCGATATATTTGGTCATCTATGTTGTTAAATTAATATTATAATGGAAAAGGTTACTCACGTCTCATTCTCGTCTATAAACATTTCTGTGTGCTTCGACCTGTAACAAAAAAAAAATTAAAACATTAGTATATCCCCACTTAACATCTCAAAGGGATGTAATATATCCGAGGACGAATTCAATTGATACATCGTGAGTGCAAACGCAAATACTTGGATTTCCAATAGCAATGCTGAATCGATGTAATCTGTTGCTGTTATTATAGACATCGAGAATGCGATTAATGTTAATGCAGTATTGAAAGCGACTAAACCGATTAATGTTATTGCTAAGACATAAATCGCAGATGTTATCAAGACTTACTTTAAAGAGGGTGTGAATAAGAAGACTATTGGTAAATTAATGTGAGATTAATTAATTTTGAGGTGACAAGGTGGCAGAGTTCTGGTCAAAACCAATATGATTCTTATAAAGGGAATGATGGACATGGCAAAGAAGTAAATTAAAACCATGGCAAATATACCATGCATGGTTGTGATACTATTCAATAGAATACAAGAAAAATCGAATAATAACGTTATTTCACAATATCAGCTTAATTTTTATAAGCATGATGACTCATAGTCATTAATTAACAATTAATGATATTGCAAAATTCTTTGCTGTTTATGTAGATGACATGATTTAATTTCTATCAATTATTTCCATAACGATTACAACTTTGGTGTTTGTAAGTGATAAGAAAAATCGCGTGAATTTTGCTGATCGAGATAAAATATCTACATGATTGTGCTGAATTAGTTTAGAAAAGTGTAAAATAAGTTCAGATTCAAAGTTTAACACATGATTTACGTAGAAAATAAACGGTTCGGAAATTCTAGAAACTGTCCGCATGTAAAACAATACAACACGGATTATTATTACCTACAGCTCTAAAATTTGAAGCTTATAATTATCTTTGACTGTAATCAAGATGAGAGAAGTAGTTCGAAAAGCGAAACCCTCCGAATGAAATAGAAAAGTAATAAAAATAAAACCTTACTAGGTACTAGCATATACAAATGTAAAATAACACAGAAAACCTATTACAGCAACAACAAAAAATAGAGCACTCATCTCGGAAAACAGAAGGCTTACGAAAGTAAACTCAATTATGAACCTAGCTCAAAACAAACAAGGTATGTTTTAGTGTAAACACTGGCTTTACGTCAGCGACGAGCCCCCACGAACTAATTTCAGCGGTGCCACCGAAATACACCATGCAGGTCAAACTTCGTTTTGATGACAACAGCAAAAAGGTTTTAGACGCATTTGCGAACAAAGCTGTTCTACATATATGATTATCGAGTTTGTGTGTGGATATCATCAATTTTAAGTATTGGCAAATAGAACAAAAATTAGCAAGGCAAGGATAGTTCGATTAAGTGAAGTTTAGATTTACCTTCGTCTATAATGACAATTTCACCAAACATTTTCACCGTCTTACTGGGCTTCTCCTAGACCAATTAAGACCAAGCTAGAGCAACACTGCTTTCACAATTTTGGTCGACCTAAGTGACCGTCTTCGTCCAGAGACCAACAAATAATGTGCCTGGGAAACTCGCTGGAAGCCTACAAATGTAAGACATTGTCCTTCTCAAATGTTAAAGACAATGAAACAAAACATGAACTTGAACGCGTTGTTGATCAATACGACCGTGGGAATGCAAATCTCATTCTATTTGGTCGTCGGGGGAGATAGATCGTGCGAAGCATACGCGAGAAATAAGAATATTGGATTAAGTGATTAGAAGGAAACTCAATTAATGGAGTAACAAACCCACACTTCGCAACAGTGTAACTAACCTTACATAATCAGGATAAGAAAGCGAGCTCAACTCTTATCGGGCACAGTTCCAATGCCATACTAAGAAGCAACCACGAATTGATACTTTAATCTGCTGCTTAAATTGTGATAAAGCCATGCAGTAGCTATCTTAATCTGCTATTAGTCAACAAAAAGCATTAACTGGTCAGATAAACGTAATGAATGTAACAATTGGGCTGCCCTTGATATAGTGACCGCAGTTTGTGTAATTAAACTATGGACTCCGACCTCAATTTGGGAGCGCGTGCTTATGGATGTGGTTGAAATTGTCGATCTCTATATTTTGTTTTTCCAGGTAAATGTAGGCCACGTGATTGCAGTCTTAAATCTAAAACATTCCTGGGATTTGCTGCTTGCATTACCTACGGCTATTACGGAAGAATTTTAAATAAATTTTATGATGTACGGGATTTCTCATAATGCTAATATTAAATTTACCTGAACTTTATGACTCGGTAGAGGAAAATGTTGGCAAAAATACTAAATTAATTTCTTATCGATATTACACAATGAGGAAAACTAAAAGGAAACACTAATTAATACGAAATGACTCAGATTTATTAGGAAGGTACAGAAAATAAAGTATAAAATGCATGTAACACATACACATGCACGGACAAAGGTCAGTCGGTTGCACTGTCTGGGTCTCTGAGAAATGTGAACAACAATGAATAATGAATTTCAGAGAAACTTGTTATCACGTCCATTGTGGGGAGTATGGACTATTGAAGTCAGGGGTCAAAATCCAATAATATTATTCAATTTGGAAAAATATGCTATATGGCGTGAGGTTGAAGTCTGAATAAATATTGCAAGGAATATAATACAATGCAAACAGGAAAAAATGAATACCTACTACAGTCTGAAATTGCATCAACGAGCGGAGTTCGTAAAGCTGAATTTTGGGCCAAATATATTTAATTAAAATTTGCGCTAAAGAATAAGTATGAAACCGCCCTTAGCAAATTAAGCAAGACATTTTTTGTCACGACTGAATACGAAGATCCGACACCCAAAAATGATTGAACTTTGACCTAGAAAAAGCTGAATGTTCTGATTTCAATCCGAATCTAGCAGATTTAGCTCTTACTGAAACCAGGTAGCTAGTCTATCTGAGGTAAAGTACATCGCTTCGGTCTCTAGTTTCTATAATACCTAGCAACAGTTTATAGGTACTTGTCTGCAACAGCCGTGACGTCAGAGCCCCGAGATGTCGAGACAGTCTAAGTAGCTCGATTAGTCCAATTAATTCCACAATACACTGTGACGAATACGTAAGCTAATATTCCAATTTTATTCTGCGCTCCTGGTACTTTGTCTCTAATTGGTATCATGATCATCATCTTCCTGCCCTTGTCCCATGTTACTTGGGGTCAGCGCAACACGTGTTTTTCTTCCTTTATCCTCTGTCATCCGTGAAGCTATCATTTACTCATTTTTCTTTCATATCATTTCTCACATCAGCTATCATTTGTCTCTAATTGTTATGGTGCATTCTTTATCTTAATTGTAAAAAAAAGACCTTATTTTAAAGGTTTGTAAATTAAAACATGATATTACCGTGATGTTTATCGGTCTAGGTATGCCAATTCGCGCGAAATTAACCGATCTAATTGGCCTCTTTTCGGCGACGATGGTAAACTACCGGATATCAAAATGCTCAAACAAAATGTTTCCGTGGAAGAAGATAGTGATTATTATAGTTTATATAACACGCAGACAATTTCATATAACACTGTATTGTGCTGGCTGCTAACAGACAGGTTTTAGATTTCAGATATTCAACACAAATTATAACATTATCTACCCGTTATTATGTCTCGTCAGGTCAGGTCGTTTGTCTGTACAGTAAGATAAGCAATTTAACAGAAATATTACATACTAAGCTGTACTCTGTATTCTCATTTAGCACATGATACTAGAAATTACGTATATTTAGAGCAAAACAAATGAGTTCAAAGGTAGCCGTGAGGCAAGTTGCGTCGACAAATTCCTGCAAAGCTGACAAACGCAATTACACGAGCTCGCGCCTTTTAATTAACATTTAACAATTAATGCTAGTAACTTATCTTCATTATATGTCCCACTGTGTAAAGACAGAAACAATTAATTCTAATGAAAACTAAGCAGGGCAAGTAATAAAGACCAAAGCGTAAGACGATTGTTTACTTCCGGCTGCTCTTCAAGGTCTTTGCTTCGCAAAAAAACAGTGTTTTACTTAACGTTCATTGATACACACTACAATATTGGCTTAGTTATACGAGTACAGTCAGGAGCTCCAAAGCTTAATATAATTCTTTTTTTTTTAAATTATACAAACAATTGTACAAACAAGGTCGTATAATCCGCCCTTTGTGGATATGAAAACGCTTTCTGGATCTTGGGGCTACTAGATACAACTGAAACCGTCCCTATGATACAGGTGACATAAATATGTCACATAACTGCTTTAATCATCACCAAAACCGTGCATACTCACGTCATTGCGCACCACAATATGTCAGACGAGTATAGTAAACACACAGACAGCTCCAAGGCACGGGCTATCACGACCGCACACGACTTAGGAATAAAGACGGGCACGTGATGCCCACTACCGGTCCCAATTAAGCCCGAGTACAGATCGAATATAAACACTACGCCAGCTACGATGCTAGTACTCGTACTGTGGAGCTCAGAATGCCTTTCCAATAAAATGTCACTGAACTGTTATGAAAGTCAGTCGACGGTTAAATCAATATTTGCATCCGTTATAAATACTTGTTAATTTTGATACTGAACTACGACTTTGCCGTAAATACCGATGAAGAAATTGTCAACTAACACATTTGCATCATCCCTTTCCGTGTCGATAAACTTCGTCGCATCAGTTTGCAAATTGACATTTATTGTGTCTAACGCATTCTGCTATCTGCACTCAGCCTACGTCCGACGTGTGCTCACAATACGGAGCGAAGTCCACTCCATCAATTGTAACACAGCACCAGATTCACCAGTGACATCATGACAAATTGATACCAAATAAAAACATGGACTTTGAACCTCGGCAGGAATCGGGGGACTTAGTCGCAAGTGACCATTTGAACCATAAACCTCATTCATACGATGAATGGACGTAGTACATATTGTACGCTCTTGATTGTTATCGAATCGATTCGAATAACTAGTGAGATGTAATCGAGATTTATTTTTCCGGCAAGCTGAACGAGATGTTTGCTCAGCGAGCCGTGCCGAATCGATGGCGTAAGTTAACGAGTATTTTGTTTTTATCCAGACGTTGTATTACGGACGGCTTATCTGTTCGTGCCAGTTTCGAAACGGTATAAGGTAATGGGTTATTATTTAGGTGACGATTAGGGAGAAACAGCATCACGATGACCTGAATAAAATATCTGAGTCAATGTAGATGTGAAAGGTGGTGGACCAGAGTAGTTATGTAACCTAAAACCTGTTAAGCAGTTGACTGTGCTAGGTTGAATTGAGATTGTGTCTACCGGGATATCACCAAAACACTTCCAAGCTGTTTGAATAGCTAAACTTCCAGCCATTAGGAAATCCGTCGTCCCCTAATAAATCAAAGGAAAACTGTTGAACAGACACAAGCTAGTGGAAGGCAAATACGTGTTCAAATGTCAAGTCAATTACCATAATGAGGGAATGGCGTTGAACTTAGCTTTTGTTGTCTGTCGGTATGAATCTTTTCCCGATATGTTAAGTTCTTTGATTCGCACGTAGGTTTTAGTACTTCCAGTGCGAAAATATTTCGGTCTTGCGGACTAGCAGGTTACAACTTTTTGCTGGTAAGATTAATTGCGACTTGTGCATTGTAAAAAGAGCAGTTTTTGCTTGAATTAAGATAAACAGTTCTGGATTCTTCCCACTATGCCATTCGGTATATGTGCACTGACTTTGTCCACTATCTAATCGTTTACTGCTGGAAGATATTTTACAGCCCCCAAACAAGAGTTTCGATTTTACGCACATAGTACTGCAAAAAACACTCAGTCATATGGCTCGACAATCCATTCCACAACCGTTATTAATTTAAAATTACGGAAATATATCAAATTAAAATCTTGTCTAGTTATTTTATCCGACCAGTTTCTGCTATGATGTCGAACGTATTTTCCTATGATCATTTTGATGTTCGATAGGTCATTGTATTTCTCGTACACGTACGCGTACTATAAGAAATACAATGGTCTCGGCGTCATTGCCATGGCCACATACCTCTATCAGAGATCATATTGTTGTATTTTCTACAGCTTTTAAATTGTGAATTTCTACGCATTCCAAATTTTAAATCACTTGTAGCGTGTTACAGGAAATCAAGAAACTTATTTTCCGAAATGTATCAACAAATGTAACGCCCACTACATTTCTTGGCTCACGCGTCTGTACTAGAACTATATTTTCATTATACTAGTTAAAGAATGTATTGCTTCCAAAAACAAACCCAATTCTTGAATTGAATTGAATGCACCACAGTAAGCAGAGAAAATCAAACTCACGACCAGTGCAACGACCCAAACACTGAACACAGATTCTAATGTAATGAAATTACAGATATACTTGTAAGCGTATAATAGAATGTACATCGAAATTGAACATTTTAGGAAATAGGGGCGAAACTGAATTTGCATACATATGAAAGCTTAAAAGAAAATTTAGTATTCAAACAAGACCTAGCCACGGGAGGGAGAGTACATACTCGTAAGATGCTACGCATTCCACGTAAATATTACTACGAATATCACTTATGTATGACTGAATTGACGTAGCAGTCAAAGAGCGAGATTTAAATCTTGCGTACTTTTCTCGATACAAAGCGCAAAATATCGGAATTCATAAAGAAGCCCCAGTTAGTAATATCGATATGAAATAGCGAATGCAATACGCGACGGTTAAGACACGGGGCCGCGGGCAACTGACCGCGTTACTCAATTTTGTGTTGCTGCATAGAAACTCATAATTTCTTCGCTGCGTTGCACTGGGGTATGGTCTGCACAGTACTGTTGGAGATGCTTTTTCTATAATCTAAATCATTCTCTTCTTTTTCTGTAATTTGCATGGTTTCTTGTTCCTCGTTATACAACTTTCATTTATCCATAGGAGATAATTATGGAGTTTCTTTGATTCACGTTTTCATGTCAATTTCACAAGAAAAGATCCCTCCGTGGATGCAGATCCATACGAAAAATATTGAAACCAAATCAGCATGTCAATAAATATGTAATCAGAATTATTTACGACATTCGATTACAAAAAACAGTTGCATTTCCTTCAAACCAATAATAATCAGTTATTGCTGATACCAATTGTGTAGCCGAATGCATAAAAACATGTTTATCAATCAATTTATCGCTATTGGTATCCGCCAAGCGATGGACGGTCCGTCCATGAGTGTCCTTACGACGCCTGTATCTCTGTGCTCGGGTTATCACAGGGTTAACAACTCGATACCACCGTCGGTCTACACCTACAACCGGACGATCCGATAACCTCATTGAAGTCAGCTCGAAAGGTTACTTTATTATTTCACAGCGGAGAATATGGGCTGCGGAAAGTTATTTTTAGACATTGTGACATTCTTGAAGCGTTGGATGAAAGTCCAGTTTTATATAAAGACCTTAAACCACACGAGATACCTAAATCATAATTAAAAAGCAAAACTTGCAGGAAAAGCAAATAAAATTGAAGAACTCAAGCAACTTTAATCTCCCAGAAGAACGACGAACAACGAGAATGCCAAAAATAAACATGAAACAGCAGTACCTACATGCGCAATAAATACAAAGATGGAACAATTGCACTTGCTGATCATGGTTACTAAGTAGATGCTCCAACAGGAAAGAATTATAAACAAAAATAAATATATCTAAGACTATTTTAGGTCTAGTCTTTCCTCGTAACCTCGATTCAGATATCAAAGCCAGTCAAATAAGGACACGTCACGGAATTTGTCTCGTGAATTCTAAGGATCACAAAAGCGTTACCAGGAACTCATATGCGTAGAGCCAACAACAAAAGCCTGATCATTCTGACAAGTATTGAAGTCGACGTGTCTGTTACTTTATGTGATCTTGGTGTGTTTTAAGAAACTTTTTGGTGCTTAAATAAAATTAGATCAGGAAGTTAATTTGCCGAGTCCATTTGTCTTCTTCAAGGTCGGTTTGTCGTTAATTTGGTTCTATCCACAGTCTATTCTAAAAGTAGATACTTAAGGAAAGTGGGTACATTAAGAGAAAATGTTGTTGCACGAGTCTTTAGATCCAACACGCAATGGTTAGATAACATGTTAGGGTTTCTCGGCCATGTGTGTCGGCTTCCACGTGACTATATTCTTATATGATTATTCCTAGCACACCTGTCAATTTCTTAAGTTTAGCGAACCATTCAAATCAGTGGAAGTGAAAGACGTTGAGGCACGAAAACAATGCAGGATCGGATCAACGAACTCTGTGCGTATTCGTTGGCGTAAAATACTCGGTGATGACAAGACAACAGCTGTTTTTGCGCATTCAAACATACAGGTGTAGAAAGAAGGTTTAGGTACATGCAGAATGAAACATTGTTCTATTACTCTTTATCTTGGACTAAGATAATTCGAAGTAGTTTAATTTCTTGTCTTCTGTCTGTTTTTCTCCCTGGGAACTTTTTATCGTGTTTTATTACTTGCAATATGTGCTGTCGTTTTTATCAGTTATTTTATTGGCTGTTTCGATTAAACTTGAAATGTCATAATTATTCTCAACTTCTTATCATAATCTAGTTATTGAAAAAAAAAAAACTTCAATTTGCAACTGCTTTGTCAAGACAATACTGAATCTAAGCATACTGCGCTCATGAGAATTACTAGAGCATAAAAACTCTACGGCAGAATACAGACAAAAAATAAGTAACGACGTAGTAAGTACTGCAAAATGGCAAATAAAAACGACTTATAATTCGCATAATTTATTTACTTCATGGATAAAAAATTAGTTGGTGATGCTAAGTTTAACAAAGTGTAGAGCGTGACCGTGTATTACTCGTATTGAATACAACTTCATACTATTCTACATGTTCTTAACGTAGACCACGAGCCACAAATGACGAATGGCACGTTTACATCCCTACATAACGGCCAGACGAACCTGGGTAACATAAGATATCTTCGAGACACCCCTTTCAATATTAAAACAGTCTGCCAACGACAGTATTTGTATGCGAAACCGTTCAGAATTTTAGATGACAGCTTTTGAAAAGGTTTTAATTTTGGACCGTTTCCTTTCGCACGATCTAGATAAATCAAGAAGTGAGATGTATCCACATTTCATTCCGCGATTAATCTCGAAAACACTTTAATCATTTGCCAGAGTAAAAACCATGGTATAGGGATAAGATTTTTATTTACAAGTTTTCAACGTTTACTCTTATCGAAGTCCTCCTAGCTCGGAAGAACCGGTCGTGCAGTTATTGTAAACAGCATGACCATTTTAATTGAATATTCTGAGAAAATATGGCAACATCGTGTATTTGTCAGATTGTCACGCATGAATTGTCTTCAGACAATCGCCACGAATCGCTATTAGGTAGCATAACGAGCACAACCGTGGAACAGCATGCAATACTTACTTATTACTGCTGAAACACTGTATTTTATCAAACAAAGCATTTCCAGCAGATTATAAAATCAGCCAATAAACTACATTGTAAGAATTTAACACAAAGTTTTAGGTGAGCCACTTAGACCTACATTTACGCTTGTGTGGTACGTTACGTATCTCATCCTATCCTAAGTTGAAATAATTTATAAATCAACGGAAGACCCTCTACCAAAGAATAATAATTTTATCATATCAGAAACTATTGAAAATATTCATAATTATGATTGACACAAGGCAAAGACTCACTATATTCATATACAGGAAAAAAAGATGGGAAACATCAGAGAGATTAATACATTATGTGTTCCATTAATGTAACCGGTACAAAGAAAACCCAGCCACGGAGCTCATTAGTCAGCGAACGATCGGGAAAATCTGCGAAGGACTCACGACAACAAACGAAAAGAGGTCGCACAAATGTACAAGTCTACATCTACCTTTAAAAGCCCCCTGTACTAAACTAAACGTCGGCGTCGTCGGGTAGATTTGTCTTGAGAGGACCAAAATCCTAAACAGTTTCGCGTGTTTCCAGCCAAGGCCTTTACATTCAATGTCAAGGTTCTCTCTATCGAAGGGGAGAAGAACTGATCATGAACTCCAAGCAAAATTAACACTTATTTTGTTAGAAACAGAGCTGTAGATAAATAAACAAAGTTTGTTTAACAAACATTGTTAGCTGGAGGGTTTACTTTACAAGAGCTTACAAAGAAAGTCTTGACTAGCTGTTAAAAAAACTAGAAAAATGTAGTCAGTATTTTTGCACATTTTGATCCATTCTCAAGCGCATGAAAGGCAGAGTAGAATAACCCGTTGAAAATACTATTAAACTGAGTAATGACTTTGTACAATACATATTCATGTTAAGCATCACCAAAATAACAATAGTAATGAGTTGACATTGTGACGATTTAATTAAAACTTGGTCAAGAACGAATGAATAAGTAAGTTTTTACAGTTATCGTAACAGTTGCTTTGTTTGTAAATACAGCTTCTTTTGAATGTAAGTCACTTATTTATTAATGCTGAAAAGTTAGACAATAGTGAATATCGGTCGTGTGAGCAAACCTGGGATGGATATCCTACTTATAATAATATGGAGAAGTTACTTCACAATGCAGAAGGTACTCACTTCTGCAGTATAAAGAAGACTCAGTGTCAAAGAGGGACATTCTGAAAGGACTAAGAAAACACAGCTTACATACTGTGTAAGCGGAGGTGAATCACGGACGTAAATTAATATCCTTTGCATTAATTTTATCCAATTGTAAGTATCTAATGAGTTGTAGAAAGACTGACAGGAATATATTCTAGAATATTTATAGCTAGAATACAATTCTACCCAAACTTAAATTGATATAGCTAGGAAGGAAGTTAAGTCGGATAGATGCCCGGTTTATTGAATAGATATCTTTGTAAGAAGATACCTACGAAACTAGGATGCTAGAAAGTAAAGGTTTCAATACAAAAAAATTATAGAGTGAAAGCCTCGTACAGATAAACATCGAACGACAAGGAAAACCACAACTTAACAAATGTCAGATAGATCAAAACAAATAAGAAAGATGCGCAAAACATGTTAGAGAGAAAGGATCAAAAAGAAGAATATGAAGCGGTCAGTATTTATATATACTTCAACGTGACCATCGTGACTTTATAATTTTAGACCATTGACAACAAAAACGTGGAACAAGTTAAAATATTTCCACTACGATAAGAATAACGAGCAGGTGACGTGATTAGAAATAGAAACACATTGGATATTGCTATAACTTATCGTAAAATTGAAAAATTCCAGCTGATGGATGACTGTCTCGTCTAATTTTAGCAAGCTATTGACCTCGTAAGAGGTATCGCCTTTGTCTAAATAAACAAAAGTCAATGATGTTGATGATAGCAATGACTTTGGTATTGATAGGATCATTGTATCATTTGCTAAATAATTAGAATCTCACGTCTGATTGAAATGAAATAATACATTTTTAATGACCTTTTAACGTATGAGGAGTTGACTAGGAAACAGCTGAGTCAATATTCAATTTTATGAATTAAGAATGAGATACTTTTATTTCATATCTGTCTATTGAATATGTTTTAGTTAAATGAAGTTCAAAATAACCATTTTATTCTTCTACCCACAAAAGCACTTGATACATTACACAAGCAAAAATTAGTCCCAAAATGTGAAAGCTTGTCAGTGACGGCTTACAAGGAAAAGTAAAACCAATCACCGTATTTCTTTGTTAAGTTTTTATTCAATTCCAATAAAAGTCAAGTGCGAATAGATCGTTATCGACGCGCTGCACGCTCACTGGTAAAGAATAGTTTGTTTACGCAAATGATAACGTAGAATATTGTCTGGGGAACTATTGTAATACATCTCATACGACGTTGTTTCTAAAAACCCCATACACAGGGTAATTATAACTGTTCATAACGCGGTTAAACTTTGTACTTAACGTGGTACTGTTAACACATGTCCCAAATAAACTAATTAAACTTACCGACTTAGCAGTAACTGGTAACCTAGAACTAAAAAAAATATCACTTAACCGACTATTCACAGCCACTCGATACAATAGAATAAAAAATAACTTTTTAATGACGTTAGCCAAACGCACGGTGTGACCGGCCGGCGCGGTGCGTGTTCGGAAACTGAGTCGAAACTCGAAAAGCAGCAGTGACGTGTAACCGGTGAAGGGCCTGTACCACGTGTGGCGAACTCATCTTGTTTCTCACGCGGACGACAAGCACGAATCGCGTTTCATAGAATCTGACGGTTGGGGCAGGTTGTGATTTGAACAGAAGTGAATTCGGCGCCCGTGGTAGACACGGTGGCGTGATCGTGTGATCCCACGTGGCCGTGATTGTTGATACATCATCCAGGCTCCCTACGTCACCGCATTACTGTTACGCATTAAAATATTTATCTTTATCTACGCCTACCTTTCGAAATGGATTTTGTGACCTGTCATTTATGCTGATTGGTGTTGCCTTGAACACACAATTTTAAGCAAAAACAATAAGTCGCGTTAGGAAACAACCTTAAGCCCCATTATATGTAATTTACTTCACATAATGACGGGCTTATATATTCTCGTGATTACAAGTTGGAGTTACGACAAGTAGTATTACTGAGTCAATTGTGCCATCCAAGTTCTCATCAAGTATTTAAGTAATTATGAAGGAATAGTACAAAGGCCTAATTTCAGGGGATCGAGCTTTCAAAACCATCAATTAACATAAAACAATGAAATACTGATAATTATAATTGGAAACATCATATCGCTTTTAAGATAAACCGTGACTTTTGATCCAGATAACGAAAATGCAACACTGAAGTAAGAGTTGAAATCGGGATTCTTTTTATACAGACAAGACTTCAATAATTTCATAGACCAATTCAAATCTTGTAATCAAATCATCAACCTTTTGTTTTCGGAACCCGATAGCTTGATCCAATCCCAGATATGGATACCACAAACATCTCCATAGCTTAGTGCATCTGCACTCAGCCGGCCGTCCAACGCGCTTCCATTAATCAAACTCCGATTGTAGTTAGTAGCTGACATTAGGCGTATCGTGCTATAGACACGAGCTAGGTGCACGTTCCTTGTTAGGGCCGGGGCCATTGCCGGCACGGCACGGTGTGTCGTGGCAAAGGATTTTAATACTAATTAAGTTGTTTTGAATCTTATTTCAATGAGTTTAGAATTTATGTTACTTTATTTTGATACCACGATGCCGCGACGTGCCGCAGGATGCTGCGGCATGACGCGACACGCCGCGGGATGCGTCGGCATGACGTGTCTTGCTTTTTCATTCCACGGGATGCCGCGGCGCGCCATTGCATCCCGCGAGACGTATGGGTCACTTTGGAGTCCAGGAATTATGATTGCTAGCTAGTTGAAATAAGGTTGAAACTTGTGCAGCATTTCGGTGGGGCGCGTTCCGGTCGGTGCGTGGGGGCAAGGGAGGGAGAGACACAACAAATGTTCTCTATGCGACACAACCAACTTATAACCAACTTCGAATACGCGCGGAGCAAAACTGATGGATGCCAGAGTGGCTGGGCTTTCAGCAGGATGCCACGGCATGCCGCTGCACGCCGCGGGATGCCACTGCACGCCGCGGGATGCCACTGCACAACCTGCCGTGCCATGCCGTCAGTGAGCGCCGGCCCTTATTCGGACGCCGAAGTTAGCCCGCATATTGACAGGCGAAGCTTTGAGGTTTACATGCAGAAACAGAGAGACGATTGCCAAATTTCTGAGGTAGGGAAGTGACCGATGAAGTCGGAGCTATGAGATCAGCTTGTTATGTATTATTTAGGATGTAAATACAATAGTATCTCTATGAAGGAGTAACCGCCATCGAAGTGTTATCTTGACCAGTCGTGAGATGAGGGAGGCAGAACAGCGTGCAGTTACAGAGGCTCAAAATGTGTTCCTATGATAGAGTAAATGTCAGATGATCAGAAGATCAAGCGATATTCTGACCAGCCAAGGGTTGGTAACCGTAGTTGATGCACGCCATAGTAGGTAGCAAACATAAACACATTTTTTTTATGTGCACATACATGCACTTTTTGTTTGAGGAAATAAATATATCTTAATCTTATCGACCAAGTTAACCTTTTCGTCAAGTCTTATATAAAAATCATCTAGAGTCGAGATGATTTTTAAAATTCCAACAGATTAGCAGATGATGGATCCTCATTAAAATTCGTGTCAGCGCGAAAAAATCCAATAAATCGTGGGTAGATAACGATAAAATCATGAATGAGTCAACATCCAAGGAAATAGGAGTTTCATGAACAAGGCAGATATTGAATCTTCACTTGATGACGTCAGCATGAGTTAGAAAGTATTCTTGAATAAGCCCAAGCGTTCGGTGCTATTTTCAGACTTGAATTTGTTTTTATTGAATTTCGTTGTTTATCAAACCAACAAAAATATTTGAGTGCTGCGTTATGCTTATAAATTCAATGAAATGAAAAAATAATACCACACGATGAGCTCTTCTTTTTTTGCGTTTACTTACATTTTGCGTAAAAACCCTGAAAATACCCACGTAGGTAATACCTACATAAGTGATACTTCCCAATAATTAGACAGACAGAGATCCACCTCACAATAATGAGCTTAATAGGAACCGATTAGTTATCATTACATTATTAGATTGACGAATAGAATAATGCCTTAACAACAAATCGGGACATCCTGCGGCAAGCGTCAACCTAAAATGAACTTTAACACGATGATTTAAGAGCTAATGATGCAGAGGATATAAGATGATTTGTTATGTTATAAAGACTCCTACACACATGAGACAATGGGAACGTGCGGCGGAATGACCTAAGCACGCTCCGTGTGCAGTGACCATGATTCTTTGTTGTTTGAAGATATCACAGACTTTGCTCCTACTGATTAGCTGTTCTGCCTTTTTTGTGACGCACGTGTTAATAAGAATAGTATGTGATTTATGTCATATGTGGTTACCGCAAAGAACTGATTAGAAACTACAAGTGAACCAAGTCACGTAAGTAACTAAGTATATTTTATTTTCCCTGAACAGTCACAGGAAAATTGAAAAATAGTTCGCTTTCGACCTACTTTTGGTGTGCACATTACAAGTAAATGCAATTCAAGATTAATGAATGACTGAGGCAATTCAATCTGGGAATGGCCCCATCGCTCCCATGAGTAAGTTCATTCAGCATTCGTAAATAGCGCGACAAGATATCAAGCGGTTCATTTTATTTGTATGAATCATTGCGGGTGAATGATTCGCGGAGATAAGATACCAGCATAGTAAACACAGAAACAACAACAAGAGAAGATTTAAAAGACAACACTCGACACTAGACAGGTAAACGATTTCAAAGACACGACGTTTATTGACCTGAAGATAATAACAAAGTCTTGGTAACTATGTTACTTATTACAAATAAAGTTTATTCATAAAGCGAAGTTTTCTAATACCATCGGCAAGGCGGCATTTATGAATTTTCTTACGAGTTCTCGGACACCACGGAAGCCGGAGCATAATGTTGTTCGCAAGTCAACTTAGAAGTTCCGAGTTGCGTCGCTTCTACCTTACTCTATAAACTTGCGCAAATAAAACTGCTTGCATGCAAAATGTAACATTATAATGTAGGACTGACAGAACTACTGAATCGGAAAATACACATGATCAAATAGCAAATAAACAGTATTCACGATACTAGGAAGCAGTCATAAATAAATGTTTGCGGTTCGTGAATGTCAATTACATAATAGTCCCGCGGTCAAAGTTCGACGAGCGCTCAACTGCTCGTTTGGGGTTAATTATGACAACTATTTGTAACTTGTATTTAAATTACTTTTGTTAATGTCCTTCCGAATATCCGATATTAAAAGGTCACCAGACAATCTTCACAAAAAACAGACGAGTCGTCGAGCATGAATAGCTGTGTTTGTTCGTCACAGTCTCGGACCCTTCGTCTGGTCGCCCTACAGACGGATGGCACTTGCCGGAAAGCGACTCGCGCGCAGACGGGACGATGGGATAATGGCCGGACTCGATTCTGGGGGCGAAGTCCGTACTGGGAGGACGAGAATAGACGGGACGGGAGTTAGTTCCAATGCAATCAAATATGGGTGTACTGTTCTCTCGTTTACATCCCCCACAAGATAATTTATATGGCGGTCACTTAATGTGAGCATCCGGTTGATAGTTAAAGTTTTGAAAGCTAAAGCGATACGCCGTAATTGGGGTTAAAATGTTGCGGACAGGATATTGCTAAGGGAATGGCGACCATAGCTAATGGGGTAGACGATAAAGTGATGTACACGCTTATTATTGTATTACCGTTACAAAACTTTCTGCACATCAGATACTCAAGATTTAAAACGCAACTCTTACTCGTCCATTACAAGTCTCAAAACACAAAATCGATCATCCCAGATAACGCACGACAGCCAAACAATATGACACACAGTATCTTTCGATTCGAAGTACAAACTCCAAGGATTGTAGCTCCGTGTCATAATCTATGTGTGTCAGTAAACAACGTCAGTGCACCGAGGAGGCAACGGTCATGTCATGTGTCACTTGTGTCAGCCAGCACTCGGTCCGAAGTGCCCGTGTGTTGAGACACGCGTGTCGTGTCTCTCTGAACTTTCCCCCCTTGACACAGTTAGCACGGCGCGTACTAAAAGACCTAGCTTAAGAAATAAGTTCGTATTCAACACGTTTACTCGTCTCTGGTCTTTATTTGTGCGGTTCTTCGGCTGGAGAAGTGATGGGGATAATATTGTTGTAGAGCTTAATGGTTTCGAAAAGAAGACAGTGTCATACATAATTGTTAGGGACTATCAACGCAACTTACAAGTAAAAAAAAAACGTTTTAAAAACAAGCTTTTATAAAGATGCACTGAAAAGAAGAAAATAGGTATTGGAGTGAATGAAAACCATAAAGGATAGTTTTCACAAAAGCTTGTCGCGTGAATGTTAAAGGCTATAAAAACTATACGCGACAAGCTGTAATGTCTGTGCTATTAACCATTCAGGAGTTTCCTCGTGAGGAGACGATCCTGGCAATAATGAGTTCATGGTATGTACAAATCGTGATTATCCATCAAATATGAACTCTTATGCAAAGTTTCGTGTCCACGCTATTAACCGTTGAGAAGTTCCCTCCTGAGGAGACGATCTTGACTGTAGGATGAGTTCATGATAGAATTCATGTTTATCCATCAAATATGAACGTGTATACAAATTTTCATGTCTGTGCTGTTAACTGTTGAGGAGTTCCCTCGTGAGGAGACGATCCTGGCTGCAGGATTAAGTTATGTCTGTCATAAGAATGTATTGTGCTTAGAACCAAAGGTGTGTGCTTCAGCTCAATCGGACATGGGGGAGTGGTTTTAATTTAGCTCGAGATTCCACCCGAACAAACATACATACATTGCAAGTTAAATAAAAACTTGTAAAAAAAAAACCTCTGTCACATCAATTTAGCAGACTATAGCCAAACCACAGAGCAGCTTTAACATTTTTTAAAAATAAATATCAATAGTTGAAAGCAAAATGAAACTAAGTGATATTGACGCGTGCCTGCGGACAAAAGTTAGCACTTACAATAAAGAGAAAACAAATTCCATCACAAATTACAGAAATCGAAGGTCGTATTGGAAAACGGGATTTATGCCTGATTGAGAGCGAGAGCCAGTTCGAGTTTTTCCTGAGTTTTTACGTAGCATATAACTTTCATCAGTCTCTCTGAGGGATCGCATACGGAACGAGATGATGAACCAGAGATGTCGACAATCGACATAGCTCACAAGATAAGCCGAAGTGACCATGGGCCGGCCATATTAGCCGTAGGACCGATGACCGCAGTATCAGTATTTTCATGATTGGGGTTCCTACTTCCTATGTAATGGAGAACACTTGTAGAACTCATATTATGGTATTGCATAAACCGCAAAATGCAAAACAGTATAGCCATTACATAGAAGAGCATAATTACATGAACAAAAGACCATGATTGGCTAATGAAAATAACATCCATACCAATATTATAAATGCGAATGTCACTCTGTTTGTTTGTTTGTTACCTTTTCACGACTAAACAGCTGATCGGATCTTAATAAAATTTGGCAAGAAGATAGATTTCAACCTGGGGAAAGACATAAACTATATATCATCACGCTACGACCAATAGGAGCGGAGCAGCAATGAAAAATGTTGCGAAAACGGGGAAAAAATGACGCAGACGAAGTTGCGCGGGACAGCTAGTATTAATATAACGAATGGCCCGTATCGTAAATCATAAGCAAGCCCTGTAGCACAATGATAGAAATGGAGTACATGACACAGATCAATAGACGCGTGGAGGATAAAATTTGATTCATCCGATTATAGAGATACTAGCTGTCCCGCGCAACTTCGTTTGCGTCACATTTTCCCCGTTTTCGCATCATTTTTCATTGCTGCTCCGCTTCAATTGGTCATAGCGTGATGATATATAGCCTATGTCCCCAGGTTGAAATCTATCTTCCTGCCAAATTTCATTAAGATCCGATCAGCCGTTTAGTCGAGAAAAGGTAACAAACATACAAACATACAGTGACATTTGCATTTATAATATTAGTACGGATAAATAATAGAACCTATAGATCCTGTTATGCTATATCTACTCGTTGATAGACTTTAGACGGGGCTTATCTCTACGGCTATTATTTATAGGGGCTTGAAGTATGCTTTGTCGGGATGCGAACGACAGCATCGGACGTGTTATTAAACGGATGTAGGTTACTGAATGTAAACCTGATCTTTTCGCGTCCGATTTCAATTGATTAAACCCAAAAACAACTTTAAACTGCTTTTGTTTTAGAATTTGATCGTTGGCCATTCAGTCTTTTAACTTCAATGTGAAACATTTCCATAATTTATGTTATTGTTAAGTTTCTTCTGTCTTAGCAGTCGATTTCAATATAACGGAGCCTAACATACGATATCAACAAACACACTCGCCTTTCGTGTTCCTCCTTTATGTGATAAATAAAAACATAAATTACTTGATGTATCAAAAACGAACTGTAGACTATCAACCATCGAAGGTCAGCTGTCTATCGGAGCATCGACGGAAGAGGCGACGACACAGCACCAGATAACTGCTGACATGTTGGAGATAATGTGGTCCGTTATGGGACCCATAGCTTTGATAAGGGATTCAAAACGTGCAGTGTGTTACAAAACTTGTAGCTTAGAAAGGAAAATAATCATATCAACCGTAGTTGAATAAACATTTACTGTAGCTTCATTTTTATTGTTTTTCGACTATTCAAAAGTGCCTGTAACTGGCCTACTTGAAATAAATGATTTTGATTTGATTTCAACGGTATACCGGTTAGTCGCGTTCCAGGCCATATTGTGACGAATCGGGATTGCCAAAAAGAAATGAATCAGCAACATCTGCGAGAAATATCTTAATCACAAGGAGGCAATCTATAACTCAGTCTCTCTATCACAAGGAGACAATCTATAACTCAGTCGTCTTTATAATCATGACAAATAAGAAGATTCCAACGCTTTGTCCTCTAATCATCAGGGGACATTGTCTTTACTTGACACTAGTGTGTATCAGGTAGTTGACTTCGTCCCTGCGGACACGTCTGGGGTGTTTATCTAAAGACAAGTGGGTCGCAGATAAAGGCGGCTCGCCTGATGTGTTAGCGTACTTTGTACTGGCTGGCGAAGGGCGTCTTCCGACAAAAACATCTCGGCCGATGAGATAATGACCTCGGGGCGCATTATCTTGAATACCGAACATTAGGTATAATAAAACAAAGATTGCAAACAGTATCAAATAGTACCAAGTACAATCATGCTATGATAACTTGACAACCACTCATATTTCCTTCAACACTCATCATTAATGAAGAAAGAATATTTTTCCTGGAAGTAAGCAAGATGGTAAAACACGAACAAGAAAAATATGACCAACGGAGAGACAGGCACAGCGCCAATTCCATAAACGTGCCGTTTTTCCAATTACGGTGACAAACACTAAAATTGCTGTCTACGGGTTCAGTCTATTTCTGTTGAAGAAGAGGGAAAGAATGTTAATTGACTGATTAGTTAGATGATAGTGGAGTAAGTTGCAAACTTGATGAGAGACGGAAAGTGCATTTGTTGCAATATCCGAAGAATGCGCACATATTTGAAGACTGGCTAGCGTTACAACATCGTTTGATTAACTATGCTGGTTTGACTTGACTTAGTTAAGTAATAGGTACCCAACATTTGAGTAGAACGTATTGAGGTTTCTGTGAAGTACATGATACTGAGAGCAGCGGTGGCCCAGTGGTGGCAGCCCCGACTTACGAGCAGTAAGCCGTGGGTTCGAACCCAGGCAGGCGCATTACTTTGTGTAATTTATTTCATCACCGCTGCCCTCAAAAACGGTGAAGGAAAACATCGTGAGGAAACCGGCATGTCCTAGAACTAAAAATTCGAAGACATGTGACATCTACCAACCCGCACTGGGCCCGCGTGGTGGATTACAGCCCACTCCCTCTCATTGAGAGAAGGCCTGTGTCCCAGCAGTGGGAACATAATAGGCTAATGATGATGATGACATGATACTGGCTGGTTTATCGAGTTCAGCCCAAGAAACCTTATAGCGTTGTGGGCACTTTGTTCTGGCCACACTGATTTTGTTGTTTTGTCAAGCGAAACGGTCAAGCTGACTGACTGCGTGCAATGAAACCAACAAGAATTTTGTACTACACAATAAATATGGCCGTTATTTTCTTGATCTTCTCTTCTATTGAATCTTATTTATAAAATAAATAAGTCTATTTAATAAAATATAAGTTACGTGTTCCTATGAACAGTGGCAGCAATAATATTTTATGGAGCTTGTCCCCGACGGGAGTAAGATTTAAAAGCTTTTGTGTACTGAAGCTTTTACCAAGTTTGTTGACCCTTCACATTCCGCCATGTTTTATGTACATAGTATGAGCACTATCCATTAGCGACAGTTTCGAAGAATATACAAACATTTGGATGGATTTCCTGACCGGGTACGCAGAATTTTACAAAGTATTTATCACCCAGTACTAATTGGGACCGGCGGTCGATCCCTGTTAAATACTGGTACTCAGGAGAATCCGGTTAGATTTTCTTTACAAAGGATTCTAGCGTATCATATGGATATGGATGTGTTTTCCATACTATTTTATTTGTACCTACATTTATTTATTTAAACTTCATATACAGTAGTGGTGGTATCTTGGATCATTGTTTTCTTTCTCCTTTTAAGCACTTTGCCTCCATGGCCAAGGGCGTTCTATTGGGATTACTTTAAAAAACTAATGGTATCTACTGTTCCCCTAAACATTTATTTATTTAAACTTCATGTACAATAGTGGTACATAGGCGGACTTAATGCCACAAGGCATTCTCTACCAGTCAACATTTGGGTAAAATATGACAACATCGTGATAGGGTAAAAAATATATGTAGAAATTACAGTTAACGAAAATTTGTATACTTACATAGATACTAATACAAATAAGATAGACTAATCAATATAGTTATAATTATATTTATGTCTGTAGGTCTACTATTTCAATGTATAGCACAGCATTAAAGATCACTAAGGAAATGCTATATTGATGCCATGCTATAACGAATCACAACCGTTTTACTCCAGTAATTATTATAAAAACAATTTCAAAGTCCAATTTGAATAGGATATTTTTTGCCCAAAATGCCGAGACTCGAACAATAAAACATTGATAGCAAGGTCAGCAATTTGTGAGTTTATAATTAAAAAGATTTAACAAGCAATTCATGAAAACTCCTCAGGGACGATTAAATGAGGAGTTACACAACGCCACGGCTGTATTCGAGGTGATAGGCAGTCGTGGTCGAGTCTATTGCCAATTTGCCATCGATCAACCCGGTGCATATCACAAGTTTTAAAACACATCAACTCTAAATCTGGGTTTACAATTAAAGACATCAATCAATAAACTTGATTGATGTCTTTATTTGTAAACACAGGTTAACACAGTGAGCAAGATGTTACAATTGTTATATTAAAGTTTCTCTATGTACGCCATTTGACGTCATCATAATCATCATCAGCCTATAACGTTCCCACTGCTGGGACACAGACCCCTCTATGAGAGGGAGTGGGCTATAATCCACCAAGCGGGCCCAGTGCGGGTTGATAGATGTCACATGTCTTCGATTTTTTAGTTCTAGGACATGCCGGTTTCCTTACTATGTTTTCCTTCACCGTTAAGTCTCATTTGACGTACAAAAGACTTAAGAGAGAGACTTTTGCCAATTAAGTAATTAATTAGTGCCAATGTAATTTTTTTATTAAAATGTACAAACAACAAGAAGTAGTTTTAAACAGATCCTACAAAATTTTGCAGTATTTCTTTTTTTGAAAGGCAAGGTTCAAGGAACACTACGAAGTCGGAAGCTGGATAACTTTAACTGCGCAAAAAGTGTTGGCAGATACCGCCTAAGCTCCCACTGCTAACCAAAAACTTTTGTATGACAATAAGATATGTCCTACGTCGACCTATCACAGGTGCTGGGTTTTATAAAAACAATGTCAAGGCAGGTGTTGTTTGCTTATCCTCGAATAGTAAGTGAAAAAAACTTGGTCATGCACCATGGTTTACGAGTAATTCTATGAAGTACAAAATTGTTTTTGAATTGGTATGGTATAAAATGTAATGTCGACTTCTGAGCTTCAGCCCCCTTATTCACAAACGCTCGGATTCGTATTCGATTCGGAAAGTCGTATGTCTATCTCGCTCGCTTTCGTAATACCAAAACAAGATAGACCTACGACTTATCGAATCGAAATCGAATCCGAGCGTTTGTGAATAGGGGGCCTGGTCCCGGGTTCGATAACCGGGTCGGACAAATTGTTATTGGGTTTTTCTGGATGTTTATCAGTAATTTTTCAGTAGCAGCCACGAGTCTAGATTTGTGCCCGATTTATGGCATAAATCGGTAATAGGGGGCGAGCCTATTACATGGGACTTAAAACTTAACTAACGAAATATGAGAGTAATATTAGATACACATCTGCCTAACCCTACGGGGTTACAGGCGTGATGTTAAGTTATGTTTTCGATTAATTTCTTCTGTCAATACAATTTTGGTAGTTGCACATGGTAACTCCTGCTACAACGCAATACAATAACGGAAAGAATTATTAACGGTATCTAATAATTAGGTCATACATTTACGTGAATATAGTGTGTGTCAGAAATATGTGGTCATAGTTAAGGGTGTGATGGACGTGCGGTACAGTACAGATTCTGTACTACAGCACATCAAACAGCTGTCCCATACATTTGGCTATTGAAGTTCTATATTGGACAGCTGATTATTTTTCGCTATTACGCTGTTGGTCCTATGGGGAAATTGTACCAAACCTTTAAAATACGACCATACACTTCTTATGAAATGTATGTAATAAAACAAAACCGGCAAAGTGCGAGTCGGACTCGCGCAGGAACGGTTCCGTACCATTGTTTATAAAAACGAGCAAAAATATCACTTTACAAAAAAGTGATATTTTTTGGGAGCCCCCTTAAATATTTATTTTATTCTGTTTTTAGTATTTGTTGTTATCGCATCAACAGAAATAAATAATCTGTAGAAATTCCAACTGGCTAACTATCACGCTTCATAAGATAGAGCCTGGTGACAGACCGACGGACGATCGGACGGACGGACGGACAGCGAACTCTCAGTAATAGGGTACCGTTTGACCCTTTAGGTACGGAACCCTAAAAATGGACAGGTGACCTATACAGGGTTATGTGTAAAACACCGAATTCATTCAATTTCAATATTTTTTATTTTTGTATGAAAATCTGATGAACTAAAATCTGACGAATTTTTAAAAGTCATAGAACAAAAGTTGTTGATTATGATGTTAGTAACATAGTCATGAGAGGTTGCCGGTGTTTTACAAATAACCCTGTATATTGCATTAGTCGAAGACATTATTGCTTTTGACATTATCCCTTTGTCTCTTGTTCTACAATAGTGACCATCTAGTTAGTATACGCATAATATTGCGTACAATTTCCCCTATAAACCAAGTGTGATCGTCTGATCGCCGTGCGCCGGCGACGCGGTGTCACCACGTGCGCACGCGACGCGTGATGAGCGCAATTTGGGGGACATGAGCGGGAAGTGCGAAGTCCACGGCCTTGCGTGACCCTGCCGTGCGAAAACGCAACTCATGTGGGCTGAGGTAACAGCTCTATCTTGTAGCGCGTAATAAATAAATAACTATATTTTTAAAGTTTTTATTTGGTCGTATTTTGATAGTATGATATCCCAGTGCGTTTGTTTTTATGGAGGACTAGCTGTGCCCGCGAAGAATTAGATTTTTTCTTAAATAGGAGTTACTCCTTATTAAAAAAAAAAACAGCCAAGCTTAAGTGGGAGTGGGCTGGCCACGTAGCGCAAATGCACCCGGAGAGATGGGCAAAGATCGTCACTCACTGGACGCCTGACGGAGGAAATCGCCGTCGTGGTAGACCGCGGCGAAGGTGGTGTGACGATCTGATCTTGTTTGCCGGGCGATCATGGCAAGATATCGCACAAGATAGAGAGGTTTGGAAGGAGAAATGGGAGGCCTTTGCCCAGCAGTGGGACACAATATGAGGCTTATAAAAAAATAAATAAAAAAAAAACACCTTATTATATCAGCTATCTGCCAGTGAAAGTCCCGTCAAAATGGGTCCAGCCGTTCCAGATTAGCCGGAACAAACAGACAGACAAAAATGAAAAAAAATATTTGTAAAATATGTTATTTTGGTATATGTACTGCATATACATTCACATGCATGTAGTAAAAAGCGGTTATTTTAATATTACAGATAGACACTTCAATTTTATTTATTTGTATAGATATATTTTAATATTTAGTTTTCTACAGCCTCGCTGGTGTAGTGGTAGCAAACGCTACTGCTAAGCATAAGGTCCAGGGTTCTATTGCCAAGTTGGCCATAGTGTTATTGGGTTCTTTCAATAGCAGCCACGGGAGGCAATAAGGCTATCCTATTACATAGGACTTAATCAATAATAACTGACGAAATATTGGTATACTATAAGTTACACCTTTACCTAATCTTTTGAGGATTATAACAATGACATTTAGCTTAATTGAAAAAAAAAACAAACTGGGCAAGATTTTGTATGTCTAAGGATGATATTACTTACACTTATCAAATATCTTTGTTCAATGTACACGAAAAGCGAACAAACAAATGTAACGAACTGCTTTGAGTCACCACAGACTGTACATTGGACAAAGATATTTGATAAGTGTAATAGCACCCTAAGCCATGAACCTCACTTTATGTAAGAATTAAGGTGCATAACTGCTAACCCTGTACCACTGCCCATCATAATTATAAAAGGTATTATGAATTCATGTTAATTTGTGGACAACTGCAAAATAGGATTTCATTCGATTGGACAAGCAATCCAGCCAGTACCTAGATATCTTATCGTATTTTATGTTCGCTGCAGAATTGAAAGATGCTTATGCAATCTCAAGTAGTGGATTAAGAACAAATCATTGTTGATATCAATCAGCACTTTAAAAGATTTCTTCTTCATTCTTGTAACAATATTATTGTGGTTTGTACTTAATTAGTATTTTGTTTGAATTTGGGCAAATAATATGAGATACTTCAACAAGTTGTGACATACAATTTTGCCATGGATTCAGTACATCTTCTTGACACTGGTATTTTTTTAAAATTCTTTGTACAGGCAGACCCCGTCTAGAAGACTGGAGGCAGCCTGTACCGACTTCACATTGCATGAGACCGCATAACTTTGATATGTGGCATTTGTGGTCATTATCCTCAGCAGTGAGGGCATGACGAAGAAGAAGCACTTTAGTATGGAACTGCTAATGTTTTTAGCATAAGCTAAAATCACTTTACAATGTAAATAAATGAGTTCAAATGAGTTTATCAACCTCAGTATGTAAGGTCAAGAAAGATTTAAATACCCATAATATTTCTATTAAAAAACGTAATTAAATTCTATTGTTATGTGGAAGATTAGGTAACAGTAGTACCCATTGTGTAAATAATGAGCAATTTACTCCAAGTTAATTGAATGAAGACAAATAACTATAATTAGCTTCTATTAACCTTTGGGCGTAGAGTGCACTGAATTAAATAAGGGTTTTAATGAATATCATCTAGTCAATGGAAATCAAATTGCGCCCTGGATTTAATAGGTTCACCTAATATTCAGTGTAGAATAATTACTAGTAACACAACAACAAAAAAGCTTCTCTCATGAATTGGCAAATAATGCTATGAAAAGAGGTATATGGTAGAAGGGGGGGGGGGGGCTTTGCCCTGCAGTGACACATAAATGGCTGATATAGATACAGACAAAGATATTTATGTTATGCACAGTCAACAGTAGTAATAGCAAGTTGTTGTAATAAGGACATTTTGTTACCCTCGTCACCATAACAGAAATATTATAATATTACCTATGGCATTGCCCCAAACACAAAGCCACAAAATATGTTATGTAATGCTTAATGTTTTCAATAACAACATAATAAGTAGACACTAACCAATTTAATCATCATCAGCCTATAATGTTCCCACTGCTGGGACACAGGCCTCCTCTCAATGAGTGGGAGCGGGCTTTAATCCACCACGCGGGCCCAGTGCGGGTTGGTAGATGTCACATATATTCGAATGTTTAGTTCTAAGACATGCCGGTTTCCTTCACCATTTTGAGAGCAGCGGTGATGAAATAAATTACACAAAGTAATGCGCCTGTCTGGGTTTGAATCTACGACTTACTCCTCGTAAATCGGGGCTGCCACAACTGAGCCACCACTGCTCCCCCACCAATTTAATATATAAATAATAATTATATTGCTTGGGATATTGAAATTTCTTTATTATCTCTTTTATTTATTTCTTTATAAATTGATTATATTTTTGAATATTCCTTATAAAAATAAATAAAACATTTATTATTTTTAGTTTTTTTGATTTTATCTGAACTTTGACATTTTTAATTATGATTTTATTTATATTTGTACTGCCTATGTTATTTTCCTGTATACTTATGGGTTATGCTGAAATAAATGAAATTTAATTTTATTTAAATATGTTTTCAAACTGTTAAAACATGGAACTCCTTATCAAGAAAATACTGTGTATGCATTTTGCAAAATAACAATAGAAGTACAAGATGCTATATAAAAGTAAAGCTAGTCAAGCGCTACACAGTAAAATCTAATAATCATCATTTCAGCTGAAAGACATCCACTGCTGGACAAAGGCCTCCCCCAAGTGTCGCCACATTGACCGGTCCCGTGCCACTCGCATTCAGCGAATCCTCTTCCAAAGCAACATATTCCGGTTCGCGGGCGCCACTCCAGTTTTTCTTGACCCCATTGAACAATTCAGCGAGCAATGTTCCCTGCCCACTGCCACTTAAGTTTGGCAATTTTTCGGTAAACTTGGTTCTCTTGCGGATGTCCTCATTTCTGATTTGATCATGCAAGGAAACTCCGAGCATAGCCCTCTCCATTGCCCTTTGGGTGACTTTAAGCAGCATCAGAGGTGAGCAATGAATAAAAATAATTGGGAATTTAATAGACTGATGTAGGACAGATATATTCTGACAATGATACAAAAAAAAATAATTGGTTATAATTAATTGTGTCCTGGCAAAACATAATATCATTACAGTAGGAACAAATTGTAGTTACTGAAATTATCTTCCTCAGGTATTGCTTATCTTATCTAATGTTATGTTTTGATAAAATTATAAACAAACAGAAGCGCAGAATAACAATAGGTAGTACAAATTCTGTGGATTCGATTTGAATTTTTGAAATAAAAGTATTATTAATGAAGAAGTTTATAAGGGCAACAGATTCATAGTTTGATTTAATATTTTTTTGTGAAGATTCCACACGTCAAACCACTCCCGTTATATTTTAATTATCAAAGTAATGCGACGAAGAAATTCTGGTGTTTGGTCTACGTACGAAGGTTTGTATAACGAAAGTAAGGGTAAAAATAACAAGATAATATAATTAAATCACAGTTAGGTTGTCATATCATTCATTTCTAATATAGATTTTAACTTGGATGCAAGTAAAACATGGAAATTCGAATAAAAAATCTCGCTCAGAATTTTCTTTTAGGTTATATTTTTGCGATCGGTCTATAATTTCCGTACAGCGCTAATAATAAGATATTGAAGTGGAATACTCACCTAGTGTTCTTATAGGTCCACTGCGTATGTTACACTTGTAAATTATCACCAAATTTTCAAATAAATTTGAGGTAAACACTAGCGGGATTCCTAACGTCCAGCAAATCCGAACTAGTCAGTGTTGTACTTTGCTTTTCATACTGACACTAATTCGATTTAATCGATTTTGCACTTATAAACTAAGTTTTGCTTCCCTTATAATGCGATTTTAGACATTCAAGTTTTGCAAGCTACCAATAAAATTTGTTCGAGAACTTATGAAATACTTTGTATCATTCAAATTTTGGAAGGAATCTCTTTGAACATATATGTTACCAATTTCAACTCGATTCTGAAATCGAGTTGAAAATCTATAAAAGCTGGAAGCACTAAACGTGTTGAATGTGTCGTATTTTTGTTTGGGGTGGGGGATTACTCGGTTCGACCAATCACAGACCTAGAATAGACATGAAGAAGGTGGCGTGATCGCTACGTCACCGTATACACCACCATAGAGTACTATAGCACAAACGAATCAATAATACCTGACAATGAATGGAATACATACAATACTATATTACATCCTAATGGCTAGTGAGATGCGGTAATTAAAAATGTGGGTTGCAATACTTGTAACGTTTGTGTTTTAATTGCCTTTTTACATCATTTTATATAGTCATAATCCTGTACTTTGTTTTTAACTCAGATGACATCTATCATGTTATTTTTGAAGTAAGAACATTTGCATTTTAACATGTTAAAACTGTTCTTAATATTCATTTATTTTTGTCGGGTAATTTGATATGAAAATTATTAGTTGGAAGCGATCCAATTATTCATTTCAGTACAACACTATTCACTACTTTCATAGATGGCGCTATTTTCAACTATTTTAAGATTGTATGCATTACGGCAATAATATTATTGTTCTCTCGGTAGGCAGAGATGTAGGCAGGCATTTATGTTAAGTCACATAGAGCAAGACTATTAACCGCATACAAATCAGGAATCTGAGCAGCAGCTCTGAGTTCACTAAACTATGTGAAATTACTAATGACGAAATGTAAGGGAACTGGAACTCCTCTGCATAACACTTCGGGAAATACAAGAGTGACGTAATAAAAAAAATCACGAAATCTTTTTAGTGACAAAATATGAATCTATTTCTTCTTCTTTGGCAATGTCGATGGCAGTGACCCCAGACTTGTAATGGACCTTGTTTTACAAAATTAAATAAAAGGTATCAGTATGTTTGCCATCAAAAATTTAAAAACAATAGTTCTGTCAAATACCCAAGAAGATCGTTCCGTCATTACATTATTTATTTACACCATTTTTATCTATTTCGTTGATAGGTACTTATTTAGAATTAAAATTCTTTCAAAATGTTCAAGAATTATAAAGATTTGTGTGATGTGGTGTCCCTTTTGGTGTACTGTACCAACGACCGATCCTACCTCTTCACCAAAGAGACGAGCGGAGAAGCATGGTTACCTTCCAGCAAATGTGAGAAGAGCTGCTGGAGAATGACTACTCAAAAAATGTTTTCTGAGGTATTTATTACCCAACTTGATAATTTGTGTATTTGGGAGAGAAGTGCACATAGGGCAACATATTTAGAAACTAGAGTCTGTAGGCCAGTGATGTGGTTACCTGTTCCCTGCCCGTGATGGCGATAAAACAGTGTTGCCCATAGGTCTGTTGACAGTGACACACACAGACATACTACGGATACTACCACTGTCGCTAAAGGATTTTTCTTTGAGCCCTGCTACGTAGTGGATCAATTAGACTAGCCTTGTAGAAAGTGCACCGCTGATGCTGAGGCAAGCGAATTCTCGTGCCCTCTCTTACAGTTCCTGCTACCGCTACTATATCTTTCTACTTCATCTCCGTAATTGCGCGATTACGTCTTTTAGGCTCAACAAGACTTTAATTTCCCTACATACTTATTCATTTTCATCTTACATACAAACTCAAGGCTTTTTCCTATGGGGTAAGGAAGAAGCTACAGGACGCCATCTGCTATGATCCTTACATATTCAATTTCTATCCAATTATTCTTGATGATTTCTCGCATAATTTTCGGCAGTTGTTCGGCGTGGACTCTGGTACCTCTTGCCAACCCATCCGCGTGTATAAGATCTGGTTGCCGAATCATGCCCTGACGTGCGTTTACCATACCGTGTACAGGGCGGTCGTCAAATCGGATATTAAGAAGAGGCTGAAGAACAAAGCTGTTAGTATCGTGAAGAAACCTGCTCTTCGTAATTGTCTTTGAAAAATATACGAGACATCCACGGACAAACGATAAACAAGTATTCGGATCACATCATTCCGAACCCCCAGAAATAAATTTCTCGTAGGTATTTTTTAAATCTGCTGTTTCTCCAAAAGTGCAACACCTGCATGGTCAAAACAAAATGTAAGGCGTTTTTTTTTTAAACCCTCTCTGATTTTGTATTATTGTTTATAATTATTAGATATTCAATGCAGTATTAGAAAATATATTTAGGCAACTTAATTGGGAAACTTTCGGTATTCAAATAAACGGGGAAAAACTACAACACCTAAGATTCGCAGATGACCTCATTTTGTTTGCGGAAGATCCTATCACACTAAGAACAATGTTACAACAACTAACAGCTGAAAGTAAAAAGGCAGGTTTAACGATGAATATCAGTAAAACAAAATTGATGACAAACAAGACCGAAGTCAAAATTGAGGTGAACGAAGAAGAGATCGAATGGATCAATCTCCAAAACGGGCGTATTCGTGTGATTGCTCTGGTGCTTTTCAGATATTGATATTTAATGGTAATTATATATCTCATTAAAAGTAATAATATTCAAATGTTATATGTTTACTATTGGCCTTCAATTTACACAAACAGTGGAAATATTTAAGTTCAAAAAATTTCACGACCAGAGCAATCATAATTGGTGCCAGAGCGATCATAAATAGTAAAATCAGTGAAACAAAAAAAATATAAAATATTATTTATTTAGCCGTTTCAGTCATATTCAGTGTACCTACCAAGTGTAACAAGATTATATGTAAGAAAAATGTAGTATTTTAGAAAAACTTCTATATTATCAGTCATACATATTAAAAATACGGAATCTTTTATTTAGAATAATCGCTAAAATAACAAATTAACATTATTGTAAAATCAACTTTTGGCATAGCTTCATTTCTTTGGACTTAATTAAAGATAAATGAGACAAAATTAAAAACCTTTTGAAATCTACTATTAAAACAGTCTTTTACATTTATAAAATGACTTAGACTCATTTTTTTTTAAAGTAATTAAAGAATTTTGTCATGTTCATGATCAAATTCTTAGAAATAAACAATTTATAAACGTAACCTTTTGTAATCATAATGCCTATAGAACTCAGAATCATGACTAAAATAACAGTATTTTCATGATTATCTAAGAGATTTGTAATAATCAAATTTTCCTTAACTATATCTTTAGTGGAAAGTAAGTAAATTAAAAAGAACAACACAAAGTAAATGCAATTCAGATGATTAGATCAAATTAAAATATTGTTTTTAAATGGATGTAATTTATGATAACAAATTTTCATAAAAAGTATAAAAAATACAATTTCTATAAGGCTTAGTGGATCAAAAAACTAAGAAAATAAGGTTTATTGGAAGCTCAGAAAATGGAATAGTCTCCGGAGTCGGAGTCGGGTAAAACTTCTTTTTGCAAGGAAGATAAAACCACCTCGGAAATACTGGGAGTAATTAAATTTTCACAGTCAATCAATATATGGGACTTCATCCGAAAAACTGTCCGGCAGGTCCGAGTCATGTAATGATTGATTATTTGGCATTTGTGGGAGCTGAATTTGCTTCTCCTGAGTGCATTTTTTGGAACGCTTAATCAGCGAAGGGGCCGTGGCTTGCATTCCTTGATGCCCGTGACATGTTCCTATCTGCAACAATAGTTGCCATTAAATTTTAGAGAAAAAGGGGTTTTGGGTTTAGGTTACCCGACGAAACCCAGAAAAGATTATAAGTTAAAGGTTATATGTATAGTTCATTGTTTTTTATAGATACAGTCCGGAACTACTCTTAAAATAGATTTATAACGCATTTTAATGCAAAATATCATCGCTCTGGTCTTTTTGGACAGAGCAATCAGAGCCATAGCGATCAGAAAAAGTCACAAAATCATAAATATTGCCGAATTAAAAAGCAATAGAAAGTTGTGATTAATTCTCATAAAAAACATCATAACGATCCATTAATTCACATAACAAAGACATTCACAAGGTTACTATTGAATTTAAATAACGTGCCATAGCAATCATAAAATTCGAGAACCAAATCCAGAGCAATCATAAACTTACCGTCGTAATTTTGGAACGCGGGAACGTGGCACATAGATCAGCTCCTAGGCGGTTAGACCACTTCTGGCGTTGCAACGCAGCTGCGCAGGAGGGGACTAGAGTGTCTATGTCGCGTAACTAGGGATGAGCGCGATGTTTTACCTCAGCGCAGAGCGATGACATAAAATGTCCGGTCACGATTTTAAATTAAAATTGTGGTAAAAGTATTATTAATATAACTAAAAATATTTTATTACTATGAAGATTAACTATTTGTTATGTCATTTAAATAAGTGGTTTGGTATGATACTTCTCATTAAAAAGTTAAAGAATATTTTTTTCATTCAATCGGGAGTTGGGTCAACCCAGAGCGATCAGGATTTTAGGGTTTAAGATTTTTTTTTTAATATTTAAAATAAACTTATTCATAATATTAGCCTTGTATCACGTAGATTGGACACCGAACTGTCTATAAAAAAATATTTTTAAAACGTTTTACGATTTTAAAATGGGTTTATCCTGCCCGACACGAAAAAAAATGCCTCTGGAGATCGACCCGAATACGTAAAAGAGTATATTTACCTACCTAGGTCAAGTCATATCGGTTGAAGACTTATCAATTAAAGAAGTAGAAAGACGAGTAAATAATACCTGGCAAAGATACTGACCAGTATCTTTTCCTTAGGGAAATTATGAAAAATAAATCTATACCAATCTCGGAAAAGAAAACTGTCTACAACACTTGTTTACTTCCATGTCTCACCTACGGCTGCCAGACCTGGCCACTAACACAAAATTGAGCACAAACTGGGTGTATGCCAAAGAGGAATGGAAAAAAGTATGTTGTGACGAAGGTTGAAAGACAAGTGGAAAGCTACAACAATTAGGAGCATCACCAAAGTAGCAGATGTTCCATTTCATTTTTTTACTATAGTAAAAACACGAACCTTGAAATGGAAATGGACTGGTCACATGATGAGATCAACAACAGGAAAGTGAACCAAAAAAGTAACAGAATGGTACCCGCGGGACGGCTAAAGACGTAGAGGAAGGCAGAAAAAAAGATGGGAAGACGATCTGCCCAAAGGTTGGAGAAGGACAGCATTAGACAGGCAAAGGTGGAGGGAACTTGAGGAGGCCTATGTCGCAAGACAGCCTGACCTGGTAACTGATATTAAATATTAAGTTAAGTATACACAAACAGGAAAAACATATTAATAAGTATAGTTAGTATAGTATAGTTAAGTATAGTAGTTAGTATAGTTTTATGTTTTTTTTTTCTTATATTACAAATTGTGCAAAGGTCAGAGTAAATAAAGGCTATTTTTATTTTTTATATAATTATTATTTTTTGATACCCTACATCAGCACCTAAAATATAAACCAGGGCTTTTTTCGTGTATTTTTACATTGTTTGACAAATTCAAAACTAGATTTTACAAAAAAAAAAAAAACAGACCTCTGCGATGCTTTTTCAGCGAATTATCGATAATGTGCTTGTCACCGTTTCGATGGCGCGGCCGATGGCGGATGGGGGTTTAGCCTTACAGCTCCTAAAATATTTTTTTTTTTTTTTTATTTTTTATTTTTTATTTATAATCTTGCAATCAGTCGGTAGACTATGAGCAGATGAGATGAAATAATTTTGTTGCTTTCAGAGCAAAATCCCCTTTGGGAAAATCTCCATAGTGATTTAAGTGCAGCTGTCAATTTCCAAAATATGCCGCCTTTTCAGTCTGCGTATTGATTCGGGAATAGTTAACTGCACTGCTAGTTGGTTCGGATGGATTGCAAGTCGTGCTTTGTATTTGGAACAGGACGATCTTATCTCTTCCTTTACTGTCTTGATATTTAAATGTTCATGTACTTCCGAGATTCTTAAGAACCATGGCGAGTTGGAAATTTGCTTCAGGATGTAATTTTGAGCCCTCTGTATTATGCTTATGCTGGAGTCACATGCTGAACCCCATAGTTCGATCCCATATGCCCATATAGGTTTGAGCATGGTCTTGTAGATTAGGAGCTTGTTGTCTAGAGATAACTTGGAGTTCCGGCCGAGTAACCAGTGAAGTTCCCTGTATTTTAGGTTTATTTCATCTCTTTTCTTTTCCATGTGTCTCCTCCATGTAAGTCTGCGGTCTAGGTGCATTCCCAAGTATTTAGCTGAATCACCTTGTGGAAGAAGATTATTACGCATCGAGACAGGTGGGCAGTTTCCCCTGCGTAAAGCGAATGTTACATGGACCGATTTATTGGGACTAGCTCTTATCCTCCATTTGGTCAGCCACTTGACAACGTTATTCAAAGCGCTCTGCAGGATTACGGAAGCTTCGGTAGGACAACTGCTGCATGCAAGAATTGCTGTATCATCCGCGTATGTCGCTACTGTAACATTTTCATCCTGTGGTAGATCGGAGGTATATAAAGTGTACAGCAATGGGCCCAGAACGGATCCCTGAGGCACTCCAGCTAAGATAGGGTGAAATCTTGATGTGCACTCATCCTCCTTTATTTGGAATATTCTATCCCTCAGATATGATTCAATGATATTAAAGAAGGAAGATGGTAGAAGGGCTTTTATCTTGCATAGCAAACCCCTATGCCAAACTCTATCAAAGGCCTGCTGGATATCAAGGAATGCAGAAGAACAGTATTCTTTCCGTTCGAGTGCTTGCCGGACCGTTCTGCAAACTCTATGGATCTGTTCCACAGTGCCATGTTGCTGTCTGAAGCCAAACTGGTGGTCAGGGATTATAGATCTCTGGCCAATTTCATATAGCATTCTGGTTAACAATATTTTCTCAAATACTTTTGAACTTATCGGTAGTAGGCTGATAGGTCGGTAGGAAGTGATTTCGTGAGGCGGTTTTCCCGGTTTCGGAATCATTATAACTTGCGAAACTTTCCACAACGCCGGGAAATAACCGGTTCTGAGAATACCATTAAACAAAGTTGCAAGATATACTGTGGCTTTTCTTGGCAGTTCCGAGAGGACCCTTTTGTCAATGAGATCGAATCCAGGTGCCTTTTTGTCATCCATTTTTCGAATAGTTTTAATTACTTCTTTTGGGCTAACATGTTTCAGTGGTAACTCCAATTGAAAGGGTTGGCTCAGAATGTTGTCAATGTCCGAATCGTCAGTTTGTGGATCAGCTTCGTTTGGAGTGAATACTTCAGCCAAATGAGTACCAAATGCATCCGCTTTTTCCTGTTTCGTTCTTGCCCATGTATTGTTATGTAGCCGAATTGGCGGCTTAGGATCTGAGGGTTTGTTCAGTATTTTACAAGCGCGCCACAGTGAGTAATTGGTAGCATTTGTAGCTGTAAGAGACTCCAAGAGAACCTCCATTGAGTCATCGTTGGCTTTAGCAATGCATGCTTTCAATTTCTTGATTGCATTATTGAGAGCAGTTTTGTCAGCTGGGTGTCTGCTAGTTTGCCATACTCTTCGAAGCCTCCTTTTTTCCAGAACTTGCTGTTTAATGTCTGCTGAAATTTTGTTTTTTCTTGTTGTTATATTTGAAATTTCTGGAGTACAATTCCAACAAGCCGATTGGATTGTAGTCGTGAATTTAGATGCTGCCGTGTCTATCTCATCTTCAGTTTTTAGGGCCACATGTAGACTTAGCTCTTTATTTATTATTTCACGAAAGGCGTCCCAGTCAGTTTTCTTGTTATATAATGACGGTCGTCTTTCCTGGCTGAGTACATTAGTACTGACTGTGAGTATCACAGGAATGTGGTTGGACGATCCGTCAAGGCTGGACTCAACTTTGAAGAAAAGACGTGACAATCCCTTCATTATAAAAAAGTCCAGAACGTCCGGTAGTCTGTTTGGGTCGGTGGGCCAGTGTGTTGGTTCTGGTGTAGAGATAGTGGTCAAACAGTTTTTGTCGACGCTGCTTTTCAGAATTCTGCCTCGCGTTGTTATTAACCTAGAGCCCCAGTGCAGATGTTTGGCATTCCAGTCGCCCCCAGCCACAAATCGAGGTCCCAGACTTTCAAAGAACTCATTAAACTGCTCCTCTGTTAATCTGTGCTTCGGAGGGCAGTAAACAGCTGTGATATTGAAATTTCCATTTCGGTCCGAAATTGCAACTGAGGTGCCCTGGATGTGCTCTGAGGAAAATTTCGGGAGCTCGTAATGCTCTATGGACGACCTTATTATAACGGCTGCTCCTCCGTGTGCTGTGCCATCAGGGTGGTTTGTGGAGTAGACGTAATACCCTTTCATCCTAACCAGACTACTGGAGACAAAGTGGGTTTCCGAAATGAGGAGAATGTCCAGATCATGTAAATGCAGTAACATTTCCACTTCATCTTTATTAGGTGCCAGGCCATTGATGTTCCAGGTTGCTATCCTTAACGGAGTCATTTAGACAGTTTGGAGACTAGTGTAGTTATGAGTTGCAAAAGCGTACTCATTTGTTGTAAGACTAGATCTAGTTTTTCGGATTGTTTGATGAATATGTTTTCAATCAATTTGAATGAATCTTGCTCAGCTCCTAAAATATAAACCTAGGATTTTTTGCTATATTTTTACAAATCCAGTCTATTATTTACCTAAATTTCAGGTCTCAGCAACGCTTAGTTATAAAGATCTCCGTGGCCGCGCGGTTCTTGGCGTTTCAATGTCGCGTTCAAACCCTTACAACTTTTTAACCATACCATAACTTTTTGACAAATTTATGGTTTTCGGAATCAAGTTTTACAAATTATTACAAAACAATGGCAATTTAAAAAAAAAACGCTATTGCCATGATGTCCTTTTTATTTATTTACCGATGAAAAATTTCTGTGTGGGTGTTCGGAATGTACTACATACCTACGTGGTAACCGTATGAGGGTCGATGTCCCTTCCAGCACATGCGAAGCCAAGCGGAAATTATCTCAGTGAAATAGGTATGTAGGAGGTATGTAGGTATTTAGCAATTAGTCACTCCGTAGTAACTTGCGATCTTGCGTAGATTTTGTCAAGTCGCGAGCTCAGGCCTCTTGACGTCATGAGAGGCCATTGCATAGTCAATCAACCAGTTGGTCCGGAAAAGTGACACGGAAATAGAAAGGGTAAGTCAAGTTTGGCGGATACCAGAGGTTTACAAATACTTGGTGAGTTGGGAGAGAGAGAATGCGATTCGTGAGTATATCCAAGGGTTGAAACTCAATAAGGTGATCAGCGTAGTATGTTTATTAAATATAACTGGTGTGATAGTAAGTGTTTGTAACAATCCAGGGTATGCGGAGCAAGATGCAGTGGCTCAATGCAGCGGAGCTGGACCGGCAACGAGCCCACTTCTGCCTGCGCAGTCCTGAGATCATTCTGTTCTCGCAAATGGCTAGTGGCGGCGACGAAGCTATAGATCCCGAAAAAGATGCGGTAAATACACACACATGACACCACGCATATAATCCCTAAAGTGATATAGGCAGAGGTCTACCTCAGTAGCTAAATTCACATTAAAATTTTGCTAGTTATGTGTAAAGTAATGCAGAGAATATTAAATGGGACTCAAGAATATAATCAACGTTAGTTATTATTTTAAATTGTCATGGGCACTAACACCATAAATATATTGATATTGATGGTGTGTTGTGTTGTAGTGCCCATGACAGTTTTAAAAAATCCCGTTTCTATTGAGAAACGGGATTTTTACCGTGTGATTTGTCTGCGCATAAACACTCACCCGAATAACTTCAGTTTATCCGTGATCATGGCGTTTGCAACAGCGCCGAAATATCGGGAACTCGAAACAAAAATTTGGACATAGTAGGATATTAATCATATCCCGTTCCAAGTACTTATTATATTACTTATTATTGATTTATAATTATTATTTTCTTTGTAATCACATTTTTATACCTGCAAGTTACAAGCTGTGCCTAGTTCAAAGTTTTATGTTAGTTGGTATTTAAAACTGAGTTCCTTGTACGTTGTGTTTAAGCTAATAAATCAATTGTAATTTCATTCACTCATTCTCATCATATTGAAAATTCGTAGTGGCTTTGTAAGGAGCTAGAAAATGGCTCGCTGGTAGAGATCTGCGAAGAGAACGTGGTGGTGGGGGTAGACGTGGCGGGTGGTGCGGTGGCCATGGCGTCGCCCAACCTACAGCTGCTGCAAGCGGCCGGCTACAACCGCGACGGTTAACTTCCCATATTATTAAGCTACTGGCACGGTATTCCATGTAGTGTGTTGGGTACAACTGCTATGGGTGAATTTCCCAAATGACTTATTTTTTTGTCTTCGGTGAAATTTGTATTTGAAAAAAGGAATATCGATCTGAATTATATTTTTTAGTATTTAATAGGTAGTTATTGGGTTGTGGCAAAAATATAATTTGCCTAGGACTATTTACAAAGGTTGAAATAAATTCATAAACCTCTATTTTTTTCAAATCGGTGCTGTCCCTCTACTTTTTTTACAAACAAAAAAGCTTATACACTAATAGAAATAAGTAAGTTAAGTATATAACTTATTCTATTTTATAGAATATTAGTTTTGTTATTAATATATAGCATATTTTATTACATAATTAACGATTATTATTACTGAGAGGCACAAACGTACCCTGTCCTGAAAAATGTTCTCATATCGCTGGACAAAAGTAATTTAAACCTATCTTTACATCGACGAGTCCGACAGCGTCCCCACCCCAATTTTATTTTCCTAGTTAGTGTGTGCTAGTGCGCAGTCAGAACGGATTTGTGTCAAATCGCTGCATATTCTTGCCAATAACATAAGTACGCCATTTTAGTTGCTCCCGGACAATTATTTTATGTTATCGGTGGTTGCATTTTTCTAGTGTAATGAGTAGTTTTATTTTTGTTGTTTTGTTCTAACACAGGTAGTAAGTAAATTAGCTTCATTGACTGTTATTGAATTTATCCTAGATATTATGCATTTTTTCTAATTTTCGAAAAAGTGTGTTATTTCTCACGTCGCTGTTCTCATATCGCTGTAATCGGTGGTCTTTATTACCACCGATGTGATAATTTACACCGAAAAAATCAATCGGTGTCTTATATCTAATATCGGTGTTTTGATTCATGATCAACGCACAGTTTTGTCACATCGGTGGATTACTTTATCATATCGGTAGATCATTTTATCATCTCGGTGATTCGTTTTATCATATCAGTAGATCCCGTGTCATTTCGTTAAGTAAAGTATAATACTATTACAAAGACAATGATTTTTTTTATTTTTTTATTCATAGTACCTATAGTAAATATAATAAAAAAGAAAGTAAATATAATAAAATAGGTACATAATTTAAAAAAAATATATTTCATCTGAATTTCTAAGAACTCAGTTCTCTTTGGATGGGATCTACTTACATAAGACCCTCAGTTCAGGTCTTCAGTTCTAAGTCACCCTTGTAAAAATATATAGGTACCTACAAACTATTTCATTTTTTGATGTTCAAAGACTGATAGATTATCATATCGCTGGATATGTACATCATTTCGGTGGATAAACTTATCATACCGGTGTACAGAAAAAATAATCGGTGCCGGTTTGTCATATCGGTGGAAACCAGAATTCAAACTGAATTTTCTCCTTAGTCTTAAATGATACGTTGATGATATTAAATTTGGGAATATTTGATATCTTAAAGGTAAACATTAAACCTGAAAAATATACAAAAAAAATATAAATGAAAAAGTTCACCGATATGATACAAAAAATGGCATTTGTTGAAATTCACCCCTATACTACTATATTGTCTCGCTCAGGATACGTACAAAAGTTTGCATAAAAAAAAATATATGATCGCGAATTGTTCACACCGCCATCGCCAGCGAGTACTCTGTCAAACAAGCAAATAGTTTTTAGTTGCTAGCTCTATACTATGAGTAGATTCTCGCTAATCGGCTGAGGGACAACTAGGTGCTCCAAATAAGACAATATGATAAAATAGACCACACTCACTTAGATATTTTCCATCTGCGGATGGATGATTAGTGTTTCTGGGGAAGACCAGGAGGTCTACTCTGTTTCTCCGAAACGTAACTTCGGCAACGAACGAAAATTAAACGTAGTATCGTTTGTGACCCTACACTATATAATTTGCGGACGCACACAAGAAATTCGAATTCACAGATAACGAATGTATTGAATGTTATTGTGTGCGTCCGCAAATTATATAGAGTACGGTCACAAACGTAACTACGTTTAATGTTCGTTCGTTGCCGAAGTTACGTTTCGGAGAAAGAGAGTAGGCCTCCTGACGCGTTTTGTGATGTTATCTTCGAAACTACAGTTCGAACTCCCATTTAGAAGCTGCACTTCCAAGACCCTAAGGAGTAGGTACTGACATGTGGTTTAAATTGCAGATCAAATCAGAATGTATAGCGAGTTTGTGCTGATGGTATTCCCCGCTATATACATGAGCGTCCACGTCTTCTCACATTTTATGATCGATCTCGGCTGGCAGAGGTCGCAATGTCAAAGTCTCTTCAGGTAACTATACGTCATCCCATTTCAGAACAAAGGTTTCCTCCATTTTCCGTTACGTTTCACACCAGCGACACATTTGCCTGTTAACGGGCATCGTCGCCTAGCCATTCACAAGGGAAGTTAAACGTAACTTCCCTTATGAATGGGAACGTCCAAATAAAGCATGAAGAATATGCAAGGATATAGGTACGCGGAGAATACGCAGCACGTGGCGTTCTGTAGTTTTAGCTTAGGGCGCGTTCCCACGGTATCGTGCCGACAGATTATCGTGTCTTTTAAATCGTCGTGGCTTGTATATTTAAATGGAGGTGTTCACTTATAGAACGACACGATTAACTATCGTCCACGACTTTTTTCCGGTGATAGCAGATTGTCAAGTTAATCGGTATAATGATGGGAACAGCTATTACAGGGATTAATTAATCGTCACGACATAGTGGGAACGCGCCGTTACCCCCATGCGATGAAGTGTGTCTATATAAAAAACTTTTTAGCAAAAAATAAAACCGACTTCTAAAACACAACATAGTAGAAAATAACTTTAGGTTCAGAAGTCGGTGACTTTTGTTTGACTGACTCAATTTTTTCCATTTTTTGTTGTAATATCTTATATATAAACAATACATGTCATGGTAATAGGCTTATCCCCAATAAAAGGGAACTTAACACACCTATCCATCGAAATGTGGATGTACAGCAATGCACACATCTGCGTACCCCTCAGAGCATACAGGCGTGATGTTAATTTATGATATATCGTGTAAACAATACACATCCAAGCGATAGCAGCAATCACGACAGATTTGCCGTCTTTAATTAAAGAGTTTCATTGTATATCTGGGATCAGCATCTGAACTTCACCAACTTTAAACGGGAACATCGCGTAACAAACCGGAAAACCTTCAGACTAATTGATAACAAAACCGAAAATATAAAAATTTAGGAATTATAAAAATAGGAGTAATGATAAGTCTGAGTTGTTATATTAGGAATTTTCAACCATTCGGAATTATTGTCATAATTCATCGGCATTTTGAAATTCGGCCTTGTGACTATCGGCATAAAGTTTTTCGTATTTATGTAGTGTACCCATTCGAATTGATAATCTCCTCCTTTTGGAAGTCGGCGTTCGGAAGCATTAAGCGTGCCGATGTCCAGACATCTCCTAATAAATCCGTGCCATGACGATATCACGTCGATCTACTTGGCAGTGTTTCTAAAGGTGAATGTAGTTTTGTTTACTGGTTCATTTGTTAGAGCGGCAGATGTGACAGGCAGAGGTGGGCTGTCCTTCCTGGAACTGATGCTGTGGACAGCGGCATTGGAGCCTGCCACTCCGCACAGCGGACTAACAGCAGAAATACGGTGCAGATATATTTTTAGGTGAGTGAGCCCATAATTGCTAGTTCGGAGGATATAATATAGCTTCATCGCACGCAAACGCTATTCGAGCCAGATCAAGACCCCGGTCCCCCACGACTGCTACAATCCTACCCTACATAACCTTTTTTTTCAAAGGGAAAATCCTCAGGAACTCTCCGTCTGAGATGAGCGGAGGATTATGATTATGTCAGAATCCCGCTGACTAAAAACCGCCCAACTGCGAGTCTTACTCGCACACACAGGGTTCTACAGCATAAAACAATTTTTTGAACGGTCATTCATTAGTTTACACTCAACAGCAAAACGAAATTGGTTTTTCATAGTATTTTAATGAAAAACAAAGTTACTGCAGTTTGATGAAAAAGTCCCATATCTCAAAAACTAAACTTCAAATCTTATTCAATCCAATTTTCGTTGAAAGTTTTTTTTACGTTCTACAATCCTACACTTTGCCATAATTTTCCTCCTCTTACTTTAGAAATTAGAGGAGCACTCATTTTATCACTTTGGAGTGTCTACTGTCTATCTTTCAAACGATTGACTTTGATTAAGAATGCTAATGGTTAGTTGGAACCACAATATCATTTTTAAAGACGTATCTATAGACACCCCGTAAGTATAGGTTTGATGAATTGTTTTTTTTGGTTTCAGTTCCATGAATGGGGTAAAAATAAAATAAGGGGATAATTTTTTGCGGATGGGAAATCATCAAATGACTTCTCCCGCTCTGGGCGGAGCGGGAGGGAGTGTCAGACTTGACACTCCCTCTTGACATGTTCCTTCTTAGCCCTTTGTGTTCCAGGCCCGCGGTATCTCTTTCGAACAACCCGCAGCCCTGGGACAACCCGCAGCCCTGGGGGGGGCGCCCCCTTAACCTTTTTTTAACCTACCAAGTTTCAACTGTGTAGTCTTAATATTTTCGGAATAAAGTGGCTGTGACATACGGACGGACAGACAGACAGACATGACAAATCTATAATGGTTTCGTTTTTTGCCATCCGGCTACGGAACCCTAAAAACCCACTGTTTCTAATTCTACTATAGATTATACTGTTTGGGCCCAAGAAATAACTGATGGCCACGTTTATTGCGAGGTCAGGATTGTTGTTTACATCGTCAAGGATGCAGGTGAGCGCACGTTTAGGTCACCCCGGCAGGTGAGACACGGTCGTATCACGGCTACCCCATTGCTTCTTTAGCTTGCTATTGCTTTGGGCTTTGCCGAATAGGACGGGATTTTGCATACAAAATACCATCTCTCTTAACTATCACTTCTTCGATTTCACTCAGGTACTTCGATAACAATCACGATATGAAGCTGGAGTATGTGGAGTTCAAAGAGCTGGTGGCGGCGGCCCGGGCTTCCCGGCAGTTGCCCATCGACGCTCTCAGTGTCGCCAGAGATGCTGATGTCTGTCTCAGGTTTGAACACGCTGGCTATTTCAAAGTTTGACCATTTCATTACTTAGCATAATCCCAACTATGTTGGGATCCACTAACAGTATTTTACATGGAGCGATTGCCTATCTGACCTGCCCTCCAGGCCTACCTCCCCAGTTGGAGGGTAACACGATACCACGATTTAAGGTTATGAGAGGCTCGAAATTCAAAGTCAGCGACTAAGTCAACGGTCATCCTGAAGTTTCAGGCCGTGTTAAGAGTCTATATATATAAAGTTCTCTCGTATGAGTTCAAAAAATAATCAACCATTAACGTGCTTCCCGTGGCACAGAGGGGTCTGTGTTTGTCACAATTGTTCATTGGTCGCCCATCCACAGACCTTTCTCGGTAAGCGTAGTTTAACCTGGAAAATCCGATTGCACTGTACAATTATTTCATTTAAATCATAAATTTATTGTCTCCAATCCCTACTAGGGATTACTTTAATCTATATATAAGCTATGTGAAATTTGCAGGCAGCTAGGACTGCAGCCAAACTGTCAACTGCCTCTGGCGGAGTTCCTTCGAGGAGTCAGTGAGCTTCGACTGAGAGGCACCAGTTCCTTACTGCGAGCGCCCAGGAGTATATCTGCTTATATCATGGACCTGCAGTAAGAACTTTACTAACATAACCGCAAGGATTTATTGAAATACAAGACGTGCGCCCCATTAAGTTTAATACATATATGATGGCTCATAAGTAGATCTAGCATCTATTTGTAGGAAGAACTCACGGTTATGTATGACAAATGGATTCTGAATGGATTACGTGATTTTCAGAGAGCGGAGTAAAGACTATAAAGCTTCAACGTCGGCCATGCCAAAAGTGTCTGTAACAGGTAATGATTATCACTTGTAGCTTTATATAACCTCCTAATTAATGCTTAAATCCTTGGCCACTCAAAAGGCGACAAAGTCAGCTATTTGATGCGTTTGACCGTAGTACCGATGAAAGTTAGCGTTTAGTGTTGGTGTGGTGTACACGTATTTAGAGGAGAGGACAGCCAAGAGGGCACCACGATTCAGAAAACGACAAGTAGGTCGCTTTCTGACTAAAAGAAAATTAGAGAGGACTCTAGCAGACTGTTATAGGCTAATGATGTTCACGTAGCGATAAGTGTATGCAGGCAGGCCCATTGGTAGCCCTGTGGCCAGAGTTGACGTGTCGTAGGTCGTGGGTTCGAACCCAAGCAGGCACTTTACTTTGTGTACATTATTTCATCACGACTGGTCTCAAAACGGCGAAGGAAAACATCGTGGAGTAACTGGCACCAGGAACAGAAATTCAACGACTGTGCTGTGGCCTCGTGGTGAATTATGGTCCACGCCTCTCACCGAGAGGAAGTTTGCGTCCCAGTAGTGGCATCATTATAGACGTGTCTATTAATGTTGTAACGGTACATATGCGTGTGTGTGCAGGCCTGGCAGCGTTGGGGCAAGAGTCGGGCGCGAGCACGCCGGGCTGGGCGCGGCGCGCGAAGCACAACGACTACAGCATGGCCGTGCACACGGTGCGCTTGCACCGCCATCCGCCCAACGACCTCATCGAGCTCACCAATTTTGACGGCAAGTTTATTCAATTACTACTTTTTACTTGATGACTGTGGCAAATTTTGATCACGACGGCCATCTCAACGAATATCAGTAAAATATGGTGAGCAAGTAAGTATGCACAGAGTCGTGCCCGGGACGTGGATGGACCATACCCAGTCAGGGGTTCAAAATCAAAATTCATTCATTTATTTCAAGTGAACCAGTTACAGGCAGAATAAAAATGAAGCTACAGTTCCTGTCACAAGATCCGACATAATAACTGTGAAAGTACTGTAGTTGCCCATTCCAAAGCGTAGATCTCTATGGAGAAAATGGACAAGGAACTCCATGGATACTGTTTCAAATCAGAATATCAGGTTCAAAAAATTATGTCAGTGCGTACATTCCAGTACACACACGTCCGTGTCTGGGCCGGTGACAGACATGAGTGAACCAGTTCATCTAAAATTTACGGACCAATATTTTCGGCGGCGGCGGCTGGGACGTCAGGTTTTCTCCCTCTCACGTTCCGCCGCCTCCTTCGCTAGCATTACTGCTTCGCAGAAGGAGGCGACGACTTCCCATTCCCTCTCGCTCCGGACCATGGATTGAACCAGGGCCGGACGCGAGAGGTCGCCGCCGCCAATCGCTGCTACGAGGACACGGCGGTGCTCAGCCCAAGCGGAGCAGACCTCCACCCCGATTAGTTTCCTCCCGCCCGATTCGGTGCAGGAACCTCCCGAAACAACCGTGTCCGGTGAGGACCTGCGTCAGGCGGAAGGTGAGGGCGCCGCGGCGCCTCTCAAGCCACTTCTCAAAGAGGGGACTTATCGCCACTATTGTGGCGTGCCCTGCACGTGGTTGCGACAGTCGCTGTCTCCATGTCGCCATGAGATCGCGCCGGAGATCTGTCCGCTGAGCGACAATTTGCCGCGGCAGCGGAGTTTCCCCCCGGCGTAGTGCCTCCGCGCGCCATTCGTGCAGGCGCGCGAGTACTATCGCCTCCAGATCCCATGGCGGCAATCCGGCGCGCGAGGCTCGCCGCCTCGCCGGAGATCGTGCGGTACCCCCGGACCAGCCTTACGGCTACCACCTTCTGGGGCGCGTTCAGGTAATGGGCGGCTCGCCGCCTCAAAGAACGCGCCCACACCGGGGCCGCGTAAAGGGCCATGGACCGCACGACCCCGTACCCGCGTAGAGCCCCCGGCAGGAGGCGTTTGGACCCCCCAGGTTGGGCAAGAGCTGCTTGAACGCAGCCCCTGCCCGTTCCAGTTTGGGGGCCAAACGTCAGAAGTGCTCCACGAAGTTCCACCGGCTGTCGAGGACATGCAGCTCCAGGGCATGGTGTTGAAGGCGTTGGCGATGTCAAGAGACACCGCCAAGACGACCCCACCCCGAGACACTGCATACCCCGTCGTGAGAGCCCTCACACGCATGTTGGCGTCCACCGTCGAGCGCCCTTTGCGGAAACCAAATTGGTGTTCCACAAGGTCCGGCCCAATCCCCACAAGGTGCCCGGCGAGGCGGTTCGCAATGACTCTTTCAAAGAGCTTGCCCACCTCGTCGAGCAACACAATGGGCCGGTACGCGGACGGAGAGTCCGCAGGGCACCCCAGCTTGATGAGGACCAGTTTCCCCGTCTTCCAGCGAAGTGGGAACTGTCCTCTCTCCAAGCATGCGCTTAATTGCCCTTCCAGTCGGGGCCCGAGAGCCTCTGAGGCCAGGACCCAGGCTTTGCCGACAAACTGCGCTACACTTCGGCGGGAGATTTGTGTTGTAACTTTAAGTGTTTGTACCGATGCATAAATCTATTTAAAAAACGGGTGTAGGGCCGGGTGGCACACCATTAACTTCCAAACTCCGGGCTCCTACTAAACCACTGAGATCGTTGGCTGTAACAGTGGACGTAATCAACTGGTGTTAATACTGATTAGGTATCATACTGTTTCATCGCATTAAGGTTCTTATTAAGGCGAGTTTTCTACTCCCTACACAGAGGATGCAGTCACCGCGTCCACTGTTCGCTTGATGCTGCATGAGGTGCTGTCATATGAACTGCTCGGCTCTAATAGTTTGCCGGTAGAGGCTTTGGCAGCCGTGCATTACTTCGCCAGCACTTTTGAGAAGCCACCGAATGTAAGTCGTGCTTACGGCATTCATCCTTATAATCTTAAATTGTTACGTTGTTGAAAAGCAATCTTTAAACTCAGGGGCAGACAGTCGGAATTCGAAAGCTGACGAACAGAAATGTTAGACACCATTACAATTGTTTTAATAATGCACTAAACAAGGAACAATATTACCTGATACAAGAGCTTACCAACATACCAACCATTTACAACAGTTCAATATTCAGCAGGTTTTTTAGAAGGTTGGTAATACCGTTGTAATAGTCACGTGTAGTAGCGTGTATTAAGAGTCTTCTGCCTCACACCCTGCTGCCACGGTTAACATCTGGCTTCCGATAATGGGCCAGTTTATGGTCGAGAGAGGGTGAACCAAATACCGTGCGTCGCCTCCTTTTGCGCAAAGTGATGTCAAAAAGGAGGTAGCGAAAAGAAAGCGGTAGGACAGGGCACAGCCTTCCTCCCTGTTAGGGTGTTCAACGATATCCGGCTGCTATAGGGTGATACTTGCGTAAGCACGCATGGGGAGTCTCAGAGTCTGACGCCTGAATAGAAACGGTCAGGAATAAAAGTGCCGTTATCTGGCTAGTGGAACTTGATGAATTGTGCAAGTGCTTGCTGGTTTTAGTCAAACAGGCGCTGGGACGGGCGGACGATATCCACGAAGACTTCATTCCACAGGCTGTGTGAAGGATGATATGGCAAGAAAGGAGGTATCTAATGAGATGGTTAAAGAGAAGTATTGAAGAAGAAGACATGTTGCGCCGACCCCAAATAAATTAGATTGGTGGCTAGAGAATGATGACGAGGCATAAAAAGATTGTTTCGTTGTAGCCACGCCGTCCATCGGGCGCCAGTGCCCTGAGCGTGACGAAGCCCATGATGGCGTGGACGTCGGCGGGCGAGGAGGCGGCGCTGGGCGCGCTGCTGCTGCGCCTCGCCGACGGCGTGCGCCCCATCTGCGCCGCCGAGCCCCGGCTGCTGCGCCTGTACTCGCCCGTCTATACCATCGGTGACTGCGAACTTGGAAACGTGTTGTTCTCATGCCATTTTCGTTCTCTAACTTCCTGAACGTAATTTTAGTCCTTACAAAAGCTAGTTTACCATAACGTTTGCTCCCGAAAGCACTGAGCAGTGCAGGTGGCCGGTTGGGTGACGCTGTGGTAACGGCCCTGACTTACGACTTTACGACTACTGGTAGGTCCGGGTATCTAAGGTCGTGGGTTCGTAACCGAGCAGGCAACTGACTTTGTGTATTTATTTCATCACCGTTGCTCTCAAAACGGTGAAGGAAAACATCGCTATCAAACATCAAAGTTAAAAACCATCATGTTCTTGAATAAAAAAAAGCATTTAAGGCGTGTTGGATTGCTGTCCTTTTCTCTACACAGAAGAGAACTATCCCAGAACGTTATGCTCATGCTACGTTTGCAGGCGACCTCCATGGTAATCTGAGCGCCCTTCTGGCGATGGAAAGCGCGTTATGGCCATCCGGGACAGCGTTGGCGGCTACTCGGATCCTGTTCTTGGGTGACTACGTGGACCGAGGGTCGCACGGCACGGAGCTGATGGCGTATCTCCTGGCTGCCAAGCTGCAGCGACCCAACGCCGTGTTCATGGTGCGCGGCAACCACGAGATAAGGGACATACAGAAGATGTTCACTTTCTATAAGTATGTAGTAAGATAATGTGGTTTGTCGTTAACTACCTCACAATTAACATCATCATCCAGAACAGCCTGACTTCATCCACTGACGTGTGTAAGCCTCACTTTCTTTATGCGAACCTCCACGTTCGTTCATCGTCATTGTTGAATGCCCTCTCCAAGCCAGACCACCAAGATTTCTCTTTCCATTCTTTGGACACCACTTGGTCACAGGCACAGCCTACCCACGAGATATAACTTCATTTTTATCGAGTGACGGATGGAAGGAAACCGGCATGCGATATTCACTAGCCACCAACCCGCATTGGGCCCACTTGGTGGATTGCGGCCCAGAAAGGAGGCTTGCTCGAAAACATCAGGTAACTAATAAATACTTTATTTTATAGTGAGTGCATTGACAAATACGGTGAGGCTGAAGGCGGGAAGATATGGAACGCAATAAACAATGTTTTCGATTGTCTACCTCTAGCGGCCGTCATCGATGACAAAGTAATTATGTTAATTGTTTGTAAGTATAAGTAAAAACATAAATGCTATATTAGCCGGTTCCCCCTCAGGGAAAGCTAAGATCGCCCCTATTACATTCCGACGAACATGCATGGCCTCTTTCCCTCTCTCGCGTTCTCCCTGATATGAATTAATGGTATTGGACTGCCTCGTTGTTCTAGAGGCCGCTGCTCCTGAGTCCGATTGCCCCAGGTCGGCAGTGGTATTGGGATTTTTCATCAGAGCTTTCTTAGTAACAGCCACGGAGGCAAGTACTGGATTAGTTCCGTCCTTGACGTGCCAGTGCACAGATAGTCTCGCCCCTATTGCATATTATGCGCCTTAAACATAACTGGTGCAATGTGGGTGTAGTATTAGGTACACCTCTGGCTAACCCTTCAGGTATTACAGGCGTCATGTTATGGTAATGCTAAACGTGTGGCTCACCAGGTGTTCTGCTGTCACGGCGGGATCCCTCCGCCGTGGGTATGTCCGCTCATCACTGCCATCGACAAGGTGCCCGTGCCGCTGCCGCGTCCGGCCGAACAGAGCTCTATCGCGTGGGAGCTACTGTGGAACGATCCCATCAAGTTAGTACTCGTCAATAGTATGGGCAGCCAGTGGGAATCAGTCTTTCTTGTTTGTCACTAATACTTCTAGCCTTTGACGAAAATAGACACAGGTTCCTGTTTTTAGTTGAAAAATCTTATTATACTTAATATTATGTTTATTGGATACCATGCATATCTGTGTCAACAATTTGGCGCCTTTACGGCGTAGCAGTATTTTCGTTGTGTTAGTGCTATCAATACCGTGCGTTTTACCGTACCCACTGGTATGTCTCTACGCCAATCGCGTTGGAAAATATTGATCCAGTAGAATCTATGATAAATTTTCTGGATATACTGTGTAACACCTATCCTAACCTATGTAAGTATACATAAACGCCTAAATATTTTTGGACTGTTGAACTCTCTTGGTATCTACTACTAAACTGGGGGGTTGAAAAAAATATTTAGGTGCGCCGTAGTCTGGAACCGGGCATTTGTTGTTGTAAGTCTAACCACAACATTCAGATGGTCACAATCATCCTTGTTCCCTTAACCAGGCCCAACAAGACCACAGCGACGTTACAACTGGAGCTGGCTTCAAACGAAGGGTTTGCATCGAACAGCAAGCGCGGCACGGGACACATGTTCGACCAGATGGCGCTGGACCGCTTCCTACTCGCCAACCGGCTGTCTCACGTCGTGCGCGCGCATGAGCTGCATCAGAGCGGCTTCTTGGTGAGTCACTACTTATAGCAAAGACGTATAAGTTTATTTCAAATTCAAAATTTCTAGCGGAGGCTCATATAGAGTTAGTTAAATAATGCTTAAAAACTAAGTGTTAGTAAACAACACGATACGGTGACACATGTAACCGACAGCAGTGAACCCCATATGGACAGCCACTCTGTCACTGTCAGCAATAATTCTTAGAACCCTGTTCCTGAGGGCTGGCCATGACTCGTGTACCATCGATGCTGCGCGCTGCCGTAAACATCTCCGACGCACTACAGGCCTTGGTAACCCCATCAGTTCCCTGTCCGCATTATTGAATTGGATACGACGCTTGCGAATAATTTTCCCACCAGCTGCACGTGTAGAAAATGTACGTGTGTGTAGATGGAATTTTATGTTGATAACATAAAATTCCACCTTGCTCTACAAAAAGTAACTACGATGAGTGCGGTATGCATATGCATGCATCTCAAAAGAAAACATGTCTCCACACCAAATATTAATAGATAAGATATCTAAAACTATCAAAATGATAGCTGTTTCCACCGAAGCGGATACTAGACGTTTCCAACAGTCAACAAGATTGACTTATTTTTCCTTCGTCTTTTGGAAACTGGGCTAAAGGGCAACTAAATCTAGAAACCCCCAATTCTTTGCAGAGATACCTGCTGGTGGAAAAATTGGTTTGGTTCAATGAGCATGCTGCTGCCCGCAGTTTCGAGCATGTCATCTAGCTGTTTCGATAATCTGCGTTTTACTTTAGGCTTGAGGTTTATTTCTTTCACGGAAAATATGCTCCTTTTCCTCAGTGCCAACTCCGCGGGCGACTGATATCCGTGTTCTCATCGTATCACTACTGCGGCGGCACCAACGACTCGGGCGTTGTGCTGCTGGAGGGCGGGAAACTGAGGCTTCTGAGAATAAATTGTGAGGACTGGCAAGATCTCAATGATCCGATAGCTCGAGTAAATTGTTAGGGCTTTTGAAGTTGAAAATTACGAGTACAGCTGAACATGAGCCTTTTGGCACGTTATTAAAATGTTCCTATTTTGACCACCTCCCGCCATCTTTTTTTTCATTACATTTCACAAAGGTCATTCGAGCGCCAAAAGATGCTTGTAGAACTGTAAATTTGATTGTAGCATTTTTACCGTCGTTTTTTTTTCAATTTTGTAAGCTTTTTATTTTGTGTAAAAATCATTAAAATGAAAATGCAAAAAGATTTTTAATTCTTTTATTTATTATTCCATCACTTAGAAAACTTCGGATACCCTTGGCAGGCGAAACAAGATGTCCATTTATATTATATGAAATTAAGTTAGTTTAACTTAACTACCTATCTTTAATTTTTTTTATAATACTTACATACTTAACGCTAGGACTAACGACTCCATGACAAAAAGACAAACAATCTAATCAATCATGCTTATAAACACAAAAGTTTGGGATTTAGGAAAGCATATAAAAATTAAACTAAGCACGGATTTCTATCTTCTAAGAAGAAAAAGCTTAAAGGAATGAAAATTTACAACCTTCATAATTATGTTCGTCCTATTATTTCCTTGAATGAACTTGGCATATGGCTTATAATGTCACACCTTTCTTCATGATGCAAAGTTAACTCAAGAAGGTACTTATAAATATTATCATCAAAATCTCTTGCAGAAACACTTAACTTATCAAATCACTCATCACATCTCACTTGAAAATCGTTATTTCAACATTATAATATTATCTACATTATAACTGTCATACATTTTCATACATCCGTCGTATACATATTAAATGGAAATCTGTCGTTCATACTTCATTATCACGAAATTATAACAAGATATAGCCTTTGTTCCAGTTGCTCATGTCTTTTTGTCATGGGTTAGAAATTAAATTAATTATGAAGAGTGAGCTGACAAGTAGATAGGGAGTCTTTTGGCTGTGGGGTCTGTTGTATAATAATTAGATAATGTTAGGTACTGTTTCAGTGTAAGACCAGCCTTTTTCCTGACAAGTATTAAACATTTTGTATCTGAAGGCTCGAGGATATTTGCGCCTACACATCTTATTTTCACATGGCATCATTACTTTTCATAGTCGTCAAGTTACGTTTTTAAACAGCATACATTTAACTTCGGGCCTACCGGTTTACTGAGACGGTGCTCGAGCTAACCGCGCGGTGTTCCAGGAGGTGCCGTGTCACCTCAACACCGCGCAGATACCTCAGGCACCGCGGGAACACTTCACTTGAACGGTCGGCCTGTATATTTAACAGTCATGTTTAATATTAAAAAAAAACACTAGTAGGTTTACGAATTTAGAGTAGATGAAGCAGATTTACTCTTTTGCCATCTTCAATTAAAAGTAAATTAATGTTCATAAATAATAGAAACAAAAAATTCTTAAAAAGCCTTCCCATCATCAATGGTCAGGCACAAACGAATCTTATTTCTAAGTAATCCATATTTCTGATTCTTAGTAGTTAGAGGGAATGAAATAAATTGTTATTTACATTGAAGTTTGATTTGTAACTGCGTTTACGCGCCATTTTAACAAGAATTTGTGAACAATTAAATACCTTTTTTTACTGAAAATCAATCTGGACGAAATTCTCTAAAAATAAATTGCCAGTGTTCTGGTACCTATATTCTGGTGGCTATATTTGATCATTATACTTTTATATAGGTACTCAATATTTACTAGCTAAACTGCAACACATAGTGACCAGTTGATGAAATACTGACATAATCACCACTTTATTATAAAATTGGTTATCTTACAGGATTTTGAAAAGCAACGCGTAAACTCGGTCCGTGAAGATCCTACAGATGAAAAAAAAATGATATTAATAATTCTAAAAACTCAGATATAAACATAACCAGTTTCTCACATCCCTATAATATATAAACAATCATCTCAGACTTAAAACTGACAATATGTCCATTTGTTTATAATAATAAAACTTTCTATTATGTTAGTGATATATTTATTCTTTGTTCTTTATATTTATTATTTTGCTCTACGAACTTGATTGAATAGTGAGTGTCCAAGTCATGAACTCTTTAGTTTTTAAATAGTTTAATACAAATTTATATTGCCGGAGGTTTATTATGGTGATGGAGAAGTCGATCAAGAGATGATACTTCTGTAACACATCAGACTGCACATACAATAAAATATTTGTAGGCTGTTTGTCAATTTTTATTTAAATTATATCCCACACTTTTCAATTCATTGTGAAAACCTAAAACTGAATGACACAACAAACATACACTGATGTCAATTCGTAGAAAATTACAAGTTACGGCAAGAATGACCGTAGTGAGACGCAATAAAGATAAAGTACATACAGAGAGGGCATTCTCAATTATTCATCTCATAAACATGACATGTATCACACTTTTCACATTGAAGTAAAGCTGCGGTGCAGCTGCGGAATGGACACCAGATTTTGACAGATATTTCAATTCGTTATGTGTCAAAGTCCGCTGTCCAGTCTGGTCTGCTCGATTTGACCGCACCTCCCTTAGGTGCTATATGCGTATTTTTGAAGCAAGTTTTGTACAACACTTTGTAAAAACTAAAGTAAATACATCACTAACATAGTGTGTGATACCTATAGCAGCAGCTTGCCCGTGAGTATCTCTAGCGCGGCCTTGCGGCGCAGGTAGGGCATGTGCGCCTGCGTGAAGCTGTAGGCGGCGTCGCGCGACGAGAACTCCGCGAACGTGCACGCGAACATGCCGCAGTCGCTGCCGTTCATCTGCTGGGGAATGTCCTGCAAAAATACCGAGAGGAGTTAGTCATCGGCAAACTGCCTGCAGAAACTCGGTGTCTCTTCAGATTTCCAAGTTCTTTACTTTTTTTTTTACTTATGATGTTAGTGTACGGTTTTATTTCTTCATCCCAATAGAATCGCCCCGTTATCATGATTATTACTAAGTGTAGAATCAACCCCTAAAATTTAGCCTCCTCCTCGTCTTAGGTAATTCCCCAGAAAGAGCATTATTATAGACCTATAGACTACATGAAGATATAGAGTCAAAAATGAACCACAGATTGAATGCACAAGTGCATTATCAGCCTATAATGTTCCTACTGCTGTATCACAGGGCTCCACTCTACGAGAGGGAGTGGACTGTACAGTAATGCTCCACGCGGGCCCAGTGCGGGTTGATAGATGTCACATGTGTTCGATTTTTTAGTTCTAGGATATGCCGGTTCCCTCAAGATGTTTTCCTTCACCGTTTTGAGAGCAGTCTTGACTGTACCATAGGAGTTAAAACTCACTTTGAGACATTCCATCTTCCAGCCACTGGCATCGAAAGGCGCGCTCTTCTTGTCCTGATGTTCGTCCTTTAGGTATTGCAGTAGCGCATTGAGGCAAGCCTGGTTGCGGCCGCCCATGCTGTCCAGGTAGTTGATCTTGCGCGCGCGGAAGTCCACCAGGCTCATGCACCAGTGCACACCCAAGTGTACTGGAACTACCAAGATGTCGTGCGCGAATATGTCCACCTACAATACAGAAAAAAAAATCATCATTATCATCTGCCTAGCCTTTTCCCAAACTATCTTGGGGTTGGCTTCCAGTCTATCCGGATGTAGCCGAGTACCAGTATTTTACATGAAGCGAAAGCCTATCTGACCTCTACAACCCAATAACTGGGTAATACGATACCCCTTGGTAAGACTGGACGTCAGACTTTTTAGGCTTCCGACTACTCGTAACGACTGTCAAAAATCCACCAAAAGACAACCGGGACCAACAGCTTAACGTACTTGACGAGGCACGGAGGTAACTCGGTATGTAATGGGTGGTCACCCATCCACAGACCAACCTAGGCAACCTCGGCTTAACCTGAAGCTTGATCCAAGCGGCTGTTATTATTTAGCCACGAGCTATCCAATACAAAAAAAATGTGGCTTATAATAGTGATGAATAGGAATGGATGGAGAGGGAGAGGAAGGCCAAAGAAAAGATGGATGGATTGTTTGAGGTATGATATGAAAGAAAAAGGAGTAAATGATAGTGTGAGTGCTGACAGAGGAGAATGGAAGAAATAAATTGATCCCAAATACTATGGGGCAAGGAAAGAATGATGAGGTTCTTTAGTATAAACAAACATAACAGCCATATTGTCGGCATACTATATGATATACTCTGCTTAACCCTTGGGGGAACACTTGTGATGCTGTTAGTTTTTAACCTGCCATCATATCTCGATAGACCATGTGATAGGAATCCCATTATCCTGTATTAAAATATGTTAAGTAGATGCGCTTTCAGATAATAACTTGACATTGGAATATATGCACATGGCATGTTCTATCTTATAGCATTAGGGTCAGCTCACACCGAGACACGACGCTGCGGGCACTTGTGAGAATTCAGAATACGTTGCGCAACGTATTCTGAATTCTCACAACCAAATGTGTATCTTTTCGTGTAGAAAATAAAGTTATATTTTGAATCGTTCCTTAAAAGTGTGCGCGCAGCGTCGCGTCTCGGTGTGAGCTGACGCTTATTGCATACAGGGTGTTAACGGAGCCGTCACTATGCCGTCAACCAAGCCTTCGGTACATCAAACTAAGTAACCCTAAGCATCAATTATTGCTGGGAAACGACTTTTTTTTTGGGGTGAAATGAAATATCACGTTTTATGGTAAAATTAGCATTATGGTAAAGAGGTCGTAGAGGTATTTAAAGTAAAGTTATAACCTTAGAAATTTGTATTTAAAAAAAGTTAAAGAGTTGAAACTTTGACCTCCAATATCTCTGTAAGTAGAAGGTGGATCTAGAACAAAAAAGTGATTGCCATCATTGCGATCATTTTTTTGTTCTGAACCATGGGGAGAACAAGTAAGGTTAAGGGTATATTTAGACCCTTTTCATTATTATTTAAGTAGTTAAATGTACATATCACCATTCTATATTAAAACTGGAGTCTTTAAGGAATAAAGAAAGGTAACGCAACTATCAAGAGCCCCGGCCATACCTCTGTAACTACCTCCTCATCATCATCATCAGCATATAATGTTCCCACTTCTGGGACACAGGCCTCCTCTCAATGAGAAGGAGCGGGCTTCAATCCACCACGCGGGCCCAGTGCGGGTTGGTAGATGTCACATGTCTTCGAATTTTTTGTTCTAAGACATGCCGGTTTCCTCACGATGTTTTCTTTCACCATTTTGAGAGCAGCGGTGATGAAATAAATTACACAAAGTAATGCGCCTCGTAAGTCGGGGCTGACACCACTGGGCCACCGCTGCTCGTCTACCTCCTAGTACTGCTTTAAATAACAATCAGTTGTTTTGTCAGGTGTAAGTTTTACAAACAATTAGATACCTTTCTCGTCCACCTCCTGAGTCCAGCCTGCCCACTTTGCATGAGCTTGGGATAGAAGAAGGTATTTGTGGCGTATACTTTGGGCAAGTCTTTCCGCTCTTCACTTCTCTGCATTAGTAGGTTCATGTAGAAGTTTATGACCTCGTCATTTAACCAGTTAAGACCTGAGAGAGTTTGCAGGTCTGACCTGGAATAATAAATAACATATAAATTGTTTAAGTACTTATATTATTGCAATTTTATTTCAGACAAGGATTATGAAAACTTGTTAATTTTTCACCACAAATCAGCCTTTAATCTTTAATACACCCCTGTATTAAAGATTAAAGGCTGATTTGTGGTGAAAAATTAATTAAATTACACCAACACACAAACAATTACCACATATTCAGTACTATTATTCTGAGCCCTCCCCGGGGCCCACATAAAAACTTTCTTCCATCGTAACTGTTTGTGCATCAGTGTCCTTTCCACCCAGTTTATTATACTATTATGAATTCAAAAGGGCAGATGGATGGAGGATTGTTACTCATACTTTTATGCTATTGATCGATAGAGTCAGGGTCACCTCACAACAGAACAGACCTTCAAAACCTAGAAAATACGATACTCCTTGATTAGACTGGTTGTCCATTTATCTGTTTAGGAGTTACGAGGGAACAGAAATGGACATATATGCAGGTCTAACACTTTACCTACGCCAAACCACTTGGCCTACGTCGCAGTCGGAATCATGCAAAAATGACAGAATGGATTTGATATTTGTCATACAGGTTTTTTATAACCTGGAGTAAAAGTGTGTGCAAGGGCTGGGGCTGATTAAATGATTGATTTTGCCAGCTGTACATAATATACGCGCTTTGGAAAAACCAAACTTAATGGGTTTTTGTGACAAAATCGAGTGCAAAAGACTTAATTAACCAGGAAAATACAATTTTATTATTCTTTTCCTTTACTTAACAGTAAACATACCTTTGTATTCTCAAATTGAATTTCTCTACAAGAACTTGTTTGGGAGGTCCTGGCCCAAGGGCTCTGTTCACCAATTTTTCCTGCTCTGGGGTCAACACAGGTAATTCTACAGTCGGCTGCGGCTCTTCATAGATGCTCTCTGGTATACTCAGCTCATACTTCAGCTTATGTTCCAAATGAGCTATCTTTTGCTCACTGTTAACCTTCGATATGATATCTGACTCTCGGCGAGCATCTTTAAGCTTTTCCTGTGTTTCTTGCCGTTTCTTCTTATATTTAGCATCTAACTTCAATAGCCAGTCCCCTGATGTGATGGAGCTGTCTTTGTGCGAGTCCTTCAGTGAATTTACAGGATCAATCTTTTGGGACGATGTTGTGGATGACTCGGATGGAACTATCTCTATTTCAGAATCTGATGAGTTAATTGAAGCTACTGTGATGGGATCATACTCCTTTGCGATACTCTCTCTATCAGCAAGTAAACCTTTTTCTACAAATTTAATTTCATTTAATGAATTTTTCTGTGTTTTCCGTGTAAGTCTGAACGACGCTGCATCGTCTGCAATATTGATGATATCAATAGGTTTCCCTGATGACAATGGTTTCATTGAATCTGCGACTCGCCGAATAAGTTCCTGGTAGTTTCTTTTTTCATCTAAATTAAATACTTCTGAGAGTGTTGACCTAGCGCCACCATTGAGACCTAAAAATCTATTTCTTGCATATGATGAGAGATTCAAATTTGTTGGTTTTGAAGGTTGCATCCATCTTGGTAAGGGTGTGGGGGGCTTCTTGTATGACTTAGTGATGCCAGGAGGTGCTTTGAATTTAGTTATTGTTTTGGGTGATAAATTTAACACGCTTCGGTCATTTGGTCTTCGGCTTAACTTATAATAAATTGGTTCATCTATGGCTGTATCAGTCACATCATGGCTGTCAGACAGGAAGTATTTGTAAGGTCTAGTTGGAGGCGGGGATGTGACCTTCTTCACAAAGATCACATCATCTTCCTGCTGATTCTGATCATTCTCATCATCATCCAAATCAATGTACACTCTTGTAGGTTTTTTTGATTTATTCTCTGACTTTGATTCTACCCATGTTACCTAAAATACAGAGTAAATATTCTTTTGTTAATTGTAAATGAGTAAACGAAATAAGCAGTTCTTATAGAATTTTATTGTGTTTGAGTAAAAAATCTGAATCTTAAAATCAATTCTATTTGTTTACTTGAAACAAATTAATAAAAATATATAAAGGATACTCACTTCTGGTTCCTCATCTCCATCATCTAATAGTGCATGCATGACAGGTCTTACAGGTGTGTGCTTCCTAGGTTTTCTGGAAGGAGTTCCAGGTCCATTTTCTGACCGGCCCACAAGTTGAATTGGCACAGTCCTGACCCTAGCCCTGTTGAGGGACTCATTTGGAGTGGAGGTGCTGGCATGTCCCTCTATTTGTATTGGTACATATCTTACATTTTTACTATGCTTCTCCTGAGTATCCCAATCATCTAAAAAAAGTTATTTATATAAGAATTAATGTGCAAAGACTTCTTCATTTTATGAAATGAGTAGTAGTAGCAAAGTATCGGATACATTTAGTAGACAAAACATTATGAATACAAATCATGAACGGTGGGGCTACGAATTAAACATTTTTATTAGGTTACCATGCTAGTTGATAAGTCAGATTTTGCTGCAATAAGATTAAATAGGTACCATTTGAGGCCATGATGTCTGGGAAATTCGTTCTTTTCAACTGCCTGAGTCTCTTGAGGGCCGGCGTTTCATCGTCAGACGACAAATCATCGTCGGGCCTGGAAGACAAGAAAAACGTGTATACCTTGACGATGCATTGTTTTTTTCAATTGCTAACGTGATTACCCACTTCCAAAACTTAGACGCGACTTTCAGTGGCACCGTAAACATTTTGTGTTGTTTATTCAAAGCAAAAAGATAATTTTACATCGACTTTACCGCCATAACTAGTGTTGTAAACATGTAATGTCATACCTGTCTCTTTTGAAGCTTGTTCTTAACGGTGCAGTATCATCACACCAACCTAGAAGACTGCGGACATAAGCCACTACGGACTTCATTTTCAAGAAATTACGTTTCCATCACCTATTTTGGTTGCGTTTTGAAACGAAAAATGCTAAAACGCGTCTCAACCTCAATACAGACAACTGTTCAACACCACAGACAGAACTTGTTTCTTTTAATTAATAGTGGCGAGCCATTTAAAACAAGATGTTAGTGTCTAGTCTATGATTAGTCGATTATATAGGGAATATGGAAGAACACATGCTGCGCCGACCCTAAATAAATTGGGATAAGGGCTGGAGGATAATAATTTAAAAAGTCTCTGGGTCTGGCATGTATTTGAGGGTAATAAATGTCATAAAAGTTGACTGTAGTCTGCGCCCTGTCTGTCTTTTCTGTGTATCTAGCGCCGTAGATTACGAGACAAATTGTGAACAGAGTTTATATTATTAACTATCGTGTACGTATTTTTATCATATTCGACCCATAATTTAATAAAAGGAATATGAGGCCTGACAGAGGTTCTGTAGAGGCACAATATTTAGCGTCGTTAAAAAAAATGGATTTAAGTGCACTGTCCCAAAAATATACAGATTTATTATGCTTACGTGGGTGACACTTTCAACTCTAGAAAATAATGAAAATAGTTCGTGGCGTGGTAGTTAGCCGCTCTGACGCGCCTTACAGCGATTTGGTAGCGGTAATAAGGTAATACATACAAGTCTTGCTCACTGAAACTGGCCGCACGTTTCAGTTAGAGCGCTCGCATGTATTCAGAATAATATAGTTCCGCTGGAGTGATTACTACTTTATTTTTAACCGACTTCTAAAAAAGGAGGAGGTTCTCAATTCGGATGTTTGTATTTATTTTTTTTATGTTTGTTCGGGCATAACTCCGTCGCTTGCCAACCGATTTGGAAAATTCTTCTTTTGTTGGACTTCCCAAATGGTCCCATAGTCACCAAGTCGGGATCTGATGATGGAATCTTGGCGAAATCGAGGGACACTTCAAATTTTATAGGAAAACGTACAGCGTTTTTTGTATTTTCTAGAACAAGTGTAGCATTTGCGTTCAATAAGAACCATTCTACCATCAGATCTGATGATGAATCCAAGAGACAGGCTTCGGAACTCCATAACAAGGCAATGTATCTTAGCCTTGTTTTATGCACTTTCCAGGTGTACCACAAATAAGTTAAAAAAATGTTTCATTTTTCTTTTTTAACCGACGTCCATAAGGAGGAGTTTGTCAATTCGATTAGTATTTTTTTATGTATCCCGATATCCTATGTACACCGATTACGCTGAGATTTATGATCCGATTTGCGTGAATCTTCTTTAGTTTGATGCGGAATAGTTGCCATTTGGCCCCATAATAATTTTATATAGTTTGGCCATGTAGTTCTAATTTTATTAACATTTTTTTTATATGTAAAATTTTCACGTATGTACACCTATTTCTCCGTGATTACTGGACCGATTTAGATGATTTTTCATTCATTTGGTAGAGAAAGCTTGCCGGTGGACCCATATGAATTTTATTATCTTTGCTTAGGTACTTTTTGAGTCATCCTCTTTTTTATGCATTTTGTCCTTTGTCGTATGTAAGGACGATGTGTTGGTGTTTAGTTACAATGTAAAAATATTATACTTGACTAGGATTAAAGTGAGATACCACAACTGAAAAGGCTAAAATAAAAACTTTTTTACAAAAAAGAATAACCGACTTCCAATAAAACCACTAAAATGTGGCAAATAATTTTAGTTTCGGAAGTCGGTGGCAAAAAAGTAAATGAAACAAACAAGTCACCGACTTCCGAAACTAATATTATTTGCCACATTTTAGTGGTTTTATTGGAAGTCGGTTATTCTTTTTTGTAAAAAAGTTTTTATCCTAAATAGTTATACCAACATTAGGGAGACGCACCGCTTCATGCCCCGCGTCTTCGTAAACAACATCGTGCAAAATCATATTCATAATTATGTTTGTGTATGCGCGTGTGAAAACAAAAATCAAATTCAGTTTAATTTTCTGTAAATTTTATTCTATCCCAATATCAAAATTACAGGAAACGATTCTCTTCACCTCCTGGGGTGTCTAATTTTTAAAGAGTCATTCATCAAAATTTTAACGATATCTCGGAAAGACTTCACACACAAAATTAATATACATTTGGCTTTTACTTTTATTCGTTACTGTTGCTTTGGACCTAAATTTACTTATAGCCTTCGCTCCTCTCACCTTTGGAAACACCAAATTAATAGAAATACACTTTCTTCAATCCTAAATGTGACCCTGGACGACCAAGACTGGCAGCCAGCCACGCTTCGCATCCACCTGGGTGGTCTTGGCGTCCGCAAAATTTCAAGTATAAGGGTCAGCTCACACCGCGACGCGACGATACATGTTGGCGACCGACGATAGGTCTTGGCGTATTAAATGAAAGCGAGTGGACTGTATAACATGTAATAAGAAAAGGTAAAAAATATGGAATAACAAGACGATAAAAAGTAAATATGAAAATAAGTAGATTTAAAATGCGCGAGCGCAGCCGTGCGTAAAGGCGGAACACAGCTGACTGGTTGGCGCGGGGCCCGCTCTTCCCTTTGTCCGTGCGACGAGCCGCTGTCCCCGCACCCCTCCTTCCTTGCCGCCGACGGCCGGCTATGTTGAAGTCTGTGGCCTCAACATACTCCCCCCGTTGAAGAGTCTTCAATTGTAGTAACGGGCAGCGGGCAGATGGTGTTGTAGGCGCGCCGAATGACACCCTTTCTGGTTTGGATGTCGGCGACCCTCGCGACGCCATCTCTGCCTGGGAGAACATGTGTGATGCGTCCTAGAAGCCACATAAGAGGAGGTAAGTTTTTGTCCTTTAAGACGACCAATGTTCCTTCCTTGAGCTCGCCAGACGACCGGCGCCATTTGGTTTTCTCCTGTAGCCATAGAATGTAGTCGTGTGAAAAACGAGCCCAGAAGTGTTGCTTCAGATATTCGATACGGCGAAATCGTTTCAAGCTGTTGATGTTGACGTTCTGGATCTGTGGATGAGGCAGCATGATTAGAGAACGACCAATAAGGAAGTGTGCTGGGGTTAAAGGAGCGAGGTCGGAAGGATCGTTGGAAAGTGGAGTTAAGGGCCTTGAATTTAAGGTAGCCTCAACTTGAATTAAACAAGTAGCCATTTCTTCGAAGGTTAGGTTTGTTAAACCCAAAATGCGTCGTAGATGATGTTTGGTGGATTTAACAGCCGACTCCCAGATTCCTCCAAAATTTGGCGTGTAGGCAGGTATGAAAGAGAAGTTAATACCAGGATCGATGATATTTAGGTTTAGGTCTTGCGAAAGCAACCTGGCCAACTCATTAAAAGCACCGACAAAGGTTGTGCCGTTGTCAGAAAATATGTTACGGGGTTTTCCCCTTCGAGCAATAAAGCGATTTAGTGCAGCTAAGAAAGCTTCCTTTGTAAGGTCTGACACAAGCTCGAGGTGGACGGCTCTCGTAGCTAGACACACAAACACACAAATGAAGCATTTGATGAGCCTGCATCCTCTACCTTTCCGGTCAGCTATCATGATGGGACCGGCGTAGTCTACCCCTGTGTCTAAAAATGGAAACTCTAAATGTAGACGTTGCTCTGGGAGATTACCCATGACAGGTTGAATAGTGTTGGCCTTGATCCTGCAACATTTTACACATTGGTGTGTAATCTTTTTAGCCAGGTTCCTACCTCCAATGGGATAGTAGTGATGACGAATAGTGGCCAATAAAAGCTGTGGTCCAGCATGTAAGAGGCGTAGATGGAACATGTTGAACAAGAGAATGCAAAATGTATGAGAACTAGATAATAGAATTGGATGTTTAATGTCATAATCATAGAATGAGTTATTTAATCTTCCTCCAACACGAATGAGATTAGAAACAGTATCAAAAAAAGGAGACAAAGATAAAAGTTTATTCTTGGCTGGTAACGATTTCCCTGATTTAAGTAAGCGGTACTCTTCCGGGAATGATTCCATTTGACTAAGTCTTAGTAATAAGTTTAATGAATTGTTAAGTTCAATGGAGCTTAGTGAACCAGACTCAAGTGATTCTTTGTTGCATTTATTAATGAATCGCATGACATATGCCGTCACACGCTGTAATGTGTTAAGGTTTGAAAATTTTGAAAATAATGAAGCAATAGGATTTTCAATAATATGATTAGAGACATGACAAGAAACGACTGTTTCTGGTAACTCTAAATGGTTACGATGTGCTTCAGGGAACTGAGGCCATGAAGACGTATCTTTGCAAAGAAATTGTGGTCCTGACCACCACAAAGAAGACGACAGCAGCCTGTCAGTACTAAGTCCACGCGAAGCGAGGTCTGCGGGGTTTTCAGCTGACGGAACGTAGTGCCAAGAGTCTCCTCCTACAGTTTCCTGAATTTCAGACACACGATGACGAACGAATGTCTTTAATTGATTTGGTGAAGTAGATAACCATCCCAAGACGATGGTGGAATCACACCAGAAATGGACTGCATCAAATTTTAAAGTAAGTGACTGACGAACCTTTGAGTACAATCGTGAACCCAACAAAGCACCACACAGCTCAAGCCGCGGTATGGTTGTGGATTTGATTGGAGCTACCTTGCTTTTAGCGGTTAGGAGATGTACAGTAACCTCGCCGTCTCTCGAAACGCTGCGAACATAAACACACGCCCCATAAGCTTTTTCGGATGCGTCAGTAAATATATGCAGCTGTAGACAGGACGCAGATTCACACAACACCCACCGAGGTATCTTGAACTCGTTTAAAAGGTGCAGACTATTTTGAAAGTCATTCCAAGCATTCTGAATATGCGTGGGAACAAGCTCATCCCAAGAACATTTGGTTTGCCACAGTTGCTGCATGATAATTTTGGCTTCCACAATGCATGGAACGACCAGGCCAACGGGATCAAAGATCTGAGCTATGGTTGATAAGATGTAACGTTTAGTAGCCTTTTCAGTGGAATCTAAGTTAATAGAAAAGGAAAACGTGTCACTTAAGCTCTTCCATAGAAGCCCCAGAGTTTTCGACTGCTCGTTGTCGCTCAGGTCCACAACATCAGAAACGTCATGTTCACCGCTAAGCGTATGCAGCACCTGACTGGAATTGGACCTCCATTTTCGAAGATTGAATTTTGCTGACCGAAGGACGTCATCAACACGGCGGCTTTTTTCCAAAGTTTCTGAAACAGATGATCCACCGGACAAGTAATCATCCACGTAGAAATCACGTGCTATCGACAACTTAGTTGCAGAATCTGAGCACTCCTCAGCCAGTTTAAGTAAACACCTGGTTGCTAAAAAGGGTGCTGATGCTGTGCCATATGTTACGGTATTAAGCGTGTATTCCTTTAACGGATGAGTTGGTTCTGCCCTCCAAAGAATCTTTTGTAACGGACGATTACTGTCATGAATAAGAGTTTGTCGATACATTTTTTCAATGTCCGCGCTTATGACAATTTTATGCTGACGGAACCGAAGCAATATTGACAATAAATCGTCTTGTATTGGGGGACCAACCATCTGTATGTCGTTAAAGGACTTACCTGATGTAGTTCTGGCGGAAGCATCAAAAACTACCCTTAACTTGGTGGTTGTTCTAGACTCCTTTAGAACACCATGATGTGGTAAATAATTAGAGCATGTTGAGTCGAGTGGGCGTCTAGTTGATTCAGACATGTGTCCCAGCTCTATGTACTCATTAATAAAGTCGATGTATAGGCTTTTAAGGTGAGGATCTCTATCCAAACGACGTTCAAGAGATAGAAATCGTTGTTTAGCCATCATGTATGAATCACCCAATACGTCTGGTGACTCTTTAAAAGGAATACTTACCACAAATCGCCCATTAGAATTACGATATGTGGTATCATTAAAATGTTGTTCACAGGATCTCTCTTCACTAGAAAGTTTATGTATGGACGACACAGAATCTAACTCCCAAAACCGATCTAAATCTACTTGTAAGTTATTAGTGTGCATACAAACATGTGAAGAGGAATCAGACTGATGATATGCACCCGAGATGAGCCAACCTAATTTTGACTCAAGTAAAGTGGGCTTATGAGTACCTAATGCGATACGGCCAGTGCCTATGATACCCCAGAAGACTTCCGCACCAACAAGGACGTCAATCGAAGACGGAACATAATAAGTGGGGTCAGCAAGACGGACGTTCGTAGGTATACGTATGTTACTAGTATCAACATAAGTATGAGGAATTGATGCTGATACTTTCGGCAATATGAGGCAGTCGATGTTAAGTTCGTACTCACTGTCATCAATTGATTTTAATGACACTGAGCATCCATGAGTACAACTAGAAGTTTGAAAATTGATACCTGTTACCTTGGACTTGGTAATGTAGGTAGGAACATGTATCTTACGAACAAAGTCTTCCGAAACGAAATTGGTTGTACTTCCACTGTCCAGCAAGACTCGTGCTGTATGATGGTTACCGTCGGCACCGGTCACCCTCACGAGCGCTGTGGAAAGTAAAATTATTCGAGATGTAAACGGTTGAATAGCTGATAATGCAGTATTGTGTGCACTAGAAAGAACATTGTCAGTATCGATATGCAACAGAGTATTGTGTTTTTGACGACAATATTTACAATGACTTAATTTACATCTGGCAACATCATGACCTGGACGAAGACAATTCATACATATATTTGAACCCTGAGCCTTTTTGATGCGAGCCTGTATTGATAGACCTCTAAATTGTTCGCATGCAAACAGAAAATGATCTTGACGACACATGGGACATGACAAAGGTTTTACTAATTTTTCAGTCACAGCACTGCTCTTAGGTTTGGTCGCAAGTGCGGTGGGTTCGCTATTAGTTGTCGCTATAGGCTTAGACTCTTCAATTGTCTCCAGTAAGTCAGCTCTGCTACTGAGGAAATTAGTGAATGCAGATAATGTAGGAGGTTCGGAAAAAGTGTTTCGGTGCTCTTCCCACTGACGATTCGAAACGTGGTCGAGCTTACTGGTCATTATGTAAATGACAAGAACATCAACGAAGGCGTTTTGAACTGGTTGACCAAGGGTTGCCAACGCTCTAAGATTTTTATTTGTAGTGTCAATTATGTAACGTAGTGACTTACTTGACTCTTTATCTATAGGCTGAACATTAAAAAGTGCTTGTACATGATTGTTGACAAGCAGTCTTTTGTTGTCATACCTCTCACAGAGTAACTTCCAGGCAGCGTCGTAGTTTTCTGATTTGAAGTCAAGGTTATCAATAACAAGAGAAGCACTACCCTTTAAGGAAGCACGCAAATAATGTAATTTATTAATTGTATCTAAAGTATTGTTATTATGGACTATAGAAACAAAGGTATCTCTGAATTCCAGCCAATCATGATAGCTACCTGAAAACTTGGGTAAGTCAATTTTGGGTAAACGAATTGAATTGTGTTTGTGTGTACTAGTAATACAAGAATCCACCTCGGTTTCAGAGTTCCCCTCAAGAAGCTTTCTTGCGCCGCTGATCAGCTGGCGTGCGGAAGCCACCAATGCGTAGTACAGCTTTTCAAATTCTTCGCGTTCCGCATATTGCTCGCTGGGGTCATCCACCATCGCCTCCAATTCATCCTGCAATGTATCATATTTCTCGTATAAGCTTTCAAATATATTAAGACGATATTCGATTTCGATGACTTGTACCTCACTCAACTTTTCGCAAGACTTAGAAATATTTAAATAAGAAGTAAATTGCGTAAGCTTGGCTTTAACCCAGGCAGCAATTTTTCGTCCTCACGACGTACATTCAAAGTCATTTCCGACGTAATTGACGTCGTAAATAGTCGTCGCATGGACGTACAAAATGACGTGTATATGTCATAGCCCCACGACGTCTCTTACGACCTCAGTAGGACGTCTTATAAAGACGTAATATGAACGTATTATAGAAACGTCAGTAGGTCGTCTTCTAGACGTCAGTAGGTCGCCTCCTACAGACGTTATTGGGTCGTCTTCTACAGACGTCAGTAGGTCGCCGCCTACAGACGTTAGTGGGTAGTCTTCCACAGACGTCCGTAGGTCGTCTTCTAGAGACGTTAGTAGGTCGTCTTCTACAGACGTTAGTAGGTCGTCTTCTACAGACGTTAGTAGGTCGTCTTCTACAGACGTTAGTAGGTCGTCTTCTACAGACGTTAGTAGGTCGTCTTCTACAGACGTTAGTAGGTCGTCTTCTACAGACGTTAGTAGGTCGTCTTCTACAGACGTTAGTGGGTAGTCTTCCACAGACGTCAGTAGGTCGTCTTCTACAGACGTTAGCAGGTCGCCTTCTACAGACGTTAGTAGGTCGTCTTCTACAGACGTTAGTAGGTCGTCTTCTACAGACGTTAGTAGGTCGTCTTCTACAGACGTTAGTAGGTCGTCTTCTACAGACGTTAGTAGGTCGTCTTCTACAGACGTTAGTAGGTCGTCTTCTACAGACGTTAGTAGGTCGTCCCTGAAGACATTCGTAGAACGTCTCCAGAGACGTACCCTCAAAATGATGTCTAATTGGCAATTACAATGGATTACATTGGAATACCACTTTACGCCTGCAAAAAGGACGTTTTTGACTATGAAGTTGACGTCATTACACCACACAGGAAAATGTTTTCGTATGTGCAATGATGTTAACTTAGATCATTGACCAAAAGCACTTCACAATAATATTTATCATGTATATTGTAATAGCCAATCAAACGTCAAGCTGGACGGGATGCAATGCAAACAAGAAAAAACAGAAAATCGAATCAAAAACTAGTTATATTAAAAAAAAACAGAAAGTGAGATCAAAAGAATATTTTTTTAGAACAACTCGTCCTAACAACAAAAACCTTCTAAGCTCTGTCAGTTTGCAGGCCACTGCTAGGTTGCATGTTTAAATATTGGACATTGGCATTGATGATTAAAATATTGGACGCGGCTGTAAGACGTATGTCGTTACGGATTTATAATCATTAAAATCAATACAACCCTCTAAGTTCAGTAACTCGAGGAACAACTTTGAGCTTCAAAAAGTAGTTCCTCGGGTTACATGAACTTGGAGGGTTGTATTGATGATTATAATTCTGTAACTACATACGTCTTACAGCCGCGTCCAATATTTTGATCAACATACAATCAAGCACTGGCCTACAAATTGCAAAAAACATAAGAAAATTTAAATTTCACAGGCTACCCTGGAGCATCAGTCTTAATCATAGTTTACATGGAGGACTGGGAAACAAACAGAATAATTACTATTTGTCTCTTGGGGAAAAACAATACATTTAGAAATAATATCATTTATAGAAAAGAGTTTGTAATCTAAACAAATTTCAGAGACTTTGAAAATACTAACTAATGCAGAATCATAAGGATATGCATAGTATGAATCATACTTAACAAACTCTTTTCCATAAATGAACAAACATTCCTTTTCATTTATTTTACATCTCAGAATATTATGTATTTCGACTACTTTGCCTTTTGCATAACAATAACAATCAGCTACACGATTGGATTTGGCATACAATGCAAAACCGTCACATACGAGTTTCTTAAAGCATTCGTAAACATTGTTATCAATAGGCATTGGTCCTACACTATTACAATATGAAACAGCTGGTAACTGCTCTTCAGATTTTGGCAGTAATGGCTCCATTTCTTTTAATCGTTTAACAATTTGCAGTAATGGTTTGTTAGGTGACCTAACTAAATGCTTTAACATACCCAAGTAATTTTCAAACGGAAATGCAGAGTAATTGTCCAAAGCCCCAAATAAACGAACATCATCACACAAATGACTTAACATATGAACATTATAAACTAAAAACTTCCAACCATAAACAGTTGCAGAGTGTTTTATAAACATTAGTAACAACTCGTGTGCTAAATTTGTGCCTATTTTATGGATGTGTTTAGGAGAAATGAGAATTGTTATAGCACAGTGAATCAACAAAAATTTTTCATAAAGTGAGATCGGAAGAATATTTTTTAGAACAACTGGTCCTGTATTCAACAAAAACATTCTAAACTCTGTGGCTTTCCACCGAGCCAACTCATTGATGCTTCGTGGCCGCCTGTTAAACTCCACAGGAATACTACTTGCATTGTTAAGCAATTTTTCCGAAATAACTTTCACTAATCGACTACCTAAACGAACATTCAAGTCACCACTGACCCATACATTTAAAAGTTTTCTCATGACTCCTAAACATACGGCGTGCATGTAATCAATGGGAAATAATGCAACTAAATCTATAGGAAGGGTCGCAAGTGGAGATTCACCAAGGTGATGGTCTTCATCAGACTGTAAGCGAAACTGTAAATCTGTTCTCCTACTAGCAGATACAGTCTTATAAATTACTCTGCCTTGAATATATTCACCTGGTTCTACACATCTGTCACATGATGAGTATCCACCGTGTGATTTAGTGCATTTGATAAAAGCCCTAGCTGGTGCGTCGCAGACAAAACTATGTACTTTGACTGTATAATGAGTCCCTTCAAAATCAATTCCATCACTAAGTAATTTACACAGTTCTCCAACAAAAGGTTCCAAATACAGATTCAGGGGAGCAGGTTTAGAATTTCCACAGAATAGAGATATTACAAATGGCTGTGCAGACTGAAAGTTTTTTATCAACCCTAGTATGGGCCATAGTTGTATATTCGAACTTTTAAAAAGGGGCAAACCATCCACATTAAAAGACAAGAATATTTCTCTATTTTCAATGTTGTCAACTCGGTATAATTTTAGTTGTGCCAGTATTTGATGAAAGAGACCAATGTGCACCATTTCTCCAGTTTGCAAAGAGATAGTTATTATATTCATTGGCGTATTTAAAAAGGTTCTACTATCTTTAGGTAATTCAGGACAAATTGGATTTAGAATTTTCAACAGACTGTCAAGAGCATTGTGGGGAATTTTGTGTTTTACAGTGGCCCAACGTCTTAATTGAGATGGCAAATCTTTTGTACTATCAGATTGTGAGGCATAGTCATATACATAATTATTTTCTACTGATTTATCAGATTTTGTGACATGTTCATAAACATAACTATTCCCTAAAGATGCATGCAAACTTGAAATGTTTCAGCAAAACTTGTCTCAGAATTGGTTCTATATTCAGGAATACTTCTATAATCTGTGTAAAGAAATATAATTTCTTTAATTAGTTAAGCACTTCATTAGATGGCGCTGTTCGCAAGACAGTCATCACGGTGAGTAAAGCAGGTTGGTTATTGAAAACTGTTCTCACTGTGGTGACTGTGACATTGCAGTAAAAATGTATTGTTAGAATAATATAAAAAGGAATTGTTATTGATTAATAAACTTTTAATGTCGTTTCTTTATTTTACAGGTAGGTTAAAATGATTTAAGTTTTCCAGTGTACTTATTACTGTATGTATGTGAGTACTAAAATAAAACTTTATTTTACAGAGCAACACAATTGTTTATTTGCGATCTACAATTCCTGTTAAAACTAAAAGTATTGTCTTATAAAACGACATTACTGGTTAAAATCAAGAAAGATGGAAAAACTACGATTTAAATTTGTAGTAATGGGCTCAGCGGATGGAAAAACAAATGTGATTTGTATAACCTCAATTGAAACACCGGACGGATGTGTGTTTGAGGTCCCGGAAGAATTAAAGCCCGTGAATAAACACACTAACATACTGGCTTCAGATGTATATACGAAGATCAAAACTTCGTTAAAAAAAAGACACCAAACACGTTCGGTCTGGATCCCGCTAAACTCAGAGCTGAAGGAAATATATCTAGACGGGGGTGAGAATGTACAGTTTGGTGGTCAGTATTTAGAGGACATAACAGAAAAGGTAATGCCTTCACAAAAAAACACTTGTGGCACAGCACCAGAGAAGAAAAACATAGGAAAGACTGCGGAAAGGTTTTTGATGGAAAAATTTTCAAATAAAACATCTAATGCTGACCAATGGATTACTGAATTCGAGAATGAATGTGAAAGATTCGAGATTATACAGGATGAAGAGAAAATCGAGATTTTTAAACATCTACTCGAAAAACAATGCTTAGACTGGTATAGCAGCATGTTAATAAAATTAACTGTCAAGTCCGAGTGGTCAGTGTGGAAGGATAACTTTTGCGAAACATACGGCAATAAAGGTTGGTCCCAAATCAAATATGCATTTACATATAGATTTCAAACTGGATTGATGCTGGAATATGCCACAAGAAAAGAAAGACTGTTATTGGAAGTAAACAAACATATCGACACCCAAACAATGATTAATCTTATTGTAATGGGACTACCAGATTATGTAATAGACAAAATTGATAAAGAAACTGTAAAAACGACTACAAGCCTCTACAATGAAATTGGGAAAAATGAGTATCTAGCAAGAAAAAAGAATTTCAAGAAGAATAAAAGCAATACTACCTATGATTATAAAGGAAAGTCAGATCAGAATAGAGAGATAATAAAACCATGTAAAACATGTGAGAATTTAAATAAAGGTATTCGATTCCATTTGGAAGAAAAATGCTGGTTCAAACAGTCGGAAGAACATAATCAAAAGAAAACCAATAATAAAACAGTAAATAATTCTGTAATTGATGTGGAACTTAATAATAATGAAAAAAAAAACGAATAATAACACCATTAATTAAAGTCAAACTGCTAATAAATCAACAACTAGAAACATATGGAGTGTATGATTCAGGCTCAAATGTTTCTATAATTAATTCCAAATTAATAAGATTGAAAAAAAGAGAAGAGAAAGAATCAAAAAGAGATAATTTAATCACAATTAATGGTGTTAAAGAGACAATTGGTTTGACAACAATAAAAATAAAGATATTAGAAATTGAAGAAGAGACCGAAGTTTACATAATTGATGGAGAAGAGTTTAAATATGATTTTCTAATTGGACTGGATATCATAAAACAATTTGGACTGGTTCAAGATGAGAATTTGGAAATAATGCAAAAAAAAGAAGAAATAAAAATAGAAGAGGAAAGAAATCCTATAAGTGAGAATAATGATAAGACCAATACTTCTAAGGAAGTGAAAAATGAAGCAAACCCGTGTTTAGTTAATTTTAATGAAAACATAAAAGGGGAAGATTTCAAGATAAGTATGAGTAATTTAAATACTCAACAAAAGTCAGAAATATACAAACTGATAGAAACTTACAAAACAATATTTGCAAAAGACAAATATGACATTGGCACGGTCAGAGAGTATGAAGCACGTATTGATCTACTCGTGGACAAGTATTGCAACAAAAGGCCTTATAAATGCTCAGTTGAAGACAAAAAGGAGATAGAAGAACAAATAGCAAAGCTACTGGACAGAAACCTTATAGAAGAATCTTACAGTCCATTTGCGGCACCAGTTACTTTGGCTTTCAAAAAAGAAGACAACAAGAAATCAAGACTATGTATTGATTTCAGAGATCTCAACAAAATAGTGGTACCTCAAGCTCAACCATTTCCATTGATCGATGACCTGGTGATTAAGACAAGAAACTCTAAATATTTCACAACACTGGACATCAATTCGGCTTTCTGGTCGATCCCGCTCAGAATTGAAGATAGGAAAAAAACTGCCTTTGTGACGCAGGAAGGTCATTACCAATGGACATGCTTACCGTTTGGTTTGAAGACATCGCCAGCCATTTTTCAAAGGATATTAGGTAACATTTTAAGAAAGTATAAGCTCACTAATTTTGCAGTTAACTACATCGATGACATCTTGATATTTTCTAAATCTTATTCTGAGCACATTAACCATCTAACACAATTGCTAGAAGCTATAAAAAGTGAAGGTTTTCGACTAAAGTTTACAAAATGTAAATTCGCTTCAGAATCAGTGAAATATCTTGGTCATATAATACATAATAATACAGTACGGCCAGTGAGAGATAATTTGATTTCAATAAAAGAATTTCCAATACCGAAAACACAGAAAAATGTTAGGCAATTTTTGGGAAAAATTAACTTCTATCATGAGTATATACCAAAAAGTGCGGTTCTTTTAGAACCTCTTCATAACTTACTAAGGAAAAATCAGAAGTTTATATGGACTACCGATTGTCAAAAATCTTTCGAAGATATAAAAAAATTATTGTGCTCACAACCAATCTTAGAAATATTTGACCAAAATTTACCAATAAATATTCACACCGATGCTTCCCTAGAAGGTATCGGGGCAGTGTTAAAACAAACGCAACCAGATGGAAAAGATAAGCCCGTGGCATACTTCTCAAAAAAATTAAATCAACCGCAAAAGAAAAAAAAAGCAGTCTATTTAGAATGCTTGGCTATCAAAGAAGCAATAAGATATTGGCAGTACTGGCTAATAGGTAAAACGTTTACAGTGTATTCTGACCATAAACCCTTGGAAAATTTAAATATAAAATCTAGAACTGATGATGAGTTAGGAGACTTAACATATTATTTATCACAGTATGATTTTAAAATAAAATATGCTCCAGGAAAAGATAATATAGAAGCAGATTGTTTAAGTAGGAACCCGGTATTGGATGCGAGTGAGGACACAGATGAACGCCTAAAAATTGTAAACATGATAAAACTGACAGATATAATTACAGATCAGGAAAACAATGAAGATATACAAAATAATAAAACAAAGCTAATATTGAGACAAACTGTATACTACAAAAAAGTTAGGAAGCGAGAAAAAATAATTTTATCAGAAGAGTACAGTAAAAAACTCATACAAGAGGTACATGAAAACATGTGTCATTTAGGTGTAAAACAAATGTTAAACAAAATAGGTACGATTTATACAGCAAAAAACTTGATAAAAAATATAAAAAAACATTGTAAGGGTTGTGAGATCTGTATAAAAAATAAAACGAGAGGGCAGGAGAAGTATGGTCTAATGTCACATTTGGGTCCTGCCACAAAACCTTTTGAAATAGTCTCAATAGACACGATTGGAGGTTTTGGAGGCTCCCGAACTACTAAGAGATATCTGCACCTACTAGTAGACCACTTTACTAGATATGCCTATATTATTACCTCAAAAACACAAAATGCAAATGATTTTGTTAAGTTAATCAAAAACGTAACAGACACTGATACTATCGGAATGATTCTTACCGATCAATATCCGGGAATCAACTCGAAAGAATTTAAAACATTTTTGAAAGACAAATCAATACCTATAATTTTCACAGCGGTAAACGCCCCATTTTCTAACGGTTTAAATGAAAGGCTTAACCAAACGCTTGTAAACAAAATCAGATGCAAAATAAACGAAAAGAGAAATAAAATAGCATGGACAACCATTGCCCATAACTGTGTAGATAAATATAATAATACAGAACATACAGTTACTGGCTTTGCACCAAAGTACCTATTAGATGGTACAGATGTTTCGTATTTACCTAACGAACTAAAAATAAATAAAACAGAAGCTGAATGGATTAGAGATAGAAAAAAAGCATTGGAAAATTCAATAAAATCGCATAATTACAATAAGCAGATATTTGATAAAAATAGAACTCAAGTCAGTTTCAATACAGGTGATATAGTATATGTAGAGAATGGGAACAAACTAAATCGAAATAAATTAGATGAGCTAAAGATTGGTCCATTTAAAATTATTGAAAAGATATCAAATTCAATATATAGGATTAATACAGGTCATAGGAAGTTAGAGTCAAATCTCTTCCATATTACAAAACTTATACCAATACCAACATAAAAACAGAGATAGACAAGGAAAAGTTGTTAAGTTAATTATTGTAATATTGTAAAAATTACTTCTTCGGGGAGGGAGATGTAAAGAAATATAATTTCTTTAATTAGTTAAGCACTTCATTAGATGGCGCTGTTCGCAAGACAGTCATCACGGTGAGTAAAGCAGGTTGGTTATTGAAAACTGTTCTCACTGTGGTGACTGTGACATTGCAGTAAAAATGTATTGTTAGAATAATATAAAAAGGAATTGTTATTGATTAATAAACTTTTAATGTCGTTTCTTTATTTTACAGGTAGGTTAAAATGATTTAAGTTTTCCAGTGTACTTATTACTGTATGTATGTGAGTACTAAAATAAAACTTTATTTTACAGAGCAACACAATTGTTTATTTGCGATCTACAATTCCTGTTAAAACTAAAAGTATTGTCTTATATCTGTATAAGTGGATGTACTTTGTAGAGATAATAAATTACTTAATGATGGCTATAAGGTATTTTTTAGCTCACCAGACTGGTGTATCTCCAAAAGAATTTTTTGTTTTTCCTTTCTTACTCTTCGAAACATTTGACGCTCACCTGCCACAGTTTTTTTATTGTGTGGCATTTCTATCATCTACATTCTACACTCATTGGATAGTTGATTGGCGAAGTTGTGACAAGCGCTTTTTAGTTCGTTCCGGCGCATGCTTGAGCCACACTTTTATACTGTCTTCAATGTCTTTTTGTGTGGTTCCAGTACTTTTTAGGCTATCTGTAAAGAAAAAAAAGGTCAATAACATGAATACTATTCAAAAATGGAATGTTAACTAAGTTAACTATAAATTAAACACTTACCAACAATAGACGCTTGAAGACGTAGCTCTGAAAAGGCTTTTTTGTTTGACCTTTTTCCATAGAAATTGTACTTGCTTGCCATAGAGTCAGATATTGCAACTTTCATAACTCTTGATACTTTATTGCTAATGCCCTTTCCACCAAGACTCTTAAAGTAAGCTACCTGCAAATGAAAATACAAAACAGAATTTGTTAAGTTTAGTAAAAAAATGTTTGCTTTACATATCTATTGTGGTATGAGATATACAGCCGTTTAAAGGACAGACAGACAGACAAACACACTATAGGCTTAGTCATACGGTTCCTTTGACACATGTTGGGTACAGAACACTAAAAATACTACTTAATACTTGCGCTTATCATACACACTATTTTCCTAAAACGAGAATCAAATATATAACAGCTATCACATATCAAACTTCAACTTACCACATTAGCATAATTATCTTGGACAGCCAATAATCGTTCTACTGTGTCCAAATCTTCCGGTGTTTCCAAAGGAAATTTAATCTCTGTTTTCAGCTGGCATTCTGGTTCGGCATTTCCTTTTTCTTGCAAAATTGACAGAATCATGTCATTTTGGGTTTTTATGTGCGCCAATAGTGACAGAACTTTATCTTGAAGACCTGAACGAATAATAATGAGAATAATGTAATGAGGCTACATGGACAAGTTAAGCGATAGACAGAATCCAGTTCACCTTCTTTAATAAAAGTAATCAAAGTAAGTAACAATAAATATCAGTTATATGACACTTACCACATTTGGAATTGTTACAAACAGGAAGAAATCCTGGTGTGCATGAGCCAAGTTCAAGATCAGAGGAGCCTGGAAGTTCACTATTATTATTTGTTAAATGATAACTTTCTGATATCTCTTTGCTGACTCCGGGTGAGGTCAGAGCTTCGCTGTTATTGTTTGAAGCATTGGTATCAAATTTATTTGATTGAATAGCATGTGGTATCAATCCACTGTTACTTTTATTTAACCTCGGAGAGTGAAGATCTGCAATACAAAATATCTTTAAAAACAAAAGTAAATGTAATAAATAAAAAATAGTAGAAGCTAGTTAATTACAGCTGCTTAAAGGTTTCTTTAAGGGTGGAGGCCGTGTAAGATCACACTCATCTTCATCATCTGATGATGATACATATCTGTTATTTTTTTTTATTGTGCGTTTCCTTGCTGTAATTTCAGATTCTTCCTCCGTCTGGATATCTGATGTGAATTCCACCAATTTCAGCTTTTTCTTGGCCTTATCCAACTGATCTAAAAGCCGAAACAAACATGTATTGGTAAAGAAGTTAACACAATTTATTTAATTGTAGGTATTCCAAGGTTCATGGATGTCAGACAAGGACATTGCAATGGGTGGTGGTGTTTTCAAATCTCGTAGCTATGGAGCTACGGATCTTTGAAAGGCGTACGAAGGAATGCACTAACATACAGTAAAATTATCTTTAAATGCAATATAGACCACGGTCACATGATAGGCGCTAGTAAAAAATTACATTGAAAATCCGCCCGACGACCCACTGACCGAAATAGGTCTTGTCTTATTTATTTACCTAGGGCTCGTGATGCGTGCTTGCGACATGTCGCGGGCGGCATCGGTGGCGCCGACTTGTTACAAACGACAGGACTGAAGTATCACATCGCCTGCGCGCTGCACAAGACCAGCACCTAATTATTATACTAAACGTGGTACAATCAGGGTACAATGGTTACCAAACGAACTCACCACCACAGTGGCGTTCTAAGGAATGGGTTTTAATCGTGTAGAGGTCCTCTACACGATTAAAGAGGAGGCGCTTTCACTTAGAATGCTAAAGTATGATTTTGAAAAACTTACCTGTTTCATAGAACACCCTTTCAATTCCATACAGTGACCATTGCTCGTTTGGAGAAGCGCACTGAAGTAGCAATTTATCAAATGCTTTAACTTCCTTTGTTGGCGGCCAGTAAATCTCAGTTTTTTTTGGAGTTAACCACAACAGATACCGTTCCTCCTTCTTTTTCAGAAAACTGTACCACATTATACATAATGTACTTCTTTGTAAGCCAATGTAAATTCGCAATTCAAGTTTCGACGCGACGCCAACGGCCAACGCTTTGCACAGACACAGACAGTTCCCGCCAACGAAAAAACTGTTTGTTTTTTTAATATTTTTATTCATGACCATAGATAATAGTCTTTCAGTCGTATAAATGGGTTTTAACCATGGAGCCAACAACCACTGGTTGTTGTGCTACCTACGTAATCACAAAACTGTTAAAAGTGTTGCCAGATGGCCGTCTCGCGTTCCCCTCAAACTTGCCCCGAAATCCCCCCAAAATTCAGGTTTTGATGAAAAAAACCCGCACAAATCGCAATTTTTTTTTTTTCACAAAATTATTACTAAATGAAAAAGAAATACAAAGTTTTCTTTTTCATTTAATAATAATTTTATTGATTTGATTTTTCAAGGCCATACAGTTTACAAACGATCTATTTGTACACAAATCACGATTTATATCGTTACAGAGGCTGCTATCACCGTAATAAACATTAAAACATGTTATTACTAAATATTATTTTACAATGGTTGAACTTACATAATATTAAATGTTGAGCTACGGGGTATGTGCAAGTCTTAGTACGGACCCACATAAGTTAAAATATTTAGTTTTACAAAATGTACGCTATTATTATAATATGTTATAACTAATATAGGGTAAGTAGCGGGTAGTTCGCAAAAAGATCACATATTCTCCGGCCGGTCGAGCGGCGTCGGCTAGTAAGCGAGCTGTCGTCATGATGCATCACGGAGGAAATAGTGATGGGGCAGTCGGTATCGATTGTACGTACGGGCGTACGGTAATGTACTGGGTCTAGTTTTACCAATTGACAATATTATGATGTTACGGTGTGCTGGGTTTTTATACAAATAAAATTTACGCGAAGTTTTTAAAATGTAGTCTTTTATGAGTGGATACTTTAAACGGTCGTGTAATTTTCTAAGGTAATTTTTTAAGGTTTAATAATTTTATTAAAAATCTTCTAATTAAAGTGAAACTTTTATGACATCGTCTCAAACTTTTTCGTCAGTGTGTTGCATGTCGCGTGACGCTGACGGTCGGCCGCGGAGGAGGGATAAATTCAAAGGCGCTCGTCAGAGTGCCTTTCACTTTATCCCTACTCCTTGGTCTACCTACTTCGCGCTATAGTGTGAAAAAAAGTTTCATTTCTACCGTGGTTTCATAAAACCACACGATCCTTTTTTTTTCTATTCAATTCTTTTAATTTTCTATTTAAAGTCAGACTAAATTGCTCGCATCCTAGTCAGTCATTAGTAGCCTTACTAATTATTGTAAGGTTTCTCGTATTAAGGACTATTTGTACTAATGTATTATAATTAGTGAACGGATATTCGGATGCATATTTACCTAAAGTACGTTCTTTCCTGGCAAAAGCTACAAAAGTATGGAAGCGGCTATTTAAATGCCAATTTTTGTCGCGGGAATGCGAAATTTCATAATTCTTTAGTAAGTATAATGTAGTACACAAAATATCGTAACGAATATTTTAAATTTATTTAAAACCTGACAAGTTTGTTGAAAATAAGAAGGAAAAAAAATCAACAACTATTTGAATTCGTATTTTTGTGCTGAAATGTTGGATGCTTAAACAAAATGTTAAATATGTCTGGGTATAGTTCATTTGGAGCTAAACGAAAAAGTAACTAGACTAGTTTTTATTTTTAAATAAACTCCTTTTCCCATACTGACGCGCGGTCCATACTAGTCAACAATCAAACTTTAGGTAAATATGCATCCGAATATCCGATCTCTAATTATAATATATATTAGTTTATTTGATCGTTTTATACAGGGTGTAACGGAAAGGGTATATACATACTTAAGGGTGTGCTACAGACCCATCAAACTGAAAATGTTTCTCCATCGGACAAACATCGTAACGGCGAAAAAAATATCTGCTACCCCATACAATATTTCAATACCTATTCCACCCAATGTATGGGGCAGCTGATATTTTTTTCGCTAAAACGATGTTTGTCCGATGTATTAGTATGTACCTAATTATGTATATCAGTTTATATACATGATACCGACGTCAATATAAAAAGTATTTAATGACTCTGACTTTAATACAGACGAGAGAAATAAAATCATCCCAACTTGTGTTTTTGGAAGTAAACCTAAAATTTTTATTTCCTAACTTTTATTGTACTGTTTTGTTGGCGTCATTTATATGTAGATTTATCCATGCCGATTTGTGCACTTAAAATAAATTTTATAATCTGTCAAATAAACAGACACTTATTTTTACACCATTTATGTTTCAACTTTTCAGATAAAGCTTTTTAAGTGTCACTCCGGAACGAAGAGTAACGAACAATAGCATCTCAACGTAGCGTAAACCGTCTGATTTACTGTGTCTGTTTGTTTTAAAATAATTGGAATAATTCCATTCAAGTGTTACCAACATACCGAATTTTTCACAACATTTTGGGAATTTACGAGTAAGTAGGCCTCGCTCAGTGAGTATTGAGTAATAGGATAGGAGGTTTTTCTACCGTGGTACTCGCAAACGTAGCAGTAAGGTTTGCATACTCTATGTTAGTCGCTCAGGAGTGGGAAAGATCAAGATAGTTGCTCATAGCAATCTGTAGATGTTTTTGTCAAAATTACTGGGTTCTGAGGAGAGAATATGCAAAATATTTTTACGCTAACAAAGTTCCCTATATTTTTCTTACCCTAAATATTAACCTGTGCTTTTATTTTTACCCTGAATTAAGGGTAAATTACCATACATTGGCAACACTGCAAAGCAGGTGACAGCTAGGACCTGTGAGAATTTTAAATTAAAAATTACAAATTAGACTTCTTGATTTCTTTATATTTAGGTTCCTTGTTTATTCAACTTTACAACATCATCATCATCAGCCTATTAATGTTCCCACTGCTGGGACACATGCCTCCTCTCTATGAGAGGAACTTTATAACCGTATGTGTCATTTTGTCACAGTAGGTAGGTACCTTGTAGTTTGCGAACTACATGTGTTTTGTATCGCCGCGGTCGGAAGCGGTCAAATTGCCGCGAAATCACTGGCGTTCGTTCGAGCTTGGCATCTGCGTAGGGATGAGACGTAGGTATTTACGCAACCAGGTTTTGTAACCAGGGCTTTGCTTCCAACCAGGGCGCCCTGGTACGAGTGAGAAAAACTTGCAAGTATTAAAGTTATAGCAAGGCGTGGCCGCGCGGGCAAGTTAGATTAGAAGAAACCAGACTTGAAAGGTACTTGCATAGGAAATTAACCCTTGTCTTCATATGAATAAGGCGCACAATCGTATCTGCGAAAAAAAAAAACTTTGAAGTAAAAAGTTTTTTTTTTCGCAAATACGATAATGATCCTTATTTGTAAGACGACATGGATTGTTATCCTATGCAAGTATTTTAAACCCTGGAAGTACAGGGCTTAGCGCGGGCGGCGCAAGTCTCGCGGCGCGGTTGCGGGAGCAGGGCTCGTGGCGCAGGCGGCTCGAGGCTTGCGCCGCGGGGCGGTCGCGGTCGGTTAGCGGCATGGGTAGCGCAGCCATTTTGTAGACTTGTTCGCGCCATTTTTCCATACTGATGTAGAAATAAGACACATAATAGCGTGAACGAAAGTATAGTATTACTAAGTTACGTTTCAAAACAAGTAAATATTTTGTTTTCATTTTGTTTTTGTCAGTTGTCGTTGAACTGACCGTGACGTACCTAATTCATTTCAAAGAAGTTATTTCGCGAGTATACCTATTAAACAATTAGAAAAAGTGTGTAAATAAATAAAACAGTTTTTTTTGTGTGTTTTTTTTAAATAGCGAGAAAATAAAACTTTGAACGAAAATATAGTCGCCAATCTATAAACATGCCTAAGCAGATAGTCTAAATATTATTCTGGCACGGTAGGATAGGAACTAGACCGAACTCTACCAAATACTTTCAAGTATTTTAAAACCTGGTTTTCGACCTAGGTTTTTTTGCACACTTGTACTGGAAAGCCCTGGTATTGAATATGGCAAGTATATTTCATGCCTAGTCTGCGTGGATTATGACGTTTTCTTTCCACCGAATATAATGTACCTCCAGAAAATGTTCAGATAATGATTCATATTTTACATCAGTACGACGTTCTTTTTCCACTGAATATGGTAGTCCAGATTCTGACCCTTATTTGACGTCAGCAAGACGTTCTCTTTCGGCCATATATAGTACGTCCACATAATGACCCTTATTTGACGTCAGTAAGACGTTTTCTTTCCAACGAATATAGTACGTCCAGATCCAGACCCTAATTTGACGTCAGCAAGACGTTCTCTTTCGGCCAAATATAGTAAGTCCACATTATGACCCTTATTTGACGTCAGTAAGACGTTTTCTTTCCACCGAATTTAGTACGTCCAGATTTAAACCCTAATTTGACGTCAGCAAGACGTTCTCATTCGGCCAAATATAGTGCGTCCACATAATAACCCTTATTTGACGTCAGTTAGACGTTTTCTTTCCACCGAATGTAGTACGTCCAGATTCAGACCTTAATTTGACGTCAACAAGACGTTCTCTTTCGGCTAAATATAGTACGTCCACATTATGACCCTTATTTGACGTCAGTAAGACGTTTTCTTTCCACCGAATATAGGACGTCCAGATTCAGACCTTAATTGGACGTCAACAAGACGTTCTCTTTCGGCTAAATATAGTACGTCCACATAATGACCCTTATTTGACGTCAGTAAGACGTTTTCTTTCCAACGAATATAGTACGTCCAGATTCAGACCTTAATTGGACGTCAACAAGACGTTCTCTTTCGGCCAAATATAGTACGTCCATATAATGACCCTTATTTGACATCAGTAAGACGTTTTCTTTCCACCGAATTTAGTACGTCCAGATTCAGACACTTATTTGACGTCAGCAAGACGTTCTCTTTCGGCCATATATAGTACGTCCACATAATGACCTTTATTTGACGTCAGTAAGACGTTTTCTTACCAACGAATATAGTACGTCCAGATTTAAACCCTAATTTGACGTCAGCAAGACGTTCTCATTCGGCCAAATATAGTACGTCCACATAATGACCCTTATTTGACGTCAGTAAGACGTTTTCTTTCCACCGAATTTAGTACGTCCAGATTCAGACACTTATTTGACGTCAGCAAGACGTTCTCTTTCGGCCATATATAGTACGTCCACATACTGACCCTTATTTGACGTCAGTAAGACGTTTTCTTTCCACCGAATATAGGACGTCCAGATTCAGACCTTAATTGGACGTCAACAAGACGTTCTCTTTCGGCCAAATATAGTACGTCCACATAATGACCCTTATTTGACGTCAGTAAGACGTTTTCTTTCCACCGAATTTAGTACGTCCAGATTCAGACACTTATTTGACGTCAGCAAGACGTTCTCTTTCGGCCATATATAGTACGTCCACATACTGACCCTTATTTGACGTCAGTAAGACGTTTTCTTTCCACCGAATATAGGACGTCCAGATTCAGACTTTAATTGGACGTCAACAAGACGTTCTCTTTCGGCCAAATATAGTACGTCCACATAATGACCCTTATTTGACGTCAGTAAGACGTTTTCTTTCCACCGAATTTAGTACGTCCAGATTCAGACACTTATTTGACGTCAGCAAGACGTTCTCTTTCGGCCATATATAGTACGTCCACATACTGACCCTTATTTGACGTCAGTAAGACGTTTTCTTTCCACCGAATATAGGACGTCCAGATTCAGACCTTAATTGGACGTCAACAAGACGTTCTCTTTCGGCTAAATATAGTACGTCCACATAATGACCCTTATTTGACGTCAGTAAGACGTACGCTTCAGACGAATAAATTACCGACCTTAATATGACCTATGACTGACGTCACATATACGTTGCTGACGTCAGCTTGCTACCTGGGAATTGAAGCTCGCTTCTTAATAAAGCTTTTCATGTCTGCCATGACAATGAAAATATAGTAGTTGCAGTCAAGAAGAGAAGATAAGAAAAAAGAAGTTACTATTAAAAATTAATCGAAAATTTCTGATAATAAACGATTAGCAACAAGTTGCAAAGCGGGCACGTGAGCTATAAGCAGTAAGATACGAATTTGCAGTTATAAAAGCGCTAGGCGTTTCCGACCAAATTTGCTGAGTAATGCTAGGTGAATAATGCAATGTTTACTTTACACAAACTAAGATAAATTCAATCTAATTCACTGATAATAATGCAAAATATTTCCTTTGAGATTAATAATAAATAAGTTTAGATTAAATGACGTCATATAACGGAATAGTGGTTGACGGACCTACAATAAATGAAATATTATAATCACGTCTATAAATGGCTTTTTTACACCTTGGTATTATATGCTTTGAAGGAAACTGTTTAAACAAGTTGATAGGCTGAAGATTGGGGATTGGCTGAATGATTAAATGAAATGTAACTATTAAATACGTTGAAACTAGGCACAATGACTAAGCAAAATGTTGGAACAAAGGAATTGGAACGTTCTCACGGTTTTATGCTGTCAACCTCTGATGATGAGCTGACGACTGTGGCTCCGATGAGTAGACCCTGAGATCTTCCTGGTGCTAACCGACGAATGTTGACGAAAAAGTCTTCTTGTCCCGAAGTCTCGACGATTTTCTTGCGACGCCCGTTGGTTTGAACCCGATGAAGACGGCTGTGTTGCCGTATCGACGTTCACGATGACCAAATGCAGACGATGACACTCGAAAATGAAGACCTCTTGTGAAACTTGAACCCGAAGATGAAGTCCTTTGTTCTCCAACCGACGAACCGTTGAATTTTTGAAAACTCCGTTGGTTTCTTTGTTTGGTTCAAATGTTAACGGTAGAAGGACCAATGTTGGCGACGATAGGTCTTGGCGTATTAAATGAAAGCGAGTGGACTGTATAACATGTAATAAGAAAAGGTAAAAAATATGGAATAACAAGACGATAAAAAGTAAATATGAAAATAAGTAGATTTAAAATGCGCGAGCGCAGCCGTGCGTAAAGGCGGAACACAGCTGACTGGTTGGCGCGGGGCCCGCTCTTCCCTTTGTCCGTGCGACGAGCCGCTGTCCCCGCACCCCTCCTTCCTTGCCGCCGACGGCCGGCTATGTTGAAGTCTGTGGCCTCAACAATACATGAAGAGGCCAGTGATCGCGCTGCACTGCGTGCCGCCACGAGACGCATCGCAACGTTGCTAGATGCATCTTAATCGTAGGCAACACGACGCCTCGTTGCGCAGCGAGACGCCGCGCGCCGCAGCGATACGCCGCGCGGTGCTGCAGAACGTGTCTACACTCGCCACGTGATCCCGCCCCGAATAAATTTCGTTGTTAAAGTGAAACTTTTATTAAATCGTCTCAAACTTTTAAAGTGAAACTTTTATTACATCGTCTCAAACTTTTTCGTCTGTGTGTTGCATGTCGCGTGACGCTCGGCCGCGGAGTAGGGATAAACTCCGCGTTTTATACCCTTAATCGAATATTATTCCATTTTTTTTTTAGTTAAATGTCTATAGTGTGAAAAAAAGTTTCACTTTTACCGTGGTTTCATAAAACCACACAATCCTTTTTTTTTTTATTAATAAAATCATTTGAAAAAGAAAAACAGTTCTTCATTCAGCATCTTTACTCGCGTCGTCTGCAGGGCCGTAGATTTTTTAAAATTAAATTATCATTGAAGTGAAACTTCTAATGCGACTTCCAACAAGTTTAACGTTTAACGCTACCATGGAATATTTTCCAAAACTCAATTAGAGATAGCAGTATTACAATATTTGTGACTGCGTAGTTCTGCTAGGTACGCAAGATGGCGTGCACACAGTCATGCATTCGACTCTTCGGTGTGACCAGCCTTCCCTCAATTTCCATGAGTAGAATAACCTCGATAAACTTATGTAATAAAAATAATACAACAAGAAAACAACAAAATATTATTTAGAAGCTCAATAAATAAAATAATGCGTGGCACTCGAACGCATGCGTGTAGTCTTCTTCCGCGCGGAGGGATTCCATGCACAATTTTTTATTCTATGGTTCTTGTCTATCTATTTATCTCAATCTGTCACTATTGTCATCTTCTCATTAGCTGTCATAAAAACGTGTTCATGTTTTGGTTCTACTCCTTGGTGTTGTTGTTTACCATCGTTTTCTCGATTTTGTACTTAGTGTAATCTATTTATTCCACAGAAAGAAATTGTTTTATCAGAAAATAATTCTAAGACTCATCTGCCGTGTTAGCCACCGTTCAGTTCAAACAGTATAAAAATGTTGCAGCCTGTAATGCATATCCTGAAGCAGAAGAATATCATTTTAGCTAGTGGATCACCAAGACGGAAAGAGCTCGTAGAAAATATAGTACGTGAGAAGATAGTTAATACCTATACAATATCTTAGGAACATTAATTAGATACTAACATTATACACACACCAAAACACGAAAATTTAAATCTTGTTTATTTCTTATTGGACCGATTCTGAACTGATAACATGGTCCAATTCCCAGCAGGGTCCTGTGGTTCTGTTTAACCAATCTACACAAAAATGTAACCTGTATAATTTTACATTCTTTACAGTACATGTAAAAAGCAATAATAAATACAATCTCTCTTTTTTTTCAGGGTCTCAAGGTTGGTTTATGTCCATCATTATTTGAAGAAAATCTAGATCCAAAGAGTTTTAACAGCTTCTCAGAGTTTGTAGAAGAAACTGCATTACAGAAAGTGTTAGAAGTAGAAAAAAGATTGATTACAGAGGGAAACACACCAGATGTTGTCATAGGTGCTGATACAATGGTCACTTTGGGTAAAGATATGTTTGGAAAGCCCACCTCAGAGGCTGAAGCATTTGAAATGTTGTCATGGTAATTATCTTAACTTTTATGGTTGAACCTGACTCACATGCTGCAAAGAATATAATTATAGTCATCCTAGATGCTAGTGGTATAGTCATAATATAAACCACATCACTCCATGCTATAGAATATTGCAATGCTAATCTTATTGTTCTGGCTGTATTCTGGTTAAAGTAGCAGCTTTCATTTCCATCATCAATACAACATAGAAGTTATTTAATGATACTTTGATGCTTGGGATAAAAACTTATTAATTTCCTTGACTGACACATAACATCCTCCTATCAAGATCGGAGACTACACTCGAAGTTGTAGACTATTATGTCTACCTGGAACAAACGGTTCAGTTGGGTAGGTCTAACTTCGAGAATGAGGTCTATTGTCGAATCCGACTCGGCTGGGCGGCATTCGTGAAGTTGCCTGGTATCTTCTGGTCCGACTTACCACTGTGTCGAAAGTCTATGACCGGACCACCCAAAGGGCAATAGAGTGGGCTATGCTCGGAGTTTTCTTGCATGATCAAATCAGAAATGACGACATCCGCAAAAGGACCAAGGTAAACAAAAAATTGCTAAGCTTAAGTGGCAGTGGGCAGAGACATTGCTTGCAGAATTGGCCGATGGGGTCGAAAAGTTATGGAATGGCGACCCCGAACCGGAAGACGTTGTGTTGGAAGGTCTCCCACTAATTGGACCGATGACCTGGTGAAGGTTGCGGGAATCCGCTGGATGCGAGTCGCATGGGACCGGTCAAATGTGGCGACACTTGGGGGAGGCCTATGTCCAGCTGAGGACGTCTTTCGGCTGAAATGATGATGATGAACACATAACTTTGTATGTTTATGTTTCAGCTTATCAGGCAGAGGTCACACTGTATACACAGGAGTAGTCATTAAGGCACTGGACAAAGTTGTCAAGTTTACTGAGAAAACTGATGTTTTCTTTGGAAAAATGGATGAGCAGCAAATACGAGGCTATATTGCTACTGGAGAACCTATGTTAGTTTCAATTTTCTTTTTTAAACCTTAATGCACAAGTACCTAAATAGGCAAAAGTATCTATGCAATGCTTACCAGAATTCACTAATTGTTAAGTTCCTCTAAAATGCACCACTACATTTTCTTTAATCTGTTCTCTAATACGTAGCAAATGTATTTCTAGGGACAAGGCAGGAGGCTATGGCATCCAAGGTGTGGGAGGTACATTTGTAGAGCGAGTGGAAGGAGACTACTTCACCGTAGTTGGACTGCCGCTGTACAGGCTCTGCTCAGTTTTGTATGACATGTTTAAACATCAAATATAATGTAATTCCTATTATATTAGTTCAATCAGTAGTACAATGAAGGAATAGTTTTGTAGATAAAATAATACACATGAAGAGAATTTTATATGTTAGTAAAAATCAAAGAGAAATGTGATGACAGCAATATAGTGAAATGTAGCTATACATAATTATAAGCAGACAAAGTGACAAGTGTGTATATCTAAATAACCACGTTAGGATACAGAAAGCACAGTGAATTAAGTGTAAATATTTTTAACATTTCCTTGAGTCATAGGCTTATAAAATGCTGACAAAAATGTGTGAATGAATACTACTAGAAGTTGGTAAGGGGGTCGTCCTTTAATCCCGTTAGCACATGAGGTTCGAACAGGGGAGGAGGGAGTCAGAAAAAAAATCTTGGCTAATTACGATGGGGGGAGGATGTATGTAATCACGTGTAGTTTTCGTGAGACGAAAAAACTGAATTTAATATTACGTGTGATTTTTACCTAAAAAAACCTCACATGATTAAAGGACAGCCCCTTAGGGGTACAGTCGCCAGTCGATCAAGCTAACCGAAACTGTCAAATTTTCCCAATCAATCTTGAGCCATATGTTTAAAGAATAAGGTTGAAAATCTATCAAAGAAATTTAACAGAACTTTGTAGCTTGATGTGTTGGCGTCTGTACTACATAGAATAAATATGTTTATTGTTCAAGTGTTTAATCGTCACATCCACAAATGAATACTTGAATCGATAATTGTAGTAATTGCTTTGGGTCGACTTTGTTGTACAACAAATACTGCCGAATCGAATGTGCAAACCAGCCTGAACGCTCTTTGTTTTTGTTTGGGTCGACTTTGTTGTACAACAAATACTGCCGAATCGAATGTGCAAACCAGCCTGAACGCTCTTTGTTATTGTTTTTTTTGTTGACTTATAAAATGTTTGTTTTATCTATTAGTTTATTTTCATATTTCCAACAATAACAATTTAGTTTACATCATACTTAGCCAAGTACAAAATGACACAAATGGATAATTGTGATAAGTTCTATTTAACTTCAATCATTGTTTATAAAATGGACCATCAGTATAAATACATATGATACACCAGCCTATTACACATTAATATATGGTATGGTTGGTGGTAACTGAAATAGGCATGTCCTCATGATTAACAGCCTTGTTTTACTCACTGCTGTGTATTAGGTCTCTTCCGTGTAGTCAGTGCCATCATTACCTGGCCCGTCTTTCCCTATTCTTCTTTGTGAGAAGAGTCAAATAAAGCATGTAATTACCTATCCTCTGCCGTAACGTTGGCCGGTGTGCACTAGCCTTAAGGCTAGCGGTTTGTAGTATTCTCTGTTATAGGAGACTTCCTTATCTTACAAGACTAGTAGATAATAAAATAGGTACAACAATTTGTTTTGCAGTACATTATAATATATTCTATTTGTCTATTATATTACAAAAATAGAAAACCAGCATAATGCCATCAGTACACACATATGCATACATTATTTCACTAATTTTTTTCCCGAAAATACAGTCCTGTTACGATCTAATATCCTTACATACACCAGAATGCTGTGACGTAATAGCGCATTCAGCGTGTTGAGTCCTAGTTTCAACAACGTAACGCAGCGACAACGCCCGTGCGATTTAACTCTTAGAGAAGGACTGCGAAGATTGCAGCGACAGGGGAGGCTATAGCAGCAGCTTGCCCGTGAGTATCTCTAGCGCGGCCTTGCGGCGCAGGTAGGGCATGTGCGCCTGCGTGAAGCTGTAGGCGGCGTCGCGCGACGAGAACTCCGCGAACGTGCACGCGAACATGCCGCAGTCGCTGCCGTTCGTCTGCTGGGGAATGTCCTGCAATAGCAGAATAAGCTTGATCAATCCATTAAGACTCGCCCCACTTATTTCCTTGGGAAAGGTCTTGGGGTGTGGAGAAATAGAACCAAGAGTTTTTATTTAAATAAATCTTAGGTTGAATTTCATCAATGAATGGAATTTTGACGCTAAAAGCCCTTGAACGAGATTTAGATATTGTGTTATTTGCGATCAGTGTCATTGGTGAAAAGTTTACGTGAGCTAAAGCGCTGTAGAAGGTTAGACACATACCATAAGCGGTTAGGAGGAAGACTGGGGCATGTCTTCCTATATGATTTACACAACCTGTTCCTGAAAATACCCTAATCAAACTTTGAAAGTGTTTTACTTACTGTGAGGCGTTCCATGTTCCAGCCCTTATCATCAAAAGGCGCCCCCTTCTTGTCTTGATGTTCATGCTTCAGATATTTCATCAGAGTGTCCAGACACTCTTGGTTGGGCACTCCCTGACTGTCTAGATACCTTACAATGCGCGCGCGGAAGTCAACGATGCTGAGGCACCAGTGATGACCTATATTTACTGGCACCACGAAGAGGTCATACGCGAATATGTCAACCTGGGAGATTTTAAACGTTATTAAAAAAATATAGAAAAGAAAGAGATGAAGAGGACGGAAGAAAGTGGGTAAGGGTAATAATATCATCATCTTCCTCTACTTGTCCCAGGTTACTTGGGGTCGGCGAAACACGTTTTTTCTTCCATTCTCTCCTGTCAAATGTCTCCTATCTATCACTTGTTCTTTATTCACCCAGCACAAGTTGAACGCTACCATGGAGGGCGAATATTTTCTAAAACTCACTAAGAGATGGCAGTATTACAAGATTTGTGACTACGTAGTTCTACTAGGTACGCAAGATGGCGTGCAAACAGTCATGCATTCGACTCTTCGGTGTGACCAGCCTTCGCTCAATTTTCATGAGTAGTATAAACTTGATAAACTTATGTAATAAAAATAATACAGCAAGAAAACAACTAAATATTATTTAGAAGCTCAATAAAATAACGAGAGTGAATGCGTGGCACTCGAACGCAAGCATGTAGTATTACGAAGTTTCACTTCTTCCGCGCGGAGGGACTCCACGCACTGATTTTTCTTTCCCTCTTCATCTATCAACATTCATAATTCGCCACTCGTTTAGTCACATGCATTTCGTTCGTCCCTCCTCTTCACAAGTCCATAACTACGAGAGTCTATAACGACTTCCTTTAAATTTTAGCACGACTTTCAAACGAAAGGAAGTAAAATCTAAAAGCTCCAGAAAGAATCAGTGATCTACCTTTCTCGTCCACCTCCTGAGTCCAGCCTGCCCACTTTGCATAAGCTTGGGATAGAAGAAGGTATTCGTGGCGTATACTTTGGGTAAGTCTTTCCGGTCTTCACTCCTCTGCATTATCAGGTTCATATAGAAGTTTATTATTGCGTCATTCAGCCAGTTTAGATCCGATAGGGTTTGTATGTCCCGCCTGGAATGAATAAATAAACCATTATAGAAACAAATCCAATTTGCGTTCAGATTAATCATAGCATAAGCAATCATGCTATAACAAGCAGCCTATAATATTCTTGCTGCTGGGGCTCAGGCATTTTTTCTATAAGAGGGAGTGGGCTGCAATCTAACACAACAACCAGTGAAAGTTAACAGGACATGCCAATTTCCTCAGAATAATAATGTAATTTCAATTGCGAGTTGTGTTTCGTGCTTGTTACTAATATTAGACTAACCTGTGTATCTTCATGTTAAACTTTTCTATAAGCAGTTCATCCTCTGGTCCCTCTTCGAAAGCTCCGTCTACCAACTCATCTTGTTCAGGGGTCAAGACTGGTAGTTCATTGGACTGGGGTTCCACAGCACTTACATCTTTCGACTTGTTACTGTTTTCTTGTGTTTCTTGCTGATATTTTTTGTAGAGAGAACCTAATTTTGACAAAAATTCTTCAGAAGTGTTAAAATTTAACTTACGAGCTTCATTTTGAGTACTGTTAGTTTCTGATAAGTTATTCCTCTCTTGATGAGCATTATTTGGCTGTTCTTGCGTCTTTGGTTGCTCAGTTTTATGTTTAGCAGCTATTTGTGACGGTCTTTCTTCTGTGGTATCGGGCTTATACAAGAAAGGTATATTTTTATTACTTGTTTCCCGACTTGCATCATTAAGCTCTTCTTGTTTCTTACCATGCACCTGATTACATCTAGATCTCAGTTGTTCCAGCCAATCGTCCGTGCTGACGGGCTTAAGCGAGCGACTTTCACTATGTTCAACATTCACTTCTGATACTTTGTTCAACTTTTTCCTTGCATTTTCAAGATTTTCAAGATTCTTTTGGGGCGTTCTTTTATATTTAGCATCTAATTGTGATAACCAATCCCTTGAAGCAGCTGGCAGATACGAGCGAGCATCGTTTTCTTCACTGTTCGCTATTGGTCTGGTGTCAGCTTTTCGGCGCGCATCATCATTCTTTTCTTGCGTCTTTTGACAATCCGTTTTATATTCTGACCCTTTTCTCAAAGGTAAAACTCCCGAGGTATTAAGATTATTAACATCGTTTTCTTCACTATGCACTTTTGGTACGTTATTCGAGTCGTGACACGCGTTGCTAAGATTTTCTTGAGTTTTTTGACACTTAAAATATTCTGCTTCTAATCCCTCCACCCATTTTTTTCTGCTTTCGAGGTGCGACTCGCGCGTATTCTTCTGAACAGTGTCCACTTGCACTACATCAAGCTTGTCTGGGGTCTTTGATAGCTTTGAAAAATATTTTGCTTCTATTCTCGCCAGCCAGTCGTCGATTGTCTCTCGATTGGATGAGCTAGCCTGATTTTGTCCACTGTTCTCACTTTGTGTGATATCTGGCGCCCTTCGGGATTCATTATGTTTTTCTTGCGTTTTTTGGATTTTTGGTTTGCTATGTAGTTCCCTAATCTTGTAATCAGAAGCCAATTTCGATAGCAATTCTTCTGATGTGTCCGTTACGTCGTGTCCATGTGTCAGAGCTATGTTTTGATCACTGTTCACTTTTGAGGTGATATCTGATACCCGACGCGCATCATTCGCTTTATCATTTTGTTGATTATTATTATAAATAGCATTCAGTTCCAGCAGCCAATTTCTTGATAATTCTTTTAAATCCCTGGCCGAATTTGTCTCAACTGAAGTTGTTGTTGCAGAGGCTGGAACTATCTGTACGTCATCGTCAGAATCGCTGGAGTCTGTTAAAGATACTCTGATAGGGCCACGGTTCTGAGGGGCATTTTGATGTCTGTCAGCATTTAATTTATTGTCCAATATATCATTTGGTACATTTATAATCTGTGTTTTCTGCGGCGGTCTATATGATGCCGCCTTTCCAGGTCCCCTCGCCGGTTTGCCATCGCCAACAGGTTTTTCTTTTGACATTGATGTTATTGTATTTGCGATTTTTTGTAGAAGTTCCCGATATTCAAGCAGGTCATCTGAATTGATTGCTTCTAAAACTTTGGATAGGAATTTATCATTGACACATTGATGCCTGTTTTTTTCCTGGAAGGGTTCGAGAAGTTCGTCCGCAGGTGTGGCAACCTCGTCCCCGTGGGTGGCAACCTCTTTCACAAACACAACTTCATCATTGTCGTCGTCATCTAAATCCACGTGCAGTATGGGTGCCTTCCTATTTGTATTATCTGATTTTGATTCTACCAGTGCCACCTAAAAGAAAGGGTAGACGTGATTAGACGATTTAAACGTAAGTAGGAACTAAAATATTTAAATACTGACACAAAAGTTAAAGCAAACAATTCAAACATATTTTGTACCTTCACAAGAAGAGCAGCCAAGAACCACAGCTAAAATATGCAATATCTCCAAAATATTTTCATAAATGCAACTGCATATTTATAAGGCTGTTGGCCTCAAATGTGGCAGTGATTTATTCTATGTTTTTAATTATGTGGTGTTAGCTTTTGGTAATGGTTAATAGGGGATAATCCAATATTTTTTTTCTTTGTCCATCGGGTAGTTTATTGAAAAGTATTGGACACGTATTTTTTCTTTTTTCACGTGGTCATAAAATTACGGAGATATATTGAGTTGAAATGGCGCACGACGTCTCATGTAGGTAAGTTTTATACCTACTTGTGACGTAGTAAGCCCCCACTCTCCAATTTTAATGAGTTATAACTAAGTAATTTTTTGATATTTTGATAAAACAAAAAATACGTGTCTAATATTTTTGTATTATATCTGTCTGACGGACAAAATAGAATGTCGTTTTCTTTACCCAGTCCGGTTCCCTATTATTTATGTTAAAAAATGTGTTGTCAAAGATCATTGCAAAATGATCAACTTGAGCTGGCATAATAATTATAAAAATTCAAGGCACCAAGCTTAAAGGAAAAACCCTAGATGCTGCTGGAAACCTGTTAGTTGATTACTTACAAAACACCAGGTCTTCACCAAAACATGGGATTTGTCATTGGATAGTTTTAGTTTAGACAAAAACACAAAATTGAAAAGGGTATTCTATGGTTTGTGCCTACCACCATAGGAAAATGGCGTGATTTTATGTAAATGGTTTTAGTTTAATTAAAATACCTACTAAAAATATTCTAGGTTTATCATGGCTAAGTGAGAAAACTGCAAGCTTTGCATACTTTGAATTACTGAGCTACTCACTTTTGGTTCTTCTAGGTCCACAAATCCATCTGTTACAGATGTGGTTTTCCTTGCAGTAGATGGCCCATTCCTTGATACATGTGGAAGATTAACTGGCACTGTTTTCTTGGAAGACTCTTTTGGAGTGGATGTGGAACCCCTTGTTTGTTCCGGCAAGGTTCTTACCGGCTTCTTGGCTTTGTCATGGTTATCTGAAAGAGTAGTATAAGTAAGAATTGTAGGTATTTACTACTTGATATGTTGGAAACTGAAGGAAAAGATCCCATATAATTTGAAAGACATACAACAGTGTGGTTTGCTAAAGGAAATACTTTTAGTAACTTGTAATACTTTAGTATGACTAATCATGATTCCATGATTGCTTATTTGTAACGTTTAAATACATACCAATTGCCTCTACGTCTGACCAGCGAAATTTTTTCAACTGCCTATATCCCAGCACTGGTGTTTCATCATCTGATGAGAAATCATCGAAGACTCTGGAAATAAATCATTTTTAAAATTTATTATGTATTGGTTGTTACTTTAATTAGGAATGTGGTATGAACCTACGTCATTATTAACAATCATGAAGGTCGGAAACTTTTGGCTTGTGAGTGTTTTGTGCAATATTTTCGACTGTGCCGGTTCATTAGAACTGACGTGCCGTTCATGAGATCTGAAGTTTTTTCAATGAGATTTCAATACCTGTTACGCTTAATGTTTTTCCGTATCAGTGGATGTTCATCGAGTAAACCTAAATATCTTAGAAGACCAAAGATAAATTCTGTTACTGACTTCATTTAAAGCACATCATTGGCCTTGGCCGTGTTACGTTAATGTAAAATTAAACTAAATGGGTTGTCTTACTATTTTGAAACCTCAGAGAAAAACCATCTAAAATTCTACACAAGACGTGGTTTAGCGTTTATCTGCAACAAAAATGTCAACATCAATATGTCATTGTCAATTTGTCACTGCCATTGACAGCATAATGTCAAATTGTCAACAGATTCAACTAAATCACCAAAATCACAGTCATAAACAAAAATTCGCAGTGTTACCACGGTGAATTCTCATTGTGGGTTTGTCCTAAGAGATGGCGCTTCAAGAAGGAATATAAAGTTTCTACAGAAGTAGTGTAGTATGTTGCATTTGAGCGAGCGCATATTGCAAGCTCTTCTTCGGATACAATGCATCATAATTTAATCCAAAAATAATGCGGAGCGCCCTGCTCTTATATGCTTCAGGTTTTAAAATTCACCCTTCAGCCTGAAATGATACATACTTATCAATTTATCATACAGACTTGTGCATATTGTTACCGTTACCTCTAAGGCACATAGACACATATTCTCAATGTTTATTTATATGTATTTCATATTGGCATATTGGCTTGTGCTAGCTGAAATTTTAATAATGTCTGATCCTCGCCATTTAACCGCGCTTTCACACATACAAACAATCTCAAACGTTTATTCGATAATTTCTTATACCCTAAACCACGTTATGGGAGTTAATAAAGTGAAACTTTTATTACAAAGTCTCAAACTTTTTCGTCTGTATGTTGCATGTCGCGTGACGGTGAGCCGCGGAGTAGGGATAAATTGTGAAAAAAAGTTTTACTTTTACTGTGGTCTTAATTTTGACGAGCATGCAAAACAACACCTTGTGTATAAAATTCAATTTCCTGACTGACTGAGATATCAACGCACAGCCTAAATCGCTGATCCTAGAGACATGCGATTCGGAGAATGTGTCGTTTGTGAAGAGTAGGTATCCACTAACAAAGGGTTTTTAGAAATAAGGGATAAACGATTGTATGGAAGGAAACTGGTCATCCAAGCTTCTGGTTAGAAATAAATAATTAAAATTAAATACGTATTTCAGGGTTTTTGTAAATGTACCCTTATGAGGGTGGTTGGTCATTTTTGTAGTAAGAATTTAATATTAAACTTGTAAGGAGAAATACATATTTCGTTTTCGTTTTTTGGAAATTCAACCTCAAACGGGAGAAATAGGATGGTAACAATAATTATGTAGAAATTAAAAAAAAAAATTGTCTTGTCTGCTTGAAATTATCTATTTATGTTTCTGGATTGAATTGATAAAAACGTATTTCAAAGTTTTTGGAAATTCAACTAGTTAGTTTGTTGTATTATACTTGCGACACTCAATGGCTTCATGTATGTTTTTTCCTGGATTTCGGGGTCACCTGGTTGCTGAAATGAAAATAACGTCAAAATGAAAATCAAAGATGGCGCCGAGGAGAATGTGATACGCGCTGGGGAGTTTGTTCCGCCACTTCTTCACAGCTAAAACCTAAAACACTTGGAAGTGGTAAGGGAGGGCGTTTTGGGGGTCTGCCTTGTGTAATTGACGTTAAAAAAGCGCTGATTAAAGTATCAGCCTGGTTTGACTAGACGACTTTTGATTTCGATTGTCACAATCACCTGGTAGAAATGAAATGGATCGGTGATTTGAATGGTGATCGAAGAACCGACTTTTTATAGGAATATTGAAGTCAGACAACATTGGTTAATAGGGGATAATCCAATTTTTTTTCTTTGTCCGTCGGGTAGTTTATTGAAAAGTATTGGACACGTATTTTTTCCTTTTTTACGTTTTCATAAAATTACGGAGATATATTGAGTTGAAATGGCGCATGACGTCACTTGTAGGTAAGTTTTATACCTACTTGCGACGTAGTGAGCCCCCACTCTCCAACTTTAATGAGTTTAAACTAAGTAATTTTTTGATACTTATTTTGATAAAACAAAAAATACGTGTCTAATATTTTTGTATTACCTGTCTGACGGACAAAATAGAATGTCGTTTTCTTTACCCATTCCGCACTGTTTTTTCTATCTCAATGTTCCGCACCCCTATTGTTCTACGCTAGACATAGACAATAATCAATTATGGTTTAAGAATAAACCAATCAATTTCCTTACTTAGTCGGCTTTGTTTTATCGTGATCAATGTAATTAGTCACGACTCATCGTTTGTTACGATCCATTATTAATTGTGGTAAGTTTTCTAACCTAATAGTTAGACGTTATTTTCTAAATGTTAACTAATTCCATAGTGCCATACGAAAGAAGGGAGTCTTCTGGCTTGGTATGGACATGTGATGAGGAGGGATGGAACACATGCGACTAAAAAAGCGATGAATATAAATGTGGATGGATGGAGAGGGAGAGGAAGACCAAAGAAAAGATGGATTTATTGTGTGAAAAATGATATGAAGGAAAAAGGAGTAAATGATACCATGACGAATGACAGAGGAGAATGGAGGAAAGAGACGTGTTGCGTCGACCCAAATAAAATTGGGACAAGGGCAGGAAGATGATGAGTGCCATACGAAAGAACTGTTAATTGTCATTTGAATGGCCAAGTTCAAGATATCCCTAAGTCCACTTAGAGGTACTAGGTAATTTCATAAAATTCAGGTTACCAACATAATCCATTTCCATAAAGTGCCTATCTGGCCATTTTTAAACATGATAACAGCAATATTAGATTTTTCGCGGTAAACTGCATCGAAGTCAAGTAGTATCGCAGTTAAGATCTATCGCGGTAACGTGCATCGAAGTGTAGTGGCTTCGCAGAGACGGTCTTTCGCAGTAGCGTGCATCGCAATTTTGTAGCATCGTATTAGCATTTATCGATATTTTGTGCGTCGAAGTGACGTATTCTACTCTAAAGAGACAACTAAGTTATATTTTTTGACCAAGATTCGCAATTAATAGTTTTTCGGTGTCGTTTCAAAGTCAAATAGAAACTTTACTACGCCATTTCTGTAACCTAAGAAAAAGGACTTAGGGACATCTTGAACTTGGCCATTCATTTTGTACTTTACCGGTGAGTTAGTATCCACCCCTAAGACGACCCACTGACCGAACTTCTTAGTTTCGGTTGCATTTTTATCTTTAAGACTTATTTTTGACCTTTTAACGACGGATGGATAGATATATATACCTATATATGGTATCCACATACTTATGAACCCTAACCTATATTAAATACTTTTATTGTTAAATGCAAAGTTTACGCACTGTTGACGTACGTGTATGTTTGTGTCCGTGAGTCAGCCTGTAAGGAGAATCCAACGATTCGTGATTGTTTGCTTCATTGAAGGTGTCACCTTCACACCCTTCTGCATCATCGATCGTGTTACATTAGGTACACGAAATAAACAGGGTGGTATTCGACTTCGCAGGAACTCTCGGATATTGTGTTTGCTATTTAACATCCTTCATAACCCTAAAACGCCATCCTATTTGCGGGAACGCTTTTCCTACTCTCGTCCTTCAGATGCACCTTGCAGGTCGCATCTTAGGAAACTCCTTAAATCCCCTCCCCATTCTACCGACTTCTACTCCTACTCCTTTACTGTACACGCTGTGCGGTTGTGGAATTCACTGCCGCCTGACATAAGGGACTGCCAAACTATTGCAGTTTTCAAGAGAAGAGTGAAAGAACATTATCTTTCCATTCCGTCATAGTTGCATAGGTATTTATATTATTGTATTTATTTTAATTGTATTTATATAATAGTTATATATTTTGTTTTTGTATGTAAAAGTAAGTTAGTATATTTTTATATTGTATTTTATATTTGAAATAGTTATTTGCTTTATGTTTTATGTTTTCCATTTTCTCTTCTTCTTTTACACACTTTGTCTACATCTCTTTTTTTTTATTATCTCCTTTCGCAGGTATGCTGGAAGAGATTTCTTTAGAAATAAGCATTACCTTTGTACCTATTTTCTTTTCCTTTCTTCTTTTCTGTATTTAGTGTGTACATAAATTGTTAAATAAATAAATAAATAAATAAATAAATAAATAAATAAATAAATACATAAAATGGCAGTAAACATTGGATGATTACTAAGCGTTATTCCATCCATTTAAAGAACTGTCCCAAGCCAAACAAATAAAGAAAACTGCAACAAGTACACCAACTTGTCCCCATAAAGAGAACCAGGTAGTCTTTGCTAAACACTGCAGCCTGACAAGACAATACCGGCGTGGGCGCATAATTACGCAAGTAATAAGTAGGTACATATTTTCCCGACGGTTTGTGTTCCTACTTCATTAGCTAGCTTTCCGTGTATTTACGTGTGCCAGCCATTGTGTCGCTATGCTCTCGTTTTGATTGCTGTCATAATGCATGGGAGCGCGGAACTCTGTTACGTACCTATCGAGTATTAGAGATGATTCGCGATAGGAATAGATACTTTATCGATTAATCTATAATACGAGAACTTCTTTGCGTCTAGCAAAGACAGGAGTTTAATAACCACACCAGAGGCAATTTTCTGATAGCTTTTGTTTATGCTAGGCTAATAGGCTTTCTATCCCGCTTCCGCTCTATCTTGTCAGGGTACACAAATTATAAAAAAAGTCCAGAAGCATTTTAACTCCGGAGGTTGACTTATGATGATCATGCATCGAAAAACGTTGTATAACAAGTCCCGTGCTCAACAAAATGCGCTCACCATGAGTGGAAAAGTATGTTTGCAATATTCGCCTTGGTAATTAACAAGTAGTTAATTGCCAAAATAACATTGGCTAAAAGCTTCTCCGCTCGATTAGCAATAAATAAACATCTGTCGATATTCCCGTCGAACCATCTCTAACCTCATTATTTTTTTTTCGACGTTATGATAGGCTGAGGCAAGATGCCACTTGTGTCTGTTAAAAAAAAACTATTGTGCTCTGTGGGAACTAGAGATTTGCCACCTGTACAGCGCGCATTTTTGTATTTGGAACAAATTCGTTTTTGGCGCTAGCACATCGAATTTCGCCCGTAGCACAAATGCATCTTTTTTCAAGGTCAGTTTCAGGTATATTCATTTTTATGTAGGTGGAGGTAGGTAATCGTGTTTTTCGTTTCGTAACGTGCGATAATAAATAATATTTATTTTATTTATATTCGTTTTGAGATCTTTGTGGAAGTTTGTATTGTGAATGTTGCGAAATACTGACAAGTTTAGTATTGGTGTCGTAAAGTTTGATGCAATTGATTTTCTCAAGGTGTGATTCTCAACGGTATGGTGATTTGTGCTTCCGTTTGGAATGTATCTAGCTATGGAGGAAGTACCTTAGGTTACTAAATAGGTAAGTGATCATATTTCCGAAACTACCTTCCCATCACGGTAACTATACCTACCTACCATGTACCTAGCCTATCTACATAGAGTGAGTACTTCCTATGCAAAAAGTCAATATTTCCTTCCTTTAGTTGAAGTTTCTCCCCACTTCCGAGTTTCAATAAAACAATCCCCAACATCCAATCCAATACATCCGTAATGGAAAAAATCGGCGGGGTGTGGGAATCGCGGGCAGATGCGCACACGCACCGTATCCGCGGCATGTGGCTACACAATGCACTCACACGAGTAGAAAGATACCAGAAGATCCGCATGGTTTCGTAGTAGACGCAAAAGGAGAACACTTTCGTAACTGACTGCCTACATGAGGTCCTTGGGTTCGATTCCCATCGATCGGGCAAATCGTTACTGGGTTTTTCCATCATGAAATTCTCAGTAGCAGCCACGAAGTCTGGATTTGTGTCCGCTTAATGGCAAAAGGCTCGCCCCTATTATATGGGACTCAAACATAACTGGCGAAATGTGGGTGTAGGTACTATTAAGTACACCTTTGCCTAAGCCTTCGGAGATTACAAGCGTGATGTTTCGTAAAGGTAGCCATTACCATTAGGTACTACACGATCAACAAAACAATAAGGAAAAAAAGACCCGATTGTCAGAGAACAGAAAACTGAAACAAACAGACGAAGAGATGGCGGATTAGAGAATCTTATTACTTAACAATACTTTTAATTAATTCGAAATAGCTAGTACAAAGTACGTACTTATACCATTTTATGAATTTTCCTTTTCGTAAATTTAAGCAACTCAGACGATTTGTTCCGTTCTAATACCAAAAATACCACTAGTATTTGTTTCAAATACCAGTGTTTGAAACAAATACCAGTGGTATTAGTATTTGGTATTGGAACGGAATAAATCAGTTAGACCTTCTGTCTCGTTGCCTCCCCATGACGTGAAATCTTCAGAAGATAATAGTGATCATCTGTGCCGACTAGTCTCACGGATTCTCTAGGAGTAGGAAGGAGTTAATTTATTTAATTGGGATATTTATTATGAAAGTGTTTAGTGATTATGATTACAGTGGGATGCAGTGAAAAATTGGTAGTCGTTAGACTTTTTCAAACCTCTTCTCTGAATAGCTTTGGAACTAAAGGAACTACGGAATGACATTAATCCATTCTTCCATACTAAAATTATAAATGCGAAAGTCAGTTGTTTGTTTGTTGGCAAGGAGTTATATTAAATCCTAGGGAAGGACATGGGCTATCTTTTTTTTCTTACACATCAGAATTTTCACGCGGGCTAAGTCGCGGGCAACAGCTAGTAATAACATAACGCAACGTCACGCGTATTTGACTGAAGCCTCTGCTTCAGTCAAATACGCGTGACGATGTACCTACTTACCTGTGTACTCGTATACTCCCACTTTGCCGTTCAAGTCCCACGTAATATGGCATAAGTCTATTGCCATCGGACCTGAGTAAACCAAATGTAGCAAGACTGAAAAGTTCCGAAATGTAGAGGCAGATAAATAATATACAAGGTGTTGTTTTGCATCCTCGTCTAAATTCAGGTGGTTGTCACAAAAGACATAATAATCAATTAAAATTACGGGACCTAGTTAATAATTAATCAACGCTGGTTTTTTTTGGTTGTTTAAGTTTGTCAGTATTTCAGAATAACCCCCTTAACGTTGTTTAGGGCCTAAGAAATTATCGAATAAACATTTAAGTTTGTTTGTATGTGTGTAAGCGAGGTTATAAGGCAAGAACCAGACGGGCCGCGTTTAAAACAAGGGTGGTTCACACTAACCGATTTCAGTAAAAGAGAAAAAAAAATAAAAATTACCTACCCATTTTTTTATTGATTCGGAACGGGAATCATTAGCATAGTTACCTCCTTGAATTTGACGAGGATGCAAAACAACACCTTGTAGATAAAACAAGAAAAATGATTTTAACGTGGGTGTACGATAACAGTCCGAATGTTATATACTTACTTACTAATGTGTTAAAAATACCTGCATACCTTATTTGGGTAGGTACTCGTACTCCTTACATATTTAGTTAGGTAAATAATTTAGGAAAAGTCGGAAGAGATATTAGTAAAGTGATTGAAATGAATAAGGACTCGTCCTAGGTCCGTGCACGGCGCAAAGTAATAGGCATAATTTCCATGAAAGCTTTTGTATACGAGTGCATTTCGGCTTAAAGCTCCAGACGTTCAGTGCAACATAGTATCTGTTTACTTTAAGCGGAAAGCCAAGTTCATTACAAAATTAACTGTGTTCAAATGTGTTTGTTTGTCGCTTACGTTCTCCGAAACAATGTTACCCCTTTGAAGGGCGGCCGTTTCCGGCGCGTCCGGGGCTCCGGGCGGCTTCCGGCGCGAGAATAGACAATGTCAAGTTCGCAAGCGGCCGCGCAGCCCTTGTTACGCACTGGTTCACGTAAACGGAGCTAAAAGGTACCGTACACTAAGAACTATACACAAATAGTCCACCCACGTCGTTTTCTGTGACTAAGGATTGTTAGAAAATACTAAATTAGTTTGTTTCTCGAGAAAGTGGTAGAAATAGCTACAGGGGATTTAAATCATCAAAACAGAGGAACTCGCATACGAACTATTGAACTCTAGAAAATTCATCCCAATTTTTAACAACCCTTTCTCAGTGCACACCAACTTATAAAAGGATCTTCTGTACCTAAAATCATACTCGTAAGCTAGGCTCTTTAAGTTATGTCTTCATGTCGTATTGTCAATGAAACTATCATTTTTATTACTTGAGTAGATTTTACATTCATTAGAGAAACTCTATCTCTTGCAGGATTGCAATGATGAGATCCTGTGACTGCGTACCCCATGGAAAACCCCTTCCGGTTCCTAACAATGGTAGATATTTACTTGCTTACCTTTTCTTTATAGCACAAACCTTGAAAGGGATTTCAATCGCCCACAACACCTGTTTTAGTGGGCGACTTACCTGTTCTAAGGCCATATGTGGCCATGGGTTTGACCCATAGACCCTTCAATCATCGCCCACTTTGATGATGACCTTCGCTGTCCGTCCCTTGATACTATTTTCTTTACTGTCGGACTTACAATACCGAAAAGTAATATATTAATACAGTTAATACCTTAATACAGTTTCCTATGTTATTTACTGTAATTTAAGTTTGTGTTACAGACATTTACATACTATTTTTATTTGGCATTCCTGCGACCCTGATTAGTGCTGCCAGGAAAACTCTTGTCCCTATCATTTGTCACGTATTCAACCTGGCTCTTACAGCTGGAGTATTCCCTGCGGTCTTCAAAAGGGCCCTGGTACACCCAATTTACAAAAGTGGGGACAGAGGCAGTGTCAATAACTACAGACCAATTTCTGTTTTGACTATCCTATCTAAGCTTCTTGAAAAAATATTAAACATCCGACTGCTCAACTATCTCAATGCACATAATGTTCTCGCTGTCAACCAATACGGTTTCAGAGCAGGCAAAAATACTGAAGACGCTGTTCTGGATTTATTGGGCTCAGTGGCTCAAAATCTCAACAATAAACAAAAGACTATTGCTATTTTCCTTGATCTTTCCAAGGCTTTTGACACCGTCTCTGTCCCCCTTTTGCTCAATAAGCTGGAACTGATTGGAGTTCGAGGCCTCGCTCTTGATATTTTCAAGAGTTATCTGAATGGCCGATCACAATTTGTTAAAATAGATAATCTTACCAGTAACGAAATGTTTCTTAACTTTGGAGTCCCGCAAGGCAGTGTTCTTGGTCCCACCCTGTTCCTTATATATATTAACGACCTCTGTAAACATTCCCTACCTAACTCCAAATTAATTTCATACGCTGATGACACAGTCATACTGGTACGGGGCAAGGATTGGGCTGAGGCACTTTCTGTCGCCGAATCAGCGCTACAGTCTACTATGAAGTGGCTTGCACAGAATTTGCTCACCCTAAACGTGGAAAAAACTGCGTTTGTCACATTTGGTCCGAGACTGACATCACAGCCAACATCCGCATTCTCTCTGACTGCGCATAAATGCAATGTTGTTACGAACGTTGACTGTGGTTGTCCCAAAATCAAGCGTACGGATTCTGTCAAATACCTCGGTATACTGATTGACAGTGCGCTGACATGGGTTGGGCAAATTAATATACTGGTATCTAGGGTTAGAAAGTTAATATTTGTTTTTAAAAACCTTAGAAGTTCAGCCGAGTTTTCTACCCTTAGAATGGTTTATTTTGCTCTTGCTCACTCTGTCATCACGTACTGTGTGTCGGCCTGGGGTAACGCCGGGAAATGTCTCCTACTACGTCTGGAGAGAGCGCAGAGAGCTGTGCTCAAGGTCATGACGCATAAACCTATTCGTTTCCCTACCGACGAACTGTACGCCCTATGTAAAGTACCCTCGGTAAGGCACTCCTTCGTCCTAAACGTAATTCTACGTAAGCATACTGAGCTTTTCTTCGATCCTGATTTGCACAAACATAAACGTAGGTCCGACAGAGTCTGCCAAACTTACTCGTCTAAACTCCAATTAGTACGACGACAATTCGAGTTCATGGCTCCTGTATTATACAACAGAGTAAATAGGGTACGTAATATTTATCCACTCACTTCTCGAGAGTGTAAGCGGCTCACTGACCAATGGTTGTCCACCCTTACGTACGAAGAATTGGAGAATTTAGTAAAAAACTAAAAGAAAAAACCCTATTATTTTCCTCTCACACACACACACACACACACACACACACACACACACACACACACACACACACACACACACACACACACACACACACACACTCACACACACACACACACTAGACCTTAAGCCTAGTTATAACTAATTATAATCTGGAACCTACTTGTCATCTCTGTCTTGGAGGTGGGCGTTAATAGCCACGACACAGTTTCTACTAATGTGGCTATTACCGATCACGATAATTTTGTAACATGTGTTCTTGGTTCAAATAAACAATTATTATTATTATTATTATTTTTATTGTTACAGGAGACATTATTATCATCATAAGGTTCGTTTAGTGCAGTCTTTACTTCCTAGGGTACAGTAACTTGTGGAACAGTATTATAAATTATTGTGAGTTTGCTCTTCAAACAGGTCTGGATAAGTTGTGTACGCGGCTACGGACAAGGACACCTCCTTACAAATACTTCCTGAAGCGATTTTCGGTGTCCAGTGTCCGCAGCTGGTCCGGACTTGTTTGAATTATCATTTGCGGGGGTTGCAAACATGTAAGTAGTTTATTCACACAAATTATTAACACCAATTTATCTCGTCTGCTCGACGTTCGTATGTCACTACAGGGATCCAGCAGATTATCAGCGTCAGGTGCATGCCTGACACATGCTGAGCTGGACTCTCATTTGGTGCAACCTTGAGACGCACACCGCACCATGTATACTCGTTATTTTATTTGAAGTATGTCATGGTGTTACTATAACTGTTTCGTAAATATGTTTCTTTTTCTTTTTCTATATTGCCACCTTGTTTTTATATAGGTATATTTATGTAATCTGGATTATTTATTTTGGTTATATTTATTGTGCTTCTGTGTGTTGTGCTATGTCTTTTGTATGCACTGAATAAATAATTTATCTATCTATTCGTGAATATGATCGCGTCAGCTAGATAACATACACAAAAAAGGATTGTGTGGTTTTATGAAACCACGGTAAAAGTGAAACTTTTTTTCACACTATAGACATTTAACTAAAAAAATTTGGGAGCGCCTTTCACTTTATCCCTACTCCGCGGCCGAGCGTCACGCGACATGCAACACACAGACGAAAAAGTTTGGGACGATGTAATAAAAGTTTCACTTTAAAAACACATGTTTCACAAAACTTGTTTACAATATTAAAAGGGTTTTATTCCTGCCCACACCGGAATCTATCGGTGGGCGATTTTTAAGGCCATAAGTGGCCATGTGTTGTTCATTGACCAATATCGTCGCCCACTGAAAGCCCTTTGGCCTAAAACAAGGCTATATATCGTGAATTAATACTAAGTAGGCGGTAGTGTTGTGATAAGTGCATAATTATGTTATGCGTTGATTGACATTAGGTACATTGAGGATCATCCCACGCTACCTATAAAGTTAATTAATGATAAACATACCTATTATCTAGTTATAGCAATGCTTCTACAACTTGTAACTCATAATCGCAAACTGTAGTTGACATAGGTTAGGTAGTACGTACCTAGGTTTTGCAGAGATGTAAACCTCTATTGTTATTTATGAACTAGCTGTGCCCGTGACTTCGTGGTATAGGGAATATTAGTATTAAGAAGCCTAAGCTACTCCTTATTACATCAGCTATCTGCCAGTGAGCCCCAGAAAGTCCCGTCAAAATCGATCCAGGCGTTCCAGAGATTAGCCGGAACAAACATACAGACAGACAGGCAAAAATTGTAAAAATGTTATTCGGTATATATGTACCGTATATACATTCATAGGCGTGTAGAAAAAACGGTTATTTTAATATCACAAACAGGCACTACAATTTTATTTATTTTATAGATTGAGTGAAAAGGAAACACTAACTTTGTTCTTTGAATAAAAAACGGGTTGCACTCCGGGAGTGCCGGCAGAAGTGAAAACCTGAATATTAACATTGTGCATTTTTGATATTTTGGAATGGTTAGGGAATAATTTTGCACGAATTGCTTTAATTATCAGTATAAAAGTACTATCATTTATGTGGTAAAATACAATATTCATTTATTGCGCTATCGTACACAAACTTTTTATTTTCTTTTATAGTATGATGAGGTGCTAGATATGTTTTTTGATGTTTTATATTTTTTATTGTGAATGTTCCTAAATTAAGTAATAAAAGAACTATTAAGTTAGTTTTAAGTTATTTTGCTGCGCCCTAACAGGGTCATGTACTGTCTAGGTTTAAGCCCATAGCTTGTAACTGAGAATATGTACATTTTGCAATAAATAAATAAATAAACATGACAATTTATATTAAATTAAAAATTTAACACTTCAGACATATATTACAATCCGTCTTGCGAAATTAATCTCTTTGGAGAAACCGAAGGTTTTGTTTGTGCATAAGATGATTATCCAGTTTTAGAAACCCAATTCAATGACAGATGTCATAAAGTTCAAATTCCTTCGTAACCTAATGTCAATCCGTCTTACGAATTTACGATCAGGACACGTGACCTGACGCGAGTTTAACATTTTTTACCCATCCCAAAAGTACATAACACCGCTAAAGAAGTTTTCACTTCAAAAAGTAGAATAGTAATAATTATTGAATTTATCATCTTAAACGCCTTTTATTTGCAACACTCTTAACAATACCTACTGCTTTTGTTTTGTACCCAAAAGCTTTGAAATGCATACTTTATAATAATATACGTAATCCTAATGAGAAGAGGACAATGATCAACAACTTTCACGAAGAATTATGATATTTCACATTTTTTGTTGCCTGTAATAATGATGAATTTAATGTCGTCAACCCGAAAATAGAAGTGCTCACCTTTTCATGCTTAAGGTAATATTATTTCAATCTGTGTTTTTGGTGTTGTGTTCGTAAATATTTTATTGTATTTCTGTGAACAAACTTTATGTCTATTTTGTTCAACAGTTATTTGTTGTAAAATACCTGTTTATCTCAGATTAGTATTTTCCAAGAAGTACTATTTGGCTAACAGCTTATTATACAATCAAACCATCACTTCTCACGCCCAAGCCCAACTGTGGGCGAAGCGCCCACTTTTGTCCCCGATACGGTAAAATAGACGAATTTGACATTTTATTATACCACCATATCAGGAATATTTGGAAGTGTCCCGTGCTTTACAAGTTTTGTCATTGACCATGTTATAAATGGGCAATTTATTTATCTATAAACTACTAACTTATGTTGTTATTATTTAAATTATGTCATTTAAATCTGAGGGACATTGTGTTTATCTTTTTTGGCTAGGCTATGCATTCCTTGTTGGGTTTATTTATTTGTTGTAGTATTCATGAGTTTCCATACTCGTAGTAAATGTTTTATTGTTTTGATAAAGGGGGAGATTGTCATATCCAAAGATATAATAATTAATAAATTCTATTTCTGTGGCCATATCACACGCTAATTAAAGTTCATTATACCCAACCAACCAATTAAGCTACTACGTGGCGTGGCTCATAACCCGGGAGTGCTGCAGCACCTAGAGCATTGTGTGCCAGACTGGTAAGGGTGGAGGCGGCGACGCCCGCCCCTGCTGGCTGCACCTGCAACCAGAACCAACCTACTGGCGAGAACTCCTCTCACTAGAGCCATACGTGTGGTGAATGAGGTTCACGAGAGGGTTGATGTATTGTGGTGCAACTTGAGAGAATTTGCAAAAGTTACATTATATATACTAAGTTACTTAGATTAAGAATAAAGTATATTATTTATAAGATGTAGATGTAGGATTTAGTTTGTAAGGCCAATCTATAACTAATGCATTTGTCGACGAATTCCATCATTGACTTCTCGAAGTGCGACACTGTCAATTGTCATCTCAGGTTCAACTCCCTTTCTTGCCACATCATCCATCACACAATTTAATCATAGTTATCATAATCTTGTTCTTTTCGCAAAACTTACCGCCATCATACGTTAACAAGATTGCGCAAGTCCTCCAATATAATACAGTAGCCCTTTAGGGCTCGAAGGTCAGTCAATCAAGTCGGGGGCGTCGTTGACCACTTGTGGTCATTCAGACCTATATGGCCATGTTTACTAGAGGACAGGCTTGTTTACGATATTCGGTTAATTGGCTGCAAGGCGACGCTGTTTATACGGTTAAATGTTGCCCCATGAGGCCCCGTGAGGTTTCGCAATTGTGTAACTAATTAATTAATCGATGTGACATACATTCAATTAGGTATGTTGTGAGTTGCATACTGAACACTTGCACCTGGATGTATAGGTAGTGTCTGTGGCTGAACTTGATCCTGAATTACTTCCCGGAATTTGATCCTTATTAGCGACATTATCGAATAGTGTCGCTTATAAGACATACTTATTCTCAATGTTCATTGAGATTGGTTATGGAAGAATCAGGACTAAAATAAAATCACTATTAGGTGACCATTGCCGACTCTATAACTTACTGAGCCATTATACAAGTTCGTATTAAAAACTAAAACAATACATGTAATAAAGCGATGTGCGCACATGCCCCATTTCGTTACCATGTGACTGTTCGCGAGACAGACCTGATTAAGTTTTTATCATAACTTCAGCATCAATAAGCAACTGTTCGGTTCGCGTTACGTTCCGTGGAAGCTCGAGTGTGGGAGCGGTGTCGGGTTCGACTCCCGCGCTGCACAATCGCCAGAGATATTGCTCAACCGATACTAAAGGAGGTAACTGTAGAGTTATGGGTGATAAGATGGTTTTGTCATCTTGTTATGATGGTTGCGATTGAGACCAGTAAGTAGTAGCTGATGTACCATACATCATCGTCATCACTCATGGCTACTATGGCTAGGTATAGGCCCCTCTTTGTACCCACCTGTTCCAGGATTTATTTAATATACGTAAGGTTTGGAAGGAGAAATGGGAGGCCTTTGCCCTGCAGTGGGACACATGAGAGGCTAAAAAAAAAACATCTTCTGCCGACTCTTCAAGTCTAAGCGGTTGCAGCTGAATACCAGTATTTTATATGGAGCGATTGCCTATCATCTGTCCTCCACCTGGGGTAATACGATCGATACCCCTTTATAAGACTGGTTGTCAGACTTTCGGACCACTGACTACTGTAACGACTGTCAAAGATCTCCAAAGGGCAGCCGGTACCAACGGCTTAATGTGCTTTCCGAGGTACGGAAGATATTCTGTATGTAATGTTGTGGTCACCTAGCCTCGGACCAACCTTGGCAAGCACGTCTTAATCTGAAGCCCGAGCGGCTGTTATTATTTAGCCACGACTGCCACAATTACCTTACGTATATAAATAAATTCACTTTCCACAAGCTACGATTTTATAACCTATTTATTTTTGCTTTGTGAACGTTCATGGTGTGCATACACGCATTGCCTTAGAGCCGTGCAAAAAGAGCACCTTTGAATACCAAGAGCGTTGAAAATTAAGTTATTTGGTAGCCCATTCAATTCTTTCACTTGATTCCCTCGAATCTCGTCAACACATTGTAACGGTATTCATTTGTTTCGGTGTCGACTGCCGCTGCTGACCCCCCTTCGGATAACTTAATTTGTTGGAACTCATTACTACTGAACATTACCCTACTTGGAAGGCATGTGGTAGCAATGTACGCGATTTGCGTTATGGTAACTTGGTCACCAAATTTTATACACCTTCAAGCCTTGTGTCTGATGGGATTAACAAAGGTGATGGGGTGATAATGGGGTTTAATATACTTAAACAAACTTTTATATACCCTTTTTTCTGATTCATCGGATGAATTTTAGAATATCCATCCAGTCAGTAATGAGGAAGGACATTCATTCGTTTTATACGGAACTCTCGTCCAAAATGGCATTTTTCTAGACTCAGAGGTTTGGCTGTGCGTCGTTCACGCACATTAGTGAGAGAGGAAACTTTTTCAAAAGTTATATTTGTGAATAATGTTTATATGGGCCAGCATTTGTTCCTGTCCATAGAGCACCAACACCTTATCGATCATTTTTATTATACTTCTAGCTATAAATTCTTTGATAGTCTCTTTTAGAGCGACTAAGAACTTGGATTGTTCAAAATAGAATGCTGTTACGAAAAACACCATTTATCAAAGTGTGTAGCGGAAAAGCTGTAAGCTAATCGCTGTTGCTTGTCGCTCTCAGTACCACCAAATCCTATGCCCCAACCGGACCGTTTTAACCCGACATGTCGCGGAAGCAGGGTGATTCCCACGCATTGCTTCTGCGACCTTCTAGCGACTTCCAAACAATAGCAGGTAGGTATCTGGTACCATCTAGCGGTTACCAACATATGACCGATATCTTTTTTATTTACGTTTTATACACAAGGCTGCGAATTGCGAATCAAAGTTTTTGTGGACAACTAACTGGGATTTTTAATTTGGTTTTTGTTTCGAGTTTAATGCAGCATGCGGTGTAGGTTGACATAACTGTTTAGTGTGGTAAAATTGTATTCGGGTTCAATATACCTAAGAATTCATGTAGGTATGAATACGGGAGCAATGGTGGGTGTCATTAAAACAGCTATAACGATAATGGAAACGTCAAAAATGTTGCTCTCAGCTATCATCTTGTAGATCTTTGAGAGTCGCTATACGGGTATTCAGAAGAACGAAAATCTACAAAAACGGGCATCTATTTGTATCAGAGGGGTATAATACTGCCCGATAGCTTGGTAAGGTCTTGGAGGACAGATAAGCAGCCGTTTCATGTAAAGTACGGTTACATCCATACTGGAAGACTATCCCATATACAAAGGAAAATGATTGGCAGATGACATAACATCTTACCACAACGCGGCGGGATCTTGCAACAGCGCAACTAGAAGTAATACATAATTTATACATAATATTAGCTACTAATACTCAATTATTGTTGACAAGTGGAACGGATGTTACATGGATATACTTACAGCTTTAAGTGCTCGTCATAAGATGCTATTTTACATATTTTTTTTGGTAAAATAAATGCAACAGACAATGAAATGTACTTAGATGAACAAATAAATGAATATCAATATGAACAATTGAAGAGTTTGGTTAAGCTTTTAATATTGGCTCGTTATAACTCTTCTGCTGACTCGTATATAACACCTGTTTAAACTGCTGATGGCCCAGTGAGCAATGAACAATGAGTTGAAGTTAATCAACCACTATGAATCAATCAGTATGTCTAACTTTGCCATATGCTTTCGTTTGGCAAAGAGCATTAACAAAAGGAGATAGGTATCCCGAAGAATACAGCTTGGGTGGTCCGCGTTTTATTTAGCATATTGCACGACATTTTGAGATCAGCCAAAATTCCACTGTCTTAAGTCCCGCCTCTATAACCACTGTGTTCTGCCCACAATGACGTACGGTGTCGAAACATGGACGCTCTCGCAGGAGGGTGTGTACAGGCTCAAAGTTGCACACAGAGCCTTGAAGCGTTCCATGCTCGGCATAAAGCTGATAGATCGAGTTCCTAACGTCGAAATCCGAAGTGTACGAATGGACTTGGGCAGGACACCTACACTGTTAAAAATTTTCAGGGAATTTTACATAATTTTAGGGCAACTTTCGTTGCCCTAACATTTCTGTATTTTTCCATAATTATGTAATTTTACAAGGCGTATGTAATTTTACATATCGACCTGATTTCATTATTATGTAATTTTACATAATTAAACAAAATGACGATTATGTAAAATTAAATTTATGTAATTTTACATAATAATGAAATCAGGTCGATATGTAAAATTACATACGCCTTGTAAAATTACATAATCTGTAAAATCTCACTTATGTAATTTTACATAATCTGTAAATTACCACTTCTGTAATTTTACATAATCTGTAAATTTTCAATTATGTATTTTTACTTTTTTTTTCGGTAATATTACAGAGTAATTATGTGTTTTGTTACAAATTTCGAATGTAAAAATACATAAAGTTTGTGTATTATTCATGATATTTTATGTATATTTACATATTATTCAATATTATTACCGAATTGTTATGTATTTTGTTACAGATTTCGTCTGTAAAATTACACAAACTTTCTGTATTATTCATGTTTTTTTTAGTATTTTTACATTTTATTCGGTAATATTACATAATTATTATGTATTTTGTTACAGATTTCGTATGTAAAAATACATAAAGTTTTTGCATTATTAATGATATTTTATGTATACTTACATTATATTCGGTAATATTACAGAATTAATATGTGCTTTATTACAGATTTCTTCTGTAAAGTTACACAAACTTTATGTATAATTATGTTTTTTTAAGTATTTTTACTTTTTGTTGGGTAATATTACACAATTATTGTGTTTTGTTACAGATTTCTTATGTAAAAATACATAAAAGTTTGTGTATTATTCATTATATTTTATGTACATTTACATTGTATTCGGTAATATTACAGAATTATTGTGTTTAATTACATATTTCGTATGTGAATTTACCACAAAATTTATGTATTTTTAATGTTTTTTTAAGTATTTTTCCTTTTTATTCGGTAATATTACTGATAAAATTTATGTGTTTTTACATTAGGAAACTGTGATTTTAAATATGGGCACGGTAAAATTACTTGTTGTTTGTGTATTATTACCTGTAAAATTAGGTAAGATTACATGTTATTATGGGATATATTTCTGTAAAATTCAATATAAATTCTGTACATTTACATGCTGTCGGTAATTCTTCGGATTTAGTTATTAGCCATAGTTTTTCTTATGTTTTTTAAATAATGCAGCCACCAAAAAATCACTTGGAAATAGTCAATAACCGATCTAACTTAAATACACTGGTTGCACCTGTATTAGTAACAATCCACCCAATATTACATTTATTAGGATTCTTCATTAAATGGTGTGACCTCAATGCAAATTAAAAACCAAAAACTTCATTGTTATTGAATAATTTGCTTAAACACACTGCACACATTTTACAAATACTATATCACTCCTGTAATATTAGGCGCACAGTTATATTATTCAGATGTGACGAGCGATTATACCCAGATCGGTTAGACTGATGTTTCCTAATGATTTTCACACAAGTATTTTGATTAATACGACTTCATTTATTAAAATACATAAGAAAAAACAAACAACTTGCCAATAGCAAAATCCTGAGAATTATCGATGGCATATAAATGTACAAGATTTGCATTGAATTCTTTAGATAATATTATCGCCTAATTACATGTAAAATGAACTAATTTTATAAGTCATAATATACAAACAACAAGCAGTTTACAGTTTGGAGGTTATCTAATAAAAAAACAAAATTCCAAAAAAACAACAATTTATTTATTTTCGTACAGGTATATGCTTAAATGAATAATTAAATGCTTAGCTTATAGCATGTAAATGTACAAGATTTGTATTGAATTCTTTAGATAATATTATCGCCTAATTACATGTAAAATGAACTAATTTTATAAGTCACACAAACAACAAGCAGTTTACAGTTTGGAGGTTATCTAATAAAAAAACAAAATTCCTAAAAAACAACAATTTATTTATTTTCGTACAGGTAAAGGATATGCTTAAATGAATAATTAAATGCTTAGCTTGTACCTTCTTTTGAAGTGACTTCTTATACTAATAATGACAAGGATTTACTTTATGTTTGTTCCATGGTAGATGCTCCAGGGTAGCCCGCGAAATTCTTTTTTTTTTTTTTCAGTTTTTTGCAATTTGCAGGCCAGTGCTAGATTGTATGTTGATAATAATATTAATCGCGTCTGTAAACGTATGTAGTAACAGAATTATAATCATCAAAATCACCAATACAACCTGCGAAGTTCATAAAGGTGTCAAGAATGAATTTTATCATGAAATAGTCACTCTTGACACTTTTATGAACTTAAGAGTGTTAAAACGATGATTTTGATGATTATAATCCTGTAACTACATACGTCTTACAGGCGCGAATTAAATTTTCATCAACATAAAACCTATCACTGGCCTGCAAATTGTAAGAAACTTAAGAAAATTTGAATTTCGTGGGCTACACTGGAGCATCCACCTTAAAAGAATGAGCCTGTATTGTGTGGAATTGTACCATTAATTTCGTACGGCAATTAGACCTCTGCTTAAAATAATATAATAATACAAGGTGTTGTTTTGCATCATCGTCAAAATTCAGGAGGTTGTGACACAAGACATAAATAATCAATTAAAATTACGTTACCTAGTTAATTATTAACAAACGCTGATTTTTTTGGTTGTTAATGTTTGTCAGTATTTCAGAATAACCCCCCCTTACGTGGTTTAGGGAATAAGAATTTAGCGAATAAACATTTGAAATTTTTTGTATTTGTGAAAGCGCGGTTATAAGCCGAAAATCAGACGGCCCGCGTTTAAAACACGGATGGTTCACACTTGCCGATTTCCGCAAATAAGGAAAAAATTAAAAATTTCCTACCCATTTTATTATTGATTCGGGACGAGAATCATTAGCATAGTTACCTCCTTGAATTTGACGAGGATGCAAAACAACACCTTGTATACACACGCAATGAAAAAACGAGGCCACGAGAACACGAGGCCTGCAGAATAATGTAACAACAATGTATCCGTCTTGGTTATTACAGTAACATATAAAACGATATAATTAAAAATTAACAGCAATCCCGTACATAAATTATATTATGTAGGTACTTCTTATAACTATACCATTTAAAGTAAAAAAAATTTTGAAAATATTTGTTACAGAAATAAATTAGAGATGCAACGGATAGTTGGTTGGCCGGATACCGGATACTGGATGTTTGGCCTGACCATCGGTCGAATATTCGGTATCCAGCCGCCGAATATTCGGTATCCAGCCGCCGAATATTCGGCCGGTGCAATTATACCTGCATTTCGGTTTTTCAGCCCCCCTAGCATGACCGTTCTATCTCTATTCTACCAAGAAACGACAAGAAATCTTTTCTATACAACTTGACATTTCTTCTGGCCGAGCATGGCGCGCCCCATCGACTCGCGTTTCTACGAAGATATAGACAGAAATTCTTTCCATAGCAACGGGGACGTATCACGTGATGTTTATATTCCCTGAATATTATTACGTTTAGTTAACAAAAAAAAGTTGCCAATTGCACGAGTTTTTCATTTTTTGTGGGCGGAATGGTGTTGCTGCATCCTGGATCCAGGCCTGGATCTTTTTCGCGAAATTAAACCTAAATATTTTACATAACATTTCAACCTTTTGAACGTAACTCAACGCAACCACGAAACGTATTTTTCGTATTTAGTTTTTAATAAGACTAGTTTGACATTTGTCAGAAGTAATGTTTCTACCCCCAAATGTCAAAAGAAGAGAAAATATGGTCGTCATGCTCGACGTTGTAGACTTGTGTCGACTGAAGAAAAGAAACATTTCTTTTCTACATTCTTAATATCGCCATGCTTGGGACGATAGAAATATCTGTCAAATTGTCGATTCTTCCGTAGACATAGCCCGTTTCTACGGCGGTCATGCTAGGCCGGCAGGTGCGCATTGTGCAGGTTTTGACCTGTTTCGTAGTAACGTAGCATAAAGCCTCATTTACATGATGTGAGAACTTGCTTGCGAGTTTCATTACATTGCAGACTATTGACGGGCAATGAATTTAGTTAATCAAACAAAAACAGCAATGTAGTGAAACTTGCATGCAAGTTCTTGCATCGTGTAAATGAGGCTTAAAGGAGAAATGAATCACAAGTTGAATTGTACATGAACGAGACCTATGCACAGTAATAATAGTACATTACGATACAAGTGTACTGTCACAAATCCATCCATACAATAAATGAGGACATCATTATTCTAAGGGTTTCTTTTAGGAATTAACAGGTCAGAACTGTCGTTTTGGCTTCATCAAGTACATACATGTGTGCCAAAGGGCGATTCTGCACATCATTTCTGTTTTTTTTTTGACGTAGATATGCCTTACAGTATATTTGTATAATTATGAGTAATATGTTTATAATTATGAGTCTTTTAAGTAGCACGTAAATTATATAGTGCCTAATAATGTATTATTGATGGGTATCCGGGTGCCGTCTGTGCCTCTTTTTAATGATGGTATACTAGTAAAAGTAGACAAACCATATGAAGTTGTTTCAGATGAAAGATTATATGGACAAGTTACCGCTTTTCCAGATTGAATATTATGAGTTCTTGAATGGTATTCGACATTTTTTAACAATATTCTATGATTACATTCTGTACACTTAGAATAGAGGTTGAATTAATGTCAACTCGTGGACTAGCAGTACTAATCCCAGGCAGATGCAATCTAAAATTGAGATTTCTAAAAGACTCATAATTATTGAAAATACTCTTACACAAAGGTTTTTACTTTTTTTATGGTTATTGTACGAAATCACTGAGGAGAAATTCTCGCCACAATAACCGCATGTAAATGACATAATGTCTTTTATATAATGTGAAGTTTACTCATTAATGACAATACTTTATTCAGCGTGCGTCCTTTACGGACTTTACTTCCTTCTTTAGGATTTATCTTAAAAAACATACCTTTGTATAAATTCTAATGTGTTTTGACACTCCACTGAATATTCCATATTCAAGTTGAAGTAAGCCGCCATCAATAGTTGTAACGACGTAGACAGACTCGCAGTTTCGCTAACAATCGTTTTTTCTACCAGCAAGTAATATATGTTTTCATTATCTGTGGGCAAAAAACAGAATTAAAACAGGCAATATAGGCTCCCAAATTTTATAATAACGTACTTACATTAAAAACCGGGACCTCAAAAACTGATCACTAGACTAGATAATTAAAATAATAAAATATTACCGGTAATGGTTATACACGCATGTCAGTCTCAATTTAAATGTATCGTATTACGATGAGGCCCTATTAGTGATTAAGAGTACAAGTCTCGGGCAGCGCAGTTTGAAAAGGGTGTAAGTTCTAGACATGGGTAGCTCGCGAATGAGAGATAAAATTGAACTAGCTCTTTAATTACAATCTAGCTCCTTAGTCGCTCAGTCGTTCACGGAATAGCTCACTAGTTCATTTAGCTCAACGGCTCATTGACTCTATACTCTGAGGCTTTGCGAGTTACTAGTGATACCGACGAAACGCCGACAGCGGCCCGACAATGCCCGAACTTTCCCGTCAAATCATTTATGTATCCCCCAAAACAAAAAACAAAAAAGTTTAAAAATAACTAGCTTCAGAAATCGGTGGCAATTTTTTTTTTTTTTTTGCACATGATTTTTTTCATTTAAAATGCCCCATATAACAAACTCACTAAATTTTGTGGCAGTTCACTAACTACAATAAAGTTGCGGCATCGTTGTCTCCTGAGGCAGCTCATCCAATTTTGCAGTCTACTACTCCAGTTCCAAAGCAAGCTTACTACAGAAACTAAAAGCACATTATATTTCATGTCCTCTATTGGTAAATACATACAATTAAGAATGGCAACTCAGACATTTTTATCTGCACAACATTTAAAACAGTAATAAGTTTCTATCAATTTTTTTAATCTAGTAATTAACAATTAAAACCAGGAGGTCTACTCGCTTTCTCCGCAAAACGAAGTTGCGGCCGAAACTTCGAACGTTTCCTACCACGGTTCTATTCGTTCCGAAATTTCGGACAGCCGAAGTTTGTTTGACATTTGCATCTTCTAAACCTACTCTAATTCTCGCAAGTGTGGAAGAAACGTCACGTTTGACAGAAGATACTTCGGAATTTTAACCTCAAATTGACGATACCAAAAGTGTTATCGTTTGATTTTCGTTGGTGTGGATTTTTGTAGATATTTGGTTCAAAAGGCTGTGTGATCTCTTTTAATAGAGGCTGCTCAGCGTGAAGAAAGTAAAGAGCGCAGGAGGAACCGGCACAGCTTGCGCAATCAATTAGAAATAAGCAAAATTCCCGACATGGAGTTTGTTGATAATTACACTCAGTCGGCAGTTATTTGAAGAGCTGTGTCAAGATATTAGTGCTTTTGTTACCTTTAAAGACAAGGCGTCATGGAATCAAGCCCACAGTTAAGGTAAGAAGTGTATCATAATGTTATTATTTTCATTAAAACTGCATTTCACTGTTGTAAGAAAATCCTTATCTTATCATTTTAAAGCTTTGAATTTTTATGCCCGAGGTAGTTACCAAGGGTCTATAGGGTAGAATATTGATGGGTCATGGCACAGCAGACTGTCTTGTTGTTTGCAGGAGGTTACAACCGCCCTCAATAAACCACATATTTTAATTGTTTAAGTTCATAAATAAAATCCACCTGCTATATTTTATTTTTATTTTGTTTTAGGTGAAAATACAAGACTTGTGTGATGTTGAGAGCTTCTTGCACCGTTTCTTTTCATCAGCTACAACACTTCAAACTATTGGTTGATGTTTTATGAGTTTCCAGAAGAGAACTAGGATTGTAATGAAATATGAAGAGAATACTCTTCATATTTCATTACAATCCAATATTCTTTCGTATTGTTGCATCAAAATGAAACTTTGTGTAATATACACACATATGATGATGATGATGGATTTTGGATGGCAATACTATAATTTGGTATATTGGAGCTAATGTGATAATGTGGCAAGGAGATGGATAGAGGAAATCTTAAGTGGCTAATTTAAAAACCTTTAAAACTAACAAGCACTTTTATTTGCTTAAACCCCTAACACTTCCCCACATACATACATAAACTCATGCCACTGCTTCACTGCTAATTTTTTATGTTGCCAGATTATTTGTGTAATATATAACATGTAGCAGTAATCCTCAAATGGTTAGGCAGCAGTGTTCCTAATAGGACACCCAGATTTCGCCAGTTATGATTTTAAGTCCCATGTTAAAGGGGGCAAGCTTGTTGCCATCGAGGTACAAAACTAGACTCCATGGCTGCTACTGAGTAATTCCTGATGGAAAAACCCAATCACACTTTGCCCAACCTTTGCGTGTGAGGAATGATATAAGAGAAAAGACTTAATGATTCAATTCAATTTATTCAAGAACAATTCACATTGTTTGAAATCATAAATCTATAAACACATAAAATAATAAAAACATGTTCATTAAAATAATAAAACTAACACATTTAGGGTAAGTACATTATACAAATAGAGAAAATAACACAAAAATAAAATATTCAATAACATTACAAATTCAAAAATCAATACAATAAAATTTAAAATGTGGATATGTCATCGTCTATTGAATACAGATATTTCTCCAATATGAATGCTTTAGAGTCTTGACTTAAATGAGCTTTTGTAAATTATAGTTTTTAAGTCCAATGGCAACCTGTTAAAAATCTGCACTGCTTGATATTGAGGACTATGATGCACAATATTAAGTTAGGGTATTATTTTGTTTTTAAAATCTTTCCTGCGGGTACTTTTCCTCAATTCAATTAATGTAATTAATTAAATCATTTGTAAATAATATAAACAAAATGATGCTGTGACGTCTGTCTCGTCTAGGTGAGAATGGGAGAAGAAAACACTTGCACCGAGTAAAGTAAGTAGCCTAGTAGAATAAGCAACTGCAGGAAGATGATGATGACTGCTTGTCAAATTTGAATTTCATCCGTACTTCTCCCTCAGTAGCACCATAATATGCGCGCATGACGTGTTCATTTATGGACCATATCCATTGCATGGGCAACACATTTCCACCGGTAGAGGGGACCCTGTTCAGGGCTTTTTGGCCTCGAGGTCCCAAGCCCGCTGTTGCCCGTCCTCTTCTTCGTCGTCGTGGGGGTGATAATGGTCGATGGTGGTGTCAACGGCGGGGAGAAAAACTCGTCGCTGGGGCTCGATGCAGCTGCAGCGACCGGCGACGCAGCGCCCACGGGTGTGGCGCGTCCCGGCGGCTGCGAGGCGGAGCTAAGCGACGAGCCCGGAGATGGTAGGTGTGCCTCTTGTTAAACGGCAGGCGTCGGTGTCGATGCATCAGTGACATTATTAACAAAAGTTTAATTTTCTGTTTTTTTGGTTCAATCTAGTCCAGTTTTCTGTTATTGGGTAACGGATTTTTGTCTTCTTTTCATGATTTCTTGATGTTAAACTAGTTTTCGTAGAGTTATTTGATAAAAACAAATAAAAGTTTGTTGTGTTTGGATAGAAATCTGTCATCTGTCACTTCAATTTGACACCCGAGCCAAAGATATTTTTTTTAGTCGAAAGTATATACCAATATATTTGGTTGTCATACATTTCTTACCATAGTTTACATGAAATGCTACTCTTAAATTTTGTCGGATAGCAATATCTATGATAAGTTTTTTGTAGTGTCTCGATCAATGTCAACAAAAATATAAATTTTATTGATATATTTACGACTTCTGCATGAATATTGCTTGAAAAGCTTAATAAACTACAAGTAATACGTTAAATTTTAGAGTAAAGGAAAAAAGACCCATTTATTTTAAGTTAAAATAAAAACCGTATTTTATACTAATAGAGATGGAAAAAAGCCTACACAAAACATTCAATACATTCGTTCACGCAAATTGTCTATGAATTCGAAGTTCTTGAGTGCGTCCGCAAATGTTATAGAGTAAGGTCACAAACGTAACTACGTTTAATTTTCGTTCGTTGCCGAAGTTACGTTTCGGAGAAAGCGAGTAGACCTCCAGTGAGTTAACTCAGTAGTCAATTTGCTAGTCACCGGCATTAATATAGTGTTCGGTAACAAAGTTTTAATTTCATTGCTGGATCGTAGAGTGAAAGTAAAGGAAAGTAACAATTTTGAAGGAGACGGTCCAGTTCATAGAAAGGTTATTAACCATTATCAATAATTTGACTTTACAGATTCCTTTACCTCTGTTGGTCTCATCTGATGATCTGATTTATGTTAATTTTTTGTAAGGTGTAGCAAGTGTCCTACCAGTAGGTAACGTTATATTTTTGTAATAAACATAAGCAATTAGTTACCTTTTTTTCTTTAATTTACCCTGAGTTTACCTGACAAAATGTACACTAACTATTTTCTGTTTTGCTGTACTACGAGTAAACGAAAGTGAATCTATAAGAAACAGAAGTGAGATTTTTTCAAAAGTGTCTCTACGAGGAAAGTGTATATACGAGGAATAATTCGATTGTAATGAAACTTTGCACAAACAATGACATGAGATATATATAGGTCTGTAATTAGTTTATATTGCTCCAGTTAATAGAATAAAAGAAATAGAGCAAAAACATATGATGTATGAAAAACTTAAACTTGCTGTATTTTTTTCAACTATGGTATTTGCTGTTACTTAAACTACTTACAGACATATACCTTATCCTATTGTAAGTACAAAGTTTCAGAGCAAACTAGCAACTCGTTTTAAAATGAGAGTTTAACTAAGTTTGTATGGAGAACTGAGCTTACCGAGAACCCTGAAAGCAATCTGTGTATTAAAAATCTGCTTAACTAAACTAAGGTAACCATTATCAATAATTGATAATGGTTAATAACCTTTAAATGAAACCATGGAATTCAAACATTGTTACCGATCACTAATAATATGTTTAACAAATTTCTGTACGTAGTTGTGACTTTTCAAGTAAGCGCTATGTGGTACAGTGTAATTAAATGTCTGCTTAATACTTCCATTCAGGTATATTAAGTTTGTATGTATTTAAATAGATGTTTATCTGCACAAATACATCTAATTATGTGACAGAAAATAGGGGCTTCTATATATATACAATCTACCTATCTAATTGGATACGGTTTAGCAAAAATTTTGCAATACTTATGTCAACTGTAACCATCTAATTTTTTAATTGACGTATATGTGGTTTGTCAGCACATTATTGCTTATCAGTATCCAATTATAGTCTACTCTACAATCTATATACACTAGAAAGGTTTCATTAGCAAAAGTGAAATAGATTTACCTGATTGTATTACATTTTCCACAGTTAATTCCAATATTGGTACAGCTTTCTTTACTTTTAGGTCTACCTACCAAATTTTCACGACGGGCATGTTTTACTGTGAAAGAATAACAGAATTTATTAGCGTTATTGACCAATTATTTGCATAGCAGTTTTAATAAAAAAAATGTATCATCGCTTTTTGCATAAGGCACGCCTGTCGTATCATGAAACAAATGTTTGCCCGCCACAGCCAAAAGTTTTTGAAAATGTAACACGCAACGAATCGGTTAAGTTATTAAACCAACGAAAATCAAATTACGGCTTGGACTATTTTAAATTAAGATGTACTTTTCTAGTATGCTGGTAAGTACTTACGTTTATTTAATGGCAAACAACTTCAACAAGATCATTCGTCCACCCTGGACGTGAACTGAACGTGAATCAACTGCAAGCTGCTTCCACAATCCACAAGTTCTTTCTAAAACAATCATATTACGTAACGGTTTACGGTCTAAAGCAGATTTCACTAGATTTTTGATGCAAGAAACTTAAAGTATATCTGTTACTCACCCTAGTAGTACTACGGTGTGGTGTGAGCACAAACACTGCAGGTTAAAACTTGTTCATGTTCAAGGTTCTTGGCACTGGGGCGGCAAGTAGCCTCAACACGTGGCAGCGTGGGTTCTCGGTACCCAAGTACCACGTGACGTGATGTGAGGCACAGACGGCAGTAGCGGCCGCGTGGATAGTGCGCGTCTTAAGACTCGCTCGCCGACTGACTGGAACCTGGAATCAGCGCGTGGCGGGTGCATCCGTAAGCGTTGTGCCAGAACACAGCAAGCCTCCGTCGATGCGGGCGTCTCCCAGCCGTAAGCCCAAAGCAAGGTGGATGGAGGATGACTCCCCCATCGAGGCGGCTTAAAATTAGAGGTTATGCGCGCACATGCCCACAAGCTTCTCAAAGGTTCCTCGCCGCGTAGTCAAGCGATCTATGCGATGCGCGGCGAGGCAAGCATGGTGCAGGAAGGCGAAGCATGTGAGCGCATTCACAGTGAGGAGCAAGGTGGCAGGTCAAGTGGTAAGGGCCAACTAGGTACATAGCCTTTCTCGACACTCGACAGTCATAGCGAGGCTGCCGAGAAGTTTAAATGGCTGCCGGACTGCGCTGACAGAAATACATAGGTAACGAATGTGATCCATCAGGAACCAAAAAGAATTACAATCACACAGAGCACTTACCCGTTTATAGTAGCCTCAGCCTGGGTTGGAGTTGAGAAAGAGGCTGCGCGCCCGCGCCGCGAAATGGTAATCGCTTAAAAGACGCGACGCGTCATGACGCCTCTATCTATTCTACTAAGCACTGACGTTCAGTGTTGCCAACAAATAAACAAGCTCTCCACCAGATTCAACTTCTAAAACCACTAACAAAATTCGGATTTTCTCCAAAAATTTGTAAAAATCGCTAAATTTCCACTAAACAAATCTTTAGTTTTTATGAAAGAAAACAGTAAGTAGTTATATTACTAAAAAAAGTTCTTTATTATTACGTAATAAAATATTTAAAATCAGTAAATCAACAAACAATCTTATTAGTCAATAATCAACAATTCAAGATGAGGAACATACAAATTATTCAATAACAACAATAACTATAAAAATAAAGTGATATTCTAAAATTCAAAAATGATTTTGTCCTGCCACATAGTCTGTTTCACGTTTATATGATTCTTTGGTCCCAATTTGTTTTATAACTTTTATTGTAATTTCATAATCTTTGCAGCATTTTCCTTCCAATCTTAAACCACAGCGTATTCTTAATATAGTAGTTAAAAGATTCAACTTCATTCTGTTCCTCTGCTTGTTTTTTATAACATTCATACAGCTAAATTGCCTCTCAAAATCGGCATTAGAATGAAGCAGTATTAATAGAGTAAGCGCAAAAGTCGCTAATTCCTCAAACCTAGATTCCCCTTGAGCATCTTTGAAATGCAATGTTTCATTCCAAACAATTTTGGTATATATATGGTATATTTCGTAACGTTTTAGAGGCTTCGTTGAGTGATAGCATTTTCAGTAATTATTGAAAGTGAGTTCTACTAAACCACTAGAAAAAAACACCAGCCACTTAAAGCAATATTTCGCTACTAAAAGGGGGGTCGAAACCACCAGTTTTAGTGGAAAATCCACTGAGTTGGTAACACTGCTGATGTGTTCGTATTTGGAAGATTTAGTCGGTTTTTAGAAAATTGACTACAATCGAAAACTTATGCCATAATTAATATGCATCGGTTTGTGTTCTATTCTATTCTATTAAATGTACTCGTATGTTACCAGTGTTGTAGGGGTGGGTAACTCCGGAAGTCCGGACTCCGGTGGTAGGTACTGAATACTGATACAAACAAAGGTGCGTTCCGAACGCGGATACGTAACTAAAATTAACTAAATAATAAACCTTAATAATTAATCCTCCGATCCTTACCACCGCGGCACAGATTATTAAATAGATACTTCGTAACAGATATTTCACTCCAATAAAAAAGTGAAAATACCGACGATTATCCTACAAAATCTTAATAATAATACCAGCTGTTTGCAGTGAAAAAAAATGTACTGGATGAGTACACAGAGAGATATTTGAGATTGTTTTGCCCCCGCGCGATCCACGTGCAAGCACGTCATCGAGCAAGTGTGCTAGGGTGGTATTGGTATTATAACGAATGTCGGAAATCAGAAACGAAATTTCGTCTATTCGATCGGAGCAATCTCGGCTTACAAATCACCTAACAGAGCTTGATGAAAAATATGACTGCTTATCAAACGACTTAGCTGCTGTGCAGAGCAACGTTCAATGGCTGTCTGATGAACAGGCTGATTTAAGAACGCGCATTGAAAGGAATGAGGATAACACTAAGAGCTTAATCAATGATCTCATGTCGAAAATAGACTACCTAGACCAAAATGCTAGGCAATGCAACTTGGAGCTGTGTAATGTGCCTGAGAGACGCCATGAAAATCTGCTGTCGATAATGGAAAAAATAGGCTCTAAAATCAAATTTAATTTAAACATCAAGGATATTATTTCTATACATCGGGTTCCTCATGCGCACCAGAATAATAAAAAACCAAAAAACATTGTCGTAAAATTGGCCTCACGTATGTTGCGTGACAATTTTCTCAGCGCCTTTCGTTTATGTAAGGGCCTGATGTCCGACCAACTGGATATCTCAGGAACATCATCTCGCATATATATGCATGAACATATCACGTTAAAGAGAAAACAATTATTTCGTGAATGTAAGAATGTCGCTACATTACATAATTATAAATTTGTGTGGGTTAAGCATGGCACTATACTCGTCCGTGAAAAAGAACAATCGAGGTCGATCGCCATTCGGACAAACCAAGATCTCAATAAAATCAAACCAGGGTCTGCTGACACAAGGGACGGACCTACCACTAAGAATGATTCTATCACTAGGGACGAATAAAGAACTCTGTAATGTAGTGTTTATTTACTTTTCGATTATGTACTTCTTAATTGTATTCAGATTGAATGTTGTTAACGTGGATATGTCGTGTTTGCTTGATGTATACGTTTTCATAAATGCAGCATTTCTACGGTATATTGGTAACATGCTTTTCGGAACTTATCTTTGCTTTTTGAATATTATGCTATACGTCTATCTTCTGCACTTGCCTAACTATGTGAAAGAGAGTTTAAACAATTTTACTTTATTTTTACTGCTAATTCTAATGTTATCTTATTGTTATCTGACAAAAGATGCTTCTATACTTGCTCAAACTTATTTACAGACTTATTTAATATTACTGCTTCGATTGTACACCAACGATTATGTCTGATAAATTAATAATATACTATCAAAATTGTAGGGGGCTTCGCACTAAACTGAGTGTTCTATTTATGAATATTTTATCAAACTGCTACGATATCATAATACTCACGGAGACTTGGTTAACCCCTGAAATATTTGATTCTGAGTTCATTGATCAGCGGTATTCCGTACATAGATGTGATCGGGATCGCAAGGCTACTCAAAGGAAAGATGGCGGTGGCACCCTTATAGCGATACTAAAGGGACTGGGATCTGTTACTATTGAGCCCACCGTCTTATTAAACCATTGCATTGAGCATATTATTCTGCGTATCCCGAGTGCGACGAGAGGAAAGCACGACATCATATGTTCAGCATACATTCCACCAAAAACACCCGAAAGTGTTTATGTTTCATATTTGGATCTTTTGCAAGCGGTTGTTGAGAGTGAAAGTGTTGAGAATTTCTATCTGTTTGGTGATTACAATCTCCCGGACATTGATTGGCTAGCCACCGGACGTTCATGTTTTACCATACAAGATTTAAATAGCTGCAACACTCCAATTTGTAGACATTTGAGCATCTTTATGTCCATTTTTAATGCCTACCAGTATAATAATATAAAAAATTCGACCGGAATGATATTGGATTTGGTTATCAGTAATAGTGAGTGTTCTGTTATAGCGCCCACTGATATACTATTACCCCCAGACTCTTATCACCCACCCTTATGTATATTGGTTTCTTTCAATTCAGGTAACCGAGCCATGACACGTAAATTTACACAGAGGTACAATTACCGTAAGGCGAATTACGAAGAAATTAACGGTGATTTGGACAAAGTTAACTGGGACGAATTATTGCAAGGGCAATCTGCAGAAGATGCAGTAAATACATTTTATGAAGTTATTTTCAGAGCTATTAAAGCTCATGTCCCCTTAACATCGGTCAAGTCTTCTAAGTATCCGGTCTGGTTTTCTCCATCTTTGATACATATATTTAAAAATAAAACAAAGGCGTGGTGTAAATGGAAGACGTATCAAAATTTATCGGATTATGAACAATTTTCACTATATAGGTCGAGATTTTATTCTGAATCTAAGATTTGTTATTGCCGATACATGAAGTCAGTTGAGGATAGCATAAAAGTCAACACTAAATATTTCTGGACTTTTATATCTAACCGTAAATCCATATCTTCCATTCCTTCGACTATGCATTACGAGGGACAGGCGTCCAATAATCCAGAAGAAATCTGTAATCTCTTTTTAAACTTCTTCCATTCTGTTTATGAGCCTTCCACTCTCAACAATGTGCAGCAGGAGACTTTCGACGATGCTAACAATAGTCGTCTCGTCAGTAATCTTGTTATCAGTATTGAACATGTACACAGTGCTTTGAAATCCGTAGATTGTTCTAAAGGCCCAGGGCCTGACGGTGTCCCGCCACTCTTCCTTAAAAATACCGCTGACACTTTGAGTCTCCCACTATTTATTATTTATAATAAATGTTTGAGCCAAGGAACTTTCCCGGAAGTATGGAAACGTGCCAATATCACCCCTGTCCATAAGTCTGGTGCTAAAAACGAAATTCAGAACTACCGTCCTATTTCCATTCTGTCGGCCTTGTCAAAGCTGTTCGAAAGGCTGGTCCACAATCAGCTATATCCGATTATTCATGATCAGATTATTAAGCAACAGCATGGGTTCGTGAAGAAAAGATCTACAACAACTAATTTGATTGAATATACTGATTATTTATTCAATAATTTGGACACACGGGTACAGGTGGACTCTATTTACACTGACTTCCGTAAAGCTTTTGACAAGGTCGATCATAATTTACTTTTAGGCAAAATAGCGTTTAATGGCATTCGTGGGGATTTGTTCCGTTGGTTTACTTCCTATGTTACAAATAGAACGCAAAAAGTGGTAGTTAATGGTTTCCAATCTAAATCCATAACGGTTTCATCGGGGGTGCCTCAAGGCTCGATACTGGGCCCTTTGTTATTTATTATATTTGTCAATGATATTGACATGTGCTTCCTTAACTCCAAATTCTTACTATACGCAGATGACCTTAAAGTTTATAGACCCATCAAAACTATTCTTGACTGTCAACTGCTTCAACAAGACCTCAATCGTCTTACAGATTATTGCACTAAAAATAAACTCCAACTCAGTATTTCTAAATGCTGTTGTATTAGCTTCACTAAAAATAAAAATGTATTTAAATACCCCTATGCAATAAACAGCGAAACTCTTGCAAGAGAGAGTATGATTCGCGACCTGGGAATATTACTTGACGATAAACTGCACTTAGACGCACATGTTAATAAAATTGTAAATAATGCTTATCGTATGTATGGCTTTGTGATGAGATCAGCCACAGAATTTAAGCACCCTAGTACATATTTATATCTTTATCGATCACTAGTTAGGTCTCAATTGGAATATGCAGTTCCTGTGTGGAACCCCTACTACAATAAATATATTGAGAGTATAGAAAGCATACAACGTAAGTTTCTGAAGTCTATGCATTATCGCTGCTTAAAAAGTTATTATCTCTCTTATAGTGAGTTACTTAAAAAATATAATCTGCTTTCTTTGAGTTCAAGGCGTACGTTTCTTGAAACAACATTTTTGTATGACTTATGCAACAACTCGTATGATTGTTTAGACATTTGCAACAAGTTGTGTTATATAGTTCCCAGAACATGCCAGGGACGTGAGGTGCGCGCACGACCTGTATTCGCCACTACTTCCTGTCGCACAAATGCCGGCTTGCGTGCACCTCTTCGTCGCCTTACGAGCAATTTTAATAAGAATTTCTGCAGTTTGGATCTGTTTGCTTTGCCGCATGGAAAGTTTAGACTCATGTTACTTAACATTTTGAAAAATTAATGTGATACTAATGTTCCACTTATTAACTGCATTACTTACTTATACTATATTCCTCTTTTTTATTGTTTAAAGCGTTATACGTTAGTCTAAAATTTACCAAATTGTCTCATTGTGTATCTGTGGAGAACGTGGTTGATTTCACATTTGTATTATTTGTGTATCCTAACTTTTTGTTATTCTTAATGTGTAATTGTTTGTTTTCCCCAATAAATAAAATAAAATAAAAAAAAAAAAATGTAGAAAAACAAATATTTTTTATTTGTTGAATAATATGTTTCAGTTTAATAAAACGTTGTTCATTTTTTTCCTCCCCTGAATTCCCGATTATTAAATTTTATTAAACCTTGGGTAGGAGGGTACTTACCTGGGATGGCGATCTGAGATCGATTAATTGAAGAATCGATTTTTGGAGCCAAAAAGATCGATTTTTTAAATCGATATGTAGTACTGAATCGATTCTGTGAATCGATACTTCACCCTTGAAAATCGACATTCGATTTTATTTAATTTTTTGGTATAAACCAAAAAAATATTTACAATTAATTGAATGTACCCGTATTATAAGAGTGCTGCCGGTTAAAGGGTAAATTATTCTAAAACTCGCGAGATGACTGTATATTTGGATTCCTTCGCCTCTCTAAAAAAAAGTTACGTTTGTTTGTAATCTTTGACTTTTTGTATCAGTGTCTGTGTAATGTCTTGTTTTATACCTGCCCCCGTATTCACAAACGCTCGGATTCGATTTCGATTCGGAAAGTCGTATGTCTATCTCGCTCGCTTTCGTAATGCCAAAACAAGATAGACATACGACTTATCGAATCCGAGTATTTGTGAATAGGGTGCCTGATCTGATGTTTAGTTATGGTAATAAAAATATTTTTTATCATCGAATTACCTGATTTTGTTGATAAGAGATCGTTAAATTATAATATGTATCTTGTTTTTAATAAAATAGATTTATATTACATTATAAACAAAAATTTGAAAAAAAGATCGATTTTTTAGAAATCGATCTTATTGGCTTCGATTTTTTTGTAGATCGATTCATTAGGTCACGATTCGACTCGATTCAAAAATCGATCTTTTTCGGAAAGAATCGCCATCCTAACCCCTAAATCTCCCTAGGTATTAGACTTCTATTCTATACCTAGGTTCATGCAGGTGATGCAGCCCCCGTATTCACAAACACTCGAATTCGATTTCGATTCGGAAAGTCGTATATTATCTCGCTCGCTTTCGTAATGCCAAAACAAGATAGACATACGACTAATCGAATCGAAATCGAATCCGAGCGTTTGTGAATAGGGGGCGGTCCTGTTATCAAAACACGACGACGCTAGTAGTACGTTTAGTTAACCAACAAAAGTTGTCAATTGCACGAGTTTTTCATTTTTCGCGGGCGGGATGGTGTTGCTGCATCCTGGATCCAGGCCTAAATCGTTTTCGCGAAATTAAACCTAAATATTTTACATAACATTTCAACCTTTCGAACGGAACTCATCGCAACCACGAAACGTATTTCTCGTATTAAGTTTTTTATCTGTGGCGGACTCAGATGACATGTTGGATTGTTTACAAAGTAAACTTTATAATACGCTGTTTGTTTTGTTAATTTTCGCATATTCACAATGCAAAAATAAACAGCAAGACCAAGAAAAAGAGGTCAGCGTACACTCGGTTCCTTGTGTGAATTTTTCTAATAGTATGTGTCTTTAAATCATTTTAATCTTGTTACAATGTGAAATAAGTTTAAGCGATTTTCAAAGCAACAGAATAATACAGTTGATACAGGCATAGGCCTCTGCTTTGTCCTAAAAATATGTTGAAATAATAGTCTTATTCGTTTCAGGATATAAGCAATAGTAGCCTTCGGAATGGTCGGAAGGAATGGTCTGGCAGATAAATGAGACGACGCCGACGATTCAGATAGGTACTGAAATTATTTATTTACATAAAATAATTTCTTATAATGTTAGCTCTTGTATTAGTTACAGCTTGTAGATAGGCCTTCTCAGGCACATGAGCATTTCTAATTGGTGTCTTGAGCCAAGGCTCCAAAGCATAGGCTGAATTCCCCTGCAAATCAATGATAAATAAATTTTTTGTTCATGTTATGTTGGCAACTAACAATATTTAACTATATTTTGTGTTTGCGTTTCAGATTACAACGAATGAGGATTCAGAAGAATGAAAATATGGGCCCCAAATATTGAATTTATTTACATCAACTACTACTATTGAATGTCCCACTGTTGGGCAAAGGCCTTTTAATACATATAAATTATAAACAAAAAACTAATATATTATAACTGTTATTATTTTAAATGATATTGTTCAATGTTGCAGTTAAAAGAATGATTTGGTTGCATCTTACACGCATAGGACACAGAGTATGTTTAAGTTATTTTTAGAGTGTGTTGAGACAAAGTAGTATACAGTATGTTAGGTTAAACGAGGGACATATTGAGGGAGGGTATTCAGTATTCGATTCTCGTTCCAAATATGTAAAAAACCTGTAACGTATATAGAAGAATTTTTAATGTTTTGTTTAGTGCCTAGATATTTTGGACTGTCCTAAGCCAGGTAAGTTTAAAGTATGAAGGGAAAATGGATTATACCTAAGAGTCATTGCCCCGCTCACATGTTCTGCGATAGTATTAAGTCGCTAGCGCAAGGGTGTATACACGTTGCGTGACATTTACGAAAATTTTAGTATGGATTGGTCTGTTATTTATCAGTGTTTTTTTTTTTTGTTTATTTTTTTATTAGTATCATGTTAGTATGTACTATTATGGGTTTCAATATGTCCCTCGTTTAAACTAACATACTGTATAAGCAGAACATTTTGTAAATAAATTAAATTTGAATTTTATATTATTGTCTCATTACCCCTCACTGTGGCCAAGACAACTTTAGCCATCTCTGATCAGTCTCGTGAGTCTGCGGGACTGGCAGTGAGTGTACCCTTCCCGAACCTGGTATTCCTGTCTACTATTCGTCTGTAACCTTAGGTCGCATGGTGCAAGCATCCTGGTGGCGTACCATGACGTCTTAAAACATTATTGTTCCATTCTTATTTCAGAGTGAAAAAGAGAGGGAGCTATACAAGTCGTCTAGCTCCATCTCTTTCCACTCTGGAATAGGAATGGAACAATAATGTTTTAAGCGTCATAGTAACCCCCCTGAACTTATTTATATGATAGGTTAGGGCTTAGGGTCGTAGGGAATGTTATGCTTGTGGGTCTTTGTGGGTTCCATTAATTTTCATATATTTTCTGGTTCCGTCACATTCACGTTAGTAATGGGCTGAGTGATGATTTTTCTGTATCGATGACTGCATGACAATGACAAAAAAATATCGGTGACGGGAACAATGACAAAATCATCAATGATTTTTATTTGAGTATTAGATCTCGTCACTTCAATTGTGAGTAGATACTGAAATGATCGCGGAACGGCTTAGTGAAATTATCATTAGTTATTTATGTAGGCATGGGTAGAGTTTGTCACTTAGCCACGTAATTCAACTTGGCATGGAAGGGTATTTTAAGGCAGCACATTTCGCACACAAACGTAAACTACGCAAGTGCAAGCATTATTGCCGTTCCTTGCGCCATGCGCCAGTCCCGGTCATTGTCATTTTATCGAAATATGTGCGTTCTGTGACTTCTGTATCGCCGATCGCGCAGCATCGCAAAGTCGCAATTCACACCGCAGCGCCATAATGATTTAAAAGCATTGATGATTTTGTCTTTGTCATTGCATGATGAAATGATTTTAAAATATCGATGATTTTTACATGTGACATGATATCGGACTCATCTCTAATTCACGTCATCACGTATTGCGGCCTTACATGACGTTTGTTAAGGGTGGATGTACAGACATACTTCGTTTTTATGACTTGTTGTGTTTTTGTACCTAGTAGATAATACTGGTAAATTTTGGATTCATGTAGTCTGCATAGGTCTGTTTTAATGATAAAACCACTAAACTAAATTGGTCATGAAACCCTGCCTGGAAAATTTGCATTCAGATTGAGTACCTATTCTGCACTCAGCATCTGCGATCTAGAAGTAATAGACTTGATCTTTGGCAATATCCTGTAAGCAGGATTTTCATCGAACAAAGAACCTAGTTATGGTACCTAGATTGAATTAACTTTAACGAAAACAGTCAGACCCTGAGATGTGCTAGGAGACAGATGCTCGATCAGCTAGCCTGGCACAAATACTGCACCATCTCTTTGCGAATTTGTAGGTAAGGAATTCTTTTTTAAGGGAAATCGAAAGCCCCAGTTAATGCTCGTACAGCAATCCTTTCGGCCTTCCTTTCATTCTTCTCGGCATACAAACTGAGGAGATGGCGACGGTAGGTCCCCAACATGTTTTTTTTAAATCACAGAAGCTCAAGAAACACAAATACCTAATAGCTAGATTCTTTACAAAAAGAATCTTGTCTAGGTCCGATGTGATGAAGACTATTTTGACATTTGTCAGAAGAAATGTTTCTACACCCAAGTGTCAAAAGTAGAGAAAATATGGTCGTCATGCTCGACGTCGTAGACTTATGTAGACTGAAGAATAGAAAAATTTCTTTTCTACATTCATAACATCGCCATGTTTAGGACGATAGAAATCTTTCTACTCTTTTTCTTTTTTTCTTTTCTTTTTTAATTTTGTCGATTCTTCCGTAGAAATAGCCCGTTTCTACGGCGGTCATGCAACGCGTGCTGGAAATCAAACGTTTTCTATACCTTAATCCCACTCGTGTTGCTTCAAATATCAAATATCTTTCATTTGCATGCAATATCTTGAACTTGCAACTGCGACTGACTCGACTGAGAAGGAAATACACGGCTAAACGTTCCGATTTACGCTACACAGTGTTAAGTGTTTTGTAACGTGATTGTATGATCTTTCGTCGCTAAAGGCGGTTTAAAGACCTTACTTTTGGTTGAGCCCCCTTGTCGATGTCAGATACTTACTTATGTACGGATTTTTTACTCGGTTTCCTTACGAAATGATCTGTGTAAACGAGACGTCGCTATACACATTCATAGAGCTGTCTCGTTTGCACATGTCATTTCGTTCGGAAAACTGATAAAAAGTCTAATACCTACTTATAAAAAGCATATTTAAAAATAGGAAGTACGGCGGAGAAGGGGAGGCAGGGTACTTCTATACGTGTCGCGGTTGCGGCGAATGATGATCCGTAATATGACAGTTCCTTCAAAAGGGCCCTCCACACTTGTGCGCGAATCACGGCGCGAATTTTACGGTTTTACAACAAAACAAAATGCAAAAACAGCAGTTATTTTAGTTACAGATTCTTTATGTAGTAAATTAATTAGTTATTGGGAAATATCATAATAATGTTTGTAATATTACTGACATGTTTCGGAATATTACATAAGACGTAAGTAAAACATAAAAATGTATAAAATATTGGTAAATTTGCGAGATATTTAGGTAAAATTCCCGTTCCAATTGTTGAACTATTACGTACCCAGCACGCCCACGCGTGCTTTAGAACCTAGAAGTGGGCGTCTTCCCAAGAGAGCCAATCGAGGTCAACCCCCAGCTAGCTTCCTAACAGACTAAGCCGCGGGACAATTTATAGTAGGCGACGGCGCGGCCACATTTTTGTATCGCGCGGAAGCTATAACAGCTCTGCGCGAGAGATCAGAGGGCCGATACGAGCACTACGACCGATCACGAGTTTCATAACTTTGAATTGTAATAGTTTTAGTCATTTTAAAGTATAGTGGACTGCTGTGTATTGTAAACCGTGTGTTTGAGTTTAATAGACTGTTTTAACTACAGTGCCGGTTATTATTATACTTACACCCGCTAATATACACATTTGAACAGAATGTTTACAAAAAATTTGTAAAATTAAAAAAATACTGGGAAATTTCATAATTTTATTATAAGTTTTCTGATATATTTCGGAATATTACATAGGAAGTAATTAAATTTACATAAAAAATATTTTTTCAAAAAAATTGGTACAATAACGAGAATTTTATGTAAAATTCCCGTTTTAAATGTTAAAAACACATTTAAAAAGTATTAGTCCCAAACATTCCATGTAATTTTACAGATTTTATGTAAACTTCTATCACTTATTGATTATTACATATTAATTATGAGAAAAGTCCATTTAATGAGTAAATTCTACAGAATACATTTAAAATTAAAGAAATGTTGGGAAATTTCATAATGTTTTTTGTAATTTTACTGACATTCTTTGGAATATTACATAAGAAGTGAGTAACTTTACATAAAAATGTAATTTTCAGAAAATTAGGTAAAATTATGAGATTTTTATGTAAAATACCCGTTTTCATTGATAAAAACACATAAAAAAAATTATTTGTCCCAAACGTTCCATGTAATTTTACATATTTTATGTAAACTTTTATCTCTTAGGGATTATTACATATTTATTATGTGAAAAGACACATTTAAATTGAAATAATACAGAAAATATGTAAAATTTAAGAAATGTTTGGAAATTTCATATTATTGTTTGTATTTTTACTGTATTTTTCGGAATATTACATTAGACGTAAGTAAATTTACATAAAAATGTATTTTTCAAAAACATTGGTAAAATTATGAGATGTTTATGTAAAATTCCCTTTTTTTAAGTGTTAAAAACACATTAAAAAAAGTATTTGTCCCAAACATTCCATGTAATTTTACAGATTTTATGTAAACTCCATCTCTTAGTGATTATTACATATTTATTATGTAAAAAGACCATTTAAACAGTAAATTCATAAGAATATATGTAAAAATTAAAGAAATGTTGGGAAATTTCAATAAGTTTTTTGTAATTTTACTGCTATTTTTCGGAATATTACATAAGACGTAAGAAATTTTACATAAAAATGCATTTTTCGAAAACATTGGGAAAATTACGAGATTTTTCTGTAAAATTCCCGTTTTAATTGCTAAAAACACATTAAAAAAAGTATTTGTCCCAAACGTTCTATGTAATTTTACAGATTTTATGTAAACTTCCATCTCTTTGAGATTGTTACATATTAATTATGTAAAAAGACCCTTTAGACAGTTAATTCAACAGAATATATGTAAAATTAAAGAAATGTTGGGAAATTTCACTATGTTTTATGTAATTTTACTGTCATTTTTCGGAATATTTCATAAGACGTAAGTAAATTTACATAAAAATGTGTTTTTCACTAAAATAGGTAAAATTACGAGATTTCTATGTAAAATTCCCTTTTCCATCGTAAAAAATACATACGAAAATGTATTTATCCCAATAATCCATGTAATTTTACAGTTTTTTTGTAAATATCCATGGCTTAGTGATAATTACATAAATTTTATGTAAAACTACTTAAAAACTGTTGATTTTAACGAAAAAATGTAAAATTGATGAAATTTATGTAAAATTTCATAATTTTCCCAGAGTTTTCGGGAATTTTACAGGATTATGTAATATTTTTCAATGTAAAATTACATAATTTTTAACAGTGTAGCAAGGCGCAGGGATGACTGGTGGACTAAATCCATCACGGAATAGCGTCCAAATTTCAATCGTCTGCCTGTAGGTCGTCCAGCGGAGATCTCTTCGCTACACACCTACAGGCATACGATTGAAATTTCTTCCTAATTGTCGCCATGGGTGACAAAGCCGGTGGTGACAACTGGGTACAGACGCATAAAACTGTCGTCTATACCTCCGCATTTATAAACCATGAGAAAGTATAATTTCTCTAGTTCAGTTTACCTCATAAAATCCCGTTACCAATTATGTTAGCTAACTCATCCTCTCTACCTAGAAAGCCCTATAGACTCCGATAGATTCCGCTGCGTAACGGTGTTGCCGTGACGAAGATGACGCGTTAATATTTATATTCCACGGTGTTACGTAAGGGAAGTCTATATTAATGGTCCGCACAGTTAATGCAATGAGGGACCGGTTCTATGCGCGAGACTGTCTGCGCTTGCCGTTGTTACACCGAGTTGTAACGACACCCCTGCTAGATCACTCGTGTAGGATGTTCGTATTATATCGGTTAGCGATAATGGTATTAAAATCATACTAGAATAATTATTATACTAGATTCTCTTTAGTTGAAGAATGTTAGTCAGCATCCACGTTTCAACTCAGCAACGTATCACTACTTTATAATTATTGCACCCAAAAGCGTCCATTGCTGACCATAGGCCTACCCAAAGCGTTTTCATGCAGTGGCTACAATGACATGGAAGTCATCTTCTCAATTCAATCATTGATAACAGAACCTGGCAAAGATTTTTTTCCAACTACCTATGTGAATGAATTATACTTAGATCGGATCTCCACAACCCAGTAAATAAAACAAAATTAAATTAAAAAATTAAAAAACCCCCAACACAAAAAACCTCTAAAAAACCATAAATAAAATAATCCAAGCGTCTTAGCGTCGGGGGTCCGCTTTGTTATGTGCTTGTACTAAGCGGTCTACTTTAACGTTTTTTGTGTCGGGGGTTTTTTAAATTTTTAATTTAATTTTTATTTCATGCTTTTTAAACTTATATTGTTTTATCTTAGCCTTGAATGTCCCAATACTGGGCATAGGCCTCCCCCATTGCTTCCACTCTTCTCGGTGTTGCGTTGCGCATCTCGCCAATTAACGAAAACAGCAAAAAATAAAAAATAAAACTTTCTGGGGGGAGGGGGGTGTTAGCACCCCACCCCCCCTGGCAATGCCCATGGTGACAAGTGACAAGATTTCAAATTTCGAATCGATCAGACCTGTGGAAATTGTTAATTTCCCTTCAACTAGAAAAGAGGTGATGGCCTTCAAACGGCTGATCATCAGATTTTATCGAAACATAGCTAAGAACACTCTCGATTAAAACATCTTTCTCAATTCAATCATTGATAACAGAACCTGGCAAAGATTTTTTTCCAACTACCTATGTGAATGAATTATACTTAGATCGGATCTCCACAACCCAGTAAATAAAACAAAATTAAATTAAAAAATTAAAAAACCCCCAACACAAAAAACCTCTAAAAAACCATAAATAAAATAATCCAAGCGTCTTAGCGTCGGGGGTCCGCTTTGTTATGTGCTTGTACTAAGCGGTCTACTTTAACGTTTTTTGTGTCGGGGGTTTTTTAAATTTTTAATTTAATTTTTATTTCATGCTTTTTAAACTTATATTGTTTTATCTTAGCCTTGAATGTCCCAATACTGGGCATAGGCCTCCCCCATTGCTTCCACTCTTCTCGGTGTTGCGTTGCGCATCTCGCCAATTAACGAAAACAGCAAAAAATAAAAAATAAAACTTTCTGGGGGGAGGGGGGTGTTAGCACCCCACCCCCCCTGGCAATGCCCATGGTGACAAGTGACAAGATTTCAAATTTCGAATCGATCAGACCTGTGGAAATTGTTAATTTCCCTTCAACTAGAAAAGAGGTGATGGCCTTCAAACGGCTGATCATCAGATTTTATCGAAACATAGCTAAGAACACTCTCGATTAAAACACCTTTCAAACGAAACCAATTTCATCAAAATCGGTTCATCCGTTTAGGAGCTACGATACCACAGACAGACACACAGATACACAGATACACACGTCAAACTTATAACACCCCTCTTTTTTGGTCGGGGGTTAAAAACATCCATTCGCCCGCAAGTGCGCAAACGTGTATCGGTGTGAGAGGCGCCCCTAGCGACTGCGCAAGGCCGCGCATCCGCCGCCCGAATAAGGCTCCGCGTTACCGCCTCTTTTATACCGCAAACCTTTTTATACTCACATTCTACCACAATAATGTAGCGGTACACTTTTTATCCCATAATATGCAGTGGGGAATTAGACTGTATGAAATTAATTGCCACGCCAGATGTGGATACAAACACAGGTAGTACAATCTTGGGATTAAAATGAAAGGGATCGTTATCGAAAAGAAATAAGCAATGAAAGGAAAGAAAATGATAAAAAGTACAAGGCAGGCACCATATCGAGGTATATGTTGTATAAATGAGGTTGCAGTTTCCTTTTGATTATCTTGACATTAAACTTTAATCCTGTTCTACAATAGGTGCCCACGGAAAAAAATATAAATAATAATTGATTGTAGCTCATCAAACCGACTTCTAGCTTATGTTCTAAAATAAACAAGACCTCTGTTTTGTGAGAAATTATTGGACATCATAAAAGTAGGACTGAGGGACACGCAGTGTCGTTGTCTGGGAAGTTTTGAGTCGGTTTTTGTATTGTTCAAGTTTACAAACGGGATATATTGATCACCTGTGGGAGCCAGGTGATTGTTTTTTGAGTACACACAAGTGCAAGTCAAAATTAGATATTGGTCTGTGTAGATACCTACTTATTTGTTGTCGCTACGTATGAATGTACTTATGTAATTTACTTAATTAAATAGAGAATGATAGGAGACTCAAAATCAAAAGCCCACGTAATTTCTATTCAATATCCCACTGAGGACATCGGTTCCTTTGTTTCTACACATTTGCATCTACATAATAGATAGCTAGAATATCTATTGTTAAAGTGGTTGTTATCATTTATTTATTTATTTATGTACACAGAATAGACATCTTAGGAAAAAAACATAAAATATTATAGTACAAAGGTACTGCTTATTTCATATGAAATTTCTGCCACCAGACCTGCGAAAGGAGAAATGAAAAAGAAATATAGACGATAGTGTGTGAAAGAAGGAAAAGAAACAATGAGTATCCTACCCATCGTCTGTACCCAGTAGTAAACTTATAGATACTCAGCCTATAGGATTCCACTACTGGACATGGGTTCCTCCCTGGTTGCGCCACAACAACCGGTTCTCCTCCTGCCGCATCATGTGTTCCCGATTCAATCCCGATTGCTTTATAAAGTCGTCTGCCCATCTAGCACCATGCCACCAATTCAGCCTAGCTTAGCTTTTACCAATCATACGAATTGTAGACGAATACCAGTATATTGCTAGGAGCTGACCTTCACAACCTATTTATTAGCCAACTAGCACCATCTACTTGCAGCTACTCCTTGTATAACTGTACCCAATTTCCAGTTTGGCGAAAAAATTGTGAAGTAATGGCATCATTGTGGATTATAAACGCCATCTGTTGCTGACCTTGCCAGCTTGTGCGGCCAGTTGTATGGCCGCAGCTAATTCAGTGACATTGTTTTTGTGGGAAACGGACTGAATGTTCCACAGTTTCAACTTATTTTTTTTGGTATTTTTGAATTTTCCATTACTATATCCCTTAAAACAACGTGGTTTGTTAACAATCTGTTTTATTCATCATCATCTTCTTCTTCTTTTTCGTCACCATATCACTGCGCGGTACAGGGTGCCTCCAACAGCTTTCTTGTTCGCGTCTGATCATCTTGCCAGCGCTCTGCCTTGCGCGCGTTTACGTACTACCCGGCTTAGTATCATAAGCCTGTCCAGACAATGCATCATCATATTTGTGCCGATAGACGTGCATTGCTGGCCAAGTGTCGCCACTTCCACCGGTCCTGTGCTCAAAATTATTTTCCAACATATTTTTTTATGAAGTGATACTTTGTATAATGCTTGCCTTACCTTCTCACTTTTAGTTGCAAAATGCAAATCGTTTTTCTTCCTTTATTAATAATCAGAATACTCATACTGCTGATTTTGTAACCTCCTGTTCTAGTCAGACAAGTTTCTTTTGGTTTCGGTAGTGAAAAGCGCAACTGCAAAAAGTAGATTAGATGAACAGACGGTCAGGACATTTACACGAATGAATCAGTGATCAGACCCGTATTTTTATAGCTAAAATATAAACGAATATGTAATGCATATTTTTCTCAAAGCTACTATGCGATCTACCAACCGATACGAACGAAACTCAGCCACAAACGATGGGACCATCCCATCGTCCCATCGTCTTGTTGTTTGCACGGTACACGAACTGACGGACGCTACAGAAGGTGCCAAACTCGTTACCAAATTGTGGGCCGATATAATTGATTGCCATCGACACACTAATAAGAAGAACACGAATACAACGCTTTACAAGTTATAATGCTTAAGTAAGCCATGTAAATTCCCTTGCTACAAATTTCCCAAACATGATCCGTTTGTAATTCGATACTTCGACGAATCGATTAACTTACACCTAGGTGTAGCTACCTACTCTTGTCAGATCGATGGCTATCGACCTCTTGTAATCAAACCTTTTCCCATGAGTCTCCATGTGCTGTGTGACGCATTCTTCGTCACGGCATCTTTGCTATGGAACACGTTCATTGGTCCAATAGTTTGTCTTAGAATCTAGTGACCAGTAAGGTCTTGAGTCTAGTTTGGTCATTGGTCATCATCTGTCTTGCTTTTCTATATCTACGTCGAGATTCCCTTGGCAAGACTGGTTAGTTAGCATTGGCAGCCACTTGTTTATAACGTCTATCAGAACGCAATAGTACCTCACACATAATATAGGGATTCTATCTCACGATCATAAGATTGCCCTACTCTTGGAGCTATTGTCGATTCATTGAGATTGTCTGGTCCGATTTGTTTGCAACTCTAGATCCATTGTCACCTCTACTGCCCTTTGTCGCATCCCCTTGTTATATTTTTTAACAACTTCATTATTTTTAAATTCCTACTCAGTTTGGCATCTTTGGACGCCTTTTTGGAGTCCTAGTGCATTTCCTCCACAAGGACGATCCTTGTGGAGGAAATGCATGATGTAGTCTGCAGTTGCAGCTACAGTACACCCATATTCCAACAGTCATCAAAAAGGGAGTGGGTCTATTGCTATCAACCGGGTACAAATAAAGTTATATAGAAGTTCCTGCGGTGTGATTCTGTAAGACCTCACTTAGAACTGCGGATCTGAATCCGCTGTGAGTTTCTTGTTTGGCATTCTAAAAACCTGGTCGATAATTCGAATTTACAGTAGTGCCACCACTATGAGCGTGTCAGCGAGTTGAACTAAATTAACAGGGAGATTTTTACAGATAAAGTATGAGATGTCGTAAGAAGTGGCATTCTGTAAGGTAATTCCCCCGTCACTTCGACGCTCCCTTGGCTACAAAATCAAGGTCATTTTGAACCTTACGCGAAGTGACAGTGGATAGCGATGTGAGATGTGAGTTGTCGTCTGAATTTTACAGAATCGACGTACTGATCAAGAAACTAAGTTTGTCCGATTTGCGCATTTAAAAAGACCTTGTGTTTAGCCATAGAATTTTCATAGCTAGTCTTTATATTAACATATCTAATTAATTCATCAAGATGCTTCTCGTGTCACATTCTTCGTCACGGCCTTGTTAACACGGATCATGGGTCATCAGCTGAGGGAGATTCTCACCGTTTTCCGAGATGAGACGGGTTTCCCTCGTGTGGACGTGTGGTAGACCGAGACGATTGCTTCTTACTGGCCCGCTTGAATGCATGCTGTTTGGGAAACAAGATACTCATTCATATGTCTGAAACACTGTTTTGGTAAGGATTGGTGCTCTATACTAAGTCCCATAGGTAGTTATATGTAGCCGTATTTTTTAAAATATGTTGATTCAAAATACGTGTGTGAATGGAACAAGATGAGTGTCTTGTTTTGATTACCAAATAAAGTTAAAAACATAGCTGTGAGTATCTACCTACTAACATAATATGGACTTGCATCAATTATTGTGTGCTGGGTCTGGTAAATATTTTCAATTTAAAAAAAAAATGTGTATCATTGTAACATTTAAATTTAGTCATTTGCTTATCCATTTTTCATTATTCATTATTGGCAAGGTATTTAATAAATATTTGCAACCGCAAATTCAGCATGTACTTATGATGTACCTAGTTTTGTATTTTATTTATACAGGGTGTAACGGAAAGGGTATATACATCCTTAAGGGTGTGCTACAGACCATCAAACTGAACATGTTTCTCAACATAAAAAAAAAATTGCAGCAAAAAAAAATATCGGCTGCCTATACATTTTGGTCGAATAGGTATTGTAATTTTCTATGGGGCAGCAGATATTTTTTTTGCTAAAAAACAGGTTTTATGATGAGAAACATGTTCAGTTTGATGGTCTGTAGCACACCCTTAAGGATGTATATACCCTTTCCGTTACACCCTGTATATATATTAGGTATTTTATGTTACCCATAGATTACTGAATAGTTACTCAGTGATTACGTTACGGAAAAAATACACAATTATAGATTTGATGACTTCTGTCTGAAAGTTCTATATTTTTGTACTGACTGCACTTTTAAATAAGCTAACGTTTTTTTTTTTAAGAAATGTTTGGCAGACAATTAGAGGATGTAATAGGAACACACCACTTGTCGCGGGAACAGGTTGCGGCTGCGGTCAGCACTGCAGGTTGCACACAATTGTAGCTCCTGACTCCCACGGGATCATCTAATGTGTAGCCTTGTATCATGGTTTTTTACTAGTGATTATGGAGATTTTGTTTTTTTAATGTGAATTTCACACTCCTACCTCGGAGAGTCAGAGCACCGACATATTGTTTGAAGCCCCGAAGAATTGTAGACACAGTGTATATTTTATTTATTCAAGTGTTGCTGTATGTTTTAGGATTTAGACAATCATTTAAAGGTGTCACTAACGTGTGTTTTTGTACATTTTTGACACTTATGTCAAAAATATTATACTAGGACTTATCCTAGCTCAAGTTCTTCTAGAGAACCTCCGCCCTATCACTATGTAAGGCAAGCCTATCCCCTGGGAGAAGCAAGCCAAATACCTAGGAGTCATACGCGATCAACCTGAGCACCGAACTCGAGCACCACGTAACCGAGCTGCCTATCACCATATCACCCTCATACAGGAAAGCAGTATCTTAAAGCGAAAGCACAAATACAGACGGCCGTCCTTCCGGCCTCGCCGTCGAGGCCCGTCGCGACGTCCCTGTTCACGACCCCCCCCCCCCCCACCCTTGCTCGAGCCAGCCCGCGAAGCTGAGCCTGTAGTTATAAATCAGCCCCTAAATAATGGAATCACTCAGATCCAGCCTGTCCCTTTGCTGCCCTCCCCCCAGCGACGCCCTAAGCCGAGCCCCGTACCCCGCAGGGGATGTACTACCCTATTTACCCACCTACCTACCCTACCCTACCTAACAATAACGAACACAAAAATAAGAAAGAAGAATTATCCAATTTGGTGCATTCGTTCGGAAGCGTATATTTCAGCGATTCATTTTTATTTTCATAGAAGATAAAAATGTATTAGATAGATGACGTGTAGTTATTTTATGTCTTCATTCCATACATGCTTGTCCATCGGATTACCCGTAACATTGCGATACTATAACAATGGAACAATATCTGTCTCAGTATCTTTACGTCTAAAATATCCGTTACGTCATAGGTAGGTATGGTATAGGTGCTGTTGTCATAATATGTGACTTTGTGATTAAATCTTTAGGGGTTTTCCCATAGGCTGATCAGAACAAAGTGTTTGTTGCTTCAGTATTGCTTGGAGTGACTGGTTTGAAACATTACAAATTAGTCCTAAGTGTTGTAATCGTAAGCAAGCAGATGTCCGCCATTAACATCTCCGAAATTAACTCCTGCTCAATTGCAGAGAGCATCAAGATGATTTTCAATAGATAAATCATAAAATAGTTATTGTAAAATCTGATTTAGTTTGAAACAGTAACATTACATTACATTAACAGTTTTAGTCAGGATTATGAAGGAATTTAATCTTTTCTCGAAAATCGTAAATTTTAGCTGGGTGAGAAGTTGGAGAATGTATGTGCATTTGCCTGATATTTTCCTACCTAACCACATCTTCTTTTTCTTCCTCGAGCATCTCGTGGTCCTAGCCCTACACTATTTTACACTTTGTTTGTCGCGTTTTTTACTTTGCAAGCGCGACTGCTGAGCATGAGGTACTGGGTCCGATTCCCTGGTCGGTAAATGTTATTTATTTTATTTATTTATTCAACAATTTATGTACACACTTAATACAGAGAAGAAGAAAGGAACAGAAAATAGGTACAAAGGTGATGCTTATTTCTAAAGAAATCTCTTCTAGCATACCTGCGAAAGAAGATATAAAATAAAGAGATCTACATAGTGAAGAAGAAGAGAGAATTGAATACATAAAACTTAAAGCAAATAACTATTTAAAATACAAAATACAATATAAAAATAAACTAACTTACGTATAAATACTAAGACTAAATATATACCAATAAAATAAATACCTATGCAACTATGACGGAATGGAAAGGTAATGTTCTTTTACTCTTCTCTTGAAAACTGCAACAGTTTGGCAGTCTCTAATGTCAGGCGGAGGTGAATTCCACAACCACACAGCGTGAACGGTGAAGGAGTAGAAGTAGAAGTCGGTAGCGTGGGGAGGGGATTTAAGGAGTTTCCTAAGAAGGTGCATCAGAAGGACGGGAGTAGGAAAAGCGTTCCCGCAGATAGGAATTTCTGTTATTGGGTTTTTCCATCAGATATTCCCCAGTAGCAGCCTATTACAAGGGACTTAAACATAACTGGCCAAATGTGGGTGTACTATGAGGTACTCCTCTGCCTAACCCTTCGGGGATTACAGGCGTGATGTTGTATGTTAAGTTATGTTGTCCCAAACTTCCATGGCGTCGTCGGTGGCAGCGAAAAGGTCACTTTTGCCCATACTCCATCCTAAAGTTCTATCATCATCTGCCTAACCGTTTCCCAAACTATATTGGGGTCGGCTTCCAGTTTAACCGGATGCAGCTGAGTACCAGTAATTACCATGGAGCGACTGCCTATCTGACCTCCAGAACCCAGTAACTGGGTAAAATACCCCTTGGTAAGACTGGATGTCAGACTTTTGGCTTCTGACTACTCGGTAACGACTGTCAAAGATCTACAAAGGACCAACAGCTTAACGTGCTTTCCGAGGAAACTCAGTATGTAATTATGGTCACCAATCCACGGATCAACCTCGGCGGGTCGATTTTTAAGGTTAAGCCGTACTCTTAACCTTAAAAATCGACCCGTACGGCTGTTATTATTTAGCCACGAGCTCCTCCTCCCTCCCGCTAAAGTTACAGAATATACAATCCAAAATACACCTAATCCTTTGTTTCTATCACCACCAACTTTACACTCAATCCTTGTTACCAAGGAGCATAAACCGCAGGTCCGAATACCGAAGCCCTACGCCGCCGTTCGATTCCCACACTCTTTTTGTTTCATGCGAGTTGCGCGGGCGCACAGGTGTGGGGAATCGATTTTACGTTTACGAGAATATGTTTCATACGCTCGGTTGTTCCTGTTACCGCCTTATTTAGAAACAGTTGCTAAATACTGTTTATTTTGTGTAATGAAATGAGGTTGAGTAAGCAGGTTGGAATTAGTCTTGGAGTGGTGTACTGTTCTTATCCAATGATCGTGTTTTGCTGGCTCTAACGTGGTGAAGGGATTAACAATAACTATGAAATACTTTTACTATTTACTATGAGCAGCGGTGGCCCAGTGGTGGCAGCCCCGACTTACGAGCAGTAAGCCGTGGGTTCGAACCCAGGCAGGCGCATTACTTTGTGTAATTTTTATTTCTTCACCGTTGCTTTCAAAAACGGTGAAGGAAAACATCGTGAGGAAACCGGGCCGAGCATGTCCTAGAACTAAAAATTCGAATACATGTGACATCTACCAACCCGCACTGGGCCCGCGTGGTGGATTACAGACCACTCCCTCTCATAGAGAAGAGGCCTGTGTCCTAGCAGTGGGGACATTATAGGCTGATGATGATGCTGTTGATGATGAAATACTTTATTGCAATTATGTTTGGTTGAATTCTGCCACTTGATAACCATATTGTATACCTAAATGTGTGTAGGCTCCTTGCCTTACTTTCCGCGTAATTTGTGACAAACGAGCTGAAATAGACTAATGAAACATTATTAAACGATAAATAAGAAATTCGTTACATTTCACAATTCTCAACATTTGTAGGGTTCAGCGGCAACACTATTACACCGCTCATCCGAGCACGCTGCACGTGGTTCCGTACGTGACGTCCGGTTGGACGACTGCGCTTGCACATCTCACTAATATACACCGATTGGAGAAGCTCATTTTCTAACCCATTCTATACTGGACCATAAAATATATTCGATAGAGTTGAATATTATAGTAAACGTTAATCTAAAGTAAGATATCAAAATACCGACATGTTTAAAAGTCCATAAAATAAGAGCATAGAGGTGTTAATGCAGTTTTATGAAGTCGTATCGGATCGTGATGGAAATATACATATTATATGAGGTCGTAGTGGTTATACGTGGAGTAAGGGATATCAACGCAAGAACTGTTGCCATGTGGGGGAATTTATGCTAATGTCCCTAAGGGCGAGGCCACAATACTGCGTTGCGGCGTCGTATCGCAAAAACGACGTCGCACAGCAATACAATGCGATGACGCAACGCAAAAATTTCATCGCATACGACATCGTACGACAAGACGCTTAAAAATTTGTCTTTGTAGTCTGATATACTTTTGTCTCAAAGGACGAGACGTTCCTGAACTAAGGATATCAGGTAATCGATATGGTAATCCGCCATCATGAAACGTGCGCACCTCATTCAATGTGGACACTAACTAAGAGGCAGCGCGTCTTCGCATTGCAGATTTGTACGTTGCGTCAGCGCATCGGAAATTTCCACGATGCGATTTGCGGCGTCGTAGATTTTTACGATGCGACGCCGCAACGCAGTGTTGTGGCCTCGCCCTTACACGTACAACCCGTTTTGTTATAAAGGTGAGTGATCCAAGTCCACAAGTCACGCACCACAGATTATTCGGAGTCATGTGCGTATTGTATAATTATCACTTGCTTCGGTGATGGAAAACATCCAGAGGAAACCAGCATGCTTGAACGATATTTCTCGACGGCATGTGAAGCCAAGCCCATGGGTGGCATAAATACCCTTTTTTTACGGATGGGACATGATCAAATGAACCCCCCGCTCTGGGCGGAACGGGAGGGAGTGTCAGACTTGTACTGACTAAAACCCATCCATGTTCCTTCTTACTTAGCCAGTCTGTCTTCTTTGTGTTCCAGGGCCAGGTATCTCTTTCGAACAGTCCCACAGCCGGCATAAATACCCTGACACCAAGTTTATAGGCGCTAACCACACGTTAAAGAATAAAAAGAAGAAGGTGAGCGATCGCGATCAAGCACTGGCATGAGAGGTAAAGATACCTCTTGTATTTAACTAGTACTGCATTGCGCTGTTTATTAAGATTTTTACTGACAGAGCTTCCTTTCCCTCCCTGTCTTCTACTACCTAATTCGTAGTTTCTCCTTCACTTTATTTGACACAAACTGATAGTTTCAACCAAAACCAGCTTTGCTAAAACTCGTTAATTCCCAAATTAGTCAAACCACGGAAGACAGCAACGATTATTAATTACTATATTTCGTTCCGAACTAACTATAATGTCTTCCTCCACATCCAAGGAAACGGTAAAGCGTGACGGCACTTTAATAAAATCCCATCCTTTACCCCCGGGGGGTAAGAAACTGACATAAACGTCAATTATTTTAAAAATTATGAAGAGTCAGTTGCGTGAAATAGCTTCAAATCACCCTAAAATAGATGCCATTTAAGGCAGGGGCGTTAAACGAAGTTAATATAGTGATTGAACGTGACTGCGCGGGCGAAGGCGACTGTGTATGAAATATTACAAGTTTATTGTTTCCTGTGCTTCCGCTAGAGGGTGCGCTGGGCGACTAGGCTTTAAACAGACTCCGGATATTTATGTAACATCAACTTATATTGTGAGTGACTGGATTTGCAAATGGGGTTCCTTATTTAGAGGGTGATTTTCACAGGCAAAACAAAGTAACACTTTCAACTGCAGCTTGTAATTTCTGAAGGGTTAATCAGATGTATACTTAATAGTAGTTAATAGTAGACCCACAGGTGAAACCTGTGAACATAAACACACAAATGAAATTAGTTATGCAACATAGTCCAAGTCCTTTTATCAATGAAACGTATACTCGCCCTAGTCCAGGTGGCGTTTTAAGAGTTTCGCGGCGCGCTTGTGTCGCTCTATTTTCAGAGCAATTAGGAAAGCGCGCGGATTCCACCGGTTCGGATTTCAAACGCGTTCGTATTTCAATATCGAACGTTCTATCGTTCTGTGACGTTTTATGTTTTAATATGTTTTTTTTTCTTTCATGCTCGTTTTAAGTTTCGGGGGTACGAGGGATAGCTAGGATGTGGCGGTTTGTATGTTGGAATTGTTCTGGACAGCTTTTAAGGAGACAGCTTGAAAAAAATAATGACGTCATGAAATTTGGGATCACTGGTCAATGGGTCAAGGAACACATTTGGTTGGATCAACGATATTTGTAAATACTGGGATTCATCCTAAATGTATAATTATTTTCATAAATCACCTTTATCGTTCATGATGTATCTCGTTATGCTGTATTGTGATTTATTACGAGCTGATCACCGCTATTCGAAGTAAACATCAGCCATTTTGATTTTTTTTATCGTTTCCGCAGTTTTACTTAGAAAATACATTAAATAGTTTATAAATATTATAATGAATACCGTTATACACAGCACGTCAACACATTACGGCTATGCTTGATAGGTAGTCAAACAAAATATTAATATGATTAAGTATGGGTTCAGTAGTCCCACTTTTACACTTTTCCTACGTGGGTTACAGTCACAATGTTAACTGAAATAGAGTTACATGATCGTCAGGAATTCAGAACATTTCGCCCTGGATGTTTACAACTAGAACTTATACTACAGGTTACAGGGTATGTCACCCAGACATTCTCTTGACGATCACCTAGTCTATCATGACGTTTTAAAACATCCTCTCACTCCTTTTCCAGTGTGGGAAAGAGATGGCGCTAGACATCCTGTATAGCTCCGTCTCTTTCCCAAACAGGAAAAAGGGTAAAACAATACTGCTTCAAGACGTCATGGTAAGCCCGCTGATGCTTTTACAGAACAGGCCATCAGGCAGGGCCACTAGTGCACAAAATTATATAAAAAAACTTAAATCAAACAAAAAAGAAAATACTGTGTGTCTCACGGCTGCGCCAAAAAGGCCCATAAATGAGGTGACGAGTAATAGAGAAGTATGGAAGACGAAGACATTCTGCGACGACCCAATAAATTGTGATAAAGAAGTAGATTGATGTTTCCTGACTGACAGAGTAAAAGTAGAGTGGTATTTCTGTATTCATCTACTAGGAGTAATAACAACCACGGTGTGTTGTGGCGACTAGTTTGCCTTGACACGTGGCGCCGCGCAGATGTTTGTAAAAATAACTTATTGTAAGAAAGTTCGCTCGTGCCAATTATTGTGTCACCTTGGGATGTTGGGACTCGTCAATCTGGTACAAGCGTTTATGGGCTGCATAGCATTGGGTGCTGCATTCCTCCGATCGTTTGGATAAGCAAGTTTTCGACGAAAACGAAAATACTGTTGCTATCCATGGTTATTACTTACTTATTTTATTAATGTTGATTAAGTTTTCTGACTTTTCAAGGGTTGGTATTCAGCTGCATCAGGCTAGACTGGTGGCCGTTCCCAACATAGTTAGGAAAGGTTAGGTGGATGATGGCTTTTTTAGGGTTCACTCTGGGTCCATATTCGGTCGGTACGTAGACAGCAACATAATTCTCTGTATGAAGGATAGGTTTGACTGTTAGAGATAAGATGATAGAAGATCTAAAATAATAGAAGAGTTTGAATAAAATTAATGAACGACGTGAAATACGAGTAGTACAGGAACATTAATTATTTATTTACACAGTTGTTTTCATATAAAATAATTTACTATTTCATTCTACTGAATGACGTTCTCTGCGGCCTTACCCCTCCCACGTCATCGACAGGTCCTGTGCTTCCCGCATAAATCGGATTTCTGCGACCTTCACCTGCTTCCTCCTTCCTGCGGTACCAGTTCCACATCGGAACGAGTATACCACAGATATACGGGTTTGTCTGCACCGATCCAGGAATCAGATGGAATTAGCCACAGATCACGGCGAGTGGTATCCACTGATGACGTGATCCGTTTCCCTCAAACAATCACAAGGTGGTCCAGTGACCTGACGAAGGTTGCAGGAACATGTACCCGGTAAAATCATCATCATCATCGGTCTATAATGTTCCCACAGCTGGGACAGAGGGCTCCTCTCTATGAGAGAGATTTGGCTGTAATCCACCACGCGAGTCTAGTGCGGGTTGGTAGATGTCACATGTCTTCGAATTTTTAGTTCTAGGACATGCTGGTTTCCTCACGATGTTTTAATTCTATACCGTTTTAGAGGGCAGCGTTGATGAAATAAATTACACAAAGTAATGCGCTTGCCTGGGTTCTGATCCACGGGTTACTGCTAGTAAGTCGGGGCTGCCACCACTGGGCCACCGCTGCTCTGCCGGTAAAATATAAACACATAATAATGTCCCATTCAATACTTAAGTTGTTATGAACCAGTAGCTCTGTTTAAAATCCCTTGGCACGTACTGTAAACATTGCCAATTTGAGTGCATTGACCGACTCCTGCGCACCACATTCCCTTCGCAATGGTTTAGATCAACGATAAAACGCGGAATTTAGTTTAATAATAATTTTGGTAAATGTAAGATTATGGAGGTTAAGGGGAGAGGGAGAGCCTGTAAGCGGGTTATTTTATGAAGAACAGTCAGTGATAATAGTCAGCTAAAGTACACCAACAAATCATCAACAAAGCGACAAAAGAAATAGCTTCTCGAAATAAATGAGATTTATTTTGCTTGATTGCCTCCTTCTTATCGCGAAATCTAAATTGATCCAGGCTAGAACTTCGCTACAAGTATAAACGTTTGGGTCTTCAGAAGCGTCCATTAGTTCCTATAACGAGCAAACAACTGGTCACACCGGACACCACCGCCGACACCTGACTTATTGATATCTCATTTTGTGTATTTGCACCACACATGTCACACTGATGCGGTGTCATCTATGAATCTCCGCCTGAACAGGTTTTTTCTTTGCTTCGTTCATCCTGAGACCGGAGCCTGTTTCAACACTTCTGATGGCGATTGGTTTAATGTTTGATATAATTGGACAGTAATCAAAGACATAAGGAACCATCGCATTCACGTGACACGTAGAGCTATCTACAGAAAATTTAGCTTAACACGATTTTTTATTAACTTAGGGTTCACATGGCATCGATTTTGATTTCGATACACATCGGCAGCACACATATCATCAAAAACTGCTTAACCTCAGAATAAATTGGTTTAACCCCAAGCAGCTAGAGGTACTGCCATTAGGCACAACTATAGGCAGGAAAGCTAATTCATCATCTATTCCTGTCCACTAGTTACTCCCGAGTTCCTGACTCCATTCTCAGCAGCAGTCAGCCCCAGGATGTTTTGCTCCACTGAGCTAAAAGTGCATTTCCTTACACGTTGCAGTTTATTTGAGTTCGATTGTTGTGCTAACACTTCCCGTCGTTTGTAACTTACTGATGTAGCTTTGTTGTTTACATGTGATTATATATGCGGCCTTCTAAGGACGTTGACTTGTGGAGGGTTAATTTACCTACTTGGAAAAGTAATTAAGAATCAAAAGAGGCTGTAAACTGGTTCATTTTTCTTCTAGTAACAATTTTTTTCTAAACTTCAGTTAAGCAAAGACTTACAGATGTAGATAATCCCGTTCGTATCCAGCTAGAGATTTCAGAAAGGACCAAAATATGACAACTAGCTTTTCGCTGTCGTTTAAGCACGAAATTCATGCATGGTGTAACCCAAAAACTTACAAACTAGAAGTTTCGTACTTTATCGAGAGATCATTCAATTGGCCCATAATTTGCTTTATTTGCCACATACTCTGATAAAAAACCGTAAAACAAAGACAACAAACAAATAAAAACAACAAACTAGCAACAATAAGATTAAAAGGTTCTTCAACTAATAGACGTAGGTGTAATCGGCACCATAAATACACTATTAAAATCCCATGTAGGCGTGACCTATTTCCTAACACCAATACATTGCTGGCTCTATAACACGAAACGTAATAGTACAACTGTAAAAAGCTGTAATGTATGAAGCACATTTGTTTTTACTAGTGGGTGGTGGAAAGCCCCTAAACTGATGGATAATTGATAATTATGAGCACATGAGTTGTCTTTTGTTTTTCGTATCTTATGATGAAACAAAGGAAGGTGGGCAGATATGGATATGCAGAGAGATATGATAACGTAAGTTATTGCAGTATGCTTTAAAAGGGAAAGAAAAAATAAGAGCTCGTTACAAAATCTATAAGAACCCTAGGGATGAAATCGAACTCAAAATATTGGGCAAACGGTGTTCCAAATTAGCTATGGCCTGTTATAATGATTATATAAGAGACATAGAAAATGACATCTCCAAAAATCCCAACCGGTTCTGGGCGTACATTAAGGATAAAAAAGGCGGCTCTGGCTCTTTTCCAGCGACAATGACTAACGGAACCGCATTTACATCTAATGGTCCAGAAATATGTGAAATGTTTGCGTCAAATTTTTCCACCGCGTTTAGCGATGCGAAAGCGACCCATAGTGAGCCGGAGTCCGATTTTTTTCAAGATATGAGGAATAACAGTCTACCATTAACGGCGCCTGTGATTGGACGCGAGAGCGTACTGAACAAGCTAAAATCATTGGATCTACGTAAAGGCGCTGGCCCCGATGGTATTCCGCCAATATTTATTTATAAGTGTGCCCGCGCTTTGGTATCCCCTTTAACACTGATCTTTAACAAATCACTTAGCTCTGGTATTTTCCCAGACTTATGGAAAAAAGCAAAAGTTATTCCAATTTATAAGAGTGATGAAAAGGACAACGTCAAAAATTATAGACCTATCTCAATACTGTCAACTTTTGCCAAGGTTTTTGAATCCCTCGTTTGTCCATACATTCAGACACACTTCAAACAGTATTTAAGCTTTTCTCAGCATGGCTTTGTGGGCTCTAGGTCTACTTGCACTAATCTAGCAACATTTACAGAGATGCTATCGGATGCCATTGACAGCGGTAAGCAGATTGATGTTATTTACACAGACTTTAGCAAAGCTTTTGACCGCGTTCCTCACCACATACTTCTGTCGAAGTTATCTGCGTATGGAATCACTGGTACACTCTACAATTGGCTAAAGTCTTACCTCGAAAATCGTTTCTTCTTTGTTGCAGTTAATGGGTTTGAATCTGGAACCTACAAGACTTCCTCAGGGGTCCCCCAGGGCTCACATGTTGGGCCGGTTCTATTTATTATTTTCATTAACGATATCCTGAACTGCCTAAGATTCTCAGAATGTTATATGTATGCAGACGACCTGAAATTCTCTAGGATAATCGAATCTGAAAACGATGTAAAATTGCTTCAGAGGGACGTAGACTCGCTAGTCCAATGGTGTAACGAAAATAACATGAGCTTAAATGTAAAAAAGTGCTACCATGTTAAGTACACCCGGAAAAATAAATTGACGGCTAGTGTATATAATGTTGGCCCTAACGTTATCCAAGAGGTAAATCAAATAAGGGACTTAGGAGTTGTCTTTGACAGCGCCTTGACATTTGCACCTCATGTTGAAAACGTCATCAAAAAGGCTTCCAGAATGCTGGGATTTGTAATTAGGAATGTTGCTGGATTTAAGCGCAATCGGACAAAAATCCTGTTGTACAACTGTATCGTTCGTAGTATCTTAGAATACTGTAGTACAATTTGGAGACCTCATTACTCCACGCACATCCTTCGACTGGAGCGAATCCAAAAGAGGTTCCTCTGGCATCTAGCCTATGCCAACGGAATTGCAAAAAGGATACGATCTTACGAAGCCCGACTATCCTATTTTAAGATGGTCACACTGGAGAAACGCAGAATTAGCATCGATTCCAGTTTCATATATAAGCTACTCCGTTGCAAGATTGATTGTCCCCTATTACTATCTAAGTTTCAGTTTCGGGCTCCTGCTAGAATTCCACGTGCTCCTATTACCCCCTTACACCCTCCACTACGTAGAACAATACTTGGTGCAAACTCTGTCGTGCCTCGACTTTGCAAATTGTTAAATAGCTGCAGTGATCTAGTTGACGTGCACTTTGACTCATATTCCAAGTTTCATAGTGCAACTATAATTAACATTTAATTATTGTTTCTTTTTTTTTCCAATTCTCGTGTCTCTGTTAATTTTGATCTATTAAATCCTACTTTTGCTGTTTATGTTGGTCTTATATATAATGTACACATAATATGTTAATTTAAAATTGTTAGTTTTAGTTAATTAGATATTAATTTTAATTTTATAGTACAGTGCTTGTGGCACACCTATTATGTTTATGGGGCATGCGGTGCTAACCTGTAAAAAATTGTTACATTATCCTAAATTATGGTAGATAGACACTTAAAATTGTTAAAGTGTAAACAATTGTTGGTTGGCCAATAAAGGAAAATAAAAATAAAAATGGTTCTTGACAGGACGGCGCTGTTGATAAATTTCTTGTGAAATTGTTTGTGTAAATTGTATTTCACCAAATCTTTTTATAAGTATAAATCTCCCATCCCTACTACTAGCTGTCCCGCGCAACTTCGTCTGCGTCACATTTTCCCCGTTTTCACAACATTTTTCATTGCTGCTCCGCTCCTATTGGTCGTAGCGTAATGATATATAGCCTATGTCCTTCCCCAGGTTGAAATCTATCTTCTTGCCAAATTTCATTAAGATCCGATCAGCCGTTTAGTCGTGAAAAGGTAACAAACAAACATACAAACAAACAAACAGAGTGGCATTCGCATTTATAATATTAGTATCCATACTAGAAGAAGATACGAAGACGAAGGTAGATTTCAACCTGGGGAAGGACATAGGCTATATATCATCACGCTACGACCAACAGGAGCGGAGCAGCAATGAAAAATGTTGCGAAAACGGGGAAAATGTGACGCAGACGAAGTTGCGCGGGACAGCTAGTATTAGTATGGATGTGAATGTAAGTTTGTTTGTTACGCTTTCACGCGAAAACTACTCAACCCATCATCATGAAACTTTGTACACATATTCTTGGAGGTTTTAGAAGTAACATAGGCTATATATTATCACGCTACGACCAATAGGAGCGGAGCAGCAATGAAAAATGTTGCGAAAACGGGGAAAATGTGACGCAGACGAAGTTGCGCGGGACAGCTAGTAAGGAAATAAAGTAATGATTGTTTTTTTTTTTTGAGATTTACCTCTGTATTTCCCAATAACTTTGAAAATCTACGAACTCGGAAAGCTTGTGTATTGGTTTGCATGTCCCACTCTCCTTCATTCGAGAATTTTCAGATTGTAGCTATATTTGTGCCAAATGAGGTTTTCTTACGTGCGAAACAAACAGTACCCACTAACGAATGACGTCAATGAGAGAAAAAACCTCATAAAATATAATTACTTCAGCGTCAAACAATATCACTGTAAATAAAAGGTTTTTTATGTTCGCCACGTTTTTGTGCCTGTATCACAGTTCTGCCTTTAATTGTCTTCATCGCCTATGATTGTCAATAATGTTTTAGTTTACTTATTTTTTCATGACCATACCCTAGATGTCTTTTAGGTTTAGGGATCCTATAAGTCCACAGTGTTGCTCCTACCAGTTCATTTGTCTTCGAAAAGCATCTTTTCTGTAGAAAATCTCATGGTATGAGCAAAATCATTTCTTAGCAACTAGGTACATATATAACGTTATCATATAAATAATATGAACGAGCATATAAGATCGAAATCCTTGAGAATTAATTAACTAAGATCAAATCAGTTCAGGAAAATCTGTCAGTTTTACAACAATTCAATGACAGCCCGCCATTGTGTGGCGCCATCTTGAAAGTTACGATATTATCGCGCAAGCGCAGTGGTGCGGAGGATTCGATTGTGTGATTAATTATTTTTTTTAATAATCATGCGTTATTTAATTTCCTTACTAGATATTACACTGTTATGTAGATGCAGTGTGGTAATTCTGCGTTACGCACTTAGGTATTTAAGTTTTTTTGGTGTGTGAGTTACGATTTATGTCCGTCAGATTCAAGACTGACTGACGCCTCACGTAATTTATGTCTATTTCTGGCTGGCTTTTTGTTGCTATGAATTTAAAGCAAACACTAAGAAAAATAGTCATTCTATGTAAAATACTGGTAGTCAGTCTGGTAAGCACTTAATGGAGCCGGGTGTACTGACACACTGACAGGCTGATCGGATGATTTGATTGATTCAAAAATAGTTTGGTTAGATTTCTAGCACGTATGACTATTTTTGGATTAAAATTGCAGTATTTCCCCCATCTTTAATTTTAATCTTGGTTTGATTTAAATTTCGTTTTTGATTTCGATTTGAATTTTTGATTGTTATTTTAATTTGTATTATAATCGTTTAAGCGGAAGTACCTAACACAAGCAAATTTTTGCTTAAAAGGTACTATCTATCTATACAGGGTGTTACGGAAAGGGTATATACATACTTAAGGATGTGCTACAGACCATCAAACTGAACATGTTTCTCCATCGGACAAACATCGTAATAGCCAAAAATTATCTGCTTCCCCAAACAAAATTCAATACCTATTCGATTCAAATGTATGTTTTTTTTTTTTCTTTAAGTAGTCTACCGCTATCCTCGTAAACGTAGTTATAGTAAAACACAAATAACAAGATGATGCGGCTCGTCACAGTACAGCGCTCTGCCACTCCTCTTCACGCGTGCTGCACATTGTAATGATGACAGGGCTACCATGGAACTCTATGTATAGCTAGATATTGGTGAACAGAGAATTTTAGTTTCGGATAAAATTCGTCAGCATTTTAGAAGGTAGATAAAGTTTGTTAGACGTAGACAAGGAATTTCTACATCCGTTATTCCCATAGAGGCCTACTATTACTACCCATAGACAGGTTTGAGTACCATATCAAGACTTTTTAGACCTCCGATTAATTTCGTATTTTGGATTGCGGTTCTTAGAGACTACTTGATAGTGCGTCTTTCCTTGCCCTTTGCTAAGATTTTAAGCAGTCGAACTGCTTCTTAATTTCTGCGTCTATGGCACTACTAATTTTTATAATGCTAATACTTTGCCACTTCCACGGCATCGTCTGTAGTCGAGCAGAGGTGGTTTTGACTGTAGCTTTTAGGATACGAGCAGTTGAGCTTCTATCAGGTCATTGTATTATAAATCAGTTCTAAGTTATGAATTCTCCTAGAAATGTAGCTAGCACGCGCGTGAGTTCATATGGTAGCACATAGGCAACGACACGCGCATGTTGTGTTGCCGCGAAATTACACACCGTTTACCGCAGCAAGAAGTTCAAGGAAACTACTGTCATCAGACGAACATGGTGGAAATAAAGGACAAAGCAGAGGCATCAATGGACGTACACGGAAAAGGTATAAGAAAAACACTAAACTGCGTATTGATAGACTCAAATAGATGCATCATGTCTAGGATTGGAACCTCAGTAAAATTACTGAATATTACATGTTCAGTTTGTGAGATACTAAAAAAATCAAACAGTAGAAACAGAATACAAACTATCTCCCAAGAGCCCCTAAAAGATGGCTTACTAGAGGCAGCAAGACAATTGACTGATACAGTGATCACCAATTCCAATTAGCCAAACGAAATGATGTTGACCAATAACAAGTTGTCAATTCAACGGTCTGTTTCTTAAGCCCTATTTTTGGCAGCGATCTTTTACGCCCTGATAATAACTATGATTACCTGTGCTGTTACTAGTTACCAATTTGAACAACGTAATCAAATGCTACACAGTAATTGTCCGCTGCTTTTCTTTCATCATTGACAATATCTATCAAGATCATATCAGCATGCAAATAATGGCTACTGGTAATAGAAAATAGTTTCCTTCCTGCTCAGAAACCGATATGCGTAGCGTGTTATGATAGATACTGTTTTTGTGTACAATATTAATTACTTTTAATTGTGAGTGCGGTTGCAATGTTTTTCTAGAAAACTTTCTCATCGATGCACTGTAAGTTTTGCGATACTTACGTTTTGAATAATTTACACACTACCGTGTTTTTTGCGTGACGTTGTTAGAATACTTTGTGTAGCTACTTCTTTTAACCGAACAATAGGTGTGTATCGCGATTCTGTCTGTAATCGGTTATCCATTCCTCTTTGCAGCCAGATCAAGCGGGATGGTGGGTCTAAATTACTGTTACTGTATATTATTATTTATTTGTATTTCCTTATTTCTTTACGTATGTAACCTTTGAATTTGTTGCATTGACAATTTCCATGCCAAACGCTGCAACAGGAGCTATATATCGTTAGGACTTACGACTGCGAAAAGAATAATTTTTTTATCACACCAACAACCCAATTAGTCTTCGCTCTTATATACACCGTGTAAATCACCTCATCACGAAGCCGTCAACCAAGTATTCTGTACATGAAACTAAGTAACTTTACGCAAAAATTATTGCTGGGAAACGACTTTTTTTTGGGGGGTGTAAAATCATGTTTTGTGGTAGAACTCAATGTAACGCACTCAAAACATTGTGCTGATGGACGGATTGAATAGTACGGGGGCCGTGGAGGTGTTTAAAGTAAAAATCTTACATTCAAAACTTGTATTTAAAAAAATACTTGTCAAAAAGTTGGAACTTTGACCCCTAATATCTCCGTAACTAAAGGCTTCGTTAAGAGGTGTTTTACACCCTTTATATAAACACCTGCTGGACCACATTTCCAAAGCATTAAAATAATTTTAGTATTGATAGCCACACGCCATCGATTCCCACCGATAGTTCACATTCACACTGCCCAAGTGCCCACTATTTAATACAAATCACTTCCTTGGCCGGTGTTTAGTAACGTTTAGCTCACCAATCACGCTTCTACGGGCATTTCCCCTTCCGAAATGTAAGGCCGATGACACGGGATGTCTATTGGTGAGAATTTATTAATATTTATTAAATACGAGTAGATTAGTGAACAAGAATGCGAGAGTAAAGCCTTGTAGGATATCAAACTCATTGATGTACTTAGTAACATTCTTGGAAAACTCAGTCACCGTGTGAACGAAGTTCGCTGGCGCCATACATACAAGTCATATGAATGAACGTGTTCTGGGATATATTGATTCAGAGAAAATCATTCAATCGCAAGCATGAGTGCAGGAGCAGGTGTGTCGTATGGAATATGAGAAGGCTTGGTTCTTACGCGAAGCTATTAGTAATCGTCGATCGATTTTCGTTAGATTTTGGCCTTGCATTTGACCTTAGAAAAATAGAAACTTGTTATCTGCAGGCATTAACATTGCCAACTTAAATCTCGAGTACAATATATTATGCGACTATCTTTATTTCCTTTTCCGATATTATTTCATCTGTTTTCTGCAATAGCGTATTGCATCATAACATCTATTAGTCGATATAATCGCGTTAGCCTCTTACATCATCGCTCGTGCTTCCTCACAAACGCGCGTAATCGATTAATGCCAATATGAACCGATTTACGGTGAAATTGAGCATTGTAGTACTCTGTTAGTCATGCATGCCTTTTGTACTCTACTTACGTTCTCTTTGAGGGCGTCAATAAGATTCATTATCTGCCTAACCTTTCTCCAACTGAAGTTGACTTTTAGTCTATTTTAATACCAGCATTTCACATGTCATCATCTTCTTTCAGCCGAAAGACGGCCACTGCTGGACATAGGCCTCCCCCAAGTGTCGCCACATTTGTCAGGTCCCGTGCGGCTCGGACGCAGCGGCATTAGAGTTTGTTCCGCCACTTCTTCTTCCCAGCTAAAACACTAGGAAGTTGCGAAGGGCGGGCGTTTTGGGGGACTGTCTCATGTGATTTTGACGTTCAAAAAGTGCTGATTATCAGCCTAGTTTGAATAAATGACTTTTGATTTGATTTTTCACATGTAGCAACTCTTTATTTCCACTACATACAACTTCTACATCGACTAAACTTTTTAGTCGAGTTGTGTACTTCTCCTGAACTCCACACAACTAAAATATTTAGTCGATGGAGGTACGCATACAATTAATTAGTCGATCGTCAATTTTACACAAACCGACCAGTCTTCTTTCGGCAACGTTGAAGACAAGGTGCTATATACAATGTCCAATTAATAAGAAAGTTCTAGTAAGTTGTGCTTTGTTTTATAGAAATTTAAAAGACAACAAAATGAGATACTCTGTACATCCTATAATCTAGATTATCTTGTGGAATATTTCATACGTTACATTCATATTGTTAATATTATTTTTGAGACCGAGCTATCGCATTAAGGACATACCTGTAATGATAGTTGTAAGGGAGATTTTAATAAATAAATAAAATTAACAAGCTGCCAAGAGTGTCTCCGTTAGAGAAGGTTGCTTCCATGAACATAATATTCGTATCTGTGAACGATGTTGGCGTCTCATAGATAGAGTCATAGCAATGAAATCATCAACCCATTGCAGGGTTAAAGATTTAGGACTTGCCTAGGAAAAGGAAGACTGGGTCAGACTAACGCTGGCTTAAGACAAGGAAGGATATTATTATGATCTATGAATAGACACTAGTTTATCATACTGCGATTATATGAGTCAACATTATAAGAGGGAAATGGATCATTGTGGTTCGCTACTTGTAATCGTGGACCACATTATGAATATGACTTCCAGACCCGTGACAGATACAAAGTACTTACTTAGTGTAGTAGCACTAGCAGATTATGAGCATTGTCTTGAACAGTTCCCAAAGACCTAATAAAACATAAAGATCTTATGGCTCTATTGATCACTGAAGCCATCGATATAGTATTATTAATGCAGTCAATTTTTAAATGTTGTACGACATGCCACAGCGAAATCTGAAAGGAAATTGTCTTGAAGGCAGTGTTTATCGAAGTATCAATGCTATAAAAACCGCCTCCACCCCAAGTTGGAAGTCTAACTCGAACTTCGTGCTACCTCGACCGAATAATAGTAGCAAGGTGAGGGCGTCTAGCTGTAAGGCTATCTTACCCTCCGAGTCCCAAAACATGGGCCTAGGTTAACTCAATGCCGCAACGGATGATGCCATGAAAGTGGCAAAGTTTTAGGGAACGAAAATTTAACATACTCTCGTGCCAACGACACGAAGAAGAAGAATGTTGCAAAATTTCCATTTCACATTCTAGAGATTGTTAAAGTCCACTGATATTGAGAGTTCTCTCTAAAGCAAGAACAAACCTAATAAGCAGCAGTTCTGCCTATGCCCCCACAGCGAGACTAGGCGTGGCGGGCGTCACACACGAGTGCGCGCGCACAAAAGGATCGGCGCGCTACCGGCGCACGCGCATCTCATTTAAATGATCGTAACGCTTATAAATGAAGATGGAGGGCTTGAATGTATGGATTTAAGTTGGAATAATGTTTATTAAAACAAGTTAAGCCATAAAATTCGTATAAAAGTTACTGCAGTGTCGAGAACTTGGGAAAGAACTACTTTACTTCGAAAGTTTGTGTAGTATGAAAACGACTCAACTGCCGTCAATCTTCGATGCTTTGCAAAAACTGTTCTGAACGAACCAAAAGTATCTTTGACAGGGACGGGACCACAATAAATTCCTTAGGGCACCAACTCAGGAAATACTAAGAGACCAAGGAGTAGCAACTTTGTTTTGGTGATGGATACGAGAGGCTGTGGAATGAGCAACTATTAAACCTTCATCTTTTTGTTTTTGTCTGACCGACTCCTTGACAAAAAGCCTGTTACTGGATTATTCGGAATAAATGCTATAAGTTTGAAGTTCCAATGTGGGCACCAAGTGCCTTAGTTATTAAAGTAAAGTACCTAACCGTTAATTACCAATTATGAAAAACAAAGACATGCCAATTAAAGACAAAAAAGAAATATAAAACGTACATTTTGGCATGTTTAACATATATGGCTGTCTAACATTGTCATTAACTGAGAAACTAACTGACAAAATAAAAGCATGTCAAAATGGAATAGAGAGAAGTGTAATCGGAGTAAAAAAAAAGATGAAATTGGATTAAACAAAATTAAAAATGTATCTCAATTTAGGGATGTGAATACGGTATGCAAAACACTTAAAGGGAAATGGGCAGGACATATGAGAGAGATAAAAACGAGAAATGGACTAAAGTAATATCAGAGTGGTACCCCAGCCCCCAGGGATGGCAAAACCAGTAAAGGTTTACAAGTGAAACGCTGGGAAGACGATCTCAACAGAGTTCCCGGTGCAGAATGGATCCGAATTACAAGAGACTGAGATAGGTGGAGGTCTTTGGAGGAGGCCTTTGGCGAAGGACAAGCTGTTAGGGGAAAAACCGATCGTAAGTAACAAACTAATGTAAATAATTAGCAATAGGAGCTTATTATTTTTTAACCGGTAATTAAAAAACAACAAGACGATCAAGGAACAAATACTTGTAGATACTTAATATAGAGGCAAGGAAAACAATGCCGAGGTCAAACAGATGCGCCGGCTCACGCTAAAGGAAAGATTTTCACACTTCGCTGCGCATTGGCTGTTTGCTTTGGGTTTGGCTGGTTTACTTTGGATTTGTAAATAAGGTAAAAAACGTTTGTGTATAATCTGATTGCATTGTTTTCAGAAATAAGTCTGTTATAGTCGCATCGCTCTCTTTTTCTTCGGTACCTACTTAAAGCAGTCTGTCAAATTTTTTGCTTTTTTAGGTTTTCCTGTCCTTAATTTGTTCATCTCTTGTAACTCAAGGTTGAGTTTATTAATGTTTCCTGCTTCTCTTCTTTAAAACTACCTGTATCAAACAAATAATATGACTGCTATTTGGAACTTCTTATAAGTAAAGCCAGTGCCCTTCATCAGATTATTTTACAAATAAGAAGAGGGTAAGACAGACCGTGTAATTCAGGGCACTGACTTTACTTATCTGTTATCTCTGTTTGTAAGAAATAGTTACTATCCGTAACTATTTCTTTCTCCTATCTACCTTTTTGGTAATATGTCACTTGCATTTTCAATGTCCTTTCTTTGGTATTGTTTGTCGTGTCGTGGAGCTCCTTGAGTTGAGTTGAGCTACACGATAACTGACAAATGCTTGCACTAGCTCCACTCAAATCTGTGTGGTTCCTTCTAGAAAATACCATCTCTGACACTTATCTGCATAGTCCTCCTGGAGTTGGCCAAGATTATGTCTGGACCCTAAAAGAGACTGTAACCTCTGAGTTTGGTTTCGGCTGTTTCTTCTCAGAGTAGTCAGGTGCGAAACACCGGCCTCATCTAGTTTTAAATAAGACGAAGCGTAAAAGTGTTTGTAAAAACCCAGTATTAACCCAAAAATTACCATCATTTTATTTCATTTCAATGTCCGCACTATTTAATACTCTCCGACGTTTACAAGCCTTGCAATTCGTATCTATCTATCTTTGGTTTTAGTACACCATCATTTCGCCAGTTATAATGATCCCATGCTATAGTGAGCTAGCCTATTGCCATCAACCAGGCACTGCTACGGCAAAAATTCGAAAAATCTAATACCAGTGCCTGAACTAGAATCCGAAGTCAAAACTTCAGGACCCTGAGAGCTCATGCAGTCACGCTGACGCCCACTAGACCAACGAGTTAGTCAACATAAAAAAACTATATTTTATATTGGTAAGTGTGAAATTCCAAAGTCATCGATTTTGGCATAGAACTGTTATGAGGGGAAATATTTAGGTTACGCACTGGTTACGACTTCAGGGAACTTTCACTGTGTCTGCAACGATTGCATTATGTATCCGGAATGTGTAACTATCAAAATATAGGTCGTACTGGAGTTGGTTACCGACTAATCGGAATTTATCGGTATCCGCGTCACGACGTATTGTTTAGAATTTTGTGTGAAGTATCCTGCTCGTTGGTCTTGTGGTCTCAAGCGCTTGAGGTCTGGGTTCGATTCTCAGGTTGGGCCTGTTACTGGGTTTCTTCATCAGGAATTTCTCAATAGCAGCCACGGAGTCTACGACAAAGTGGCATTGGAAAAGGCTGGAACAAATAGTAAAAAGATCTGGAACTATATTAAAAACGCAACGTATAGCACGAAACAATATGAGTCATCTTCAGGTTTATTACAAGCACAATCGTCAACGCTGGAATCGGCTAACATAGCAAATAATTTCTTTGTTAATGTTGGAAAGTGTCTGGCTGAAAAAAATCTGGGTCAATCCCAAAATCTAACAAGCACTCCTTTTACCTGCAGCACTGCTTTAACATCCTTTACGCTGCTAGATACTGACGAGACTGAGGTGGAAAGTATAATTATGACCCTGAAAGAAGAATGTGCAGTAGGCTGGGATAACATATCGAATAAAATTATCAAAAAATTCAAGGACATTTTGGTACCGCCACTGACTTATATTTTCCGCCTTTGTTTATCTTCAGGTCATTTTCCAGAGTGTCTCAAAAAAGCTGTAATTGTCCCTGTCTATAAATCAGGCAGCAAAGAGCAAGTGACAAATTATAGACCTATTTCTCTACTGCCTTCTTTATCTAAAATATTGGAAAAAATTATAAACAAAAGGTTGTTAAAATATTTGGAAGACAAATCAATTCTGTCTGAACGGCAGTTTGGATTTAGGCCTAAAGTTTCAACTGCTGATGCGGTACACCATCTGACTGACTATCTAGCGCAAAATCTGGACAAGGGTAATCATACAGTAGGAATTTTCCTGGACCTCGCTAAAGCTTTTGACACAGTTTCCATTCCAATTCTGTTGCGTAAGCTTGAGATCATGGGTATAAGAGGCGTCCAGCTGAAATTGTTCAAAAGTTATTTAGAAGATCGTTCCCAATGCGTAAAGATTGGCAACGTGCTCAGCGCTTTTCAAAAAAATACATGCTTTGGTGTTCCTCAAGGAAGTATTTTAGGGCCTACCTTGTTTTTGATCTACATAAATGATCTTTGCAATCTAAAGCTAGAGCATGGCACTATCATTACTTACGCTGACGATACTGCTCTACTTTTTTCGGCTGACACAGAATGTGAAGTCTACAATCATGCGCAACACGGATTTAATATTGTAAATAAATGGCTTCAAAATAACTTACTAACACTTAATGCAGAGAAGACAAATTACATTAAGTTTTCGTTGCGCAAGCAAATATCCAATATCCCTTCATCGCTGCATGCTCATTGTTGCCCAGTCCCTGGAGATAACCAGTGTAAATGTCCCAATATTAAAAAGACAGATACATTAAAATACCTGGGAATTATATTAGATGAGACCCTTTCCTTCAAACAGCATATGGAAGCTCTGAATAATAGAATTCGTAAGCTGATTTACGTATTCAAAAAACTACGATTGATAGCAGATCTTAAAATAATTAGGCAAGAGTATACTTTGCTCTTTGTCAGTCAATTTTGAATTACTGTATCACTTCATGGGGTGGGACCAGTAAGACTTTGCTATTGACCATTGAAAGAGCTCAAAGAGCTATTCTCAAGGTGGCTACTTGCCGTCCTTTCCTTTTCCCCACAAACCTCCTGTATAAATCCTGTGAAGTACTAACAGTTCGACAGTTATTTATAATGAGCACTGTACTAAAACAACACGCAGCACTTCCATACAGCACAGAGTTTACTAAAAGGAGACGGAAAGATATAGTTTGCCCTCATAAAAGTACAAAACATGCTTTCACAGCAAAATTTTATATGTACCTCGGACCGCTACTCTATAACAGGCTAAATGAAAATGGGAACATGTACTCCCTAAATTATAGTAACTGCAAAAAATTCCTTAAGGAAACTCTTCAAGCTATGTCCTATGAAGATACAGAGAAGTTATTACTTGTGCTAAAGTAAATACTGTTAGTATTAGTGTTATTTTGTTTTTTTTCAATTAGTTAGTAAGTTTAGTAATTATAATTTTATACATCTTTTTACACATTTAGCAATAAGAATAATATGATATGTGATTATTTGATCAATTAATTTTACCTCCAATCGCCTGAAACACAGGATTACCTAGTTCAGGCACAAACCATTAGTGAACATGACATAGATTTAAGAAAACTTGTATTTCATGTATACCTTATTATTAAATAAAATTTATTATTATTATTATTATTATAGTCTAGATTAGTGCCCGGTTGATGGCAACAGGCTCGCCCCTATAACAAGGGACTTAAACATAACTGGGGAAATGTGGGTGTACTATTAGATACTACTCTGCCTAACCAGTCTTGGATTACAGGCGTGATGTTATGTTATACTTAGCTGCTTGTTTCTGTTGATCGATCTTATCTGGCGATTGTAAGCACCCCTTGCTCTGGGAACTTGTTGCCTACCGTCATTGTCGCGAGGTTCTCCAAAGCAGCCGGAACGCCTGATGAAAGACAACACCGTGGATGTCGACCGCGGCGAAAGCGGTGTGACAATCTGATCATGTTTGCGGGACTAACATGGCCGAATATCGCACGGTAGATATACAAGGAGAAAAGGGAGATCTTTGCCCCTGCGTAGTGCCTTTTCCAGTGGGACAAGATGTAGGTAGACAGGTGGAACAAAAGCAGCTTATAATTTTTCCAATACTGGGATACAGGTCACCTCTTTGTAGCAGGCAGGGAGCATAAGCCACCTCGTGGACCCAGTGTGGGTTGGTTAATGGTCAGAGCTCGCCGTCTGAATCTGACCTAGGGTAGACCACAGTATTTGCTTTGGGAAAGATTTTTATCATTGTCATAATACACATGCCGTGAGCTTGTAATTTACTAAGACAGTTTACTAAAACCCATTTTTTTTTGCGATCTCAAGTACAAAGTTTGGATCGACGTCAAACTAAAATTTTTGCTAAAGGAAGTACAGATTTTTTTTTAAAAAACGCAATGACAATGACAAAGTACGTTACCTACAGTTGTTAATACACAAGTACAAGCAAATAAATGTTGTGTATGTTAGTAATGGACACGTAATAGAATTAACGCGCCTAACACCGTGACCGCGTCAAGGATGGACGTCCAAATAATGCGGCAGGGTTCCTTGAGATAATATGTGGTGTTAACATTGTAATTATGATGCTAATTACCCTGTTATTACGTACGTAGTTGAATATTATCGTTGAGATCGTGGCTTCAATATGTTTTTGAAAATATAAACACGGCCTGCATTGGCTGCATTGTATAATTGTGGTCTACTAGATTTGAAGCATTAATAGCCCTTATTCGAAAGGACTCGAAGTCATGGCGACAGGTCTTTGTGCAGCAGTGGGATGACACGGGCTGGTAACAGTATTAATAGATTGGTACTAGGCGAGACTGGCGAATTTATTCTGTAAGCAATTGTACTGTTTATTTTGAAGTTGTCCGGCCACCCTCCTTGTAATACAAAGCTGACTGAACTTGTATCGGAGGGGAAGCAATACAATACAAGTACCACAAATGTTCGATAGATGGCGCTATGCCAGTAACGTCACGTTTCTGAATCGCGGTGTTAAGATTCTCCGCGATTGAATGACCCCCCTCGAGTACTGTAGTAACGTTATCGCTTCTCGGCCTTTTGGCTAAGATCAAAGTGTAGTATCTGTTCTTTTCAGCTTAATATCTGAAAGTTCCCTCACTGAGGGACCAGTATATTAATCTGATTTTTGTAAGCTGACGGGATGTTCGGGGCTCGCTCCACTCCCGTCGCGGGTCGGCCCGGCATTGCAGTGCCGCCGGGATCGGCCCACATAAAACATGAGTAAAAAATAAGCTAGTAATTAATTAGTATCTTCACGGACTGGCATACTAAAGAAGTTAAATAGGGGTCTCGATTTTCACGAGTTTAGCCGCGGTCTTTTTGGCTCCTTTGACTCCATACAAAATATATATAATATAAAAAGAAACGATCAGCACCCAGGGTTCAGGTTCATATTCAGAGAGTTTGACTTACTTTGTGAGTGATACGGAACCACTACAGAAGTTAGGGTCAAATCCGCACGGTATCAAGCGAGGAAGTAGATATCCCGGAAACCGCATTGATTTGTTATTCATTGTTTAGCAATCACATTTTTTACTTTATCCACCAACATTGTATTTGCATCTACACAAAATATGGTGAAATGAAAAGGATACGAGCCTTATTTGAATTGATAATTAAAAGAAACTGTGGCGGTGCGCAGTGGTGCAATCGAGTAGTATTGGAATGTGGAGTAAGATTCCTTTAGCAGCCATTTGACGAATGTATCATGGTTCGGTTTTAGACAACCTTCCAATATCAGTACTTCAAGGTATAATCTGGTCATTTTATTCATAATTATTTATCACTTTTGGTGATTAATATGTGTGCGTATTATTAAGACATGCTCCGCTCCCTATCTCGATACGAACTTGTTACGATGGTCTAGGTCTGTTTTGCTTCGTCTTCATTATATGTCTGGAATCTATTGGTTATCATCAGTCTTTATAGTTTTGATCGTAATTTTAGCGCTTAGATATGCATCATCCCAAGCAGAAACCTTTTGTTGATTCAAAGTTCTTTCTTCATATCGATCCTTTTACTTTTATTGACCCAATACTTCGCTACTTTCACGACATCGCGTACTGGCGGCGAACTTTTCTCTTCTTCGAATTCATGACCCTTTGAATGTAATTTAGATAGACGTTGCCCATTTGCTCTAAGACAAAGGCAATATTTTCATATATTAATATGCCATTGTTGTTTATCTACCTAAATGTGTGGTTGAAACTCGTAGACCGTCACACTTCAGAGATCTGTGTTTCGCTCATTTGCTCATATCTGAGGTGTGACGAATGATATAATGAGCTCAAATAGTAGCAAGGTTAATGTAAACGGTACTGAAAACAAATAAAATGTTTTAACAGAACTACTGATCTATCGAGATAACGTCGGTTTTAGCGGAGCAACGATAGATATCCATACTGCATCTGTGTTTGAAATGAACGCAAATTAGGTTATGGTGTGGCATTTAAAACGCTACATACGCACTATACTTGACATCACGCAAGGCCGAGCACCGAACAGGCAGAGTTATTCTTGAGATTAGGATATACAACGTGTAACAAAAAGGGTATATACATACTTAAGGGTGTGGTATAAACTATCAAACTGAACAGGTTTCTCCATCGGACCAATTGGGTCATTTGGGTCGAATAGGTATTGAAATTTTGTACGGGGCAGCAGATAATTTTTTCGCTATTACGATATTTGTCCGATGGAGAAACATGTTCAGTTTGACGGTCTATAGCACAATCCAAAGTATGTATACCCTTTTCGTTACACGTTGCATGCAACAGTTCGGGCTATGGCCTACCAGACATAACACACGTCTGGTCGGAAAATTCCTCCCGGTTCTATGGAGGCAGGATGATTAAGTTTCCACAGCGCTTCTCATTCCTATAAAAGATGCTCTAGCACATTACCAGCGACTTTGTCCGTCTTCCACACTATATATCCCCAAGGCCGTGGGAATTCGCAAAAATCCGGTTTTACTACTTGTCTACATTATAAGAGATCGCCTTTATGCATATTTCTATGTTTCATAGGTTGTTGAGTAAGTCGGTAAGTAACTATTCTACTACTTTATGGACAAAGTACTTCGGTAATCCAGGTACTCTCCGCAAAATCGTCAGCGACACCAAGGATTTGCTGGCCTGTCTCGGTGAACTGGGGTGAATCGAATACTTTACCCATCCGTACGCAAAATACGCGCTTTGAATGTGGATTTGCAGACACTAGCCCGTTATACAATACAATACTTTATGGACAATGATGGATGACTAGTCAAAAATGGCGTTTTCAACAAGCCTTAACATACGCTTTTTATGAAAAACATGGATTATGATTCCAATTCGATCAAGTTCTAACAACAGCAATCTGCTGATGGTACCGCTACTTACTTATTTTTACAAAACGCAAGTGTACCGTAATTAACGTTTTTTCGCATTCCTAATTCAAAGAGAATAACAACGTAATAGTTTTTTTGCGGTCACCATTTTTTCCGCGACCTCGTCTACTTTGAATTTATAAAATGTTATGTCAATTTATGAACGTTTTTCCGTGCAATCTTCAGGCGTTTTTCATCTTAATTTGCACAAATAAAAAATATGAGAATGGTCTTCATCTTTGTTTCTAGATATACCTTTGTTTGGTAAATACAACTTTTTTATAGCCAGAAGAGAAGAATGAATGCTGCACCGAGCCTTAATAAATTGGAAAAGTAGACTGACGACCTTTTATAAAACCACAATCGTATCTGGCGTAATACCACCAAAAACCGTTCAACCTATTTCAAGATTTATTGTCTCTCCAACCAAGCTACTCATCTACTCGTCATCTCTAGATAGATAGAAAAACAAAAGCAAATCTGCCTTTTTTTTTTGCGGATGGGAAATCATCAAATGACTTCTCCCGCTCTGTGTGGAGCGGGAGGGAGTGTCAGACTTGACTGACTAAAACCCACCCATGTTCCTTCTTAGCCCTTTGTGTTCCAGGGCCGCGGTATCTCTTTCGAACAACCCGCAGCCCTGGCAGGCATCGGCCCTTTCGGACCCCTTCCGGTTTGCTGACATCTCCTTGAGGCGCGCGTGGGACACGTACGCGCCGTCGACACGGCCTGTCGTCATGAGACGGACAGACGGTGAGCTAGCCCATTACTCACCGTCCACCGTCCCGCGGCGGCTGGGACGTGAGGTTCTCTCCCTTTCACGTTCCGCCACCTCCTTCGCTAGCATGACTGCTTCGCAGAAGGAGGCGACGGCTTCCCATTCCCTCTCGCTCCGGACCATGGATTGAACCAGGGCCGGACGCGAGAGGTCACCGCCGCCAATCGCCGCTACAAGGACACGGCGGTGCTCAGCCCAAGCGGGGCAGAGCTCCACGGTGTAAGCAAATCTGCCTCAGCTGATAACTTATGCACTTCAGTATAATCTCCACCGGAAACATCGTAACTAGGAAAATGATAGCACCTAGTGTGTTAGTAGGTAATTTGCATCTATTTTAGTTGTACAGTGTTATTTATAGGATCACGTTGTAACACATGTGACTGTGGTGACTGGCGCGGATACACATGTCTTTTTGTATCATCGTATAGTCATCGGCAGTATGCTGCGTGGCAAAGTTAACAACCGTAACCGTCTGAAGGTATATGGCCTTTTAGAGGATGTCTTCAGTACAGGCTGTTGTATTGTTTTTGGCAACGCTTTGTGGGTTAGGTTGATGATGATGATTATTCATAATTTGATTCTTTGCTTCTTTAACAGATACCGTGTCGCATTTGATGCCCTCGGACTATTCGGCGCAGCCGTGAGCACACTCACACACTCTTGACGTTTTCTTATTTTCTGTAGTGTTAATTTTTTAGAATATGTTGTGTATTTTAGTATTTCCTCATTTCTTTCCATTTGTTACTTTCTCTCAAAGAAAATCAATTCTAGTCGTTGGTACCTTTATCCATGTGTTATAACTGGAATAGTGCTGCAGCATTCAGTTGCAGACATAACAATACTGAAGGACAGTTCCGCGTGGTAGGTAACCACTTGACTTTGTTATCATTTCAAGTATCGCAATTCGATCGCCATTCCGTAGTTTTTAAACAAGGAAAACGAGGTTTTCCTCGCCCTTTTTGCCACTCTATTTATAGTCAACTGTTTTCCTCAACAATACATAAAAAAGTTTTCCTCTTATCTTACTCTAAAATGGGCTACCCCGATTTAGTTTCTAGCCTTCAGTGCTTTACCCTAGAAAAACTGTTTTTTTTTTTTTTAGTATCGCAGTATTTGTTTTGAACTTTGGACTATGAATACAGCTGCAACAAAATAAAAAGCTATGAAACCTCCACTGCATGCAATGTATGACAAGTTAACACAAACCAAACAATAAAAATACGTGGGAGACGACTAGTAACCCGATTTTGAACCTTTCTGAAGGAAATAATAATAATAATAAATTTCTTTATTGCCATAAAAACAGGTTACAGTTTGTTGAGACCCTGGCTCAAGAGCTAGGTTAGAGTACCTGTATTTCAGGAGCCAGTGACTTCTTTCCATTTAGGTTACAATTGTAAGTTTTATGCAGCAAAAGGTGACAAAATTATATTACTTAAAGTTAAGTTTATTAGTTAACATTAACATTACATTAAATTATTCACTAAAAATAGAATTAATAAATGAAATTAGAACAAAATCAAATTAAAAAATCCTATTAAATATTCGAATAAAATCAGGATTATTACAAATTTAGTTTAAAAATTGAATAAAAAATTTTTTTATAATGTCTCTACATTACAAAGATTTCACTGGCAGTATTGCCTTTTCTACGCTGTCCTGAGTTATCTGTATGGCTATGGGAGTCTTGACTACGTTTTATCTACAGTCATTTGTAGGTAATCAACTCATCCTTTGTTGGTCTATCAACACTCCCCCTACATTTCAAACGTTGAAAGCGAAAAGCTTTTTTTACATTTAGGACACATGATAAGGTGGCACGACAAATAGGGCAATATAGTCCCCAAGAAACGGTAAAAGAAAGAGAGCCAGACCACAGAAAAGATGGGACGATGAGATTAGACAGGTCGCCAGAACAACATGAGATGGAGTGGCCAGAGTCCCAGGGATAGACAGGAATGTAGAAGGTCGGAGGAGGCTTTTGTCGACTGGCAAACGGACTTACAAAACATAAGTCAACGTCACACATGAGTCTGACGTCTGGAGTCCGTGTCCGAAGGGTCAAAATAAAGACATCTTACTCCTAAAATCATCGGCCTACCCTGGACTGGGAGATCATTCCGGACCTTTTCATCTCATGCGTAGCGACTGGCGTCATCGTTGTGCATGCGTGACGGTGAGTCAGCACTCAGCGTCGCTTTGCTTGACGTCTGCGCGCGCGCCGGTCGAGAGAGCGATGCATGTTGACAGATCGACATGTTTGTGCGTATGATTGACTTTATGGAGACGTAAAGTGGATTAATGATCGGTGATGAATGAAATTTGTAATGATGTTGATTTAATAGTAACGTGATTGATTGATTTGTTATCAAACTTTCGGATTTTTATTAGCAATGGGTGGGTTCCTATTTTCTGATCGGAAACATTGGTTTGCAACCTCCAAAATGAAGCAAACTATTTAAACCAACATATAAACGCAGCTACTTTGAACTAATCTAAGAATAATCAAATCCAATTCCTCAAACGATCAGATATCAGACAGCTGATTACGTCACAGTGCATTACAAGTTCAAGTTTCAATCGCAAGATGGCGGTGTATCCGGCGGCGCGCTTCCGACGCCGGCGCACGCTTCAGTGGCGCAGTTTCAGCACGCCATCGTATTGTTTTAAGAAGGCCATTGTTTGAGGAGCACTCCTGGGTGGGCTCGGTGATGAAATTATTTGAACAGCTGTATTATGTTTCATGTTAATTATATTTCGTAACTGGAATTGCGAGTTATTTGTCTTCGCGCTCGGTTCCTCTGCTGAATGTAGCATTTGTATTAATCAACTACTACGAGTACAATATCTCAATTTTACCAAGAATCAAATGTTCTTAATTTTTACATCATGGGGCCCATTCATCATGGGTCTCATTCCCCCGAGCCAATTCTGAAAATACTCTAATAAATCAACTATTTCTCGTCTTAACAGGTTTTAATTGATTAAATACTTTCTATCTTAACAATTTTCAACGTAATAAACTCATAAACCTTACATAGGTAATTGATGAGAAGAAGTAAAACCGTATTATTCTCAAAATGTTGAATAACCCACGAGTATTTAGTGACGTACTACCGTTTTTCTATTGCATAACCTTGACTTCCAATACAGCAGTATACAAGCCTTATCAAAGCAAAAAATAACAAGCACATTCTTCAAAGTTTAACTACAATAGCCTAAAACAGTTACCAGACCATTACGAACTTCCATACAAATATAGTATGACTCACCTTTCGGAAAATGGAAAACAGTTACGTGAGTGCCGTAAAAGATGGTGGAAAATTGGTGTTACGTACTTGAGCTGACTCAGGTTGGAGTATTAGGTAGTGTGAACTCTATCACGGATATAGGTTTACAAAGATTTCAACATGCGCTTCAATATCGATCATACATACGTAATCCTCTGTATAAAAGTAGGTAGAATTTTATAGTAAAAGGATCCAAGACATCATTATCATCTTCCTACCCCTTTCCCATTCTAATTTGGGTTCGCGCGACACGTTTTCTTCTTCTATTCTCCCCTGTCAGACGGCCCGGCATCATTTAGTAATACTATTATTCCCCACACCACCCATCCATCTTTTCTTTGGCCTTCCTCTTCTTCTCCATAAAAGGATCCAAGACATGATTAAATAAAGATGTACAAACATAATTGACCAAAAAAAACCGGTCCTAGTTGGGTCCCTTGGGAGACACCATTTTGTTTTCATCGATCATAACAAAATAAAATAATTTGACTATTAATATCATATCGGATTACAATATCAATAACTTTAAATGTTATCGAAGCCTATATTCCGTTCGCCCAGCTCTTAGTCAATAGTCGATGTATATACGTTAACCTTATCGTAAGCCACCTACAGTTTCAAGCTACCGTACGAACTGACGTACAATTCAATTGATTGCCGTTTACGAGACCAATGTTTATGTTTAATTATTTAATTTGATTGTTAAGGGGAAGTGGCCTGCGCACGCGCCGCGCCCTTAGTGTTATCGCACCACGTGATCGCAGTTTGTGTAATCACTACGGTACCGCTTTAACAATACCTTAATGATTACATTGATGTTAATATATTAAAATTGTGTTGAGTTTGTTTGTGGGACGAGTTTTAAATGTTAACTTAATTTGAATTGTGTTTTGGTATTCATTTCATTTCCGTCAATAGCTATGAAACTGATCTTACTTTTACTATCTTTGAATTTATCTTCATTATTTACTTTGTTTTAAGTTTGTTCTCCATGATCTTTATCGTGGTAATTATGAAGATGTCGAAACAAATTTCCTTTTTTTTACTTTCTAACACAACATCATCAGTTTGTAGACTATCAATTTCTGCAAAGTTCACAAGAAAAGAAGAGAAACATTACACTTTCGATGCAGCTATTAAGCTGAAAGTGCATAGCGTCGTCGTCGGTCGCAGGCGCAGCATCGCAGGCTGTAGCAGCGCGGGAGGCGACACCGGACCGCATTCCGTAGCATTTCGCGCCGAACCTCCGCGCGCGACTCACGTGTCGCGACGCTCGAAGTACCGCGCGCGTTCGATCGATACATTGGTATACACGCTGTGTTTGTGACGTTACTCTTTATTTATGTGCAATGTGCTATGGAGCTTTTTTATGTGTGATCGCCCCTGAGAGGGCTTTATAATAAGTGCACTCTTATTTTTGGAAGTTAACTCATCAGGTAAGTCTCTAATTCCATCTCATATTCTATGATAACATTGCATCAGGTCTATGGGCTATTGTGATTTCTTTGCTGAGCGTAAAATTCGATTGTCAGGCCGCAACAGATTTCACGATGCTACAATTTAATTTACAAATAGTTAGGGAAGTTTTAATATTTCTTAAAAAAAATCTCGAAACCTTGGATGTAACCTTTAAGTACATTTAATAATAGGCTGTTTTATTTGAATTACAGAAATGGTTCAGTTGATTTTTTCGTAGTATAATAAACTTAGTATTTATCGATGAATATCTTGTATTTACTGAACACTTATTTTATTTTCTTCGCAAACATTTGTTACACACAGTATTTATACGCTTGTTTTCTAATGTTTTTTTTTGTTCTACGGAAATTGGTAGATTTCTTTTTATTATTTCTCACAATAATTTACTTTCTTCGTTGCTGTAATAAAGTCGTTTACCATCATCTGGTCCGGTTCCTCGATGGAACGTGTGACTCCTATAAATGATTCATCCGAAAATTGCGATAGCATTTTACTCTTTTGTGTTGACTCATTTCTTGATTCTAATTCTTTAATCTTGCACATTTCTTTTTGGTACGATCTATGCAGTTATTTTGATAAACGATTTGGGTTATTTTTAATGTGTTAGAATTTGTATTCATCCTTTTACCGGTGCTCCCGACCATTGTTTACGGAATCCCAAGTAAATATCAATTACGAAGATAATGGAAGAGGCGTCGGGTGTGAATACCAAGAAAGGTCTCCGCCCTGGGTACACAATTAATCCTTTAGCACGTCTTGTGTTTTTTGCTAACGCTACCATTTTTTTAAATGATGCTTTTACGTGATCTGTTGGCTCTCGACCCTTTTTTTATTATAAGGCGTTTTATCGCCAATCGTCTTAACTTTATTTTACTTCCAGAATCGGTTTCTTTAAACGATAACTGCAGATTTTATTCTACATCGTTATACAAAACAATCATGAACCTCTTTGATTTCTATTTTACTAGACTCAAAGGAATAGTTTTTCTCACAGTAAATTAAAACATGGACTATATACATAAACATTCCAGGATAGACTTTTAAGAAATTGAACTAAAACTGAAGATTTTCAGAAACTTAGAATTGGCATTTGAATGGCACCTTTATGAAGATAATAAAGGAGCTAACAAGTGCCAGTCTATTAAATAGTGATTGCGGTGTTGTTTGAATTATTCAGTCCAGTAGCTAAGGTAATCGCACCAGTTTCGATAAGTCGTAGAATAATTAATGTGCATTGATTGTGTGCTTCTGTTGCCGTTGATCGAATTTAAATGTTCCTGAGAATAAACTTGAGAATGATTGCAAAATTAATCTTGATAGCCGTAATCAGAAAAGTCCCGAAGTGTGAGATCATCGAATGTGATTATTTCGGGATTCCCAGCTTTATGCAATGAAGTATTGCACCTTCGCTGTTCTGATAAAGAATCTATACCAAGAAAAAAATACTTTAAAAGAATTGTATTACTATAATTAAATACAGTTAGATAGTCACGAAACAACATTAGGTTAAAAACTAAAGTGGTCTAGTTGCTTCCGTAGCAAATTATAAATAAGCGTCCTAAACTTCCATAGCTAGGTTTTTTGTGCGCTGTTTTTGCTCAAGATAAACGCAATAATAACTAAATGGATATAGCTTGCAAGGTACGTTAAGGTGCAAGTATATTATTTGTACGACAAATTCCAATAACGTGTATGTTTGTAACAGCTGTAAGCTTAGATTTTGATCTCTGCTGTTTTCGCTCTCTCAGTTTTAATCTGTGCTGATCAGAATATAAATTATTTGTGCAAGCAACAATATCAGTCGCAAGATAACACTGTTTATGAATTCAGACACCGTCTGTTATACGATATAGAACTTCGTCAAGATGGCCTGCCAATGTTTACTTAGGACCAAAACGTGCACACCTAAGAATTTTTACATTTAAGATATAGCCAACGTGTTTGTCCACCGCATTTCGGTCACGCTTCTGCCTGCAACTTGCCCCACATCAAATATTTTTTAATCTCTTCTCGGAATTCGCCTTGACACGTCCACCATGAAGTCCGAAATGGTTTTCTATCAATTATGTTCAAATTGTGCGCGTTGCGCAAAGATTAGTGATTCTCGCAATTTCTGCATTCTGCTCCAGTATGGATGGATGTTGCATATATCTTTATGTGGGAACCAGTTGGGACACAATGGGGCTCTGCGAAGGCTCTCACGCTCTCGTGGGTGGTTCTTGCGACATTTTGGTCTCGAGAGATTGTCAGTAGCTCGTATTGTCACACTAAATTGGACCTAGTTCAGCTATTTAATGGATAACTCAGCTTCATGTCGTTTGATATCAATTATGATTGACATGGTAGATTGGATTGTTAATTCAGTAGTCAGTCTTATTAATTTATTGACTAGTTTTTATAATGTGATTAGAATTTATCTGCTAAGGTTGTTAGGTTTGTAGGTGACTTGCTGCAAAACACATTGGATTATGATCTTTATTGACAATAGACAATTTTGCTCAGTGGTATTAGTAACCACTGTATTACAGTAACCTATTTGATTCAGTCTAATTATTTTCGGTCTAAAATAAGTGGCTAGGGAGTCTAGGAACATAGATTTGTCTTTGCGGATTTTACAATTTCACTTTATCATAAAAAAGCGGTCGTGAACTTTAAACGATCTACTTATTAGTTTCTGGGAAGTTACGGTCAACATCAAGATTGATCGATGATTCACAATGTGATTCACCAATCGTCTTAATAGCCGGTCGATGGAAGTCGATTTCTATGCCATTCAGCCATAAACCCGGTGTGAACAATTATCCGCTTCAGCACATGAAAAACACTTCTAAATGTGACAAGCGAAAGTGGCATAAAAATCACTATTTGCACACTGATCGAATAATCCATCACGCAACATAGCGTGTGGTCAATAAAATATTCTGGAATGTAAAATCGCAATTTTGTTCATCGTTCAATGCTTGCTTATTATTCATTTATACGTGTGCATTCTCGACTAGGCGGACAGTGTGATTTAAGATAATTGGGATTACTGTGTTGGTAGCGTTGACTTAATTGTGTGGCATCAAACTCTCAAGCCTACCTGCTCGTAGGTCAGCAGGGCGCGGCGGAGCTTCATTCTCATGGCATACTTATGCTGCACAATCAACACAGAATTCGTAAGACGGTAGTAAACGAACTATGACACAGAATAACAGTTACCTTTACGCTAGTGTTGCATTCGAAACATCGTTTTACAAGCTGTTATTTAATATGATTGTGTACGTAATTGTTGTAATGATGGTCGTGCTCAAAAGAGCGTGAAATGCTCAAGATCTTTTAGTGTGTATCTTTTATTACCAGATTGATTGAATGTACATTCCTTCCTTGGAAATACTCTTTTTCAATTTAAATTCTCTTCCAAATCTGGGATAGCTTCAGGTCCGTTTTATTGTGGATGCACAAAAAATGTTTGATCATTGTAAATATTGAAAGCCGCATTCCTCGTGGTTGCAGTCCGTGAAGCAACACCGGGGAGTTTGTTATCACTCCTATATTTAATATCGGAGTGACTTTGAACATTTTTTATTACGTCAATGTCGAGGCGCCGGCGATGCACCCGTTCTTCCGCTCGGACATTCCGATTCTGGACGTTGCCCTGTCGAAATGCTCCATCACTATCTGTATGTACCTTACCTACCTATTTGTGGTCACGGATTTTGGTTTTGATTTTGATCATGCAAGATTATTATTTTTTGGTGTGAATACATCAATACCTTTGGAATTGTCGTGCATTACAATGGTTGAGGAATTCAAATTTCAGATATTGTTGGTACTTGGTAATTATTATGGGATAACTTTCAGCTAGAAAGACTTTCTCGGACGTTAAAAGAATGAACAATTCAGGTTTCAGTTTTCTCCTTTCATATCGGCGAGAACGTATTTACCAATTAAATACAAGAGAATAGTTATAAAATAACAATAGTGTGCGGAGGTTAATGAAACCTTGAGAAATTCTACCATTTTCTGTTACTAATTGGCTTCTAAAACTATTATATTTTTAACTGTGTATTTAAAGGTTTCTTTTCTAGATTTAAAATCCACTGTTGCATACATTGTTATATACAATTCCTGAAAATTATACTAAGTATTTGTTTGACTAGCGCGTATTTATTATGGTAGTGATCCATTTATTTCCTTTTTAACATATTTTGATTTAAAAGAGTGCCCATGGAGCTTCTTGCCCATTCTTCTCCATAGAGATCTACGCTACGAATGGGCAACTACAGTACTTTCATAAGTTATTATGCCTTGTGACTGGGACTGTAGCTTCTCGTTTTTTTTTTACTTTCAAAAGTGCCTGTAATGGTCTAATTGAAATAAATGCTTTGACTTTGACTTTAATATTAGTTTTTCATTTTTATACTTTTGTTATTTGTGTGGTGTACACCTAACATCAGACACCAAAGTTTTTTCTTCTATTGTCAATCGTACATTCTTACTGCGAAAAGTATTAGATATTTTTAGAACTAAGTATTTATTTAAGCATTGCTGTACCAGCATCCGTTTGCAGTCAAGGTTGGGCAAACGTACTGATAACAGCTTATTATAGTTTCCCCTTTAAATGTAGATAAACGTTGTTGGTCAAACACCGAATTGGGTTAACCCTTTAGTTTAATTTTGATAGCATCCGTTTAGATAGCCGATAAGGAGTTAAGTCATGTGTAAGGACAGTATCTTGTCAAGGATATATAATAATAAGTTGAGTTTGAGGAAGGCCATTGAAACTTTGGGAAGACTCTTTAATCTAGTCATGTATCGAACTGTTTCCAATTTCTTTGGAAAATCGAGTTCTAATCAACTGCGTTAACGAGAGAAAAGTGTGCTGATGGCGAAACCAATCGAAACTTAAACATTATTACCTGTTTTGGTAAATAGAAAAATTATGCTTACCTATTATGGCAAACGTGCGTTAAGAATCCATTAAGCAGCAGTTGTTCTTAAATCTTAATCGACCGTGGTTGTTTCATCAGATTTATGCTATTTATGTTATACAATAGAATTGCTTGTCTAACCTGCGACAATCTCGAGTTTAGATGAGATGAGTTCTTAAGAGATAATTTTGTAGGTTTACTACCTCAGTGCATCATCCATATTTTTAGTTTTTACATTTGGTGTTTCCTCAGTTCGTCAGTCGTTAGTGTATTATGATGATTTATATTCCGTTTTCATCCATTTGTTTACCAACACCGAAACGTACGTGCTCTTTGATCGTAGGTGTAACAGTTCATTGTATTTCATGTCTAACAAAAACGCATCTCCTTTAAAGACTATCATAGTCAATTTGATCGTTATCTTCAAAGCAGCGTGCGCCTTTATCAGCGCACTCGTGTGGGTTGGTTTGTTCTAGTTTATTTTCCTCAACAAATGTTAGAGCAATACAGGCCAGTGGATTATCAGCCAGCACATTATTCATTACTGCTCTGATACACATCGTCGACGTCTTCTGCAGTTCTTTCTGATGGGGTAATGGATGACACATTGATTGTGTGGAAACAGGTTAATGTTTTTTTTATCTTATGCATCTTCTTTCTTTTAATTGTGTTAAGTTGAGCCGAACGTTTATCAAGATCAGAGGTTTAGAAGAATTATCCTTGTTCGTCTTTATCAGACTTATTGAAAGCTGTAAAGGATAAAGTGTTGGAGTCATAAATGACCTTTGAACAGCCTCAGATTGCAGCCACAGTTGCCAATTAATTATAATCAGTTGACTCACAATTTGCGCAGGTTGACCAGCTGCCTCACTCAATTAGCAAGAAAGCTGATATAGTTCCTATAGCTTTGACAATCATACTGTAAGTACCTACCTTGGATAATATCTTGTATGATTTAACTCACAACATAAGATAAACGCACATCGAAATATCTTCCTTTTAGACAAAAAAAAACTTCCAAAACATACATGGTCTCTAGCCTCGTAAAATAACCAAGCTATATTTAGCCCAACAATAAACGTTATTCAAATGAAGTAATTACGCAGTCAGTTCTAAGTAAAGGCTATCTGTATTAAACCAGCGAGTGTTAAGACAGATAGACATCAGCGCGGCGCCACATTCATTTGTGGAGCTGAAGCCAATGGCAGTTGTTGAAAGTTTTAATTCTTTCTCGCAGCCCCGTTGTGCATTGGGGAACTCCCTGTATAAAAACTTAATTGTGGTTAATAGGGGCATGAGTAATATGACTATACAATAAGATTATTATAAGTCGTTACTTTTGCGATTTGTATGGAAAATATCTAAGAAATAGGTCGCTAAACATATTATTGTAAATGGAAAGGTTAAGCTATAATAAACGCTGCTTAAAATTAAGAGAAGTTTAAAGAAACATAATCGGGGGGCACGGCAGTGCCGCCGTCAAGTCGAGCGCGAAGCAAACACTGCCGTACCATCCTTTACTGGAACCATTTCGCCGCATTTTCAGGCCCCTATTTGAGAACCTCTGGATAAGACCAGAACGCAGTTTTTTTTTTTACTTGCTTTGATGTAACGTTTATTAATTCACTCTCGAATATTCTTAATGGCAGCATGCTGATCAAGTGATTAAGTAGAGTGAAAGTCTTCTAGACCGTGAGGCTCATATTCCAATCTCAATCAACAAGGCAAAGCTCACCGCTCCATACAACATCAAATTACCTTCGCCCAAAAGAGCAAACATAATGCGCAATTCTCTCCAACACCAAGTAAAGCATGGTACTAGCTAGAGGGTCAGATAGCAATCTCGTGGCGCCGAGTTCATTTGTCTCAATTGGCGGCAGCTGCCGACCCCACGGAGGAAGGATTCATTACTCAATGTCTTCCTATGCCCGGAGATTCCTCTGAGGTACTCACTGGTCATTTGGTAATTGAGTGTGTCAGAGTCAACCTGAGTTATAAACTGTGGATGAAGACACTTAAGAAGGGTGGAAGTGTATGAAATTACCAGTTCAAGCAATTTAGGCTTTGTATTGGAGCGAGTCGGCCTATAACCTATGGCTATGAGAAAGTTAAATCCGAAGTTGTGATAGAAATTAATATCATTCAAGCAAAAGATGACAAAATCGATTACATTCGTAAAAAATCGATTCCATTACCAGCATCAATAAGCAAAAGAAGGCAATCAGAAAGAAAAAAAAATCACTATCGAAACACCATTCAATAAATAAGAAACCGATAGTCGAATAAGCTACTGTTGGTCCATAAATATAACTTCAAGTGGCAGTCATAAATACTAGTAGCACAAAAAAGGTAATGATCTATTTGTAAAACAGCGTGTATTGTAAATACTTTCAGCGTGTTCAAGCGTAAATTCTTTGCATTCTTCATTACTTGCGTGAGATCGTCACATATGGCTTTGATTTCCACTGTTGGCTGTTGGTTTGGCGTTTGCAATTCCGAATATGTGCTGTTCCAATTTGGGAGTTATTTTTCAGAGGTTTAGATTCTTGTGTCGTTTAGCTGTGCAGTTTATTTATTTGTTGTTTAGAGTTTAATTCATATATTTCTTCTTCAGTTAGTTTAAGTAGATTAACACCTAACGTTGACACCAAACAATGTTGAATTATGACCGTCGTATTTTTCCGAGCATCGGTATCGTTCGGACCAAAGTGTCGATGTCCATATCTTATCATTCGAAAGTTGGTAAACAAATAATTATTTTTATCGATGCTCTTCGTTGCACAACTTTACTTATAATTTATTGTTGTTTTGTTTGTTTTTATGACAATGTCTTTTAGGGCTTGATTTTGTGAGCATCAACGATACGTAACTAACTATTGGATGCAATTCAACTAAGTGAATGATATTGCGTTGCAGAAAATGATGAAGAGCTTCTGCTGTTTCTAAGAATAGACAACATTGTAGTTCAAACTGAGTATCTGTTTGTAAGCTAAACTTAGAAAATACTGAAAGGAATTTAGTGTGGTTTTCAAAAGCCCTTTAGCCAAACGTAACAAACGGTTTAAGTGTGTTAGTCTAGGTTGTTTTTGCAGGGCACAAATTGACGCTACCAAGGAAATAAACACTCAGTAGAAGTTTTAAAATTTGACAGATATTAGAAACAGCTGCTATAATACGGTTTTTCTTAAAATTCTACAACAATATGTCTTGAAAGAAGCCCTCACAACGTGATGGCTCCAACCAATTGTCTCCACGACCGTTATTTCCAGTGAGAGGCAGTTCAGTCGACACGGCTACTCAACACGCGTCTTTAATGACAAAGTTTTCGTTAATTGAAAGGAATTGGTCAGTTTTAGTGCCTGCTCGATATTCGCACACTTTGAGTGCTTTGAGACATTTATTGTGACATTGTGAGGCTGAGTCATTTCAGTGTTAGCTTCTTCTTTTGACGTTTTGACATCAGTGTCAAGATTAATAATGATGTTTTTGTTGTTTTGGTTCTTTACATTGATATTATTTCCATTCAAAATTGTATTGGGAGCATCCCTGTTATCAGTTTTGCCTAGATTATCTACATGTACCAAGTTCAGTAGTGAGTCAGAGTTAAGACAGAGAACTCGGCTAGTACTTACATCTCTTCCGCGGTGCATTCGGTCGAACGCGCTGTTCCTGTTCTGTCTTGGCACTGTCTCGTCATTATACCTCAAAACATGCAACCATGGCATTTGTAAGAAATTCTTCCGCAGCTTTGTTAGTCGAATTTTAATTAAAACATTTTGATTGATAAGGCCAATTGAATCTATTAACTCATCTATTAAGTGCGTGTTTGACATTAATTGCATCTATTAAGGCAGGAAGCCCTTTACTTCTTCATTAAGTGTTACACCATCATAACAGTTGATTACTTCAAGTGTTATAACTTTCTGTACAGTGTACACAACCTCTTATTACAAACCCTTTTTATATATTAATTGTAATGATTTCCTCTATTAAACGTATCAGTACACAGTGAAAGTACATATTAAAATGTTGTAAAACTTCGAAACTTCGCTTCGTAATACCATCGTAAGTTACCTGAAACGAGTTCTAAAGAATGCAAAAGAAAGATGGCTGATAAGTTTTTTTTTACATTATTTTTATCGAGCATGGGAAACGGCGCAGCAGACCGATGTCACAGCAATTAAAGGCTTGAAGATAAAAAAGAACTTTTTTAAATGATTAACTGTGTGTGGTAGCTCTTAAAAAGGCATGGGACAATTTCTGTCTGTCTGTATATATTTTTGTTTTAAAAAGGATATGCTTTGAAACATTTACTCATGCATGGTCAACCCCGACTAGTAAACAGTTGATGTAATAGAGATGATGAAAGCACAGCCACAAACAAACATAGTATTGGTTAACCGCATTTACTTGTAGATGGCAAAACAACAACGCAGACAGGGAAAACAGGGTTTAGCACATGATAAAGCGTAATTCCCCTACGTGATATAACAAATGTTGTCGTTAACCATGCATCAACTCAGTCTTTCGCAGGTCATTGCTGAACATAGACCTCTGCCTCTCTCTCGTCCACCCTCCGCGTCCAGTCTCCAACTTTTTAAGATCATCGACCCATCTTGCTGGGTCTCTCCAAGTGAGCATGAGGTGCTTCTACACTACGCTTTCGATACGAAGTCTTTTCTTCAGGACTTGTTTGCTCCACCGTTCATCGGTCCCTCAGCAAACGTGCCTAACCCACTAACACTTCAGCTTATGTCTATTAATTATTGTGCAACTTACCTTCTTGTACTCCCTACTAGACTGTCTGTCCCATTTAAATGTTGTGAACCTACCTTGTATTTCTCTTCCACTGAGCACGATTTTGTGCGGTGTCAACGTTCTACTGTGGTAGGCAAAATGTTAATATTTAAAATTAGGTTAGTTTTACTACAATAGTGAGTTCGACTAGTCTTTTGAGTCAGCATTGTCGCGTGCCAGCTAAAACAAATATCGGACGATTACCGGTTACCACACAATGATAATAACACGAGAAAGTTAAACGCTGAAATTGCACCGTTTTGGCTAAATCTACATCTTTTGGCTAAACATACGTCATTAGATAAATGTTTGGCAACAAGTGTGTAATCTGTAATTATTTTTTGTATTAGCTACTCACGTAGGTGTGATTGATTATTGTAGTTTCTGGATTTTTATAAATAAGTAAGGTTGTAATAATTGTTTTAAGTCTTTTGTTGAAATTCTGGAAGAAAACTATAAACAATCGCGACTTACTTTTCATGCCAAGATCAACAGTTTCAATGAGATTACAAGCATCTAAACCATTTCTTTCATTTCTATTAATAATTTCTAATACTAGTTTCAATCGCCCTCAATTATAGCTATTTACAGAGTCCACTAGTCAGAAAGCTGGAATTCTACAGCATTTCAAATGAACTAGGTAGACAGGAACCAATTTACATATTAGCAGCTCTATTTTACTGTAAGTTGACAGCGACAGGCTAGACAGTGCTAAACGTTGCAATGGATCTGTCTATATCAACATGTCAGGTAAGGTTTCATTGTGACTTATAAACATTGGAAATAGTCGTCTATGAGAAATGTTTATTTACTTATTTGTCTTCGATTTCGCCCCAAGATTTGAAAAATGTGTTGTGAACAGAGTTTCCTTTACCGAAGCTACTCGTAAGAACTGTCTTTGAGACGATCATCAATTTTATTGTATTTAATACTATCATAAACCTGTACTCCTGAAATATTTTTGTTATGATTGATGACTATTAAATCAATGCGTCCTACATTTCGACAGAAGCATGTTATATTTATATTGTATCCGGTCAGTCGTGTACTTAAAGTTAATTAAATTGAAGTATGTAGTAAGTTTGTCCAAAAACAAACCAGATGTGGTATTAATAAGTGAAAGTGTCACATGTTGAGTTAGAATGTGTAATTGATGTGCTGTCTGTATGCGGGTGCTGTTGGTTTCATGGACAGATCGAGGATTTTGTAGCTTGTCAGAAAATGACAAAGGTTTTAGTTGTGAGTTGGTCGATGTTGAACATAGAATTTTTGATGGAAAGTAAATTACAGATAAAGTTGATGATAACTTTTCATTAGTGCTTTTTTTGGGACAGATATTTTAGGCACATCGGGTAAAGCTATTTAAAAGCCGACTTTTGCATGGTTAGAATAAACTTATAAGTTGGTGCCAATTATGCCGTTGTTGGGCTCTATTACAACAGTCGCGATTTCAAAACACTCGTATCTATTCTTTGTCGGAAACCACATAGAACAATTATCCAACAATTTCAAAATCGTCGCGCTATCGTAACGAGACTATGACAGAAATATGTTCTCACGGCATTTTAGATGCCAATAAAATGTCACTCCTGTCACATACGCAAGTATTTCTGCACCACATATGGACTAGACGTGGGTATAAAGTAATAATGGTGGATTAAGTAGGTGTCGTAAACGGTTGCTTGAAGAAGCCGAATGGGTTCTTAGTACCTTAGAAGGAATAATACAATTAAAATTAAGTGTTTCAAAGATAACAATGCCCGCATAGTAACAGAACTTTTGTTCTCTAAGCTTGCTCGTGAGGTCGGTCGTGTGTTGTTCAGGATTTGATAATATAATAACATCTTCGTCTTACGAGACGAAAAAATCATGCCAAGTACAATGATGACGAGAGCAAAAAGAAGGAAAATACAATACGCACTGCACGTGACGCACATAAAACAATGTTGAATAAAAAAATTACGTCACTAATCCACATGATGAGCTAAATGATAATAATAACTTTTAAATGCGTGCGCATTCGGGTACCTACCTATGATTTAAAATACAATTAATGAGATTTGCAGCAACTTTCCAGCGTTCCAATTCGCGATGTCTCTGTCGATAAATCTTATAGTTTTTCTTTATTGCCAATAACTTCTGCAAAATATTTAGAAGTAAGATTTATATTTTTAATTGGCCATATTTATGAGCGAATTCTTGGTTTTTTCCGATAGTAGCAATAGGTTTTTTTTTTCTATTTTATTGGTTTGTTTTATTGCATCATTTCATGATATTTTAACTACGTTTCTTTATATTTCTTCTCCGTAGCCCGGCCAAATCAGACATAAAATAATGATCTATTAACAAAAACTCGGATCGAGCTGAATTTTGATAGAGAAAACACGCTCTTCTACTCGTATTTCGCGTAAAATTAACCTTTTCCTATTAATATGAAGTTTGTTTTGGATCGATTGTTGATATTTAGACAACTGAACATTTTTGAACATTTTTGTAGAAAATTTTATGATCTACAATTTAGTCTGTGCTATTTTTTTGAGTTTTCGAGAACAATCTAAAAACCCGAAAATTTTGACCTTTGAACTTGAACAACTTTTTTTACAACGCTTGGGAACGATGGGGACTTTTGACACTTTATTTCTACTGGAATACTCAAGGTTCAACCAAAATTCAGCTTGATCCGAGTTTTTGTTAATTGAAATGTCTGTTTTGACCGGACTATAGTTCTACCCTGGCCTATAAAACATTGGTTTTTTATTCGTTTTCTGTTAGTTTCCAGGAAGGTACGATTATGAGCTATAAAACTATTAATATGTTTATATTAAAAGTTATACTCAAACTTTTTTTTATCGAAGACAATAGCCGAACGTTCCTAATAAAATCAAAACTCCGACAGTCAAAAATGTAATTTAATTCCCAGAGAAAACAGTTGAAAATTCTACAAGAACCATTTCGAATGTTGAGCAGTGAGATCGGAGATATTTGCACGCGAGCTGAAAGCTAATATTTATCTTTGCCGACGACAGTAACAAATGTGATGTTATGCATTGCGTTTTTTGTTGCAACTGAGTGATTTAAGTGTCAAGAGCATCAGCTATGGTTAACGATAAGTGCTATACGCATGATTGGAAACGCATTTCGTATGCAATCGGTGTTTGTATGCGTCTTAGTATAATTGTTGGGACAGTGAACGACTCGCGTGGTGAATTACTAATACGTTCAAGAATTTCATAGGTTATAGTATTGTGTACTGTGATATCACGGTACGTTTTATAACTTATTGTTGTATATTTTTATCGTAGGTTCCTATGTGGCCTTTTTATGCGATACTGTTTTGAATTTGAATTCTATTATTAGGTACTGGGGTGAGACTATGCGACTCCATGTGACTATTTGATTCTTATTAATTGTCTTAACTTAAATATGTATGTATCTTATTACCTATTGGTTCATTTATATCGAATTCTCTCTCTCTCTCTCTTGGTAATTTTCTTTTACTGCAGAACAGAATTCAGTTTTTCATCGTCCATTTACCATTAGTGATATCATGATTAGATTGTATTGTAAGTGTTAGCTTAGCTGTAACTGTGTCAATGACTAAGATTGCATAGCTAAGGTAGGTATCACTATGTAAATAGGTATTGGTTTACTTTTTTTCCTTATGATTCTTACCACAAACATTTGGAATTACCTAGGTATCTGATTATTTATACATTTTTATTGTGTAGAATATATTTGTTTTTTTTTTTGCGGTTTTTAAAGAACTCTACATTTGTTTGTTTGCCTTCCATGAATCAAATGTTGAAGTATGTAAGTAATTTGTCCTGCTTAAGTCTTGTCTGTCACTTCTATATCCTTTTGTTTTTTTTTCCATCGCTTCACTAGTTGTCTTTTTCAATTTCTCCATTCTCTCTTTCTTATATTTAGTTCTCGAAGAGTCCATTGATCTACGTTTTGATCTGAACCTATTTGGTTTTTGCGATGATTATATTAAGCCTTTGCAAGTGTACAAACAAAAAAAACAGTTTGTACAGGTCATTGTGCTTTCCTTAATCGATAATAGGCTAGGCTATTAAGATAGGCTATCTATTCCGAACCTAGGAACAGCTTTACCATATTCTTTCCCATACCAGTCTGTATGCCATACAGACACGGCTTACCGATCGATCCCGCATTCGAGTCCCGTTCCATGCAACGTGTCTGACACACGAACAGACATTTTTTGCGCACTTGCGCAGTAACAGTGGGCTTGAGACTTCCGTTTATGTCCACCATATGAATTATCTATGGCTTTTTAAAGTGACATTAGTTCGATATTGTTTTATGATAAAGTTCGTTGACTTGAAGATAGCCTTGATGATGATTTATGTTGGAGAGATATAAAAATGGTGGCGTGAAATTGATATCCTCACTGGTGTTTATGAATTATAGTTTGATATGAGAAACTAACTACAAAGGTTTTTTGTCAACTTTATTAGAGTCGGCTGCCAGTCTAGCCGGACCAGTAGTTTACATGGAGCGGCTGATATCTGACCTCTACAACCCAGTTAGTACTAGGTAATACGGTACCCCTCGGTAAGACTTGCTGTCAGACTTTCGGGCCACTGACTACCCATGACGACCGTCAAAGATCTACAAATGACAGCCGGGACTAACGGCCACTTTCCTAGTCGGCGACTATTCGGCAAAAAACGCCGACTATCCGGCTTCTTACTTTGTTTGTATTTCTCAGTGAAATTGCGGTTGCGACTTTCCTAATACTCCCGAAACCGTGATCGGCTCGGCCGACTAGACGGTCTCTGTACAACCGACTAATCGGCGAGTCGGCCAAAGTCATAGTCAGCACATATTTAGTGGTTACCCCTCCATAGACCGACCTTGGCCAGCGCGGCTTAACCACGACGATCGAAAATATCCATAGCTTCACGTGCATTGTTATAAGTCCAATTACGTCCACTTCTATAGTTTGGTCACCGTGAGAGTGAGAGTACATGCCAAGGGTTTCCCATTGGCATGTATGTTTGTGGTTCCGCGAAAGTTGTAAAATGTCAACTGAACAAAATCGATTACTGTCGCGTTCATGCCGCAGTGTTGCGGTTTCTAAAACATGTTATTTTACATAGTAACATTAAATAAATAAGTTAATTGCGTACAGTGTAATTGAATTGCCTTGCACGTATGTTGGATGTTATCAACTATGCGTCTACAGTCTACTAAATGTAAATATTGAAATGGCTGCTAAGATTGGCTGTCATCATCGTCGGATTCTCTAGTCTTATTAAAATGAGATCTTTATCTGTATCTACCATGTTGTGTGGACGCGTTTTAGGAAGTTAAACTCACAAAAATATCATCAAGAATCGTATTTTTACATGGCGTTGACTTTGACGCAAGGCTCGCTTTCATATAAATTCCACATTTGGTGTTTATTTGTTTATTATTTATAATGTGCCACCCAGTTGTAATAAATGAGAGTCATCGGGCAAGCCTCAACCTACCACGTGGTTGTAAATGCGGGTTTGTAGATGTCACATATCTTTGAAATTCTAGGTCTACGACGTGTTAATACACCTAAAAAAAAACACGTCTGGATTCAAGCGCTAAGTAACACGATCAGACACCAACCTTCATTCACCACTGGCTCCACAATGGGTATCTCGTTACAGTCCAGTGTGTGTAAGGCTTTACGTGTCGCATATCGATTAGTATCGACTGAACATTGACCCGCTGCAGTTGTCGCAGTGGTTTAAAGTTCGCATTGGTCTGCGGTTAGGACATTTTGTTAAGAATTTGTGAGCGAAATACTTTAATCTACCTTTGAAGTAGTTGTTGGTAACTGAAATACGAGTATATGTGTACCGTTAAATAAGCTTCGTGTTTGTGATGTAGATTGATGTTGTTTACACATTTCCATTTATATTCAGTAGAATTTCACCTAAAGGTCCCTACACCACTCACGTTAAGACACGTGTCGTGAGTCGTAACATGATTGAACATCACCAAACCTTTTTAAAGAGCAGTTGTCAGCCACATCAGGGTAATTAACCAACATACCAATTTCCTTTTTGATAAATTTAGTCAGCCCTAATGTTCCCAATGCTGGGACACCTCCTCCAGGCCTGCTCTCTGTGAGTGGGTTTTGGACGTTGTCGACCACGTTGACCCTGTGCTGGTTGGTAGATGACACACGTCTTCAAAAAAACAAATTTCATTATTTATAACAACTAGAGATTACCAATCACCTACTAAAACTATCAACCAAGTCACAAGTAATCCGGAAATGAAACCCAAAAGATTCTCGATGTACACCTCTCCACACATGTCTTGCATACAAATGTATGGTATCGGGTGTAATCGACCGCACAACTCAGTGCCAAGGTTGTAAGTAACGCACCTCGGCCTAGTCTATGGTAATACAATACATACGTTTTAGAAACAAAGTATTTATATACTGTACATACAGGAGTTATAAAATATTAGCACCATACTACGTAGAACTGTATCCTTACAACGAAATAATCAATTGTGATTATTTTATCTTATCTGTCTGTAGTGATTGTTTAGCAAATTTCTTGCTATTTTGTCAGCATGAGATTCAAGGAAAAACAATGCCCAGAATTGTCTTAAGTTATTTATCGAAAACACTCTTAAGATGTGATTTTCCCAAAACAGGAAATACATGGAAAACAAAACCTGCCCGATGTAGTTTAAGTGGCCACTTAACTTACATGACATTCACATCTTGGTGGGTATCATCAATTAATCAATGTGGTGCATTCAAAACAATTACACATTGACATGAAAACAATTTTTGACCATTCCAATGTTTGTTGGCATTTTTAAATTAGTTGAACAATTTGCAATGTTTTCAAACCTCACTAAAATAACAAGCGGCTGCGCGGTTTCTTTAGAAATATCTTCCTAATTTATCACACATCTTTGTCAACAGACTCAAAAAGATTCCTTTTACAGAGGAATTTCTTTCACAAACGCACCAAAAAGGGTTAAATATCAACATCCTATGCCCATAACCGCTTCCTTGGTCCATCCCAATTAATTGAACAGATATAGATCAGCTTCAAACGTGCGGCCGGATGCGGTCTTACGATTTTGTAATCGCTTCGTTACTGGCTTTATGGCGTGTTAAAATATGTTAATTTTTGGATTAGAATTTAATGGTTAATTATTACTTTAGTTACCGTTGGGCGTTGTTGCATCTGGTTTGGTAGGAAGCCGAGTCGACGTGGTGAAGGCAACAAAGAGAAATTACAAAAATAACAATAAATGGAATAGAATCCGGAGCGTTCTTCTGCCAGAAGCACAGGACCGGTCATGAGGCGACGCTTAAGGAAGTTCTTTGTTCAGTAGTTGACGTTTCTCTCTAATATGACGGTGAAGAGGCACGATAGCACCGCAATTAACCACCACTAAAGATTTGAGCGGGCTTGTGGTGCATGTGCACCTGCCATGCTTGGGTTCTGACAAAATAATTATGTCTCGGGTATCGGTCGTATTGAAAAATGCAACTTCGCACAATGAAGGAGAATATATTGTTTAAACAAATCTTAAAGATCATACAGGGTTAATTAAGGATGATTTAAAAATATACCTTAGATCTATTGGCTCTGAGGTCGTAAATGATTTATTAAGTGCAAAGGTCGCAACACTGCAGAGTGCAAAAGCACTTAGTGACTCTGACTAATGGCTTGTCACTTCCGTGAATCGGTGTGACATTTTTATTGGTTGAGTCTTCATATCTGGCGATTTGTTTAACATAGGAAATATTCTGTCTTACGTCAAGAGATATTAATGATTCAAACCCAAAGAAAACTTGTTGACAAATTATCTTCGACCTAAATACTTTATTAAAATAATACATGATGTTCAAAAAGCAGTGGAGGACAAATACTACGATGATGGATAGCCAGTCGCTAATGACTTTCTAGCTACTCGCAAACTGAAAACAAACGTGATTGTTTATCAAAACCAAAACAACAAAGGATCCGTTTGAGCTAAATTCCCTTTCATACATCTCAACATAAGATCGGCGTGGCATTTGACAAACGGTTCATCAAATGCACACGAAGACAACACACGCAGCCACACATGCTCATGTACCAAGCATAAGGTTAAGCTTGTATAAACCATTCATCACCATCATCGTCCTCATCATAGAAGAAAGATATCCGTCGTCCGGCTGCTGGTTATAGTTTTTCCCCAAGAGTCGCCTTACCGACATGTCCTGTACTTTTCTTCGATCGTTATTCTATGCAACAAATCTTCTTTTTCATTTTCTTCTATAACGCCGATGGAATTGTGTTCTCATTCTTTATATAACCTGAAAACTGTAATGGACCACGTGGATCACCTATCAGTGGAATCTTCAGATTATATGTTTAATATTTTAGTTATTATTGATTACATATTATAATTGATTATTGATATTTTGTTTTAAATTGAATAATTCTTCCTAAATCAGTGTGCAGTACTGCATCTTGCATTACACACGCACACAAACACAATTCTCCTCCAATCGCTTTGTTCGTCGGTGCCGTGCGCGAGCGCATTCCGACTTTAATTCCGATAATGGTAAATTGGTCGGGTTTGTTTGGAAACACGTCAGATCCGAATTTATAGGACATGTTTACACAATAAAGCTTTTGGTTGCCGTTCTTACTGGTATTGCCTGCGAGCTATTTCTTAGGAACGGTACCGATTTATGGGAAAAGGATTAAACACCAATTTACACTGTATTGTTGAGAGGTGCTTATAGCTTGGTTTGTTATTATTGTTGGTTTACTAAAACTTCCGTTCTTATATTTCGTGGAATAAGAGGCAATGAAATTGCTCTTGTTGGTGATTTTCAAAGTTATTCTTAACGACCACTTAAAGGATCAAATGTCCAAAAAACATGTTTCCCAAAATTGAGAAGAAAAAGACAACAGTCTGTTTATGGATTAGCTCGTAAAATATTTGTTTGGAAGATACTGTGGCTAGAAAGTGGGCAGCTAATATAGTTATGGAAGAAGTATACATGGTGCAACGACCCTAAATAAATTACGATGAGGGCAGAGGAAGACGTCGCTGATAATACTGATGATTAAATATAGTTCTAAAGCAACACAACCCGCTAAATTCAGTCAGACCTCTATAATTAGGACCTATGACCTTTACAGTAATTTGCAAGTATTGTGTGGCTTATGTAAACCTTTGTTTGGTTGGTGCCCAGCTGTGCCACCATATTGGGACCGATTACTATAACGGCTACCCACGGGTATTGTATAGTAACACGGTTATGAGATTGGGCCAATGCTTTGTGGTTACAACCAAATGAGTGGTAAGGGAAATGTTTGGACAACATACCTTGAGAAATGACATGGGAATAAAACTTAAGTAGCAAAAATTAACTGCTTCTGAATGTGATATGCTCATGGAAATGTTAAATACTTCAAAACTTCCTAAAGCGTTAAACTGTGAAGTACAAATTAGTATATTAGTTGCTTCCGCTCATTTCGTTGCACATTACTTCAAGTGGAATTTAGCTAGAATTAGCGGTTTCCGTAATTCAACGAGAAAACCTTCGTATGACATATTTTGGAGTATTGTAACAAATGTTTGAACCAACATTGGAGCAAGTAGGCGTTATTATTGTTTGTCATTTGGTAATAAACGTATGCTAATAATGTTGTTTTACCAAAAATAATATCTTAATGTCATCATCTTCATCATCATGGCTAATTTTATCGTACAGATTGTAGTATTTAAATGAATTAGTAATAACTCAAGTCTACTTTGCTTAATCATCCAAGACTGTGTATTTAAAAAGACAAGACTAGGTACTTACTATGAAGAAACTCTTTGAAATCTGCCGGGTAATTTGTGTAATTATGATATCATTAAGTTCTATGCTTCGTGTTTCTTCATTTCTTCTGAAGATGCGGTTTCCTAATACAGAAAATTTCCCATAAACACGGAATTAAGTGACATTGAGACAAATAAATGAAAGAAAATAATTAATTGCCATTATTGATAAATTAATTGATCCACATTCCACTTTAATGGTGCTCGCTGCGTTAGTGCGTTTCATCCGGTTAACGTTATTTTTTACTGATCTGTTGCTGCAAGACTGCTTATTAGTGTCCAAATAGAGAGATCATTTCATTTGATACCTCGGTGATCGGACAAGAGTTGGCTTTAACGACCTTGAGACAGAAAAGTAATTTGAGAAACATGTCGATGATCTTGGACGAATGCTAGCCAAGGGTAAATAAAGGCAATAGCCATGTTCGGAAGACAGAAGTTGAATCACTGACAGATAATGCACAGACTATACCCCTGTGTGAACATAGCATGAAACTTACCACAAGAGTACCTTATTCTGAACACCAGGAAAAGTTTTCATGAAAGTCCTCATGGAAAAACATGGGTTCTTAACTACTAAAACAACTTGATTGACGGCACGGATGTCACAAATTACTTAGTACTAAATAACCATTAATTTGAACTTGATCAAAAACGCATACCGAAACCAACCTCTACTAATTTTGGCAGCTGCACCTTTTGGTTTTAAGAAAAATTGGTTTAAAGAAGCATGTTAATGAGATAGCCATCATATATTTAAGTGTTCCTCATAAAAGCAACCGGAAATTATTGAGACAAGTAAATAGAGATATATCAATAGTGACGCGTGTACTCATATTTGTATAAGTTCAGAGATTATTAATGTTGTAACTTTTAAGATTTATGTCGCAATTAAGTGTGGAGATACGGTTACAAAACTTGAAGAAGTTAAGACGGAAGACGAATGTCACGGCATGGCAAGTAGCAGTGTAACACCATGGTGAAGTGTTTTGATTATATTATAAATAAAATCTCGTCACTACCTTTAGTAGTTATGTTTTCCCAATTTCGAAAGGTCATAAAACCATAGAACTCGTTTGAAAGGACTAATATCCCTCTTTTGATGCCTTATGCGTTGCTCATAGGTATCGAACGCCTAACCTAAATCGATGAAGCAGAACATTTTATTGACTTTGCATCCTCAATCATCCACGTATGAGGATTTGCAGGTACAAATTATAACTCAAATTATAATTCGCCAGTCATTAGGTATCTGAAGTAGCAATCAATTGGCTCATTAAAATCTGATGAATTGCTTTATAATGTTGATTGATTACGGTTGTAATTGTAATGCCCTGTTTAATGCTCGTGTCAGTCATGACCGGTAGTTAATTTGAATTGGTGTGTTCATTCAACAATTAATATTGTTTGTTCAATTTAATTAGATCGATTTTGGTAATTAGAGTATTATCTTTCGATAATATGGTTTGCGTGTTGCCAACATATTACTTGAGCTTGTTTGAATTATCTTGGTTTCAAAACTGTGTTAAGTGTCGATTAAAATTGAAAGCGGGAACATTAAAATTCACTTACTTTTAATCTCATACAACGATAGCACTCTTGAACGAGATGCAGTTAGGTAGAAAGCTGCATATTGTAGATAGATCCCACAGCGCGAGATTTCCCCTGCATTCTGGGAAGCCGACAAAAACAATGGGTGCTCGCAAAAACTCGGGATTATTGTTCGACAGATGCCACGGCGCGGCGGATGCGCGTGCGACGGCCACGCCTGCGCTGCAGAAAGGGAATGGAACAGTAGTGCAAGTCACTAACACTTCAAAAGTATTTTGTTTCATCCACTCGTCTCTATTAATCTGTGATACGTTTAAAATTTTCAAACTCAGGTGTACAATGTTTCTCTTTTAGTTTTACTTTGCGTCGTCCTTCCTTATCGTTGCTGTGCCTCTCCTCTTTCTTACATTTCTCAAGATTCAATTTTTTCTTAACAACAGTCTTGTTCTAAACCTGTCTTAGGTAATTATAGATTGCGTTAACCTTCTGCAGCAAGCTTCTATTCGCTTTGCACATGCTTCACAGAAGCGTTCAGAACATTTACGATGTTATCCATGTGCGAATAAAAACTTTACTGTCAATTGTATCTAAACTAAATTATTAAGTTATGAGCTTATTGTGTTCTGTTCCCACGTAAGATGAAATACTTTAGTTGTACTTATTGCAATAACTGGTTGCAGCAAAAATACATGTGAACATTGTATCTCAAGATTCTTTTAAGAGTTCCATTTGTTTTTACCCATGATGAAACTGACTAAGCAAAGTGACTGGTGAATGCAGTCCTGAGATACTACAGTATCATAGAAAGTGAATATGATTTAGGTGGCTTTCTAGACCAGTACCTAGATTTGATTTCACTGAAAGGTTTGTAGACTGGATTAAATATCCTAAACAATAAAAGCAGTCTCGTTTATCATTGTCTATCAACTTTTTTTCATTCTCAATACTGCAGCTGTCTGCGCTAAATCTCACGACCTTTACAATACATTATAACTGTGTATTAGCAAATTGGGGTTAGCAGATAGATAGGTCAATATACGAGTTCAATAAGGGCGCTCACGTTATGTGCTCATATTTTAGACGTAACTGACGAATTATCAGGAGTAATATTGGTTTTGAAGAACATAATATGCTTGGTGGATGTATTGGCGATTTTAGTAATTTGTTTACAATTTAGAATGATTGCCGTAGATAGGTTTGCTTCAAACAGTAGATAATATTATAACTGGTAATGTTTCGGTAGTTGAAATCATCAGTAGTAATGCAGGGTAGGGGCAAATGTCTCAAATTACATTTTGGTCGTGTTGCAAATTCTTGCAGTTTGTAACGACATGCATTTGAGATAAATCTGTTCGATAAGAATAGAGGAATGGTAATTCAGCCAAATGAACCGATTCAGAAGTAAAAGTTGTTCATGACTTCAGGCAATATTCGCAAAGTTGCAGCAACATCGTTAAGACTTTATCAGCAATTTATTATCATGGGAACACTTATAAGTTCCTGGATTTTGTTATAATGAAATATAGTCTTGATACAATCGTCGTATATTTTATTTTGTAACATTCAGTAACAGCGAACAGAGCTGCTTCTTTATCATTTACATTTTTAGTACTATGTATATGTTATGAATTTATAATAACCATCAACATACAAATCTTTCTCGCAAATATAACATTACAATCTCCAGATCAGAAACAAGATCGACATCAGTAAACAAGTAGATCTCTCCCAAAAAACACAATGAAACTATTTTCGTCTCTCTTTTTAATTTCACCACAATTGGAACACCCATCTTCCGGGCACAACAATGTACCACTACAATGGCTCTCCAGGTACTTGTCAGTTCCTAGAAGATACATCCGGCGCTATAAGGGATGCTGACATGTGCGTGCGCAAGTGTCATGCGATCGAATTTGATGATGCTTTTGTTGCTGAGATGGTTCTTTTAATCTTTGGTTCCATGCAACGAGTATTAATTTCGTAGATTTTATAGAAATTCGGTAAATCACCTCAAAATTGGTAACAAATGATAGGACCTCGTACCTTTTCCGATTAAATTTCTCAATTACTGCGTTTTATTTAAATAAAATAACAATTCAGATTCACAAACTTATCTTTGTTTTGAGAAAGTTTCGGATATCTAATTTCAATTTTATTATGTTATTGTCAAGGGTTACAACTAGAACACCTACATTCGCCAGTTATTATTAAATAACATTTTTTTAGGAACTTATAGTTAATCTTTCGTTTCGTTTGTCCCAGGGCCCGGCATGCTGAAACACGTGGCGGTGTCTCCGCACCGCACCCGCGCTGACTCCGTGAGTCTCGCGTCATCAGCCTCCTGCTGCAGCCTCGGCAGCCTCGAGCACCGGCACGACTCCGTCACTGATCTGTCCCATAGAACAGTGAGTGTTATTACTATAAGATACATTATTCAACTTACATTTAATATTATTTTTACCATCAATCTGAATGACGTCGCTTTGGTGAAGTATTAAAGTATCAAAGTTTTCCCGAGGCAGCTTGTATTTTGTGGGTATGTCTCTCAAAGGCCTTTTGTCTGCCATGAGGCCTTTAACGCCAGTCCTTTAATTCTATGGTTATTGATGAAAACTGTTCCCACGCGTGTTCTATAAGTACGATGTTAAGTATTGCAATCATAACTCAAGATGTGCACTATGATATTATTTTCTAGTCTGCGTCTGAAAGTTTCTTTTAACCTTGCAACTTCAACTTTTACTATTACGCGATTACCATCCATCATTCGGAGTTCCCTTTAAGATTTTTCTAATAACATGTAAAGTGACAGCGATACCATCGCTGTGCGTGCGCATCATTATTCGATTTCACTTTCTTGGCAGCTAATGGCGGAATTTCCTATGTCTCCCATGAGATAATAACCACCATGGGAACCCAGTACTACGTATAAATATTATAACGACAGGAAATACTTTGTGGACTCACAAGATACGGTTATCTGTAATTGTATTTGAATAAACATGTATAAACGCTTCTGCGTTTCTGGTTTCTTCTTGATGTCCAAATTAATTTTAATGTTCATTTTACGCCACGCGAAATATGACAAAATACTTATAATGATATTCTCGTCACGTAACGTTATATGACATCCAGTTAGAAATAAGCAATCGCGCGTAATTCCCTTACAAGTTTGTTTTAGTTGAGAAATCGGATGTCGGTATTGCGTGATGTCACATTAATTAGCCCCATCGACCTTCTAACGAACGATCTAGAAAATATTTGCGACAACTTTTGAATTGCGTCTTTTCATACAAGGTGATGTGTTACAAAAATCATATTAAAATTGTGTGCAGACAGATGGTCTGCCACATCCTTTGTTCTCTGTTCACAATTATGCATCACCAAGGCCTAACTGTTTTGAGCGAGCAAACCAAATATTTTCAACATAATCCCTGGGAATTTGCGCACAATGGGACAATTTCGACATTGCGTTCAGTCGTTACCTTCTACATCAACTTCTTAATTAAGCTCGACACTGACATTTTGATGGCCGATAGAGATAGGAGATGATTTCTCGATTGTTTAGCGACATGTGAACTTAGGTTTAGGAGACAAGTCAGTATTGTTCTACGGTGGAAAGTGGTGAGAGCATCCGAATTAGTTTTGACCGACATTTTGTGATCGTTACCGTCTTTGTAATTAGACTTACGATGACGTTTAACTTTTGTGGTTCATTGTGTGAAAAAAGTGCGATAATGTGTAATTAATCTGATACTTTCCACTTCTTTCATTAGAAATGCCTTTTTTATGACCTATTGTTAATACCTTCTAGGTGATTGCTAGCCCTATCAAGTCTGAGAAACTGTTATCAAGTTCACTATCTCTCATTTGCAAGCGGGGATTTACTTTTAACAGTAAAAAGTAAACCAAACTTTCAGGGAATTTAGATTTCATAGCATCTTTTAAGTATACATCTTTAAAAGAAATTATAGGAGCGGTATGAAATCCAACATGCATCTTGCACAACCTTAGTTTTGCATTGCGAGCTATTTTTCCATTTAAATCGGTTATAGTTGTGCCGGATTTCCTAAGTAAACGTTCAAAGACCAATAAAGAATAACCCCCGGAAATGTAATCGATAAGGAATTTTATCTTCATACCTGAGTGCAGTTTTATATATGTAATGTAGTTATTTGTATTGTGAATGCATACTTGAGCTTAGCGTAGACCACATGATTGTTGCGATTGTGATTCACGACAACATTCTATGCACAATTAATATTATACTTTCGATCATCTTTGGAGATTCGCCGTTGTATAAAATCGAACAAAACGTTTCGTTGATTGAATTATCTATCCCGGGCAACGTGATTTTAGTTTGCTTCTTTTATAATTTTGTTTTTATGACCAAAGTTCGCATTCAGCCTTGAATAATAGAGCTGTACTTACATCTTAGTCGATTATTTTTTTAATCGTAAAATTTATTTTTGTAGCATCAATTCCAGTCAAGTACAAGAGTTTAATTGTTGTTTCTGTATGTTTATGATCAACCATCAGGAGCTGTTGTCCATATGTAGACTGTTTAGTTTATTACTGAATGGTACACCTACTTAATACTTTGTTATAATATACATTTAACATGTGCCCAGAAAATCCCTGTTAACGGCTTATTGCATCATTTTGATAATAAATATGTCAGTAGGATAAAGGATTTAATTCTTTGTGCCTCTGGTAATCTGTTATGTATCATCAGATTTCCTAGATTCTTTGATGTTTTATGTAAATCGAAGGATGAATCATTATATAATTAACATATTATTGTTTTAATTGAACACATCTGTTCTAAAAACTAGGTTTTATAACAGAATGCGTAAGCAGCCTTGACCGACTTCCTAAATTCACTCTATAAACAATTATAGTGTGTATGATTGATTGTTTTGATTATGTATCAATGTACCGTTTGCATCCGACATGCGTTCGCAGTGAGCATAATGATCACTCTCTAACATACATTACAACCTCGTTTAATTGTAGAGGTGCCATGATTTTATACAGCTAGACAATAGATGTTGCACTTCGTACTTATTAGTTCCATGCAATAGACAACCACGCCCTCTACTTTGTACCTGCACTCTCTATTGTTTTTTGTTATTGATTATAAATGCATTTCTAACGGGAATAAAGTGTACGTTTTGTGAATAAAAGCGATTGAATGTGACAAGGTGGTGTATTGACATAGTGCGATGTTGTGGTTTTCCTTTTGGTTCCTGTCAATAAACTTAGTTATTTAAGTTACCTATTTACTTTTTTACAGTAAGTAAGGAACTTGTAACAGTTTCTCACAAAAAAATTGTAATTTTGTAATTGCTATTTAATAATTTCACCATTCCCACAATATCCATAGGTAAGTATTCAAATAATTAAACACCTATCCATTGTTTAATACTTTGCATAAAGTCACGAATCGCATGTAAAAATTTAGTGATTGAATAGAACAAACATCAAAATTAATAATCGCGTTAAATCATCCGCTATTATTAAAAAAATACTGTTTCATGTTTGAAACAGGACAATGCACACTTGCATTCAGCCACACATGTCATCGGCCCGTGGGAACGCATGCGCGCTGGCATGTTACCGCTAATCATCCAGTTATTGGTCAACAACATAGACAAAGTGGAGAAGTATCACAAGAAAATTCCCTAGACTTTAATAGAGAATCATCAATTCATCAAACATATGTATATAAAGAAATTTGTTGACCTTAATCTTAGCAATGAGTTTGGCGCTATCAGTACCGTCTACAAAACTCTGTATAGTGCTTATCAGGGCACGTAGGACACGATTTCAGTGTCATGATATTTGAAACAAAAGCATAGCTTCATAAGACTGTTATTCGGACACATGCATTGAAGTGCTATTTGGTTTTAGTAACAGTACCAAAACCAAAGCATGGTTAGTTTTTTGGTCTGTGAATGAATTTATTTGACGGCACGGTTGGCGCAGTGGCTGAGCGATCGACTGCTGCGCTGCGTGTCGCGGGTTCGATTCCCGCACGGAACAAATATTTGTATGGCCTACAGATAGTTGTTCCGGTCTGGCTGTTTGTGTATGTGAGTTTAATGTTTGTGAACGCACCCACGATACAGGAGAAATTCCTAGTGAGGGGCAACGTATTTAAAAAAAAAAAAAAAATGATTTACTGTGATTGCCATAGAATATATAATTTATCATTCATCGTCGATTTGACAAGAAGTTCTTCCCATCCCTACTTCATTATCTCTTCACTAATGGCCCATGCTTTAACAGAATCAGAAACAACAGCAGCGCTGATATTATAATGCTGCCATTTTGTACTTCTGAAGCTTTTTTATCTAGTTTAGTTATTAGACGAAGTACAAATAGACATGTTAGAGCCTTGTCTTAGAGTGTTTAGCGCAATATTGATCGCCAGCCATATCTGTTTAATTATGCGTGCGGCTGGTCCAATTTCTTTGTTCCAAAATGGGCTGTAGTAGTACCATTTATTTTCTCGACGCTTCTTTGAAACCTGCCTCTCTGTTAAGTTAATTGGATACTTATTTAGTGATGATTCTCAATGAGTAAGATCATTTCTTACTTTTTATGGGTACTTATTATTTACAAGGTTTCAATCTTTTCAGGCCGTCTTAAGGCAGCATCGCCACAATGACCAGTTCTGTGTTTGTCGCATCTGGTAAATTCGCACAACCTTTATCATTATCCGTCGGACTTTTTAAGCATATCGCGGCTTTCCCTATCTTTGAAACTACTCTTTTTCTTTAAATTAATATTTCAATCCACAGCTCGACTTCACCCGGAGGCCAATTATTTCTCTATGCTTGTACCAATCTCTACACTGCAGCCTCTTTCGATATTTGACCCGCGACTGCAAAAACATCGTCCATCCACGTATCTCGTGATTTCATTCACTTTAACAACGTTACACTCAAGTCACAATCACGCTATCACTTATTAATATAACAATCACATCACATAATTCACTCCAGTATTATCACGTAGATATCCGGCGGGGATTGCGCAAGCACAGCGGTAGGTCACATGGCTGTCCGTCACTTCCTGTCATTACAGGCTTTCTACCGCTCTCCTAGGCTTTACAGAAGAGGCTAGAATGTAGGGCTAATACATAAGTAGAGAATTTGACGGAGAGGAAGTAGTTAGGAAAAATTATGTCTCTCGGTCAATGTTAGTAAGAGTTGAATATGGACTACGTGTCCATTATTGGCTTACCAAGCAAGTGTCTTGTCAAATTACTCGGTCCCAGTAGTTAGACACGTGCATGTGTAGCGACACTGGATACTTCAGCAAGTATACCATGGTCTGGCCAGGAGCGCCGCAGTCACCTTGACTGGCGAAAGGATTTCCAATCCTCCATTTTGCCAAGTCATGTTTGCAGCGTTAAAACTCGCTGCTGGCAATTAAGTTTACATTGCAAGAATAAAACAGAAAAGTGTTTGTAAAAATCTTTAATGAAATTAAATCCTTTTGTTATTTTAATTCCATAATGTCCATCCAAAGGTAGTAGGAAAGTAGGAACATATCGCTATAAGCGATAAGACTGCTGGCCGCTGTAACTATAAAATTTGTTTTTTATACCTGGTTATGTTTAATTTTTGGTGTACAATAAAGTTTTATTCTATTCTATGAACTTATGTGACGATTGTCCGCCAACCAATAAAGATGTGAGTTTTTTCAAAAGTTTTGTATTCGAATCTAGAGAATGTGAAAACAAATGAATGCCGCAGTTGAGTTGCCCATATGAATGCGGTATCTTCAGTGGCAGTTGCCCATATCAACAACCTTTTGGCGTGTTTTCAACCCGGATTTGACCTGAATAAGTTACACGACAAAAATCTATAGTTATTGACTTGTATTGAGGAAAACTAATACATATACAATAGGGATGCATTTGCATACAGGTTTAGTAACCTATTGTAAACTTATACCTAAACATACCTAATGTTAGATAGAAATTATAAATAAGGTATTGGTAATACAAGGTGTTGTTTTGCATCCTCGTCAAATTTTAGGAAGTGATCACAAAAGACATAAATAATCAATTAAAATTACGGTAGGTAGTTAAAGTTTGGCAATATTTCAGAATAACCCCCTTAACGTGGTTTAGGGAATAGGAAATTATCAACTAAACGTTTGAGATTGTTTGTATGTGTGTAAGCGAGGTTATAGAGCAAGAACCAGACGGGCCGCGTTTAAAACACGGGTGGTTCACACTTACCGATTTCCGTAAATAAAAATTAACAAATTACCTACCCATTTTTTCATTGCATCGGGTCGAGAATCATTAGCATAGTTATCTCTTTGAATTTGACGAAGATGCAAAACAACACCTTGTATATTGCACATTCGATGAAATAGTGTAATGTCTAGCTTTACAAAAGTAGTAAACGATGAAATATAGTACAGAAACGAGCTTTCATTTTTGACGTTTCCACGTTCACGGTCCGTTATTTTCACTATTCAGACAGCCAAATTTAAAACTACCTACTCATCATTATCTCCCTACATTTAGGATGACTTTTTCATCTTTTCACATTCTTCTTCTTTTATTACTATAAACACAATATCACATTAGAGCAAAACAAATGCATGAAACAGAACTCCCACACACAAACAGCAGACGTAGATATCTCAATCATCATATTACATTCATTTATTTCATAAACAATAAACAGTAGATCAGTTCTGTACGGACCGTTAGCTGTTATGATGAGATGCTGAAACCGGAGTCTGTGCGTAACGGCCGAGTAAGATGAGATCGCATCTCAAGTTATCTTGACTCATGTAGTTGTGTCCTGATGAGAGTCTGTACTTAGTGGTCAAGTTACATGGAGGTGCTTAATTTATTAACTACTTTAACTATTCAAGATTTGAATTATAACGATACTGTAAACTGACCTTGCTTCCTCCTTAAAGTACGAGATAAACAATACTTTATTTGAGACCTTCATCCATATGATATTAGTAAATACACTACTTATAATAAGCTATGTTAGTAACAAACTTACCTAATTCATACATCATGCAGCACGGCTTTTCACTGACCTTCAGAAAGAATGTCGCTGTCTAAAGAGCTGTTATTTTTTCAGACACGATAGAGCCTCTATCTGCATTCTGGGTAAAATAGTAACCAACATTGTTTTTGAGGTAGTCTTGCCAGAATGTTAAAACCAACTGCGCGTAATCTTTATGCAGATAGATCCAGACACATACTACCAGCGATATCTACCAGTGATATGGTTAATACGAAAATAAATTGAAAAAAGTTGTAGTCCCTCTGAGCATAAGCTAAATAGTATTTTTTACCCCAAGCAACCTATAAGGTGCCGATATCTATATCAGAGATAAAATATCTAACTCTATTCTCCACACATGTTATTGTTTAAGATCATTGAACCCTATTGTGAGCCAATCTCTCAACGGATCTAGGAACAACACCGCATTTAGCAGTCAGCTTAGACATGAACACATCCTTGCAATAATCTAGATATGGACTAAAAATATCAGCATGGTGGCTTGGGATGCGCAGGCGACGGTGACAACGTGACCTTTCGGAACAATATTATCTGCGGGCGCGTAGAATTTATCGCAGCAACACGGATGCGGCAGGTGCTTGTACAGGTTAAAATAAACCTGTTGTGGGCTCTTACATACTGAAGATTGAAAATTGATTTTTCTTTTGTATGCAACACAGCTGCTTGTAGAATCTTTATCTTTCACGGCTACTCGGTATCATTGAAACTTAAAACCGTATGTATGATTGTAACTAATTCTATTGTTTTGACTCCGAATAGTCGAATCATAGACGGATCAACTGTGATGGTAGTCCGATGACGTACTATCGCGGCCATTGCCGCCTGACCATTTAATTTTTTTTTCGCTTAAATCCTGCGGCCGCGGCAAGCCACGCTCCCTTAAACTTTTCGCCTATTAGGAAAGCGCTATTGCAATTACTATACCCAATATTTTTTGAATATCTTTGTTTATTTTATTAAGTTAATAAAACTAATAAACTTTTCGTCACTCAAGGTCAAGGGGCGGGGCTAGAGAGCGCTTCTATTTATTAAGTGCAAGCAAAAATGAATCTAGTGGTGGTCAGGCGGAAGTACATAAATATTAAAAAAAAAAACTAGCTAAGAATGTTGTCATAGATGGTATGATGAATGTCTTCCTTGGCTGTTAGTTGTTCGTAAGGAATACCTGCATGTTGGTCTAGAACAGGTCAAGAGACATAACATCAATTTAGACTATGATGGAAATATAACATAAATCAATCGAAAAACCTAGGCCAAACCTGTTAAAGGTTATACTTATACGAAACATTAATAGGACAAAGTGCGCATAACCCATTTTGAAATAGATTCTTCCTATATTTAACAAAGATTCCTGTCCAATCAACAATTGTTCCAATCCCATTAAAGACAATGTCACAAGACTCCAGCTGAGTTGTATCAACGCTGACTCACAGATCGTCACGTAGCAACGTCACATGTGGTAGTACTACAGTCCTTGTGCTAATGGATGCGCAAAAGTTCGCAATGATGTCATCCGCGAAGGGACACTGACGCATACATACGTCTATTTACAAGTTCTTGTACATACGTGTTTACGTAGTGATTGTCTGTAGGATGGTACGGATGCTGGTCTAGGATGAGATTGTTTAAATGAGTCTGAAGGTAGTTATTACTTATTACTATTTTCTTAGGATACTGAATCAGCGAACAATGTCACACCTCCTTCAGTTCCGTTTATTAATAGTGCTGTGCATTGCTTTAATTTAGATCCTTAGACCTACATATGAGATGTATAATTTTTTTAATTACGACACTGATTAATGCTTTTTACTTACCTATATAGTTTTATATCAACAAAACTCATCCATATAACCTCCTTGCTACATTCTTATATCCTCTTTGCTACATTTTGTATTAAAGTTCTTTTACAATACCACAATTTCATTAAAGCCACAGTATGTTTTCAATAATTACCTATCCGTAAATTAGTCCATGACCTGTCCCAATAGAGATTCTCTTTATTGTGTCGACACACAATGGATTGGTACCCACAGTCTGCCTACACCTTACACGCGATTGTGACCAATTTGCATGTAGTAACAATAATTTAATTAATCTGCAGTGACGGCCAATAGAGGCAATGGATCGATAACCTATGACTTGAGCGAGTGTGTTTATGGAATGCTTTATCGAGTGATTGTAGTGCCGACGTGTGTAACTGGGGCTAGGGTTGGGGTGTTATTGTCGATAGTTTTGTTTTTATTTTGGAATTTTGACCTTTTTAAAGTGAAACTTTATTACATCGTCACAAACTTTTTCGTCTGTGTGTCGCATGTCGCGTGACGCTCGGCCACGGAGCAGGGATAAAGTGATTTTTTTCTTTATCCCTACTCCGCGTTTTATACGTTTTATACCCTTAATGGAATATTATTCCAAAATTTTTAGTTAAATGTCTATAGTGTGAAAAAAAGTTTCACTTTTACCGTGGTTTCATAAAACCACTTATTTTTGGGGTAAATTTATATTTTAAGTCGTTTATCACTATTACTTATTGTTTTTCTGTGAATGTTAGTAAATAATCTACTAATCTAATAAAATTCTGAGAATTCTGAATCTTGGTACAAAGAGTGATGCTCCGTTCCTATTGGACATAGCGTAATGTTATGTAGAGTAGAAGTCGATAAATGGGCTATCCAACAAAAGATTTTTGCAATTCGAACCAGTACTTCCTGAGATTAGCGCGTTCAAACAAACCAACTCTTCAGCTTTATAATATTTGAATAGATTAGTAGAGTCACCATATCCCAATTTTATTGTAAAAGCGTTTACCTAGTTTTCAATACTCTGCAGATTATATCATTTATTTTAAGCTTGACATTTCACGTCTAATAAAGCCAATTCAAACAGATGTTTATACACACACACAATAACAGTAACCAATACACTTATATAACTTTTAATCGTCATTGCCAAATACATACAAAAGTACATAAAAGATTATCTAACAGAATTTCATGGCCAATAGTGGCATGTCGGTCGAGTGCTTGTTTACTTATTTATACATGGGCCATTGTGTAAACGGGGCTAGGGTTGTTCGTGATGGTCGATAATTGTGCAACGTGGCCCATCACGCTGGATTTGCAGACGATATGTTATGAGCATGAAGGATTTAATTGAATATTGCATGTGGATGTGGATTGTTTTGAGAAGGCTAGTTAAAATAATTATGTGTTATTTAAATGGTATTATTTTTAAAGGATGTAGCTATAAACTTGGTTTTATACTATTGTTATTTATCAAACTACTTACTATCAAGCTACTAACTCTCTTAACAACATCCTGAAAAATCAGTACAGTGCAATTACTTGAGATGTATTAAATGGCTGGTCTATTTATGGCTTAGTTATCAATTTATCATATAAGATTCGGTAACGAAGGAAGTTTTTTATCAGCCAAATTCTAGTCAGTTTTGTCAACAGTCATAATGTATGTATGTGTTAGTTTGAACAAACATCGATATCGATAGAACGCCCTTCGGCATTTTCCCATCCCTCAGCCCGGATGCCGGACCAAGGGCAAGAGCCCTACATTTCCCCCGGACCAATAGGGCCAATTGATCCCAATATACGGCCGGAAGCTGATCATTGTACCCGGATATGCACTTGTAGCGTAGATCCGCGCGTGCGCACAAAACTACACTAGTCTACCGTGAAATGTTAAATGCGGCCATTATACTGTTTTTTCTATACAAATATAGTTCCGTTTTGTTTCTTTTGTGAAGGTATTAGGTGAATAGGTTTTATAAGCTTTATGTGGATAATTTATTGGATTTTTTATTGGTTAGTGTATGATTTGCGGAACGAATTTTATAGGATTTATATTTTGCCATGATATTAATGGTGAACGGAAATAGTATTTTATATTCGCAATAAAACTTACTCGTATCCACGTGTTCCGTCCAGTGAAATAATAAAATGATTAACAGGAATATTAGTTAAATTACCTCCGCAGGGAAGTTATATGACATGTTAATAATTATTACATCCTAGGTACCTTTTTAAATTTCTTCAGAACAACGAACCGCTACTAGCCAAAACTGGGTAAGATTCAAAGTAATTGATGTCTTATTGATGAACTAAGATATCCACGGTACGTTTTTTAGGTAGGTTAAACTTACAGTTATAATAAAGAACTGTTATCAGAAACGTGCATGCACCTTAGTACCACCACGGGTTGGCCACGGGGCCACGTGCAAGCGCCGGTTATTAAATCATTCATTACTACACACCGCAACGGTGACTCATTTTTCTATAGGAGGTCTGGTACTCAATAACACCGATGACATTAAATGACCTACGGGTACAATACAATAATATTTTTAGGATGTTGTTGGGTCTTCCGAGATATTGCAGTGCATCGGGCATGTTTTTGAAAGCTCGGATTGATGGCTTTCAAGCCATCATGAGAAAAAGATCGGCCTCATTGTTGCACCGTATACGGGCAAGCGCCAACACAATCTTGAGAGTAATAGCGGACAGGCTAGATGGTCCGTTTGTAAGACACTGGATTGCACTCCACGTGTCAGTCTGATTGTTGATTGATTTTTGTACTTTTTTAGTTTTAGGTTTACTAACATAGTTCTTAAGTGCTTACTAACACAATTATGGATCTGTGTATTTTACATGTTTTTGATCTGAAATAAAGTTCTGATATGTATATTAACTTGTGAGTCCACAAATGTGCACCGTGCCCGTGCACTCAACGGCCTTGCGTGTCTTGCGAGTTTGCGACTGAAAGTATTCAGGAAAATTTGCTAGTTCGTTCCGTGCGTACGGATAGTTGGGGTCATATAACTATATTTGGTGAGGATATGGAAATCATAACAAAACATAATTGTGGTCTTTTCGATTTTGGCTAACAAATATTTTAGCGTATTAATGTAGAAACTATTTGTTTTTTTTTTATTCTAAATATGCGGTAGTTAAACATAATGTTTGACTTATTTGCTCAAAAAAAGTTGAGGGAAGTGCGGCTATTTATTAGGTAAATCTACTATTGCACATTGGAAAGTTCCTGGTCCGTAATTGGCAATCACTTTAAACTTGAATCTTTTGTTTATTTTTCGCTAGGTCATAAATTATTTACAATTAATATATAAATTATTAATTAATTACCAAGAATAAATCTCTTGAAGATAAATTGACTCAAAAGGGGTTTTCCAAGAAAATATTAACAAAACAAGCCTATGACGTAACGTATGTTTTACGCAAGTTTGAAGTCTCGGAAAATCCAGAGCAGGAAGCGTAAATTGACAGTTCTGGAGTCGGTCAGCCACGGTGACGTTAATAGCTACTTATACATGCTTGTAGTTATGTGTCTAATAATAATAAATGACATCATAATAATATATGAGTACCTAATGAAATGATAATCGTAAGACCTGTTAATTATACATATTAGAAACCTAATATGGTCAGCTGATTTATTTTATAACTAGTAATTTTGAACGGCGCCGGCGCTTACTTTATAGAATAGAGAGACACTTCTACTCTATTATTAAAGATATTTAATTATAATTAAGTATTTAGCACATAATTATTTTTATATAATTATTTTATTAGCTGTTTAGTAGTTAATATAACAATTTATTATATTTTTTTGTCGTATAGTAACATTACATTCTTACTTATCGCCTGTTAATTAGTCAAGTACCTACCTTTTTACAAAATTCTTACTGCTGGCAATAATGGGAAACATAGTTATTCCACTACTGCCTCTAGGTAGTGGTTACGAGTACGACTGCTGGGCATGAGGTCTTGGGTTCGACTCCCAGCTCGAGCAAAGTGTTATTAGGTTTATTCATCAGGATTTTTTCAGTAACGCCACGGAGCCTAGATTTACCTTACCTACCTACCCCCTTTTACATTGGACTTAAACATAACCGGCGAAAATAGTACACCCATTATGTACTATTAGGCAGGCACTAGGTCCACTGATTAGCGAATTTAACCAAAAGATTAATATCAAACTAGTCAAGGAACTAATAAATACCTCAAGCACTTTGATTCCGTATTACGCAACTTCGCGCGAACTGTCATTGTTCGAAGCAATAACAGGGAAATGGTATCCACTTCTCTTCCTACCTTCTTTAGTCCACGACGTAATAGTTAACTAATGTATCTACTTATGTGTTGCAGTAACTTAGTCGTGCAACAATTAATCGTAGTGCCGGCCTTGTCTCTGTCCGTCTATGTATCCGTGTCAGTACAATAGATAACACAATAAGGTACTTATAGGTTGCATTAGAATTGATTTGCGGGTAAAATAAGGTACAGGTTTTAATGGGGATTTATATAGTGACAATAATGGCTAGGTAATTGGAGGGGTTGTTATAAGAAACCGCAAAATTGTCTCTTACTTCATCAGTAATTCGGTCACACTGAAATTGCCATTTATAGTCTTGTCTATTGTCATGTCTAGGAAAATTTGTTTGTCGATTTTGAAATTTAAAATACCTGTTTTTAAATAATATTTTCAGAAATTTTAGGGTGCATTCATTTCAATTGCTTTTTCTGATTGTGCTTGTTGCAGACAATATAACTAGAATGTCATAGGATAATTTGTATTTTCGATCAAACTCGACGTATTCCCGTTACGTTTACATCGTGCCTGTGGTCCAAAGCGAGTATTTTTTGGCTACCTACACCCGTAGGTACACAAAAAATACTCGCTTTACACACTTCGTTAATAAAGCATCCCTCCCAGTTTTTTTCTTCTTTATTACTGTTATTTATTTTATATAAATTAATTGCCAATAACAACAAAAGCATTTACGCAAACTTGGTACACGTCGAGTGGCGCCTACCGCATAATCGGCGCCAACGCAGATTTATGAGTTAATTAATCAGCATGCTGTTAGTTATGGATAACTATGTCGTTTGCCGTCAATATTATTGCTACTAACGCTCCTTTGTTTTACGCGAGTCAACGAGTGTTTGTGGCGGTGTCATGGTATGTTAGACTGGTGTTCATGAATAACTTTGATTTTATCATAGGTGTGAATACTTAATTTAATAGTGTGCCTGAATAAGTGGATATGGGGCTAAGTGAACTTCATTCTTCTTCGTTCGTGTTCCACGCGCGCCTCAAGAATCTGTCTGCAAACCGGAAGGGGTCCGAGAGGGTCGATGCGTGCCAGGGCTGCGGGACTGTTCGAAAAAGATACCGCGGCCCTGGAACACAAAGGGCTAAGAAGGAACCATGGATGGGTTTTAGCAGTTCAAGTCTGACACTCCCTTCCGCTCCGCCCAGAACGGGAAGAGTCATTTGATGATTTCCCACCCGAATAAAAGAAAAAAAAAGGCTAAGTGAACTTAAGCTAGAAGAATTTGACAAGAAGAAGGAATAAATAGATTTCTTTTTACGCCTGTAATCCACGAAGCTTTAGGCAGAGTTTGTTGATGGTTAAGTCCCATAGTACCGGCTCCCCCTTAATAATTGACAACTTGTTTTTACCAGCAGCTTCAAAGCACCGTTATTAAACTGGACACACAAAACATAAAATCAACAATCTAAACAATAACAAACCGTCTCAACCAGCTGCACTCATGAAACAAAATTAAAGTACTTTTGGGCTGCAGATCTTGAGATAGCCTATTAGCCACATGGCACAAAGAACTTTGGCTAAATTGTCCTAACAAGTGACGTCATCAGTCCGTTTTGTTTCTATTTAGTTAATTGTCGTATAAGGAAGTTTGTATGCCTGACTCATGTCGACTTTGTTCATTTGTTTATGCTGGGTCACTGACTGGACTAAGGTCTTATAGTAGAAAGGGTGTTTTACGCACTATTTTGTTTAGAAGTCTAGCCGATGCTGCCCCGTATTCACGGACACTTCGATTCGATTTCGATTCAGAAAGTCATTTGTCTATCTGGCTCGATTTCTTAATGCCAAAAAAAGATAGGAGTTTTTGAATCGAAGCGTCCGTGAATATGGGGGCTGGAATCAGTTGAATAAGCAAGAAGGTTCCTTAAAATCAAGAATAATGCTTCTTGAAAAGGCTATGGGGTGATATCATTGGGTTCTGTTAGTGAAAGAAGGCATATTTTTTTCATTTTAATTAGGTACCTGATTAGGTACCTATTACATGGAAGAGATTGAGCATCATTTGAGTTTACTGTGTACTTACCTTTTTGTCTATTATCAGTCGAAGTGTAAAAATCATCTTTAATATTCTGAACTATTCTACCCCGACATTGCAATTCAATATTCATTGCCAATCACACAATATTATTATTACACATTACAATTTACAACTACTGTCTCCATTACGTACCGATTGACATTTCGATACATTAATCAACACCACTCAGCTCTGCGCGGGCGCATTGCGCACGAGTTTCCGAGCAGCGCAGTGGTGACCTCTAAACGTCAGAAGTTCTCGGAACTACATATATAGGTATTGTCGCAAGCGTTCACCTCTACTCTAGAGGATTTCGAGCGCATGATAATAAGCTGTTCTGAGAATATTGAGTATTGCCGTAAATGCCGATATTGCTATGTATAGTCATGATGTTCGAGGAAAAGTTTGGGAGGTATTTGTGGTCCAATAGGTGTAAAATGTATACTTAAACTTTGGGCCTACATAACTGGCCAGCAGAAAGTTCCTAGGCTTAGAATTTTTCAGTTCATCTATTCCGGGCTTAGTAACTATTACAAATATCAGAGGCATTCTGGCTAAGAGTATATAGTTGTAGTTAGCAGTCGGAAGATCTTCAAATTTAATGAAGCTTTTGCTTAGTTATAAATTCTTTAATTAATACGTAAGTGAAAAGTATTTACAGATGGAATTCTATGAGCACTAAAAGTCTAGTCAATCCGAGAACTTGTTCTGATCTTTACTATCTTTGCTTTTGATTTTATGTTTAAGGAAGTAATTTTCAAAATCATGATCCTCTCTTATCACTGCTAAGCTGCTTATCACTTCATATCATCCATAGCTCAGCGGATGTCTGATTGAGACGCTACCGACTTGATTACTGAGCTAGTGACGGTGACGGTTAATTATTGACTAGATGAACATGTTACTCTAATGGGCTCTGGTAACTGCTGTTAAGCTGCAGTTTCTTCTACGCGTACCATTGTGAGAACGTTCGGTATGGTTATATCATGGAATAGTTTCTTGTGGGTAGGAAAGATATTTTTCTAGTCGAGAATATTATTATGAGAGCCACTCATCTTAAATAGGTAATGATAACGCTATCTAAAATAAAAGGTTCTTTGTTAGAAAGACACTAATTGTTAATTGTTTTGACGCATTGTTAGAAATAAATGTGAGTCTTGATGAGATTTTACCGGTGTGTAAATAAATACATGCTTTATATACAAATTAGTTCACTAATTGTATGAAACCTTAGTGTAATAAGCGATTGAGCATAAGCAGGTAATTAAAATCATTGTAGCGTGACATTTTTTCTCATTTTTGTGCTCAGAAATACAGATTTCGTTAACAAACAAATTATTTTATGCCATTATAATAATATTTTACAAAATGTTGCTAAAAGTTTTAAATACTTAATTAACTCAATTGATTTTTAACGCGTTTCATCTCTCTTAAAATTGCAGCTATTTATTTGACCGTAACAGTAGCTATAAGATGTACTTATTAAAAACTTAATAGAGCTTTCTGGGAGTTGGAAAGCGTCTTGTATGCTTTAAAACTTCATACATGCGCGTAAATCAAACTTGCCCTTACTGCAGTCACATAGACCACGTCTCAACCTGTTCCGAAGGTTGTGAGCCTTAGTTCGCTGCTGCATAATTGGATGCTGTGCATAATTAAAATCTAACATGTATACAATAAGTGAGGAAACCGGCATGTCCTAGAACTAAAAATTCGAAGACATGTGACATCTACCAACCCGCACTGGGCCCGCGTGGTGGATTACAGCCCATTCCCTCTCATAGAGAGGAGGCCTGCGTCCCAGCAGTGGGAACAATATAGGCTGATGATGATGATACAATAAGATACAAGTTTTAAGGCCTACATAAAAGTAAATAACTTAAAATCTTTACCAATTTGTAAGAGAAAAAAGATTGGATGCAAAGTCTCTTCGAGTTAATTGAAGGAAACGAATGAATGAGTGGATGACAGGATCAAAATAAGGACCACATGTTATACTAATTACAAGCATTAAAATAATCACTGAAGAACTTAAGCTTGCAGTACATCCGTGTTTGAAATAGCAGTATAACAATCACAGATAAATAATCTCGTTGACATTTCGTTAGCAGAACTGATACAAGATTAATATTCATCAGTAATATCTCAGTATTTCGGTCATAGTCACGGTCTGGCTGTCGCGAGGAATGTTGCCGGAGATCTGTCTAGGGCTTGCAGGAGACGCGATCAACCGTGCGACACACACGACTTGTATTGAGGGCGAACCTACCTGATTGGAATACAAGGACCAGTTCATGTTAGGGCTCGTCTGCGTCTCTTAGGTACCTTTTAGTTGATTACTGATCTTTAAAACAAAAGAAACGATTGTATAATTCAATGCTAACTTGATGGTGAATTCGAAGTGCAGTATGCATTAAGGATAACCCTGATAATACAATATAAGGATAATGTAAAGACCTTGTTTAACATTCAAGAATTCAAGATATTAACTGCTACGAAAGTCCTCGAGAACCCGGTTTGGAAAATCATATGTTAAAGCGATTTTAAACTTGGAGTTTTCTCAGCATAAGACAGAATGTTGATAATAAATGTCATGTGTGCCACTATTGTCATTTTTGCACACATTTTAAGCCCAGATTCAATTAACATTTAGTTTCACATGACTGTAATGAAATATACTTTAAACAAGTAACAGTAGGTACAGCAATTTACACCTAAAATTATGGGCAGTGTTAAAATATAACACCTATAAGAGCAGCATTACAAAGGACCAAAAAGTTATTTAACATCACATAAGACCTCGGTTCTGCACGTAGGCGCACCGTGGGTGCAAGGCTTGTATCTCGTTATGTGTCCAACATATTCACATCATGGTAATTGGATGAAGTAAATTGGAAAGGAGTGTTTAGTTTGTGATCTTTCTGATAGTGATAATATTAGCGAGGTTGCGGACGAATGGTCCTTAACATTTGTGGTGATAAAAAATTGGTCCTAAAAAAGGGAAAAACTTAGCAGATTTGCTGCTAACTCTGCTATTACTAAACTGCCTGTCTCAGTCCTCAAATCGTTCAGTAAATCCAAAAATAAATATTCATTTGAAACCAGACGGTTCTTATAACCTCTTTGTCCTGTTCTTAAAACGAATCCTTTGAACTTGGATCATTGTTTTCTTTCTCTTTTTAAGCACTTTGCCTCCATGGCCAAGGGCGTTTTATTGGGATTACTCTTAAAAAAAGCTAATGGCATCTACTGTTCTCCTAACCACAGCGACACATCATGCTATTCAAGTCACACCTGGCTTTGTATGAGCTTTCCGTAGAATGAGAGATCAGCTTAATTTGGTTTTGCATAGTTTGATTGGTCGTACTTCGTTTTGACTATATTTCCTCTCTTTAAAATGGTTATACAATGCAATATTGCATAGTTTATAGTTGTTTATTGACACTGCCCGGAAGTGCGGCACAGTATACCGTATCCATCACGCTATATCCGCGGTGGGGTGAATACTATTGTATGTTAATGCAGCACAAGTTATTATGATGGCCGACTGGAGATTTTTACGCTTCGTAGTTTTATATGGGGAGCCGATTTATGTGAAGATTGTATCTCTCTGTTTTGTTTATTATCAGGTACTTTATGGGGTATTTTTAATTTTGCTTTCAGTGTAAATAGAGTTTCAATTTCGACAGCGCATGTATGACATTGTCTCTTGTGATTTATCTAAGACTATTGGCAATTGCTTTCAAAGCGTTAACTACAAGAATTTTCATCAGGGTTCATATAAGGTTCGCCAGCTTTGTAAGTTCAAATTATTTTTCCAAATACTTTTTCATTTATCGTTGTCGTTGAAAAAAAAGACACAGTAATCTTATCAATCTTATCATATGACTGTGAGTGACTTTTTGTAGCTTAATTTACCACACAGGAATCTAACAAAATCTTGAAAAGTTTTGCATGAAACGTTATACGGCGATCATTCTGCTGATACCGGTAACATATGTTTCGCATGAAAAAGGCCACTGGCTGCAGTGGTTACGGCTCGTTAAGATGCGTACGCGCAGTGGCAGCGACGCGGGCGCACCCAGCCGCGAATCTCACGCGTAAGGAGACCTCGCTAATAAGACTTTTGTTGCAACTCTTTTTTGGGCACAGTCAATTGAATTCGGGGCTTTAATTAAAGTTTTGAGAACAGAGTAGTATGTCTGATAATAGGGCATGGTATATTTGTAACTGTAACTTTAAAATATAATACGTTATAGATCTTTCGTTTTGATATTATCTGTTACTGCAAATCACAGGTTTCGTATAAAATGAAAAAGTTGCCCCTAGTTTAAATGAGTCTTAACATTATTGTTGAAACGTGGGTCAAGCATCTTTTACCCAATAGCCCGCGAGATGTAATGCAATGGTATTTTCAAAAAACCTTTTCTTTTTATTACATGTTTTACGAAAAAAACTGCAACCATCTTCGTCAAATTACATCATACTCATTTCATAATTACTCATCTCCCTCATTCATCCATACAAAGTAGTGTCCATTATTAAATGCCGCGATAAATCATTAACAGGGTGCTGCAATAATTATAGATTCCGAGAAAGGTCGTGAGGGCAGGTCGGTAGGCGGCGGTCGTGACACCGCTCCGGTGCATGCGGCTGCTACACAAAATATAATACACGCTGTATATGCAGGGTTGGCAAGAATGACGCTAGAAATTATTGTGGAAGTATTAAGTGAAATGTAAGTTATTGATGTCATCACTAGCAGGATATTAGATAATAACTGTAATTTTGGTTGAAAAAGCAACTTTTAAAGAACCATTTTGGCTTTCACATAATTGTAGAAATTTAGAAAAGAATTGCGACCTTATTAATTTTGAAAGGAACATCGCACTAAAGAGATGAATGGGATATCTTGGAGTACGTATAGGTAACTTCATAAAAGAACAGAAGCTCACGAATCAAAAACAGCCTAGAGTCCAATAAATTAATGTTTCCTATTGCAAATTTTTGGCATTTAAGCACACCAGTTTTTTTGTTGTAATAACTTTGGGATGTAGTATCCGGTAACGACTTAATGTTTCCTGCGACATAACAAATGGACCTGTAATTATATGCAATATTTTATATCTTAAAGTCTTTAATTGCTACGTCGCGTCGGTTGCATTCCTCTGGATATACCGTATCTTCAGTCTTTGGCAACTTTCCGATAGCTGTTGTAAGTTAAATATGGTTTTTTTCGGCGGAAATTGATATCCGAATCGTGCGTTTCTTTCATGTTCTTATTAACTGCTTCCTGCTTTCAGTTAACAGTAGTGCCTCCGAAACCAAATCGTTCTAGAATCTGCTATCCGCTACATTTCGAAGTCGTGGCAAAACTTTCTATATCCATATTTTGATGCAACAAAACTGGGCTCAATGACATTTTCTACGGCAAAATTGACGCGCTTCGATATAAACTTTCATTCCCTGTTCCATTCGCTCACATTTTATACTACAGGAACACTTGTGCAGAATTTCAAACTTCAAGACCCAATGATTTAGCATGTACCTACTTGTTTAACAGCGTAGTAAACGAATGAACGAATTTTAAAATCTTTTAATAAAATGTGGTGCTGTGATTAGACTGAGCCAACCCTAAGGATCTTCCAACAACAATGTCCGCCTTTGAGCTCTAAGACGATTCTCATATTACTGCAGCTCATAACGATCCCTGTATCGTGCAGTGTAGCGTCATGTTGCATCGTGCATGCATGCGCTTGCGCCGTCAAATGATGCAGGACCTTCGGTAGCGCCATATTTGTTTTTTTATTTACCAAATATACCATTTTGAATTCTTTTGCCAATTAACGTTTAAATATTGATTTTTGAGCTTTTGTTAGGGAATTATATGTTTGGCAAACAGTAGTAAAGTAATATATTTGAGCGTTTTAAGTTTTTAACAAAAGTTTATGTCATATATATATAAATGCAGTATTGATCAGTAGACTTTTTTTTTACCTGAAGGTCAAAGCTGCGGTCAGACTGTATACAGAAGCTTGTCTGGAATTTAAATTAAAAAAAAAGAAACTTGTATAATATGGAACTTAACTCGAAAACGATTGTGTTGTTACAGTCATATAGGTAGTTTTTTGAGGAAGGTCACGGTTTCAATATCCTTTCGAATAGACGAAGCCGCCTTAGTTCAAATATGACATACTAAACTAACATAAAATAGTTCATTATAATTATTAAATAGTCGGTCTGTCTGCCCGTGCGATAAGTTCAATGTCACACACAGTGGCTAATTGTAATAATTCTCGGAACTTGAAAGAAACCGTATTGTTTGTTGAAATTGACAAACTGATTAGATTGCCTAAGTAAATACTACGAGTACATTGTTATACAAAGACACAACGAATGACACCGAATAAAAAAAAGATGCTGTTCGAATACATAACTAGGTACTTCCTTTTTAGAAGTCGGTTAAAAAGTAACAAAAAATGTTCCTGCATTAATATATTGGTTACAAGTAAAGCTAATGTAATAGATACCCGAGCCTTTTTATTCTGTACCCGAGCTTAGGACAGGCAAGCCCATTAAAAGTACCTATATACAAGGTGTAAATCAACTCATCACGAAGCCGCCAACCAAGCATTCTGTACATGAAACTAAGTAACTTTACGCAAAAATTATTGCTGGGAAACGATTTTTTTTGGGGGGTGTAAAATCATGTTTTGTGGTAGAACTCAATGTAACGCACTCAAAACATTGTGCTGATGGACGGATTGAACAGTACGGGGGTCGTGTGTCGGTGTTTAAAGTAAAAATCTTACATTAAAAACTACAAAAAAATAATTCTCAAAAAGTTGGAACTTTGACCCCTAATATCTCCGTAACTAGAAGGTTCCCAGGTGTGGTGTAGAACAAAAAAATGATTGCAATGACAGGGAGAACCAGTGCCTTTCAGCTTCGTTAAGAGGTGTTTTACACCCTTTATATAAGAGTCATATTTTAAGAGTGACCTTTAGTGTTAAACAAATGACTAAACTCAATACTTATTCCTTTTGCGTCTGACTGACATTGAATGTAGAAAGGTTTAAACGAGTCATAAGCACTAGCATTTCATTTGTGCTAATAATTAAAACTAACTAGGTACTACAACATTCTTCTCCATAGAGATCTACAGTTGGTCATGGGTAACTAGAGTATCACATTTAATGAGTCCCTTGTCCCTTCCTTTCCCTAGGACTGCAGCATCATCTTTTTGTTTTTGACAGAAACTTACTTTGACAATTCAAAAGTGACCCCTGTAAATGGTTTAATTGAAATAAACATTTTGAGTTAGAGTTCGTGCTTTTGTTTCTGCTCATGCTTGTTCACGATACAAAAAAGAAAAATACAGTCCTATAGTCAGCTAGCAAATAACACGCCATGGAACATAGAAACTGTTAAATTCATAATAATGGTGTGCAAGTAAGGCCGGTGGAGTTTATCAATCGCTAATTGTTCGTACAACAACCCAATCGTACTCGCAAGACGGGACCGGTCACGAAGACACAAACCGGACCGGAGTTATAGTGATGTTACAAAAAACCAGAGTTGAGGAGTGCGTTTATAAAGGCGGAAACACACTTACGTGTCGTGGCGTGTCGTGACGCGCCGTAAATGTATGAAACCGATTTGCTTCTGGCGCGACACGACACGCCACGACACGTAAGTATGTTTCCGCCTTAAGAATTACTTGTCAAGTGTTGTGAGATTTACAGGATTACCTACTTGTAACTTTACTGACTAGTCTTTAATTCAAAGGCAGCCGAGTAAACGTAATAAATAAATTATCATGATTCATGTAGTTCCGTTTAACGGAAGGTCATACCTTAACTATCACTTTGCCCTAAGTTGGCATTCAGTTGAAAATAGACAATGCAAATGGAGAAAATGTCCTGCTTAAATCCGTGACCAGTCCATCACTACTTCAGTCCGAAACTCAAATGTATGTTCAAAGTCGCGCTCGCGCTGCTCGGTACACATAAGCGCGTGCGTCAATTAGCGCACATCTGTCAAGTCATTGAGCACATAGTACGGCTGCGTATTCATGTATTAAGTGGAGGCTTATCCCGCAGCTTTGTTGGAGCCGGTTAGTATTGTTGGACTATCGTGATTTACGGGATAAACTGAAACGAGCAAACCGGCATTTCTGGATGAGATGAGACAAGATTTCGTCAAAAACGTTTCTTGATGTTTTACTTCAGCATGTGTTTTGAGAGCAGTGGTCTAGTGGACTGAACCTTTCATAAACAGTTACGTCACAGTAACGTAGCGCCATTTTAAAACTGGTATTAGTTAACCAACAATAATATCAAATATCGCTGTTCAAACAAACTTACTTGACATTGTGCTATGTGCTAATAGAAATGAATCGCAAGTGGCGTGGTCACAATTCGGCTGGACCCACAGAAATATGTATAAAAATCAACACAGTGTAAAGATAACCAGAAAACCAACTTAAGTCTTTGTGAAATTAAACGCGGGTGTTTTAGGGTTGGCCACTAAACTACAACACCCCCGATCTTGATGTAAATAGAAATAATCCCGACTTCCTCACAAGTAAACTATTACCAAAAGCGTGCTTAGCATTCGTGTAATCGCTTTGCATGTCTGTGTAAGCCGACTCTGACCATTTGTTCCCAGTTGAAATACTGTATGTTAACACTATGTCTGAAACATGTTTATTGGCAATTGGTTTCGCTTTCGAACATCTGGGTTGTGGCAGTACGGACAAAATGTCTCCTTATTTCCTTAATTGCGTAAGTGCTCTGCGACCAATCGGTAAACAGTTGGCAGAATTGTTCGGCATTCCTTATACGGGAATTAAGAATATGGAATGTTTTAAGCCGTTTTGGTAAGTTAAGGAAGTTTGTTGGTTTTTTACCGTCTGATAAAGCTTGGATTGTCCAAGTTCTTTTAATTGTTCTTTTATTTCATAAACTAGCAACCCGCCCCGGCTTCGCACGGGTGCAATGCTGATACTAAATACACTACAGAAAAACTGTGAACGTTGTATATAAAAACATAGCGGTCCGCTCTGGCTTCACACGGGTATAAAATATATAGTTATTATACATATAAACTCTTTAATCACTCTATCTATCAAAAAAATCCGCATCAAAATCCGTAGCGTAGTTTCAAAGATTTAAGCATACATAGGGATATAGGGACAGAGAAAGTGACTTTGTTTTATACTATGTAGCGATTACTTACAAAATGTAGGTAAGATCACACCTGTTTAACACTCACAATATTCACCAGTTCAGAGACATGTCGAATTTTATTGACAAAATAATTATTTTTTTCTTTGTTTGTCCATTTATTTTGCGTGAAACCCGTGCCTTCACTAATATGGCAGCAGTGAAAGCTATTTACAATGGGTTAGTGCGAAGCAATTTGGAAACTAGTGCGATCATCTGGAATCCTTATGAAGTGAAGTATTCCCAGATGCTGGAGAAGATGCAGAACAAATTTACTCGATACCTGTACTGGAAGCAGTTTGGTGTCTACCCTTTCTATCCACTTATGTATCCAACTCTCTTTGTTATAGGGATGGTTGGGTACTATAAGTTGGAAGTAAGGCGCAACCTCGCTCTGGTAAAATATGGTTTTCGTGGTATGCTTAATAATCCACAAATATTGGAATCTTTGGCATTGCTCGTTCCAGACAGGAGGCTACGGTTAGGACCGAGGGAGGGGCTTTTTAAAGTTCCGGCAACCCGTACGAATTTATTAAAGTTTGCACCATTGATTCGGGCAGTAAGAGTATTCAATAGTGTCTCTAGGCGTTTGGACATACTTTCATGCTCTTTGGCGGAATTCCAGAGGGTGACACTTAGTATGATGTCCACTGTGTAACTTGTGCTTCTATCCAGACCCGTTACTTGGGACTGGACAATTGCTAATTTATGACTACTTTTGTTAGCTTGGGTCTTACCTGTTAAAACAAATGTAAGTGTTAATGAATAAAAAAAAACGAATTTATATATTGATATCAATAATATTTTTAGTATTTTGACGTACTATTATTGATCGAAGATTTTGACATAAATTTATAGTGTTTTTTATATCATTTTAGTATGACATATTGAATTATTAATTTTACAGTACCACTGCTTGTAGGCATTAAGTATTGTTACTGTGTACATTGTACTTGAAGTGCTAAATAAATAAATACTCAGACACGTGTCTTTATTTTTAAAAAGTGTAGTGTCTAGCGAAAAAACAATGGTCTATCTTATTCTAAAATAAAATGTTATTAGTTAAAAAAAATCAAGTGGCTTCCACAGCGAAACGTGTTTGAAAAACTGACTGTTGTTATCTGTGAGTAATAAAAAACGTTACTAGAAAAACTAATGTTTCAAACATAGATCTTAAGATGGCACGCATCATATCCATTCTGCCGCTGTTGGTATGGTAGCTACGTCTCAGTTTTTCCTTTCATCTTTTTTTTGAGTAAAATTACGCGATTCCGGTTATAATTATGACTAAATGGAACTACGCTTAATCTAATCTAATTAACGTTGCCAAAGAACTGAAACTATTAAGTCGTTAAATAATGCATCATCAAATGATTTTTTTATGATTTAATCAACGTCGCATCGAAAATTGAGTTTCTACGGAAAATGTATAGTCTATCGTTCCTTTCTTATTTTATTTTTTTAGGTTTTAGCGCTATTGCTTATTTTCTAGCTTCCTCAGAAGAAATCTCGAAAAGAACAATAAAAAATAATCAACATTGGTCCATGGACGAGCTTTTAAACTCAACTTTGTAGCTTTTAAACGTCAATCTTCATTGACAGTTGAATTCAAATTTGACAGTTGAGACGAATGGGTTTTCAATTACTGCTTACAAACGCAAAGGCATGCTTTCAAACGACCAATAATGCCAATATAGATAAATGGGCTGCCCGGCTGCAATCATAACGGTTATGGCAATAAATTGTATGATCATTATGTCGTAAGTAGATATACTGTTCAAGCATGGCAACACGATTAACAATAATGGTTTAATCATACATAAGTTTCGTAACTAAAAGATAAGTAATATATTTTCAAAATCATAAAGTCCAAAATATCCTGAGGGTTCCGGTCATATCGCCATTATATCGGCCGGAACTCGAGCTGTGATATAACATTTTGTTCGTTTTGTTATCAAATTGAATATGATTAACACGGTTTAAATGCTTTAGACGATTTGGACTCGTTCCTGATTGATTGGCCAGATAAACCAAACACCGGAAGAGTTTCAAGCCCAGCTGTGGTACAGAACAGGTAGCTAGATCATGTCAAAAATATAGCTAGCTAGCTAGACGCTTTACTGACGCTTGCAAAGTTGAGAGAATAATTTTGACATGATCTAGTTATTTTTGACGTCGTTGAGACAAGAAGATATAAAACAGGACACATTTTGGGATTGCCCAGTTTGGGACCCGCTGTCGCTCCTGTCTGTACTCGGTTGTGTTAGCGAATAATAAATGAATTTGACTAGGTAATTTCATAAAATACAGGTTACCAACATAATCCATTTCCATAAAGTGCCTATCTGGCCATTTTTAAACATGATTACAGCAATATTAGATTTTTCGCGGTAAAGTGCATCGAAGTCAAGTAGTATTGCAGTGAAAATCTTTCGCGGTAACGTGCATCGCAGATAAGTAGTATCGCAGTTAAGATCTATCGCGGTAACGTGCATCGAAGTGTAGTGGCTTCGCAGAGACGGTCTTTCGCAGTAGCGTGCATCGCAATTTTGTAGCATCGTATTAGCATTTATCGATATTTTGTGCGTCGAAGTTACGTATTCTACTCCATTTTGAACGTCATACTGAGTCTGAATGACTTGCAGTCTTGCAAGATTATTACCTGTATTCTCGAGTTTATTGACTGCGTAAAAATATACCGAAATCACAAATTCAGGTTAATTGATGTCCGCTCTATATGCTGTAGTTTTTCTCCACATTTTTTTGTACAACTCAAGCCTTTCATAACATATAAGTTTAACTGTTGTCCTACTAAGAAGTTATCACAAAAAGGTGGTAGTATTGTATGAATTTTCATGTTACAAAAATTATTAAGTTTTTCGCCACCTTGTACCGTAAGTAGGACAATCATACTATGTTTTTTTTTAATAAAATCGTTGTACGTGGATAATATTTATGGCTTGGGCAAAAAATTTAACGGTATACCGGTCTGAATAAAACTACTACTAATCTATGTAAAAACTTGGCGAGTAATCGGATAACCTTTGAAGCTCTTTTAAATGCTAGACAGCCTGACAGTGATGACGGCATTGCTTTCATAGTTACGCATTTACGGCATTTCATTTCAAGTAGTTTTCTTTTTACTTAAATTAAGTTGTATTCAGATACAAGATACCGGTTAATTGCAGGAGAGAAATAGAGGATGGAGGGTTTTTTTGGATACTCAGGGTGAATTTCTCGAAAGAAATGAACGCCATCAGCTCATTGAAACTTCATTTAAGAGGTAGCACAGCTCAGCTGAAACTGAAAAGCTAGCTCTTTAGTGGTTAAATTAGTACTTAATGCCTTTTCAGCAAAGAACAAGTCACATTTCTCCGTTTTAACATTTCGACGCCATCTTCATCTTCTGTTGTATGTTGTCAACATCAGACGATACACAGAAGTATCTTTTTGTCTTCAAATAGCAACTTACCAATATGGCAATAGGCTCGACCCCTTTAACATGAGACTTAAAACATAACTGGCGAAATTTGGGTGTACTAATACTAACACTTCTGGCTAACCAGCCATCTTGTGATTGGCATTTCCTTTAAAACTTCCTACTGTAATACTTAACGGGCCTTTATACATTAGATGTAAAAAAACCTGCCCAGCCCAACAGAAGCCTTGAGATGGTAGTGATTGAGCGCGTCTTCCTGCGCCGGCGCACCTGGCCCGTCGCACGTGCGGTGCGCGCGCATGCCGTGCCGTCGTGTTTTTTGCGCTGCTGTTAAGCGGCTGTCTTTATGATGTGATGTAGGGTTGAGCTTTTATCTCTATGAGAAACTGGTGTTAGTTTTATGGTATGTGTTTTTGTTAGCATTCCTTTGGTGCTCAGGGTACCAGTCCTAGGTAACAGTCTAGAAATTTATATATTCATACATATTAAGGTTTCTGCTCTTCGTACTATTATTGATCGAAGTTTCTGCTCTTAAATATTGTTTATTGTTTATTAATTATTACTGAAGGATCGAATCAAAAATCGAAAAGATGGTTTTCATTTAATTAATTTGAAATCATTTTTATAACCACTGCTCTCAAAATGATGAAAATAAGTTGTAAGCTGATTGTGATTATGCTCACCACTGCTATTGCTACAAGTATTTAAAAATCTGTAGGAAACTTTTAATGCAAACTGACTATAGTATGTACCTAATATATTCGTCTAAAAAACTCTCAGTGTTAACTCTATTGCCATGCCCTAAACAAGATGAAGAAGCTTTAGTTCAAGTACTTTTCGTCTATTTTTAGTCCAATTTCAATAGAAAACAGACAACCCTTGCTTTTTAAAGAACAACTTATTATTTACAAAGGTCTGTGGTATTCAAAGGGGTGTCAGCATATGGTATGTAATAATGGTGTCTGATACGATGCACCGCAGCTCGCAGGTGAGACTCACGCGCAGCTGATGTTAATGAAGGCTTTGTTTACCAGTATAATTATTGTTCTGTTTGTGCAGTAGGTTAGATGGAGGACAGATGACTAGTTTATAATGATATGTTTGCGGTAGTGACATCCTGAATGGATGTAAATGTGTTCATCTTGATGATGGTGGCTGCAATTACAAAGTATATAAGTGAGTCATGTGGTCTTTTGAGATGCGAGACTGTTTTTTGTGATAAAGTTAAGAAATTATTTAGAAAATCTCAGTCCGCAGGCAAGAAATTATTTGTCAAATTAGAATATCGTCGACCATAACTTAACTTGGCACTCTATCAATCAACTGTTATAGTCTGTGTTGATTGATGAGACTGTCATTTAATTAAATGCTCGTAGATTGCGACACATTAATCTGCTAATAAGCAATCATTATTTATGAGAGGAGCTCGTGGCTAAATAATAACAGCCGCCCGGGTCGATCTTTAGGGTTAAGCCGTGCTTGCCGAGGTTGGTCCGTGGATGGGTGACCATAATTACATACCGAGTTTCCTCCTTGCCTCGGAAAGCACGTTAAGCCGTTGGTCCCGGCTGTCATTTGTAGATCTTTGACATTCGTTACGAGTAGTCAGAAGCCAAAAAGTCTGACATCCAGTCTTACCAAGGGGTATCGTATTACCCAGTTACTGGGTTGTGGAGGTCAGATAGGCAGTCGCTTCATGTAAAATACTGGTACTCAGCTGCATCCGGTTGACTGGAAGCCGACCCCAAGATAGTTTGGGAAAAGGCTAGGCAGATGATGAAGCAATCATTATTAATGATTCTATTGCAGATAGAATTTGTTTTTGTGAATCCCAGATTCCCAGGATAACAGTCTTTCAAAACGGTAGGTTTGGTGGTTTAGGCTCGAAGACGTAATATACAGAGCTACCCGCACAACATGCACTGTCTGTCAAAAATCATTTCAGGGGTGCTCATGCTCAGATCTATTTAAACTACCTACACAAGACTCCTCTCAGCAACTCCCATATGCTCTATCTTGTTACGAGAGCACTTATCATCAAAAGGGCTGTTTTACGACATTTACGAGAACACAGCGTGCGCGGGCGCCGGTGGGCCAACACCTCAATGTTGTTCCAGTTGTCAGGCGTATGTGACTGACGAGCTATAAAACTTAAATAGAAATGGATATCTGTTATAAAGAGCAGAAGGACCAGTTCCAGCAAAACGAGCTTTGGGAGCTTCTGCAGGCTTAGTCTTTGGTAATGAAAACGTATAATTTTATTGAAGACTAGCTGACCCGCGCAGCTTCGCCTGCTTCGCTCCTTACGTAGCGTAATATTATAAATATAACTATAGCTTAAGCCTTTTTCGATAAATAGGATATTCAACACTAAAAGATTTTTTTCAATTCGAACCAATAGTTCCTGCGATTAGCTCGTTCAACCAAAAAAACGAAACCTTTCAGCTATATATTAGTATAGAAGTATAGATTCAAATATTTCATTTCGAAATATTTGCTTAAAATGAGTCTCACCGACCCCAGAACTATATGCAGTCTACATTTTATAATGTTGATAGGGCTTTGGTTATTCATGGTCCTCATCTCTGGTGATAAAGAAAGAATCTGAGTTATGTAGACTGTTATTTTTCTTCTTTGATGATATGAGTAGGTACTAGGTAGAAACTGGTTTTCGTGCGAAGGTCTATCGTTGGCAGGTTGCACAGTTTGCTCCTTCTGTCCTATGCTGCCGCTTGCGCTGCCGTATGCTTGTAAGTCCGTCTTAGATTAGGTCAGGTCTCAAGTGGTCCCTTATTTCGTAAGAGGGCCTTCTGTTTTATATTCCTTCAATTGTTTTTATGATCCAAACGTTGAAGTTTCGTAATACATGATTGTTTAAACCGTGTAGCTGGAAGAAGGGTAATGTTTTTTGCGCGTTCATCTGTTTAATCACTTAATGAATGAATTGGGCTCAATAGCGACGTTTGTGCAAACAAAAAAAAAAAAACCGGACAAGTTCGCGCACGAAGGGATCCGTACCGTTATTTATAAAAAAACTAGCTGTACCCAGCATGCGTTGCAATGCACTTTTTACTACCCACCTACCCTATCCGACCTACCTACCCTATCCTACCTACCCTACCCGACGCTACCTACCTACCTACTCTACCCTACCCTACCTACCTACTCTACCCTACCCTACCCTACCCTTACTACCTACCTACCCTACCTACCTACCCTACCCTACCTACCTACCCTACCCTACCCTACCTACCTACCTACCCTACCCTACCTACCTACCCTACCCTACCTACCTACCCTACCCACCTACCTACCCTACCCTACCTACCTACCCTACCTACCTACCTACCCTACCCTACCTACCTACCCTACCCTACCTACCTACCCTACCTAACCTACCCTACCTACCTACCCTACCCTACCTACCTACCCTACCCTACCTACCTACCCTATCCTACCTACCTACCCTACCCTACCCTACCCTACCGTATCCTATGTCCTTCTCCTGGCTCTAAACTACCTCCCTGCCAATTTTCAGCTAAATCGGTTCAGCCGTTCTTGAGTTATAAGTGAAGTAACTAACACGACTTTCTTTTATATATATAGATAACTGAAATACATAATCTGTAGAAATTTCAACTGGCTAACTATCACGGTTCATGAGATACAGCCTGGTGACAGACGGACAGCGAAGCTTCAGTAATAGGGTCCCTTTTGACCCTTTAATAATAATAATTCTTTATTTCAATTGATCCAACGACATAAACAATTCAAGATATTAGTAGACAAGTTAACTTAGAAACTATGTTAGTACTTATATTCTACTACAGACAGTGTGGTTTTTATAAGATGCCTCATTATGCGGCTTTCATCATGCCTATCAGCAATAACTCTCAAGAGGCTGTTGCTACTGCTCTGCAATCTAGCTAGCAAAGACGCATTCTTTTTGCGCACGACAGCTGAGAAACTGTCTACTCTGGCGTGCGCAAACATTGCCGAAGCACTGCAATATCGTGGCAGTCGCAACAGCGCCCTGAGATTGAACACGCAACGCATCGGCGGCACGTTTAGTACAGTTGATCTATAAGGCGCTCGTGTACAGAGATGTGCAGTATGCTTTAAATAATGTGATTTTTACTGCATCTGTACATCGAGCAAACCTACGGGCCAACATATTTGCCCGCACCGCCAATGCCCTGCGCTCTCGTTCCATATCCTCACCATCCCTAAGATCGTCAGCAATGAAATGTCCTAGGTATTTGAACTGGCGTACCTGACGAATCGGCACGTCGCTAATTTTAATAGGCGGTAGATTTTCTGGACACTTCTTGCCAACAGCCTTAAAAACCATGAGTTCGGACTTTTTTACATTGTACAATAACCCATGGCTGGCAGCGTAGTTCTCACAGATCTTAACTATTTTTTTTTTCTTGACGTTTGGTTACGGAACCCTAACAACAATTGGCAACCGGTCCGGGTGAGGCAGTCTCAGTAGTATTACGATTTTCAAAAGACTTTAAGTAATTGCCCAGTATTTGCGCCTACTTAATCAATCAATCAACTCAGCTTTTCGCAGTCTATTCTTGACTTACAGGTACCTAGGTATCTTCCAAGTTGCCCTAAAACGCCCAATCAATCTGACAATCTGTTCCAGCGTACAAAGGATGAGGTGAGGTTGCAGTGTATTGCATAGAATCATTTATTCATCAGTTAAACTTCCTAATTGATTAACTCCTGCAGTCATTTAAACTAAGCTTCATCATCATCTGCCTAATACGATACCCCTTGGTAAGACTGGATGTCAGACTATTTTTTTTTGGCTTCTGACTACTCGTAACGACTGTCAAAGATCTACAAATGACAGCCGGGACCAACGGCTTAACGTACTTTCCGAGGCACGGAGGAAACTCGGTATGTAATGATGGTCACCCATCCACGGACCAACCTCGGCAAGCACGGTTTAACCTTAAAGATCGACCCGGGCGGCTGTCATTTAAACTAAGCTTAATAGGATTAAAAGGATTACCACGGGTTATGCTAGAGACTTCGAGAGCATATCAAATCACATTACATTTGGGATCACGACCATTTTCTTAGTCGCGCTTGTCTTGCGACACTTCAATGATAAACCACATTTTACATTCACTTTAATCAATCTTTATTACAAGGGGATAGAGTTTGGTATGTTTAAGAGTGGTTTAAAGTTGTAAATGGGACAAAGTTTCCAGGGGTTAAATGTCGGGTGATGGTACTTTAGATTGCGTTCAGTGTTAGAACCGTTTTCTAGATAAAATGTTAAATGTTTTTTGTTAGAGATTAAGCCTATGATATTCGGCCAAGTTGTGCAGCTTTTGAATGTTTTACTTATTATTTAACGGTACGCTCTACCGGGTTTATGAAAATGTTGACTTTGAATATCGGTTGAAGATTCTCAAGAAAAAATTTGATTTTATTTATTTAGCTTACAGACTAATAAGGAACTTAAAAAACATGTACAGAGAAATGACGATGCTTTGCTAACTATAAGGTCTTATAGTTAGCAAAGCATCGTCATTTCTCTGTACATGTTTAAGAATTTCAGGTTATAAGTTTGTGGTCACAAACTTATAACCTGAAATTTTTAAGTACTTATTTGATGCACCCTCGATTTTACATTACAGACGCCAACTTAAAACGTATTAATATTAAAAGAACGTACTTCACAAATTTCTTAAAATATCATGCTTTCTCACATGTCACGCGAACCAAAAACATTATAATTACTAGTACACAACAATTACCAGCTTCCCGTCCAGTCGCGCGCCATTTTCCGGTAATTTCTACTTTTATTATTGTTATAATTGCAAACGGCCTCGCTAATTTCCGCCGTATGAGACTGATGGTGCTGAACGAATGTTTTATTTTAAACTATCGATAGTTTCTCTGTTTTGTAATCCCGTGAATTTTCATGGTGTTCGGGTCAATCACCTCATTAGTTTTAATCGTTATCATTTGAATGACTGAAATATAATATTATCTTTATAATCTTTAATCTTATTTTATCTCAATCTAACCCCAACCCCGAACACATGGAAATGTCTGCTTTCTTTCTGAGACGCACACTGCCCTTGCATCGTTGCATCGCAATGACGATGTATGTATTTATATTGATTAGAAATGGCACAGTTGGATTTGTTTTGTTATTGTTTGGGAGAACGATAAGTAGGTAGGTGTTTGTTTCTCTCGGCTTTCTTCATGTCTGAATAGTTTCTGGTTCTGATCCACACGGCTAAAGGGGACATCAACGAGTTACGTTACCATGAATTCAGCACATAATTCTAGACCCCAATATCATAAATAAACATCGACTCTGGTGGTAATATACAGAATTTATAATAATAGATAGCACGTCCATGCCTCTAACACTCTTTATTCCGGACCAAATTCAAGTTTCCTACTTATGGCCTTCATGTTTCTTTCAGTACCAACCACCTACTCTAAGATCTAAATCTACCATTTTAGATCTAAACTCGAACTGCATTGCATCGACGTTGCGTGTTCACTCAATTGCAGAAGTGGGTTAACTATGGTAGGCGTAGGAGTAACCCGTGATGGGCCATTAACCTGTCACTGCGCTGTTATCATTTGAACTAAACGTTGAATTCACACCGTATCTGCGGCTTTGAGTGCAATCTCACGAGTTATGTACAGCTATCAAGTTATTGTATCGCTGCGCTGGGATGAAATATGTGGGCGTTATTATGAGTACTTATCTGATGTAGTACTTACACAACTGCTTATAATCGTCAACGACTTGAACATACTTATTTGGTGGGTAATGGACGGATGTACCTACTTACTTAAGCAAATATCATCTCAAACTTACCTTAATCACTTGCATCGCCGGTAATCCAGAAATCAGAAGGTAATCAAGTATAATTAGGTAAGAATCGGTCCGGCGGATACACTCGCCGTGCCGTTCTATAACCGGGCTGGACAAAAACCGTCACGATCGGGCGTGCTTCCCATTTCCTAATTTCCTGCTGTTAACGTCACACCTCATTCAGCCCAATTTAGCGGCGTCCTGTCGCGAGCGACACGAAGTTAACGTTGATTGGGGAGAAGGAGCTAGCTTTAGCGTTTTTTGGTTGTTGTCTAGTGGTTCTTTTATCGCAAAAATAATATGGTACTGACGGTGGACGTTCACGAGCTGTAAAAACCTTTGCAATCAACACCAAATCACTTTTACTTTAAGTGACAGTAATTCTTGTCTTTGTGGAGCACAATAGTGTAAGTGTATGCAAGGGAATTTATCATAGCCAATAAAAAAACAGTTTTTAGTTTTGCACCTAAGGACCAAATATCTAACGGACTAATATTCGGAATAATATAATAAAATTCCAACATCAAGATGATAAAATTTCTGAAAATCATAGTAATAACCCGCTTCTTTCGTGGCTTCTGCATTCAACTCCATAACGCGCGCTACTGTGATGTTTTCAATGAAATTCAGCCGCTCGCCGCTCACCGTCCAACAAGTTTATGATCCCACAGACAGAATAATGGACAGGAAAACATTTTGCCCAATTTTCCACATTAGACTGTCAGAAATATTTAAACGCGCATATTTTATTCACGAAATTACCGAATGGCATTAGCGAGAAGTGAAGCCCTTTGATATGTTTTATTTTTAAATGTAAAACTTTTAATAAAAACAATACTACGAATATTTTTCGGATGTTCTATTAGAATTTCTTTGATTTTTAAAGTTGTTTTCAAGACTGAAAGAAAATGGTGTTTTTAAAATCGTGAACGAAAACATCGCGAAGAACTGGCATTTTCTTAAACAAAAAAAAAATGCCATGCACCAGCCCACACTACTTAGTTCCTCGAGGTGGATTTCAGCCCACCCCCTCTCCCTTTTCCTTTATTTAATATGTGATCTCCTTTCAAAGTAAGTATCAATCTAAGAATCCAAAGTATAAAATGGTCCTTCTGTCCGCGTTAATAGAGGCAGCGACGACGGCGCGTGCGCGGTTCGGCGCCTGCCTGCTCCTGCGCAGCGGATGTTTGCTCACTTACCATTGCACACTGTTACACAATTCAATACACAGTAGCCCCGTCATATTTGTTAGCTCAACTTATGGGTTGAGTTAGGAATGGGAAACTTAATAGGTGTCAATGACCTTTGTGTTTGACAATTCATTTGTAAAATTGATTCCTTAACAGTCATTATCTGCTTAGACTATGTTGGGGTCGGCTTTTTAATTGAATGCGAACGACTTCCTATTGTGGTCGGTATCCACTGATCGACTTCTGGAAGCGTTATTGAAACCTTGAAAACTTCAACCACCAAACTCTCTTTAGAAAATGATTGTTTAAAAATGTTCATGACTGAATGCCAGGCGAAGTTTTATGTTTGTAAACTCAGCGATCAATGGAACAAATGAATGCTAAGAAAATAATGGAAATTGTCAATGTAATAATAACAATACATTTATTTATCAGAATATTGTTACACAGTTGTTACACTTGTTACTTGTAACAACTTGTTACTTTTAACTATTACTGTGTAACAACTAAAGTGTTCTAAAGTTAAGAGTTTTAAATCAATCTGGTAGTTTATTATAAATTTTGGTCGCCATATAAAATACATTATTAGAAAATACAAAACAACGCCTTGTTTATTTTAGTCATTGTGCTTCTTCAGCGTCTGAAAACAAATGATCACCTTGTCTTTGTATAAAAGTACCATCTTATTTTGATTCGTCATCTCTTCATCGCATTCCGATATAAAAGTACCCATTACCTCACGATAATGTTGTTGTATGCCGATTACGCGTACCGAGTCACTCTTAACGGTATTAAGTATTATCCTGTTTGGAGTTTGTTACTAGTCTAGTTTAAATTAGATTTATTGTTGCCCGAGGGTAGTGTACTCCGACCAATTTTGTACCGTTACTGTAACGAATAAGTGGAACATCTGATAGCTTAGTTGGTTTGTAACAATGCCGATTGTTCAAGTAAATGTGTTGAGGTATTGGTCGGATTAGTGTAGCAATTGGTTTAGGATTAAAAGTTGGTTTAATTTTCATGTCGTTTGCTTCTATTAGATCGTACCAGAATAACGGGTCTCAGGCCCAGACCGAGATGATTCCTTGTTATCTGTCTCAGTCTTTTGCAAACGGCTTTTCTGTCTATTTCTGTAAGACAATTCTCAATCCTAATGTTTTGAGTTTCTTTGTAGTTTCTTTTTTACTCTACCTACTTCAACTTACTGTCATTAAACTAGCATGTGCATTCAAACCTAGCACCTTCATTAATAACACCTACAACCGTATTTACAATAAACGCCTACCTACTGCTGCAAGTGCTACCTACGTATTAGGTCCGCTTTCCACGAAAGCGGAGATTTGTGGAGCGAAGGAACCCAACTCACATATTTACAAAACCACATATTGTGACTTTTGCCACAGCTTTGATTGATTTTTCAAGAGATTTCAAATTACTGATGTTGCTCAAAAAGCCGCTAAGCTGGAGTGGGATTGGACTGGCTACGTCTGCCCAATGATCTGTGGGCCAAAATAATCACTTTCTGGAACCCTGACACAGCCAGAAGGTATCGCGGTAGACTCGCAAAGATGGCGGGTCGAGTTAGACAAGACCAGCGACCAGTGGTCCACATTGGCCCTGGATCGAGACAACTGGTAGTCATAGAGAGACCTTTTCCGCAGTGGGATGACGCAGGCTAACAGTATCAGTATTGATTGATCGCGTCTTGCAATATCTTCTTAACGCTCCGCTCATCTCCGCTTTGGTGCAACTGCAAGCCGGGCCTTACAGAACCTGTGCGTGGGCAAGACAAACTGAACGAAAATAACGAAAGTTAGAGACACGTGCTGCTGTCACGAACCGACATCATTATGGTGGTTATCGACTATTTTGTAATGGCCGATTGAGTTCTTTACACGTGCCCACACAATGGTGAACCAGAGCGGGCTATGTAGGATGCTGTAGTGAATGATATTAATCCTTTAAGGCAGCTTGTCTAGTCTTAGTGATGGTGATTAACGACTGTCTGAGTACATAATACAACAATTGCTTACGTGTGTCTTAAGGATTTTACGAATATAAACATACAGTTCATTGCAAAATTCAATCGTGAAAAAGTTAACAAAACTTATATATTTGAACTAGTTACACTAATACTTAAAAACACAAACAAATAACATCAAAAAGCCCAAAGAGAACAGCTTCTACAACTCGATAAACATTGTGGTCCACTTACAGTCAGTAAGCATCACTATAATTCACTTGTGTCAGTCAATGTCCGTCAGTAGACAAATTCTCATCCATCAAAACATCAATCTTTATAAAGCAAACAATAACTTCAGAACGCCATCTATGATTACGCGTACAAACTACGTCAACAATGTTCAAGTACCGCGATACGCGTGCGCCGGACGCTACATACGCGGGAGTCGACGCTGCGGGCGATGTGGTCACGTTACGAGCAATTTGAGGCAAAGGACCATTATTGTTCTTTTGGGACTTATTGTTTTATAATGGCCGCAACTTATTGACGACAATTTAGAGTATGTTGAAATTGGTGTGGTTTTGACATCTTGTCTGAGGCAGTCTGAAAAAGTTTTAAAACTACTTCACACAATCATGTGAACGTTTAAAGTATTCGATTGTCTGCTACTTAGTTTAATACTAACCGAAGAAAGAAAAGTAAAACGGATGTTTTGACATGTTCTTGTGTTCAGAACGGAACAGGAGATTGGAACGGACAAGTTGTACCGACGTGCTCGTTAAAATCCAAGCATGCATTAACAAATGGCCATAACCAATAGCCTTGTGACAAGGATGTCTAATCCCCTGTATAAAACTTTTTATCACCGCATTTTCTAACCTGTCGCACGCCAACTTAACTTGAGACTTACATTGGCGCCAGTTGTTGGTCATTGCCTTTCCATTTGTAAGTGCGTACTTAGTTTCGGTTTTTGCCGCGGGCGGTCTTAGGCTGGCCAGGTTTGGCTGCCAGTACCGCATTCCTGGGCCGTCCGGTGACTGTTTTTGCGTTTCCTTCGCCAGTCACCAGTTCAAGTTCAGTGGTTGTCGACGAAAGATGACCGACCACTTTTGCCGGTGCTTTCTTCCCGATTGGAATAATCCGGTGCTTTTAGAATGTTAGGTTTTCATTTTATATATTCTGAATGGTATTGTATGTTAATGTTGTGGGTACCCAGAACCTAGGACGTGATGTTAGAACAATGGCTGTTGGATTTTTGTTTAGTCCCAGATCCAGTTGGAACAAATTTGTTTGCTGGAATGTTTGTTCCATGAATAACAATTTGCAAGGTCTTTTTTCCCTGTTACTAAGAGTAATTCAAAAACCCTTTATCGGAAGTTTTCATAAAACTTTCAACACTTCTGATGACGTGTTTCGAAGGACCAAGTTTAAAAGTGGCCATAAAAAGTCCGACCAAAAAAAGTTATACTACGAGCAGCAAAAACACTCCCGGGAGCCCCTAAATCATTATCAAAAATTCCCACGTTTAACATATTTATTGGGATTTCCCATTAATTTGCGTAACATTTTAAGACCTAATATAATTTGGTTTACTTTTGTTTCTGCTAATTATATTTTCAAATTACATTATTTACGTATAACAGATTACGCATACTAAAATTATTATTTAACAATATTAATTTATTATATATAATACCACAACATGTAATATTACTCTAATGATATTTGTAGGCACTACATTTTAGGTAGAATAAATTATTTTAAATATAACATTATTTGTTTTGAACATAGTTGATTGCGAACGTAATTAATTATGTGGGTTTTATCCCTGTAAGAAGCATGCAAACATGCAAACACCATGCATGCAAGCAAGCATGCAAGAATGCAACATGCAGCAGGCATGGTTTCTGTCAGGGCTCCCGCTGCGGGGCGCCGCCGCCGGCGGCGGCACCACGCGACCTTATCGTTGCAGATGTGTTTTACGCTCACCACCTGCTATTCAGTTCGCGGGCTGCCCCGCTCCTCCTCGCCTACGCGGGCTTAGATTGCACTCTAGGGGTAAGGAACCCATTTACTGATCCTTGCAGCACCTGGCCACTTGCAAATTGTGTTCCGAAAATTCACACGGTGCCACGGTTCAATATTTCGACATAGTCGGTGCAATCGATCGGGAGTCGGTTCGGTTTCCGTGACGGGCCAGGTGTCTGCTTACCCTTTGTGTGGGGGCTGGGAGCTTCCGGCGCCAAGCCAGGTCTTGTTGCAAATCCTATGTTTTAAATTACACTATCTGTCGGTATCGTGTTCAATGTTTAGTTGGAAATTAACATTTTTGTCTCTGTGGTTTATTTCTGCCTGCGTAGTTTACAAGACCCATCTTCATTTAGAAAGACCAAGATTATCTAAGCTTGGTCTTTCTGCCTGTTAAGTGCTTCTTTGTAAATTAGTCGCTCATTTGAAGTTGTTACTCCTCTTGCAGTTTCTGAATTTCTGAGAAAGCTCTTGGTCCAGTTTTAGTATAGCGAGCATAAGCATGCTCATCATTTCACTTCAGCTCGACAACATCCTGAATGAGTAGAAATCTCAACATTCCCCGGGTAGTGTCCTGTTCCCATCAATAAAATGAGGAAGTAAACGACAGATGCTTGCAATGCAACCCCCTGTAGAGCTCGAATGCTCTACTCAAGGCTCTCGGGCTCAGTGTCGCCCGCGCGTCGTCGCAAGCGCACGTGTCATGGCCGCCGCGTTCGAGTTCGCGCCAGTCCCGGCGCCGCGCATGCGGCTTGCGCTGCACCCCCATAACATTCACGTGAGTCACTATAAAGATTGATAATGTAAAATTCTCCATCATCAATTAATTAATATGTGTCTTTTATTCATATTTTTTGTGATATTTGTTCTTATTGTGCGGTGAGAAAAGCTCGCGTGGGAACTGGATATTCTGCAATCTTTGCATTCTGTTACACAGAATAATAACATTATTGGTTGTTAGTTACTGTACTTGACTATCTTGTTTTGTGAGCCGCGATTTGTTTAGCGGTTCTAGTAGTTTCGAAAGGATTGGCTGTTCAATACAAGTTCTTTCAACTGTATCCGGCATTATTGAGGGTTTTAATTCAGCAGTGTTCAACATAATCTCGTATTGTTTTAGTGCCGCATGTTTTTCTTTGAGGACGTTGCATTGTATTGTGTTACTCGAAACTTCTGAAACATACCATGAGTAATAAAATACTATAGAAATACCTGTAGCACATACCTACTTGAACATAACCATTATAATTCACCGATTACATTATTTGCCATTTCGGCTCCCTCAACTCTAGCATCGCGTTCTACTTATCTAGGTATATCTATTTGCCAAAATATTTTACATAAATAATCTTCTGTTTGTAGTTAGATAACAGATTTAGTAGTAATTTTGACACAGACTACTCCCTAAAAACGGAAGTTTGATATGTTTGCCTTGCTTATCAATAGCAGTTGAAAATTACATGTATGACCTAAAATACGAAACTCTATCAGCTCAGGATTTGTGCTGAAAACGATTATTTTATCTTAACCGGCAAAAAATTGCAAATCTTTTATTCAAATTAACGAAATAGGGACTATATTTTTTAAAATTGAATTTAGTAACAATAGTATAAGACGATAGAGTCGACAACAACAGTACCGTACCCTGTAACCTGTAAGAGTTACAACTTAATAAAATCAGAATATCCTAATAGCCACCTTACCTAGTCAGCCAACCATAGCGGCATCCACCTGTTTCACCCCACACGAGGGAGGCCATTCAACAGTGGAAATCTTCCGGTTGACACTGTAAAACCGACTAAAGATAACATCAAACATAATTTGACATTGTATGCAAATGCATTACAGAATAATATCGAAACTGCTTCTTTGTTACGGCTTTTTAGCAAAATAATTTGGTCTTTTGCAAATAAGTACTTTGATCCTGTTGCTTCGACCTTTATTTCTCCTACTGATACATCACGGTTCGGTACGGTTGAGTTTATGATATTCGGCACAAATCATTATCTACTTGCAAGTGCCTACTGGTTGCCATCAGGACAAGTGTAAAACTTGGCAATGCATTTTGGAATCAATTTTTTTCTATGACATTTCTTCAGACAGATATTTCTTGAAATTTGAATTTTTTATTCTATTCCTTTGTCCACAGACGACAATAAAAGTATATGCCCGCCGCCTCCGTCCTGACATCGAGTACAAAACTCTCTCCGTAACGTGGGGCACTCGTGCGCAGGAAGTGGTCTCCACCCTGCTGGGCAAGTTCCGCATGCGCCACCGGGACCCGAGGCTGTTCTACCTCAGCATGGAAGTGAGGGTTAGGACCGCGGGCCTGAGGACCACTCTGGTGCTGGATGATGATGCAAGGCCGGCTGCGCTGCAGGCGTGCCATCCGAAGGGTTATTCTAAGTGAGTAATGTTTTGTTTATATTTTTAGTAAGAAGCTCTGCTTGAGGCTTCCACAGCTTGGGTAGTCAGACCTATTGCTGACTCTATAGTGTCTAATCTTACTACCATCTGTATACATCTGTGGGCTAGTATTTGAAATAAATGCTACGAAAATGTTGCATAGTTTGTTGTTGTATGCTTATGTTCGAGTCATAGACTGATGTTTGAACTTTTGAAGTGTTCGAAGCAAGAAATTCCTGACTGAATTGATTACAGTTTTAATATCATGATCATTATAATGACATCGTCAGTCATGCATGACAGTTTGTTAGGTCATTTGCTCAACTATGAGTTGATTTAGTTAGCACAATTTTCCTTTTCCATACAACACAACATATGACTCAATATTTTTATCAGCATAGAAATTGTGTCATTATTAATTCACGCTTTGTTTTCAAAGCTACATTTAAAACACTCACCACAATTCCACAAAACAAAATCAGCGAAAACTCCTTTCACTGGAACATTATTTTTAACCCATCATCGGTCAACAGAAAACCCTTCAATGCTTCGTCGTTGGTACCGGGACCACCGGCCGGTGTACCGAAAAAGATCCACTTTTGTCCCTTCTTCCGGCACGAGCTATTCCCGTACAGTAAACATGTCGGTAATAAAAATTATAAAAACTTTTAAAAGAGTCCTCTTAGCTTTATTGACCATATGTATCGTGTTACTGTGTGTTGACAGTTTGAAGTAGATCGCTGTAGGGATCAACTTTAGTTGTTAAAGAGTATTAAATGGAGCGTTATTATAACCGTTAAAGCAGTATGTTAAAATGTATTACTAGGTTTACGGGCGTTTCAGAAATAGTTTATGAGCTCGGTTGGAAAAGGATTATTGATAAATAGGGTTTCCCCTTCAAAATAAACAATAGGCGATTATTGACGTTTTGTTCTTATTTTAGCTGAATCTCACACACATTATACAGCTAGCATATTATCAATATTTCGGAACTTGCTTATAAGGATTGCTTGGTCTTCAGATTATTTTATAGATTTGTTTCAAACAAAGGGCATCCAGCGTTTTAATTAACTCCAGGATTTTTTTAAATTAACTAGCTTTTAACCAGTAAATATTGAAATATTAATTAAATATGATTAACTGAAATAATTAGCATGTCTAAAAATTCATTAAAGTTAAGTATCTTTTGCGTTAGAACGACCTTCGAGACTGAGAAAAATGTTTATTGCTCGTTAGCCTAGACAACCCGTGAGAATGATCTATTCAGGCAAGGCTTTGCGGACAAACGGAATGCATTAAATAAAGCTGAGAATTTTAGTTATTAAAGTGAATTAAGTAAGATTCGTATTATGGTAACAGCAACAATTACATATTTTATCGGACTAACAAAATGAGCTCATACAATCTTATTGCAACCGACTTTTGCTAGTCATATTTGCACGACAGACGATTCACGAATTCTATAATAATCTAGGCCTCCAGCCATCACTATCATAAGAGACCTAGGGGATTAAGGATACTTAATAAACCCTCGTGGTCTTCGAACAAGACTAGAGAGAGGAAGACCAAAGAAAAAATGGATGGATGGACAAGGGAGACCAAAGAAAAGATGGATGGATTGTGAAAAATGATATGAAGGAAAAAGGAGTAAATGGAGGAAAGAGACGTGTTGCGCCGACCACAAATAAAATGGGACAAGGGCAGGATGATGATGATGTTCAACGAACAAGACTGGCGAAACTTTCGCCAACCCGTATTAGATTAGCATGATGGGCGTAGTCCAAATCTCATTTATAAAATATTCAAATCTTCTTTTATTTAAGCCACAAGATAGTCCTTCATGTTCTAACCAATTCTCTGCCAATTTCCAGGTTCTCTCTGCAGATGCGTCCAGGCGGTCTGATCAAGATCTACGACTCGGCGCTGATGTCCTCATCGCAGTACAAGTGCCTGCTGACCAGTGAGAGGACCACGGCAGACGAGGTGCTAGCCATCCTGCTGCACTGCTATGACTCCAATGAGGGTGTTGAGAGGTTCTCGCTCTATGAGGTGCGTATTGAACAACTTCTATTCAAATACCTTGAGCATGAGGCTTCAACCTGAGAAGCATCCGGTATTTTGAAAAAGTTTTGTGTTCATTTCCACTTCAAAGCACGTACAGAAATGCGTGTTCACTAGGTAGTTTTTGTAAGAATAATATCAAGTCAGATGAACAAGATTATAGTCCCTGGATGTCAATCTGATTTACAAGAAATTGCCTTGACTTGGCGTTTACAATATTTTTGGAGCTATGCCATTTTTTTTTCTTATCATTATCCCTGAGACCCAAATGTTTATTGAAAGCTAGCAGCAGCAACTGATATTTAACCACTAAAATGTTTAAATTCCAGGTCAGTCCCTCGCAGGAGTACGAGCGAAAATTACACCCCGACGATCTTCCTTTAATGGTGCAACGTGCCTGGCCCGTGGACAGCGACTGTCACTTCCGGGTGCGCAGGAACCCTAGGGCTCCCCCCCTCCCACCGCGCACACTGCCTCCCCCCGAGGAACCCGTCTCCGAAGACGAGGAACCTTCCAGAGCTCTATCTGCTCTCTCCCTCGAAGCTGAAGGCGAGAAGAGAAGATACAGCCCCGTGTACAAGTTCCCCAGCATCAGCTACTGTAGGGAAACCAAGAATGACTACCTGTACATATGACTAGCCGTGTATTTAGCTAGGTTCAGACGATTACGGTGCCGCGCTAAAGGTCGTAAGCACCTCGATGGAACAGTGAGAAAGCGACTCTTGTGAAGTGTAAATACGGTACAGTTTCGTGTAAAGTGTAAATATGGATTTTGGATTGAGGTATTTGGTGTAAGCTTTGGGCCCTGTCTGATGGAACGGAGTGAATCTTTGTGAACCTGTGGTTAACCTAAAGAGGTCTTTTAGAATTATTGTTACAGTGAAATGACCATTAAAATGTTGCCTTATATTGGAAAAAAGATTTACCTTTCCCACGAATCTCCAAGGAGTAGGTAGTTTTTATCAGCAAGGGTTCTCAGTGAGTGTGAAACCAAAGAATTGTTGCAATAATGCTTGTAACTAACCTAACGAGGCAGTTAAAGTTAATCGTAAGTCACAGAAAGACCCAGAACGTATTCAGAATTCTTGAACAAGACACCCTGATAGTTATTTTGGCTTGCAATGTAAACACAACATTGTCAGAAGTCACAAGTAAATTGATAGTGTTTAAGATTGTCATAGTTTTTGCCATTGTAATACCCAAGGCACTATTGAAAGTAAATGGTACATAGCCTAATGTAAACGTAAATAATGTCGAAGCTATATGAAAAAGATGCTAGAATGCTATTTGTAATAGCTGTAGAAGAATTTTACTATCGTATGGTAAAACCCCTTCCAATATATTGTCACAAATATCGCACTAAAAGTATAATTTGGGATATTTGTAAGGAATTGGGATTTTTCTTTCGGTAATATATTGGAAGGCAAAGATTTTTTTCTTTTGTAATAATCTCCACGAAATGTTGCAACTATTAAAATGTAATTCTATGAGAATGTATATAATTATTGTATTATTTAGCTAGTAGACACCAAAGAGGCACGCAAGCGGTAATATTATGAAGAATTAGATTTATTTAACAACTGTTACGCGTTTTAATGTTTAATTTATTTAATGTGGCAATCTTGGTGTGCGCCATTTTGACATGTTGAACGTCATCGAATTTACTTCAAACACGTCTGTAATAAACTGCGATATGTTTTTGAAATGAGAAGTTTTTTTTAAATGCTCTGAAAGGACTCCTTTAGTTATGTAAAAATAAGAAATAAGCCGTCTCACTTAAACCCAGGAACTTCTCTTTTGCTAATAAAGGTTCGACATCACAACTACAGACATGTATATGTCGTGGCCAGATCATAGAATTGATCACTTCATCAAAGTTTGATGATATGGCCATCCAAATTTGGCCATATCATTAATGGGGCTAGGGAGCAACTCGTCCCACTCGAAACTGGGACCAAGGACCAATTCTGCCCTTTCTTTGTCAATAGGGGTTAACTGGTCCCTGATAATTTGGCCGCAAGAGCGAGCGAAGCCAGCTCTGGACTTAGGGGCACCCCGACTCGGACAGATTAGGTTCTTAAGGGATGGCGGTGTCTAGTGAACGAGCGAACTAAGACCCCGACATCCCCTTCGTGTAAGGTTACTGTAAACCCTACAGACAGAAATAGGAACCCCACATAGCGGTTTTATAGATGGCGCTGTTCACTTGTTTTAAAACAGTCATTGTAGCTAAATGAACATAGATGTACTCAAGTCTTCCGTAATACAAAAGTCCGACCTAGATGGCGTTGTCTTTATCATATTCGGAAACTTCTGCAGGATTTGCTGGTTTTTCCAATTACATAGCCTTTACTTAATTATTTTCATCTGATAATTAATAATTGACGAAAGAATAATTGGCTACCTATGTCCACTACCGGCTCTATCTGAACAACTTATAATGTTGGGGATTCCTACAGAAAAATATTAGAGAAAGCAGTGAAAGGCAGTTATCGACATAAAGTATTTTATTTACAAATGATTGCAACATGAAGTACAGAAGATGCAGTATAATTACAGAGTATGTTCAAAAAATGGGAAACCGATTATATCCGGTAGTAAATTTAGCTTGACATTATTTAAAATTTATACAAACTCCGCGAGTAGCGGCGCGGTGCGGCGCGACGCGACACGTGGCACGCCAAGCACGCGGCGGCTACGCGGCGCGGTCGCACATTTGCACGGTCGCTCGGTCGCACCGTGTACTACGCGGCTGGAGCAAGCGCAGTGCGGTGCAATTAGACAGCGTTAGGCGCGCGACGCGACGAACCGTAGTCGTCGGGCGGATCGCGGTCGCGGCGCCGCGCTCGTTGCGCGCGTACTCGCGGCCATACTCGTTACGCGCGTAGGCGTCGTGACCGTACGCGTCGTGCGGCGGCTGTGCGTGCGCGGTGTGCGCGCGCTCGCGCGTGTATTGAGGCCCGTAGTCATGGTATTCGCGTCGGTAGCCGCGCTCGTATCGCTCGACGCCGCGCGGGTAGTACTCCTCCTCCAGGCGCTCCGGACGCGCTGCACGGGTTTTGCCGCCTGTCAAACATACATTATACCCGTAAATGAGATTTTGCATTTTTTTTTAAATGAAATTGATAGTAAATAAAACCATTGAAAACCAACACGCACTCGAATACAACAAACTCTAAAATAATTAGGACTATTACGGCCCTGGAAATCCAGCCTTTGCATCGACCAGGGTTTAAACGACCTAAGAGCACACACATCACAGCACAGTAGCGGGACCACTGGTTCTATCTGCCGAACCGAGGAGGGGGTGCCTCCTCCTCGGTTCGGCAGATAGAACCAGTGGTCCCTATATCTATGGCTGCGACAGACCAGAAACGTCTCCAAGATGGTCCCGTGCGCACTTTGCCCGGCACAAGGTATATGAGATGACCATGTAACCAGGCACACACAAGACTATTTTAGGATCTGCTCACGTTCAATGAAAGCAACGCCGAATAGGAAGCGGCGCCAGCAGAAAAAGTTCATATTCAAAATTATCTATCATAACATTGTTTCGGAAGTTCTAAACAACAGAGTTCAGTCTAATTTGAATATTAACGACGAAATATTTCTTCAGCAAACTGCTAAGTTGAAACTTCCAACGCCCCAAGACCCAAACTTATTAAAACGTATCACAGTTAGCGTCATTTTCTTTGTCCAGCTGTCGGATTCTGAAGGGTTAGTGAAGCGTCACCCTGAAGCAATCAAGCGGTTAGAGGGGTGGGGGCCGCTAGAAATTGTATGCAACCTGGACGGGGGCCGGTGCGTCTGACAATAAACACCAGGAATGAAGTCTTCGGCTCGGTTGTTAGTGGTCCTGCCCCGACGCTTGTACTGAAATGAACAGGAGGATCAGTCGAGCGGCGTTCTCTGGCGGCGAGGGACAACATCTATGTCTTACATAGTTTGCACACCACTGCTTATTGATCCTATAAACCTGCCTGTAGACGGCAGCGGTGGTCTGCAAACTTCGTTGATACTAAGAGGCAGAGTAATGGACATTTTGTTAGGATAATCAGCAATCAACCTTGTTGATACAAGGTTTTTTTTTAAAAGAGAAGTTCTTAACGTGTCGTCGGTTTTCCCAACAAATGAGAGACGATTATGACACAGCTTTATTGTTTTTTAAGGAGGATAGTCCGTGACTGTACCTCAGATATTTGTAGACATTGAAAATAGATTGAAATATGTAATGAACATGAAAAAATAAATAACAGCTCTTTTTAGGGTTCCGTAGCCGAATGGCAAAAAACAGAACCCTTATAGATTCGTCATGTCTGTCTGTCCGTCCGTATGTCATAGCCACTTTATTCCGAAACTATTAGGACTACACAGCTGAAACTTGGTAGGTAGATGTATTCTGTGAACCGCTTTACGATTTTTGTACAAAAATAAAGAAAATATATAGGTTAAGGATATCCCCAAAAGAACTGAAACAAAAAATAACCTCAAACCTATCGTGCGGGGTGTCCATAGATAAGTCTTTAAAAATTTTTCAAAGTCAATCGTTTGAAAGATAGACACTTCCAAAGTGGTAAAACGTGTCCCCCCTCCTCTAATTTCAAAAGTAAGAGGAGGCAAGTTCTGGAAAAATATTGGGATGTAGATTGTAAAAAAAACTTTCAACGAAAATTGGTTTGAATAAGATTTAATTTTCAGTTTTTGAGTTATGGGACTTTTTCACCAAACTACAGCAGTAACTTTGTTTTTCATTAACTTACTATGAAAAACCAATTTAGCTTTGCGGTTGATTAGAAGTTTACTAATGAATGACCGTTCAAAATATTATTATTATATTGTTAGGGGCAATAAGATTTGCACTTGGCCCGTTTTTTTCTAAACTGCATAATTATGACAGTATTTTTCTAATACGGTCATAATTATGTAAGTAAGTAAGTAGTACATAAATATAACGTTGTATTAAAAATAATTATAACACACATCTTTACTGGTATACAGGGTATTTTGACCAAGCATTGAAAAAATCAGTATTACATTTTCAGGAAGACCTATAAAGGGTCTCAATTGTTTTTTTTTATGAAAGCTGATGCAATCACCGCATTAACATTTTTATTCTGAAAAGAACGTTAGTGGCATAGCGGCGGCGCATTATGCCACTAACGTTCAAACCCATTTCTTTATTTGTTTTCATATACTTACACCTTGTTCCACTTATATATAAATATTGTTAGTTACCTCTTTCTCGCTCGTAGCTATACGAGTCGGACCTCTCGCGATGCCCTCCAGTGTTAGCAGGGGGTTCAAAATATCGCAGTACACAGTTAAATACGTATACAGTAGTTATTATTGTAGTGTATGTTATACAGAATTATGTGTGAGTAGTATGTGAGCTGGGTATAAAGAATGACAGATTTGTCTTATCAAAAGCATGTTGCCGTCTTGTCAAACTTAACGTTTTAAATTATGAAGTAAGTTAAAGTAATCTTTTTAGGAGCAGTTTGACTAGTTTTTTTTAAATTTATATAGTCAAATTTAATTGGCAGATAGTATACAGGAATATTTTTGAGCTTGGGTTCTGCACCCCCATTGAGGAATTAAAAGTATAGGACTGTTAATCTGAAAGTTTTAAATTTTGAATTACGTTGAAGGAATCATTTTAGGAGGAGTTTGACATCTGTATTTAAATACTCAATTCATAAACTGGCTGTTAGTATACAGGAGAGTTTTTGAGCTAGAGATTTGCATCACCATCTTAAAAAAACACCCCCTTAATTCAATGCCTTGACTGAAAATAATAACTTTTGTTATTTGTAACAGATAGATGTGTATGTAAGCAGAGTGTAAAGAAGCACAGACTTGACTTAGCACAGACATAGAACAATACAGTTTGAGCCTTTGAGTTTTAGCCCTGCAGACCAGTTTCAAAAATACACCCTAAAAATTAAAGCCTTGAAAATTAACAAAAAAAAAAAATGTTAAAAAGTTAGCCCGATTAATCTAGTTAAAAAGTAAGCCGGTTACACCTATAGCCCGTACGCTTGATTATTAACCATAACATGGGTTAACCCTCATAATACAAGGTGCTGTTTTGCATCCTCGTCAGAATTCAGGAGGTTGTCACAAAAGACATAAATAATCAATTTAAATTACGGTACCTAGTCAGTTATGTATTAATAAGTAACACTGTTTTTTTTCGTTGGGTTAACTTTGACAGTATATCAGAATAACCATTTTAACGTGGTTTAGGGAATAAGGAATTATTGAATAAACGTTTGAGATTGTTTGTATGTGTGAAAGCGCGATTATTGGGCGAGGAGGCCGCGTTTAAAACATGGGTGGTTCACACTTACCGATTTCCGTAAATAGGAAAAAGAAAAAAATTACCTATCATTTACTACATAAACCATTTCAATATTACTGACTAACAGGTAACCAGAAGGTAAGAGACAAAGCACCGAGCGGGGGGCACGTACGCGTGGGTACGTGAAGTGGATAGTGTCACGTTAGAACAACAACGTAGTGTGATGCAGCGTGGATAGAGCAGTAGTTGTGCCTCTGTGTGTGAGTGAGTGGGTGTGTGTGTGTGTGAGTGTGTGTGCTCACCGGGCATGGCGTGCGCGTTGTGCGTGCGCTGCATGGGGCGCGTGGGCGCCGCCTCCTCCGGCACGGGCGGGTGCGTGGCGCGCCAGTACGCCTGCGATACAGTAACACTATGGTTAAGCTACACTGGACTGTGTAGAGGGCCCAACAGACTCACGCCGACAAACCCCGTGAACACCCGAGAAGCGTCAATGTGATTCGTTTCTCGCCATCTCGTTCTCTTGCTCGACTGTTCTCTTGGGTGAGAAAAGAAAACTCTATCACAAAGTCGCATGAGTGGAAAGACCTCGGTTCTCGCGCTATGTCTCGCCGAGACTTCTTTCGTAAGTCTGTAGGGTCTATTACAGGTAACTGCTACAACATTCAATGCTGTCATTGTCATAATATTACCACTGATGCTATGCAACTGAACTATGAACAAAAATAATGCATTTAATTAATTGTTTCTTTTTTAATGGTTTTCTCTTGCTACGCACCACAGAATGTGTGTGTTGTCCAGAAATACATTTTTTTTTAAATAAAGTCTCACAATGCGCCTCATGGCAACTGATAAGGTTCGAACCTGGTATTTTCTATAGTTTTTCCAGGAAATACATTAACACTTCTTCATGCCACTAAGTTGGGTATGTTTGATTTAATATAATCTAGATGCTGACCTCTAAATATTCTGCAATATGTTCACAAGCCTCGTCCAGCTTGTTCTCATCAAGGATCACATCGAACATGTCTGTGGGGCAATCATTCAGCTTCTCCGCAGCCGCCTTCTGTACCGATAGGTACTTTTTCTGCACCTTCCCGCGTTTCTTCACCAAGTTTTCCAGTACCTTGAAAACAGGAGGCACGCGAGCGGTAATATCATGAAGAATTACATTAAATTAACAATTGTTACGCGATTTAATGTTTTTGACATGTTGATATGTTTTTAAAATAAGAAGTTTTATTTAAATGCTCCAAAACATCTCACCTTTCGTTATTTAAGCATAGCAGTCTCCCTACAAATCCTTTTTTTTACAATTACCTGCAACGTCAAATCTACAGCATGACAAATGGACAGCGTAGATTCAGTAAAAAATCTTAGATAGCGCTGTTCTCATGTTTTTAAATGTCCGTGCCCGCAACCAACTCTATCTGAACAACTTATAATGTCGAGGATACCTATGGACCAATCAGAGAAACAAGTGAAACGTCAGTCATCGATATAAAGTATTTTATTTACAAATGATTGCAACATGAAGTACAGGCGATGCAATATAATTACAGAGTATGTTCAGAAAATGGGAAACGGATAATATCTAACGGTACTAAACTTAGCTTGACATTATTTAAAATTTATACAAACTCCGCGAGTAGCGGCGCGGCGTCGCAGCGGGACGCAGCGCGGCGCACGGCACGGTGCGACGCGACGCGACAGGACACGTGGCACGCCAAGCACGCGGCAGCCACGCGGCGCGTTCGCACAGTTGTACGGTCGCTCGGTCGCACCGTGCACTACGCGGCTGGAGCAAGCGCGGTGCGGTGCGATTAGACAGCGTTAAGCGCGCGACGCGATGGCCCGTAGTCGTCGGGCGGATCGCGGTCGCGGCGCCGCTCCCGCTCGTCGCGCGCGTACTCGCGGCCATACTCGTCACGCGCGTAGGCGTCGCGCGTGTAGTCGTGACCGTACGCGTCGTGCGGCGGCTGTGCGTGCGCGGTGTGCGCGCGGTCGCGCGTGTATTCAGGCCCGTAGTCATGGTACTCGCGCGGGTAGCCGCGCTCGTACCGCTCGCCGCCGCGCGGGTAGTACTCCTCCTCCAGGCGCTCCGGCCGCGCCGCGCGGGACCTGCCGCCTGTCAAACATACATATTATACTCGTAAAAAGATTTTGTAATATTTTTTTTATAAAATCGAAAGAAAATAAAACCGTTGAAAACCAACACGCACTCGAACACAACAAACTCAAAAGTAATCATAACTGTCAAGGCCCTGGAAATCCATCCAGCCTTTGCATCGACCAGGGTTAAAAGGACCTAAGAGCACACACATCACACGGGGCGAGAGGAGCGGGACCACTGGGAGTACCTGCCGGAGCGAGGAGGGGGCACCCACACTTACGGCTGCGTCAGACCAGACACGTCTACATGATGGTCCCGTCGGGAGCGCGAACTTTGCCCGGAACAGGGATCACTACATGCGCCGCGGCCGGAACCGGCGTAGCTGCGGAACAGTTCACTTGAGATGCTGCAGACTACGAAACTCTGACAAAGGCTCTCTGCCTTTAAAAAGTATCCTGCTTGATGGAAGATGTTCTGCTTCGTGCTTGACTGGACGATCGAAGGACTTGTTACGGCGAAGCAGGTTGCGATGAGGGGTATATGAGATGACCATGTAACCAGGCACACACAAGACTATTTTAGGATCTGCTCACGTTCAATGAAAGCAACGCCGAATAGGAAGCGGCGCCAGCAGAAAAAGTTCATATTCAAAATTATCTATCATAACATTGTTTCGGAAGTTCTAAACAACAGAGTTAAGTCTTATTTGAATATTAACGACGAAATATTTCCTCAGCAAACTGCTAAAGTTGAAACATCCAACGCCCCAAGACCCAAACTTATTAAAACGTATCACAGTTAGCGTCATTCTGAATCGCTGTTACGTGTTAGCTGGCGGAATCCAGTAGCTTTGTCCAGTTGTCGGATTCTGAAGGGTTAGTGAAGCGTCACCCTGAAGCAATCAAGCGGTTAGAGGGGTGGGGGCCGCTAGAAATTGTATGCAACCTGGACGGGGGCCGGTGCGTCTGACAATAAACACCTGGAATTTAGTCTTCGGCTCGGTTGTTAGTGGGCCTGCCCCGACGCTTGTACTGAAATGAACAGGAGGATCAGTCGAGTGGCGTTCTCTGGCGGGGAGGGACAACATCTATCTACTACAACATCTATGTCTTACATAGTTTGCACACCACTGCTTAACGCCGCTATAATCCTGCCTGTACACGGCAGCGGTGGTCTGCAAACTTCGTTGATACGAGTACTAAGAGGTACAGTAATGGACATTAAATTTCTTAGCATAATCAGCAATAAACGTTGTAGCATTTTAAAAAGAGAAGTTACCTCTTAACGTGTCGTCGGCTTTCCGAACAAATAAGAGACACATCGGTGCATGATCGTGACGATCGCCTATTTGCGCGACGGTGTCTATTAAGACACGGCTGTATTGGTTTTTTTTTAAGGAAGAGTCCGTGACTGTACCTTAGATATTAGTAGACATTGAAAATAGAATGAGATTGAAATATGTAAATGAACATGAAAAATAAATGACATAGCTCTTATCTGCGTAATTAACATAAAAATATAAAGGATGTTTTGACACCAAGCATTTCCAAGCAAAAAACAAGTATTGCATTTCATGAGAAACTTTAAAGGGGTTCAAATATTTGTTTATGAAAGCTGTTGCAGTCACACCATCGCCATTTTAATTATTCTAGAAAGTAGCGGCGATGAATTATGGCACTTACGTTCAAACCCATTCTTTTATTTGGTTTCAAATCACCGTGTTCCACTTATATAAATATTGTTAGTTACCTCTTTCTCGCTCGTAGCTATACGAGTCGGACCTCTCGCGATGCCCTCCAGTGTTAGCAGGGGGTTCAAAATATCGCAGTACACAGTTAAATACGTATACAGTAGTAATTATAGTAATATATGTTGTACATACATAATGTGTAGTATGTCAGCCGAGTATAAAGAATAACAGATTAGCAATTGAGGAATTAAAAGTATAGGACTGTTAATCTGAAAGTTTTAAATTTTGAATTACGTTGTAGGAATCATTTTAGGAGGAGTTTGACATCTGTATTTAAATACTCAATTCATAAACTGGCAGATAGTATACAGGAGAGTTTTTGAGCTAGAGATTTGCATCCCCATCTTAAAAAAACACCCCCTTAATTCAATGCCTTGACTGAAAAGAATAATTTTTGTTATTTGTAACAGATAGGTGTGTATGTCAGCAGAGTGTAAAGAAGCACAGACATGGTACAATATAATATGAGCTTTTGAGTTTTGGCCCATGTCAAAAACACATCCTGTAAATCCGAAGCCATGACATTAAACAACAAAAAACTATCTTTTGTGACGTCTAAGCAAAAGTTAGTCCATTTTTATTGTCTTTTTCTTTCGAGCTTGGTGTAGATTAGTAATTAGTACTAAGTGAAAAATGAAATTGATTTGTGTTGTGTAATGCATGTGTAAAATGAAGTTTACCTTTAATCAAGCAATATTAATATTGTCACGACTTCGAATATAAATAAAGTTACATTTATTAAAAACAATGATGCTTAGATAATTCGTTAATAACGGGATTACCTTGTTAGGCCAATTGTTTGGTTTATTATGTGTCAGTGTACTGTGAATATTCTACAATTTTTTTTGGTACGTGTTAATTTGGTTTAAAAGTTACCTACAACCCATATATCTGACTATACCCTTATAATATAGGTGAAACTATTTAAATATTGCAAATTAACCAGAATGAAAAAGACAAAGCACTTGGGTGTATCGTGGCTAAGGGTATCCAAATGTTAGTCAAATCTGTGCCGATTGTGATGTGCACTACAACCCTCTGCGGGCATCAGATATATCATAGTGTCACGTTAGAACAACAACGTAGTGTGATGCAGCGTGGAGAGAGCAGTAGTTGTGCCTCTGTGTGTGAGTGAGTGGGTGGGTGTGTATGTGTGTGAGTGTGTGTGCTCACCGGGCATGGCGTGCGCGTTGTGCGTGCGCTGCATGGGGCGCGTGGGCGCCGCCTCCTCCGGCACGGGCGGGTGCGTGGCGCGCCAGTACGCCTGCGATACAGTCACACCATGGTTTAGTTACACTGGACTGTGTTACAGGTCACTGCTACAACATTGAATGCTGTCAATGTCATAATAGACTGTCAGGTGGAGTTGAATTAATGACTCTGCCCTGGAGTGAAAATTTGGAGCTGTTCCACAACCGATAGAGCACTTAATATCGTGTCCTGCGTTTTTTGTTCATTACAGGAACTGATGGACACGTCCAAAAGCACCAAACTAATGGCTCAGTTCTGGGCTGAGACAATTTAGATTACCATCGACACGCTAAGAAGAAATGTCTCAATATTACTACTAATGCACTATGCAACTAAACTATCAATAAGTATTACACATACATTTTTTTTTGTTTGAATTTTGGAAACTCTTTTTCCGCACCACAGAATGTGTGTGCCAGACAGACATATTCTACGAAAAACGTTTCAAACCTGGTATTTCTTCACGATAGAGTTTTTTTCTCTTTCTTCTTCATGCTAGCGGCACGTAGTTGGATATTTATGGTTAGAAATAATATAAACTAGATGCTGACCTCTAAATATTCAGCAATATGTTCACAAGCGTCCTCCAGTTGGTTCTCATCGAGGATCACATCGAACATGTCTGTGGGGCACTGGTTCAGCTTCTCCGCAGCCACCATCTGCACCGACAGGTTCTTGCTCTGTCCCTTCCCGCGGGACTTGACCAGGCGCTGCAGTACCTTGGAAACAGGACAAGATACGATGTACCGGCTGCTGAGAGAAATCGCACTGATATCTAACACCAGGCAGAAGAGCAAGTGGATACATGTACCGAGGTACGTACAACAAGTAAATAACTACGGCCATCTTGCACTACAAATCACTACTACATTTAACGTTAAACGTATTTAAAACATAACTCTGTCTCTGGTATATGCAAACGATTGGCTATTTATAGGTCCTCATCCTTATCAGAAAAGGGAGGATCCTCTAACCAAATGGTGTTGCGTCTGGTGGGCTGCGGTAACTGTACGCCAGACGGCAGTTATTTTTTTTGGGCTTAAATATAATGACCACCAAAAAAGACTTTAAGATCCTAATCTCCGTTAGACCGTTACCAAAAAAAATACTTGTCAAATCAAATCAATCAAATCAAATCAAAATCATTTATTTCAAGTAAGCCAATTACAGGCACTTTTGAATAGTCAAACAATAATAAAAATGAAGCTAAAGTCCCAGTCACAAGACATAATAACTGTGAAAGTACTGTAGTTGCCCATTCCGTAGCGTAGATCTCTATGGAAAAGAATGGATAAGAAACTCCATGGACACTCTTTTAAATCAGAATCTTGTTACAAAAACCTTGGTTACATCATTCATGTTGAGATGGTACATTATGTGAGAACGATGTAGCAAGACGTGCACGTTAAAAGTGTCCATAGTAAAATAAATAAAAGACAATTAAAAAAATAAAATGATTAGTTCGAAATAACCAAATGAAATCTTGATGACCAAATGTAGTAAATTAAATCTTAGCCAGTAAATATTGTTCTGAAAAGACCGTGCGTAACGAAACATAAGCGGATTTAAGCGGCACTAACGTTTGACAGTTTACTCTTCACACCACACCAACATCAAAAAGACAATATTTCAAGAAGAACTTCGGATAGGCAAGAGCGAACGAAGCGAGCTCGGGACATTAGGCAGCCTGACTCGGGCAGGTTAGGCCCCGCCATCCCCTTCGTGTTAGGGCTACGTCGCTTACTACGCTTTAGTTTGGAGCTGTGGTTTGGAGTTTAAATTTTTAACATTAAAATGTCGTTTTAATTTTGGTGATCATCATATTATAATCTACTTTATCTGGTGTTACGTTAAACATTGTTGTATATATGTTACGGGCAACGTGATTAACTGGGCATTATTAATAAGGACCGGCTATTATTAATAATGCCCAAGAACGATGGGCAAAGTGATTAATTTATCACTTTGACCGGCCATTATTAATAATGCCCGACGGCCCGTGGTCCATGTAATAAGTCAGTGTTTGAGATAGCTTAAATTTACCACTTGGACCGGACAGTATGAATAATTCCCTACTTGTAGCCGGGCAATTGGGTTAGGTTAGGTTATTTTTTGTTGAATTTTCATGAAAATTTTGTAAGTTTAATTTCATTTAATAAACGAAAACACTACAGTTCACCTATTTTATTACTTTGCCCATAATAGGTTGAGCACTATTCATAATGGCCGGGAAAAGTGATTAATCATGCTGTTTTAATCACATCGCCCAATTGAGTCGGGAATTATGGATACAGACCGGCCATTATTAATAGTGCCCGGACTTATCAAATTACCCGTAACATATACACGGCTTTGGTTGCATTTGTCCTCCTTGGACGCATCTATGTTTAAAGTCTCTTACACTAAACCTCTTGGACTGACCGCACGTCTTTCATTTATGAGTGGTGTAGAGAGCCTTTTTTTGTGTGTGGCACCTCTCAAGTCAACCTCGGAGGTTATCGTCTGCGTAACTGGACTATACCGTTGTGGTTGGGTTTTTGTATTTATTTATACATAACTCGCAGATAGCGCGACACAGGATTTTAGTTCTAAATTTTCATAATAGATGTCGCTCGCTAGCGTCCCTTTTGTCAATTTTATTACTTCGTTATGCAACAGTAATGTAATGTTTTAAATGCATTAAGCGTTTATTTCTTTTAGTGATATGCGGTGCAAGTGGCTCTAACATTCAAAACATCAAGTCTAATTTCAGGATACAACAGCGATTCTTTAATTGAAAACTTTGACTTACTACTTCACTGGTTCTGATCGATTCGTACGATACGTCTTTATCATAATCTTGACTGTCCATTGATCCTTTCTATATGAGGTTATTAACTAGGATTCTAGAGCCTGTATCTGGACAGCACTCATGCCCATCTTAATTAACACCAATTGAAATTTAAATGAGTGCCTGCGAAAGCAAGTCCTTATAGGACTTGCTTTCGGAATTTAAACCCTGTCCCAACAGAGCGTTACAGCAACAGTTTGTTACGTAGGAGTAGGCGACGACGCACAACGTCGTAACACAAGACGGCGACGCATGAATATATATGTATATTACAATTCACACGAGCCGCATTTTGTAGAATTACTCTTATTTTTTTAACTAAAATAATAAAAGTCTAATTTAAGCTATTATAACTATAACTGCACTATTGTTTTAGGTAAGCCAGCGATGATAGCGTATGTGTTTTTAAATAAATAAATGTAAAACGAAGCAGTATTGCCGCAGCGAACAAGCTACGCAACGCAATGCACTAATGATGCCTCAGCCTTTTTCAAAATTACTTCTATAGGCCGTCTCCTATTCGACCTGAAGTATCTCAAAAGGATTCTGTTTGACATATCGTCGCTAAACATACTACGATCACCAATAAAGAAACCTTTCTTTCATTCTTTCAATTGGTTTCCTACAAAACATCTGGTAATCATACTACTATTATATTAGAAAGGCACTAGTAATACCACCTTGGCACTGGTGATCTTCAGATACACGATGGTGGGAGCTAGTGAGGTCTTCGCCAGCTGCGAGGGGTGGTTGATGGTGTCGCAGTCCAGGACGACTAGCTGCAGGGTACGAGCCAGCTCGAATATCCTCTCGATTTCAGCCTGGGAGTGGTAAGATTAATAGAGTTATTGAATGATTTGTGTTATGTTATGTTAAGTTGGGGATATCTATGAAGGCTCATGTTTTGTATGGAGACTACAGTCCATTCACAGTTACCACAGAAACTTTAATGCAATTATACAAGCTGGAAGGCACACCGACACAAGAACGGTTAACACGTATTCAGTACTTCATTCAGAACCCCCCTACATAGAAAATTTTCACCGGTAATAAAAAAAATGCCATTTCATACATTTTGGCCGTGTAGGCGTTTTTGTAGGAAATAGCTGATTATTTCTGATGAAAAATTTAGTTGTGGGGGTTCGGAATGATGTGTATTTGTGTAAACCGTTTTTGCTTCGGTGTCCCTTCCAACCAGTAATTATGATGACGGTGATCTTTACTGAGCCTACGAACAATATTATCCAACGTTACGTCACTAGAATTTTGGCAGTAGTGCCAAAATCAGCTGTCAAATAACTGAGGTCCTAGCACGAGTGCGCTGTGTAAACGTAAAGTAAATTTGTCGTATTTTAAATTGGAAAGTGTCATTTCAGATAGAATATTTTCAAAACTTTTAAGAATTCATTCATATCTATGGAGGATACTGATTAAGTTTGTTGCTAACAATTTAACTAAGATTCTGTAGCTTAATTGTAAAAAAGCGACGTATTTAGGTTAAGTTTACACCGCGGGCTCGTGCAGGGGCCTCTATGTCGTCATTTTAAAAGAAAACGTGTTCCATGTGCTTTCATAGACATTCCTTTAGCACGTGGACTGAAACTCTCTTGCACCACAAATTACTAAATGCTTATAACGTCAAATGCTTTTAATACATTGTTATGTCTTTGTCAATCGCCTAAAAATGATACAACGATGTTCAAAATAAGCGTAGCGTTACGAATAAATACGTTTAGTTATTTGTGGTGCACTGGAGATACCTTTATAAGCGCATCTTGGTTTTACAAATAGCAGATTTAGTAAATCACTCAACCGTATAATTATAGCGGACGTTATCGCAAAGCGAAATCGATCTTGAATAGGGCTTGCGGAACCGGATTTCGGTTCTATATATGAATACCGGTATTTACCAAGTTTTACTATGGAACCGAAACCCGGTTCAGAATGCCGTAATCTTGAAGCTCGCGGCTCGAATACCTACCCGTACTTATCTCCTGAGATAAACAAATATAAAAAATCATATCAACTAAATAACCAATAAGGATAGTATGTTAAACAACTTACTACTGGAATCTACATATTTATTTTAGTACACACGACAACCACTTAAGCTACGCAATCCAGTATACACTGATCTGTCACTGTACGGGAAGGTCATAGCGTAGCGTAGCAAAGCGAGGTCAGGTTATACTGGATATGTACTTATAGCTGGATGTGTCGCCGTGTGTACAATCAGTTTAACAAAAAAACAATCAATTTTATAGCTTACGTGGTCGTCAGATTCTCATCATGATGCTTGTGACCACGTTTGCTATAAAACGCTAACATCAAATTACGAATAGAAATAAAATAGTATAAAGACTAAAATCAACTGAAATGCAATCATTTAAACGTTAAACAAACAAACATAGGTACGTATGTGACGTAATAAGAATTATTATTTTCAAAAATTATTCCTTACACGTATTATGCAATTGTTCAACAGACAGTTTCGAGCAATTATATATCATATGTGACTTGCGATAAAGTTTAAATTATTAGTGCAAAAATTATACAGGATGGAAGCGACAGCGACACGAAAACGATTACCACGTGTTATCGATTCATCATTCTAAATACCCCCACATCGAAAATTTTCATCGCTAATTTAAAAAAAAAACAGCTGTTCCATACATTTTGGTCGTGTAGGTATTACATTTTTGTAGGACCGAGGAGGGTAGGTGAGGTGGTGGAGGAGGTGTTCCTACACAGTCAAAATGTATGGAACAGCAGTTTTTTTTTTTAAATTACCGTTGAAATATTTCTATGTAGACTAGTTCAGAATGATGTAGGTACTGAGTTCGTTGTAAGCGTTTTCGAGTCGGTGTCCTAATACACACTGTATAGAAGTTACTTTTATATTGACTAAACGATGTCTAGCAATTGAGAATTCTTTGAAAAAGCCTAATTATTGTCAAAGAGTAGAATGTAACTAGGTAAGTCGAGGCTTTGCAAATAAATAAATTTTCAGCAACTGTTATGCCAACCATTCATGCAGATTCACTGTTTAGTAAATACTTACTAAACGACATACATATTTTATATTAGTAGGAGAGGGATTAAGGCTGGTATCAACGAGTTTACCTTATTCTATCGATAAAAATAATTACGGGCGTCTCAGCACTATTAATTGTTACTTGCTGAACGAGACTTGAGCTTGATAATATTTGAAATATTTGGTGAGCATGTATTGTTTTTTCATTGCTTTGTGTTTTATTATGAAGTAACGTGTAATATCGAATGTTTGTAGGGAATTATGGGAAACTAATTGTTATCTAATCATTATATTGTTAAAAATAGTAAGATATTTGGGGGGAAAACTCAGGAAACTATTGTATCAGACATAAAATAGACATAAGTAGAATTTCTCTCTCTGGTATACTAATCAGGACTATTCAGGGATTCAAATATCTATGTATTGCAGGGAAATTTTCGGGAAGGATGTTTTGGTATGTTAGTTACTAGTCAACCATTTTATATTATGTTATAAGTACCTTAATAATGAGCATGTTTGGATCGAGCGAGTGTAGTACTAAAAAACACTAAACTGTAAGTGTGACTAAATCTAGCGAAATGGAAAGAAATGACATAAAAGCGAGATTTTAACGCAAACTGGCGACAAATGTATTAAATGTCTAGTCTATTTTGATAAGAAAACCAAACACTATTCAGTTCGTTTTGCAGGACTTTTATCAGAGGTGTGTCTTCCGCCCAAATTGTAACTATTGGCAAAATCTATAACTCTATAAGTACAACTGTGAACGAGGAAGAACTCAAACTGTGTTTGAGGTATTTAGCAAAACAGAGCAAGAAAAATACTTTATACTGCACCTTACATTAATAATACTAAAGTGTAAACCCAGTAGGAACTAAAACATCACCGGTTTTATTCCAAAAAATCTCGCAAACGTCTGCGAAAATTCTAAGTGCTCGGAAAATTCTTACGTGATGTTCCTAAAAACTCCTAAATTTGATAATATCTAGGTGACCGGTCTAGATCCACTCATTCCAAACACGCCCACGTCAAGTAACGTGCCTCAAACCACAACACCACGGCTAACGCCTACTAAGTAATTCGCACCTGGACCTCGGCTAAACAGTTGGTCCTGTTACCGGCCCTCTCTACGAACGGTTTCTTAGGCGCGTTTTGCGTTCGTTTGGCCAACGATATATCGGACTGGACCCTCGTGATGATGATCCTGCAACACGTCATACCTGTACTTCAGCGAGGCAAGTGGACCGCGAGTTGGAACGCTCCATGATGGCACGTTTCGAAGGGTTGTTGAGGAGAGAGCGCTTCGCGAGAGATATGTCGGCCATCACGCGCGTTATTATAATCCTGCAATGTTAGTCCCGTTTGGTCAACTGTTAGTTGTTAGTGCGTTAGCTTTAGGTCGGAGCCGGTTTCTGAAATAAACGGTTAGTTGGCACTTTGTTGGGAACTCTGTTTGTTCAATACTCCGGGTCGAAAGTAATTTAAAAATCAAAGCCAATTCGTTATTTTCGGAAGTTATTGCCATTTCAGTAAGTTAATTTTGGGATTGTTTTGACTGAAGGAATTTTAAATTCATAACAGAACAAATTTCAGTAATTTTAATAGTCGCTCATGCCAATTAATCCAACGGATAACATTTTGGGACCCTCGATGCCGACATTGGAACAATACACGACACAATAACAATTTTTAAAATTCCTGGAAATGCTAAGAGATACCACCCTCACCTGCCTTCAAAGCGTCTTTTGAGGAAGTCGAAGAGAGCCTTCTGCATCATGTCGGTGACCTCGTACCCCTTGAGGCTCGGGCCCACGATCACGACGGGCCGCATGCTGGGCACCACGTCGTACGGCGTGCTCGTCTCCGCCTTCTTGAAGAACGGCTTGCGCTTCTCCTTGCCCCCCGCGCCGCGCCCGCGCCCCGCGCCGTCCGACTCCTCGCCTGCACACACGGGACACTACAAGTTCGCGCCACGCCGTCTAACGTGACAGAGACCCTGTCTTTTTGCTAGGATTTCATCCTAGTCATTTTCAAAGAAAACTCGTGCTCTTTTTTCCATCGAGCTTTGATTTATTTGCAATGCAATTTGAAAAATAGTGTTTCTAGGAAGATTTCATCCACCACCCAACCCATAGGTATAAAATAACTATACAAATACTTACTTTTATTTTTGTAGCGCTCAGAAAATTTAAAGCTAACATGCTCTCATTTTTTTCAAAAATATCTATATTTCTTGGGACTCGAGCAGTAAGGAGCAAATTAAATTTCATTCAAGGTATAAAACGCAAACTTTGATAAATATCCGCTACGTACACAAAGACAACATCAAGACTTTTTGGAGACATCCCAGGTTACAGAGTAGAGGAAAAAACTAAATAATAACAAGAAGAGTAAGACATAAGTAGAAAAACATAATATTATAGAGAAATCTTCATCTTTACTTATATCTGTGATTGTCAGAAGATGGTTATTACTGACTCCCTCCAAACTTCATCATATTCCGATCATCGATCCATCCTTTGCATGGTAATTATGCCAAATAGTAGTCTGGACTAATTTGAATTAGTCCATATTTTAGTCCGAGCATTCTCATTTTTTAGTCCGACCATTCGAATAATTTAGTCAAGGCACACGATACTCAATTTAGTTTTAATTTTCCTCTACTGTGTATATAGTTTTATACAGAAAAATATAATACACATACCCTCAAGACTCAAGACCCTTGGACAACATACAAAAGCATAATCTCAAGTGAGAATGTAACCAGTCTGCCCAAAACATTACCATACCATACCAGTAAAATATAATATATTACACAAAATAAAATATAAGATAGCTAAAACGTTCCTGTAAAACACCAAGAGATATTAAAGAAAATATTAAAGAATAATTAATAGATAAATTAATAATAGAGGATTCATGCAGTAGATAATGGAAAATGTGGGATGGCAACGGTGTACAGTCTCGAGCAAAAGTATCTACTTGAATAAATATTTAAATTGAAAAATTAAATTGGGGATTTTACAGTACCAATAGAGATATTTAGGACTGGTAAACTTTAGTCAGTCAGTATTGTCCGTTTGTTAAATTAGATATTGTTCTAAAACTTATGCAAAATCCAGTCGGGGTAACAATATCTATTGCAGGAGGGTAATTAAGTCGAGGGTTCCATAAAATAATAAAACATTTATGCGAACAAATCCACGGGTAACATCTAGTAATTATTAAAAGGTGAAAATTTACGACATTTCCTGGTGTCGACGATGAGTGCGTGAGCTTACCTCGATCGAACGATGGCACATCTGAAAATGTGGCAAACGTGAGTACTGAGTAAACATTATTCGATGTATCGACTATTGTGCTGGCTGACTATTCGAATTAGACGATATTAGTCCCTTGATAGAGTTTAAACGTCAACAGATTAGTCGATTCGATCGTTTACCAATAAAAAATGTTTATAATAAAATAAATAATTTTATTTATAACTTATTGTATTGACAGAAATATGAATAGGTAAAGTATATTTGCCTAAACATCGACGATTAAGTAACATGCGGATAAGCCTACACTGTAATATTTCTGTCCGATAATAAAACTATTTGATTAAAGGTACCCCCTTTAATTAAATAGTCCTATTATCCACATAACCATATAATGAGGCAGACGACAGAGCTGTCCAGGTCACTGTCCGGGTCGGACAAAATCTGAGTCCGATCGATTCGAAAAGAAGAAGAAGAAGATCCACATGTTGCAAACTTCTTAGACGGTCAGTAAATATACACTACCTATTCCAATCTCTGCTTATCAAATATAAATACAGGTAATATACTTGCTTTGTTTTTTTTTTTGCGAACGAATTGACTAACTACTGATTAAAATTAAAGAAAGGATAGTTTATAGTCGATTTTAGTCAATAATCGGTACATCTCTATATACCAGGAAATTCCAGCAAATTCCACCGAATTAATGAGTGATATGAATGGCTAGTACAAAGCAGTTATACATACCAATTTAATATAGTATAGTAATATAAAATTTTTGATTGTGACGAGTTTCATAACAATTTGTTTGCTAAAATCGAATTTAGTGCAAGAAGATAATAATTTTGAAGAATGCTAATCTACATAAATTAAAGATAAAATTGACGTTTGTTTAGATTTTTTAAATTTAAAAGTAAATAATCAAAATATATAAAATAAAGAGAATATACTCCGCGCTGAGGTGCAATAAAGTTTATTATTGTTTAGTAAGATATTTACAAAAATTTCAGATGCCAATTGTAACACCGAATCACGAACTACAAAATGTTAAAATCGTCTTGCTTTTTAATATTAATAGTTTTGTTAATTTAGAAGAAATTTTGTTAAAGGCTATTATTTTCGTATCAGCGAGTCCAGAGTGTTAGAAAGAGCAAGACGATGTAAAAAGAGAGAGACAAACAACTGCGTTGTACGTTACAGGCACTGGATAAAACGACATACGTACAATATACTTAAATAAGTAAACCATTGTCATAACATTTTGGGCTCTATATGGGCCAATAAAATCAAAATAAATTGTGAGAAGAGTTTTTCTAACTCTCGGTAGCCATGCTTCCAAAATCTCGGAATGTGTTTACTCAAATAGTATAATATATTCTCTTAAAGTCTCTCTTCTCCTATTTCTCTTGCCATAGTACAAGTCTCAAAAATCTACTGAGTAGAGTTTAAAATCCTACGGCTAAACTGATTGAACAACTTTTCAAAGTTGTGTTCGTATGTCTTTTTATCCAGTGCATGATAAAGCTTATAGGCAGGTGGTCACTCTTGCTTCTAATATCCCAATTGACCTTTTTGATTTTATTTACTAATGTTTATTAAACCAAATAATTAGAATTTCAGCACATTTTTTGAATGCAAAAAGTAATTGGGATATCTTCAAACAGTGAAAATCATGACATTTGGCTTTAATTTTCACTGTAGCAGCATTACCTCAGATTAGCGTCTATCGATTTGAAATCGAATAAATAAATCGAATAGTAGTGTCTGAAATATTTTATTTGATTCCCGAAAAATGTAACCATTTTTGCTCACAATGGCTTAATACTGTGGTCAAACCAACTGGAATGGACTCCTGACTAGCTGCGGACTCAGGATTCAGGATACTCCTGAATCTTGTATGAAAAAATTGGCCTTCGCGCGAAGTCCGGTCCGGACGGTTTGACATCGCACCTTATCTTTAGCTATAAAATTTTGTACTAGTGGGAAAAAACTAAATTTTGAAAAATAATGGGATAACATCACTAAGCCAGTAAGACATCAGACACCAAAAACTCGATAGCCGCTCATCTGTAGGCGTGTAGACCACGTGGCGTGCACCGCGCGTGAGGCATGAGGTATGCATGACGTACCGGGCGTGGGAGGGGTGCTACCTCGGGAGAGGGGCGGCGCGTGCGGCGCGGTGGAGGGGGGGCGCGGGTAGCGGCGCGCCGTCATGCCCGAGCGCACCGCCTCCAGCTTCACGGGCGAGGGTATGAAGCCCACGTCGGAGCCTTCCTTCACGAGCCGCCCGATCCACCAGTTGTTGTCGTACTTCTCCTGGAACGTTTAACGTTATTTGTGTGATTATTCAAGACCTGGAAATCTTGATAGATACTCTTAGTCTGAAGATGTCGAGGATATGTTGGCTTCTACCGAAGGCGTAGTTCCTCCTGCTAGTAATGCTTTAATCAGAGTGCACGATTCACTGTCTTACAACCTCAAAATCAGTGAAGTATTGGACCCTTCCTCAATTTAGCTAGTTGCTTTTTTGAGCATACAGGGTTAGTAAGCTGACCATGTCTGTCGTAGGACAGATGGCCAATGGCAAACTATGAGGACCGATAACCTGAAAATCGTACCCTGGATAATTCACGGTGCCTATGACAGTAGGTAGGTCTACTATAGTTAGCCAACACCAGCATCCTAGAAGAAATGCAAGTAAGTGTCTGGGAAAATAGAAATAAATAACTGATCAAGTAAATAGTAGCAGTATTACCTTGATGTGGAGAAAATCGCGCACCTCGAAGGAGATAGCGCTGCCGTGCACCGGCGAGTCGTCGTCCACGGTGCCATCGTACGACACATTGGTGCGCACCGCAAAAGCCACCGGCTTCTCCTGGAAAACATAGTAGCAAAGTTCCAGCATTGTGCTTTTAGCTGGGGATAGGTTTGTAGATGTCGACTCACCATAGACCGTTACATTGATACGAAAAATGGAGAAGCATCACAAAACAGTACACGCAAACAAATCTAGGACTAATACGTCTTAAACCAGACCAGTGTGAGTGCAACTAACGTTATGGTTAAATAATTGAAAGTTCATACGTTAAGTCATAGGAAATAGTTTAGTTTTTTGGAGTTTAGTCATAGGTCGTCATAGGAAGAATTTCTGAATCTTCAGCTTCAACAGATTTTGGACAGGCATGTATGCATTGAGTTTCTGTAATATACCGAGTCTTCCATCGTGCATAACTAAATAAACGATGAAATCACCCGTGCCTTGTCCAGCAGCTATTTTATGAGCATCCTTCCTTCTCGCGGCTCTGCACCTCCTTGCTTTCGTATCCAGCCTACTGTGTCGACCTCCACTCTAAGAGCACTGATATCGGTCTACTCACCCGTGCCTTGTCCAGCTGTTTGATAGCCTGCGCTTCCTTCTCGCGGCGCAGCGCTTCCTTGTCTTCGTCAAGCGACAGTTCCGACGATGGTTGGGAATAGTTTGAATCTGCTGAGCCCTGGAAAATTAGAAGACACATGGTTAGCAACGTTGATTAATGCAGGAAAGAAGGGCCAAAAAAATGTAATCTGCAAAAAAGAATGTAACGGGTAAACAATTTCAAGGGGAGAGTCTATTTTTTATCAGTCAGAGCATATGGGGAAAAAGCTTTCAAACTGGCAAGACAACATGGTCCCGTAAGGTTAAAAACGTACGTGTTTCTAAATACATATATTAGTTAGTCGTCCCGAAGTAAGTGTGGAACACTAGCGTAGTACGAGTCACTAACTTCGTTCGTTCGTAAAAGTAGGGTATTTATCGCAGAATTAGGCCCGCTTCCACCAAGAATCACTAAACGTTTCATTCTACCCATTATTCTGTTTCTATCGATCGGAGCCTCTTACGGAGTCTTAAAGAACTCCATCACTTACTAGATTTGATAATCATGAGAATGAGGTCACCAGAACAGCTTCAAATTAAATATTCAACACAGATATTCAATCTTCATCGCTCATATCTGCAATAGAACACGTCACCACATCATTTGGTGTCAAAGAGTTCAAGGTTCTATTCCTTTACATTTTTGGAACGGTTCCACTATTTTATGATAATGCAACATTTTAACCATCAGTTAATTCATGTTTATTGCTTGTTTCAATTGCTGTTTAACATTTATGAGTTCATTTTATGATCATGTTTAGCAATATTTGTCCTATCGTCGGCCATCAACGTCGTTGTAATTTTACTGTAGATAGAAGTACCTAAGTTTTTTGTTGCATAGTCTAGTCTGCGCCCTATCCTCTTGAAATCTAGGTCAAAAATCGGCTGAACGAAAAAAGTGGACCTGATCAATAATTCTTAAGCCTAAATTGGTCTCGCTTGGGTTTTGACCCATATAAAGAACAAGTATTGGGAAAATCCTAGGCAGATTGATTTTGGATCTCATAGATAGATTCGCCATTATAATGGGCCTTGAACAATATGTAAGTACATGAAAAGACTTAAATCAGATACCTAACAGTGGTTCAATTTCAGAACAGTATAGCATGTCTATAAAACTTTACGATGAAAATCGCTTAGATTTTTTCATGATGATATCGGACGTGGTGAGTCATTGTCTGAAACGTGAGTGTACGCAATCGTAAAGCTGTTTTATGTTGTGAGTCCGCCGCACACGACGCGACGCACGTGTGTTTCATCTCAAATGATGGGAAGTTGGGCAGACTGCTATCGCAACTAACCTAGTGACGAGATCAAGTCTTAAAAAAATATTCTCAATCGATTAAAGTAAGCATAATAAAACAGAAATACTGGAAGTGCACGTTATAAAATGTTCAAACATAGTTTAATTATTTAGGTTTTCCTAAAAAATGCTGCAAAAAGCTGAAAAGTGCCTCCTGCACTATGCTGAACTATTGACAATGTGTTCACGCATTTGACTGTTTCCGTATAAAGTTTTCTACAATCTGAAACGTGAATTGAACTCCTCTAGAATACCCAGTAATGAACCCGGAATAGAACAGTTCATTTCTCCGTATAAATAGCGCGTTTACAAAACATTTAAACAAAGTTTACTGAAACAAAACTGTCGGTTATAGTTGAACCAACAATCCGTAGTGCAAATATTTTGGCACGCGGCACCGGCCGGCCCGACCGCGCATGCGCGCAACGCTTTGCAGCAATCAATGCAGTTTTTCCATGAAATAAATGGAGAAATTAATACCCGTGACACCCTTTGAAGACTTTTGTTTTGTAATGTATTTAGGCCAAGCTTTAAGTATCCAAAAGAAAGTATTACGGAGAAACAAGACATAAGTCGTGACTAGGGTGAACATTCGTTTGGATTTGTCCGGATACTGGCTCCTTTTTATTATTATAGCCTTTCTATGAGTAACCCGGTGATGGAAAGTAAAATGTCCGGCTTTTTGTCAGGACTTTTTAAATATCGAAATGATATAATCCTTGACCTATCACTTTTGAGCCAGCCATCAACTACTAGCCAACTTCTTCTTTCTGTTTTTATCAAATTCTTAAGAAATGATGATCGTATAGTTATTAAATGAATTCCAACAATAATTTATTGATCTTCAACTTGCATTCTGTACACCTGGTCTATGAAAAAAAAAATATTGATCTACTCTCCATGTAATGTCAGCTTAAATGGAGAGTTGAAGGTAATGTCATATTTGTAATAGCGTTCTCAAAAGCGGCTCTAACAACTTCGATGAAAGTTGCAACGGGGGCGAAAAATCGATCTAGCTAGGTCTCGTTTCTGGGAAAATTGGTTTCCTCTATTTCCACTCGGTACTAATGACACCAGTACTAACGGCATAGTTTGGTTAAGGAAAATAATAACAAAAGCTATCACAGAATTTTATGCGACCGATTTTTGGGTGGAACTTATGATTATGTACTGCGACTACTCTTATTATTCAATTTTATGTTGCGTGTTCCGTCTGTCCTGATCGATTTTAGTTATACATTTTAAGAATACTGTATGAGATGACGAGTAATAAAAGGTGTTGTTTTGCATCCTCGTCAAATTCAAGGAGTTAACTATGCTAATGATTTTCGTCCGAATTAATAATAAAATGAGTAGGTATTTTTTTTCTGATTTACGGAAATCGTTTCTGATTCTCGCCCTATAACCGCGGTTCCCCAACACAAACGTTTATTCGATAATTTCTTATCCCACGTTAAGAGGGCTATTTTATAATATTTTATATAATACTGACAAACATAAAAGAAAATCAGCGTTTATTAATAATTAACTAGGTACCGTAATTTTAATTGGTTATTTAAGTATTTTGTGACATGCTCTTGAATTTTGACAAGGATGCAAAACAACACCTTATAGAGAAGTATGGAAGAAGAAGACATGCTGCGCCGACCCCAAATATATTGGGAAAAAGGCAAGAGAATGATGAACGATGATGTTTTATTGTGGTCATGACACAATTTTACTAACTTAAGGCGGAAAGACACTAACGAGTCGTGGCGTGTCGTGACGCGCCAGAAGCATTCGGTTTCATACATCGTTGCGACACGACACGCCATGCAAATATGTCCCTAGCCATATTAAATGTGTGAAACCGATTTGCTTCTGGCGCGTCACGACACGCCACGAGACGTAAGTATGTTTCCGCCTTTAGTTAGGTTTTGTCTCATACATGAGTAGGTAGCGTATTTTTTATTTTAAGTATTTTAGGTAGTTTCAAATTCATAACTCGTTTCATGAACAAGAGACGATGATTATCTCGTGAACATCTAACTCTAACCTAGATTACAAAACACACAACACAGGTGAAAAGCACACAGAAGGGAACAAAAAATAAATACAGTGGTGTCTTACCAGGGGCTTGTAGTTTGTCATTGGTCGTAGTCAGGGGTGCCGACTGCATGCAATGCGAGACACAGACAGACGGAAATCAGACAGACATGCTTGGACCTAGTACAGATACGCCACAGATTCAATAATAACTCTATTAAGATCCCACGGTTTTTTCAGGGTTATTTTACCTCTGTTTTTGCTTCATTGTCAAAGTTACAGAGACCTTTTTTACTCGATTAAATAGGGTTGCTATTGGATTGGGTTATTGCCCCTGATAAGTCTGTCAAAATTTCAGTGATTTTTATTCTCGATGAAATAAGATTACTGTTGGTTTGCTGCGAGGTAAAATAACTATGAAATTACTGTGGTATAAATTTTAAAATTATTCGTTTTGTTTTTTGAGCGTCATTTTTTTTTGTTTCATTTCGCCACTGTGTCCATGGTCTATTTTAAAATTGATAGTTATATTTTTAAAGAAATGAGCTGCATAGAGTTATTATTTAATCAAAGTTACAGCATTATTTCGACTTGTGGCGCTGTCTGTACACAAAGTAATGTCAGCACATAATCTAAAAAACAAAACGGTTAGTTCATGCGTTTTATCATTTACTGTGGGTTTGTATTATGTTAGTATCATCTCAGAATTTTGGAGCAATTTGGAATTTTTAATCTTTTTCTTAAACACCAATTTTAGTCAAATTCGGTTACAGCCAATTTAATGTATAACATAAATACAAAGAAACAAGAAAATAAACACTAAATTATATAAATAAATGTAAGGTTTTCTGAAAATACTGAAAGAAATAGAAATAATAAAGACACTTATGATTTTTAGACTGAGATATGAATGTGGATCTAACAGCAAATGAGATGAAATTACCAAACTATCGCGTTTTAAATATGAACTAAAAGCATCTAAATTAAACCACACAAACTAAAAAACTACAGACGACGCTCACCTTAGCCAAAGCTTCCAAAAATATTTAAATATAACAAAAAAATCGTCTTCACACTTACAAACATTTTACATACAAACTACAAGACGAACCGACCAGTACTTTAGCTAATATTTTAGAAAAAAAGGAGTTACTCCATGGGTATCTGTTTCGAATTTGAATTTAGAACTGTGATTAAACGTCAGCGCGATTACTTTCTCATTCACTGACTAAGGGCGAAGGTATTAACCCATTCAGCCCGGGAAGGAGGCTTTATCTGGCCGCGATTGATCAAGGCTTGAACAACACTGGCACGACGGTTTCGGCGGCAGTCTGGCGGGTCGAAGTAGTGACGTCATTGCCTCCCCCTGCCTCCCAGCACTGGCTCGATAACCCCCACTGTGCATACTTTACGCCCATGTTTTTGGGGCAGCGCTAGTAGAGAGAGGTTTTTTTATTTATCAACCACTGTTTTGGCTAGCGTTACTATGTTTTTGTGTGGGTAGGTAAGTTATTTTTTTTTATGCGGATTTTTTCAAGTTTGGCTTGGCCCACGAAATTCTCACTTAATGGAAGAGGGGATGGGGTAGATGTAACCTCAATACGAAAGATTCAAGGACTTTTGTCAAGTCATCCGCCAAATCTATCCAGCAAATCGACTAAGACCTCGAGTACAATAATGAAGTATTATGAAGTCATTCCTGTCACGATCACATCAAGTTCCGAACAATAAAACATGAATATTAATAATGCATCAGGCTAAAAGTCCTTACACAACCACTAACATTATAATTAAAAGGTCCCTAGTAACGAGAGTTTAGTCGATTTCCTTTATACGATAAAATAGCACAACTCTAAACAGAACATCCTAACATTTGAAAATTTCAAAATCAGAATGTTTAAATACAAAAAAAATTGACTGCCATGTTTGTTTTTGATACTGCTAAACAATGTAACATTGGCGTTAACACGTTTTTTAAATAAATAAACAATCTTCACGATATAAAAATGTACGCTATCATGGAATACTTATGCTATACAATCTGCCTAGAAGAATCCGTCTATCAAACAGACTGGTATTTTCAACGATCCGATGACGTGCATACGATAATAGTACGTGTTTTTATTGGTCTATTTCTGTTGAAAATGGACTGGTTTCGGCTCAAGTGCTGCTTAGGATCTCAAAACAAATGCACGGAATAAATATCTACTATCACATCAAATATAAAAACGGCATCAGATCTGTTACTTTCAAATTTTCGATCCTCTCCCTTAGATTTCCGAAGCGAAGTTTTTATGTTTTATTATGTGGGTAATGCAAAAGTCTTAGACACTAAGAGCTCATATTAAGAAGTATTTACCTAGTAGAAGAGTGGTAGTAGTCTGGTCTAGGTTTCCTACCACGAAAATGAATCGACGCAGTGGGTATAGTTTGATAGGTAGCAATTGTTTTCGTGAACCCTGACACAGCGTCAAGTCATTGCGGCAGACCTCCAAGGAGATGGCGTATTAGTCCACATAAGCCCTACAGTAAAAGAATTGGAGGTCATGGGGAGAGGCCTATGCTTAGTAGTGCTTAGTAGTCAAATCAAAATATCAAATAATCTAAAGGGATGACACAAATTAACAGTAACAGTACCTACACATAAAGAAATTGTAATAGCAAAAACACTCCCATGGCGGGAGTGTTTTTGGAATCAAACTGGTACCTACAGTAGCAATCTTTTCCTTAAAACCAGTGCCCCATAGTAACAAGAAATAGGTAAAAAGATAATGACAGACATCTCCAAACAGTATGAATGACCAACTCAAAAATCCGGGTCTATGATTTAAAAAGCTTTAGTCAAAATGCTATTTTTAAACCGTTTAACGGCAAGACATTACAATACTAATGTACGAATTGAATCAAGAACAAACTGACATACCAATACGAGATAGCTATCGTAAAACTCTATCGTGGACTTCAAAGAGAACAATTTACTGCTTATAAACGTATAGAAACCCGTGCCAAATTCATAATTATCCAATGACAATGCAGTAAGAATAGATAGGTACCTACTCAGTTACTCATCCCACACTTGGGCATATTATGGTGTCATAAAAAGACAATAAAAATAATTTGCGGGCAAATGACTGTGTGACGCCAATAAGGCAATTTTGACATAAAATAAATTACGCGAGTTAAAGCGGCAATGGATGCTCATGTTAGCGATGACTGTTGGGGTAGATTTCTTGTGTTAGCGACAATCTTCATAGGGTGACTGGTAGAAGCTGGATGAGAGTTGCCGAGGATCAAGATGGACGGCATGCAATCGGAGAGAAATACCTCCAGCATTTAACCGCTGCCGTAGGGAGATAGTTAATATTATGGTAAAAATAATATCAGGCGGGATAACGGGGCTGACTACCTCTTGAACATAAAGTACTTTTAACGCAAATTCTGTGAAAGTGAAACTTATACCCATTCAACATTTTACGAATCTATATCGTTGTCATAAAAATACAACATAATTTGGAGCCAAGAATTCGGCTAAGTTGCAAGGACGATGTCATAACCAATTCAGAGGAATTCAATTAGGTTTTTATGAGCCAAAATGCTATCGCAGCATTTGGCAATGCTTTACTGAACCTTGGACTGATCCATTTGAACTGTACAAGGCTCTTAACTAATCAGGTTTCTTGCAACTAATAGTGCAACATGTTGCCAATATCAACAACTCAACATGAGTATGTTGGCTACACGTAATCCTGGTGTATTGATCGTGCCGATATTTCAGCCGACCAACATATCGAAGTATTTATCGCCTATTGAATTTAGGAGGAATTATTGATAATTTATTGTTAGATGTCTGCCATTGACATACTATTCACTTCGCTGGTCGTAAATTTAATTGCACTGTTTCTTGTTTTAGTATTCCACGTATACGTTAGTTGGGAACGAACGGATATTCATCAGCATCAAGTTTTCGGGTTTTTCTGTTCTGTAATATAGTTATCAGGAAGTCGGAACAGAAAACACCTGACACTATATTACAAACAGAAAAATCCAACATATGAAACGATCTACTATGGATTATTTTTTTGTGTCAACGAATATTTAAATGATAAATCCTTAAAACTAAAATAAAATAAATTAAAACCTTTTTTTTTTTGTAAACATTAAGTTAGATTATATGATAAGTCCTCACTTTCAATATCTTTCTTTTGCTGTTCCCGTCAGGGTCTACGATTGCTTCTTTTGTAAAATGTTTACCACCTAAGCCTACATTCTGGAATGCAATAAAGAATTGAGTTGAAGAATTATGTTATTGTGCATATTGCTCTTATCCCTTAGCCATTAGCGTGATAATATAATGTCTATGTTTTGTACCAGAATGTAATCTATGTTCTAATTTTTTTCCGAAATCCGTGCAGTCCGTATAAACAAAGAGGCGTATTTACCCTTGGGCCAAAAGGGCCATGGCCCGGGGCGGCAGGCTGCACACGGCACGCCGCACCTCGCTCAGCTTTTTTGATTTTATATGCCTGAAAAAATTGCCTAACCTACCTAATTAACAAAAAATACAACTCATTTGGTTGTATTGATACACATCAAGGCGCGAGGCATGTCCGTCGGACACCGACGCGCGACGCGACTCGGGAGTTCGGGGCTGCTCGGGATTTGTACGGGTGGTTTTCGTTCATATCAGTGATGCAACAGACCCCTGCTTCTGCTTCCGCTACTGCGGAAGTTTTGTGTGTCCAGTGACGAATCATTTTATAAAAGCGTAAAAGTAACTTTGTAATCAGATAATCACTTGTATGGGATTACAAAATTTCTTATGCAGTTTTAATTTCTAGAACACTGGACTGATATTGCCGAATGTTGCAATTTTTCCTCGCTTTGTAAGCTGAACACTAATTGTGTTCAAAACTTTAAGGTTGTATGACTGCTACAACTACCTTAGAATTATGATGATCGGTGAGTGAGTCAGTGACAAAATTAACGAATTTTGACTCGCAATAGTTTCTAAACAAATATACTTAATTACAAAGCAATCTCTTCTTCTTCTTTTTTGCCTCTTAGACATTGAAAATTCAGGCTTCTAGCTTTATCAATAGCGAATTTACGGAGGGGTCGAAAATGTCCTGAATGGGTTCGAGAAAAAGATGGTACGGGTGTGCCTTTTTTGCTAGACTTGGCGGAGGCACTGCCATGCCCCCAGTGTTTCTATGAATCCAGTGTTAAAATGAATGTATGTAGGTAATTATTTCATTGAAAACGGTTTTATTTGGCCGTGTGCTTGTTTAATTAGTTTTTTGTTTACAAATATGCCATTCAAACGTTTGAGATATTGGTTTTACAATTAAAAAAGTATGAAAATAACTGAATGATCCGTTACGAATTTATGATAAACTAGCTGTACCCAGCATGCGTTGCAATGCACTTTTTACTACCCACCTACCCTATCCGACCTACCTACCCTATCCTACCTACCCTACCCTACGCTACCTACCTACCTACTCTACCCTACCCTACCCTACCCTTACTACCTACCCTACCCTACCTACCTACCCTACCCTACCTACCTACCCTACCCTACCCTACCCTACCTACCTACCCTACCCTACCTACCTACCCTACCCTACCTACCTACCCTACCCTACCTACCTTACCCTACCTACCTACCCTACCCTACCTACCTACCCTACCCTACCTACCTACCCTACCCTACCTACCTACCTACCCTACCCTACCTACCTACCCTACCCTACCTACCTACCCTACCTACCTACCCTACCCTACCCTACCTACCTACCCTACCTACCTACCCTACCTACCTACCCTACCCTACCGTATCCTATGTCCTTCTCCTGGCTCTAAACTACCTCCCTGCCAATTTTCAGCTAAATCGGTTCAGCCGTTCTTGAGTTATAAGTGAAGTAACTAACACGACTTTCTTTTATATATATAGATGAAAAGCATTACACAAAGCTAAAAACAATTTTTAAATGAAAATTCGGAATAAACAGCTTGTAAAACAGCTGTTTATCATCGCATTCTTTCCTTAATGTTGAATTAAAACAGTTTAATGTGGAACTTACCTGTCTAATTTCTTTGAAATTTCTAGATAGATACTCTGTAGTTAGGAAATGTATCATCCTCACGACTGTTCATCATCTGCCTGCCTTTCCCCAACTATTATGTTGGGGTTGGCTTCCAGTCAAACCGGATGCAGCTGAATACCAGTATTTTATATGGAGTGACTGCCTATCTGACCTCCACAGCCCAGTTAGTACTAGGTAATACGGTACCCCTTGGTAAGACTGGTTGTCAGACTTTCGGGCCCCTGACTACCTGTAACAACTGCCAAAGATCTACAAATGACAGCCGGGATCAACGGTTTAACGCACTGTTCGAGACACGGAGGAAACTCGGTAGCCGTGCTTGCCGAGGTTGGTCCGTGGATGGGTGACCATAATTACATACCGAGTTTTCTCCGTGCCTCGGAAAGCACGTTAAGCCGTTGGTCCCGGCTGTCATTTGTAGATCTCTGACAGTCGTTAAGAGTAGTTAGAAGGCAAAAGACTGACATCCAGTCTTACCAAGGGGTATCGTATTACCAATTTACTGGGTTGTGGAGGTCAGATAGGCAGTCGCTTCATGTAAAATACTGGTACTCGGCTGCATCCGGATAGACTGGAAGCCAACCCCAAAATAGTTTGGGAAAAGGCTAGGCAGATGATGATGTTCAGCAATACGTCGGTGATACGAAATCTGACTGCTACGAACTAACCTTTATTTGGCGGATTTTTTGACTGTCAAATTCATGTAGTAAACATGGACGTACGTTTATTTGTATTTTTCCCATTCAAACTGTCTCTATCTCTCATCCTCTTTGTCCGATGAATCGAACCAAAAGGAAAAAAAATAATGTGCTGTCCGATCGGTCGGACTTGAATTTGTGATTCCACTTGGTCCGATGAATCGGATCAGAAGGAAAAAAAGTTCACGTGGTCCGATTGATCGGAAAAAGAAGTCGGACCAAGTGTTCACAGGGGAAACTATCTAGTCTAGTAGACTATAACTGTCTCATTGAGAAGTCTATTTTTAACAGTAGTTGTCGTACTGTTTCACGATAATATTCGACTATGTTCAGGGAAAACCAAAACATTGGTGAAATTCCTCGTTTGAAGCCACATGTACAGCATCAGCTGAGCTCATGTGATGGATTATACATACACTTCATGGACTACGATAATAAATTAAGATTGATAACAAAAGATAGTGCTCTAAATTCATCAGCATAATCAGTATCAAAGATTATATTAAACTGCAAGTATAGTAAGTCTGTAGTTGCAGATTAATAATTAATTAGTACCAGGATGTATTCCGAAAGGGCAATGCTATTAATGTGATTGTTTGTCTTAATCGCACGTTGAGATGAATATAGAGATTTAAACTAGGCTAGGCCAGCCTTTATGAAAACCATGAAGATTGGAAAATTTGGTAGGACTAATCATGACTTAATCTGGTTTTAATACGAGATTCATGACTGAACATACGTTTATACGTCTCCTTCTAGATTGTTCATCATCATCATCATTAGCCTGTAATGTTCCCACTGCTGGGACAAAGGCCTCCTCTCTATGAGAGGGAGTGGGCTATATTCCACAACGTGGGCCCAGTGAGGGTTAGTAGATGACAATGTCTTGGATTTTTTAGATCTAGGACATGCCGGTTTCCTTACGCTGTTTTTGTTCACCATTTTGAGAGCAGAGGTGATGAAATGAATTACACAAAGTAATGCGCGTGCCTGGGTTCGAACCCACAGCTTACTGCTCGTAAGTTTGTGCTGCCAGCACTGGGCCACCGCTGCTCAGCCTTTTTGGACACCTATTTCCGTATTGAGTGATATTGGAAAATTTGGTAGGACTAATCATGTCTTAGTCTGGTTTTAATACGAGATTCATGAATGAGCATACGTTTATAGGTCTTAAATGTGAGCCTCCTTCTAGAAAGTTAATTAGTCGCAAAACATTCACGACATTATTTGCCTGCACAACTATATTGGGGTCGGCTTCCAGTCTAAACGAAAACAGCTGAATACCAGTATTTTACATGGAATGACTACCTATCTGACCTCCACAACCCAGTTAGCACTGAATAACGCGATACCTCTTTGTAAAACTGGTTGTCAGACTTTCGGGCCACTGACTACCTGGAATGACTGTCGAAGATCTACAAATGGCAGGCGGCAGCAACGGCTTAACGTGTTTTCCGAGGCACGGAGGAAACTCGATATGTAATGGGCCACCACCCATCCACAGACTAACCTAGTTAAGCACGGCTTAATATAAAGATCGACTTGAGTGGCTAATATTATTTAGCCATGAGCTCCTGCTCCTCTCCTCCCTCCTCAATATTCACGACATGACTCTAAGGAAATAGGTGGGTGAAGCACCGAGTCCTGACAAAGTAAGATTTAGAAGAAAAGGAATAATATGTCTAATGTGATTGTCATAACCACATGAAGTCGGCATAAGCAGTGCCAGTGCCATTGACAGTTTGTCATTTCATGAACAAATGCTTAGGGAGAACTCAGAAACATAAGATTAGAATAACTTACGAAGATATCTGTTTGTTTATGTCATCCGTAACTGTCATTCATTACCAAGGATATCTATATATATAAAAGAAAGTCGTGTTAGTTACTTCACTTATAACTCAAGAACGGCTGAACCGATTTAGCTGAAAATTGGCAGGGAGGTAGTTTAGAGCCAGGAGAAGGACATAGGATACGGTAGGGTAGGGTAGGGTAGGGTAGGTAGGTAGGATAGGGTAGGTAGGTAGGGTAGGGTAGGTAGGTAGGGTAGGGTAGGTAGGTAGGGTAGGTTAGGTAGGGTAGGTAGGTAGGGTAGGGTAGGTAGGTAGGGTAGGGTAGGTAGGTAGGTAGGGTAGGTAGGTAGGGTAGGGTAGGTAGGTGGGTAGGGTAGGTAGGTAGGGTAGGGTAGGTAGGTAGGGTAGGGTAGGGTAGGTAGGTAGGGTAGGGTAGGTAGGTAGGGTAGTTAGGTAGTAAGGGTAGGGTAGGGTAGGGTAGAGTAGGTAGGTAGGGTAGGGTAGAGTAGGTAGGTAGGTAGCGTCGGGTAGGGTAGGTAGGATAGGGTAGGTAGGTCGGATAGGGTAGGTGGGTAGTAAAAAGTGCATTGCAACGCATGCTGGGTACAGCTAGTTTTAGATAAAGTAACGAAAACATATATATTACCCTCTTGACAGTTCGTGACGTGCAAATGACATTCAACCTCGGGGTGCATCACTAGCTCTTTCCCTACTGTTTTGAATATCTGTATTTTACATGAACCGACTCTCTATCGGACCTCCACAACCCAGTTGTTATTGGATGATACGATATCCTTCGAAATTTCTTTTGAAATAACCAGTGCCTTTGTATTCACTATTTAATGTTTTTCTGTGATTTCTACTGTGTGTACAGCTCCATTAAGTTCTTACGTATAGTAAAAAATATTTATTATTGCTATTATTTAACACAAACTTTGATCTTATTTTACTATAAAGATTTATATTATACTAGCTGTCCTGTGCAACTTCGTCTGCTTCACATTGTCCCCGTTTTCACAAGATTTTTCATTGCTGCTCCGGTCCTATTGGTTGTAGCGTAATGATATATAGCTTATGTTACTTCTAATACCTCCAAAAATATGTGTACAAAGTTTCATGATGATCGGTTGAGTAGTTTTCGCGTGAAAGCGTAACAAACAAACTTACATTCACATTTCTATTAGTAAGGGAAGTAGGGATTTTACAAGTTGTTTTGATAATTTACAGTTATCATAATAATAGATATTTTTCCTTAGAGTTTTCAGGTAGTAAACTTTCCATAACGTTAAGGGCGTCACATATCGGGTTTATATCGGGCGGTGTACAACATAAATCATTTTCTTCGTAACTAGTACCTACTTGTAGACATTTTAATAAATAAATAACTATAATTTCAACAGTGAAAACGAGTTTTGAAAAATGATTCGCTATTGTGGGAAAAATTAATCAGCTTTCCTATGCGCGCGCATTGCGATCAGCCACAAACTAAAGGGATGAGGTTTTTTTTTTTCGCGCATAGGGTTTGCGCTTATTCTGTCACGTACAAAATGGGGAATTTAAAGTTTTCTTTTATTACACAGAGAAAACAAAAGTCAGATTTGAGTGAAAGTTTTATTTATTAAACACGAACGAGTTAAAATTATCTATTTAAATAAGAAGTTGCATGAAATGAGCAAGCAATAGATTGAAACGATCTTTTTTTTGAATAAAAACTTTTTTAAGAACAAAGCACCTCAACCAATAAAATTAAAAAAAAAATCTATAACTCACTAGTGAGTTATAGCAATGAAAAAGTCACAGTTTGATTATGGGTGTCATTCTGTGCCTAATTGCGGTGACCATAAAGACACTTTATGAGCAAGTGTGTTGAAAATATATTTTATAACACATTTGCTCGTAAAGGGTCTCTTTATTTCACCAAGTTCAGTATCGTAATGTATCTCATTACGCACTAGTGCGGTAATGTAAAGTAAAACGCACGGCTTATCAAAATGCTCCGTCTAAAACGAACGGTATTTTTTTAAATCTTAGCAAAGAGCTTTTATGTCTGAAAAGTGGTCAACATTTTATGAATAAAATTAATTTGGGACATAAAATTTAATAAATAAACATTTAATTCTTTAATTTAAATAATTATGACCATAAATTACAACCATTTATTTGTAAAAGAACACAAAAATATTAATTTATTTTATTAGTAATACTGGCTGTTTTAGTGCCTTTACCTTAAAAAAAGCGCTGATGCGCGCGCATTGCTAATTTCATAATTTGTAAACAAGTAAAAATTATTCCGCGCGCTTTTTCTTTTCGCTGCATTGTTTTTATTTGAAAATGTCGTCCGAGTTTTAGTTATTTCCTCGCAAATATGTTATAAAACGTCGTATGACATACGTGCGCTTTGACAATTACAGCCTCTGCTTTCTTGTAGCCCTCGCCTACGGCTCGGGCTGTCAATATCGCCTCGGCTGTAATTTTCAACTTACCGCACTTATATCATAATGTACTATTTATTACCTGAACATGAAAGCAGAGGCTGTAATTGTCAACTTACCGCACTTATATCATAATGTACTATTTATTACCTGAACATGAAAGCAGAGGCTGTAATTGTCAACTTACCGCACTTATATCATAATGTACTATTACCTGAACATTAAGTTCGTTTTGAAAGTATTCTTTATTCGAAATGAATTCAATGTTATAGCAGCGTAATATTTTAAAACTTGAGGGGTTAGGACATGCTGACGCTGTCTGCACATAAATAGTAACCTTGGCAAGAGCCACGAGCTCCTCCAACTCAAGTTCAGTGATAGCTCGAGCTAAACAATAACAGCACTACACTTCCATGTGCTAGATAATCCTTAAATATGATAGGAGAGTATGCGAATGTTAAGTAAACAAAGAGTTCCATATGCTTGTCTATGCTATTTGCTTTTTCAACTAATTTATGTGTAGATTGTGTGAGATCTAGTTTGGTTTTGGCTAGTTTGGCTAGTGACATCCTTTTTTTTTTTGTCGATGTGGAAATCCTCTAAGGATATCCCCCGCCCTGGGGAGAGCGGAAGAGTCTGTCAGAATCGTACTGACTAAAACCACACCGGTGTTTCCTCGCATACTTGCATCGGGGGGCAGCGAACGAATGTCACTAGCTAATGACATCCTTGAACAACATTTGAGAGCTTTCGTGTTTTTAAAACATATGAAGAATCGACGCGGAAGCATGATAGCTAGACTTATAACTAAAATGTCACGCCTTAATATGCGAATTTGATATCTGATTTGTACTGCTGCTAGAAATAATAACAGGAGTATTTATAATGGGTTATCGGCTTTCATTTTTGTAGGAATGCTCATTAGTGGGTTCAATTATAGCACTAGCCATTACCATTAGTATTGTAAACAAAAATTGTTATGTATACAATGGTAACGTTACTGTGCAAAACTTGCAAACCATACCAACATTATTTACCATACCTACCTACTATTTTTGAATGCAATAACACTACTAATATATTGCATTTCAACTGTTCAAACTGCAACATTAAACAAACATTGTTTTACTATTCAATGTAAACGTAAATCGAAAACTATTCCTAACAGACATTGATTTTGTTGCTAATAGTTTCGTTGAAATAGAACATATAACACGTGCCCATACGTTTAACTGTAATAGACTAAACGTTAGCAGTAATGATAGACAAACAAACAAACCGACAGTACGCGTCGGAAATAGAGTCCGTGCGGAGAACACTCTCTGTATTGATGCATATTCTCATGTTGTGGAAGAAACATAGAATACATGTACCAAATGTAAGCCAACGTACCTGGTTAGAATCAAGCGTCGGTTAACGACTTCTGTCAATATTTAGGCGAGGAACGCGAATTCTTACCACAGAGCAGCAAACACACTACCAGGAATCAGAAAGCACAATTCCGTATATTTTAGCCATAGCTGCATAGAAACACGTCTAAATATGGCTTTATATCCAACGATCGTAAAAGGGCAGGGCCCAAATAGCACTGACACGAATTGCATCGGTCCCGCCTCGACCAAGTTATAGGTCATTGCGCGCAGGGTGGCGCATGGCGGGCGGGGTGCAACAGTTGCAGGCTCCCGCAGCCATGACGTGTGTAAACAAACAAACAACATTATCAGCATTACGTAAATATTACGACATGGCGACCCTTATCATCAACAAGCCACAAATCAACACTTTGTTAGGCAACAACACAACACTTGCGCGCGCACCTGCGTAAACAACTTGTTGTATCCGTGCGCTTGGTTGTTGTATCCCATCACGTTACGGCTCTGCGGCAGGTGGTGGCCGCTCCGGACCACCAGTGGGATCGCGTCTGGGTCGGCCGTGGTGGCGATGGCGGCACATCGGAGCAGCCGCACTACCGTCCGACGCGACGGTCGCGAGCGAACAAGCCCGAATCTCTCCGAACTTCGGGTCCCAAGCCCCCCGCGGATTGGCGGACTCTCCCCCGCTGATAGGTGAATGGATGCGCGCGCACGGCTCTGCTCCGGTTGACGAACCGTGTTGGGAGCAAGATTAGGGATTACAGCAAGTGGGTCACCTCAGATAATGGAGGGCCAATTGTTTCCAGCGTTGACAGTCGCTGAAAGGTTGAATGGAGTTATGAAGCCGGACGGACTCAAAGAGTTGGATCTAATGTAATTAGTCAGCAGATTGATGTTTACATCTTTCCCATGAATAAAACTGATGAAAATCGGTAAACAAGAAATTAAATTGAAGATTTTCGACTGCTATATATTTTCACGTTACACAAACAAGGTATAAATAATTCCTTTACACGCATTACTTTACGCAGGAAACATAACTTAAGAAAAATATCATTTGCCATCGTGGAAACGAATGGGTAATTGGCATGCCTCCGCCAATTAAAATCCCATATTTAAGATCCGCCCTCAAACGTAAGCTAAGCAATTAAAATAAATCAGCTTTTTAAATTGGTGGATAAGCACCATTAACTATTACACGTATACGGAGTAAAAATATAACTAGCTATTATGTACAGATACAGACAATATCGCTAAGATGGCGGGAGACGATGGTACGTTACGTGCTGGACAACATAAGATCACGCCTGTAATCCCCGACGGGTTAGCCAGAGGTGTGTGAATGTGGGTTTACTGTTAGCAGTACACCAGCATTTCGCCAATTATGTTCAAGTCAAGTTCCATGTAATAAGGGCGAGCCTATTGCCATCAACCACGCACAAATCCTGGCTCCGTGGCTGCTAAGAAATTCCTGATGGAAAAACGCAATAACACTTTGCCTGACCTGGTATTCGAACCCAAGACCTCGTGCTCAGCAGCCGCGCTTACGACCACTGGACCAACGATCAGACAGCTGGACAAGCCCAATAATAAATTGACAATTGCTTTGTCTTTATTTAGAATCTTTGGTGGACCGAAGTGATTAACAGTCATGTGAAGAGGCGTTTGCCCAGCAGTTGGATAAAGCCTGATAGCCAATTATTTTTTATTTATATTTAATCAACAAGTAACAGGACTCAAATTAAGTTAGTAACAATGTTTCTTCACAACTATGTTAGTAAACATAAACTACACACTTAACCTACACTGCGTTATAGATATGAGAATCCCTGCTATATTAAAATGCCTGCTAATTATATAAAAACTACTGATAATTTAGGTTTTTGTATAAATCGCCAAAATTAAAGATTAGACGTGGACCTAATATCACAGATTTATTTATACCCCTTAAATCTTGGGTTGTAAACGTAAGTAAATTTAATCGATTGTGATTATGTAGATAGTTCATTTTATAGCGATGGCATACTGTTGTGTACATAAGTTTTATAGTCCGAAGAAAAATTAATTTGATTATAGGCATCGGCAAAAGCCATTATGTTTATCACCACGCAATATCATAAACTGCATCGGTAATTAACAACCCAGAACTTATATTTAGAGGCACTTGACTCATGTTTAAGGGTAATCAAAAATATGCTTTCAATTTAATACAGTAGGGTATACAGAAAATGTTTGATCGATATGTGAGTTGACTTCAAGGTGATCAAGTGATAAAAGGAGAGAAGAAAACCCTTTCACTTCTCCTCCAGGATTGTCTTGAAATATTTCGCTATTTTAGCAAATCAAATACTCAGGAAGGTTATGGTAGTTCATGAATAAGAAATCGCAGTTTTATCTTCCTTTGCTCATTTTTTTTTTTTTTGGTAATGGCATCTCGCAGTTCAACCTATGAGGTTATCGTCTGGTTAACCGGACTATCCTGTGGATGCCTTGAGAGTAAGGCCTCCAGCCAGGGCATACAAACTTACAAACTAAGCGACTACACGCTAAGGGCACCCCCTGTGGGGTACGAGCCTCGGCTTAGGGCGTCGCTGGGGGAGGCTGGATCTGAATAATATCTAATAAAACTACTGGCACAGCATCGCGGGCTGGTTCGAGCGAGGGTCGGGGAGGGCAAAGACTAGGACGTCGCGACGGACCTCGACGGCGAGGTCGGAAAGACGGCGGTTTGTGTCTAAACTTTTTAAGAGTACTAGTCTCTTTGCTACTTTCCTGGAGGAGGGTGATAGCATCATCGGGGGTGACGAGAGTATGAACTCGACGAGAGTATGCCTCGGACGGCGTACTGAACTAATGCGCGAGGGTTCGTAACGGGCGGCCGCTGCGATCAAGGGATTACGGTGTTTAATGGCGTTATCGAAGAAACGCTTCGAAAGCCGTTTCATAAACTGGAGTATAGTGGGCATTCTAAGGTCTACATGAAGACGGTCATTTCGGACATAAAAGGGGGCTCCCGTGACTCTACGTAAGAACCGGTTCTGCAAAGTTTGCATCCTATGGAAGTACTTAGGCTTGGTGTGAGCGTACACGACGCAAGCGTACGTCATAATGGGGCGGATCACCGCGGTGTAGAGGCGCAACTTGCACTTGAGTGACAGCTTGCTTTTGGCCGAAGTCATGAAATGAAGCCTACCCATAGCAAAGGCAGCTCGGTCGCAAGCTGCTTTGATGTGCGTCGCGAAAGACAGGTGGTTGTCAAGTAAGACTCCTAAGTACCTTGGCTTGCTTCTCCCAAGGGATAGGTTTACCGTACATAGTGATTCCTTTGCTCAAACACTATTGTCCACATTTATAGATCTTTGAAAGTCGTTACAGGTCACTAGGAGCCCAAAAGTCTAACACTCAGTCTTACCCTTGGTAAGACTAGATTATCTGTATTACCTAGTAGCAACTGAGTTGTGGAGGTCAGATAGGTAGCCACTCCATGTTATAAACAAAATATTACATATATTCGTCATATCGAAAAGATTAAAGAAACTCTGTGACAAGTTATTTTCCGCTATGAATGAATATAACCTTTAGTTGCCAACCAAATTGAAGTGCGTGACAAATCAAGATTGAGAACTTGCTCAAAGGTCACAATATTAACATAATTATTGTATAATAAATGAATGAAAAGTGAAGTACCTTAAATGTAGTCTCAACTATTAAATACCTACTTAGCCTTTCATTCTCGTAAGATTCCACGTTTACATTAAGTTATAAAACATGTTTCTAGTCTACTAGTTGTGTCTTCTCATCATCATTCTTGTCTTTTCTTGTGTGTCTTTTTCTTCCATACTTCTCTAACTCGTCATCTCATCAGACACCTCCTTTCTTGCTATATCATCCTTCACACAGTCCATCCATCGTTTCTTTGGTCTTGCATCTACATTCTACAGTATTTGTTTATTTTTTCAACCTAAAACAAGTTACAAAGAAAAATTGCATAATAACTTATCAAAAACGTTATCTTTAAAATTTTATTAAAACAAATTTAAAGGTTAATAAAATCTGGAACAATGTCAACTTATTTATGGTACCTACATAAGATACATAAGATTTTTGGTAGTCCTGCTGGAAAAACCTGATAACATCGACCAAGTAGAGTAGCTTTTTAAGTAAAAGGTGTCTTATATCTGGGGCCTGAAAGCCCTAGCCTTCACAGCAAAAGTTGGTAGAAAATACGTAAGTACTTCCCGACGTCCTCAGTTCACTGCGCTCGAGACTCGGGCTTTTATCGCGCGCCGTTCCAATATTGCACTACACTTACTAGTAACTGCATTATGGGAAATAGTACAATGAAGTTATACTTTCGTGGGGCTAGCGACATGCATTGTACGCTTTATTTTTACAGTGTAATTTATTTCACAAACACTCAAGGGGAAATCATCGGCATGTGCATTATTCTTATTTTACGTATAATTATATTTGGACTTAATGAACAAAAAATATCCAAACACAAGGTTTACCAACGAGCAATGAAGCGCAGTTTTTAAGGCGTCAAGTTAACAGAACAAATTCAAAACACAAACTCAAATTCAGAACATTTATTTCAATTAGACCATTACAGGCACTTTTGAAAGTCATAAAAAAGAATAACACGCTAAGCTACAGTCCCAGTCACAAGGCATAATAACATGTGAAGGTACTCTAGTTGCCCATTCCAAGCCGTATAATAGATCTCTATGAAGAAGAATGGGAAAGAAACTCCATGGGCACTTTTTTAAATCAAAATCTTGGGAACATAATTCATGTTGAGAATTACACCACAATGCAATCACGCTCCAAAAAAACAAATTACTGACGTTGCTCAAATAGTCGCTAAGCTGAAGTTGAACTGGACTCGCTACGTCCGTCATATTCCCAATAACCCGTGGGCCAAAATACTATGTGGATCTCTGACACAGCCAGAATGCATCGCGGCAGAGTTCGTAGAGGACGGAAGGATGAGCTGGACCGTCGCCCAACTAACACTCATGTGTCACTCATGCTTAGTCGGTACTATAGGAATATTCTGGCTAATTGATGAGTTGCTTCACCTAGCATGGTAAGCATAGCAAGACTCTGCCTTAGATGGCCAATAGTTTCTCATCTGTCATCGTCGGTATAACGGGAATATTCTGGCTTATTAGAAGGCTAAAGTGTGGTCTGGTGTTAAGAGTGAGGACTCTGGAAGTTAATATTTGCTAAAAGTGAAGAGAACGATAATAATATGTTGCTTGTGAAAAGCAACATATTATTATCGTTCATCTGAAGCCGCTTTGTCGGTACGGGAATATTCTGGCCACTAATGAGTAGCGCAACTCAGAGCAAGACCGCTATGTGCGAGTTCCGCATACATGCTGTGACTCATTCCGCGAAGTCGTAAGCTTTAGTTTTCGTTTTAATAAGACATAGTGCGTATATTAGTACGAGTAGCGTTTTTATTTCATTCAAGTTTTTGGTTGATTTATGCGGGTAAATATTTTTTGGAAGGTTAATTATGTATTTTTTTTTATTTGGCTTTAGATAATATCTAAGGCCATAGCATATTATGCTAGTATATTGACTTGGGGGTGTTTGTGAGAGATTGTCTGGAGACGACCACGAATGGGGACGAGTGGCTTTAGTGGAGACCTTTGTTGCCCAGCAGTGGGGCATATAGGTTGGGAAAAAAATAAAATGAAATAGCGTACAATGCCATAAAAAAAAAAAACGTAATTCTAAACTTGCAAGTGGAGGTCATTCACCTTTATGAACTCCATTATACAGAAATAAAACACCACCTATTATAAACTATGAAAACCAGTAGTTACAATAATACACCATATCAAGATAAAATAATTCAATGTAAATAAGCGAAACGCCCACAAACACCGGCCTACGCAGCTGCTACGCACTCGTAGCGTTGCGTAGCGGTCGTAGCACAGGCGCAGTGGCGTAGACCCAAAACTACGTAGGCATTTCCTGAAGTAACAGTTATTTGACAAAATTATTTAACCACAGAATGTATTGCAAACTATTTTTGGATTCAGAATATAATTGCAGCAGAAGTTTTTAAAAGTTTGAGTTCTCTTTTTTATAATATTTTGTCTAAATAATTATCTTATCATAAAATATCCTATCTTAATATCGAATAACGAAAATTATGCTTGTTTTTTTTTTGAGTTATAATAATTATAGCTGGGTTTTAGAGCGATTCTTATGAAGGAATTGGGAGGCTTTTGCCCAGTAGTGGGACAGTACAGGCTATAAAAAAAAATCTTAACCTAAAAACGGTCTTCCAGTTGGAGTTAATTTCGTCATAGAGTTGCGTCAGTTTCCAAAAACTGGTATCAAATCAAAATTCATATTAAACGGTTGGCTGGTAAAGAATTCTTGTGGTAGCACATGAAGTTTAAATAAAAAAATAAACAAATATGCCAAAAATAAATCCAAAACTTAAAAATAGAACAGCCATGAAATTATATTATTTTTATAAAACAGACCAAAAAGTTTTTAAGCCACCGCTGCCGGCTCCAATAGTGAGTTACAACTCCGTAAGATACGTTTAGCAAACATACAAATGTAAAACAACGTCAATATCGTTGTGATAACAGAAATAGTATCAGCTTACTCTTTGTCTATATACCTATCTCACATTATCCGCCTTTCAATAGATTTTAAGGAAGATGTCTCCTTTATAGTTCATTTTAAACATGTACTATCTGCGCAACAGCAAACGACAGTACCTTACTTTTTATATAATTATCTGCACAAACTACACATCGACTGGTCATTTAATAATTCAATAACAGCATCTCAAAACAAACATCAATTCTCAACCTTACTCCCTTGTAACACGACCCAAAACGACCGCATCCTCAAGCATTACCCAACTTAACCTCACAACTGTTAAAGGAAAACGAACTGTAAGTCCATGTTAGAAGGGGTTATGATAATTTTGCGGTGTAAGTTCGTAGTTGGCATGCGGTAAAACATTCTGTTTGGGAAGAAGGAGAATGGGTCTTGTTTTGATGCGGGTAAGGTTGTTGTTTGTTTGTGATGTGATGCGCATGCGCGTGGTTTGGATCGATGTCGCCGCGCCGCGCCGGCGACGTCTGACCTAGTTGGGGCAGACGAGTGCGCGGGTACCGGCAGGAGTGCAGGACACGTGTAAAACTACGATGCGACTTCGTCTTTCATTCTCTTACCCTTAAAAGGGAAAAGGAACCAGGAAAAGAGGCATCTGATGGTGACGCCATTAGATGCCTCTTTTCCTGCCAGATCATCATTACACAGTCCACTTAGGCGGTACGTGTAATGAGTAAATACTTTCATCATTAGCGAGTCAAGAGAAACAGTCATGAAAAAAAAAATACTTCAGCTATAGACGCATTACGATAACGGATTAACTAATTCAACGTTTAATGTATATTTTATAAAACACGACTGCTAATCTGGTAAGGAAAAATAAGAATTGAAACGAGTTCTGCTAAGATCATATAAGGCAAATAGTTAATTCGTAAGATCTCATGGATACTTTCTCATAAAGATGAGCAGAAATCTTGAAAAAAAAGACTCAAAAAATAAAAATAATTTTGGTGTATAAATACAGTATGTTAGGTTAAACGAGGGACATATTGAGGGAGGGGTATTCAGTATTCGATTCTCGTCCCAAATATGTAAAAAACCTATAACGTATATAGAAGAATTTTTAACGTTTTGTTTAGTGCCTAGATATTTTGGACTGTCCTAAGCCAGGTAAGTTTAAAGTATGAAGGGAAAATGGATTATACCTAAGAGTCATTGACCCGCTCACATGTTCTGCGATATTATTAAGTCGCTAGCGCAAGGGTGTATACACGTTGCGTGACATTTGCGAAAATTTTGGTATGGTTCTGTCTGTTATTTATCAGTGTTTTTTTTTTGTTTATATTTTTATTAGTATCATGTTAGCATGTACTATTGTGGGTTTGAATATGTCCCTCGTTTAAACTAACATACTGTATACATCATGCACAAAGTTACCACTTTTTCTACTACGGACAGAAACTACAAAGCTCTGCTATGAACCTTACCTACTACTCTAGCTTCGTTTACGTTCATACATATTTTAATAATTGCTGTATTCGATCCCTATTCATTTGGGAAAGGCAGGGCAGATTGATGCTATTATTTATATGTCTAATATCAATAATAGCATCAATCTGCCTTGCCTTTCCCAAATGAATAGAGAACGGTTTAGTTTCATCTTAAGGCGCAGATATACGACTTTTAATGATTTCAAATTGAACATCACGTCAAAACTTCTAGTTTTATTTCTTTGTAAAAAATATATGTTATACTAGACAATTTTTTTTATAAAATGATATGTGAAAATGTAATATTATATTTTTATAACATAGTGTAATTAATTTGTAAATTCATGTCTGACACGGACAAAAAACGATAATAACGCAAAAACTATCGGACGTATTTGCATGAAACTTTGACCATCTGAAAGACAATTTAACAACCTATAAAGGGTGTAAAACACCTCTTAACGAAGCCGAAAGGCACTGGTTCTCCCTGTCATTGCGATCATTTTTTTGTTCTACACCATACCTGGGAACCTTCTAGTTATGGAGATATTAGAGGTCAAAGTTCCAACTTTTTGACAACTATTTTTTTAAATACAAGTTTTTATAGTAAAATTTTTACTTTAAGCACCTCCACAATCCCCGTACTATTCAATCCGTCCATCAGCACAATGTTTTGAGTGCGTTACATTGAGTTCTACCACAAAACATGATTTAACACCTCCCAAAAAAAAGTCGTTTCCCAGCAATAATTTTTGCGTAAAGTTACTTAGTTTCATGTACAGAATGCTTGGTTGACGGCTTCGTGATGAGGTGATTTACACGGTGTATTTTAGTATACGGCTTTTATTTGTATTCATCATCTGCCTAGCCTTTTCCCAAACTATCTTGGGGTCGGCTTCCAGTCTAACCGGATGCAGCTGAGTACCAGTATTTTACATGAAGCGACTATCTGACCTCTACAACCCCGTAACTGGGGAATACGATACCCCTAGTAAGACTGGATGTCAGACTTTTGGCTTCTGACTACTCGTAACGACTGTCAAAGATCTACAAATGACAGCCGGGAACAACGGCTTATCGTGCTTTCCGAGGTACGGAGGAAACTCGGTATGTAATTATGGTCACCCATCCACGGACCAACCTCGGCAAGCACGGCTTTACCTTAAAGATCGACCCGACAGCTTTTATTTGTATTGTGTTTGATAAATCAAGGTGGGTTGTTTTTTCGAATAATCTCTCTGCGCGTTGAGAGCGTTACGCATGCACTTTTACTCGCTCAAGGTCGCGGGCACTTATTGTCGCCTTAAGCTGAATGAATACCAGTATTTTGAATAGAGCATCAGTGTATCTGACTTCCTCAACCCACTTACTGGGTATTACGGTACTCCTTGGTAAGACTGCTTGTCGGACTCTGGGGATTCTGAATTAAATACACGTTATGTTATTATGATTGCTGAAGATCTACGAATGACAGCCATGTTTTCCGAGACACAGAGGATAAAACAAATTCGATATCATTACAATTGGGTTTTGGGTAGTTACCTATCTCCATTAAAATTGTATTATATCTCCATTTTCCTTTTAAAGCTCGCACCGTAACCACGCGTTCCTACACAAATAAACGCGCTCCATTACGCGCTGTGTTAAGGTCGAAAACCGGTACGTTCACGTTCAGCTAGATATGTAAGTGTTGCAGATGTATACTGTTGTTTGGCAGCCATTGTCTGAACAAAACGGTCATAGTATGAGGGTATACTGTACTGTTTTTGGTTTTGGCGTATACGTATACTCGACCGTTTTGGTGTATTTTTTGCTAATTTCGTTTTAATGTAGGATTTAGTAGCAGGTGGCGTTCTGCAGTTTCTACCTAAGCCCACGAGAAAAAGGCGTGATTTTATGTATATCACTGGCATTCTCAGTGGGTATTATTTTGTTCATATGGATTGGAATAAAATGCGGAATGACCCCTGTCTAATAACAGATCTACACCCGGTCTGTTTTTAACTGGGGTCACGTGGAAATCGATAGCAGTACACAAGATTTGTATTGGGTGAATTTCAACAAATGCCATTTTTTTATCATATCGGTGAACTTTTTCATTTATACTTTTTTTGTATATTTTTCAGGTTTAATGTAATCTTTAAGATATTAAATATCCCCAAATTTAATATCATCAACGTATCATTTAAGACTAAGGAGAAAATTCAGTTTGAATTGTGGTTTCCACGAAATGACAAACCGGCACCGAATTTTTTTTCTGTACACCGGTATGATAAGTTTATCCACCGAAATGATGTACATATCCAGCGATATGATGATCTATCACCCTTTGAACATCAAAAAATGAAATAGTTAGTAGGTACCTATATATTTTTACAAGGGTGACTTCGAACTGAAGACCTGAACTAAGGGTCTTATGTAAGTAGATCACATCCAAAGAGAACTGAGTTCTTAGAAATTCAGTTGCAATATTTTTTTTTAAATGATGTACCTATTTTATTATATATACTTTCTTTTTTATCATATTTACTATAGGTACTATGAAATAAAAAAAATGTTTATTTTTATTATCATTGTCTTTGTAATAGTATTATACTTTACTTAACGAAATGATACGGGATCTACCGATATGATAAAACGGATCACCGAGATGATAAAATGATCTTGCGATATGATAAAGTAATCCACCGATGTGACAAAACTGTGCGTTGATCATGAATCAAAACACCGATATTAGATATAAGACACCGATTGGTTTTTTCGGTGTAAATTATCACATCGGTGGTAATAAAGACCACCGATTACAGCGATATGAGAACAGCGACGTGAGAAATAATACACTCTTTCGAAAATTAGAAAAAATGCATAATATCTAGGATAAATTCAATAACAGTCAATGAAGCTAATTTACTTACTACCTGTACCAACCACCGATACTATAAAATAATTGTCCGGGAGCAACTGAAATGGCGTACTTATGTTATTGGCGAGAATATGCAGCGATTTGACACAAATTCGTCCTGACTGCGCACTAGCACACACTAACGAGGAAAATAAAATTGGGGTGGGGACGCTGTCGGACTCGTCGATGTAAAGTTAGGTTTAAATTACTTTTGTCCAGCGATATGAGAAGATTTTGCAGAACAGGTACGTTTGTGCCTCTCAGTAATAACAATCGTTAATTATGTAATAAAATATGCTATATATTAATAACAAAACTAATATTCTATAAAATAGAATAAGTTATATACTTAACTTACTTATTTCTATTAGTGTATAAGCTTTTTTGTTTGTAAAAAAAGTAGAGGGACAGCACCGATTTGAAAAAAATAGAGGTTTATGAATTTATTTCAACCTTTGTAAATAGTCCTAGGCAAATTATATTTTTGCCACAACCCAATAACTACCTATTAAATACTAAAAAATATAATTCAGAACGATATTCCTAATTTCACCGAAAACAAAAAAAAGTCATTTGGGAAATTCACCCTATTGTTGAAACTTGAATTGGCCAATTCTTACTACATCTTATCAAGGATGGATTGACGTAGGTAATTTAAATGAGTAAAAATAACGTAAAATGAAACGAAATTTAGAATATTTTTTTAAATTTTAACACAGATTTTTCTTTGTCTACTGTAGATTACAAGAAAAGCAAAAAAAGAAAGATAAAAACTACCTACGACGGGAAACATGTTCAGTTTGATAGTCTGTAGCACACCCTTAAGGATGTATATACCCTTTCCGCCACACCCTGTATATTTCTGACGAAAATTTCAATGTTCCACCCACATTGAAATTTACATCGGTTATTGCAGGGTGTAACGGCAAGGGACAAATATCGTAATAGCAAAAAAAAACAGCTGCCTCATACATTTGGGGCAGCAATAATATTTTCACTGAAATACATGTTTTATGATGAGAAACATGTTCAGTTTGATGGTCTGTAGCACACCCTTAAGTATGTATATACCCTTTCCGTTACACCCTGTAGATAAGAAATATCATAATCTTAAAATGAAAGCTCACAATGCAAAAATTTCGTTGAAAATGCAAACTACCCAAAAAGTGCTGTCCATTTCTGGCTCATCCTCCTTCCCCATTAATTTTGACCTAGAAAACTAAGATTTCAAATAGAAGAAGAAAATATCAAGCCAACATTAAAATATTCATGTTATGATGTGTTCTGTGAATGCTATGTCAATGTATTGGATGGCTTCCATTCACATTTCAAACCTGGGGGACCAATCATTATGCTGAACTCGTACAAGACACTTTGAACTTTATTGTTATAAAGCAATAGAATATTTTTTATTAGCAGAAAGGTGGGTAGATAATGGGTTATGGAGTTGTTGTCGATACGCGATATGGAAATGTAACGAGTTTTCCTATTCTAGGCGCATAGAGGGAACATCTCGCAGATGAGCAGAAAATATCACTATACTACCCGTTGCTGCTGGAGTTTCGACTCTCAGTGCTGAGACAAGGGTTGAAAATCTAACCATGCCCTTTTATTTAGGCACTCATTTACGAATCGCCTAGTCTTCTTGCGAAATATTTTTTTACAATATATCTATAGAACGATGAGTAACTATTATCAGCAATATTGTAATTCCAAAAGATTGGACGACATTTTTTTTTGAATATTCCTCTTTTTAGCGAGTCGACAATAAAACGGGCCAAAAGGTGACGATTTCAGTATACCTATATTTTGATATAATATTATGTACAAATATCAATATACTGAAATCGTTTAAATGTGACTGTGGAGGTAGAATGTTACGACTAGCATAGCGTAGTAGCGAATGAAAATGCAATTCAATTTTCATGCAAGACGCGGTACGGAGTACTATATGGTAGGTATAGTAAGAGCTCGGTCTAATAAGATTTACCTAGGCATATAATATTTTCATGTACTTGCATTTTGTCTATGTAGTTTAAAAATGTGACAACCAGTCTTCCCTAGTGGTATCCTTTTACCCATCAATTGAGTTGTAAAGATCAGATAAGCAGTCACTTCACGTAAAGTACGTAGTACGTACAAGTGTTCGTTTGGTTCGACTAGGCAGTGATACCGACATAGTTTGTTACTTCAAAACAGTCATACACTAACGAAATACAGAATATTAATAACTAGCTGTCCAGCGCATCTTCGTCTGCGTCACATTTTCCCCGTTTTCGCAACATTTTTCATTGCTGCTCTGCTCCTATTGGTCGTAGCGTGAAGATATATAGCCTTCCTCGATACATTTATCCAGGAAGGCTATTGGTTAGTCTTAGATAGCCCATTGGCTAAGTAACACTGAAAGAATTTCAAATTGGATCAGTAGTTACTGAGATGAGCGCGTTCAAGCAAACAAACAAACTCTTCAGCTTTATAATATTAGTATAGATCAGAACTAAACGCACAAACCGAATACAGATACCAACAGCCATAAGAAAAGACAATAAACTTTGCATACCCAGAAACCCCAGTAACACGAACTGTTATTTTCCGCAAGCATCGAACAAACAAGAACTCCCTATTTGCCCATAATGTCGGTAAATATGACCAAAGCGGAAATAAACAAGATCATTAAAAATATAGGGCGTCAGAAAATAGCATTGTAGCGGGGCATGATCAAGTAGCTATGGATATCTGCTCGAGGGAATTGTGCACTTGTGGGGCGCTAGTTGTAGCGGGCACGTGGACATAAGCGGGGCGGATAGCGGACTTTTTTCATTGACAAAAATGGTTGAAAGATTTAAAGGTGAGATGAGGATTTTCTTATTTCGTGTTTTGTGTATTGTAGCTTTAGATGCCTGGAAATAAAGTGATTGATTGATTTATCGTCCGTAGAATACGTAGGATCCTCCGAACTGGCTGTACAGAATTGTAAGGGTTACTGCCCGACGATTGTTGTTTTTTTGAATGGAATCTCCCTGTCATCTTAGGAGGATTTCGGCTGTTTAAACAAGATAGTTTTTTATGTAATATCCATTGATTTTTGATCAGTTTTAGATATCCTTTCTTGTAGATAATTTTTATTGCGCGATGCAGGATTTGGGTGACGCCTGGATGGTGCATGTAGATGGCGCCACAAGATAACCGGTAGTTTGATGCAAGGTAATTAATAGAATGGAATTCCTAGAATTAAAGTATACAACCATACCAACCATACCTATAGGCAACCGTTCAATCTAGGGCAAAATTTCTAGGAACCAATGTAGTGACACATAAATGCTGTTCTCTTTCGACACATGTCATGAAACATTGGTTTCAAAGCGTTCTCCATGATGTAAAATCTAACTGACAAACTACTGACTAAACAGAAAAATACATTGCCAACACTTTGTAATTTGTGATTCACACATTTTTGGAAACGAAACACATTTGGCATAAAGCGTCAGGTCATGAGTATTTGGCTAAATATATTCAACAACATTCAAGAAACCACTCACCATGGAAGTACTGAACAAAAATCGGGAAAAGTAAAATGAGGGGTTCTACTTTGTCAGCTAGAACAATGTGCGACGGTGATGTCTGTTACTCCAGAAGAGTAAGGCAGAGGTATACCTAAGTATAGTACATCCACACTTTGCCAGTTTTGTTTATGTCCCATGTCAAGTCAAATTGTCCTCAACCGGGCAGACGACCGGCTACTACTGAGAAACTTCTAATGGATAAACCCAAACATCAGCAACAATTATCCTTGAAATGTTGTAATCGAAATCATTTATTTCAAGTAGGCCAGTTACAGGCACTTTTGAATAGTCAAAAAACAATAAAAATGAAGCTACAGTCCCAATCACAAGACATAATAACTGTGAAAGTACTGTAGTTGCCCATTCCAAAGCGTAGATCTCTATGGAGAAGAATGGGTAAGAAACTCCATGGACACTCTTTTAAATCAGAATCTTGTTACAAAACCTTGGTTACATCATTCATGTTGAGATGGCACATTATGTGAGAACGATGTAGCAAGACGTGCATGTTAAAAGTGTCCATAGAAAAACAAAAAGAACAATTAAAAGATAAAATAATTAGTTCGAAATGAGCCGTGGCAGCTAAGAGAAAACCAGGCACAACTGACAGCGCCCGTTCATGAACTTGACGCATGGATCATTAATAATCCAAGATAATTGATTAATATAAGTCCTCAGTTCTATGAAATGCCATAATCTTATGAACTTAGTATAAGGTAACACTGAAATATCAGAAATCTAGTTCTCTAAAGTGTGTTGGTGACTGCAGATTGACTCTACATCTTCAAAACTTTTGTCAAGTCAAGTTCGCGGTCACTGGAACCCTACAACTGTAAAATCACTGACTCCAAGATTTTATAAGAGGCCCGTCTTGTTCGAGGGTCCACTTTGACCGTGCCAGACGATACGGGCGTCTAAAGGCTTCTTCAAAGCATGGACAAGGCCTACTAGGGTTGCAGAAATGGAGAGGAAAATACTTAGAAAGTATTAGCAAGGCATTTGAAAGGTCAGGGCTAAACAACGTATAAGTTATTTTTAAAAGAAGACTTGTGACAGGTTGCGGGTAAGTTTTAAAATTATATTCAATTATTATTTTAGAGAAAGTTCAGTAAGTGGTAGGTCCACAGTTGTAGTTCTAGTTAAGTGCAGAAAATGCCTCAAGATGAAGTTCATATTCGGAGAAAAGAGTGAGTTAGGTACAGTTTCTATTAATAAATTCCGCAATACAGTTCAGTTTGACAAGCACAAGAAAAGCCCTCAAATATTAATGATGCTCTCATTGAATACGTATAGTTTGAACACGATTGCCTCGTTGGTATAGCGGTTGGATGCGCTAGTGCTGAGTATGAGGTCTAGGGTTCGATTACCAAGTAAGGCAAAACGTTTTTTGGGTTTTCCATCCCAGGAATTTCTCAGTAGCAGTACAGTCAAGTTTGGATGTGAAGATTCGGAAAAACCTGCGCTAAGTAAGTACCTAGTTTCCATGAATGAATCCCGCAAAACAGTCCGATTTCAAAAGCACAAGAAAACCTTCAAATGTACTCAGAACAAATCTCTTGCTAACACGTTTATGTTCAGCGTTGTATACGTTCGAACTCGTACGCCATTCGTACGCTGGTGACTCATGCGCCATTCATGAAACACTGAATTAATCGTCACACGCTATTTACCTAAAACTGTGTACCTTCTATAATTTAAGTACCATAACTTAGCTACGCACGCATAGGCACCTAACTGATGATGAACTCCTCTAATGAATGAATTTGTAATTATTTTTCCTTCTGAAATTGAACAAAACATGCAAAAACTATAGTTATAACTTAGTGCCTTATGTTTATCATTATTCAAATCCCTTCAGCCGTTTAAAGAACCACAAAGAAGCAAATTAGAAGACCGAAAAGAAAAGAAAAAGTAGCAAATGATACTGTTGAGGCTGACAGGGGAGAATTGAAGAAATAAATATGGGACACGAGCAAGACGGAGATGATCCTCTCACCAAGTACCCGTTTAGAATGAGGCCCGTTTCAAGTAAATGGTTAATTTTGTGCACTTGCTTGGATTAGTGCAACCGATGCACACAGAAGTGTTTGTCTGACGTACACAAACACAATCAAAGAGCAAGATGCATTACTGAACTAACCTTGACCAGATTCATGAGTATATTGCACGAAGGAAGGGATTCAGATCGTAAACTGAATGTTCAGTTTATATCTGGACGTTCATCGTTTTGGATCATTGGACGACCTACCCTCAATTTACTGAAAGTCGAAAAGTGCTATACTTTCTTCGAAATTAAGACCTGTCTGAAGCCTATAATATAGAAACGAATTTACGGGTGAGATTTAAAGATTCGACAGACCAATGACCCGGTTCAAGTTCATTCATTTACAAGAATTCAGCAGTTCACCTACGTCATTGACTGTTTAGCAAAAGTAAATACTTGTTCCATAAATCTGATCAGCCCACCATTAGCCAAAGCGATATAACTTCGAACATACCACTTCTGTTTAGTGTATTATTATAAATTCAACGCCACGTAACGCTATCGTACTACACACAATAATTAACGTTTACAAAATTGGCAACACACAACTAACACCTGGCAACATTGTGCAGACACGTATACAAACTATTTATGAGAAAAACTTGTAAATTTTCCTTTAAATAAAGCTCAAAACTGATGATTTTTTCATTCATAAACATGATAACAAGTTGGAGTAAACTGTTAAAGTTGAAAACGTAACATAACCTCAAAATTTTGTCGAAAATTTTCTGTCAAAGCTTACCCTTCGTAGTTTATATCGCGGACGTCGTCTAAAGTGATCCATGGTAGTTCAGCCTTCGTCATAAGACGCACATTTCACTGTATACACTTAACACTATCACTACTACACTAACTAGGCGTGATGCATAATATTGTGATGACCACGGCCGCGGACTGAACGGCTGTGTGCTAAAAATAATAGCACCTACTGCGGGAGATGCGGGATGTGTGCGAGGGTTATACATGGGAGATGTACATTGATTTGTATACCGTCAAATATCTACCTAACATTTTACCAACTCCGTTGGGGTCGGCTTCCAATCTAATCGGATGAATACCAGCTAATTCTACATGGAGCAAATGGAGCCTTCTGACCTCCACAGCCCAATAACTGGGTACACGCAATTTAATTGAAATATTGTAACTACACGAAAAAAAAAGGAAATATTATTTCATGTATAACACTATGTTGTGTAAATGCTCAACTACCCACTTACTTACTTAACGCTAGTCCTAGGTATAGAGACATTCTACCACAGACATTTAATGATTGTTGTCAAAAATAAATATACTACGTTTGTCCGTGAACATGGTTTAATAAGAATGTTATTTTAATTAATTCACTGACAGACAAAGCTCATCCTAAACTGCTGGATAAGCACGTGCTATGCACAAAATTTTGAAATATAACGAAGGTGCACGTAAGAAGGAGTGTTGAAAATGTATTCCTACATCATTAGCAGAAAGTTGTGGTCACAATCATCGGTGGGTCGTCTAATAGGCCTACCACACACGCACAAGCTTCACATCATTTCTGCCTGCGCAAGCCGGTTTGTACAGGGAACACCGTGCGTGCGGTTGGTAAAACTGTCACGGTGTTCCGTCTACAAACCGGCTTGCCTAGGCAGAGCTGTGGAGAAGCTTGTGCGTGTGGTAGGCCCATTAGGGGGGTCTCATCATCCTCATATCAGCCCGAAATCACCCACTGCTGGGTACACTGATGGCCACAAAAAAGGGTGATACAGACTATCAAGATGAAAAACTTTCTTCATGGAACCAATATCGCAATCGTGATAGAATTATCGGCGTCTTCTACCAAACTCCAATATCTTATGGACCTGAATCTATTGTGCAGATGATATTTTTTTTTGGGATTACGATGTCCCATGGAAAAAGTTGCCCAGTTCGAAGGACTGTACTACAACCCTCAATATAACCAGTACTGTCTATATTGTACTGGGTACTCGTTGTGTAGGGGATGAAAGTTTGTCAACATTTTGGACGAAAGCTGGCGTGCACATAATAATAAGGTGATAGCTGAGCACCTATCCTGATAGGTCACCAAGAGCGTAACTTACCATGCCGAGGCGTCACAAGTAACTACTACTGAATACTGGCTTTCTGACCTCGACTATCGATCTATATTCCATGAATATTTAGTCTTTTCAGGGTGAATGTAAAGTTTTCAGTTCTGAGAATTATGGAATTTGCATCTATACTTGGAAATTTGTTTTTTTTTTTAAGTTTTAGGAAATAATTAAGACTGTGAAGATTTCAATTGCAGGTATTTATGATTGTCATTTATAATAACATCCTCTTTCGAATGATTCATCAATAATTTTCAGATGTTGATAAAATACTTATTGATGGTTTGAGGGGTCCTTTCTCAAAACAATTTTACGAACCACTGGATAGTATAAGGGTGTTTCTTTTATGGTCTTTCTCAGTAAGGCCGTGTCCTAATCAAAGCGAGCACCGCATGTAATTGCGACCATGCGTCACCTGGCCGACGGGGACACTTTTCGGTTTTCCGAACAAATGCGTGTCATAAATGTGAACGCAACATGTAGATCAGATACGCGCCACTGATTGCTTTGATTGAATAGGACATGGAATCATTGTAAAACTTGCCTAGCCCGAGGTAGTTCTCATCTCACGGCTAGTTTGTGTCTATTTCAAAGAAAATCAACGTGAAAATTAAACATTTGAGTTATCTAATGCCTAATTTACTCTTCTTATTACGATTTACCTAAAATGTTCAGAAAACTCATTCACGTCCCTATTCCTTAGCATCTCTAACATAACGCACGATGGAAACCAAACATAACAATATTTTCATACTGCCAAAACTATCTTCATACACAATATACCCCAACAATTTTACTCCTGCATTTAACAACCGCCTTAACTCCACTGTATAAAGACTAGATTAGTTGAAAATGTCATGTTTTTATGTTGGTAATTATGGTTGAGATTTGTGAAGCCCGTGGTTCCGCATCAATCGGCATTGATCTGTCAAGAGTAGCTGGCAACTGATGCCATTGTCTTATTATTAAACTATAAGTACGTGTAATTTTAATGGGTTTTTAGTGCAAATGAACTAATGAACTTATTTTCTTTTTCGAGTTGATTCTTCTGAATCTTCTATTTTCTTAGAAGTACATACACATTTATCTGAAAGGAATTTCGCGTATTCATTATCTAGTTAAAAAAAAAATGAGTTAGATTACCTTGTCTAAATCAAAATCAAATCAAAAGTCATTTATTCAAACTAGGCTGATAATCAGCACTTTTTGAACGTCAAAATTACAAGAGACAGTCCCCCAAAACGCCCGCCCTTCGTGCCCGTCTGCTTGCCCACCTATAAAAACAACAACAGATTAAAAACGCAGGAAACTTCATTGTGTATTCAAACTTTTTCCAGATACTGGATAGTTACTGAAACGTGAACTATTATTTCCTCTGAAACATAACTAAACTATCATCACGTCACAACAGCGCCCTCTATTGCAATTAGCTGGCACTAGCGGAACCAAGCTGGAAAATGAGCATTAGATTTTTGTACCACGGAAGTTCCACTTCAAAAGCTTCTCGGAAGCTTCTTTACGCTTGCGCTAGGTGGCGCTATTTTCAATCGTGCAGTTTCAAGTTCAAAGAAAAGTTCGTAGATGTCGCTAGTGGTAGCACAACATAATCCTGAAAACTTTGAAAATATTTTCTTGATTAATGTAGAAATTTTGATGAAACAACAAATTAACCTTGGACTGGTAAATAACGCGATATATGATGGGTTAATATTTCTTTAAAAAGAAATTATTAATGTTAGATTTATGTTCACAAACACATTTCAATGTCCATCAATAAAATTTTGTTGATATTAATGAATGAAGTGAAAATATTAAGAAGTTACTTCTATTGGAGGAACGCCAGAATATTATAAAGTGTTCACTCAGAAGAAACAGTAGGCGATGTGTCGTAGGTAACATTTGCGCAATAGTAACAAGAAATTAAATAATACGCAGGCAAAACAAAATAGTTTTTTACACATTTTAGTTATTGGCGTATCGCCCAAACTACATAGAATGGCGTCTGAATTGCAACGTTGATTGAATCCAGGGACATTATTTCTATGACCCATTTTTTATGAATATTTTTTATGTTATTTTCCTGTAATATTTTACGTTGTTTACGCGATCGCTGTTCATTAAAAATGAAGTTGAATTTTATGGATTGTTTTGCGTTTATTGTTTGATATCTGTTCCGCTGTTGCCCTACGGTTCTGGCGCCTGTGGTTACGTGTTGCGACTGGGACAAGATTGATGATCGGAAACGTTGAGCTTTAAATTCCGTGGTAAATCAGCGAAGAAATGAATATGAAATTATTTGTAACTTTTGTTTGCCACAAGAATGTTTTGAAGCTCTTGTTGCTTGTTTCCAGATTATTTTTGTTTAGGAAAACGGACTTTAAGAATTGCATTTACGGTTAGATTGGTAAATTTTCCGAGTCAGATAGCGATCAAAAGTCGAGAGTCGATCTGCGAGGGTGCACCGCACTGCAGGAGATATCCTATCTCCTGCACGGTGCACCCTCGCAGATCGACTGGCTCTCAACAACATTAATGTAGGTAGTATCTTCCGTTAAGTACTTGAGTCTCTTCCTGCTGATGTACGTAGTAATACTGTAGGTAATACTTCCAAACAGATCTAAATATAAAAGTAGCGTCGTCTCGACATAAAAAGTCTCAAACATTACTCTATCTCAAATTCCCGTGTCACCACGCAACTCTACAAGGTGGTACCTACTTATATGAAATAAGCCAGTTATATATAAACGGCAAGTTAACCAAATACGTCGGCGGGTGAACGACTCGCGTCTATTTCAGAAGTTAATAATTATATATACGGCAAAAGGAACGAGTTGTCTTTGCGTCCGCCGCACTTGTGGATAGGTTCAATATTGTGCTTACTGCTGGAGTGTTTTCGTAGCGGCCGAAGGGTTTAGACCAGGAGTTATAAGCAAAACGCGATGACTAACATGGGGTGTCGCCGCAAATTCCAAAAAAACTGGAAATAGATGAGTGTGGACCAGATGTCCTAGAGAATTCGAAGATATGTGACACTTACCGACCCGCATTGGGCCTGCGTGGTGGATTACGGTCTCATTGTAGCTGAGTCCCAGCAGTGGCAATATTATATGCTGATTATCGTTAAGAACATGGACGAGGCCATGGAGTCAGCCTTTAAAACGCCTGCCTTTAAAAATAGGTAATTATGGAAATAGATGGCAAACCGTTTCTGTACTGTAAGATCTTTAAATGGAAAGGAGGGTTTACCAATTTGCTTTCTGTCTGGGAATCGCAGACGACGCGATGCGTAAAGTGCGGGGGATCTAAGTCGATTCCTCTTTCTCTAAGCCGCGGTGGCTGTCTGTACCTCACAGGCAGGGAGAGATAAAAGAGACAAAATATCTAGCATTGTTCTGCAATCTGCATAGAACTTCAGAATATTTTGTGTAAGCTATTTAGACTGCCTAAACTAGTATAAGTACTAAGTAATCTTTTCCCTAACAGTGTATGACTTGTGTGCGTTTGGCGTAGCGTATCTGTAGTTACGTTAAGTCTTGATTTTTTTCCTTACAAAAGACGCAATAATCATCGTCTTTTTGAAAGTCAAAATGCCCTCAAACGCCCGCCCTTCATCACTTCCTAGTGTTTCATCTGGGGAGAACAAGTGACACAGCAAAATCCCCAGCAACACATCAATCTGTTAGCTTGACAGCTAGCTGTAGCAACATAAAATTGACGTATGTTGCAATATATACAAGGTGTTCTAAATTGAGCCGAACACTGACCGTTGACAACATTAAAAAAATACTATAATAAACGATTATGCTAGTAGGTATGGTGTGTGAGACAAAACAATACGAGATGTGTACGCACAGGGCAAGAGTGTTGGCGGAGACGTGGGCGCAATAATTAAGTACATTGTAAATTTTTATCGTTAAAACTATTCTTGTTTACAAGTACCGTCGTTGAGAAATTTCTGGGCTAGTTGTAATTTCTATGACCTGCTCAACACATTTTGTCACCAATATGCTTATATTACTATCAGCCTTATCCCTTCAGTTCAAGAATATAATTTCCAAGATCCAAATTACTCCACACTCTCTATTAAATCTAAAGTTTAAAACCTGGTCCAGGTTTAAAAAGTTTTTAAACCTGGACGGTATTGAAATATTTCCGGAAAATCATACGTCTCTTTGTCAGGCAGCATCCTGAACAAAATCCAAGTAAAGGCTAATCTTATCTTCTTCAAAGTATGTCTTTGTAGATTAGGTTTATGTCCATTTTACCACACAACACGACACGACAAGTTTAAGGCTCTACGAAAACTAATGCCTGAAATCAAACCTGGAAAATACAGACACTTAAAAAAAAAACAGCGAACACACATGGTGCTCTAGAAACTGATTGCGATGAGCAAAATGGTTTCGGAAAAGTCAAAGAAAACATCAAACTTAACTTTCAAAGCTGATATATCCACAAAACGCGTGTCCTAAAAAACACAAGCACATGAAAATCTAAACTCGTCTGGAAACAAAACAAGAACTTCTTCTTATCCGCCGGTTACATCCTATCTATTAACATTTCCTCACGACAAGTGCCATGAGGGGCCGCCATGACACCTCTATTTCGGGCCCGCTGCAATAACAGTACCGATGGTATTTTTATTACTCACTCCAGTTTATTTCAGTTACAATTTGACAAAATAAAAATAAGAAGGGCCCGCGTTGGCGGCGTAATGTGACACTCTGTTTTGAGTACATCGATGGTCCACTTCGCTGTGGAAATTGGGTAAGGGGAAAAAAGTGTCGTTGGATACTGTTGTAGATTTAAAACCAGTGGCCCTTTAATGAGAGTGCGTTCACCTCAAGTGGAGTAAATGCATGCGTTTTTGGAAACAGGAACGAGACGTTTCCGTGTTTCAGATTTTCTTTCATATGAAGTGGAAGATTTCAATTTTATTTTTGTTTACTTTTAAAGTGTAGCTGTTTATGTTCTGTTTTTGTTTTAAATAATGTTGTCTGCTGGAAAATGGATTATATATCATGTGGTGCGCGTGACTCTTATGCTCTATTTATCTGTATGTATCAATCTATTCTAGGATTTATAGAAGGGGATTATAGAGCTTGTCAAGTGAAGTCATATGCTAGCTAAACAATAAGTACCTATTTTAGTACTGGGTCCCCTTGCTTCTAAACATATACCCACCGAAATAAATAGAAAATGGAGTAGTTACTAAGAAGGTAACCTAACTTTAATCCATTGATGTCGTAGTAATACCTAAAATAGCTCTACCTGTTGATTTACTTTGACAAGATCGACACAATACTATAAAAATAAGTGTCAAAGCAAGTATCAGATAAAACCGATACAAATACCATTCAAAACAGATATCGTGCCGCATATCGCACCCCGACACACCGAACAAAAAGTTAAAGAATCTAGAGAATTTTACATAAAATTAACATTTATGAACGCAATAAAACGGCGAGCAGCACTAAACAGCCGACGGAGGCGCTTCCACGATACTTAGCGATACTATCGCTGAGATATAAACACGCCAACTTATAAATTTAACACCTGTCTGACTGTCAGAACTATTCTTTATTACCCGTACGTATCGCTGAAGCCACATGCCCCCGTAAGCTGAAAAACAGTAACTCAATAAACTCATGTTTCGGGGAAACGGAATAAGCAGATGAAACTGGATTTCTTTTGTAAAGTACAACTGAGATTTCCGAATTTTTCTTACTGTCTTTTTTTGACTGCTGTCCAAAGAGTCCATAGTACGCCGCAGCATGTCTCTTCAGAGATGGCGGGACGAGATGGACCAAACCGAAAGCCATTGGTTTATAATAGCCTTGATCGAAAGAACGTGGGGAGAGGCCTTTGCTCAGCAGTAGGATGATGGTGGCTAAAAGAATCAGTATCACTTCAAATTAAGATTCTGTTATTTTTATATTTATGATTGTGTTATTTTTATTCGGTTCTTGATAGCTAGACATCAGATGTGATGCGACGTCGAAGTGTCAAGAGCGTAACTCAAAACAAAACTATTATATTTAGATACCGCTTTTTATTTTACGAAGGCAGCATAGTCTTCATACATTACTACTTTGTGGCAGGCAAGAAAAGAAAATTTCAAATATTTGGATATACCGCTTTGTGACTTCTAAGCGAAGACATAGTCTTCATACATTGCCACTTTCGATAATGGTGGCGGGTAAAGTTGTAAAAGAAAGTCGGCAATGTTGCGGTCTGCGTCGCTTGGATCGCGGATCGCGTGGCCACCGGCGGCGCGCACGCAAGCGGTGTGACCGCAGAGGGAACTTATTTCCGCTAAATAATTGACAGTCATCAAGAGTTTCCAACAGTTTTCGTTATAGTGCGTAATGTTTCTATTTCTGATTGTTTAGGGGTCCTTGGAACAAAGTTTTGTTGTATTGTCATTAAGGGCTGTTATTGCAGTAACTTCTATTTCCGCTTTTGAGTATGTTCGTTAAACTAGACGTAACGTAGGGTTTTCCAGAAATGCTTTATCGAGGTAAAAATCAATGTCAGATACGTCGATCTACAATTTAAAGAAGCATCTTATGTTTTAGTTTAATTAAAATGACGGAAATCGTACAAGGCTCGGGTCCTGATATTTTTTAGCTTAAATTCCAAGTGCTACAACGGACTTGGGGATGAAACATTAATGCACTAACTGGAATGAGAGTCCCTTTCATCATCACCGAATAAGATCATTACAAATATTTGTACCTAATTAAAGTAGACTTATACAGGCTGTAACGGAAAGGGTATATACATCCTTAATGGTGTGCTACAGACCATCAAACTGAACAAGTTTCTCATCATAAAAAAAAATTGCATCAAAAAAAATATCAGCTGCCTATCAGTATAGGCAGTGCCTATACATTTGGGTCGAATAGGTATTGCAATTTTCTATGGGGCAGCAGATATTTTTTTTTGCTGCAAATTTTTTTTTATGATGAGAAACATGTTCAGTTAGATGGTCTGTAGCACACCCTTAAGGATGTATATACCCTTTCCGTTACAACCTGTAGATAGATTATTAGAATTCAAATATACTGAAGGCTCTAAAATCAATATCATAAGATTTCTAACATCATCATTCTTTACATTCCTAACAAGCCAAACACATTTGAACAAATAATGAGCTTATTAACCATTAAAACTAAGCCATAACATCACCATTACTACCTATATAACCTTAACTTAGAAGAAGTGATAGTCTTGTGATCGTGTTTATTTCACACAATCCGCATTTCCCTGAAATAAGTCGGGTAAGTATTGGGCGCACGCACTTGCAATAGACCTGTTTGGACTGTATAGTTACTGGAGCCAGTTGCTAGACTATAAAGAAATACTTAACTCTTTCGTCTATAATTTTTAACTCGCTGTTTGGTCATAAGGATCAGTGTCTTTTGCATTTATTGTACTAAGAGTGACGGAATTCTAATGAGCTTTGGTATTGTTTAGAGATAAATACTTTTGATTAATTTAAGTATTGTTCAATCCTACAAAAAATTCTTCATTTTTAACGACTGAAATTTTACGGTAGGTTCCCAATCTTGTAGGAAAAGCTTCCCAAAATTATATGAAAAATACAACAAAAAAAAATAACGGCGCCAACGTTTAACTCGCACACATTTCAACAATCAATCCCGTAACACATTAAAAAAATGAAATATTCAAAGAGAAAGCCCAATTAATCTTATGTTGCAAACTTATGAAAGAATTCTCCTGCGTCCCACATATTTAGAACACTTGGAATCGTGCATTTGTTTACTAAAGAATCGGATGAGTTGCCAACTGTTCTGTTACAGAGATGCGCAACAGTAAGATTAGATCGTCTACTTAATAATTGTATGGGAAAACAAGCGAAGTATTATTAGAAGGAAAAGAACGGAAATATATTTTTGTTTTGTCTGTTGTTATGTTTAAACCTATTTTGTTATTAGTTTTGGCTTGTTATAGGATCAGTTCTTTTTTTGCAAAGGTAAACTTAGTGTTAGTTTCAATTCGCGTGTCGATAGAAATGTCTTTAGATCAAGTCGTCGGCCAAAATCAAGCATTTTGTGACGCTCAGGATCAAATTATAGCTCAAGGTGAGCCTTACATTCAAGCCTCTCCAATAAAATAAATCGGACACAAATCAATGCTCCGGTCGGCTACTAAGAAATCCTATCGCTTTCATTCCATTTCTTTTCAAAAAACACACAAGCAATAACTACACTCTACCACTTACGTGCAAACGCAGCATAGTGCGTAGGTAAGCTGTGTACAAAGTTAGGCAATTAGGGCGTCACGCGAGGTAGCGATGTCGCCGCGTCGCGTTTGCACGTGTCAAGTAGACTTGTAGGGGATTTTTCATTAATCTTTATGGCATTTTCGACACTATATACAGTTAAAATAAGTGATTCTTTTGAATTTTGGTTGAGGAATCAAAACCTTTTTTGTGACTTGGTAGTTCCGTAAACAACTAGAGATAATATTAACTGGAACACAAGTTACGAGTACTTAGCTGTTTTGGTTTCGTGGAACAACAGAAGCGATTTTACTGAACGGACCTGACCTGAGACTGATGATGATGCCATCTAAACGGTTTCGGCACACACCGCAGCAACAACATTCGATGACTTTCTAGGGTTGTAGTCGAGAGCTTTCATGTCCTGCTCTTTCATGTGCTCTCAAGTGGCTAGCTTACCCAACTTTGGCCGAGAAACTCCGAGCACACAGCGGACATGTCTGTATACCGTTGACGATATTGCAGGAATGTACCTAGGATCTAGCTTTAAGGTCATCACGTTTTAATGCTAACTGCGACTTCTTCTCTCTTCAAAGGTATTGAACTGCACATGAAATCTCCACTCGGACCTCGTTCTGACGTAAGTGATGGCTAGTGGCATCACCTAAGGCATTAAAACTAAGAAAATAAAATTTCCTACATCTCACGATATTCGAATAAAAATAATTGTTCCGTCGAATGTTAACCCCTTAGGTGTCCATCATTACTTTCAATCATAACCATTATCCAGATAGTACATAAATTGGCAAACGTATATAAATTGCGGGTATCTTCTCTTATTTGTACCATCAGCAAACTATTAAAATTGGCGATGTTCAATCAATCAAGTTTTTGTTTTATAGTCCCAATTAACTGGCCAACGGTACTCGTACTAAAACTTACGTTAAATGAACAATGTTTTATTATTATTTTTTATAAATTGTTGTGGTAGTTTTCGCACCTTGCTTTGACTGCTTTCAAGGTACAGCGAACTTTCCGATAAGGAAATGGCTTATAAGTCTGTATTTCTACTTCTTATTTGTCAGAGATGTTTAAATGCTCTACAATAAAAAAGCTTTGGTCCTAAGAGAATACCTGGAAAACAATATTAGTTCGGATGGCTTTTCCGGAGCTGTTAAGAAGTTATTTTAGGATATCATAAATGAGGTTTTCTTTGTTATGGTCGTTAATATTATAAATAATAAAATAAAAATAAAGGTTTATTGCAGAAACTTTTACAGTAAACCTTACATAGGGACCTTCTTTTAAGTAAATTATTTACCTGTGCTAGGAGGCCCCGCTCTTCAATCACAAAGAAAAAAGTGGTAAAAGCGGTGTACAGAAATAAAATAAAATTTAAACAGAAGTTATAAGTAATATCAAAAATAAAAGTATTGGAAAAAAAAGTTAGTCACGTTTTATCACTGCATGACTAAAAGACAGACAAAGTATCTTATTTCGCCTACACAAAACAATCGTATTTAGCGAAATTTACACAATTAGTCTCGGTATTTTCGCGAAGTGCTGGCGCAATTCGCAAGAATAATGATATCAATCAGCAAAGCGTTAATGGCTCATACCCGTCAATAAAAATACGTTGGGTTCGATATCCAAGCCGTTAGAAAAGTTTTATTTTTTTCACTTATATTGTCAGTTGTAGTGTTTCGTACGTTCAGTTTAATGGGTTAAGGAATTGTTATAAAAAGTTGCGAAAACGTTGTGTTGATTGGCTTGTGTATCTTAATTGTATCGTTAATTGTTAAGTGATACATTAAACGTCTTATTCTTGGAGTGATGAGTTTCCTGTTGTTGATTACTTTATTTAGAATAACGGTTAGAATAGGTCAGGCAATATAATAGTACCTATAAGAATGAAGAATGTGATACTTTATGTTATACTCGTACTTAGATACAGTTTGATGTTTTTCAAACCAGTTTCTAGAAAATTGATCAGGTAAATAGGATAGGTGAGCATAACATTAAACTATTCAGGATGTGAAATATGAACATCTGTACAAATAAATATCACATTAAACTCAGTACGATTGATGTATATGCAAATTGACAAAATGTGGATGACCACTATCTCTGCCTAATCTTTGAGCGAGTACAAGCGAGATATTAACATATGCAAAAGAACTCACCATAAACTACTCTTGAACAAAATACCAAACTTTTTAGTTTCAACAGCTAGAAAAACTGTATCATGTCTTGAAGCAGTCCATAATAAAGTCTTACCTACAAAACTTCGATGCTTATGTCAAGAGTTTATATCCTCAAACACGACGATTTTTATATAAGTACTAATACATGAAGACTTTACCACGAAATAAAGTTTATTTTTAGCTGAAAATAAAGTCGTTCGCAGTAACGAGACACTAAAGTCACTACACATAATTTAGAGTAATTTTTATAGCACGAGTTATAAAGAACGTGTGTACCGATCTATAAATACTGCGTTTGCGCACATTTCTTGTAATTCAAACATTTGTCACATTTTTATTCACTTACGCGGTACGCTACACGGTGTGGAACGATACAGAAGGTTCAACTGATCATCATCTGCTTAGCCTTCTTCCAAACTATCTTGGAGTCGAGTGTCTCGGCTTCCAGTCTAACCGGATGCAGCTGAGTACCAGTATTTTACATGAAGCGCCTATCTTGACCTCCTCAACCAAGTAACTGGGTAATACGATACCCCTTGGCAAGACTTGATGTCAGACTTTTGGTTTCTTTTTCAAAGATCTACAAATGACACCCGGGACCAACGGCTTAACGTGCTTTCCCAGGTACGGAGGAAACTCGGTATGTAAGTATGGTCACCCATCTACGGACCAACGTCGTCAAGCATGGCTTAGCCTTAAAGATCGACCCGTGCGGCTGTTATTTAGCCACGAGCTCCTCGAAGATTCAACTGATGATAAGTACAAAATGTACACACGGCAACACATCAAGTGATACATTTCCAATATAACATGATCTCGCTTTGTACAGATTTCCGAACTATGAGAGATCTGCATAAACTGGTTTTGTATAACTTGATTGAACCCCGTGCGAACTGCAGAATACTGGCTACTTTTAAATTAATTTGTATCATTTTAAGTGGTGAAACTATTATGAAACAGATGTCCTATTTTTCTCGATTTTAGGGTTAAAAAAGTTTCAAAGTCTTGTATTGTTAGAGGCTTGTATAATTGTCTATAGGCTGGAATGTCAGTCCAGCTAGCAACATTACTATTTTCAAGTTTACATTTTCGTTAGAATTTCTATTCTTGTATAGTCAAATAGGCTTGCCAAAAATCTATAATTTTTAATTAACAAATTTTAATTTGTGAATCCCACACAATTTCATATCTATCCTGCCGTAGTCCAAAAGTGCGCCTTCTGAGCCTGGACCACAGTAGTTAAATTACTATCGCCAACATAAAAGAAAGAAAATGCTTTCAGTCAGTTTTGAACCTAAGTCTACTAAAAGCATGGTGGACTTTTGATCGTAGCATGACATACCATAGGACTTGCAAGAGTACAGGGGCGTAACCATGACGTCTTAAAGCAGGATTGTTTTAATGTCACTCCAGTGTGGGATAGAGACAGAGCTATAGAAGACGTCAGCGCCATCTCTTTTCCACTCTGGAATATGATAAACAATACTGTGTCAGCGAAAAGACTGCCGTTGTAACCATGAAATTAGCATTTTTGTAAGCTAGTTATGTTTTATTTTTGGTGTACAATAAAGCTTTATTCTTTTCTATTCTACTGCTTTAAGACGTCATGGAAAGGACGCCATTGTGAGTGTGGGCCTTCTGATACTCCCTCTGTTTACAAATCTAAGAGCAGCGCCCGCGCACATGGTACCCGCCATTATTAAAATTTGTTATGATTAACCGCGAAGACGAATATTATTGCGTTCACAAGACGTGTTATTGGTATTATTGGATTATAATTCTTTCGTGATTTGAGGTAATTTTGCAGTGTGGCGTATGGCGATAATGTAATAATGGTGGAGATTGAAAAATGTGGATTTCTAACTACTTTTAAAACATATTAGAACAAGTTCTACCTAATGAACTGAAGAACTTCTGTACTTTACTTCTAAAGTTATCCTTACCTAAATGAAGATTTGCCTTAAAGGACCAAAGCGAAGAATATTTGGTTCTCTCCATTGATTATTTAGAATGCTTAAATAATAAAATATTAGGATCCTTTAGCTAAGATAAATCGAATACCAGAATTTTCCTGTAACGTTACGTATGGAGCTAGGAGCTAAGGAGGTGTCTGATGAGATGATAAGTAATAGAGAAGTATGGAAGAACAAGACATGCTGCGCCGACCTCAAATAAATTGCGATAAGGGCTGGAGATGATAATAAAGAGATTTTTCTGTGACTACTAGAGACAACTGGGGAATACAATCTCGAGGGTTCTTGAGATTTCACCCGACGAAAAATGATCTGCAAAACGTATAAGCACGGTGCGTTAAACGCATCACGCACACTAAAGAACTAAATATTATTATTTTAAAAATGCTTCCCAATAAGAATGGTAGACGTGGCAATCGTGTGCTCTCGAAATTACGAACGAGATTTTCTTAAGCGAGTTTGAAATCTCGAAACATGGCTCGAGATATTGCGAGTTCCCAGAGTGACAACACATCCATAATTATCGCCAAATGCACAAGAGTTATCACTTTCCTTTTCCTCTCAAACTAACACATAAAATCACTCCACCGACATAAGGAAGTCATCTTGCAGAGAAGACAGCACTTTGCTGCGTCAAAACAAACATTTTATTTTTACAATTACGTAGGTACATAGACGGGCTATTTCGGTGGGTACCTCGTAATCTGCCTGCCCCCGCGCTGATCACGTAGCGTGGTGGTGTGGGATTATTTTTCAGGTGATTTTATTAATAGGAATGTATTGGTATCATTTATCTTACGTCATTGCGGGATCGGTAATTGGTCAACCAAGTGCGATGGTAATGGCAATAATTTTGTTAGAAATTTAGGAGTATTCATCCGCAAGATTATGATGCCTAATCAGCAGCCGCCGTATAAACATAAACGCTATGGTACCTAACTATCTCCTGTCTTGCCATAAAGAATACCTATTGTGCAAGGCAGAAAAGAGGAAATAACAGATTTCTAAATCTAACTTGTGCTTTACATCGAATACTATTAGGAATCAAGCTTTGCTGAAGTGAAGTATGATAGAAGATAGTAATTTACATAATTTAAACTAATATACAGGTGTCTTCCATATGGATAAGGCAAACGAGATATTGCAAGTGGAACAACATAAACATACACAAAATTATTCTCGAAATCTAAACTAACTAAATTACTAAACATATACCAAGTACAAAAGTATAACCAAGAACGCAAAGCACAAACGAAAGCATCTCTTACGCATCCCTATTACATAACTGCCATTAATAAATTCTCAATAAAAGTAATTTTTACTCTAAAAACGAGGCGCCAGAACTAAATCAAAGGAACTCAGTGTTGTCCAATCGAGAGCCGAGTGTATATCGCTCAGCGGCCGGTGAATAATGCTAGAGACCAGATTAAACTTACAGAGACATTATAAAAATACTTTAATGCTGGTTGGCGAAGGGCTCCGGTAGAGGCGGCAGTGTTTGTCATGAATCGGTGGTAAGTACTTGGCCCAGGATCAAGTTTCAATTCGTTGTTACGCTAGAGGGTAACAATATTCAGTATTGCAATTATTGGTAGGGTTCACATAATTTTAAGTTACGATGAACTTGCAAAGTAATCAAGCTGAAGTAGCAGTAGGCTGGCCATGTCGGTCGAAAGACCAATGGCTAATGGTGCAAACGATTCGAGGAGCGTAGGACACCACCCAGCTAGATAAACTTGTTGCAGTTTAGGAGAAGCCTCTGTCCAGCAGTGAACAGCGATAGGCTGAGTAGTGGTTTGAGAATTTAAATAGGGCCAAATACGGTAACCGGTGATTTTTTTGGTCTTTATATACGCAAACTATCTCATCTACACCCTAAACTATTCTTCTTGGCTCTACGTCTAGGCGAGTGCATCCCACCCACACGTTTCTGTATTATTTCGGTTGGCGACGCCGCGTTGCCACACCGCCGTGAAATATGTACCCGCGGTCTACTTGTCCGACAGTTCCGATGTATTACTACCAAAGATCGAAGAAATTTTACTTAAACAAGAGAATATGGCATTTGAGATGCAGTATTTTCCAAACAAACACAGATATATCACGGGAACTGCATAAGAGTGGATCATTTTCTGATATTTGAGAGTTTTGACAATAGACCATAGAAAACCATACCGTGAAAATCCCCATCTCACCAGTGGACGAAACGGACGGAAGAATAGAACTTCTATAAAGCTTTGTCTACCAAAGAACTTGTCAATTAGAACAACCTGTGTAAGACCATGCAAAATAATTATGAAATACCTACCACAAAAACAAAAAACATCTACAAAGTATTCTGTAGCAGAGATTGTAATTCTCAAAGATATTGGCCAATAGTCAATACACCCAAGTTTCACCAGTTACGTTTTTAGGTTCCTTGTAGGTAAAAAAACCTATCCAAATCATTAGCTGGGCTGGGCATTATCGTGCTGATGGCAATCTAAATTGGTTCAGTCGAAACTCGAAAATCTCGAAAATCGAACGAGTCTGGCATTTGGGTTGTTACTGAGAACTTTTCTCTTTGTTCATATCTTAATGCTATCGATAACACATCTCCCTAACTTCTGTACTCCTAGTACTCGCATTGCTGGTCAGTTAGAATTTATAAAAATTATACCGCCATTATGAGTGTAGTTTCTGGATTTACGGGTTCCTGTTACCTTGGTAATGTCAACGATAAATCGAGGGGATTCCGTATGCAAAGTACTCCATAGTATTTACCAGTACATGCGTTGTGGATGTCGGTATTAATCTTGGGGATTATGTCGATGGCAGGCAGAGGTGTGGGTAAAGATAGTGTATTGGTTAAAGAATCTGTAGATATTGTCGTTGAGCTGAATGAAAAAATATAGTTCTATATTCAAAGTATTCTTGAAGTGGCTGCCGCACAACTGATTGGTAGAAGCTGGATTTGAGTAGCTATAGTAGTTATCATTCAGCTTGTTGAAAATGAGATAAAAAAATTGGGGTGCGCTCCTAGAATTTTTACATACGCCTGAGGCTCAAGTTAATTACCCTTTGGTTAAAACTGTCGCCATTAATTCTACGCAAATAGGCAAATTTTCACCTTTTAAATTTTACAGGCATTTACGGAAATAGACAAACTTAAGAGTACAAAATAATCTTACACTCTGAAGATAATGATGGACAAAACTTGAAAGATTATTCGATTGAATGCATTTTCATCGCAAAGAAAGAAAGGAAGAAGTCAAAAGCCTTTTATTTCTTTAACACCATGTCAATTCGCCCGATATTAAAGAAACTAAAATTGGTACGGTTTACCGGGTCATGAATATATATCAATGTCATCCGGGATTTAAATGTGCAATAAAATTGATTTAGACTCCTTTGGTACAGTTTTCTCTGACTAGATATATTATTACGAAAGGATTCATGTTATTCCATATTTGGCAGGAAATCTAGAAAAAGCTTTGTGCTTTTTAGTACCAACCTACCAAAGCCAAACAATTAAATAATTATCTACGTTTTTTTGTAGAAAACCACGTATCCGCATAAGAAGACAAGTTCTACCACTTATACGAGTATGAACAAGCCTTAAAACTAGTAAAAGTTTTAAAGCACTGAAAGTCAACCCCCAGAAAGTTGTTTCAAACTCGTTCATAATTTTTATTAACTTTTGTTTTAACACAATTACGTTATAAAAATTGAGGATCTCGTGGCTAAATAATTACACCCACACGAGTCGATCTTTAAGGTTAAGCCGTGTAGTCAGAAGTCAATAAGTCTGACATTCAGTCTTACCAGGGGGTATCGTATTACCCGGTTATTGGGTTGTGGAGGTCAGATATACACTCGCTTCTTGTAAAATACTGGTACTTAGCTGCTTCTAGTTAGACTGCCAAAATCCGAACCCAAGTTAGTTTGAGAAAGGCTAGGCAGATAATGACGTTATAAAAATGACCCTTTTTTATTTGGGATGGGTTTGCTCTTGACTCTAGTCTAGGTCAGAGATGACAGAGACAAAGTCGACGATGGTACGAGCTTACCCAGAAGAAGCCTGTTCACTCTAATTTTGAAGTGAATAGAGTTGTAAGCGTTCGGAAACACAAACACAGGCAGAGAATTCCACTCCTTTCAATCTATTCATACAACAAAAGCCAACATCAATAATTCAAAATCACTCCATTCATCTAATAAACTCACAGCTGAGCAGAGACCACATTAAAAAAGGACATGCCTATCCAAAAATTACTCATATCTACCATCGCCATATAAAAGCAAAAAAATAAAAAAAAAACAACGCAAACGCCACGTGCTCCTGCGACGGAAACGTATATGTCCCCCCCTCCCCTCGAACTCTCCACTCCTCTTACCCCGCAAGTACATCGCTTCCCTCCCCCCTCCCATCCGGCAGTAGTAGCAGCTATTTCTAGTAGCAGAGACACTTCACTTGTACTTTACTGAATATCTCGATGTGACTTTTCATGGTGTAGAGTTAGGAATGTGTTAGAGCGAGCAGACGTAAACAAAATAATGAAAAAAAAAACAACAACATAATTATTTTAAATGTTTGTAAAGGTTAATGCAGTTGAAAGTCTCTTCTGAAAGCGTAGAACTTCAAAGCCAACAAACAAAACAGCCAGAAAAAGCACCAGAACATTTGTTCAAATATTGTCGTAAACATACTCATTCTTTATTAAGAAGGATTTAGTTCCAAAACTCTGGAGGCTTCAGTGATCAGTCGCAAAACGTATACGAACCACCTTCGTTTAAATCTTCCTTGACAACAGTGTTGAATAAATGAATGAGAGCAAAAGCCTTTTTCAGCAGAACTTTCCTGCTGTATTCCTCCTATTTCCAACTATGCTGGAAACGGCTTCCACTCGAACTGGTTGCAACAGAATACCAGTATTTATGGAACGGAAGCTATATTGATTACTTGATTACTATCCAGAACGAATGTCAAAGATCTACAAATGACGGCAGGGATAATTATACGAAATATGCCCCTTATGGCTGGAGAACTTACACTCAAGACACCCACAGAATAGTCTGGTTAAACAGAAGCGAAGCCTCATAGGTTGACCTGCGAGATGCCATTAAAAAAAAACGGACCAATTATGTTCATACCTATTTCTAGATAAATAAATAAATCTGCCGAGTCTACTCCTTCTGGAACCTATACCGTCGGCATGCCCGCATCCGGACGGCGCGCGTCGTAAGAAAACAACGTCGCACGCGCACCTACCGCGACTGACTCATGTCCATCGGTTTTAGCTTCATGTTCGTATTAATTGTGGGTTTGATTCCATTTGTTTTATTTTACATGTTGAGTTTTATTTACTTTTTAAATATTTTTAGGGTATTCGGCTAAGCGCGGATTCGCTGAACGGGGAAGAGTGGTGCCATGAGGATATTTAAATGGGAAACGTAATTAAATGTCAGGGAACTTACTAGCTCTTTAAATGGTAAATATGAATGTGGAAGAAAATGTAAGGATGACAGTATGTAACGTGCCTGCTCTAGATCTCGATCTCTGATGGAAAGCGATGGACGAGTTCTACGCAGGAACATGCGTGCCTAGAAAATACCTGCTCATTCTTGCTTTGAAGGGCAATGCATTAAAGATGGGCGCAGCACAGATGCTTGCAGATAATCCCACGGTGTTTTTAAATCCAGTTAAAATATAGAGATGTTTTTAGGATGGGTTGGTCCTTTGAATTGTTTTGCCACATAACAAAAAAATAAAGGCCTAAGCATCGTGGATGACGATCATGGTTGTATTGATTGCACTGTTGTGGCGTGATGCGCTGCGGTGCGGTGTGGAGTCGTTGCCGGTGATGTAATACGGCGGCGCTAGCGGTGTATCAAAGTTCATGTACCCAAGGGAAAAAGGCTTTAAAAGCATACCTATCGCTTCTTAAGATTTCATAACTTACCTAGAACTAACACTCTTCGCAAGTCTTCTTCTTCGCTTTTTGTAATCAAATTGGCTGTAACAAAAATTCTGCTCCCTCGACGGTATTGGTGGTGGTGGTGGCTTCGAAGAGTTCGCTTAAAGTGACGGTGGAATTAAACATCTTTGCAAGTGACAGTTTGCAGCATAATTCATGAAACTTTTTCTTTATTTTGGTCCTTGGAGACAAGACCTTTAAACCCAGAATGACAAAGCAGAAAAAAGTAAGAACAATTATTATGATGATTGATTACTTAAGCTAACATGACGTCACACAATGACGCCTACAGTCATACAAACATGCAAATATTTCCGAGAGGTAATTTCACCTTCGCACCTCTATTGACAATCGCAATAAGAGGTAATAATGACAAATATCTATGTACTCACGCCATGGAGTAAGAGAAAATGGATTGCTAACTTGCGGGTGGACGATGAGTGTGGTGTGCTACGTCACTTCAAAGTGAAAGTAATCCGGTGACTATCAAGACCTCGACAACTACCTACTTGACTTCTACTTCTCCACTACAGCAGTCGTAGAATTGACAGGAACAACTATTTTCTAAAGCTGATTTCAAACTGATTACCGGCCAGAGTGGTGCCAATTTATCCTTTCAGCTTTCAATGACAAATTCAGATAAGAATTTAATATAAATCAATATAAAAATTCATTCAAATTAGACTAAGAAAAAACACCTCTGTACTTCAAATCATATAAGACAGTTCCTAAAAATGCCCTTCACGACCTAAAACAATTTTTGAAAACTTTTTAGGAGCTAACCTAAAACTCATGTTAACACTCCATTAATAAAACTTTAAAGATATTACTCATACCTTAACCACGCCAATTGCGATGAGTAATATGATCCGGATGCAATGAAACATTATTTTAGAGAAATCTTGCTAGATTCCAATGACTAATTGTTTGAGATATAATTGCGATACGCCAAAGGTCGTGGTTGGGAACTTTTAAGCATTTGAAGTTTTTTATAGTGAAGGAATTTGAGTAAATATTTTGATGGGGCCACTTATGTTTGATGCGATCTTTATCCGTTTGTATTAATAAGAAGATTTTTGAAGAGTACGCCGATATTTTTAATGTGTTGGTTTGAGAATTTAATATTGTAAATGTGACCACATAAAATCGTGGTGTGATATCGTCGTGGTACTGCAGAGTTATCGTCTTGTATAGGCTTCTGCCCTTTACAAACTTATTTGGAGCCGGCACAGAATGTTTTCTTCTTTCATACATTTCTATTAATCGTCATATCTGTATTTCAATATAATAAGAGTAAATACTTATTTAAAATATCTTCTAAGTAATAGTTAAAAAGAAAGAAATAAATAAAAGAAGAAAATAATACGATGAAGTTACATCAATATTCGATTTCAAATATGACTCCTCGTATTAGAAACTTATTCGTATTATTCACGTGTTATATTAATTTAACACATACCTAAGCTGGATGACTGTACATATGTCTTAGTAAACGAATCATTTAGTTACTTTTAAATACAGGAAATTACTCGACAATGAGTATACGACAGCTTTTTGATGTTTAAATTTGGCATTTACTAGAATTTTACTAAGGACGATGACTACATGTTAATTTGTTCAAGGCATTTCAATGTGTGAATGTTAAAATTTTGCGTATGTTAACGTCTGAACAGCTTTTTTTGCCCAGCTGACTGGTAGACTGGAAGCCGACCCCGAAAAGGCCAGCTTCCAGCCCAACTGGATTCTGCTGAATACCAGTATTAATAATATTTACACGGAATACCTATCTGACCTCTACAACCCAGTAACTGCGTTACAGAGAAGACAGGTTCTCAAACTTACGTGCTTCTGACAGATAAGACTTACTGCTTAGCGTGCTTACCGAAGCACGGGGAGGCGTCTGTCTCCCATCCACGGGCCGATCTTCGTCAGTAATGCTTTACCATGATGACAGATCGGTGCGGCTGTAATTATTTAGCCACGAGCCCCTCAAAGATTTGCAAATGTGTCTACAGATTTTGAGTATCATGTTATACAAATAGTTAAGCTTTTAAAAATTAGAATCATTTTACGCTATTAACAATTTATAGTTATTGCATTAAGTTTTAATTTATTTTTATTATGTTTTACGTCCAGGAATACGAAAAACATGAGGTTTACGAGCTGTTTATGTATATCTTACGTAAGAAAGTAGTAAAAGTCTACTAGAGGGGAAAATGGGTCATTAATGCGGTGGACGACGCTAACCACGGATACTTTACACGAGTGGGTACGTGTGTCTGCCATTTTAAATATGGATAGTGAAATATTGTTTATTTATTTATTTTATTCATTAACACTTACATTTGTTTTTACAGGTAAGACCCAAGCTAACAAAAGTAGTCATAAATTAGCAATTGTCCAGTCCCAAGTAACGGGTCTGGATAGAAGCACAAGTTACACAGTGGACAACATACTAAGTGTCACCCTCTGGAATTCCGCCAAAGAGCATGAAAATATGTCCAAACGCCGAGAGACACTATTGAGTACTCTTACTGCATGAATCAAAGGTGAAAACTTTAATAAATTCGTACGGGTTGCCGGAACTTTAAAAAGCCCCTCCCTCGGTCCTAACCGTAGCCTCCTGTCTGGAACGAGCAATGCCAAAGATTCCAATATTTGTGGATTATTAAGCATACCACGAAAACCCATAAAAACATATTTTACCCGAGCGAGGTTGCGCCTTACTTCCAACTTATAGTACCCAACCATCCCTATAACAAAGAGAGTTGGATACATAAGTGGATAGAAAGGGTAGACACCAAACTGCTTCCAGTACAGGTATCGGGTAAATTTGTTCTGCATTTTTTCCAGCATCTGGAATCTTCTTGTTTTGCATCCTCGTCAAAATTCAGGAGGTTGTCACAAGAGACATAAATAATCAATTTAAATTACGGTACCTAGTAAATTATGTATTAATAAACGCTGATTTTTTTGGTTGTTTAAGTTTGTCAGTATTTCTGAATAACGAGGTTTCAAAATTCAAAATCACGGGTGGTTCACACTTTCCGATTTCCGAAATAAAAAGAATAATAATTACCTACCCATTTTATGATTAATTCGGGACGAGAATCATTAGCATAGCCACCTCCTTAAATTGGACGAGGATGAAGAACAAACACCTTGTATAATAGCATATTTTTAGTTCTCCTGGCGCCTTTGATACGGGATTATTTTAGTCGAGGCATCTAACATTGTATTTGATACCTACATTGATTATTCAGGGTTCATATTGTATTTTACCATGTTACTTTTGAATTAAGTTGGTTTTTATTAAAATTAAGAAAAAAAATCCGACCAAAAACTGAAGAAAATTGCATGCAAGTTTTAGCGCCAACAAGAACCAGAATTTATTTTAAAAAAATCTACCTATGTATCTATATTAATAACATTTAAAACACTGCAACTATAAATGATTTATTTAAATAATTAAATTAAAATCAAAAACTACAAAAATAATTGGCCATAATTATTACAAACTACATTTTATAGTTTCAATAATTTAAATATTTAAAAAGCTAATTAAGGTAATAATTTTAATACAGGTTTCACAGCTAATTATTGGAAATAATTTACCTTCGATAATGTTTATGGCTGTACTGAATAACTACGGTAGTTAAAACATGTTGGTTCATTAATGTTGAACTATAGGTTAAGCAATCGACTCGGCTTATCAGTTAACTGAGATCGGTATTTGATCTTCTTTATCTTAACGTTTTCTCGATCTATGGATAACTTGGTTTTATTTTAAGAGTTAACTCATTAAAATAAACGCGTACCGCGAGTGCTGGTTCGAGGAGGCACGGGAAAAGAGCTCGAGGAAGGAATTGGGGGAGGCTTTTGCCCAGCAGTGGGATAGTAAAAGCTATTAAAAAAAACCTCATTAAAATCAATACTATTTTGTTTGAGTGTTTTAGGTTGTTGCAAGTTTAGGTTTTTTTATTTTTTAATTATTAGATTTATTTATAGTTATTTACAGAAATAAAATAAATGCTTTTTAGCATTTAAGTATCAGTTATGTGTTAAAATTTGGCTACAACAGATTTTTTATCCATAATTTTAAAAGGTGGTCTACTAATTTATTAAAGGCTAGGCAACTTTATTCAATTTCATTTTAAAACAAATCATCTGAATTTCACTTAACCCCGACAAGTAATAAATCAATAATACCTACTTATTAAATGATTAATAAAAATACAACACGAAAAATTGCTTAAATAATTCACTTTAAATATTTTTATTACTGACATATGAGAAGATAAAAATTGTGATATTTCAATATTTATTAATCATTTCAATATTTAAACTACTTTCTAAAAGTTGATAGGCCTAGTAGGTCAAAACAATATTGTTGACAAAAAGATCGGCAAATCACATCACCATTGACGTAGATATTCATTTTATTAGCTAGTTTGATGATAGGGATGCATTAAAGTATCGATAGTTTCGACCAATTAGGATCGCAAGAAAGCTATATAATCCTAGGAATCGAATGGTTTCGATCCGATTCTGCAAATATCGAATCGTATCGTTCTCAGGACTAGTTTTGTTTCTATCTTGATAGTGTATTCATTTAAATTAATAGATTTGGTACGATACCATCAATTAATTCCGATATCGGTATATTTATTTCGGACTTAGCAAAATATCGGAGTATCGCATCATGTTGTATCGATACTTTACATAAAGTATCGGATCGGATCGTACATCACTATTTTGAAGCTATTCATTGGTGGCTTCGTGGGACAACTATGGCCTGGTTTTGACAATTTCACTAATTAATATTAAAACTGCGTATTAGCGAAATAATCACCGATAGTTTGGTTACCGCCCGCCGCGTTTCAAATACTCCACTCAAGTTGTTTTAATTAAAATATATTAACACGGGCGAGCGTGCCGCCCGATCTGTCACAGGCTAGATAAATCAGTAAGTTAATTTCCTGATAAAGTAAAGTATCCGAATCCTTACCACCAATCAATACGATCCTTGATAAACCCAAATACTTATAATCCTTCTAGGCAAGTGTGCTCTACCAACTTTTTTTACGGATGGGAAATCATCAAATGACCCCTCCTGCTGCGGGCGGAGGGAAAGGGAGTGTCAGACTTGTACTGACTAAAAGCCATCCATGTTCCTTCTTAGCCCTTTGTGTTCCAGGGCCACGGTATCTCTTTCGAACAATCCATGGATGGATTTTAGTCGGTACAAGTCTGACACTCCCTTCCGCTCCACCCAGAGCGGGTGATTTGATGACTTCCCATACAAAAACAAAAAAAAAAAACAGGCGAGGTGCGGTCAAACAGGCCTATGTAGAAAAAAAACAAATAAGTAAATGTGTAACTAGAAAAAGGAATTCACAGAATATTCGGATTGACTGTGTTAAAAACTCCGATGTAGTCTTAATTAATATTGTTGGTGAAATAATTTTCTCTTTCTCGCGTCTTGAAATCATGGTGTTTGAATTGTGTAAGGTCCTACCGGTTTATTTTATTTATATTTATCTTATTCATTTAAATTTATAGTTTCTGTTACACAGAAAGTGTCCATAAAACTTTTTTATCGATATTAAAAGCAAAAACCAAGCTGTAAAAACTTCAAATACTTCATTTGCTACAATACATCGCGGACAGCACAGACTTGTCTTACTGCCTCTCGACTGTGTCATATGTAAACAAACCGACATCACATAACAGTATCGTACTGCACAGAATCAACAGATCTAATCATTATGACGAAATTCTACTCTGGTATAGCAGATATTTAAGCATGTGTTTAGGGAAACTAGGGGAAAACAGATGCCTTTACACGACCTTGGGTATAGTCGGGCAGTGGATGATGATTTTGTAATTTTTTATTCATTTTATTTTCATTAAATGTTTTGTAAATATTTGTGATGCTTTTTATTTTTTGTTTATTATTTTTGTATGCACATCATATCCCTTTTTTTACTTTTCTATACATGTCCTATTCCAATATCCAATCACGGATGATGGTTTTTAATAACAATCGAGACTCAAAGGACCAGAACCTTTCAGCCGGGAAAATACTATTTTTAATTACTATAGTTTCACTTTTTTTTTCTTTTCGTTTGGGCTACCAGGTATTGATAAAAAAAGAGTTATCTGTAGCATTATCACAGGTTAAAAAAAAAAAACAAAGTTGGTCGCAATTCCGAACAATTTCTACACAAATATCGAAATATTTTTGTTGATATTTTTACACAAATAGGGTGAGAAGATATTTGTTTTTATCAATTAATTAAGTGTATGGTATATCCATCGGTTATCTCTTCTTTGATCTGTCGCAATATATTAATATTTAATTAATAATTCGCTACTAGGTTGACAAACCTTTCTAATTAAGGTGGACAGTCCTATGATAACAACGTATACAAGTTTTTATTTAACAGCTTATGGGCCATAAATTTCACTTTTATGAACACTTTTATTGGACCAAAACTGCGTGAAAACGGTACAGATACCTCCTAATTAATTTATGAAACAAATAAACCGTGTGATTTACGCGATTATGTTAAAAGCGTTATATTTAGAATAGATAGTTTTTACTGTTCGTTCTGTACAACGATTGGTCTGGTTTTATTAGCTGATTGTGCTGTAGAGCAGACAGAGATTAATTTCGTGATTTTTTTATAAACCGAATTCTAAAAGTAGGGAGTTATTTTGCATTTTTTTTTTAATCTTATTTTTTGAACTACTTATTTTGCTTTTATTTTTGAAGAGGCTATATCCCACAGAATTATGCTTTTTAATAATCGGTACTTAGGTATTATTTAATATTATGTGACTAAATCCTTTGTATTAAATGCTTCATACAATGTCATTACGTCAAAGTACCTCATCAAATAATTTAGCTAAATTTATTAATTTACTTACGACTAAACTACCACTATTCACCAATATCTAATAAGGAAATGACTACTATTACTACATTTTTTCTTCTATGTACTACACAAAATATCTATGTAAGTATTAACATAACATAAATACGGCCCGGCACTAGCTTTTTCTATATACTTACTTCCGACTAAAAATATGTACATTAAATGATACAAAACTTAATTTTATAAGTACATCGAACACTCATACATTGACATACAGCAAATTAGCATACACAGCAATGATGATAATGAATGGCATCTATGACCATGCAACACAGCCCGCCCCGAAAATAATACACAAACCAAAAAGTACACAGAAGAACAAAAAAAAAACAACACAAAAAAAAACGAAAAAAAAAACGCAGGATATTATTTGTTTCTGGTCAAGCAATGACAATGAATGATGCCAATGTTCGATTTTTGAAATACTCACCTTTGACGAAAAAAGCGTCAATGTTGGCGATGACTCCTGTGAAAGAAACAATAAATATCCTGCTTTAATAGCCCAATTTTCTTTTTTTATGAAAGTATAAAACAAAAAAACGTAAATAATTAAATACAAAAAACAGGTTTCAGAAAGGAAGTATTAATTACTAAGCTTAAAAAGATTATTCTAGTTAAAATTAAAACTATTCTTTTCACTATGTTCTTTCGCACTGACTTTAATACTCAACTTTTTTTTTTTTTCTTTTACTTAGCCGACTCTGTCCCACTCCTGTTAAAGGCCATCCTCCACTCTTTCCATTTCTGGTGACAATATCATCTAAACTAAAATAATCAAACCTCCTAAATATTTCAGGTGATCTAACACATTTATTCATGTAGCAGTAGAAAAAAAAATCCTATTAGAACTCAAAGGTACCAATCAGATTTTTGGTTGCCAAAAAATTTCATTGAGATGGTTGAGATTCTTTTTTTTCAACAATATTGATCTGGTGTATTCCAATTTTACTCACAGCTTATCATAGGCCTCAGTTTTCTACTCTAACTTTTGTATACAGGATATTTGCATAAGATTCTGTAGGTTTCTTAAACTGTGATTAAGAAGCTGACGACATAACATCGCCAAGTTACACAAATATTAATACGTAGGTACCCTAAGTATAAGTAAAGACCCTGTACTTTACGTATGACTCACATATTTGCTCATATTATTTCTAAGAAGAAAGTTTCAGAAATTACAGACACCGCCAGGAGGAAAAATCCTTACAAACACGTCATCATTCGGTTCCCAGTACTGAAAGCCTTTTTATTCCTTGTCTTATAATAAGATGGTCCAATTCGTGAGAAAAATTCACAAGACATTTAAACATAAGTTGAAACCGAACTTTTTGGTGACGAACGGCTGCGTTTAAATTTAAAGAATAAAGGAGACTTCTTTATCTATGATCGTTCTGTATTCGAATCTTTGCCGCCATTTTTTTGCAACGCGCCAATTGTATTTTTTATTGACAGCATTGAATGATAGATTAACTCGGATAATAAAATGTAATTGCAATATTTATTACTGATCGTTGTGATTTTTTACAAGAAGAAACACCTGAGCAAATTACAAGTATAACAAAATATGATTACAAGGTTTTATCCTTACGTCAAAAAAATGGACACATATATAGTAAACAAATCTTATTGCACGTCTTGAATAAAAAACTAGACGTAATTATACCAGAAACGAATGTTAAACGTTAATATTTATTACTCCAATACCTATTAAACGTAGTACAATAGTCGACAAAAAAAACAGCAAAAACAATGGCCGACACTTGGGAATCGCATGCGCAAGGCATTGAACAAAAAAAGTAAAACCGACTCTTTCCTAAATTATCCTGTCACGTTCGCCTATAAAATGCAATTGGTTGAAAAAACCGAAATCGGGACTCGTTAGAATAAGATGTGTTCACACTTGGTGGAATTTTTATGGATTGCATCAGAGGGTATCGCGTTGTAAGATTCTTATAAGAAAGGTGATGGTCAAAGAAAATGCATGTATTATAAATAAGATTTAAGAGAAAAGTTGCCATTTCAAGTTGTTTTTCTTTAAAAAAAATACGCTCTTATTGGAAGACATCACTATGAACATCAAACCAATACGAAGATGCATTGATCGAACGAGGCTTAAAAAATAAACTTTCATTTCAACAAACCGCATCAAATTCCGATCAATAAATCAAACCTAAATCGATACTTTTACATTATCGAATCGATATACCAAAAAAGAAATCTGATACCTAGATTAAATCTTTGAAATCAATAACCGTACAATACCGGAACCGTGTGTGCAGCCCTAACAGGACTTGGCTTCAATCACAAACACGACCTTAAATTTTTAACGAAAAGATTTGATATCGAGTGTGTGGTTTAGAAAGGTTAGTTTTGCGCAGGACTTACCACCATTTGAAAATAAACCTTAACTTTTCAACATAAGGTTTAATTTCAAGTGTGAGGTGAGGAAAGATTAGTTGGTTGCAATAGGCGCATGCGCGTACCTGTGCAAGGTGACCTGCACAAGGGCACGGCTGCGCAAGGGCAGCGCGGCCCCCTCCCGGCCAGCCCGCGGGCCCCGGCACGCCATTACCGAAATGACCATTATGGGAGAATAGGGGTGGATCCAGGTTTGATCGATAGAATGAAATCGATTTTCAGGGAACTCAAGGATATCGATATTCGGAGAGTTCTACATTTTTGTAGTGGAAACTTTTATAGAAGACACACTGTTAGAACAGTTGTGACGTTAGTGTTAGGTAAATGCCAGATTTATATCTAATGTGACATCATCATAAAAATTATAAAAGCTGCTGGAATGATTTACACCTAGTATAATAAATTAAAATGCACGCATAAAATATGATTAAACAGTTTTCCACTACAGAAGCACCATAACCAACTGGTATTTTTTTAAAATAGAGTTTGAGTACCAATGGGTTATCAAACACTTGAAAGGAGAATATTAATAAGGAAACAAACATATCAACAAAAAGATCAGTAAAAGACATGAAGAAAACAAATATCATTTATTCAAATGGGCATTTAAGCCGAGAATTAGCATTTCAAATGTAAAAATATTTATAACGTCCCCCAAGTTGTCCGCCTTTCGCCATTTCCAGGTTTGTGTTCAAGAGAAGAAGTGGCTGGACAAACACCCGAAAAACACACAACGCTTTTTGTGTGTTTTTCGGTCATTGAACTAATTTGCGCTACCAACGATTTAGGTACCAGATTTAAATTTTCATCTATTTCAATTTAAACCAATAACTAGAGCACCGGCTTATGACTATTTGCACGCGAACAGTGATTACAAAAACTCTGTAGATCAATTTTAATTAAGATCAAAATCTGTGACAAAAAATTCAAGATCGTTAGGTTTCTTCATTGTTCAATCATTGGCAATACTATACGAATTTTGAACAATTTTCGATTTTGGTAATTGAAAAAGTTAGAAGTATCGATGTAGAACCTCATTCGTGTTAACGGCCTGAAATCGTGACTTTCACATCACTAAACGAAAAAGCAGCGGTATATAGTGGTTATAGCCTTCAAAAATTATTAGCTAGCCATTGGGTAGAATCCAAAGGAAATACTAGTAGTAGCTAGTATAGTACTGTAGGCTTGATGAACATCAAGCCATACTTTTCCAATATAACATGGCCTCGCTTTATATAAATTTCGAGTACAATGAGAGATCTGCATTAACTGCTTTTGTATAGATTGATTAGTCGTCGAGCTTTCTAGTCCTACTGCTAGTTTTCGTTCATACCAGACAATCTCAACAGCAAAGACGTGAGATATACTAAAAGTGAGTGCGCAAACACAGTCGCACTCTTGTCGTTGAAGGAAGAATCCTTCGCCATCACAGTCCACAGGGACGGCAAATACTACAGAACACTACCAACTTTGAAACCCAGTACTACTGATAAAATCCTAATAACACCCCGACTCTTTCAGAGTTCGGTATAGTGTTACCGGACCCACGACTCCAACGGGCCTTGGCAATCTACTCACTACTTGAATACGTTTACTCTACAATGAACAGAATATAAAATTATCGATACCAAATCTATCTGCCACCCCATCTCTAAGCATTGGGCAAAAGTCAAAGCCAGACAAACGAAGCTCGCAGCGACAGGTGTTGACGCCAACGCCGACTAATCCCGAACGCTTGCGAACCTTGCCGAATTAATGGAACCCGACTCTAAAACATAATGCAACATAACTTCAATGGTAAACATAACTTCGAATTTGATGGTAAATAAGGTTGAAGAAAGAATTTTGTCTAGGTAGCAACGTTTAAAAGATGCAGTTCTAGAACAATTTGATCAGTTATTATCTGATAAATAATAAAAATTCTAACATAATCAATAGAGGAAGGTGCAGTTTAAACCTCTTAAAGCTATTCAGACTTGGTGTGGAGTTCCTATGACCATCGAATAAAACCCCTCCGTCCCTCAGAAAACAGTTGGTCCTGGCTGTCATCGGTAGATCTTTGACAGTTGTTTAATCAACCAACCAATTCTGGCAAGAGGAATCGTGTTACCCAGAAACTGGGTTGTTTATGGAGGTAAGATACACATGTAAAATAATGGGATTCGGCTTCAGTCGTTTTACCCTGGAAGCCGACTCTAACGCAGTTCTGATAAGGCTAAGTAGATGATGACATGTTGAAGTGAAAGAATTTAAAGGCGTGTCATATCCCCTGCCATTGCAGAATAAGGCCTTCAATCAATGACTCCAATAGGAACTGATTTAGAAATGCACAGCGGGAAAAACACAATAAATCATAAAAAATGGCCATAAAAAGACGATGCTCTGAATCAAGCCAAAGAAATAACGATCATAATAAAACCCATTCACATTGAGGAAAGGCTAGTGTGGGTGTTGCCAACTATTTAAGATATAAAACTATTTCACACGCTTCGTACCATAATGGCGGATAATGAGCAATGTATGCAAATCAATTGCTCGGATGTATTCCGATGATGGCCGATGATTCACGAACATAATACTTGTGCAATATCTTACGAGATTTTATTTGGAACGTTCGAGAATCAATTACGTAAATTGATGAGTTGTTTTGTTACAATATGTTCAGTGACGTAGTTTTATTAACTTGAATAAGGAATAATAGTGTTTTGTAATAGTAGTCGATGTGACCGACGATAAATCACATTAAAATGTCAAGCTATTAATTGTGTAGTCGATCTAGTAATTGTTTTACTGTTTTTTTTTTACAACAAGTTACAGCAAATGGGACCTTTACTAAAATACCAATTCAGTTCTCACATAGACAAAATAGACGAGCTGATTTTATAACGTGCATGTGACTTCAAAATTAGGGTTGTAGAATTGCAAGGTAGACCATATTTGTAAGATAAATTTTAGTTATATCAATGAAAATGTCTAAAAATTGTTTAGAAAAACCAGAATTCAAAGAATAAAATAGAGGAAAAGATAACAAGGACATAAAATATCCTGCCAAAAAGCATGAATAAATAAAACAAAAACCAATTGTTATTCCCAGAACCAATTCATACTCCATTTTCCTCTATCCACGTCAAATAAAACAGAAATTATGAAACTGTCTATTGCAAAAGAAATTGGTAACCGAAAAACAGAATTAACGAAAGCGGAAACTAAATAACCCCCTCCCTGGTGCACTTAATTTTTCACTATTAACCCGTAAATGGGGGGGAGGGTGAGTGACAAGTGTAGGGGATGAGAATGGGGGATGGGGGGTAGCACTGACAGCTTTGCTGACCCAGTTTTGGAAGCTCGCTTCCGCCCTTTCACTCAACGCTAAAACTAGTGAAAACCAACGACAGTGTAATTTAAATTCCCGTTTGTTGCAGTAATTAGTTTTAATGATGGATTTCTGTTTGTTTCAGGTGTGGTTCGGTTAGGTATCGGAAAATGGTAAATAGATTTCTTTACAGGATACATCTTACATCTCACTTGTTTTCCTTTCGATTAGGGCTGAAAATCTAATGTCTTGTATTTTCATAATTTCAACAAGTCCAGTTTACATATCTACACTGTGTATTTAGCAAAGCTTTCAGTGAAAACTGACACAAGAAAGTTTTCATATAGTTCACACACCACGTAATAGATGGCGCTACCTGCCTAACTCAAGAAACAATTGCAAGCGGTAACGTCTGTATCTTTAAAATCTAAACAATTATTAAAATACGGTTTACAACGAGCCAAAAAATTATTACCTACTCCGCAGCCTTAGATATTATCACCCTATACGCAATAACTCGGTAATAACACACATGCCTTGATTTGGGCAATTTATTGCTAATTAAATAAAACTTTAATAGCCCAAATTAAGTCCGCACATGCCAAGTACAGACAGCAAGGCAGGTGTCGGCGCCGCGGTGTGTAAATCATTTTTTGCAGAATGTACATTGTATGGTAAGTTATTTAGGTGCTGATTTTAGCATTTAGGAATAATATTTCTTCAGCTGCTTGTTTGAGGTCGAAAGAAGTCAATTAGGATATGTTAGGTTAAGTTAGGGTAAGGTTTTCTGTTAGTAGCTTTACTTTGATCATTTTGTATATTTTTTTCTTTATTTATTTAGGGACATTATTTTATAACCGCAGTGCGTATGTCAGTCCCATCGTACCCTAAATACACGTTTATCATATCTGGGCCATGAATCTAAACAGACTCTTCGCATCATCGCCATTTGGTTGAGCCAGGATTTTATGGAATGATTTTGTATATTATGAATGCTGCTCTGACATCGTGAACAAATGGGTAATATTTTTTTGACCACTTTTCACGCTAAGCCCTAAGTACCTACATCTTGATCTCTTGTCAGTTGAGACTTCTGAGCAATGAGTAATTAGATTGCCTACTGGTTGATATTGCATTAGATAGTTTTGCATACTGACAACGAGCTCCAATGAAGAGAGAAGCTTCGTATACCGGAAAATATTTTGATGCAAAAGATTGTCACGGACATCTGTTACTTATTTGCCTGTTGGTCTTCATAGAATTTCTAGCTCTGGAAATCGATTGAGCTTTGGAATGGGCAGGCTTTTCTTTTAGACTGACCAACACTTTGACAATTTTAAAATGCTTGTATAACTGGAATATTCCGAATAATAATGGTTCAAATTGAAAATTTGAAGAAAGGTGAAGGTCGCTTAAAACCATTGCTGTAGCGCAAAAGTTTTGTGTATGGCCCCAACCGGCAAATCTTTTTGGCATGCATTATCCTCCTATCGATTCTAGATTGAACAGCTACATCCAATAACTTGGTATTCCCATACCTATCAACATTATAATTATATTAGTTTAACGAATTTCCTATATAATTGAACAGCGTCATATAAATCTGCGTACGAGTGAGTATTCCGACTGTTAGTTTAGAGGTCATACGTAATTGGCGGGTACAGACTGGTCCAAGTTTTTGTACAAAAGTGTTATATTTATGTAGCAATTTATGTATCCTGCGTTTGCATTTTAGTTTACAAAAATGTAAACAAATATGCGTTTTTGAAAACTTACCTTTAAACTCACAACAGACACTTCAGTTTACACTACAATTTCAAATATTCGTTCATAAAAGCACTAGTGTTTCTGAAATCAACTATATTTGCACAGACGTGTAGTTGATATTTGTTTAATTCGAAATAACATCATATTGGAAACATGGACTTGAATAGACCTTATATGTATTTATATAAGTTCGTACAAGTATGTAATTAATACTTATAGTTTTATACACACGAATTATTAAATTATCAATGGTTTTTAAAACCGGTAACCATTTGTTTATCGATTTGGTAAATTATATGGTTTTTGTTTGTTGAATGTTTGAACTTTGTGTGCTATAATTATTTAACTTTGTAGGTCATGTGTGCATCATAGTTTATGGTTTGCGTCAAAGATTCAATTAATATGATTTATTAAATTCAAAATTATTGATACTGAATTGATTATTTTTTATTTGCTCTGTGGAATGTGCAGCATTAATTTCCGTTTCGTTTTCACAAATCATAATAAGGCACCTGTGACTGCCTAAAAATTATTTCACTGTTAGAATTTTGGATCTTTATCTTTCAGCACCGAATTGAAGTCAGCTGCGCTTTTGTTAAGGCATTGAGTTAAGTGTCGCGTAGTGTAGGAACGTAAAGAAGAATACATAAGAATATTTTTCGGCTTCCACTGTACCTACTTAAATAATATTAGTTCCCTAACCGTTTCAACTTCTCCTGTTACCAAAATGCACTACCAAAATCCAATTCTTAAAAACAGCTACAAAGCCACAAAACACCAAATAAATCGTGCGCCTAAAACAATTTGTGTCTAACCCTCCCCCCTCTCTCCGAACACCCCCCTCTTCCCCCGTGCATCGTAAACCTACCCTATTAAATGTTTACAGCCTTCTAAAAGAACGAGGTGCAAGGGGCGATAAAAAGTGTAAAAAAGCTTACATTTATGCGTAAGTATAAAGATTTTGATATTGTAAGTGTGTAAAATATGGTGGCTACGGTCATGGTACGCATAGTGGTGATAGTTTTATTGTAGGGGGTGAAGTGTGGTGTAATATAATGACTGCTTTGTATGTAATATTGAATAAGGTACCTTTTGATGAGATAGATAAGGTAAAGGAAGAAAGGGATCATTTTAGAAACACCAAGTTTCAAGACGTTCTTATACTTAGGCGTGTCGTGTTACTGATAATTGAGTTCTAGAGGTCAGACAGGCAGTAATTATGTCTTAAGTACTGTTTGACCTGAGTTTGACTGGAAGCCGACTGCAACATAGTTAGGACAAGGCTAGGTAGATGATGCTGGGTGCAGGATTCCAAATTAAGACAAAACACCAGCGAAGCATGACAAACGGGAATAATAAGACTGTCAATTATGATGATACAATATGCCTCAGAGAAAGAGCGGAATGGAGGTACAAATGCTAATTACAACGAAAAAGATAAGTGTTAAGCTCGCCGAAGTTACATATTATGTGTGTGAATATCTTTTGACTCTGTGTTCAATAAAGAATAAGAATGATGTCCCCCAAGCCAAAGAAAACGAACTGCGAGGATCGGCCTGAGGACACGGTGGAGCACACCGTGGAGGTCTGCTCCACTTGGGCTGAGCACCGCCGTGTCCTCGTAGCGGCGATTGGCGCCGGTTCAATCCATGGTCCGGAGCGAGAGCGGAATGGGAAGCCGTCGCCTCCATGTGCTAAGCAGTCATGCTAGCGAAGGAGGTGGCGGAACGTGAGGGGAGAGAAGCTCACGTCCCAGCCGCCGCGGGAGACGCCCCGGGCGTCGGGGGGCAACCAGTGGCCCCCGCGGTGGCCACCGTAGGCGCGGGCCTGTGGACGGTGAGTAATGGGCTAGCTCACCGTCCGTCCGTCTCATGACGACAGGCCTTGTCAACGGCGCGTACGTGTTCCACGCGCGCCTCAAGGAGATGTCAGCAAACCGGAAGGGGTCCGAGAGGGCCGATGCCTGCCAGGGTTGCGGGACTGTTCGAAAGAGATACCGTGGCCCTGGAACACAAAGGGCGAAGAAGAAACATGGATGGGTTTTAGTCAGTACAAGTCTGAAACCCCCTCCCGCTCCGCCCAGAGCGGGAGAAGTCATTTGATGATTTCCCATCCGTAAAAAAAAAAGCAGCCAAAGAAAACGAAATATCGATAACATCAAGCTCCCATCTCCATCAAAAAGATGCACTTTAAAATCTTTCTAATTCTCCAAAGATTTTTTACCTCAAACAAAATATCATCATTGCCACAGTAAAAAAAGACACGCAATTCATATTTCTAATTTCGTATCCCGAAAAATTAGCAACAGTGGTTGTTATGTTGGCGGCGGCATCGGGATGGCATCATAAGTTATAATATAAAGCCTATAGTCCTATACCATAGCATATACAGCCATACCATACATATCAGGTACAGGCCGGCCCCGCGAAGGACGACCGGTAGCCAATGTGACCCAATGTGCTATATCGAGTGCGTTCGCTACATTGGGTTAGTTGGCTTTTTGTGACTGGCTGGCAAATTCTAATTTGAAATTGTTTTGGGAGGATTCGAATTTTGAAAATATTGAAAGGAGTGGAGGAAGGAGGGAACTATAACCTTTTTGGTGCTCAAGGCTAAGATATAGTAAAGTATGGCTCTTTTGGTGCTCGAATAAAATGGTCAGGAGGAAGCAGCTGGACAGCACTTGTGAAATCGTATTGAACAAACAAGGTAGTGGTGTTAGTTCCGATCCAAAAGATCCATGTAGAACTCAGTTTAATGAAGAGGTAAAACAAAAAAAAATAAGAACAATGAACTAGGACAAGCAACAATTATAACATTTTATAAAATCAGTGAGAACATCTTTGTTGATTAAAGACTTCCATTCTAAATCCGTTACAATTGGAAATTTTCTAACAAACAAATGACCACAAATTGACCTACAATCAATTCTAGTAATTTTGCAAAATTGCTTCGTAAACTTAATTGTTAACTTTCACGGACCGCTACACAATGCCTTAACTATTTCATAAGGTCCGTGATAAATATGGCCGAAGTAAAAAATAAAGCGTCGAAACTAATGTAGCGTAAGAAATGACGTGATGGTGCAAGCAATCCCATATAATCCCCATTAGTGCACTTCGCGAAAGATCCTCAAATACGTCCGTCCCTTTCACACATCGACAAAAAATAAGTACCTAATGCCGAGCGCAATCCGTTGCATTCCGTACCCTTCGCCATTACTGACCCATGCTTCCAGGAACAAAGAAAAATACACTCTATTTTAGTAAAATCAGGAGTCAAAATAAATGCACCAGCAGGATTGTTTTATTTTTTTCAAACGCCAAGTGCGAAGGGCCCGGCAATTCTTAACTTAATATAAATAACAATAACAAGTTGGCTCGGGTCGATCATTAAAACCTTTTAAAAACATTGAACGGATTTGACAGATGAGGCTCTGTGCCTCATTGTCTTGACTGGGAATTTTGAATTAGGAATAACGCCCACGTTCGACGACGATACAAATGTTATGATGTTGCCATAATGCAAGGCTATATTATGTAGGTACCCAAAATTAAGTACTTACCTAAGTATTTGGGGAAAAAACTGTGGGCAGGTATTTATGAAGGCTTGTTTGCAAGCTCCAACCATTAAACCTGGTACGTACTTAGACATTTAATCAAATGTCAAAGGTGATCAAGATGCAGCCAGAACTTAACGATAAGTCACACCTACAACAGATGACGCTAAAAGCATTAAAAAAATACAATTTCTATTTAAATGTGACCATGTAACAAGATATCAAATAGAGCACATTGAACATAAACCAAGATAAATCGCGGGACCGTTAAAGATAAACATATTTTGGAGAAATAATATTAAATCTGCGCCGGTACCACTTCACGAATAATTTATAATGAACTCAGCGTTTGAAAATGTTGAAATTAGCATAAAATAAATATAATATTCGTACAATTGCTGTGACATCGCAATCAAAATGGCCCCGTATGGAAATGTGGCCAATACAACATGTTATTTGTTCATAGAACTTAATACGGGTTTGATTATAAATAATTGTGTAACGGATATCAAATGTAGTGATGTCATCCTTTTATGATTGTCTTAATTACTTATTTAAATTGTGTTTTTGACGAAAAATATGGTTTTGTGTCATATCGTTGTTTGAGAATCATTAATATTATTATGGAGTAATGATTATGTTAAAATTAAACATAATTTATGCTAACATACGAATATTGCCAACTCAACAAGTAAGTACTTTTGTGACATTCTCAAAAATAGTTTTTAAGTTTGCTCAAATACCCTTGGTTGGACAGCAGATGTTTTATATAAAACTTTTATGCATATAATATTTAAATGATATTTCAACATCACCTTAGCGTTTTGATTACGTAACGCGCGTCAGTCTGTCTGTGAGAGACGACATCGAAAACTGATGATCAAATTTTAATACCCGTGGATATATTGAAGATGCTACGAATTCTGGTAACCCTGTTTACTTATTTGCGCAATGATAAATATATGCAAATGTACAAATAAATACTTAAATACTGACTTTTAATTCTAATAAAGATGTTTTTAAAATAATAAAACGTGAAATCTCGGACTTGATTGGTCACAAAATACTTTATTAGTCAAAGTCATTACCAGATTTTTTGCAAATACCATTTTATAGCTTTTGCAGTAATATGCAAATCATAAAACAAATTAAATTAGAGACACTTTCAAGTATGTACCGTTATAATAATACGAATAAAATTTTGATGTGAGTATTATACATACAACAAAAAAATGTTTTAGTATATTTTTTTCAATTTGACACAATATTTTGTATAATTTATGAAACTGGGGATCAGTATGTAATCTCTGTCAAACATATTAAAGATGGCGGTAAACAATTTACATATTATTTGAATGTTATAATTAAATCACCGATAATCACGCTATCCCGTTCTCAAGTCGTAAATATGCTGTGGTGTTAATGGGCGAAAGTAACCTCTGCTTTAACTGACATACTTGACCTTAATGTGTGTGAAGAAAATACCATCAGTTTTCCAAGAACTGGAGAAACTAATTTTCAAAGAGACAATTTTTTTAAAGTTGGTATCAAATTAAAACACACAGCTGTAATGATTTTACTGGGACTGTTAAACGATGACCAAGCCAAAATTGGATTTCATGCAAGCATTCAAAACAGCAAATAATTGTTTCATCTCTACCCCTCCACACAGTTTCACAAATTGCCGTAGCATAAAAACACAAGAAAGGATGAACATCATAGTCCCTACATAAAAAGCAACAAAACAATTTTATTCCCAATCGCGTGCCTCTAAACATTCGCAGCCCACGTCACGGCCTTATCACCAAACTTATCTGCAATCATAACGCGAGTTTCACCTCAACGTGAGACATTTATGTCATTTCATAAATCTGTGTTGACTACCCGCCTCGTTTCCGGCGGATCATTTTAATTAAATGTATCAGCATCAACCGACTCGTTAGCATACCGGTCCGGTGATCCGGTCCGTACAATATCGAGTGCACTTTACATAATACCAATTCGACAAACAAGTTTTGTGCTTTATAGTAACCAATATCCTAATTTCGTACGCAGAGCAATATTGGCTTTTTAGCTCAGTTTTTTTTTTATTACACGATTCTGAATATTCTGATTGCTGTTAATGGGATTCGTTTGCCTAGTTCGAGACAAAGAAATTGATTAACGGATACGAGTTTGTCTCTTTGATTAGCGTTTTCTCTTTTGGTGTGAACAGATTTCTAAGCCGTAAAGATAAGATGTACTGTGACGTATGAAGGTCCCAAACTGGGACTATTGTGAAATACTTTCATGGAATAATAGTACCTCTGGATAAACAAGAAGCTTATAATGCATTTAGTCCTGTTATTGATGTAGGTAGTGGCGGTAGTTTCATACAAGCCTGTAACGAGCCCTTATAACCTACTACTCTTCATGACGTTAGGGCTTCTGAACAGTCTGCTTGCCTTATGGGCTTGACGTATTGTTGGCCCCAAGGTTTGGGAAGCTTTAAGGTAATTCCGAAGGCAATCATTAACCACACGCTCCAATGCAGTGGCAGATGGCAGCGTCACCACTACGGACTAGTTTCTATGATGAAGATGCCGCCTCCTGCAGTATCGCAATCTAGAGAAGCGTTTTTAAAACGTCATGGAAACCAGCAGTGATGCTTCGGTCTATCTTAGCGAATATGCTCACTGTGGTTTGCGGCAAAAATCGGCTTCGGTGTTGTATTTTCAAGGTACAAATGTCTAGTTGAATTCTATTAAACATTTTTGACGCAAAAGCAAATATCTGTAAAGGCTCCAACACCTTCGCACTACCTTCAGTTCAATAAAAACAGCTTAACATAATAATATATCTAATTCCTTTACATAACCCGATACAAATGAGGTAAGTATCATCTTTACTATATTTATTACAAATCCATGGCCAAACTTTAATGTCATACATTCATCATAATCTTAAACGTTTACGATGTGAATCCGTCAATTCTTGTTACATATAATTTTAATATTATGTTAATTAGATCTTGAAATTAAAATGTTATTAGATGATACGGTGATTAACTTGGTTTGGTCAATCGATTGGTTTTTTTTAATGAGGCAAGGTGAGCTAAGCATCCTTATTACGATTGACATTATTTTGTAACGTTTTAGTAATTTCTTGTGGTGCGTTATTGACGGATTTTGCGTCATTTACTGTCTTTTAAGTAGTTGGAAAACTTTGTAGACTTTGTCAGAAGTGTTATTTTGTTTAATTATTTCACATCTTGAATTACCTGCTGCTACTTCGTCATCACATTCTGAATGTGATGTCTTGTGATCTCTTATAAGTCGTTTATATCAAATCATGGGTACTTTGGGTACAACCCTGCCTTCGAGAAAACTAATGAAATGTTATGTGAAAAATCAAACCTATACCTAATTCATTTTGTAATCAATAGACTAGAAGCGTTACCTACTAAAGAATAGTTTTATCTTCTCCCGCTTGATAAACGTTATACTCGTATCCAAAAATCAGCCAGTACTTTTAAAAAACCTCACCATGAAAAATCGAATGCCACTGGCGCCAAATCGCTATTTAAAAAAACAACCATTATTGCACAGAGTACAAAAAAATATTACGTTCCTTTTTTTCAGAAGCATAAGCGCGCCGCATAGACAATGGTCGCCATTATTCGTGACAGTGCACTCATTACCGTTTTTTCTGACGGTACCGCAGCGCATTGTTCGTGAGCGTCTACCTGTGCTATCGGTACATCGCACGTAATGATTTTCGTATGCATTGTTAGGTTTTGAAAGTTTGGCAGGAGAAATGCTTGGGGGAATGATTTATTTTGTACTATTTTGCGAGATAAATTGTAGGCGATGGTTTTGTTATTTCCGTAGTCTACAGTATTTTAAATAACGAAGACTGAGTACGTTATAAACTTATATTTCAGGAAGCCTTTACTTGACCCAATAACCAACAAATAAGCACTTTTATCGAAAAGGGTTATGCTGCAAACATAAATTAGCTTGAAGTACTTTATTTAATAGTCCGTCTTCTGGCAGACATTTTAAATAATAAACCTCTTCCACCTTACACATATGCATTTAAAATACCCTACTAACACCACCAGATATTGGTCAAAGACTCAAAAGACCAAAAAAAACTCCGATACAATTACAACCCTTTCTCGAATAGACACAAGTGTCGAAAATAAAGGTAAAGAATAATATCAGTTAACCCACGCACACGTCTACGGGTAAGTAATAAAATAAATTCCACATATAAATTCTGTTGGGTCGGTTTTTTGTCAATTAAAAATTACAGTGGGGTCTAAAACGCAGGTACTCGGTACTGCGGCGGGTACCACTAAACGAGTATGGCACGATTTACATTTTACTGGTTCTTGTATCTAAAGTTATATTGTATGTGAGATATCGACGGCTGCTTTGATGGAAATTCATAGGTAAGATAAAGGGAATACAGTGTACTTTAGATATTTAAAGCTAGATTTGAAACAGAAGCTCTCTTTGAATCAGTTAGGTTTAAACAGGATGGATTTATAAAACAAATGCAATTTCTGAATTACATTAAGTATTATCACAGCATAGTCAATATCTCTTTGCTCACTGAAACGCTTGAAGGTTCCATTTTCAGAAATGGAACCTTCAAGCTCCATGATAAATTGATAATAGAAAATTACCCTTGAATGAATGTGAGGGGTGATTATACCACTCAACCTCAAGAATTGACCACCAACAAATCATACACTTTTATGACCTAATCATCTGCTCTGCCTTACTTTTATTACCAAGCAAAGTTATTTAGAACAGTCATCCAAAGTATCCAATAAAAACAAAAGAGTAACGCAACAATACGCGAACGTGAAGTATCAAAAAATATTTTTTGTAAGTAATCCGGGACCGACCTAACTCTGAACTCAGATCAGGTAGAAAAATGAACATTGAACATACGAAGGCAATTAACTTTCGGTACCTGCGTTCACTCACACATACAAGCGAAGGATTACATATAGTAGGAAAGTATCGAAAAATCAGTCCATACGATGAATCGCATTCCCGAAGTGCTCCCATTTTGAAAAATGGGAGCACTTCGGGAATGCCCAGAAGCTGTCTCTATTTATGTATGAGGGGAACCTGACAGGAGGATCCTACGGGGAATTATAACTATCTTCTCATCGTAGCCTAGTTTACCCAAGAATGTCCGACTCAGGGTTGATCTCTAAAAGTCATCTTCCTGCACTTGGACCATTTTATTTGGGTTCGGCACAACACGTCTTTTTGCTCCATTCTCCTCTGGTTCAGCATCTCTAAACAATGGAATAATAATATTTTAGCCAATCGAAGCAACCATGTACGATATCTGATTTTCTGGGCGAGGAAGATATTAAATCTGTTAAAAAATATATATTTCTGTTTGTTTTTCTCAAAGCATTCACATATAATTGTAATAATTTAGAACTGCCAAACTGTTTCACTAAGTGTGGATCTTCTGCTTGTTCTAATTCTGTGCAGTCTGCATGCATGCGTACGCGCAAGCCGCTTGCATGTGTGCGTGCGCGCAACACTTGCGCAAACATGGGGGTGTAACGCCTTTACAGGGTTCTAAAGATAAATCGGTATGCTTTAATGGCATTCGGAATTTATGTTCGGGTTGAATATGTTTTAAGTTATATTAAGTGCGTATCAATTGTAGTTTTCGAGACAAAAGGAGGAAAGGAATCTTGCAGGGTTTTAATAAGCTTTAAGTGTTATCGCGTTTTAAAATTAATTAGCGTTGATTCATGGAAGGTATTGCGGCCTCCATTATTGTGCATTATGGAAAAGTTAATTTTAAATGTGGATTTTAAGAAGATAAACATCATGTTTATGAGATTTCATTTAAAAATAATGAAACATGCAAATAGCTCAAATTAATTATGAATTACACACCATATAGCAAATATACAGCTAAATAGTGAATTATTTAACAAAATGTTAATTAACATCAACCGATAACGATGAACATAACCAAGAATGATAAAACACTGAGAAAAATTATGATTGTCGGACCCAAAATGTTAGAATCACTGCTAAAATCTGAAAGCCCTGACCAAAGGCTTGTTTTCTTCACCTACATTATTTTATGCTCCTTTGTGCACCCAAATTACGCCATGCTCCAACACGCCATGAGCAAGCAAAATCACAAACACATCAACAAAATCTATTTGAAATACAAAACTAAATCAGCTTGAAGGATCAGTTAAATTGTCTGAACGAAAGTGCTCTCACTTCCATACAATAGGATGGTTGCAAAAAATGGCTCCCTGAGTGAGACCAAAAAAAAGAAACCATATGTGCTGGTCAGTTCGTTTGTTTAAACTTGGAAGGCGGCAGAATGATTTTGACGAGGTTTTAAGTAACTGGGATTTGGAATGTCTTCCTTCACTCGCGAAATGGTGTCGCGTCGTGAAATGTTTGTGATATGCTTTATAAGAATACCTAGTAACTTTCACAGGCTTTCAGCTAAAATTTTTGTGTTGTTAAAGCTGGGATAACTTCTTCTTAATGAATAATATACCTCCTATTGAGGGAAAGTTCTACTATGTTTTTTATTTCACATTTACCTTTTCGCCATCATTTAAGAGTTTTTAGCCGTCCTTTCGTATACCTGTGCCTAAATGTACTTACACTTAATCGATTAATTTCGAAAATCGATCGAATTATAGTACTACCTAAATTCTTTCCATATTTTTTTTCTTCACTTATTTTAATTTATCACGACTAACATCCTTCTTGTAAGCGACGCCACATACAGCTACTAGTGCATCCAGCAAAAACAAAAGACAATTTAAACGCATTGTTCGGCGACATGTGGCCAGAATATTTAAAATGATCTTCTGTGGCGACGGTTATTACCGGCCGGAAGTCACATGTTATTGGCAATCGCCATTTTGGATCGGCGTTCAATAGAACTGGGGTTAAACTAATGATGTAAAAGCAAACAAATGTATCGACAAATTAAAGTAATTACAGACAAGGCTTGTTGATAAGTTTCTTTTCATGGTTTAGTTAAATGGAATGGTTTTGATGAAGCTCCTAAAACCATGATTGAATATTAATTTCACTCAAAGAAAAAACGGCCAAGTGCGAGTCGGTCTCGCGCACCGAGGGCCGTCCGTACTTTTAAAACCGTAATTATTAAAAATTTTTCTATTATATGATGTAACTAAAAATTTACGGTTCTCGCAATGTTTCCTTCATCTGTGCTATAAGACGTTGCTTTGTACCAAATTTCAAGATTCTGAGTTCACGGGAAGTACCCTCTAGGTTTTGATTCCCTTGCGAGTGTCGAAAATTTGCGGCTTAAACAGCTGTATCTTTTGATTGCGTTGGCTTAGAAGTTTGATTTTTTTCACAGCTCCAAGGGACAGTAGCCTTGAGTATTAGATATAAATTCCAGCTTGATACCTCCACGTGTTTCTGAGAAAAAGGGTCTTGACAGACAGACGGACGGACGGACAACAAAGTGATCCTATAAGGGTTCCGTTTTTACCTTTCCAAGTACGGAACCCTAAAAAAGGATTAAAAACCGTTGGATTCTTCCTGGCGTATCAGAAAATTATTAAAATTGTATTACCTCATTCATTCAAAATATCGTATTAATTATTTCGTACGGATACGCGAGTCCACTCTTCTCAGTGTAAACACTTCCTCGCAAGACCTGTACGGTGAGGGGCTGAAGGCACATCTTGTTCTCCATCGTTTCCCGACTGCTGAGAACCGCGATCACATGTGACTCGTCTCCAAGCCATCCGGTCTATTGCCGCGTGAACCGCTCGGTAAAGGGCAAATAACTACGTTTCTTTCTTCTTACCGTGATAAATTATTCTAATACAATCGCTTGTGAATCTCTAAATATAGCAACAAATTCGTACAATGATGATCGAAACCTAGTTAGTCGATATTCAATTAATTTTTAGCAATAACAAGCCTTGAGGTGTAGGGCAACGCACAAATCAATTTCATCAAGTGCGAATTTTATTCTAGTAGTTAAAACTTAATGTGCTTTTAACTGTTTTCTACTTCTTCATTAGAAACTATTACTTCAATGATTTTTTTAGCTTATATAACTAATTGAAATGAAAAAAACCGGCCAAGTGCGAGTCGGACTCGCGCACGAAGGGTTCCGTACCATTATTTATAATAAAAACACTTTTTTGTATGGAAGCCCCCTTAGATATTTATTTTATTCTGTTTTTAGTATTTGTTGTTATAGCATCAACAGAAATACATAATCTGTAGAAATTTCAACTGGCTACCTATCACGGTACATGAGATACAGCCTGGTGACAGACGGACGGACGGACGGACGGACGGACAGCGAAGTCTCAGTAATAGGGTCCCGTTTGACCCTTAGGGTACGGAACCCTAAAAAAACAACAGTTATTGAAACTCATCACCATTCTCCACCATGTAATTTTTTCATTGTCATCTCAATGATATAGTCACCATCATTCTAGCGATATCATTTTTCACAAAGTCCATCCATCGTTTCCCATTCCTCTGCATCACTTTACAGCCGATTCCCTAACAACGTTTTCACTCACTTTCATTTTCAGACTTCCTCTCGCAATTATTCCAACTAACAAAGTAAAGCAGTATCCACATTTGTTTAAATCGCGTCATCTCAAATGACAGTGTTCAGTTTCACATGCGAATCGAAGCAGACAAGTGTGATTAGTTCAGCAACCACCCGCGGCGCAAACGTACCCGACGATACAGCCAATTACCAGACTTCCGAATTTATGCGAACTACAAATAATAGGGCGCCATTACTGATTTATGAGCGAACGCATTCTAAGAACAACAAAGGACGCCCGCCGGTAAAAAAGTCTCTACTTATTTTAAAGTTTTGGGATTATCGCGTGTGTTCTTACTTGAGTCATTTTATAAAGTAGCTTGATCAGCCTATAATTTTCCCACTGCTGGGACACAGGCATTCTCCTTAAGAGCCCTGGAGTGGGTAGTATTCCACAGTAATCCACCACGCTTGGATTTGTTTGAATTTTTGGTTCTAGGCATGTCTATTTCCTCACGATGTTTTATTTCACCGTTTTGGGAGCAGTGGAGATGTTATAAATTTCACAAAGTAAAACACATGCTGCCTGTAAGTGGTTCACATTAGCCCTGGATCGAGAGAAGTACATGTAATGAAGCCTTTGACCAGGGTGTTGTAGGCTAACAGCAACAGCAACTCGACTGCTTCAGTTCAAAATGTCAGTCGTAAGTCTAATCCATTACGACTGGATCACCACTGCTCTAAATTGCAATAAGGTTGCACTGCAAAAAGTTGCCAGCATAAAAAAATCCTGTTTATTTTCAATTTCAATATCATCGCGTGTGTTCTATGAATCACTCGTAATGTAATCGACATGATTCAAACGCTAGACGCGAAAAAAAATCAAAAAGCTTTATTGTAGAAGGCCGTACGCGTCTTGTCAGTGCTTGCGGCAATTAAAAATAATTAGAGAACAAGATGGCGTGTTCTCGGAAGGACTGGCGGTACATTTACATATGGCGTTGGGCGATCTACCGGGCGCGGCGGCAGTGCCAGCGGAATGCACTGGGAACCAGGATATATGTTTTTTTACCTATTTTTTGCATTGATTTCTAGCGTCTTTGATGTCAAGCATATTTCCAAATTTGCCGATGGGATTCTGGCGGTAGGAGTCGTATTTGATCATAAGCACTGTTTGGCCTGAGTATAATTTCTCCACCACTTCACATCGTTGATTAAGTTTAGCTGTAGCTATAGACAGTAATAATTTCCTACAGACCTACAGTTTTACAATCCTTTATTTTTTTTGTCGTCATTCATATAAATTTTAAAATTGGGTAAACAGGTATATACCATGATTATACCAACAGCCAGTAGCTGAAGTGTCCAAACAATAAAGTCGAACCAAAATACATACACATGGAAACAAGAAGAAGATTCCTAAGCCTCGCTCCCCGCTCTCAGTGGCACCACAACGCACTTGTAAACTAAATCGAGCGCGATTAGGGGCAATAGTGATTGAAAAGGGTAAAGAAACCGACCAGTATTAATGTCCATCTTTTATTTGTTATTTTTCGACCAAATAACGCCGACCAAAGGTTTAATTTTGGACCATAGAGTCTATAGATACGTATAATATAATATTGTACACTACTTATTACGAATTAACGTTCACGAAATCACGAATGCTGTTTAGTTTCGAACAGAATTTGTATAATAAGTAAATTGCTATGAATGTTTGATTTGATTCTGAGTATAAGAAGGAGAAATATATTTGTGAAAACCTTCCTTGTATTTTATGAAAATTAGCCAAGGTGAAAGGAACCAATCGTTCTTCGGATACCAATAGAAAGAAGCAGTGCCTACTTAGCTATGATATATTTCACTAGGTTCCTGCTTAACCTGCGAACTTAACTGCGTATAGTTTTTTCATCACATATGTCACTTCAAAAACCTAGCTTTCTATCAGTGATTTTTCTTTAAACCAGATGAGTAGTTTTAAGGATTATATCCAGCATCCAAACAAGAACGCTTAATATTTGGTAACAAAATCTTTTAACTAAAAATATTACCTATACAACAACCTAGTTACTGCGTCTGAAGCTACTTATTATTCTACAAATCTCTACGTTACCTACAGTAGAGAAAAACTAACATTTCTCACTATACATCCTTGACCCAGTTGTTTCTGGAGCAAGGTCATGCCTCTGTTCAATGAAGTGTTCCACTTTGAAGGATGATATCAAAGACTGTACTATCGAGGAGGTTGCAATCAGAGAAGATATGATTGAGCATTATATTCTAGTTATTGTTATAATTAATTGTGTTTAGCTATAGTGAAAATAACGTTGTTTTTTTAACCGACTTCGAAAAGGAGGAGGCACACTACTTAAAACAGTGTCCTTTATCTGCTATCTCCAAAAATAACTAAAACTTTTTTGAAAAAAAATAAAGCCGACTTCAAAAACACAAAAGTTCAGTGAAAAATAACTTTAGCTTCAGAAGTCGGTGTCAAAAAAACCTGGATCAACGAAACAAAATCCACCGACGTTTCGAGGTGGCGCAGGAGAAGAGTACCTGGAAGGATATGGTGGAGACCTAGCAGTAGGACAAACAAACCAATAAAAATAAAAAAAACTAGTGTTGTGATTTGCAGTGAAGGCGGGCCTAAGTGTCTCGACTTTTCTTTACATAATTATTTTGTATGGTGGAACTTGTAACAGTGTGTCTCTTCAGTGAATTTGATAGTAATCCTCCTGAAATAATTTCTAACGTCCCAAAATTAAATAGGATCGCGATATGACGCGAACGCAAGCAAAGTCGCGAGAAAACCTAGATCGCATCGTTTAAGAATTTAACTACATTTTTATAGCTATTAATATTAAAAATTTAAATAGCGATATTGCGAATGGATTGTGATCCCTTTTAAAAAGTCATGATTTATTGCGTATTACTGTGATGTATTTAAATATTAAAAACCAAGTAATGGCAACCAATTTATAGAATGACGTTAATCAAATCAAATGCCAAGAAAAGAATGTGATGATATTGAGTCACATTCTTTACACACGAAATAGTTACGTTTTTGATGACTTTAGACTTGTGCTGTTATTTGGAGTTCCGCGATTTTTTTTACTATAATGGTAACCCATTGTAATTGGAGGTTTCAGATTTTGAGTGATGATTATTAATGACTTGGGATAACGCCCCGATTTAATAATTTAAGATATCCTGGGAACGTAAGGAATAAGATACCTAACCGACCCAATAGATTTTTTTTTATTGAAAGCTGACTGCAACATTGCAAATGTACATAGGATAGAATATACTTTATTGTACACGCAAACACACAGCATTTTTTATTTTAAATTTCTAAAAGTTTAATAGGTGAGCCTTCTGCGTCTTGCAATTTCTAAACTTCTTAACAGCCTTTTTTAAGCTTTGAAAGCTTAATAAACATATTTCGACGAAATCGGTCTCCTCTCTTGTCGTTCTCATTTTGCTTTTTTTCCTACAGAACCCCCACTGACCGCCACCGACTCGATCACATAATTTCGACTCATATTTGCATCAAATATGACTCATTCGGGCAGTGGGTCGGCTGCGCTGCATTCTCACAACAACAGGTTACTCCTGCACACCGCTCCATTCATCGTATGAGTTTTCCTCTTTCATATGACAGAAGCCTTCCAAAACACCATATAAACCTGGAGGAGACTATTGAAAAGAAACTTTAGAGCTAGAAAAATAAGGATGAGTTTCATTTGTTTCTGATGTGGGGTCATGGTAAATTTGCCCAAGTAGGTGGTAGTAATGCTTCTGAGTAAACTCGCAAGTCTTAATTTTTATTTTTACTCCAATTACGCCACTGTGGGAAAGAAAGCCCTTATGATTCAGACCATTGCAATGATTGAGAAAAGATACAGGTCTGTGGTGTTGCGCGTGAGTGTAATCACGCGTTTGATTTGCGCATGCGTCAATGCACGTACTCATGCAATAAGTACTCGTACGTAGTAGAACGTGAACATTGGTAGGCATTTCGTATCTGCAATCACGTTTTGCATTATTAAATCTTTTATTTCTAGGACTAGACTAGCTGACTGCCTCTTTGGTCTAGTGTTCGCAATTGTGACTGCTGAGCAAGCGGTCCTGGCTTCGATTCCCTGGTCGAGCAAATTGTTATTGGGCTTTCCATCAAGAATTTCTCAGTAGCTGCCTCGGAGTCTGGATTTATACCCGGTTGATGGCAATAGGCTCACCACCTATTTACATGAAACTTAAGCATAGCTGGTAAAATGTGGGTGTATTATTAGGTACACTTGTGCCTAACCCTTCTACAGGCGTGATGTTTAGTTTATGACTAAACTAAACCCAGTTTAACCATTGAGGATTCATTACCGAAAGATCATCAAATTTGGCTATAGACAGATCTAAGAGTTAAGTCTAAGTGTAAAATGAAACTTTTTGATAAATTTGCCCTTAGAAAGAGCATGAAAAAGGACATTTTAACCACTGCACAGGCAGCAATCGTTAACAAAAAAACGGGCCAAGTGCGAGTCTTACTCGCACACAGGGTTCCATAGCCCCAAACAATATAATAACAATATTTTAAACGGTTATTCATTAGTAAACATCCACTCAACCGCAAAACTAAATTTGTTTTTCATAGTAAGTTAGTGAAAAATAAAGTTACTGCTGCAGTTTGGTGAAAATGTCTTTGAAAGTTTTTTTTACGTTCTCCCAAAATTTTTTCAGAATTTTACTCCTCTTACTTTAGAAATTAGAGAGAAACGTGTGTATCCCCCCCCCACACACGTTTTACCACTTTGGAAGTGTCTATCTTTCAAACGATTGACTTTGAAATAAAATGGGTGGTTTTAGGAACCTCAATGCCATTTTTAAAGACCTATCTATAGACACCCCGCACGTCTATACGTGCGAGGTGTCCAAAAAATGTTTCAGTTCCGTGTGCGGAGGATGTCCTTAATCTGTATTTTTTTTTATTTTTGTACAAAAATCGTAAAGCGGTTCACAGAATACATCTAACTACCAACTTTTAGCTGTGTAGTCCTAAAAGTTTGGGAATAAAGTGGCTGTGACATACGGACGGACGGACAGACAGACAGACAGACAGACATGACGAATCTATAAGGGCTCCGTTTTTTGCCATTCGGCTACGGAACCCTAAAAACAAGAAGAACCAACCCCACAGTCATTAAACACAGACAGACACTCACAATCGTAATAATAAAGATAATCTCAACGACGAGCGATCAAAGGCAGTCTCCATTGAGTTGAGAGCACAAACTGCACCGAAGCCGCGCATCTGCACCAAGCCTTTGATCTCAAAGCTAGAGGAACATACCTTGTGTACTCGGCGGAAAACCTAGCTATTCGTTTAAGCAGTGTAGTCGGGCGGCTGGTTTCTAGCTGATAGGTAGTCAATGATTTGGAAGCTGGAGGAATGATTTGAAAGGAGCTTTTCTTCTACATATAAATACAAGGTGTTGTTTTGCATCCTCGTCAAATTCAAGAAGGTGACTAAGCTAATTGTTCTCGTCCCAAATCAATAATAAAATCGGTAGGTAATATTTTTTTTTCTTATTTACGGAAATCGAAAAGTGTGAACCACCTGTGATTTAAACGCGGCCCGTTTAATTATCGCCCTATAACCGCGCTTCCACACATACAAACAATCTCAAACATTTATTCGATAATTTCTTATTCCCTAAACCACGTTAAAGGGGTTATTCTGAAATACTGACAAACTTAAACAACCAAAAAAATCAGCGTTTATTAATAATTAACTAGGTACAGTCATTTTAATTGATTATTTATATCTTCTGTGACAACCTCCTGAATTTTGACGAGGATGCAAAACAACAATATACAAGATATTAGTCTGAGTGTAGGTACGGTTCGTAATTAAATTATTTTGTTCTGTTGCAGAACATTAGCGTTTTTGAGAATAAAATGCGCTTAAAATTAATCGTTCAGTCATATGAAAGCTCCAGAAAGCGTAGACAAAGTGACACTCTAGCAGTATTAAAGATTATGGAAAAATTTTAAATGGACGGGATTGACATGAGCTACCGGAAAAGGAATCTGGAGGAATGGTTTGAAAGGAACTTTACTTTTAGTTACCTACTTACATTTAAATTGAATGATAGTCAGAGCGAATCAATGATTGATTTATTATAATCTGTAAAAGTATGTTGTTAATGATGAGTTCTATCAAGGTAGGTAAGTCTTAAAAGTTCTTATCTAAATTTGGGTACAAATTACAATAAAAGGTTTCCCATTTATAAAAACTTTTATTGTCCTGGTCAGTGCTAGTTCTGGTGAACTCTGTCTGTGATGTGACACAAAGACAGCCGGTATCTCTACTGCATTTCTACAGCTCTAAAAACATCCAAAAATCCTAACAGAAAGATCCACATCCATCGATCAGGCACTAATAATGCCCTCATACCTTTTCATTATTTTCGCAATATAGAATTATTTAAAAAGAATCGCTTATAAACATTAGAAATAAAAGATACGTTTAGAACACGAAAGATACCGCTCAAAAGCTTCAACAAAAACCATAATACCACAATACCAGTTAGTATTATCAACCAGTACTACAGCACATTGCACAAACCGACATAATCCTACCCCAATGACGCGGTTGCGCCATTCATAGCCAACAATACGGATTACTCCTAATTTTGTTATGGTATAACGAATATTGCAAAAAGAGGTAAGCTTTAAATTCAAATTGCGGAATTCTAATTCTGCAATTTGGATTTAGAGAAAGACGAAGAAGAAGAACGAGGTAAGGATGGAAGTAGATACAACTAGAGAGGTGATGAAGAGTTTGTGAATGTCATGAATTGTTTGAAGATGAAAATTTCAAAAGTGCCTGTAATGGTCTAATTGAAATAAATTCTTTGTGTTTAACCTACACTCTATTACTCTACAAGGTTTCCCATCGGTTGTAAGTAGGTGTTGTTCATTACACACGCCAACTAGAAATATACATCCTGTAGGCCGGACTTACAGATATTACAACCGTAGGTATATTTCGTGTCAATGAAAACCTTCCTGGAAATACACGTAAGCTTTATTGTTTAAACAACAGCTACTCGTTACTATGGCGAAGTTGGAAACCCTGAAACACGAAACAGGGTCACACAGAAATCACCAACAACGCTTCTCAGACCTAGGAAACAATCAAGATCAAACATCAGCTCAACTCCCGACCGCAAGAACCTGACAGACAGAACAACGGAAAAAAAATAGTTAATCTACCAATGAAGTGTAAATTACTTCAGTAAAAAATAAGCGGTTCAATATCGTACAAACTAATAATAAGTACAGTCAGACACAAAACGAGGAGCTGTAAGCTGCGTTTAGCTGTTAAATCGAGTGTGAAGCTTGCGGTCTAATGTGCTATCGATTGTACGTTTTTTTTGCTCAGCTCTATCAAGTGAGACGGTCGCATTCATTGTAAATCCTTTGCGTATTTTTTAATACTTTTGTGTTTTGATGTACGCGGTGTGCGTAGGTAGGTGACATGTAATAATTATATTATACTAGCTGCTGCCCGCAACTTCGTTCGAGTGGAAATTTTGCTGGAAATGAAAAAAATATGTTGGCCGATTCTCAGACCTACTCGATATGCACACAAAATTTCATAAAAATCGGTTCAGCCTTTTCGGAGGAGTTTGGTAACAAACATCGCGACACGAGAATTTTATATATTAAATATGTGCTGAAGAAAGATACCTATAAAAAATGTAACATAATTAAAACTGTAAACCAACGATCGTTTTATTTTCTAGCTTCCAAATAGGATTCATACCACGAGGATTGTGAAATGGAAACATAGCAAGCAATAAAAAGATGATTTCACAAGCTGCATGTTATTAACGTAGTCCCTGTGAGGAATATGCCACATCTAATTAAAAAAGAAAGACGAAAATGCAGCCTTTGATAAGCATTCAGTTTCCTCTGAAAATAATTGCAAAAGCAGAGAAAAATTCCATTTCATGCTATGAATTTTACACGCACTCACAGAATATACCTACAATAAATTTATTTAAAAAAAAATGCCTGCTCATACATTTTTAGTTATTAAAATATTTATTTATTTCAATTCCGACAGCCGATTACATTTACAATAGTTATAATAAAAATATAACCCGTCTTTCAGTCAGGTAAAAATAACTTGACAATATTATAATTCTGGTAACACTTACAAAAGCCCGTATCGTTTAAATCCGCTATTACCAGCTGTCCGCAGTATTTAGATCAGTTTGTTTTTAAATTATAATGTACAGAGTACGTTTACCCTGAATTTCTTATTCTAAAGTCCCATGGTAATGACTACGAATGTTTTTAAGTGGATATCGATGTTTTGGGGGAGAAATAAGGTCAAGTCTATTCAGCCTATCGTTATAATAGACTTAGATGTCTAAGTGTTCTCTTTCTACCTGGGTATTTGGCTCAAGCAATTTCTACCTTCAGGGAGGGGAACACCTTTTTTTTTCGGATGGAATATCATCAAATGACTCCTCCCGCTCTGGGCGGAGCGGAAGGGAGTGTCAGACTTGTACTGACTAAAACCCATCCATGTTCGTTCTTAGCCCTTTGTGTTTCAGGGCCACGGTATCTCTTTTGAACAGTCCCGCAGCCCTTGCAGGCATCAGCCCTCTCGGACCCCTTCCGATTTGCTGACATCTCCTTGAGGCGGACGGTGAGCTAGCCCATTACTCAACGTCCACAGGCACGCGCCTAAGGTGGCCGGGGGCCACTGGTTGCCCCCCGACGCCCAGGGTGTCTCCCGCGGCGGCTGGGACGTGACGTTTTCTCCCTCTCACGTTTCGCCGCCTCCTTCGCTAGCATACTGCTTCGCAGAAGGAGGCGACGACGGCTTCCCATTCCCTCTCACTCCAGGGGAACACCTTCGTTCATGTTAAAAGTAAATTAAGCTCTAAGATACTACATCTTAATCATAGATTTTTTCCAACAATGATGCAAAGGTTTGTCTTAAGCATATCTAAGAAAAATATCAAAATATTTAGTTTCAGTGACGTTACAATAAAGAAATATATCTTATCACTTATAGAATATCGACAGTACTACCTCCTTACTAACTTCCTGCTAAAACCTGACTCCAATCCAAGCACAGTATAAGGTCATTGTACATGACACCTAGTCTGTAGAAAGTTCTGGATATTGCCCCCATGTTTGTGGGCATATGGAAATGGGGTCTTATCGAATTGTAATGAGACTTGACAAATAACGCATTAAAGCGTTTAAACATAACATGTTTATGATTTTGTTAGGGCTGCTCCTGCGATCTCGAAGGTTTTGAATTATAAAACCGATGATAAATCGGCATGCCAGTAAACCTAAGGTGACGCCCTCAGACTGATTGCTGGTGGAGCAAAGATCTCTGAAAGATGGGTTAATAGCAGTGGTGCTATTCTCGTCCCACTGCCACCACCCAAATGAAGTTCTCGTCCTCATTTGCTATATTATAATTATAGTAATAATATAATTATATAATAAAATAGAAAAATTGCAGAAAATGTTGAAACTGTATCGGGATCACTCGACATCATTTCAAAAACTAAAAAACGCATTTATGATAACATTTTAGCCAAAATTTGGAAACTAGAATCCAAAATCAAATGTCAACGATCTCTCGTTAGCAGAGATCACAGTTTTATTTTATTTTTATTGTTTCTTAAAATCATCTAAATAAAATTATTAAGACCTGTTTCAGTTAACCTTATTTTAAAGGATTTTAATTTAAAAATTGGTTCATATATTATTTGAAAGGTAAGTACAAGACCCTAATATTCCAGGTCTAAAATGTTGATACATTTAAATGATATGCCCAAACGCATGATCTGGCACAGTGAATATTTAGCAGAAATTACAATAGGGAACGGGTAATCACGCCATTTTGAATTGCATAAGGTCAAAAGTATGAAATTTTCACTAAGGAAATGTTGCCGATTTTTTATTTCGGTAAGTATTTAAATGTTAGGCATTATATGGAAGAAATTTGTATTCTTATTTTTTTTTAAATTTTGCCCCACTCTGCGAATATCTCCTATTTGGTGGGTACGTTTACAAACTTTTAAACTCACATACACAAACAGCCAGAACAATTATCTGTAGGCCATACAAATATTTGTTCCGTGCGGTGATCGAATCCTCGACACGCAGCGCAGCAATCGATTGCTCAGCCACGGCGCCAACCTTGCTGTCAATTAGCAATACTGGAGTATTTGATTATGTATTGCTAGGATCACCATCATCCACAGCCAGCACAGCATCATTCACCAGCTGCTGTATAGGCCTGGCTTTGCTTGTACCAAGTTCTACGTTTTTGTGACAGCCTTTTTTTCGGATAGGAAATCATCAAATGACTCCTCCCGCTCGTGTGGAAGGGAGTGTCAGACTTGTACTGACTAAAACCCATCCATGGTCCTTCTTAGTAGCCCTTTGTGTTCCAGGGCCACGGTATCTCTTTCGAACAGTCCCGCAGCCCTGGCAGGCATCGGCCCTCTCGGACCCCTTCAGGTTTGCTGACATCTCCATGAGGCGCACGTGGAACATGAACGCGACGTCGACACGGCCTGTCGTCATGAGACGGACGGACGGTGAGCTTGTACCAAGTTCCACGTTTTTGTGACAGCCTCATCGGGAAATTTCCCGCGATGGCAATAATGTCATCTACCTATCTCACCATCGCGTTTAATTATTCAGAGCGCTGAAAGCTCACAAAGTCGTAAAGGCTGGTTGCTTATAGTATAGTTCGCGTAGATATTTTTTTGCTTCGTCCTAACGAAGGCAATTAATGTAGATGAAAAACAAACCTTTCTTGTTACAAATTCAAACAGAAGTGTATTTTAATGTATCTCTATCCAATGTCTAACCTTAAACCTTAGCTATCATTCAGAAATCATATATGTAGTATATACGTAAGCACTCTACATGAGAAAGGAAAACTATACTATTGTCCACAAACAGTTCTAGTCTAGTCAATTTTGACCCATTTTGGTACCAAAATTGACCTTTATCCTAAATTAATCTAGAAAACTACTAACTAATATTAACTTCAATATAAAGACTAAGAAATCTAACGGCCCAGGTCACATATCCCCCCGCTCTCAATTCGCAGCATCAATACGAGCTACTTGTACACAAGCTGACATGCACTGTGGGCTCTTTTGTCCGGACCCGAGAACTAGGTCGCTGCACAGTGGCACTCTTCAGCCTGCGCTTACGTCACTGCGCCTATGTACCCTCAAGACGCGAGCTTTTCAATGGCTGCTGTAAGCGGGTTTTAATTAAGTGTCTTCTATTAAGGGTAATCGGGTAGTTTTATAATGTATGGGATTTTTTTATAGGCTCATTATAATAGCCGCACAGGTTGATAAAATGTTGAGTTACGGTTGAGGAGTTCAATCTGTGTATGTGTGACCACTGAACATCCAACATGTAAAAAAATTCGCCTGCTTGATAACGTTCATGGAGTAGTTTTCATAATGTATTTTAGTACCTGTCCTCCCATACTTAAGTACTGTAACTTCAAATATTGTAAAACCAAATGATTTTAAAAGAGTAACCATGGAGTTTCTTGCCGGTTCTTCTCCATAGGAAACGACCAACCCGAACCGTGCACCTTTTGTTGACGTTTTATAAGTGCCCATGTAGGCCTATGTAAAATAAAATATTTTGATTTTGATTTTGAGTAGGTACTTGGTCAAAATACAACATATTTTGGAAATGTTAGAGCAAGTACCAAGTTTGTTTCAAAAGAAAAACTATTTAGAAGAACTTTTAAACTGAAACAAAGATTCTATATATTAACAAATCAAATGAATTCCTCAGACAAAAAGAAGTAAGTACCTAATTTAGATTTAAAATTCTATTATTTACTTGAACAATTCCAACATCTACCTACCTGCACGAATGTGACACGTACCCTCAACCCCGCTAACGAAAACATTGTTTTTTCCTCTCGTATACATTATCGCATAATAGTGTAACAACGACCCATAATTGGGGTAAATACGCCAAATATCGGCGGCGCAGGTCCTAAGCAAACAACGGGGGTACCTACCCGACGACACCGGGGTATGCGCGTATAGATCTATGTGTTAGATGCGTTTTTGTTTTTTTTTTTTGTAAATATTGTATCGGTCGATTTACAGAGTTTTAGGATTCATGAAATCATTTAAAACCAGCTGTTTACAAAGTATTTTGGTGATAAAGTATTTTTTTCTTCACGAGGGCTGACGAGGAAAACGTTAAATTATAATTGTATAGACAATAAAATTTAATGGTCTCCAATACTAATTAAAATTAGTCTCCTCCACCAACGCCAATAAAAATAAAGTAATCTACGAAAAGGAAAAAGTTTCTAGAATTAATATTTTTCGTGGAAGAAAGCTTCTAGAAGCTTCATATCAACAGATCTCTAGATTTATCGTCGTCGAGAGCAAAACCTTTAACAAAAACATGGAAAATTGCGCAAAAAGTCGCAATGCCCCCACATGTATGAGAACTATGCAACAAACACGTGCAATACATGCGATCGCCAAGTGCGTCGTATTCTCACGTCTGGCGCGAATCTAACAATAAGCGGAACGTGATTTATCGACGAGCGAATCGACACCCCCGCTCACTTGTCTAAACTACCCTTAGAGTGCTTGGAGAGCGGGTGATGCAATTGAACTTTTGGACGTTGCAAGTTTAATTTGCAAGTATTTTAAGTAACCTGTAAATGGATTCAAAAAATGGGCCGAATTACATCGAAATACTAGCCAATGAAACCAAATCGGCTCAAGCAAAGATGCCGAGACGATATCGTCCACTTTAAGAAAAACTGAGAAGTATACAATAGTTATAGTAGTATACAATATATACTAACAAGTGTACAAATAGGTTCTGTATGGTGTCGGACGTTAAGAATAGCACCATCCCATATCTTCCCGTGGGTGTCGTAAGAGGCGACTAAGGGACTTGCCAGAGAATGGGCAGCAGCGTTCTCTGTGCTTTTTGCAACAACCGTACTGCGATCGCCAACCCGTCTGCCAAGCGTGGCGATTATGGCAAAAACCCCCCCTAATGAGCGCAATACAAAAATGGCCCCTAGTACCCGGCAGCCCGTCCACCCTCGACTATGGTAGCGGTCGAGGTAATGGCGTGGCAAGGGGTGCGAAGAATCTCCGGAAGAGATCCGGCTGCCTATACCGACGACTTGACCTGGCAACATACAACACGCGAACACTCCGAACTGACGAGAAGATAACAGAACTCGAAGAGGAATTGAGCAGGTTGCGATGGAGTATTGTAGGATTATCTGAAGTCCGAAGAGAGGGGGAGGACACGATGATCCTGAAATCCGGCAACCTACTCTATTTCCGAGAGGGTGACCGGCAGTCCCAGGGTGGTGTTGGGTTTATCGTCCACAAGTCCCTTGTGAATAACGTGGTGAAGATAGAGAGTGTGTCGACCAGGGTGGCGTACCTGATACTCAGAATATCCTCAAGATATTCGCTGAAGGTCATACAGGTCTACGCCCCGACCTCGGCACGCCCCGACGACGAAGTGGAGACCATGTATGAGGATATCTCCAAAGCCATGCATGGTTTCAAAACTCACTTTACCGTTGTCATGGGGGACTTCAACGCAAAACTGGGCAAACGAGACGGAGATGAGCTGCAGGTGGGGCAATTTGGGTTTGGATGTCGGAACCACCGGGGACACCAACTGGCTAGTTTTATGGAGAAGGAGGGCCTCTATATGATGAACTCCTTCTTTAGAAAGCGTGAGCACAGGAAGTGGACCTGGCAGAGCCCCGATGGTGCAACTAAAAATGAGATCGACTTCATCCTGTCAACCAAGAAGCAAATGTTCAATGATGTCTCTGTGATCAATTCGGTGAAAACTGGGAGCGATCACCGCATGGTAAGAGGCACATTGAACATCAATATTAAGCTTGAAAGGTCTCGACTGATGAAGTCTACGCTCCGACCAGCACAGATCCAAATCCAAAACCCCGAGAGCTTTCAGCTTGAACTCCAGAATCGTTTCGAGTGCCTAGGAAGCTCAGTGGACGAATGCAACGATGGATTTGTGGAAACTGTCCGTACGACAGGGTCTAAGTTCTTCAAGACCCGTCGTGCACAGAAGAACAAAAAACTCTCTGATCATACTCTCAAGCTCATGAAGGAACGGCGTGAGATGATCCTGCAGTCTTCAGACGACGCGTGGAAATACCGGCAGCTCAATAGACGGATCTCTAAATCCTTGAAGAGCGACCTCCACCGCTTTAATACCGAGCGTATCAAAGACGCCATTGAGCGGAATAAAGGCTCAAAGGTATTTGCAAGAGATCTGGCTATTGGGCAGAGCCAGCTCACGAAACTGAAGACCGACGATGGCAGAATCGTATCCGCCAAACCGGAGCTACTGAGGGAGATCGAGAGATTCTATGGGCAGTTGTACACGTCAACCAGGAAACCCGTTGTAAATCTAGCGAATGACCCAAGAGCTAGACTGACCCGACACTACACCGAAGACATCCCGGACCTCAGCCTGTATGAGATTAGGATGGCTCTGAAACAGCTTAAAAACAACAAAGCACCGGGTGATGATGGAATTACGGCTGAACTTCTGAAGGCGGGTGGAAAACCGGTTCTTAAGGCCCTTCAGAAGCTGTTTGATTCCGTCATACTCGAGGGGAAAACGCCACAGGCATGGTGCAGGGGTGTGGTGGTACTCTTCTTCAAAAAGGGCGACAACGCCCGGTTGAAGAACTATAGGCCCATCTCACTTCTGAGCCATGTCTACAAGTTGTTTTCAAGAGTCATCACGAATCGTCTCGCGCGCAGGTTTGACGATTTTCAGCCTCCCGAACAAGCCGGATTCCGAAAAGGTTTTAGCACCGTAGACCACATACATACGCTGCGACAGGTTATACAGAAGACCGAAGAGTACAACCTGCCTCTCTGTTTAGCGTTTGTGGACTACGAGAAAGCCTTCGATTCGATCGAGACTTGGGCTGTACTGCAGTCTCTCCAACGGTGCCAAATTGATTATCGGTACATCGAGGTGTTGAAGTGTTTGTACAAAAACGCCACCATGTCAGTCCGACTTCAGGACCAGACCTCGGAACCTATCCCTCTGCAGCGAGGTGTGAGACAAGGAGACGTCATATCTCCGAAACTGTTCACCGCTGCACTGGAAGATGTCTTCAAGGTTCTGGACTGGAGAGGGCTAGGCATCAACGTTAATGGCGAGTACATCTCTCACCTTCGATTTGCCGACGATATAGTGGTCATGGCTGAGACCATGGAGGACCTCAGTACAATGCTCGATGACCTCAGTAGAGTTTCCGAAAGAGTGGGTCTTAAAATGAACATGGACAAAACCAAGGTCATGTTGAATGCCCATGTAACACCCACTCCTATCAAGATTGGAGACTCTACTATCGAAGTTGTAGACGATTATGTCTACCTGGGACAAACGGTCCAGTTGGGTAGGTCTAACTTCGAGAAAGAGGTCAATCGTCGAATCCGACTCGGCTGGGCAGCGTTCGGAAAGCTGCGTGGTATCTTCTCGTCCAACTTACCGCAGTGCCTCAAGACGAAAGTCTATGACCAGTGTGTGCTGCCAGTGATTACATACGGGACCGAAACGTGGTCGCTCACAATGGGCCTCATCAGAAGGCTCAAAGTCACCCAAAGGGCAATGGAGAGAGCTGTGCTCGGAGTTTCCTTGCGTGATCAAATCAGAAATGAGGACATCCGCAAGAGAACCAAGGTTACTGACGTAGCCCGAAGAATTGCCAAACTTAAGTGGCAGTAGGCAGGGCACATTGCTCGCAGAACAGATGGCCGATGGGGCCGAAAAGTTCTGGAATGGCGACCGCGAACCGGGAGACGATGCGTTGGAAGGCCTCCCACTAGGTGGACCGATGACCTGGTGAAGGTTGCGGGGATCCGCTGGATGCGTGTCGCACGGGACCGGTCAATCTGGCGACACTTGGGGGAGGCCTATGTCCAGCAGTGGACGTCTTTCGGCTGAAATGATGATACAAATAGTTGGTTTCATGGCAGATAATTTTTATGAGTCCACCACCCTTTCATAAAGCACCCACATGCTGCGTATAGCTTAGTTAAAGGTACTTTTTTCGGTTGTTCAATTTTTTCATCCAAACAATACAGGTTGTCCAAAAATAGTTAAACTTTCCACATACCTGATTTCACGTACCTACATTTTATCAATAGTGTCAAACGCAACAACTTCAACGGGACTACCTGTGATCCACCCTCGCGTTTTGTCGCAAAAAATAACGCGCATAATCGTGATCGCATTGTCGCGACTGACTCCTCAGGTCACTTTCCTTGTTGCAACACTGACGCAATTTCAACCTTACTAAGCGTAATTTAAGGTTTGAAGTCGAATGGCAAAGAGGTGTTGTTTTCGAACGAGAAAATTATGTAGCGTAAGAATCAGAATCGTTTGTTTGATAAAAGTATTATTATTTGTCATAAATTCTGTCCGTTTTGTATGGATTTTTGACAGTGTAATTTTAATGTTTTTATAAGTTTTATATTGGCGTAATGTCACATAATTCTGTGACGATTTAGTCGTGGGAGAATGTCGCAGGGTATTTTGGGACTATATTGTACAGGTGAGATATATAAAGGATAAAAATGTATTGCGTGACCTTTTGTTTGACATTGTATGTTAAACATTTTCCTCTTGAATATTCAAGTTGGAAATTACAGATACGGAATAATTATCCCGCAGTAAGGAAAACACAAATAACTTCTAAATTAAGATTTGGTACAGAAACACTACATAGAGAAACACTACATAGAGTAAAATATCTTCGACATGCGTTACGGGTTACTCAGAAGCTCGTATATCGGATGATAGTCTTCCCAAGGGGTATTGCATTACCCAAATCCAAGGAGGAGGTCAGATAAGCAGTGTCTTGCAGTGTGGAGGTCAGATAAGCAGTCACTCCATATATGGACCGGTATGTAAACCGGTATTTTGGTATTAAATGCTGTTTCCAGTTAGAATGGAAATCGACCCAAACACATTTGGAAAACAGCAAACACACAAACATGGTACAGGAAAAAATACTATTAAAAATTCACTTATACATTCAAATATTCACCTAAAAACCAAAAAAATACGGTAAAAATGAACTAAACACATCTGCACATACACATACAAGTTTAGTTCCAAACGGCATCCAGTTTTATTAACAAATATAAATAGTATATTGACATCTGAACTCGTAATCCGCGGTACATAAAAAGACCAATGAACTGCGGTTGAATTATTAAAAAAATAACATATATATACCTACCTATGTTATGTTACGCAAATGTAGAAAGCTATATTAATGCGTAAGCTAGCGACTGCTTAAGATTTTAGGTACAAAATAAATGTATTGATAGAAGTAAATAATTGTTTATTATCCAGGTGGGGATTCGTAGATGGCTGTTTATGTGGAGCTGCCCTGCAAACGATGAGACACTTGATGTCGTGTCCTGGCTGTCCTGTTGTTCGCTGGAGCTGATGGACGCTTCTGAGGGTGCCAAACTCGTCGGCAAAGGAGACATTTTTTTTTCTTTGGAAGATAGGCCCACCCCAGAAAATTTAAGCGTTGTGAATATGGAGAAATACGAAAAATAAAAACGTGAATGTAACAATAACCTCAAAACGAGCGATAGGTATTGTCAAATAAAGTGCATAGCATCGATATTTTAAGTTAAAATCGTGCTCTGATCAATTATAAATAGTATCAAAAAAGTTGTTCAGCTCTATCTGTACTACTAGAAGGATTTTGATGTGATTTTTACAATGTGATAGACTGATTTACGAGACACGATTTATAATTATTCCGTAATAGCACGGCATCGCCCGGAGATTACTTTCAACGTTGCCCGTGAAAGAATATATTAAATCGTGACAACATAGATACTGTAGTTACTAGTGAGCCCAAAACCAAACCCACAGACCAAAACTAGACAGATTTCCAGAGTAAGGACTAGAAGTGATAATTGATAAGTAATTCGTATTTATTCAATTTATTGTAATTTTATGATTTTTATTAAGACTGCAAGCCAGAACTGTTTGAGATTTTTTTTATTGATGTGTGTTTTACAGTATTTTTTATAGAATTGTTTACTTACATAGGTAATTTATGATAAAATCTTAGTAACGTACGTCGGTTAACTGATAATTTTCCAAATTAACAGATCATTCGGCGAAAATCAAGTATACTTAATAAAAAATCGGCCAAGTGCGAGTCGGACTCGCGCACGAAGGGTTCCGTACCATTATTTATAAAAACGAGCAAAAAATATTAATTTTATTTTGTTTTCAGTATTTGTTCTTATAGCAGCAACAGAAATACATAATCTGCAGAAATTTCAACTGGCTAATCACGGTTCATGAGATACAGCTATCACGGTTCAGCTAGCCTGGTGATAGACGGACGGACAGCGAAGTCTCAGTAATAAGGTCCCGTTCGACCCTTTGGTTACGGAACCCTAAAAACAAGTACAGAATAACGCATTTTTGTAAAGTGTTTTACGCCATTTGTATGTTGTAATCTCCCTTAAATAATTGGTAATGTCAAACGTAGTGCTATCTTTGACGTCGACATTAATTTAATTCTTCCATTACAAGAAAAATCATGACTGTGTATATACAAGGTGTTGATTTGCAACCTCGTCAAATTCAAGGAGCTAACTATGCTAATGATTCTCGTCCCGAATCAATAGTAAAATGGGTAGCTATTTTTTTTTTAAATTTAATTACGGAAATCGGTAAGTGTGAACCAGCCGTGTTTTAAACGCGGCCCGTCTGAATCTCACTCTATAACCGCGCTTCCACACATACAAACAATCTCAAACGTTTATTCGATAATTTCTTATTCCCTAAACCACATTATGGGGGTTATTCTGAAATATTGACAAACTGAAACAACCAAAAAAATCAGCGTTTATTAATAATTAACTAGGTACCGTAATTTTAATTCATTAATTACGTCGTTTGTGACAACCTCCTGAATTTTGACGAGGATGCAAAACAACACCTTGTATATATATAAAAAAAAATTGCCAAATCCGTCGTTTGCCCTCAAATCAATGACTACATTATGAATGCTGTTTGCAACTTTTTTTTGCAATTGTTTCTTTACTGGGTTTTTCGTATACAGGATGTAACGGAAAAGGTATATACATACTTAAGGGTGTGCTACAGACCATCATACTGATTATGTTTCTCCATCGGACAAACATCGAAATAACGAATAAATTATCTGCATCTGCTGCCCCATACAAAATTTCAACACCTATTCGAACCAAATGTATGGGGGGAACTGATATTTGTCCGATGGAGATACATGTTCAGTTTGATAGTCGGATACCTTTTCCGTTACACCTGTATATTTCTTTAAAATGTAGCTAATAAAATAAAATTCTGACAAGCCAAAATAATAAACATGAATCCCTTTAGGAGTGATAATTTTTTCATGTTAATAGGCCTAGTAACTTTTTCAGAATATCGAGTTGAAAAACCTGATTTGACAACTTTTAAGCCTTTAACTAGTCCTAATTTATAAATGAAAAGCGCTAGCGGTCCAATGAAGATTTTGTTGCGTGTAAATCCTATTGCCGTTTGCGATTGCCAAGTCATTGTGTCGCGGCCATTCCGCCGCGGGGCCTTACGCCTCACAGAGTACCTTAAACATGATGCGCCTTGTTAATGCTACATTGATTTACGGCTTAAAGTCTAACACCCGTCGGTATCTATGGTCAAGTTGAAGTAATTGCTGGAGTTTAATTAATTAAGCGAGCTCTTTGCCCGTCACCAAGATCAAATCCAGACTCCGTGACTGCTACTGAGAAATACCTGATGAAAAACCCAAAAACACTTTTCCCCACCTGGGAACCGAACCTAGAAACTCAAGCTCAGCAGTAGCACTTACGACCTACTATGACTAACGAGGCCGCTGAAGGGTAAGGGCCAACGCGGGCCTGTGGACGATGAGTAATTTCCAATATAACATAATCTCGCTTTGTACAGATTTCCGAACTATGAGAGATCTGCATAAACTGGTTTTGTATAACTTGATTGAACCCCGTGCGAACTGCAGAATACTGGCTACTTTTAAATTAATTTGTATCATTTTTAAGTGGTGAAACTATTATGAAACAGATGTCCTATTTTTCTCGATTTAGGGTTAAAAAAGTTCCCCGGGCGTCGGGGCGCAACCAGTGGCCCCGGCCACCGTAGGCGCGAGCCTGTGGACGGTGAGTAATGGGCTAGCTCACCGTCAGTCCGTCTCATGACGACAGGCCGTGTCGACGGCGCATTCGTGTTCCACGCGCACCTCAAGGAGATGTCAGCAAATCGGAAGGGCTCCGAGGGGGCCGATGCCTGCCAGGGCTGCGGGACTGTTCGAAAGAGATACCGTGGCCCTGGAACACAAAGGGCTAAGAAGGAACATGGATGGGTTTTAGTCAGTTCAAGTCTGACACTCCCTTCCGCTCCGCCCAGAGCGGGAGGAGTCATTTGATGATTTCCCATACGAAAAAAAAAAATGGTAATGGCCAACCCAATCAAATGACATAAGTGTCATTCAGCCTAAACGTAACCTAGCAATAACCTAAGGTACTGACCTATCAAACATATTTAAAACCAAATATAAACATTTACCAGCACATAGCAACACCATGATAGTCTGTTGATAGTCGTAAAAAACTTACCCCAAAACGCTATAATATCTACCTGCTTTGTTCAAACAGTGCTATGAATCTGAAATAATACTTCCATGTCGCAACGACCCGTGTTACATCGTTAAATATTAAAAAAAAAACACTACCTGTACCTTTGATACGACATAAAACTATTTAACTATCGCCAAAAATATCAACTATGAAAATCAAACCTTATCACAAGAAAATTAAGTTGATTTTTCAATAAGTTTAACTTTCAGAACTGCATCTTAGCGTCTATGATAAAAAGGTTAGACGTCCAATGCAATTGTAAATTTTGAAATATTTATGACATTCTAAAGTGTTGTTTATGTTTAGGAAATAAGATTTATTTTCGGTTAGCAATGAGATAATGTCTTAGGCTAGACAGTGTGGTTTGATATAAACCGTTTGAGATTGTAACCCAATACAGTGCACGAGCGATTCAAAAAACTTTGGTATCTGTAAAAAAATTGTTTATATTTTTCTAGGTAATTTATAAGTTACTCTAAGATTTAATCTTATTCTTATTAGCAACAACCCTGAAGAAAAACAAAATGCCTTTAACTTAACTTTTAGATAATAGTACATTATGATATAAGTGCGGTAAGTTGAAAATTACAGCCGAGGCGATATTGCTAGCCCGAGCCGTAGGCGAGGGCTACAAGAAAGCAGAGGCTGTAATTATCAAAGCGCACGTATGTCATACGACGTTTTATAACACATTTGCGAGGAAATAAATAAAATTCGGATGACATTTTCAAACAAAAACAATACAGCGTAAAGAGAAAGCGCGCGGAATTATTTTTTGCTTTTTTTAAGGCAAAGGCACAAAAACAGCCAGTATTACTAATAAAGTAAATTAATATTTTTGTGTTTTGTTACAGATAAATGGTTGTAATTTATGGTAAAAATGAATTAAATTAAAGAATTAAATGTTTATTATTTTTTATCTCCCAACTTAATTTTATTCATAAAATGTTGACTACTTTTCTGACATAAAAAAATTTGCTAAGAATTAAAAAAGTACCGTTCGTTTTAGACGGAGCATTATGATAAGCCGTGCGTTTTACTTTACATTACCGCACTAGTGCGTAATGTGATACATTACGATACTGAACTTGGTGCAATAAGAGACCCTTTACGAGCAAATGTGTTATAAACATATTTAAAACATCACTCTGTCTTTGTTATTATCAAACGATTGACAGAAACCGAACTATGTTTTCAATAAGTTTAGCGTTAAACGCATTTAAAGATTACTAGTGTTTCTAGAAAAACTAATGAGATGCTGTATCATAAACCAAAGTAAAACACAGTAATTTATTTAATGAATTTCAAAAATTGTTCAAATAAAAAACCATCAGACAAGACTCGACACACAGAACCAATAAAACAATTTTATTATAACTTCACATCTAACAAACTTTGCTAAAAGTCCCACGTAAATATTTAAAAAGCAACCCGGAATTCAGATAGATAAAGTATTTTTTTTTTTCAATTCCAAAATTTTCAATGAAAGCTTTTAGTACAAAAAAAAATGTAAAAGCATTGCTCTAAACTGGCCTTACCCGACTGTGTTGAAAAAAAGATGATTAATGATGTTGGAAATGAAATAATTCGAGCGCAGGTACAGGGTAGTGGCAATTTTTTAGCTATTGTCTCCACGTAACAGAACAGCGTGTAATTTTTGGTCATGTTTTTTCTGTAATTATTAAATGCCCAAAACGTTTTTGGTTAACGAAAAGATTTAAATCACTTAAATGACAATGCCAGATCCTGCCCTAACTTTCATTAGCCTACAAGAAATGTAAATTAATCAAAATTATGCAATGAAAATAGGACCCTTGGTTATCAAACTGTTATTCTGTTACACTTGCGGATAAAAAGTTAGTAATAAAAGGAATTAAAAAAACCGAAGTCCTATTTCCTGTTTTCATCGCGACCATCTGCGTTACTTAGTACGCATACACGCGGAACAAAACGAATTATTTGGTAAAAAATAATACATCTACGTTCGTATTACGTACGGATTTTAATATGTATTCGGAATAAATACACATTACTTAATGAAAATAATGTTTATACACATATATTTTTATGAATGTATATTCTAATAATTATTTCGCAACTGAGCGATAGTGATTTGGTGATTAAGGGTAACGGACCATCATTGACGCGCTAATTGTCATGTCAAAAAGTCATTCATTGACATTCAATGTAATAATTTTTAAAGTAGTATTTAGTTTTAAACAGAAACCGCAAGTTCTAAAGGCATTTATACATGTTATTACTTATCACTAATAAAGCAGCAATAGAATGCTACATTTGGCATGCCTGTAGACCAACTTTTATTTGATAGGTCAAAGCTCTATAGAGGTTCTGGCATTGTCCTTTATAAATTTATTAGGTACACAAGCTTTCGGTGAAAGGACCACAGTAAGGTGCAATTCTAACATTGTAATTATATCAAGGTTTTAAGCTTGCTAGCTGCCACTAGTTTAGGCCAATAAAGCACGACGAATTGAGCAAATATCTATGTATTTCTACCGTTGCAATCAATTCCAAATCAATCTACAGCCCATGAATTTAGGTAAACTAGACAGGTACGGGTTAATCGGTCAGTAATTACATTTTTAATTAACAATCCGTGAATAAACGAAATAAATCAACACACATTACGATACCGCAATGCAAAAGGACCAATAATCTAAAACGCTAACATTCTGCAATCAAAAATATAATTTTGCATAAAAAAACACGCTGCAATATGTGTTGATGATGGGCAATCAACTTTAATTATAATAATTGACTATTGAATATAACATTGCGGTATTGCGAACAACTACGGGTGAAAAACTAGTATTAACGTTCAAATTACAGCACAATAAAGTAAAAAAAGGAATGCGGCTTGTTTGATTTGAATATACGTGTTTCCGTATGTAAGAAAAAAACTTAGATATTGAATCAATTGAACATGCGGAAAATTAGACAAGAATAGATCCTGGCAATAACCGCGTACAAAACCAAAACGCAGATTTAAAATATCTGACGTAAATGGGTACGTAAATCAAGAAGAGCAAGATATAGTAATGGCATAGAAATCAAAATGTCTACAATAAAAGCCACATACCGCTATGAATTTTATTAGATATGCACTGACTAGAGAAGCATGACAAGGGTGGAGGTCTATATTAGCAGTGGGTAGAACCAGGCTGCCTATGATCACGATCTTGATTTATATAATGAATATTATGTCTATGCAATTAATTAAAGACAAAAAAGGAATAAAACAGCTCGTACTCTAGGACCAAAATAACAGCGGACTCCTAAAACTCCCTTTAAAGCACCAAGTATAGAACGTATACCAAACATTTAAATAAAAAGTGGTTCGAATAAGCTTTTGGGGCATAAAGCTGTACAATTACAGCGGGCGAGGATTGTAAAATTTTACAATCAGTACGAATCATGGCCGGCTGCTGTTAATATTGTGATCACCAACGCCGAATTCTAATGGCGTATAGACAATATGGACTTGTTTTATTTATGTAAATTCTGTATGTGCTTTTATAACATTTTTGTTTTTTTGCTTTTACTCATCATCTGCTTAGCCTTTTCCCAAACTATCTTGGGGTCGGCTTCCAGTCTAACCGGATGCAGCTGAGTACCAGTATTTTACATGAAGGGACTGCCCATCTGACCTCCATAACCCAGTAACTGGGTAATACGATACCCCTTGGTAAGACTTGGTTAGTCTGGAAGTCAGACTTTTTGGCTTCTGACTACTCGTAACGCCTGTCAAAGATCTACAAATGGCAGCCGGGACCAACGGCTTAACGTACTTTCCGAGGGACAGAGAAAACTCGGTATGTAATTGTGGTCACCCATCCACGGACCAACCTCGCCAAGCACGGCTTAACCTTAAAGATCGACCCGGGCGGCTGTTATTATTTAGCCACGAGCTCCTAGAGAGCTTTTTTGCTTTTACTATTAACAATAAACTATTATGTATGTGTTTATCCCACTCGAGGAGGTCGTTGATAAATAATAATAGATGCTCAGTTCGATCTTCAGATAAATCCACACTTTTCTTGGTCCATGGAGCAGTCATCATCATCATCAGCTTATAATGTTCTCACTGCTGGGACATAGGCCTCCTCTCTATAAGAGGGAGTGGGCTGTAATCCTCCACGCGGGCCCAGTGCAGGTTGGTAGATGTCAATGTCTTCGAATTTTTAGTTTTAGGACATGCCATGTTTCCTTGCGATGTTTTCCTTCACCGTTTTTGAGAGCAGCGGTGATGAAATAAATTACACCAAGTAAAGCACCTGTCTGGGTTCGATACCACGGCTTACTGCTCGTGAGTCAGGGCTGCCACCACTGGGCCACCGCTGCTCTCTATGCTCCATGAAGCAGTGCCACCCGTTAATACCGAGTTTCCTCCGTGCCTCGGAAAGGACGTCAAAGTATTGAGCCTGGCTGTCATTTGTAGATGTTTGACAGTTGTTACAGGTAGTCAGTGGCCAAAAATTCTGACAACCAGTCTTACCGGGATATCTTATTACCCAGTACTAACTGGATTGTGGAGGTCAGACAGGCGGTCGTTCCAACTAAAATACAGGTATTCAGCTGCATCTAGTTAGACTGTAAGCAGACTCTATCATACTTAGGAAAAGGCAATTAACTGACAGAAAACATTTCCCATAAATCTTACTTCTGTCCGGCTTTAAAAAGGTTCCTGGGAAAGGCTGGTTACGTATGGTAGGGGACTGGACTTTGTGGTGCAACTCGAGGGAGTCCTGTGTCAAGTATTTTACGTGCGGTTAGCTCAATTTGATGTTTTTATTTCGTATATTGTTTTTTTTTATCAATTGCAATCCACTGCAATTGGGGGGAACTGGACTTTTTGGTGCAGCTCGGGAAAGTCCTGTGTCGAGCAGTGGACTGCAGTTAATACAAAAACCCACTGCTATGCCATTAACTTTGATTATCAGGGTTTCAGAAAAGCCAGTTTTCAGCAGCAACTCCAAACTCGTAGTAAGTAACAAGTCGTGTCTTAAACCTACGTAACCAAGCCTAATTGTAATTAATAAAAATACACTCTAACAGCACCCAATAGGAAATATTTTTATGATCCTATATAACCTCGCATCAAAATTTACGAAATAGTTTAAACAAAAATCATCAAATTGAGCTAACCGCACCTAAAATACTTGAACATATACTTGTTAACCTGTATTATTAAACACAGGTATCGTAAAACAAAAAGTATGTTTATGTCTATCATGCTAAAGTTCAAGATTATTCGGGGTACAATTAAATCTAGATTTTTTGCAACAATTATCGTCAGTCATTACATCTGGTAAAGGTTACATTATTTTGGTATCGAGGAAACATAATTCATGACATAAGTACGTCATTGTTTTGATTACTTAGTTAATTAATGACTGACATTGATATCGGTGAAGGAAAACATCGTGATGCCTGGACTTATCTATTTAATCAATATAAATTGAAGTGTCCGTTTGTTATTTTAAAGTAACAGCTTTTTACTGAATGCATAATATGAAAGTTTATACGGTACATAAACATTTTTTTTTTTTAATTTTGCTTTCCGCTTTGTTCGAAACGGCTGTACAGATTGATTTTGATCCTGTTGTCGAAAAGTATTAGTATTATTAAATATCAGTATATTAAACACGTGTAAGGCTGATGTTAAAAACAAAAAAACATCCGAGTCGTCTTGTATTTATTTCTAAATATTTATCGGCCAACCATACTCAGGAAGTGAAATTTACTTAGGATTTTAATATTGTGAGATCAGTTACAATGCAGGTTAAAAGACCAAGACCAAAGACCAAACACTTTTTTTTATAGGAAATAGGCTTGTTTTTTGCCGCAACTGCAACTCGCCTAATGTGAAGCTTGTCTAGAAGAAACTGATTAACTCGATTTTTTAAGAGATCCAGATTGATTGGTTGATTGATGTGAGATGGTTTGTATGCAAGGACCAGATAATTATAATATCTCTACAATTACTTTAATCTTAGCCCAAAAGAAACGGTAACAATGCTGCCATGACACTTCATATTGCACCACGGTGGGTTGAGCAGGGTCGCGGGGCGTATGTAACGCGACCCAACATATGGCACGCTCCGCACTTCCGACAATTTCACAAAAAAAAAGGATGCTTAAGACTGACGCAAAAAATTAAGAATCTGAGTATGGCACGCTTTTTGGAATCGAGGGATCCGTATAGCTAAGCTAATTTAGAAAAAATCACATTATTTTTGTACTGAGTTGTACTTTGTGTATTGCAGACTTGAGAGCTACAGGATAAACCAATCGATTTATTCTGTAGCTCTTGGGTTATTTGGCTCTCGATAAGATATTGAGCTCATTTTTTTTTTCTTTATTGGCCAACCAAGAATTGTTTGTTAACAATTTTAAGTAACTATCTACCATAATTTAGGATAATGTAACAATTTTTTACAGGTTAGCACCGCATGCCCAAAAACATAATAGGTGTGCCACAAGCACAGTACTATAAAATTTAAATTTATATCTAAATAACTAAAACTAACAACTTTAAATTAACATTATGTGTACATTATATATAAGACGCTCATCCACAGTATAAGAAAAGTAAAGGTTCCAATTTTGAGCTTTAGTATCGGACTTTTAGTGCATCTGCCTGAGTAGGTATATTTCCAATAGCTAAACTTAGCCGATGTGAGGTCTTTTTATAGACGACAAGGCCGTATTATTTGAAGGCCAAAGGATCAAAGTTGGTGGTCTTAGTCAATTAATTATTAACCTACTAGGTTTGCTGAATTTCCACATTTTTATAATTTTTGTAGCCATTGATTAAGAAGTTAAATAATTCGTCTAAGATAAATTACAGTTAATTTACATGAAATTGTTTTATTGCCATGATTTCTGAAGAACGAAAGTGCTAATAAATCTGCCTTTTTGTAACGGATTTGTTTGTATATGTATGTTGAAAGTAGTACCTACTAACTGTATCAATAAGAAATATATTCTTTCGAGAGTGTCCCGGTTAAACTTCAAGCAATGTATTAAATTACTTTATTAAAACTTTACACTTAATAAAACATAGACACTTCTCTTCTTCGCTTTATGCACGGATCTCTAACACGTAGCAATTCGTAAGGACGAACATACAAACTGCATGTGCGGAACATTTGTGCACATGCGCGGCGCAATGTCGTCCATCTGTCTGTCACAAAAAATATCAGCTACCTACCTACTTCGTTATTCTAAAGCTACGTCACTTTGTCACTGGTCAGGCAGATATTAATTAGAGTAATTAAGGTGACAGCACTGATTGGTGATCGAGGGGCTATCTTGTAAGTTTGGACTATAAGTATTTAGCACCTACTTTATAGACATTGACGACACGGTTGGCGCAGTGGTTGAGCGATCGACTGCTGCGCTGCGTGTCGCAGGTTCGATCCCCGCACGGAACAAATATTTGTATGGCCTACAGATAGTTGTTCCGGGTCTGGCTGTTTGTGTATGTGAGTTTATATGTGTGTAAACGCATCCACGATACAGGAGAAATTCCTAGTGTGGGTAGGTGCCTAGGTACATTTGCAAAACTACGGACATTTTGAGATACTACCAAGCCGGCATTTGTTTTTGTCCAAAGTGAACACAAAGAAATAAGGCAGGGTACTATGGCGCAACTCGAGAGAGGCTATGGTCTGCGATATGCTGAGTTGATTGATTTGGTTACAAAAAGGTTTTAAAGAACTGTCTCCTGGATATCAATCAAGAAAACTGATAATTTTCGACCGATTTCTACACTTTTCATTGACTAACACGAAATAAAATATGAATTGAACTTGATGAGTTCCGACACAAAAGTTTGATCTATTGTTGTTACCTATCATCTCCATAAATTAAGTTTTCTAAGAGCCAATTTCCTTTTACACACCTCAAATCATCATAGACAAATCTCTCGCCCACCTCGGCCATAATTATAATACCATTATTTATGGCAAATGATCCTAATGAAAACGCTACTAACATAAACCCATCAATCATAATATCAAATAAACAACTATTTAAGTTAAAAATCACCGAAAATTATCATAACCCGAACATTACACGGACTGTGTCAAAGATCTACCAGTAACTTTGATAAAACGTTTAAATAAATAAATATGCAGGCAATTTATTTTAAACGCGTCAAAATGAGGCTCGTTCCACTAATTTAGAAAAGAAATTAGCAAATATTTATGTATAATATGGCCTCGTACGGCCCCATGACCGATTCAACTGAACCATAGGGAAAAATACAGTTATACAGCGTTTAGAAGAAATAGAAGCATTTAAATGATATAAATCTATCTGTGTTGCTTAAATAAAATCATTTAATCTGCAATCGGAATATATTATGGCAGCACGGTGCCAATAAACCACAGTAATGTGTGGAAACATACGGGCAGTAATCGCGAGCGTAGACGCTGATACGGTAAAAGTATTTATTTTTGTAAAAAAGAGCTAATAGCATCCATTTTAAGCATTAATCAGTTTTGTGCAGTATAATTCAGGAATATAATATAAGTATGAATATCCGAAGTAATAAAGCTGATAGCTTCAATAAAGATGAATCACAAAAACAAAACAAAATTGTTTTAGCCTCTAGGTCTTGGCACTATTTTCCCAAAGAAAACTATGCTTGTAGGTACTGTTTTTCTAAGTAAGGAAGAAAACACAAATAGAAACTTCCACTTCACATCATTCCTTTACAAAAACTCACGAAAGAAACTCATCCGTAACGGAAGATCGAAACACGTTCCGAATTCAATTTGCCCTAACATTTTTATTTACCTTTTATGGCGTCAGGAAATACCTTTTTACTCTGCAAGCGACACAGCCAGTCACTTTTACCGGGATACAAAATTGCTGACTGCGCTTTCTTCCTTTAATTTTTTACTTGCTTTCATACATTCTTGAGGAGAATCAATTGCGACACAAGAAATTAGAGACATCACCGAGTGTGGTGAATGATATCTCAGATTCTGTTCTTATCCGAGTTAAATTCAACTCAGAATGAGTAATTTTTGGATAGTTTGGACAGTTATGGTTGACAAAAATGATGGTGAGTGCAAATTACATAAGTCCATTACTGTAAAAATACTTTTAATACCCACTTTCCAGCTTCATAGATTTCAACGGATGTCGATTCACGCTCATCTATATATCATCTGGAAGTTTTATTTTTTACTATAGTTAGCATACTTTTCGTAGGTATGCTGTGACCGAATGGCGTCAAATAAATGGAAAGCGAAGTGTTGGTCTTCCGGCAACGAAATGGGCAGACTACATTGTTTCCATAGCGGATATAGACTTATATAATATGAAACAGGCACAGGATCTTGGAGATTGTTTAAGTTGGTGAAGACGGGCTGGGGATGACGATGACGAGCTAGTGCTATTGTTTTTAACAGATTTCAAAACAGGACGAGGTTCTCAATTCATCGGAATCTTTTTTTATTATTTATGTATGTTCCCCGATTACTCGAATACGCATGAACGGATTTGGAAAATTCTTTTCTTTTAAATCATAGTTCTGTAGCGTGCCCAGTCACAACAGTCCCCCGTATCATTTAATCGCGACATGTTGTTCCACCAGTACGTCCCCGTATCAGCCAAGTGTTTCCGCCATGTTCCACGAATCAGCATATAAATGAAAAACGTACATAATAACATCAAATTCGAAAGTACCATATTGAACCGGAATCATTACCATACCTACTGATTTACGCAATTAGGCGGAATTTTTAATTTATTAATAGACATTTGGGCTTTATTGATTTTGCCCGAGGCGGTGTTTTACGGGTTGAGCGAAATGTACGGCCCCTTCATGCATAACTTAATAAGATTAATTACCTTATTACTGGGAAATGTGAGAGGTTTAGTTTTTTTGGTTAAAGTTGGAACTAAGGACCAGATTTGAACTATCAGAAATATGGATCGGTTCTATTGCCTTGTTAATTTTGACATTCAAAGTGCATTTTCTTAGCTTTAATGAAATATTTATAATTGTGATTTATTTTTTAATATGACAAAAAGAAAATTGGAAAATGCATGTATGCCCCATATTTCAATATACTTACTTACAAATAAAAATTGGTTGCCTGTAAAGTCGGTATACGGGCGAAAGTTTTACGTGACAACGACTTTGAGTGGTAAAATAATTTTAATGTGAATATTCATTCGTATAGTAGGAAGAAGGATGAAATAATAGTAACAATTTAAAACATTTATTTATACAAAGAATTATATTTAAAACATTAATTTATACAAAGAATCTCGCACTGAATTTCATATCAACAAAATTTTATTTTTACCTTTACACATACATACGTATTTATATACAAATATACATATATAGAGGCACGCGTCCCTTCCACTCGGGCATGGTTAGCCCGCCTAAGAGCGAGAGAGACAGACATAAAAAGTGAAAGGCACGCGTGCCTCTCACTCGCTCTCATTGTGAGTGCATAACGTGAGCGGAGCGTAACGCAGTTTCTTGAAGTGTCACCCGGCAAACCAATTTATAAGACGTTGTCACGTCAAAAGTTAATATTTTTTTTCTTTTAATTTGTGTAATTGACAATTTTAATAAGAATTTTTAGATCCACAGGCATACAAACAAGAAAGTCTAAGTAAATGAGAAAAAATTGACACTTCCTCAAGAAAAGAATTCGTTAAGTTTGTAACTGAATCAAAGCACCAAAATAACTACCAGATTTATAGTCAAAATTAGCACCAAAACACGTGTTATAATAAATGTTTAATGATTAACAAAACAGTTACTTACAGGATCGTATAGTTGTTAATTAGGCGCTAATTAGATAGAAAGGCAGTTTTGTTTCTTAATTACTGTGATGTATTGCACCCATTTTTATATTTTATAGCATAAAACACCAACCGATCGAATTTAGAGTGAGCCTGTTAAATATTCAAGTAAATCAAGTGACAGTTAGGTAACAACACTACTTACTTGATACCAACTTAACTTTACCGATCACAAACCATTTGATACTCGAAAGTCAACTTTAACACAATAAGCACAAGGTGTTTGTTATTAAAAATAAGGTGTCTAAGTAAAAAAGCGTGCGGATCATCGCTGTCAGATCACTACGCTGAAAAATGCCTCCAAGTGGACATCGGCAGCTATTGAAGTGTTAAAAAACAATAAATCACGAACAACCGGGTGATTAATTTATAGATCAACCAATGTAACTGTATCATTTATGAAGCCACTCCTAACGAGGAAGCAATAAGGTTGAGAATTGCACAATATAATGTGACATAAAGGTCAGGTAATACTGGTTTCTATATTTTACGATTTAGTTTATGGCCGTGTTGTGGAGGCTTGTACAAGACGTGAAATAGGAAAGTTTTGTGAAAGGTCGCCGAGATATATTGTCTCGCATTTACAAACACAATTTATTTATATTTAATCAAGTCACCGTGGGTTTTTTTTTATGTGGGACTAAAAATTAAACTTCTATACCAAACAAAGTAAAGAAAATACGAACTTTTTTTTTACTTTTCGTTCATAGCAAGGGCAGCTTTTCAATCATTCATACTGAAGCAAACTAAAAAAAAGAACTGGCCACAACTGTTACCTTACCTTTATTTTTATTAGCCTTTTATGTCTGACTGCTGTGCAAAGACACCCCACTATATCCATTTCCATACCAATACTATCACTTATTAAAAATCTATTACATTAACATATAATTAAGTAAAACTATTTTTTCAAAAATATGGTGGTACTATTGTCAGGCAGCTGTAGTTTCATAGTTATTCTGCGCGAACCGCTAAATGCTCCACACCAAAGTATTCCACTAGAGCAGCGGTGGCCAAGTGGTGGCAGCCCCGATTTACGAGTAGTAAGTCGTAGGTTCAAACCTAGGCAGACGCATTACTTTGTGTAATTTATTTCATCACCGCTGCTCTCAAAACGGTGAAGGAAAACATCGCGAGGAAACCGGCATGTCCTAGAACTAAAACTTCGAAGACATGTGACATCTACCAACCCGCACTGGGCCCGCGTGGTGGATTAAAGCCCACTCCCTCTCATTGACAGGAGGCCACCTGTGTCCCAGCAGTGGGAACATTATAGGCTGATGATGAAAGTATTCCACGCTAGTACTTTTCTACGACATTACCGAACTCTGACAGCCAAAAAATGTTCCCTACTAAAAGCTCATTACGACACAATAAATTAAAGCGAGCCTCAAGCAATGCACAACAAATGTTAAGTCGGCGACGGTATTAATTGTAATCGAAACCGGTTCAGTCCGGTCACAACCGCTTATATCCGGATAACAGTCGTAAATAACTGAGATGTCCAGTGAATTTAATGCAGTGACGCAATTTGACGGTAAGACACGGAAAAGCAATATTGCTGTAACGGGTTTTCTTTAAAGAAAATTATTGCTATGTCCAATTGATTTATACTGTGTCAGAGACATGCAATGCAACTCTACTACCAAAGCACGTCATGTCCCTGCGACAAATAAGTATTTTTATTTCTTTCTTTCTTTTTACGTGTTTTCAGGGAAGTTGTATTTCAGTGATGATGAAAAAAAATTGCGGTCGTCTTATTTACTGATACTGTTATGATATCGCAAACAGAATGACTATGAAACAAATGTATATTTTTATTTCGTTCTTTCTTTTTACGTGGTTTCGGGGAAGTTATATTTCAGTGATGATGAAACAAAATTGCAGTATTTACCGATGCTGTTATGATATTACAAACAGAATGACTATGAACGGGTGATAAATTACCCTATTAAAAACACAACAGGAAGTGGCGAAGGGCGGGCGTTTTGGGGGACTGTTTCTTGTAATTTTGACGTTCAAAAAGTGCTGATTATCAGCCTAGTTTCAATAAATGACTTTTGATTTTTGTTTTTTTTTTTATTAACATAACATCACGACTGTAATCCCCGAAGTGTTAGGCAGAGGTGTACCTAATAGTACACCAACATTGCGCCAGTTATGTTTTAGTCCCATACAATAGGGGGCAGCTTATTGCCATCAACGGGGCACAAATCCAGACTCCGTGGCTGCTACTGATTCCTGATGGAAAAAACCAATAACACTTTTACCGGGAATGGAACCCAGTGCCTCATGCTCAACAGCATCATGCTCCACTCGACTAACGATGCAGTCCTACTAACTAATACAAATTAATTCAGGTGGATGTATAATACTAGTTTCACAGTTTGGGTTTTCTTATAATAGGGGATGATCACATTTTTTTTTCTTTGTCCGTCGGGTAATTTATTGAAAAGTATTGGACACGTATTTTTTCTTTTTTCACGTGTTCATAAAATTACGGAGATATATTGAGTTGAAATGGCGCATGACGTCACATGCATGTAAGTTCTATACCTACTTGTGACGTAGTGAGCCCCCACTCTCCAAATTTAATGAGTTTTAACTACGTAATTTTTTGATACTTAGATAAAACAAAAAAATACGTGTCTAATATTTTTGTATTACCTGTCTGACGGACAAAATAGAATGTCGTTTTCTTTACCCAGTCCGCACCCCTATTGTTGCAAGGTTTCCTTTAACTTTTCTTTTCAGTTTACCTTTAGACCTGGGTAAGATTTACTTATAGAGACACCTAAAGTAGATGAACAGCAGAAAAGTGATCCTAAAAGAGTGACATAGTTATCGTAGTAAGTAGCAACAAATACCCTCTTATGACCTCGTTATTTACAGATTTCAATCTACCTCAAAAGACTAAACTATCATAAAATATTCCACTCATACGGATGTCCATGTATAACAACATATTAGTAATATCTTCGTACATTAGTATTCACATAATCTCTCCGCCCACGACCGCTCCAATTGTCCCAGAATATATGTTTTGTTACTCAATGCTGACTGATGACGTTATTTATATATAGATGGTGTTAAAGGTAAACGCACAGTTATAAAAATTAGAAGGCAAAACGACTTCACGCCTGTAAGCCCAAGGGCAGGCAAAATCTGAGGGGCTAGGTAGGCCACTTCACCAGTAATATTTAAGTTCTATTTAAAAGGGGATCTAGATTTATGCCCAGTTGGACATACTTCCACTTGTACTGGACATAAATCCAGGCTCCCTAGTACGCAGGCCTGTGGACGGTGAGTAATGGGCTAGCTCAGTGTCCGTCCGTCTCATGACGACAGGCCGTGCCGACGGCGCGTTCGTCTTCCACGCGGACCTCAATGAGATGTCAGCAAATTGGAAGGCGTCCGAGAGGGCCGTTGACTGCCAGGGCTGCGGGACTGTTCGAGAAAGATATAACGCGGCCCTGGAACACAAAGTGCTAAGAAGGAACATGTATGGGTTTTAGTCAGTACAAGTCTGACTCCTTCCGCTCCGCCCAAAGCGGGAGGGGTCATTTGACGAATTCCCATTTAAAAAAAAAACAAAGGCTCCCTGGTGCTGCTACTAAGAAAAACACGTTTTCCGGGAATCGAAATCAGGATCTCATGCTCCGCAGTAGCGTTTGCTATCACTAGACCAATAGAGGCTGCTCCTTATCAGAAAGCGGAGGTAAGTGTCCCGGCAGTAGCAACGTTAGGTATAGGTTACTTGTTGAAATGTGCATAGTTATAAGCACTGCACTGATTCAGCATCGCCAGAACCGCTTCTATTAAACTCCATGCGAAATTGCATCACCTCGGATCGCATTCAAATCCAGCCTGTTCCTTTTGCTGCCCTCTCCTAGCGATGCCCTAAGCCAAGGCTCGTACCCCACTGGGGGTGCCCTTGGCGTATTGTCGCCTAGTTTATTAGTTTTACGTCCTGGTTGGAAGCCTTACAAGACAAGGCATCCACAGGATAGTCCGCTTAAGCAGGAACCAGCCTCATAGGCTGAAAACACCATACACGCCATACAGAAAAAAAAATCGGATCGGGATCTCCAATTAAAAAATGCTAAAGTGATACGGAACCGGTGCAGTGCTTATAAGTGTGTTATGAGCTTTCTTCGGGTTTTTTTTAAATTTGAGACAGTTTTGAAAATTTGGGTGTCTAACGGTAATGTCGTAAAAGTTTATAGTGAGCTTAGATTGTGTGAGAATGTGATGAAATTATCGCTCCGATTTAGTTAAAGATTTTATTGTTGGATAAAGCTTTTCCGGTGCATTGTAATTTGAACCAGTTTAACTTTAGAGAACACCAAAAATGTCTTGGATACAATGGAGAGCTAATCTCAAGTTAGATTTATGCAATAAGCGAGAGTTATGGAGCCATGCTGAACAACTGAGCTTGGTCCTGGAAAATCAAAAAACGGTAAGGAAACTTTCTGAAAAAAAAAGAAAAACTAAATACCAATTTTGCCGAAACGGGAATCGACCCCAGAACTCAAGCTCAGAAGTCACGCCTGCGACCAGTAGACCAACGAGACAGTCAACAATAGCCCAGAAGTTTGTTATCAGTTTGAGACGAAGATTCTATGCCTTTTCAAAACTGTCCATTAGAATTTGATAATTATTCAAAAATCTATCACCTCAAGTATCGGAAACATAACCCACAACATAAGTAATTAACACATAGGCAAGTCAAAAGTTCAGCTACTTCTCACCGTAATGACGTTGACACTAGATTTACGTAACCACATTAAAATTATAATGTACGTCATATACATATTATATTATACACCTGAGAGATATGAAACTAGTAACGTTTCCGTAATTAAATATTTTAAGTGTCTTTCAAATATTTTGTGGTTTATCGGCCTAAGCTCGCGTTCTAACTAAAGCGATCGCCAAGAGAACTTGCAACGTTCAACGGGGCCGAAAGCTATAAAAAACCAGTTTATGCGGATCTCTTTTTGTACGGGTCATCTATACACAGCAAGGCTATGTCAAACTGGGAATTTAGAGTGTACCGATAAAGTGCCATATGAACGCGACGATTGACTCTTTGGGCATTCTTCGTTCTAGTTGCAAGAGGGGTTAGATATTGGATAAAACTCATCATCTGCCAAGCCTTTTCCCAAACTTTATTAGGGTCGGCTTCCAGTCTAACCAGATGCAGCTGAGTATCAGTATTTTACATAAAGCGACTGCCATCTGACCTCCACAACCCAGTAACTGGGTAATACGAAACCCATTGGTAAGACTGGATGGCAGACTGTCGGCTTCTGACTACTTTTAACGACTGTCAAAGATCAACAAATGACAGCCGGGACCAACGGCTTAACGTGCTTTCCGAGGCACGGTGGAAATTCGATATGTAATTATGGTCACCCATCCACGGACCGAGCTCTGCAAGTACGGCTTAACCTTGAGGATCGACTCGTGTGGCTGTTATTATTTAGCCACGAGCTCCTCTAGATATTGGATTAAACAACTGATCATAATAATATGAACTTAAAAATTAACGAAAACTTTTTTAGACCGTCTGAAGTTTTGATAACTGAATTGGTAGATACAGTTTTTCAGTAAAATTATTCATTTAAATATCACGAAATACAAATAAACAACAGCAGAAGCAAAGAATAGACAAACTTTTCAAGCAAGATTACTACTATGAATAGTTAATATTATACAGAATAAAAATGAGGCAATAAAAGTCCCTCTATGATTAAAACACACAACGCCAATATACATCATTTGATGCCACACTCGCCACAGATGGCACTTTCGATTTACATTTAAAAAATAACGACCATCTTTCATAATTAGATGTTACAAAACCAATGGCGACATAATATAGTATAGTTCACCCATTACCTAATGTATATACCTAGTTTCTTCACTTCAAACTTAAAACATTTGAAATTATATAGCAATATGTAATTTATTATACACTATGGGATGTCAGATTCATTATGGTGGGTAATAAAAATCACTTAGTGACGTTTATTGAGCTTGTTTTTAATTAACGTTGTGTCAAAATGAGGAAGAATCATTAGTGCATTTACGATGTACAAATTATAATTGTAGGTACCTGTAGACGTTTAAAGGTTGGGGCACGAAACGCGTTTTGTACGCGCGTCTACGCCCCCGCCGCCGCGCGGCCTAGACGCGCGTTACGTAAATTCGCGCGGTTAATTCAGACGTTAGTGCCTTTAAATATTTGAGCAGATTATAATATGAGATACATTTTAATCAATGAATAGAGGATGGAACATCTTAATGAAAAAGCAGATTAAAATATTCACCAACAATTCCGTTTTCTAATTATTCAATCGTGTCCCCAATCACAGGTAGGTATGGATGTACCTGTTTGTAGCACACCAAATGTATCATCAATACCCCAGACATATTACCTTTTTTATTACTTAATAACTCACATTTATAAGCAATTTCTTTTAAGAAGCTATTCGGTTCGCCCACGTAATGGTATGCGCCAATCTTCGCATTAATAGTCGTCTAATGCGCTTCGATTATTCGTAAAACTGCAATTATATGTTGCTAAAAGATCGCTGGAGGGCATCGGATGTTATTGAAAGTGATCTCAGACTTCCATTCACAAATCATAAAGTTTAGTCATGTAATATATCAAGTTAGAGTATTTAAGAGGTCTAAATTATGTCTGAGTAGGACACTCGTCTAATTTTTCATACTTGTATGTGCTTTGAGATACATTCTCCGTTAGTGATTGAATGCTTAGCTTTCGTCAATTTTTTTATCAAATTTTTTCTTGTCTGTCAATATATAAATCATAAACTGTCATCATTTTAATCTAAATTAATAAAATTAAAAACTATACCCCACAAAACCGTTTTCACGGTTTGTCTGTGGGAACGGAACAATATTTTTCACCACTCCCGCACGAAAGAAGTGTCTTTCCTCTACGAAAACAGTGAGGAAAATTGGTTTTTCCTCACTGTTTGAACAGTGAGGAAAGTAATGGTCCCGTTCAGAAATTAACTTTGCTTGATTTTTTTATGTTAAGTTTTAAAGATATTTTAAAAAATAAATAATTTTATGCTTAGAATAGAAATATTTATAAGTTAAGATTAATGTTTTTTTATAAAATTTATCAAATTATTGTAAGTGTATAAGTTCAGAAACATTAAAAAAGTTTGATAAAATATTGAAAAAAATACATCGTCAAATTTAGGATTTTAATTTTTAAACGCACTCAAAGAAAGAAGCCTATGAAAGAAGGACATTGGAAGCAAAAGTTCGAAAAAAGAATTATTTTGATTTGCTTTGTGACTATTTAATTTATTTACCGATGACTGAATACTTTCTTGCTGGGAGTGGTGAAAACTTTTGTATGCAACTTGTAAGCAAGTTCATTTGCTATTCGTTTTGTTGAGTCTTTCGCTTACTCAGGATTGAAATTTATAATCACTCGCTGCGCTCGTGATTCTATTTTTCAATCCTTCGTTACTCAAGACTCAAAATCAAAACTCATAGGAAAAACGAACTTTCCTCACATGTTGGATAAATAACTATTTCATTACTCATACACTGAAAGTAGAGCGGGTTGAAAGCAGTACTTTTCAGCCTAGGGAGAATTGCTTTCAACTGACAGATGTCAAATTATAAAAAAAAAAACTAGTTCTATTTTCACATTTTTATTGAACCATGTTCCAACTTTCTATGCAGCCACGATGTAAAATTGAAATAACTTAAGTTAAGTATTGGTTAAAGGATATATATTTTTAAAACACTTTATTATAATTTAGTTTCAACAGTTTTTTTTTAAACAACATTGATTTGGGCAAAATATTTACCATTTTTTCAATGATGAAAATGAAAAATAAAGGCTGAATAGCTGGCAGGCCACAGAAAAAAAAAACAAAAGAGGCGGGTAAGCGGCAAACGGTTTTACTTATTTTTTCTTTAGCTAACTCATGTTTTTATTTTTTCTTTCCTTGTACTATTCGTAATGAAAAGCACAGTGTTTACCTTGGGTTAAAGACTTATTAAGTCCCTCGAGCTATTGGCGCCCTCACTTCGTTCGGGCGCCAAACCCCGTCTCGGGACTAAATAAGTTACTTTCACTCCTAGGGTAACAATGTACTATTGTACATTGTAAGTCAAACCCGCACTGGGCCCTCTGGAAGATCCACTCCCTCTCATAGACAAGAGGTCTATTCTAGCAATGGAAACGTTCATCATCTGCCAAGCCTTTTCCTTATACGTTGATTTGAAAAGTGGTGCATCTCAAAGAAATTGCCAGAAATTGCTTTGATTTAGGATCGATATTCCATCACACTTCTTAATTATAAGTATCGATTACCGTGAGAAACAAAACACTGGGCAATCACAATAAATTACAATTATTACGCAGTGAAAGGCTGGTACTGTAACCTGCTTGCTGATGTTCGTTTCCTGTTTCCGATTAGAGGCCATTCTTTATTGTATGTTGTGGTAAAAATGGTTATTATCAGTTTGTATTGAGGATTGATCGTCTTCTAATTTTTGGTCTAAAATATACGAGTTTAACTCTCGAAAAGACGTATTGTATTGGCTCTCCTAACGGTGTCTTAGCACCCAAATTAACATCTATTTCAGGGTTTTTTTAGAGAAAACCTTTAATTAAGGATTTACGTATATAAATTAGTAATTTTAATCTTCGCACTTTGATATCACTGTATGGCACAAGATAGGTGGAGGACAGGATGGTGACCTTGCCATTTTGTGGAGATACATTTGTCCAGCAGTGACAGCGAAAGGCCGAGTATATTTATTGACTTTTTATCTACTAAGTACTCTTAATCATCGTCAACTGAGCCTATAATATTCCCACTGCTGGGACACAGGCCTCCTCTCTATGAGAAGGAGTGGGCTGTAATCCACCACGCGGGCCCAGTGTGGTTTGTTAGATGTCACATGTCTTCGAATTTTTAGTTCTAGGACATGCCGGTTTCCTCACGATGTTTTCTTCACCGTTTTTGAGGGCAGTGGTGATGAAATAAATTACACAAAGTAATGCGCTTGCCTGGGTCCGAACCCACAGCTTACTGCTCGTGAGTCGGGGCTGCCACCACTGGGCCACCGTTGCTCTCAGTAAGTAATCTTAATAACACGTAAAAAATATGCTTTTTTTTTACTAACCCTACCAGTCTTCTACCTTCCATTTCTTTTACAAATGAACTAAAAACTAAAACACACCAACACATAATTACAAAGAACACAAACATTAAATTAATTAGAAAGAAAAAATATTCATACTTGTTAGAAAAAAAATGTGAACATTAGTAACGTGAATACACCAACGCAATCAGTTAAGTGCGACCGGTTTTAGAAGATTTAAATAATAAAGATACGGGATACTCGTAAACAACCATATGCCACATACCTACCTACCTACTTATCAATTTCAATTCTAGTGGCGATAAAGATTGGACAATATGAACAGATAGAGCGGTATTGAGTTCATTGATTTGTGTATAGATTTGGAAAGCCTCTGTGAGGTTGGGTTGTTTAATAGAATACGATTATTAAGATTAAATCGTCTTTTTGAGTCTTTTATAAATTGATTGAAGCAGTTGTGTGCGCGTAAGTAGCTTTTGATAGGAAAAAACATTTCACTCTATGGTTTATTATGAAAAACAAACCTGCTGCATACCTGTAAAGTTTTAGCAAACGCTAAAAACGCGCCGAAGCTTAGATTACCTATGTTTTAATTATACTTGTTAAATCAAGTAACATTTAATCTTATCTCGAAATAATTAAACAAAAAATATCGGCAATAATACTTTAATCACTTCTTCACATAACGCACATAAATGCCGTCTAAATTCTTATCACAACAAACTATCCAAAAAAATCTTAATCTATGTAAATTTTACCGTAGTAAAGCGCTAAGATCAGCAATTGGTGTGTCGCAACTTGGTCATTATGTATTCATACAATAAAATAGAAATAACGAGATGTCCCACTACCAACCAACCAGCCGACATAAATACAAACATATGTAAGTAGGTGGATAAAACTCCGTAGTTAGCTAGGCGGAATGTTTGGCTGTAATGGCCATTGACTATTAGATGCTATGTGGATTTTAGGCTCGGTTTTAGAAAATTACCAACGCTTTTGATTATTCATAAATTGCGTGTTGTCGTGTAATCTGGCCTTATTTCAGGGTAGCATTAATGTGTACTGTAAGGTATTGCGCCGACACTAAATAAAATAGGACAAGAGCAGGAAGATGCCGTTGTACTTAGACCAAGCCTTCGGTTCGATTCCAGGAAGTGGCAAAGTTTTATTGGGTGATTTTATCAGGCTAGCCCCCTCTTACATGGGACTTAAAAATAACTAGCGAAATGTGGGTGTTCTGATAGTTACGTCTCTGCCTAATCCTTTCGGAGATTACAGGTGTGATGGTATGTATGTATATCTACGCTGTTGAGATAATAATTTTCTTCGTCTGTAAAGGCGGAAAGTTGGTTATGTGTGTGTTTTGCTACTAAATAATGACTTCTAGAAATTTAAATATTCATGTTCATAATTAGTAACATAGAATTCCAAAGATAAGGTAAAGTGCTTAATGTTAATTGAGAAGCAAAAAATAAACTTATCAATGTAATTTTTTTAATCAACATCATCAAATCATCGATAGGTTATTCACCTCGGGGATAATGTGTAAAAATCTCATATCCCCCGCCGTAGAACTTTAATTACATTCATTTAAAGGTTAAAAACTACAATTTTCAGCATTGCAACCTATACCATAGTAGCCTCTGCATCACTCAAAGGTTGATAGAAAACGCCTATGACATTAAAATCACCTGAGTACATTTTTGTCTGCTTAAAGAATTAAATAAATTAAATCATACCTAAAGCGTTTGATTAGACAGAGAATCTTTTCGAAGTCTACTTTGGTAGTCAACTCAATAATAGTTTCACATAAATCACGCTGACATACAAAATAAAGTAGTAAGTACGTATAACATTAAAACTAAAAGAGCACACACTTAAACATGAAACATCATACCCGTATTATTATCTTGAAAACGAGTTTAAATGACAAGTAAAGTAATTAATGTAAATCACGGCGGTGTTTGTCCGAAATAATTAAATAATGTTAGGTATTATACGTTTGGTAAAATTCCATGGATATATCTAGAATAAGCAGGTAAATGTTAAATATGTTAGTGTTCTTGTGATTATTGTGATTCCGTTTTGAAGAACGAGTTCTGAGAATGTTAGATTGGTGGAAGTACTATGTTTTGTGTATTGAATGATGATCTATGATTTTTATCTATTAGTATAGATTCTGCTCGCGGCATTGCTCCCGTTATGTACGGAAATAAACCCACGGGAACGCTTTAAATGTAGCCTATGACACTCGAGGAAAATGTGTCTTCCCGTTATTGAAAGATTTTTTGAAATCGGATCATTAGTTTCGAAGATTAGCCCCAACATACAAACTTTTATCGCTTTATACTATTATTAATATAGAAACAATGTGTTAGTTTCTCGTAACAGTATTGCGTTTTGGGTAAAAAGCTGTTTAGGCTTTTGGAAGTAAGATTTCGATAACTCGCGCATTTGTACTTTTTTAAGGAACGACATACCTAACTGCAAATACTTACAAATCCATCCAGCAAATAAAGTTATTAAAAATGTCAAAAAAGCAAAAATCACCTTTCTGTTGCCAATGTTGAGAATAGGATCATATTTCCACTTATTTTCAAATGGTACAATAGATTGTTTTAAACACTTTTTACGATAGATCATTTTATAGATAACTAGCTGTCCCACGCAACTTCGTCTGCGTCACATTTTCCCCGTTTTCGCAACACTTTTCATTTTGCTGCTCCGCTCCTATTTGTCGTAGCGTGATGATATATAGCTTAAGTCCTTCCTCAGGCTGTAAACTATATTCTTGCCAAATTTAATTAAGATCCGATCAGCCGTTTAGTCGTGAAAAGGTAACAAACAAACTTACTTTCGCATTTATAATATTAGTTAGGTTTGCGAATGGTCGTGTGGAATACCCCACCGGAATCACAAATTAAAGTAGGTAAACAGCCATAACAGAAAGTTTTTCTATCTCTTATTACATCACACGTAGCAGCAACGAAACAAACAAGAAACCATACGCCATAAAACAATACCTAAATACCAGCCATACACTTCACCCATCCCATAAAACTAGCTATTCCAAGATAAACATCAATCTCATCGGAATCATATAAAATTGTACTTTTATACCAGTTATTATGCTTCTATAAAACGGGGATGAACTGTTTATGGGTCCAGTGGATGCCGCAGCTAACATCTGATAATAGGCTGACGAATAAAAATTGTTTACCCGTAAATGTGGTTATAAAAACTATTAATGTATGGAGGAGTAATTAAGGAGTTATGTTAGAGTATAACAAGGAGACAAATAGTGTTACTGTCGGTGTATTAATATACTAGCTGTCCCGCGCAACTTCGTCCGCGTCACATTTTCCCCGTTTTCGCATCATTTTTCATTACTGCTTCGCTCCTATTGGCCGTAGTGTGATATACAGCCTATAGCCTTGCTCGATAAAGAGGCTATCTAACACTGAAAGAATTTTTGAAATTGGATTAGCAGTTCCTGAGATTAGCGCGTTCAAGCAAACAAACAAACTCTTCAGCTTTATAATATTAGTATAGATTGACTGTCTGTGATACACCTTAAGTACCTGGGCGACCGAGTTCTGTTTGGGGGAAAACAGAGAAAATGAATTTTCCCAGAAATTAGACCTACCTTGCTAGACATCATTTTTCGTCCCCGTAAACCCCTATATTGTATCTTTCACAGACATCGTTAAAGTCGAGAACGTGATTACAAATATATGTATAAGCATTTTATTACTGCTCATTTAATAGTAAAGGACACAGTCTTCCTAATCTTGTTGATATCCAAAAGGTCTAAAACCTTGAATTAATTTAGGGAATCGGATCATAATTAGCATGGAAACTACTCTGTACTATTTAGAGAATAGTACAGAGTACACACTATCTGTGTTATACAGAGGTATAGGTACATAAAGTACAAACACTCGGTCTAATACCTATCCAATCACCACAGCACATAAACGCTTAAACAGCAACATTAACGATCCATACTATTACCAAGTACCTATTAACTACTAATTTAATAGGCCCAACTCATTAACCTGCTCAACTCGTTAAAAACTTTAATAAAAAGAATACTCCCGAACAAAATAGTCATAAATTCGACATTAATAACTACAACTTTCAGAGTTTTATTGTTACAGTAAAAGACGGTAGTTTAAGTTTCGCAGGAATCACACGTACAAACTAAAGTTTGTTAATGTTAAAGCAATAATAGTTAATGATTCGGAAAATTTCGTATTAATTGTGAAATAGGAAAGTTTTTAGGGTATGTTAAAAAGTTTGCAGGTTATATTTTTGTTGTTTTATGTCTGGGGCATATTCGAAGGGTAAAGAAATAAAGTTTATTTGCGGAACTCATGTGTGTTGGTCTCTTTTCGTTCTTTTATTGGTTGTAAAATAGTCTGGCCTAAGTTAGTTTAGGTTGGAAGTCTGACGAAAAACTGCAATGATCTATTAAATAAGGCAACTTGAAACACACTGGTCGTTGGTCTTTCTGAGAAGTCGATATAAACTTCTAAAGCTACTAAATACAATTTCTGTTATGACTTAATTTTTTCATAGTCGTGGACACCAGGTATTAACTCACTTCGCTTGATCAAACCATTTACTTTACATTAAAATTAGCAATAGCAAAAGGTAACATAACACCACTTCTATTCTTTGCATTCTTGACAATAATACGTCGATCACCTACTTAAATTCTTCAAGAAGCCTCTATAACATTGTACCTAACAATCTTTCTCTAATCGTAACCGAAAACCCGATCTAAACGGAATCCTTCACCACGATTCTTTCTTCATTAACCTTTCCCATTAACTAAGTTTAATTGTGAATGATAAACAGTTACATTACTATCGTACAATATCGATATCGTGTGTGGTCCAGCAATTAATGAGCTCACTCGAACACATACATACATACGTGTGTATGTCCGTCTGTCCCCAGACCCTATCTCCGTAATTTATCTGGAGCGCATACGTTTTCTATTTTATGAAGTTATTAAAGTTTAGTTAAGTTTCTGTTACAAGTTTTTGTGGTAAAGCGAAATCGTGTAGGCTGGGTTTTGGGTAAAAGTTTTGCTGTAGCTTATTTAGGTATGTTTTTATGGGTTTATGAGATTATATAGTGGTGTTTAAATACAGCAACGTGCCAATAATTTGAAGCCATGTTTTTTAGCTGTTTTTTACATTAAAAAAATTCCTGAAAGTGTTATACATATATATTTATATATGTATTTTTTTTACCCATGTAAAAAAAATAGATATATAAATATGGGTGTTCTGTTAACTATCTATACTGACTAGGTAAGTTTTTTGAATGCTCTCGAAATCAGCAAAGAGATTATTTTTTGTAATTTTAAAGATACTAGTCTTATTCAATGACTTATTTATAATTACGGGAATAGCAATATTATTCAAACCTAAGTGACATTAAAATTCAGATCGTTTGTTTGTTTTAGTGTATTACGAGGACCATTATAGCACTGAAAGTTTACGGGCAGTTATGCATGTAAGTATCTACGAGCATGAGCAATAATATGAGTTTATTAGCTCTTCCCAGTGCCATGTGCTATGATTGACGCAAATAGATCAATGCCAACGCTTACTGTAACGACTAATACCCAGAAATATGATTGTTTGCTCCGAAAGAATACTCGTAAAGACTTTAATACTATTCGACCTCAGTTCTACATAACAGATTCTCTGTTTAAGCAAGCAAATAGCCCACTTAATGTCAGAAACAAAGATTTAACAGAGAAGAGCCGAACAAAAGTCTGCCGCTTTACAGTTCTAACCTCGAAATTTAATATTTAACATATAATTAATCCTCAAAAACTAAATTGCCATTGCGAGACCGCTTCGAAGTCCGAACGCTCATAGACATAAATCATTTGTAACAAAAGCCGTGCGGTACACAGATTGCGAGCCCATCGCTAATTGGGCGTCACCATAAACCGGCCGCATTCGTAACAAAAGTCAATTCTCCCAGCAAAGAGGTTGAAAAAACCTGTGGGCCCACCGTGTAACACAATCTGGTACCGCGAAAGAACATAAAATTCTGTTGGCTATTAGATTCCGCGCCGTTCGGTACGAGGAGCAAACGACATTTTTATATTTTTAAGTGAACGGCCCGCGCCCGCGCACACGCACACATCCTTACCCACACTCACTTACACACACACTCACACGTCCATAGTGCAGGTATAAACAAAAATGTGCTAAGTAAAAAATATTATTATAGCATAATGCGCCATAAAACACGAGAGCGTCGGTGAACGGCGACGGTTCTCAAACTGTCCGAGTGCTACGCGGCGTAGCACTCTCGTAGCGGCGTAGCGGGCGGCGTAGCAGCTGATGTTTTCATGCGAAAATTCTTTGGACTAATTATGTTGTGGTTGTGAAAAATATATCCGTCTCTTTCTTATCTACGATAGGTACTTTGGAAATGCATATTTATAAATAACTAGCGATTCGTCATCGTAACCGTGACGCGTTAATGATTAATAGATCAGCGGAAACTACATTATTTTGACGTGCTGCACCTTATGACGATGCAATACTGAACTAATCTGCATTCCCAAGCGTTTTAAATTGGTATTTAACATATGAAGCATATTATATGAAGCATACATAAAATTGAGGTGCTTAATTAACCTCATGAAATTTACGTCAAGTAAAAGAATTATGTTATACTAATTTATAAGTATTTTTTTTTAATTTTTAAAACGATTTAAATTTAACTAGAAGGAATTTCACGAATTTTAGAGGTGAAACAATAAAAAATCTCCTCACACATCAATATTAGCAAATTAAACCTTGAATTAACACAAACACAACAAGTTTGAACACCACAGCACTTCGGTACTTCAGCATAAACAATGTCAATGATTTCTATTAAAATCGGCCGGCATTTCGATATATACGAATTATATTAGAATAACGTCTGGGAAATCTATGCTACTTGCAATAAATAAGCCGAAGACATCCCACGACAACTACAAAAAACTCTTACGAACATTAAAATAGAGTTCAAATTAATCCAGCACCAGTTTGGTGAGTATAGGTAATAAAAAATGTTAGTATTTGGTCAGATGTATCTGATATAATTAAATTTTAAAGACATAATAAGGTTGATCTAATATTATAAGTGAATGCAAATTGTTTTTGGTTGAAGTAAACAATGTTTTAAAGGTTTTTGTTGGTTAAAAAGTTTAGAGTAAGCGATTTTGAGTTTTAAGACGTGGGGGTAGAGTTTGGATTTCATAAATGCCGTTAATAAGAGTCTTGCTTTATTTCACTATAGCTTTGAATAATGCAACTGAAACCAACATACCTAAATATCCATAAGTTATTGGCATGGTTAGAACCATGTATGCACACAACAGTTTTATAATACGTAAGAAATTATAAAAGTCAAGCAACACAAAAATGTGACGACTTTACTTTGTGACGACTTTATTGTGTGACGAATATACAACAACCCCACTAAACTGACATCCCCTCTTTAACCCTTGGCTTTCCAAAAATGCATCCTTAGCGTTAAAAAAGGTATTCTTGTGCATAATTTCATGATGTTAGAATTAGTGGTTAACACTTTATTATCTGTCAACCACTCTTACCAAGGGGTGTCTTATTACCCAGTACTGACTGAGTTGTGGAGGTCAGATAGGAAGATGCTTCATGTAAAATACTGGTATTCAGCTGCATCCGGTTAGACTGGAAGCCGACTACAACATAGTTGGGAAGCTAGGCAGATGATGACTTTACATTATAATTATTTATTTATTATTTATTTATTTATTTTATTCATTAACACTTACATTTGTTTTTACAGGTAAGACCCAAGCTAACAAAAGTAGTCATAAATTAGCAATTGTCCAGTCCCAAGTAACGGGTCTGGATAGAAGCACAAGTTACACAGTGGACAACATACTAAGTGTCACCCTCTGGAATTCCGCCAAAGAGCATGAAAATATGTCCAAACGCCAAGAGACACTATTGAGTACTCTTACTGCCCGAATCAATGGTGCAAACTTTAGTAAATTCGTACGGGTTGCCGGAACTTTAAAAAGCCCCTCCCTCGGTCCTAACCGTAGCCTCCTGTCTGGAACGAGCACTGCCAAAGATTCCAATATTTGTGGATTATTAAGCATACCACGAAAGACCATAAAAACATATTTTACCAAAGCGAGGTTGCGCCTTACTTCCAACTTATAGTACCCAACCATCCCTATAACAAAGAGAGTTGGATACATAAGTGGATAGAAAGGGTAGACACCAAACTGCTTCCAGTACAGGTATCGGGTAAATTTGTTCTGCATTTTTTCCAGCATCTGGGAATACTTCACTTCATAAGGATTCCAGATGATCGCACTAGTTCATATATGTATTATGTCATTCAGCAAATGATAGTATTTAAGACTTTTACTAAGCAAACTTATGCCCGCGGCGTCGCCCGCGTGGAGGTCGATAATTGTCCCACTGGAACATACTATCGGGATAAAAAGTTTCTTATGTGTTAATCCAGGTTATAAACTATCTGTGTTCCAAATTTCATCCAGATCCGTTCAGTAGTTTTTGCGTGAAAGAGTAACAAACATCCATCCATACATCCATAATCACAAACTTTCGCATTTATAATATTAGTGGGATAGCATTCATATCTATTTAAGTTAAAAAATGCGCAATGATATTTGATCAAGATATACTAATAATATTCTTAAAACAAACTAATTGAAAAGCTTTTTAAATTCCAAAATGACGCGACGATGTCATTTCTCCTCGATGAAAACGTCATAAAATTCCCAAAAATGGCAGTTAATTAAATAATGAATTAATTAATAGGTTTATCATTATGACCTTATCAAGTTATTGACGTGAGAACTGGATTTTTACTGACGTTTTTGATTCTAAAAGATAAGATAAGTATCGCAGAATAAAGTTGTAATTTTTAATTTTATCGATAGAAAACATGATTTTACTTTTAATAAAAGTTATTTTTATATGAATATTCGAATAATTTTAATAAATTAAACTTATTTGATGCGTTTTTCGATCTAAAAAACTACACAAGTACTGAAAAAAACATTAGTATCGGGTTTTTCCATTTAAGAACGATTTAATGGTTTCGAATATTTTTACTTAGTATGCGAAATAAAAACAAAACATTCATTCATTCTTTGAATTGCTAGTTCTAATCGGAAAGACCACATTAGACTCAATTTCCTCAACTATTATACTTTTTCAAATATATTTAAAAGTTCATATCAATTTAACAATACAAAAGTTAACACATAACTTGCGAATTAAAGCCAATGTGCGACGCAATGCAAGTGTTAGCAGAAGTTCTGAAAACATTGATTAAGCGTTGCGTGTTGATTGCATATTATTCGTCAATCCTACTGTCTTCATACCAGCACCTACCTATGTATTTATGTAAACAAAGATTTTCACTGATGTAACCTTTTCTTTACCAAGACAGAACCTTGATAAAACGGTTAAAGCCTGTATCTGTAGAGATAGTTAACGCTTTGGTAACAACATAAGCAGAAATCCAAGCCGCATCAACACCAGTAGCTGACTTGCTGACTTACCTTCGCACCGAAGCAGAATGCTATACCAAAACAAGCCACAAACAGTAGGCTGCAAGCAGGGAACCACGTCACCAACACACAGATACGAACCCAGAACGCTGGAAGACTCGGCTGCAGTCTGCTCTGGAGGTCAGGGTCGGAGAGAGCACCTCTGCCGAGGGAACCCGTTGAAGATGCCGAGAACCTCTTGCTGCGCCCCGCACGCGCCTCGCCACCGCCCTGTGCATGATCACGGTCATACCTCGCACCCCGCATCACACACTTCGATGGACCCTGGGTGGCTTGGATCTAGGGTACGTACTAGGGTCAGGGGAGAGGTTCACACCTGGATTGGCTGCTGGGTTGTCGTATCTAGGGCTACAGCTATCTACGTTGTGCTACGGTTTGTTTTTGGACAACCCTTGACTCACGGTTTTGTCCATTGGTTAGTAGTGCCAAGGTGTTGCACAGGCTTCTAAGAGGTTGGTTGGAGCAAGTATATAAATTAAATAAATAATAAACTTAAAAATAACTATTTATTTATACCTACTAGATCGAAAATAATACTTAAAACACTATAAAACTTGTAAAGAAAACCATAAAGAAATAAAAATATTTATGAAATAAATCTGATATAATAACAATAACTTCATAGTCTCATCTATTTGAGCACGTTCACTGTTTAGACTGGAATATTTGTTATTCAAAATTTAATGCAATCATGGAATAAATAATTCATTAAAAAACCAAAACACTTATTAAAGTATTAATAATTTAATCTTATTCTTAACTCAATTGAAAACGACTATACGGATTAGCAGTTTTGTTATTTGAATACTTTCAAAATTTTTATTTCCAATAATTAGTTTTGAATAATTTAATGCGAATTACAGCATTTATCAAAATAACAATATTCCAGTCTTAACAGATCTGTTAAGAAGTAATGTTCTACAAACATCACATAAAAATACTATGAAGCCGTATATTATGGACAGTGGTACATGCAGAAGTCATGAAAGAAGAATAAAATTGAAGAAAGACAGATTGCCCAGTGCCCTGTGGGAAGCATCGAAATGTGTGATCGTGTTGCGACTAAAAAGCATACTAATAGAACTAAATAATATTGCAGACGACACGGACTTATCTAAATTCAGAAAATAAATTAAATTTCGAAAAAAAAATATGGGAGAAGCGTCACTAGTTTTAGAAAAAAAAAAACATATTTGCGTCACCACACTATTCGCGTTAGGATGACTTATTAAATGCAATAAGTGCATTCCAATGATAGGTCATCATATTTTTTCGTCTCAACGAATTTTTTAATTCATTGTCAATACTTTGATAAATTTTGAGCAAAAAGGAACTAACTGAAAAGAGCTATTTTAGAAACAATTGAAAAACAACCGTGTCGTCTGCACACAACAGCATATATTTAAAGAGACGGTAAAATATATTGACGTGACGCGACCAAGATAGGCAGATAGATGACGTAAGTAATAAAACCAATATATTTAACTTTCTCCTCTTCAGTACACAAATAATACAATAAATTAATAAATGACTTCTGTTTCAGATCACTTTCTAGTTTTTTGTATGGAAATTACCCAATAATGTACGGAAGATGTTATAATATCAAAACAATATTGTTATTCATAAAATTAATGTGATCTTTGACTTATTGGTCCAAATTGTTACTGGTTATTAACATAATATCTCAAAAGTTTCTTAAAATTAAAAGCACTTTGTTAAAAGATTTAAAACTGACAAAAACTGTGTATTTTAATAGTAATAAATTTATAATTTTAACCTCTCCAACCTTGCGGCTAAACGGTAAAACACCCAGCCGGCCTCACAATGACGTCATCGAGCGTGTCAAGTGTCCTGCGCTCATAAAAAGCTTATCGCGCGAGTTCTATTAGCTCTTATCTCAAGCGGTAAACAGTTTCGGGTTCTTGATTAACGAGACCATGTATTACAATATAAACAACTGTTTTATAACTACTTGAGAATTATAAACATCGCATAGAATTCAGAGAGCTCGCCGCAAACATACTGTTGTCGTAGTTTGTTTTTTTTTGGTAAAACTACTGAATCAATTTACACGAAACTTTAGATCTAACATAACAAATATACAAGTAATCTAATGACAGTGTTTTTTAGGAGTCCTACATAAATTATTCTTGCAAGATTCCAATTCAAACGTCTTATTAGAATCGGCCATTTTCTAACTGCGCAGTTCAATGCATGAAAATACTTGAAATATCAATAAATATGAATAAATATGCCTCGAATGCATGAAATTATGAATTATCACTATATTTTCGCTTAATACTAATGCTTCCAAGACCATATTTCATTGTAAAAGAGTCAAATTCATATTTTCAATTTCGACTGACGAACTTCACAACAAAGGAATTTTTGGAGAAATTTTTGGTCAAAAACATAATTTTTAGATATTTTTTCCAGCAAATGACTATCTAAAAAGTTACATTATACACTTATAACATACTATACATTTACTTACCAAAGTTTAACAACACAAAACACAAAAATTTCACTGCATTCCAAAACAAAACACCACCGTTCCACACTGGCCGCCATGACTCATTTTGACAGTCGACAAAGACGCGTTTCTTTATTTTTTTAATAATTTTGTGCAGTTGTTAGGTTGGTATGTTTGGTTTCATTTTAATCGAACTCTAGTTGGCCAGAGACGTAAATTTTTACAAACGAATTAGACCCTTACTGTACGTACGATAAGGGTTTAAGTTTGCTTGTACGAGGCGTTCCCATATGGGAACCTCGGGGCTCAACCGAATTGTTCGGCGTTCCCATATGGGAACCACGGGGCTGGAGAGGTTGCATTTAGAAGTCAAAGTTGAAATCTTGAGGCTATATCCGGTTCTAATTAAGGCTTAGGTAATTAATATTAAAGCTGGCTTAGGTAAGGGCAAATCTTCAAGAAGAGCCCATAATATATCAAATACGATTTTAAAAAAAATACAGTCCCATCACAAAACTTCTCAGTTTAAAATAGTACGCAGACGAGCGACAACTGCAATGCAAAATATATTTATTCCTGGAAACTAGACCAATATGTATTTCGGAAAGCTGCCCCATTTCCATATTATAAGGTTTGCGCCTGACCTGAATCAATTAGGTAACTAGTAGGCGAAACGCTAAAAAGGGATACTGAAATTTCAGCAATTTATATCTTTCTATTCTGAAAACTAGGCGATTCCAGAAACAATTGACCCAGAATGCTTTAGTCACCTGTTCACTTATGACCAATGACACCAATTAAATTTAACGTGGGTTTAAGAGTTGTCAGAGTCATTTATGTTTTAGAAAACTGACTGACACACAGACTGCTGCTCAGATGTGTTGCGGTAAAATTCACTCTTATGCCTGCAACTTAAAAAATACGGCTACGTTGTACACCTAAAATAATTATCACAATCCTACGAGACAATAGCGGCTCCCTGTTAGATGAAGACCTATCAAACTACCAACCGCTGAATCCATCAATCCATTACCACCCAACGAATATTCTCTTTCACCAAGCCTGGGATTAAAGTCTGCTATGTACCTAAATCATGCCAGAATGACCGATCATTGACACGATAATTTTAGATATTGACAGTTTTAGTAATCTCCTAATTGACATGCGACACTACGTTTTGCAAATGGCGTGCCACTTGAATAAGATGGCTCAATGGTAATGGCATTGTCCTGGTATAGGTGTCTTACAAAATCACTGAAAATTACAGACTTGACAACTAAAGGCATCAGGGACTTAAAAACACCTTCATAAATAAAGGTTACAGAATTATAAGTGTTACATGTTGAATTGGTAACAGAATCAAATATGTAACACTTTTAAATGTGTTTTCAACCGTAACATATCTGTAACAGATATAAAAGTGTTAATAAGTGTAACAGGTAAACGCAGATTACTTAAGCTATAATTGATTATTTCAGTTACTCATATTAACACTTATTCATCATCATCATCATCATTAGCCTATAATGTTCCCACTGCTGGGACACAGGCCTCCTCTTCAATGAGAGGGAGTGGGCTGTAATCCACCACGCGGGCCCAGTGCGGGTTGGTAGATGTCACATGTCTTCGAATTTTTGGTTCTAGGACATGCCGGTTTCCTCACGATGCTTTCCTTCACCGTTTTTGAGAGCAGCGATGATGAAATAAATTACACAAAGTAATTAACCTGCCTGGGTTCGAACCCACGGCTTACTGCTCGTAAGTCGGGGCTGCTACCACTGGGCCACCGCTGCTCTCTAACACTTATTAATACATATAAAAGGTTACAATTTGATTCGGTCACATTATTGTATCTGTTACATTTAAGTGTATTTCTGTTATAACTGTTTTAAAAAATTGTGTTACAACACTTATTACGGTTACAGTTTGAGTCCCTAAAAGGCATCCTGCACTACGTTTTCCTATTGGTGGCCAGCACTCAAGCATTGCTTCGTCAGCCAATATAGCCGCCTAAAAATAAAAACTACAAGACAACATACCACCCATATCGCACTAGTAACAGAATCGTTTAAAACAATACCGGGGTAGTAAACATCGCCGTATTGCACTAAAACATCCATTCGTAGTGTAATGGCGCTGTAAATCTACCAACAGCTCTTTACAAGCGCAGTTTTACACACTATTTGTGTGAAGAAGTATTCTGTAATGGATATTGGCGTAGTTTTTTGACGGCTTAATTGTTATGGGCTAAGTAAAGATCGGTCTGTGCTCATCAGTTGTATGTGTATGTGAACGCTATGAAATTGACAAGGGGATAAATAGGTAAAAACTCCGTCGCAATTCTTGTCACAAAGTCAACCATAACTAAGCTAATACATAATAAACTTTTAACAAAGAAAAAAAAAGGAAATTGTTTAAAAAACTGCACATACGCAATTTCGGTTACCTTCTTGGATAATATAGTGTTTCATACTTTTTCCAGGTATTTTATTTTAAAAACCAAACAACAAAACAGATCTTGTTGAAATTTCTATGGGAAAAATCGCTTTCATCCATACTAATATTATAAATGCGAATGTCACACTGTTTGTTTGTTTGTTTGTATGTTTGTTTGTTTGTTACCTTTTCACGACTAAACGGCTGATTGGATCTTAATGAAATTTGGCAAGAAGATAGATTTCAACCTTGGGAAGGACATAGGCTATATATCATCACGTTACGACCAATAGGGGCGGAGCAGCAATGAAAAATGTTGCGAAAACGGGGAAAATTTGACGCAGACGAAGTTGCGCGGGACAGCTAGTATATATATATATATATATATATAAAGGGTGTAAAACACCTCTTAACGAAGCCGAAAGGGACTGGTTCTCCCTGTCATTGCGATCATTTTTTTGTTCTACACCATACCTGGGAACCTTCTAGTTACGGAGATATTAGGGGTCAAAGTTCCAACTTTTGGACAAGTATTTTTTTAAATACAAGTTTTTAATGTAAGATTTTTACTTAAACACCTCCACGACCCCCGTACTATTCAATCCGTCCATCAGCACAATGTTTTGAGTGCGTTACATTGAGTTTTACCACAAAACATGATTTTACACCCCCCAAAAAAAAGTCGTTTCCCAGCAATAATTTTTGTGTAAAGTTACTTAGTTTCATGTACAGAATGCTTGGTTGACGGCTTCGTGATGAGGTGATTTACACGGTGTATTAATTTGTTCATAAATTACGGAATTATGGGGTAACAAACATAAAGAATTTGAAATTTGAATAGAGAACCTTCTCCTTTTTTTGAAGTCGTTTAAAAATCGGAGTTTAAATAACTGTGTATTATGATTTTCGTTTGTTTATATATTTAACTGCGTTTGATACCAGCGAAAAACCTGATTCCCACCATAGCAGAACAACGCGTAAGAACACATCTTCTCTTACCAATCATTAACAAAAAAGACCCTAATCCTCCGCCTACACACAAATTATAAATTACAAGTCTACACGACCTTAATCATTAAAACCATAAGCCTTCCGACGCACAGGACCGGTTCTGTAGGACTATAGCTATCAATGAACGGCGAACGTGCCAAATCCGGTGAGATACGAGCGAGTCATTGATTTGCCAGACGCGTCACCTTCCGGTCTGGCAGATCGTCTGCTATCGTGCCATGTGCCAGCTTATGTACCGTTATTAATTAGGAAATGTAGGATTTTAATATGATGAGGATAATGATAACAACAAAGTTTTAGAAAATGTGATTTCCCGGCAAGTAATCACTTTAACTTGTATATGGATACGGGTGTAAGTGCATGGGGCGCTTAAAGAAAAGCACTATTTTACTATTGTTGTGTATTTTATCTTATTGTACTTACAAATGTTTGTTATGCTTTGTATGTTTATTGTGTTCATTGTTATTTTGTATGCATGTCATATCCCTGCGATAAATAAATATTTTCTTTCTTTCTTCACTACATCATCTGCCTAGCCTTTTCCCAAACTATCTTGGGGTCGGCTTCCAGTCTTACCGGATGCAGCTGAGTACCAGTATTTTACATTAAGCAACTGCCTATCTGACCTCCACTACCCAGTAGCTGGGTAATACGATACCCCTTGATAGGACTGGATTTCAGACTTTTGGCTTCTTACTACTCTTAACGACTGTCAAAGATCTACTAATGACAGCTGGGACCGACGGCTTAACGTGGTTTTCGAGGCGCGGAGGAAATTTGTTAAGTTATTATGGTCACTCCTCCACGAAACAACCCCAGCCGGCACCCACGGCTTATTAAACTTAAAGATCGACCCGTACGGCTGTTATATTGTTTAGAGCTCTTAAAAAAAAGCACTACATGCACTATTATATCTTTTCATAAAAGTTAGTTTACGAGTAGTAAGTTTGACGTTAGAAATTCAGACGCTAGAAATTTTCACGTTACTGTCTGACAGTTTACTTGCTATTAAGTTAAGTTCTACATCTCTGCCTTAGGGAAACTTTCAGGTTCGTATCGTATCGGCATCGTATTCTGTCAAAAAATTGAGCACCTTTACAGCAAAGCCGGCTCGAAGTCACCTAGTCTATTTCATTCAAATCTACATTTGGCTCTCTCGTTTTATTCTAGAAAGAATTCAAGTAAATCATTTTACATATCAAGGCGGTGTCCTAAAACGGCCACATTATTGTCTTCAATGACATCATATATTATTATATTCAAAACGCTGCACATAAAGTAATGCTTGACTAATACGGAGATAGACTGGTTTTTCCCAAACACAATACATGACAACTTTAATACGCAAATGCCATATATTTACCTCAACACGATATTCTTGGCAAAGTGCAGATTATACTAAGAATAAATTAATGATTGCTTGGTACGTAGAAATATACATGTTAATTAGTTTCAAATAACAGAAAGGATAAAGCGGCCATGTATTTTTTTTAGCTATACCAAACAAGGTGTTCCATTCACCTTATCGAAAAAAATATTTCGGGTTTTGCTTCGTTTTGCCCATGCAGTATTCTGTAAACTGCTGAAAATACTGCACTAATTTAAACTTTGTAAGCATGAAAGGATGAATGAATGTTTTGTTACTCCTTCACGCAAAAACGACTGAACGGATTTGGATGACATTGGATGGTACACAGATATTTTATAACCTGGATTAATAAATAAGACACTTTTTCTCCAGGCAGTACGGCCACGTAGGACATTTACCGAACTCCACGCGGGTGAAGCCGGGGTATATGCTAGTTATTACATATATGGTGAATGGCTTCATAATTGCAGTGAATTGATTAAAAGACAAGATGAAGCTGTGACCTATCCTCTTGACGTAATTCTTTAAAAAAGGTTAACAATCGGGTAAATTCCAAGTAACAGGTAAAACATAATTAAATCGCAATTACAAAGTGAATACTAAAAATTCAAAAAAGTAACTTTTATTATTGATGTTCTAACGGCAAACATACAAGTTTTCCTCTAACTTACGGATGTTTATCGATAAGCATTAAAAAATCAAGTTTTATAACAATTTTATACGCAAACAAATCACATTTATCCGAATAAAATTTAGCAATCCTCATTGTAATAAAAATAGTGATGTAATCCCATAAAAAATACTCGACAATTACTTTTGTAGGTACATCGATATTTGAGAAGATAGCACTGTGGCGACATCGCCCGAAACCGGTATGAAATACATAAATTTTATTTAAAAAAAGACGGCCGTGCCCACACTTAGCTGAATTGGTTATTATCTCATTCCATAGGTACTCATGAGATTCATTACACACTTATTGGCTAGAGAACGAATAAAACCATTTTTGTAGCGAGCCAGTGATGTGATGGAGATCGATATCTGCCTTTGATACGCAATTATATCGATACGTTTAGCGAGATATTTTTTAGCAAACTTCAAGGGTCGTGAGGATAACTTAAGATTGTTGTAGTTATAAAACTTAATGGACCTATTGTTAAGTATCTACACCGTGTTAATCACCGCATCACGAAGCCGTCAACCAAGCATTCTGTACATGAAACTAAGTAACTTTACGCAAAAATTATTGCTGGGAAACGACTTTTTTTGGGGGGTGTAAAATCATGTTTTGTGGTAGACCTCAATGTAACGCACTCAAAACATTGTGCTGATGGACGGATTGAATAGTACAGGGGTCGTGGAGGCGTTTAAGGTAAAAATCTTACATTAAAAACTTGTATTTAAAAAAATACTTGTCATAAAGTTGGAACTTTGACCCCTAATATCTCCGTAACTAGAAGGTTCCCAGGTATGGGGTAGAACAAAAAAATATTTGCAATGACAGCGAGAACCAGTGCCTTTCGGCTTCGATAAGAGGTGTATTACACATTACACCCTTTATAACCACAGAAAATAAAATCAAATAAAAGTTTTTCATGAAACTCGATAAAACAAGTTTTAAGCCAATAACCGTTTTCAATTTGTCCGACAGACCCAAATTCTATCGACAAAAATGCACTTAACAACTCACCCCCATCACTAAACCGAAACCAGTTCGCGCGTTAATTGCGGTACCAAATTCGTATCAGAATCATTTGAATATCCGTAATTTATGGCAACGGGCAACTGAGTATCATCTCGGTACGATGTGTGTTAACGTCCGAATACATTATGGCATGTTGGCAACCCGACCATATGCTGTGCTATTAGAATTTTTGTTATTATGTTACATCTAGGTGGGGCTGGCTGATTATTTCTGTGACTCTTTTGTTGAAAGAGGCGTTGTTTCTCTTTTCTTGCGAGAGCGTGTACTTTATGAGATTTTTTATGGCAAATTGTGAAGTTATAGGTTATTCCATAAGCTTGGTATGGAAATCTTACTTATCAAAGTGGGTAGGTGTCGTCTATATACTCGTAGTTAGCGTTTAGGTTATTCTCCTGTGTTTGATTTGCCGTTTTTTCCTCAGGGGTGCAGGGTGGTAAGGTACGAAAAACATGTGCAATGTGTTGTTCAAGATATTCCGATATATTTTTTTAAACGTTGCCCCACACTCGGAATTTCTCCTGTATCGTGGGTGCGTTTTCAAACATATAAACTAACATACACAAACTGCCAGACCCGGAACAAATATCTGTAGGCCTTACAAATATTGGTTCCATGCGGGGATCGAACCCGCGATACGCAGCGCAGCAGTCAATCGTTTAGCCACTGCACCAACCGTGCTGTCAATTTCAGTCATTTCCAGACTCAATCATTCAATTTCAGTCATTTCCAGACTCAATCATTCAATTTTAGTTTTCAGACCACTGAAACTGGCAATAATTTTAGGCCAATGTATTTTACAAAATACCCCTGGTACCACTGGACCAGTAGTGTAGAAGGGAAACAAAATACCCACGACACCACCAGTCCGCACCACTGGTAGTGTAAAAGGGAAGGAGGGCAGATATGCAATAAAGTTTCGGTTTTGGACACATCGTATGTCATCACAATTATATACCTACCAACGAAGATAACAAAGTAATAAGAAAAGGAGAAGATAATTCGACAAGGAGATTAGAACTACAATATCATAACAGCACGCCTGTAATCCGCTAAGGGGTTAGGCAGAAATGTACCCATTAGTACACCCATTTCACAGCAAAATGAACAACATGACTCGACAGGAACGTTTATAATTACAAATATAAAACCTTACTACACAGCTGCTTTATAACAAGACAAAGTAACAAACAAGAAGTTGCCACAATTAACATATATGTAAATACAGTCTCTACAAAACTTATAAAGAGAGCGATGACCATTTTAATGTTATTTGTGTCTCAATGTTACAAGTATTGCTAGAATTTTAACAAAACTTGTTCGACTGTTCTCTCAGAAATTCTGAACCGACATTATTAAAGTTTAATGCCATATTGGTTTAGATAAAATAATGATGATACAGTTCCTCTTTAGCAAAACTTCAAGTGTGTTATTGCAAAATTGTTGAATATTTTACGATATAAATCTATCGTCTCTTAAAAACTAGATGGCAGCAGATAAAACATTAAAAGCTTGGGAAAATTACTACTTATTAAAACGTTTTCAGGATAAGGTTATACTGCAATGCAAATTCTTATTAATTTAACTATCGGCCAACAAAATAAAAAAGTAACGTCCACGCTATCAATCAGTCAGTGAGAACACTCACTCACAGACTGATTGATATCGTGGACGTTACGCTTAGACCAAACCCTTGGACCGAGAATGCTGACATTTTGCAGTTCTGTTCCGTTTTGGGTAGACAAGAAATATGGCAGATTTTTTCAAAATGATTAGCAGCGGAAAACTATAGCGGAAACCAGCACATTGCTAGTGCCAAAGTGCTAGTTGATTTTGTTAGCTAGGTACTATAAAAACCAGATATATTCGTATCTGAAAATACCCAGAAAATCAATTCAAGAATAATTGCAAAAAAGAAAAAACACAATTAAAAAGGTCGAGTGAAGTATTCCCAAACGCGAACCGATAGCGGTGTACAATTTCATCAAATTGTGACTCACTGGTGACGTCATCCGGTCTTTCATGAGAAACAAGTGAAATAACTCCCGACCGACATGACTTATCGGAAATCACGCGAAAATTTGCGTAAACGTTTCTTAGATCTAACTATTATACTTACCTAACTTCGACTAAGCTGCTAAACAAAACTGCAGGTAAACACTTTGCGTTGGTTCCAAACTCTCTACCTAGACAATTTGACATCATTGTTATAACTGCGAGTAATCTGCAAGAACAGCCCAATGAAGAAAACTTTGTCGAGGGTTTATCTGATTTCAGTAAAATTTTAGTGTGACATGCAAAGATCATCATCAGCATCCAGATGTATGAACGAGAAATAAAACTTCATACGCACTAACCTAACAGAATACAAAGGTCTAAAAAGTTACTAAAAACATTATCGAAATGTCTTTAAAAAAAAGATAATTGGGAATTTCTGTTTCTATAGATAATTTAAAATCGGTCTAATTTAGCTGTAACACTATTTTTCGAAAATGTTTTTTAGTAAATTTTTAGACCTATGTATCCTGCATATGCGTATGAAGTTTCATTAAAATCGGTTCAGACATTTCGGAATCGGAATAAGGACGTCTTGAAAGTTTGTATGAAATGTCGTAAAGTGTAAACGCTCCTAACCCCCATGACAAAAGCCGTGAGTTTCCATAATGTTGGCATATGGAGAGGTTTTTGCACAAGAAAAATCGAAAACTCAACCAAATCCGCTACCAGTCTATCAAAAATCACCATCTTTATGACAAACATTTTGTCCCCATTAACATAACATTCACTTAAGCACAAATACATAAACATATAGCGTCTGTCCGTAGGTGAGGCGTATATGGCTACATTATACAAGAAGACATTTATGTACTTTTTCTAACTGTACACCCATTGCAGACTGCGACATTCTACGACATTTTTTACTGAAACCGGTACTAGTGGTTTACGAATATTCTATGTTCGTGCTTATTATAAAAATGTTTGGGAGTCTCCGTTTTTCCCACATTGAATTAGAGTTGTTTTTAGTAAGTAGATAAGTTGGGTAATCGATTGTTTTATTGCGGTCAAAAGAACGCCTATTCGTTTGTGATTTGTAGTTTACAAGAGGCTCTAACTGTTTTTTTGTGTTTTGAATGGATTTATTATTAAAACTATTGTTGTTACTCGGTTTAGCGTATAAATAATAAATTAATGATAACAATAAAATGTTTCTGAAACTTACCACAATCGTAAACTTTTACGAGTAAAGATAATTTAGAAGATGTCAGAGGTTCCTATCTCACTACTTCTAAGAAGTATCACCAAACGCAGCACGCAGGTCAAAGGCCTGTTTGAAAGTCTAGACTTTAGACTTTCATTGTCTGTTTCTTGATCAAACATTTATTGCATATTTTGTACTTTTGTGGCTACAGTATGGTTCATGTGGCGCTTGAATAGCATTGTATGTATAAACAATTTAAATTGAATTTGAATTGGTCACGAGAGCGCGTTTGGTAAACATTTGTGAAATGATCTGTGCAAATTGTATTGAAAAAAAAAAAGAAATGTTAAAGGGATGGCGTTACTTCCCGATTTCGACCTCTAGACCAGATAACCATACCGTACCTACGGCGACACAATAAGCATTTCCATTGCAGACTACGACACGAGTCTACGCTTATAACAGGGCCTCGCTTTGTAGTAGTGTCCGACCGAATGTTCGGTTTCGGTTTCGGTCGAGTTTCGGCAAAAAAACAAGTTTCGATTAAGTTTCGGTTTCAGCGGAAAACCTGCCGAAACTACAACCGAAACCGAAACTGCATTCGGGAGTTCTCGCGCTGCGATCGGTCATGTTCGGTGCGTTGAGTCAAGACAAAAGAGATTTATTTTGTTTTGTTTTTTGTTTATTACTTAATTATTACGTACCTATGCCGAAGACTGCATAGCCATGTGATAAAAAAATATGTGTGTGAGATAAAAAATATCGACTGACTGATTATAATAACGTTTTCTTCATTTTCCCCTCAAAACATGACCCTTGTAGGGTAGTTTCGGTTTCGGTTTCGGCCGAAACTGAGACCGTTGCCGAAATTCGGTTTCGGTTTCGGTCGTAAAAACCAGTTTCGGTCGGACACTACTTTGTAGGTATAGATTCCCCGTACAATGGGAGACCCGCACAAACTGGTTTTGTACAGCTTGATTGGTCGTCGTGCCAATGTCAAGAAATTTTGGCCTGATCAAAGATTTGTTTCTTGGTACAACAGGAGCATTAGAATGATCGATCAAGATTTAAGGTGGAAGTGACGAGTGGCCCGCGAAATTCAAATATTTCTTACGTTTTTTGCAGTTTTGCAGTTCATTGTCTGATTGTATTTTGATTTAAATGTGATTCGCGGCCGTAACAAATATGGCTTTGCTGAGTTGTAATCATTAAACTTATCAATACAACCCATTATGTTCATTTAACGCCATCGACTTTTTCAGCAAATAGTCATTCAATGGGATGAACTGAACTTAAGAGATTTGTATTCATGGTTTGAATGATTATAATTCTGTAAATACATAAGTATTATGGTCGCGTATCATATTTTGCTCAGCATACAGTCTAACACTGACCGGCAAATTGCGAAAAACGTAAGAAATTTTGAATTTCGTAGGCCATCCTGTGCTGCCATTTTTAAGCCAAGCTGTCACTTGTTAAAAACGGATGAGGCTGCAAAGACGAAGGTCGACTTAAAAAAGAAGTGAAATACCAACTCGGATGAGTAAGCGGCGTATAGGCACTTAAAAACTGCGTTACATTTTGCTTAGTAATTTCGCGGTTCTGTTACCTAATTTATGATTAAGGGATTAAAAAGATTTATAGTGCAATTATGGTTTTCAAAGAGGTAACTAAAAATGGGAAAAATAATGCTTCAGAGGTATTTGCAACGGAAGTACATTGGGATGATATGCAGATACAAAACCCGGTACGGGTCGTTTTGTAAATAAGTGATACTAATTTAATAAGGTAAAAAGGTTCACAAAGACTTATAAGGAATGTGACATATAAAATTGGCTACCCAATGCGCCTGTGGCGGATAATTTGTTTTGAACCAAATTCATTTACATAATATGGTCTTTTAGAGTTTTATCAGCCAAGTTTCAAAAAACTTAAAACACAGAAACCCAGATTTAAAGTACGGAAAAAATGGAGACCTTTGTCCAGTAGTCGGGCAGCACAACCTAGCTATAATAATAATTAATCGGTATCTCGAAATTATATAAACTCATACAATTATTATTATCGCTCAAGGAGGCATTTTAAAAACCAAAGATAATAAAAAAAAAATAAGAAAAATTAAAAAAAAAACTGGCCAAGTGCGAGTCGGACTCGCGCACGAAGGGTTCCGTACCAATATTTATAAAAACCGCCATATATGACTGCTACTACTATCTGCAAATGAGACTCGTTTTTAGTACAACGTGTTACGCGAAAGGATAAAATAAGAAATGAGTACATAAGGGGCAGTTTGAAAGTGGCGCCGGTGACTGAAAAGATGTGTGGTAATCGGTTGTCGTGGTATGGGCATGTGATGAGGAGGAATGAGGAAAACGTCGTGAGAAAAGTTTTGAGTATGAATGTGGATGTTTTTAGGAGTAGAGGAAGACCAAAGAAACGATGGATGGACTGTGTGAAGAATGATATGGCAAGAAAGGAGGTGTCTCATGAGATGACAAGTAATAGAGAAGTATGGAAGAAGAAGACATGCTGCGCCGACCCCAAATAAATTGGGATAAGGGCAAGAGAATGATGATGACGCTTAGCGCCATCTATCGACATTTCTATCGAGTTGTTCGAAATTTTCGAGTCAAATACAATTGGTCGACTATTACTCGTAAACTTATAAAGCCCACTTAAGTGTGATAGTTTTACTTAAAACTTCGTTATATGTAGATACTACTACCGTGACATTTGAATTTCTAACTACAACCGTTTAGTTGGTAGAGGGGGGGGTGGGACACTTGACTCTAACGAAAAATGGTACTTTAAAGCTTGATAAGTCACGAACGGTTTACTTAATCAAAACGTGTTCTTCCCAAACCCCTAATATTTTTAGAAGACCTATTCAACGATATCCCACACTATGGGAAGGACGAAAAAAAAAATTATCATCCCTACTTTACATGTAGGGGAGGTACCCTAAATAATAGGGGATAATCCAATTGTTTTTTTCTTTGTCCGTCGGGTAGTTTATTGAAAAGTATTGGACACGTATTTTTTCTGTTTTCACGTGGTCATAAAATTACGGAGATATATTGAGTTGAAATGGCGCATGACATCACATGTAGGTAAGCTTTATACCTACTTGTGACGTAGTAAGCCCCCACTCTCCAACTTTAATGAGTTTTAACTAAGTAATTTTTTGATATTTTGATAAAACAAAAAATACGTGTCTAATATTTTTGTATTACCTGTCTGACGGACAAAATAGAATGTCGTTTTCTTTACCCAGTCCGCATCCCTATTGTTTTTTTTTTGCAAAATTTTATTTTACCACTTCTCCGGCGTCATTAACGTGTATACTCATGCCCAATTACAATCTTCTAGTACCAACAGTTTTTGAGCTAAACCGCGGTCAGACAGACGGACATACCGAAACTAAACCCTTATAGTTTCTGTATGTCCGTCTGTCTGACCGCGGTTGACTACGGAACCCTAAAAAACTTTTATGTTCAGATATGGCCCATAAAATGTTAGTATACACAATTTCTTGAAACTATGTTAGTAGACACGATTATTACAATATAAGAATTTATTTTCTAAAGTAATTTTATCAAGCCCTACGCATGACATGTAGCTTGATAAACCTACCAACTGTCGGCCCATCCAGCCTTTGTGCAAGTACCTTCAGAACACCAATAGTGCTTCCCCCCATTCTGCGTATGACTGAGGCAACTTTTCTTTCGCATTATAGCAAAACAATCACACTCCAAAATTCAGATTTAAAAAAATCCACGCAAAACGGCAACCCTCAAAAAAAAACAATACAACTTCACGTCACAAATAAAAACCGATTCCATTTTTAATTTCAAACTTTTTTTAACGTCACTACGAGTATCATCCATAAGTTTTTTTTTACCGTATTTACGGCCAGGACAATGCAACGAATCATGACTTTAAAGATAAATGGAATATGAGCTGAAAAAAAAAGGTCCGTGATGCTGATGTCCAATTTAAAGTGGATACAGAGGGCTTTATAAAAACGAAAGTGCATACAGGTATATTATTGTTGTGTGGGGACGATGGATGTGGTAAAAAAATGTGGATGAGGTATACTGTCTTGTCGAAATTGTTATGCAGACTGCGAGAACTTTTTACTGGGAAAACAAAATGGAAACCCGGTAGTTAAGCATGAATTAGGACAAGATTTATGTAGACCATGAGAAAATTCAGTGCATGTATGAAATGAATGAATGAATGCCTTATTTATTTGTCCAGAAATACATTCTAAGCTTACAGTTTATAACCTAAACTAGGCCTGCAACAAAGCATTCATAGAACTCTTTCTCGTCAATCAACTTACGTTCTGTTTATTTTATGTAATTTAGGTAATATACCTTTAAAAATGTTTCAATGGATCCGATTTTTAAGAATCACTCACATCAAATTGCCGCATCCAAAAAAAAACATACTCCTTTAAACCCCAACAAAAGGTAGATCCAGTAACGAGATATGATATTATTTTTTTGTGCTCCGTCTCGGGGGTGGCCGGGGGTGTAGGTACCCTGGCGCAGGGGTGCGGGGGGAACAGAGAACCGTCAGGTGGATTCCACTTCGCAACGCATTGTCGTATTGTTAACTTATCGCGGCATACGATAATTTATTAAGGGTGAGGTGAACGTGAGAATCTCGGGCCAATGGTCCTGAAGCTGGGATGTTTAGTTAGGTGTCCGTACTAAGTTTACTAAGGCCAAAAGTGTTATGTGGTTTCGTTAGGTATCTTGGGAAAAAAAGGGATTTCGTGTTGGTCCTTCGGTTTCGATATAAAATGTTTTGGCGACAAGGTATGAGCCCTCTAAGATGTTTGTTGTCGCTGGTCTGTGTAAAATTCACACTGTAGTGCTGGGAGTGATCGGTCAGTTTGTTAATGTAAAAGGTAACTTTAGGAAAGGACCTTCAAATTAGTAGGTATCATCTGCCTCTTTAACTGAGGCGAAAATGTAATCCCCTTTTTCGGTACTTATTTAAGAAAACGAAATTCATCCACACGGATATACCAAGCTACAGTATATCGACTAAAGATCTATGGTGCATAAACTCTATCCGTTCCCTGCCATAACTGACCTCTCTTTTTTTCTTTATAAGAAGGGTCGAGTAATGAAGACACTGGCTATCAAAAATCTTTTTTTTTTTTATGCGGCTCCTTTCGGCAGAAAATGAGCAAAGATAACCAACATTCCTAGACTCGGAACATATTTCAAATCTAATCTCGCTGCTAAATGTCTGTAGACAGAAGTGTAAACTTTCAAACAACACACAAGTACTGCACGAGTCGCGGGCGTCGGGTGACGGCGGCGCATGCGAGGAATCTTAATATAATATCAATTTCGCTGCGTTCAACACACTTCAAATTCGCGGATGTATAGGGCTGGGAAAAATTAAATGCATTTAAAGTTTATCGGGGCTCAAACTCTGTTTTAAGCTTTTATGGTTTTTAAATAATGGTTTGTTAAATTAATCCCCTTTATATCGGGAGTTCACAATAATTACTAATCACGGCAGATAATCGCGTTAGTGACAGAATGAGTTTATCTGGCCTTTTTTTTTTCTTGTCTTTTTTTTCTTTAAAAAAAAACGTTGCCCAACACTAAGAATTTGTCCTGAATCGTGGGTGCGTTTACAAACATTTAAACTCACATACACAAACAGCCAGACCCGGAACAACTATCTGTAGGCCATACAAATATTTGTTCCGTGCGGGGATCGAACCCGCGACACGCAGAGTCAAACCATACTATAAATTTTACTGCAAGGGTAAATGGGCCACCCCCAGTACCAGATTGGGCCATAGCTGGAACCTGTCAAAAGGTAACTTATGTTTTGCTAAGCCGAGCGGTATGCAATAATAATATTTTAAAAACGTCATTGGATATACAGGACACTTATGAGAAATAAATAAGGGATTATCAAGATGGTGGTCTTTATAAAATATCTAATTCCGCCACGATTCTGTGTTACGAACAATAGAAATGAGTAGTGTTCAGAGAGAAGACTGGCGGCTAAAGACGCCGTTGCAAAACATACAGAAGTTTCAGACTGGTTACGAAATCCTGCTCTTGGTATACTGTTCAAGAAACCCCATATAAATAACAATATGACACCCCAAATCATTCAAATAAAAATCCAAGACTGATCGATGCGATTTAGTACAAAAACATGACATAAAACTTACCAATCGCAATCATAATGAAAATCAGTTTGGGATCAAAAACGGCTTGCTGATTACAATCACACATCCCTCCAAATCATCCATAACCGGAGAAGTTACAAAAATCCATTACCGAAACATTTTCCACAAAGAAACTCATACGGTACAACCCTACGAGCACTCAGGTACCTCTTATCGCGCCATCTTTCCACTCATATTGTTTATTTCCTTCACACTTACACCAAATTAAACACACTGAACACCACGCAAATAGCACCCTTATTTTAAACAAGGTAAGGTTTATACAAAGTGTGTGTTAAGTTTGTAATGCAAGTACAGAACTTCATCTTTGTCGCAGCGTGACGTTTCATTAGAGCTTCAAGATTAACTTATTAAAAGCATTCGTGTTCTTTTTTCGAAATGTTCATACGCTTTGAAGTATCAAATGCGCGCGCAAATGGATATTTTTGAAGGGATGATGTCACTCTATGGTTTTATATTTTTTTATAAGTGTTGCCAGTAGTACATGTATTACTTTATATTGGTTATGGTTAAGTGTGTGTGGGAATGTGATTCCATTTAGGGACAGATAAGTTACTGATTGTGTTTTGTTTGTTTTTATTGCTGAATTTATATCTTGTGCGGATTATTTTTGGTGTGTAGTTTTTTTTTTTATTAGTAACTACCTACTTTTTGACAAATGGAGTGATTCAACATAAAGCTGTTGTGAATATTGTTTTAACTAGCTAGGAGCTTTTAGCGCACGACAATTTTTTTTAATATAAAAACATTTTATTTAGGTAGGTATAACTAATTCTTAGTATCATTGCTAATCAATGCATCTTGACGCAATTCATATTAGGAAGATTACCCTGGTCGTCAATTTAATTCTTTGAAAATATGATCTTCCAAATTACAGGAAAACTAACCAAATCTTTTCAAATAAAAGTATGGTTTTCCTCCCAGATATTTTTTTCAAATGTTCCTAGAGCTAAATATATAACAAAAATAAAAGAAGTAACTGCTTTCAGACCAAAACTGTGGAAGTAACAAGTTACCTAATGTTAAGCAGAACGAAACAGGTTCTTTTTGAATGCAAAGTATAGAACCCAGCAACAGGCTGAAATAAAGCTTGGAAATGATCCCTACCTCGCGGTGCCCAGCTGCCCACACCACCAAGTAGATCTATATTCATATATATATATATTGTTCTATACATGCATAGAAATTCATAAAAGCTAGCTGTAATGATGCTGATGTAGCGACCTTCAAAAAGAAACTTAGAACAAAAAGTTCTGCAGTGCCATCTATGAACAAACTGAAGAACTAATATGGTCCGAATCACGCAAGCAAAGTTTACATCGACTTGAGACAATATAGGAAAACCCGACAACAACTGTCGGGCAGATGCCCACCAGACATAACACCCGTCTGGTCGGAGGATCCTCCCTTTTCTAAGGAGTATCGAGGAACTTTACACCCTGTTCCTCATACCCCTAAAACAGTAACAAAAATAACTTCTAAGAAATTATTACATAGAATAAAACTCCAACACATCAATTTTCAATCCTTTATTCCTTTTTACTCTGCGAATCCTCGCCAACTGTCAATATGCAGAAATCAAAAGTTAACCAAGCGCAAGACTTGCTCACGCCGCGACTCCACCTGCCGCCTGCGACGCTTTGATCGGTAATAATAACAATTATCGCGTGCGCCCGGGCCACGACGCGCCGGAAGGTGACCCCCGGCGAGACGGTGTTGCCAGGACTCAAGTGGAAATACTACCATTGGGAAAGGGTTAAATTGGGAATTAGTTAGGGGATTTTTTTTTCGAGTCGATGGTTAATATTGGGCACAATAGGCGATGGGGTGAGGTTTGGTAAAAGTTAAAGAATTCGGAATAAAACAAATGGGAAAGGCAATTTATTATTGTTTGGCATCAATAAGAGATAATTTGGATCTTTAATTTACTAAGATATTACTAAAAACCCGACAAGCAAAGACCAAAAATTAACCAACAACTTCAGTAAACAATACATTTCGGAACCACCGGTCCTAAATTTCTAATCCTAGGAATACAACATCTATCAAATCCATGATGATCATAAAAGATTAGACCAATATTAGTTAATCCGTTTTCCTTAATCCTGCGAGGAACATAACGCTGAAAAATCCTATAAAACTGCCCACACTTCACCAAAACTCCAGTTCATCTGGCAACCCATCAAAAAATTCGCAATTGTTCCACAACGCCCATTGCCAAGGCCACGCAGGGCGGCGCGCGCGCAGCCGGTCTGCGCTCTTTTTGTTTCACGCGCATGCGCCCCGCGCAAGTCAAGGGCACGCTGACCCACTTCCTGCGCAGCCTTCGCCGCGCGAGCACGTGTCCCGAGCAGATGCTACACTTGTTTGTTTTTAAAATCATTTTATTTGAGGGGTTTTTCGGAAAGGCAGGTGCTGAAAAGGTTTGTATGATAATTTTGGTAAAAATAGAGAAAAAAAATATGCTTATGGCGAATCTAGATGATTGGTATTATGATAATGTATGTGTAGAATGGTGTGTGTGTGGTGGGGATGTGGTCGCTCAATTTGTCCTGTTATAATTTTGAGAACAGCGGGATCAGGGTTGTTATGTAGACGCCGCTGTCATCGATAACGAATTCTATTCCAAAGAAGCTAAACTATTAGAGTTACAGTTATTACTTCAATTGCAATGGCGAAAATCAGTAAATGTTAGGAAATTCACATTAGGTTTTTTATGAATCCGTAACTAGATATTTGTTCATTGTATTCAGAAGAAAACCTAATCTGTTCTAAGCAATTCGGCCCAAAACCAACGACGACAAAAAAGTCCAAAACCGAATCAACCTAATCTCCTAACAGTTTCAAGCGACAGCTCATCATAAACTGGCCACAAAATAAAACTCCTCTAAAAACCATAGAAATAAGACCTACAGGCCTTTTAGCGTACAAGCCTTGCTCCAACAAGAGGTATCCAATCACACCTACATATAGACAATAAAAATTTTAACATAGCCATATAACACGCACATAAACCGACGTAGCGAGGCAATAGATGGTGTAATACCTTTCACATGAGATTAACCACGTACTCGCGTCGTAAATATATAGATATCTATAAAAAAAAACTTAGAGTAATGGTGTTTCGCAATTAGATGTTGTAAAGCTCATGTTTTGGTTGTTGAATTAAGCTGGTGTAATCTTGAATCAGAAGTGGGATTTGTTTTAATATTGAATAAAATTTCGAAAGAATGCTTCAGAATGATGACGCCGCCGCGCCGCCGTGCTAACTTTTCCTATAAATTAAGGTCATTTTTATTACCCTATATTTCAGTAGGTTATATTTAATGCATAAGTAAAAACACTTATTTTCAACGAGCATATGAATAACTTTTAATATAATTAAGTTTGCAATCGCCAATCTGATCATTATTCATTTCATTGTGATCAAACAATGGTCTAATTTTAGGATTTTTTAAAGTTTAAAGTTATTTTTTCTTTATAAAATAATGAAACTTGGAATCAAAAATGTGTCCAAAAGGTTATTACGATCATAAAGAAAAAACTGAACGGTAATAGGAAATTGTAAAAGATATTCTTTGAAACCTACGCTTACGAAACCCTAGCGCGAACATAATTGTATACAACATAACCATCGAAAAAATATCCGCGATAATTTATTTTAATATCCGCATTGGGCTCACAATCAACCTCATTTACGAAAACCTATAAAAACCCAAAGAACTTTAAAAGATTAAATAATCAAGAAATCTAACAGTAAACTACGAAAATGTTGCCATCTTCTTGCATAACTGTTTGTACTAAGCAAAGATAATCCGCTTATTCTAAAATGTTACATACACTAAATAAATGTCACAGAAGAAATTTACACGACGGCCATTACTGGTATTGATTTCCAAAATTCATAAATTACAATACTGTGTAACGGTGAAACCAATAAGTGTGATCGTCGCTATCGGTTTACGTCGAGCCATTAGAACAGCGGTGGTAAAAATGACAGAAGGTGACTCCATTTTGTAAATACAGTGGGTAGGTAATTGGCAATTGGTCGAGTATTTGGTGTTAAACAAGATTCGTCAGTCACATTTCAAAAGAACATACAATTCAGGGGCTTGAAATCTTTACTGAGCAAGAGGATACAGAAATCGCGTCATGGTCACAAAAAGAAGCTTATAGAAGGCTCAAAATTAATGACACAGACACAAAATTAAATAGTTCACAATTATTGATTGTAGAGATGCCTGCAATAGTATATTAATGTAGGACTTAAACCCAAAAGCAGCTTATGTAAAGATCCTTTGTAAACCTGACCTTACAGACCTTCATAACGTCTTTCTTTTCTAATCCGCTCGCGCTCCGTTCATTTAACATAGCCATTTCCGTTCATTTAACATAGCCGTTACTTTTAAATACTTGGGTCATTTTTTGTCCGATGACCTCAAAGACAATGTAGATATAGAGAGGGAGCGCAGGGCACTAGCGGTCCGGTGCAACATGTTGGCTCGTAGATTTGCTCGGTGTACCGACCTAGTTAAAATCACTCTTTTCAAGGCTTACTGCCAGAGTCTGTACACGGGCAATTTATGGGTCAATTACACCAAAAGATCGCTAGATGTCCTGCGCGTCCAGTATAACAATGGCTTCAGGATGTTGTTGAGACTGACTCGCTACTGCAGTGCGTCGGAGATGTTTGCGCAAGCTCGTACAGACGGTTTTCACGCGGTTGTGCGAAAGAAAACTGCTTCGCTACTCAGGAGAGTGAGAGACAGTCGCAACAGCATCCTGAGAACAGTGGCGGAGAGCATTAGCTCTCCGATTGTTAAACATTTTGTGCAGAGGGTAATTGGTACTAACATTAGATAATAAGTATTTTAATATTAAGTTACTAACACTCTATGGATCTTTTGTGTCTGAAATAAAATTCATTCATTCATTCATTCATTTATCGCGGTTTTCCTAGCCACATATTACTTGATTTGAATAAAAAACAGTACGAAACTACGGCCACAGTGATAGAACTATTTATATTATAATATTTAAAATGTTTCCTGTTCTGTGTGCGACTTTCTATTGTGCTTCGATAATTTATTTAATTTGAACATCTCCGTGACGTATTGGAGCCAATGTTGGTCGGCAATATGGACGGGTTTAAAATTGTTTTTGACGCCATTACGATATTAAGAAAATACCTATTTGTAAACTTGTAACTTTGATTCATTCTACAGTTTATTAAGGTCATAACACAACATTCGTACTTACATTGTCCCTACAGGCTCATTAAAACATACTTATATCAAAATTCCTTACAACAGCAGAAGCCTGCAATAGATCAAGAGCCATGGTTTTTCAATAGTAAATACAAACACATAGTTCTTTCAAATATAAGTTTCTTTATGCTTGTAAACGACATTTATACCCCTCTCCAATCATAAAATAACAGCCATTTCATAATTCACAAAATTGTATTATATTTATAAAATAAATTATTGATTTACAACATGTCAGAGTTTAAGCAATCAATAAATTTTAAATGCACAGTGATAGTTGTCTTGCAAAACAATGTTACTAAACTGCTCATCAAATGCTCTACTTTTACGTCGTAAATACCCCAGACGTTGGCCACAAACATTGGCACATAAACACAACATACGGCCATCGGCCAATATACCAACACCCATCAATTGGTTTCAATACTCCTCTTGAATTATTCATGTAACGCGAACCTCACACATTTTGTGTTAAATCTTGTTTATATTTATAATTTTTATTAGAAATATCATACGTCCAACGCACCTTCCTATTGTGGATATAGGCAAAAATTACAGTATGAATAAAATATTATTTTTAACATGAATAACTATAGAGTAATGCGGTTTGATTTTGAATGGATTCTTCATTTATACGTATAAATTAAAGTCGTTCCTCATGTCTGTTGTGTGACCGATCGAACCTTCTAAAATACACACTGGATTTTGATGCAATTTTCAAGAAAATATAAACAGTTTATTTAACGTTTTCATTCAATATTTGTTATGACATGTCACCACATCAGGTAGATTGCACATTTGCAAAATATGACAGACGTGCTAGTCTATAAGAAAGGGTGTAACAAAATAAACGCAAGATCTCTCGCGAGGTGGCTCAGACCATGAAACTGCACCACTTTTCTTCTATGACTTTTGGCAATTCAAAACTTATATATTAGCTTTGCTAAACATGTTGATCAGCTGCTTGCGTGCATTCCTATAGAAAGTACGTTTTTCGCGAATTTTCAAGATCCCCTGTACTTTCCTGTAGGATAATTTCCGACCACGGGCGAAACCGCGGCAATAAGCTAGCATAGAATACATGGCAATGAAGATATTTACGATATATTTGGTCTAGACTTAGACCACCGCGTTAAATAGTAACGGTCATTATATTACAAATAACTAAAACAAGTTTATTGTTTTATGGACTGTCTATGTGAAATAATAGAGATTTTATGACTAATAGAAAAAACTATGAGATACTGATTGGTTGTTTTTGTTGTGAAGTTAGGTATCTAGACACACGGCAGTGAGGCACAGCCAAGGTTTGTTTTCTTACACAAACCAGCGAATTCGAGCGACTTTTGATGCCTTAATAACTCAAAATCAAATAAAATTTAGTTTATTTATTGAAACCCCTTTGATTAGCTAGAATCCAAATTTCATATATATAGCTTAAGGCTTAAACGGTTATTGAAATATGATCGTCTAAAAATCGGCATTTTTATCACTGACTGACATATAGATCAAAAATCTAACCCAATTCCAGATGACCTAGAAAGTTGAAATTTGGCGTCTAGCTAGGTTATTATGTGTGTACTAAAAGAAAAATCAGAAAACAGTGATTTATATATTATATTATTTATTTATTTTTAAAATATGCATTTATAATTTTGTCAGGCGCTAAAAAACATAAATGTGAAAATGGGAGACAAGTTCAGTGTTAAGAATATGCGTGGTACTTGACAACGCCGACAAAAGAATTGCTATTTAAATAGGCGCCAAGTTCTGTAGTTGAACTGAATTGAACTTGGCTCCCATTTCCACATTTATGTTTTTGATAGCATACAAAAGGTATAAAAGCACAGGAAACTAAAATCTTTATCTTACCTATGCAATAAAAGTTAATAGAAGAGGCTGGGTTGAAATACTCCAGGACATCATTCTCGTGATAGGTAATAACTATAGGATTATATTTCTACATATTTGAAAGTATTGCCTACTCCATCTCATAGCTGGACAAATCTCTTTCCAAAAACTTTTAATTTCACGGTTTTCACAAACCCATACCTAGCGACTATCTATTTACACACCACACACCTGCCCTAACACTTTTTCACACCCCTATTATGTTACATCAGAAAAAAAAAAACAAACAACAACATAACAACAAGTACACCAAAAAAAAACAATACACAATCAGAACGCAATTCAAAAAGAGAACATTAACATAAAAATAAAGGCCTCAATACTCTGCGCGCACGCACCTCACGCACCTTGCCATTATCATCCCACTACTGTTCAAGGAAAAGCTTTCCACCGACAAAAAACGGGAACCGGTTCACGCAGGATCCCGTTGCGTAGCGGGATCCCGCGGGATCGGCGCGGGCGTCTACGCACAAACCGACACACGCATACCTTTGTATAGTGAAGACAGGTTTTGGACGTTATCGTGGAAAACTGGGTTAATTTTTTGTTTGTTATTTTTTAATTATGAAGTGGAACCTGTGAGAGGAGCTTGTGACTAAATAATAACAGCCGCATGGGTCGATCTTTAAGGTTAAGCCGTGCTTGCTGAGGTTGGTCCCGTGGATGGGTGATCATAACTACATACCGATATCCCTCCGTGCCTCGGAAAGCACGTTAAGCCGTTGGTCACGGCTGTCATATGTAGATCTTTGACAGTCGTTACGAGTAGTGAGAAGCGAAAAAGTCTGACATCCATTCTTACTAAGGCAGTCGCTTCATGTAAAATACTGGTACTCAGCTGCATCCGGTTAGACTGGAAGCTAGTTCAAGATAGTTTGGGAAAAGGCTAAGCAGATGATGATGATGATGATGAAGTGGAACCTGTGACAGACGGATTTTATTCAGGTTAATGAGTTTGAGAATTGTTGAAGATAAGAATGATAATTATTTTTCACCAGTAAGGTTAAACCGAACGTTTAAGCCTGAACTGTAAAAAGTATCGTGTCTTAAAATGACTTAGGCCTTAGTTTAACGCAAAAGTTTGCGCTTAAAAGTTTTTTCTCAGTAAACTTAGATGGTTAACCAGGAAATGCCAGAGGTAAGCACTTTTGGAGGCAGCATGTACCGACTGTACCGAGCTGTCAAAACTGCAGAAGACCATATTACTTGGATATACCTCGTATGTGGTCACAATCATTGGAATTAGGAGAATGACCAACAAGAAGAGTGCTTACACTATAGCTAGATAGATCTTTCATTAAGAAATACTGTTTACAAAAATAAATACTACCCTATCTGAGACACAGAAACAAAAATAGGTAGTTGTCACTTAGATTAGCACGTCTTCTTACACTGTTCTTAAAATATCTCCACCCACACTCGGTAAGCTCTGCCTACCCCATTAGGGCTAATATTAGCACATATGTCACGCTTAAGACTGCTCCCACGTAAAAAAGATAAAATTGTTAACAAAGCTGTTATAATGAATTACATGTTTATTGTTTACTTAAATTTTAATTATGACGGTGAAAAGTTTAATGCTCTACGTGAACGTACAGGTTGCTGTTTCTAAAATGCTAATGTAATCTTTGACCCAAAACAGATCATGGTTTATCCGCATGTATGCCTTTGCTATTTTTTTTTCAATTCTATCACTTATTATTCATAATTATGACCTGTGTTGTTGTGTCGAGCACAACAATTTTATAAAGTTGGTAGCATTCAAAATAACCAATAGTAAAAAATATAATTCTTTAATTCATTACAATTAGATAATATTTAATTCGTTTAAATAAGTAAGTAATCAATGTCACAAACAATAAATAAATATATAATTTCATACTAATCGAATCAACCGTTGGTTTAAAAATTTATTTGCAAAAAAAATACCGACTTCCAAAAAAAAACAAACTAAAAGTGGAAAATAACTTTATTTTCTGAAGTCGGTGAACATGAGAAAAAAAAGATGTAGGTGGAAGACATAACTTCCTGCTTTTTTAGAAGTCGGTTAAAAAGGTAACAGATAACACGGATAGAACACGGACCGACAGTCACAGTAACTTTTGCATTAAAAATATTTATTGGTAAGAACAGATCTTTGGAATCACTGCTCTTCAAATCCATAGGATAATGTCTAAAATGTTCGTACTTACATGACAGGAATAAACCTACAAGAATTATCCAACTTTATTAATCAAATACTTAAGAATCAAAGCTTTTTCATTATTGTCACAAGATTAGTGTCGATGGCACCGACAAGTCTGCTCTAAGTATTCAAAGAATTTAAAAATAACATCATAAGCTTGTACATATAGTTATAACGTCCGAAAGCGCGGCAGAGTATAAATAGCGGGTTCATTAAAATGGCGACTTAGCTTTGAATCCAATTAACTTCAAAGGCTCGACGTTAATGCGTCGGTGCAATTACGCGCATGTGCGCACGGACTGCGGTCAAAAATGACATACGTTAAAAAAACTAATAGAGAATTCTTGTATGTTGGGATTTTTAATATGAAGAAATCTTATAGCTCTTATTTCAATGTTGGTTTATTATGACTTAGGTAGAAATAAAATTTAAATAAATAGCTATGTAGCAGTTACTTATGAAATATGGATTCAGGATTAACTTAGTTAAATATCACAGGAAAGCCGTAGCATCGTTTAAGACCAGACAGAGTAACGTTACGATCTGTCAAAAATGACTTTGTCGTTTCTATGAAACACTGACATTGACGTCTGTCAAAAAAAAAACGTAAAAGAGATCAATCGCTAAGTGACTTCAAATAAACCAAGTAAAGTACACGCGTAAATAAAGAAGGCAAATCAATGAGAACTTAAAACTGTACATTTCACATCAATAATTGATAGAAAGTTACTAAACAGGACACGATAATCCGCATAGCAACACAACATCCAATTCAAATCTACAGAATAACAAAATCCAAGTAATTCAAACAATCGACTCCCAAATAAGACATTACAATATAACGTGACGACTCAAAACAAAATCATTAGAATCAAGGAAACGTTTGTCAAAACAACATGAGTCAGAATCTCGCACTTGGACATGAATCGTAAAGTTATTGATCGCGAGTTCGAAGACCTGCTATAAACAGTCTTACATCGTAATTCGTAGGATAATTACTTTTAATTGGATACCAGTGTTGAGCTTGTGGATTTGGATTTTATTTGTGGTGTGATTGCAGATTGAACAAGCGATGAAAAGTTGACTGGTTATAGGATTTTATCATGATTTAAAAAATTACATTTGCAACAAAAAAAAAATAACCGACTTCCACAAAAAAAATACACTAATAAAAAGGAAAATAATCTTACTTTCGGAAGTCGGTGACATTTGTTTGTTTCATTGACTTTTTTACCACCTCCTTTTTTAGAAGTCGGTTAAAAAGGATTATGCTCCGGCCATCTTCACAATGGACACAACATACAATTACAAAACCATAACACCTGTAATCCTCGAGTATTTACTGTTAGGCTGAGGTCTACCGATGGAACCACACATGGACCATATTTCTCCTATTCTAGACTCAAGCTTGCAAGGGGCAAAATTTAAATTAATTTTTGAAGTGTAAACTTCTTTAGCGGTGTTGTGCACTTTTGTGATGGCAAAAAAAAGTTATAATCGTGCCCGTTAGGTCACGTGTCCTGATCGAAAATTCGTAAGACAGATTAAAAATTAGGTTACGAAGGAATTTGTACTTTATGATATCTGTCATTGAGTTTGGGTTTCCAAAACTGGAAAATTCGGATTTTTTTAGATATTTGTTTCTTTCAGGCTTTCATTTGAAGTTCTCTATATAATATTATGCATGTTTTCCCAGCAAGGTTAGTCAGTCAGTCTCAAAATATTTCGTTTGTGGAAGAATTAACTCTATCCCAGAGAAATGTCAAGATGCCTTGTACGCACGACGAGCAATCGAGCAATACATAAAAAAATACAACAAATTAAAGCGACTTCAAAAATACAAAAATGTTAAAAATAACTTTAGCTTCAGAAGTCGGTGACTTTTGTTTCATTGATTCAGTTTTTTTTGGCCACCGACTTCTGAAGCTAAAGCTATTTTTCACATTTTTGTGGTTTTGAAGTCGGTTTAATTTTTTTGCAAAATGTTTTATTTTTTTTATTTTGCTAGTTTTAACGTTCTACATTCGCTATGAATTTATTTTACATTGTTAACAATACATGCCATGGTAATAGACTCCCAATAAAATGGAACTTACAGCATACCCAACTATCGAAAAGTGGGATTACTGTACACATCTGCGTACCTCTTCAGAGCATAGCGTGATGATATGTTATGATATCGTGTAAACAATAAACATCTAAGCGATTGCAGCAATCACGACAGATTTGCCACCTATTATTGAAGAGTACATTGTATATCTCCGAAGATCATCATCAGATCTTCACAAAATTTAAACGATACCACGGCGGAATAATGCTCTACCAAACAAAAAATGAATCATCGATATCGGTTTACAATTGGCGAAAAAAAGACTTAACATACATAAAAATAAAAAAAAACAGTCGACTGGATAACCTCCTACTTTTTCAAGTCGGTTAAAACCAGTCTATGCCAACCTCTTACAGTACGGTAAATCTATACAAAGCTAGGCGATGTTATACTGGATATGTATTACATTTCTAAGTAAGCAATCAATAAATCGAACATCATTTTACAGCATCGAAACTTGTGTTAAAAAAACGAGGATTTACATGAAAAATAAAACTTATAGCTAGGTTATTAGTAGATGCCAATAAATCCTGTTTACGACTATGCAGACGGTAATAAAAGTATATTATAAAAACCAAGTGCAAAGAGACGTGAAATAAATGGCAAAGTTTACTGTGTCTTGTATATTATCAGTTGAATTAAAAGGTCGAGATGGACATTCTAAGAAGGATTGCGATGAAATTAATTATGTTTTTCGAAATGAAATACTGACTACTTCAGTCTAGACTCAGCGTCTGGACATTAAGAATAAGGTAAATAATTTATTTCCTGCCATCATACTTTTGTGTATTAAAAGTAGCAAATTGGAGTTGAACCTGTGGTCGATAAATGGCGAATGGCTAAGACCAGCTGTCGTCAGATATGATTGGGATAACAACTGCACGCGTTGCATGAACACTGTAGAAACAAGTTTTGTCTACAGAAAGAATCGACATAATGACAGATAGACAATGACAACGTGTCAGTTTGTCGATTCTTCCGCCGACACAGCCCGTTTCTACGGTGGTCATGCTAAGTGTGCTTAAAATATTCATGAGAATGTCTCTACTCATTTCTTATGTATCTATCTAAGATGAATCTCCAAATAAGATTATCGGGAACTATCCTAGGCGTATAATTATGACTTTAAGTAGAGTTCTGATTTTTCTGTGATTATTTGTTTTCAACTTTGGTTGTCAGACACGGTTTTTTACGCTGCATGTATTCAAAAAAAGAAATACAGAATATAACTGTTTATACTGCACAAATAATAGATTTCTACATTCACAATACGAGTATACCTACATATGCAAAATGGACGTCAGCTGCGCCATAACTTAAAAAAAGTCAGTTCATATATGAATATTTGGACATTTCAATAACTAGTCTAGACTTGTGCGCAGACGCAGGCTAGAGTCGTATAATTGTAATTAGTTGACTTAACGCTATAAAAGTTCGACTGAGTATACTTTGGACTTGATAAAACAATGACTGCGAGAATGTTTAGTCACTAAGTCCTGTATGTGTAGCATGCAGGACTTAACGTACTCGCACAAATGACACAATGACAGTTCGTCATTGTCTAGTTGTCATTATGTCGATTCTTCCGTAGACAAAACTCGTTTCTACAGTGGTCATGCTACGCGTGCTGTACCTCTAAATAACCACACATACTTAATCCCTAAACTGGCAGTGAAACTGCGAAGCAACTTAATAAGTAAGTCAGCCTATTTAGTATTTGTGTAATAGTAAAGAGGCTAAAAGTAAATTTATTTATTTATTTGATGAGGCCTGCCTAGGGTGAGTAATTACTTTAACTTGACTATAGGTAAAGGCGTTAATCATCGCCAAAACTTTTGTACCAAGAACCATAAAAGGATCCAATTTGAGTCCATGTCTAAACTATCGGTCTATTCGACTGGATGTACACCCATATGGTCATTACGCGTAAGTAACATTATTTATGGTCCATAAATCCGCGGGAGCTCATTAGGCCGTGTGTGGGCACCTTTATGGCGACCGATGAGCTGTTTACATTTTATATTTATTTCTAACTACGCCTGTACTCTAATAACAAGCTTTCTGGGATATTGATTGATGGAAGTTGAATAAAAAAAGTGCTGACAAGATCTAAAAATCTTAATATATTCGACTCTTCGGTGTGACTAGCCTTCGCTCAATTTCCACGAGTAGAATAACCTTGATAAACTTATGTAATAATTATGTAATAAAAATAATAGGTACAACAAGAAAACAACAAAATATTATTAAGAAGCTTAATAAAATAACGAAAGTGAATGCGTGGCACTCGAACGCATGCGTGTAGTATTACGAAGTTTCACTTCTCCCGCGCGGAGGGACTGCACGCACTATTTTTTGTACTGTAAACTAAAGAGTCTTATATTTTTATAACCATACTCTAAATTAATCTTTAGAGGAGCTCATGGCTTAATTATAAGCCTCGTAAGTCGATCCTCAGGTTAAATCGCTCTTGCCTGAGTTGGTCCGTCGATGGGTGATCAATGATCATTTATTACATACCGAGTTTCCTCCGTGCCTCGGACAGCACGTTAAGTCGTTGGTGCCGGCTGTCAATTGCAGATCTTTGATAGTCGTTACAGCTAATCAGTGAGCCAAAAGTCTGACAACTTGTTTTACCAAGGGATATCGTAATGCCCAGTACTAACTGGGTGGTAGAGGTCAGATAGACAGTCGCTCCATGTAAAATACTGGTATTCAGCTGCATCCGGTTAGACTGGAAGCTGACAGCAACATAGTTGGGAGAAGGCTATACAGAAGGTTTAGTTCCCAATCCTTATCACGATCTTAAGACTCCTTACTACAAACGTCAATTTAAGAGATACATCAATGAACTCAAAAGATATGCTGAGTAGATTTGCACAGGATCATGACTCACACAATAAAACCCTAAAAATTGCTCAGTAAAGTGAGTTTTTTTTTAATTCTGCGTAGGAATGACTCATAGGTACATACATACAGCCAAAAACATTCACTCATGTCCAAAAATTTCCCGCCTCAAACAGCGAGTTTAACTTTTTGCTTTCAAACCATTAGAATATTCAAATATTTTTTGCACAAAAAGTCCGAAATAGAAAACAATGCGGGCCTGTTTTGGCTCTGCGATTATCCGAACAAGTATTTCTTTTGGATAAGGAATCGCGAATATCCCGCTACATAGTATTATAATAACTGTTAGACATTTAGGGCAGGTGCCGCAGTTGTTGGTCATAGTTATCATCTTAAAATTCATTAAACAACAATTAATCTAGAAACATATACTTTAGAACAAGAGTTGTACCTTTTAAAAGAAGCGGGAGGTAAGGGGTGAAGTAGGAGAAGAAAGAAAGGTTTTCTCGAAATACATAATGTCGTCCTATAATAATGCCATAGTTTACACTAGATCATTGTCGTGGTTATACTGTGGTACCTAATGCTTCGTGTTGGATAAAAATTGTTTGGAAAAGACTAAATTCAGATTTAAAGCTTTTTAAACAAAAAACAGCGAGGAGAGCAGCGGTGGCCGAGAGCAGCGGTGGCCCAGTGGTGGCAGCCCCGACTTACGAGCAGTAAGCCGTGGGTTCGAACCCAGGCAGGCACATTACTTTGTGTAATTTATTTCATCACCGCTGCCCTCAAAAACGGTGAAGGAAAACATCGTGAGGAAACCGGCATGTCCTAGAACTAAAAATTCAAAGACATGTGACATCTACCAACCCGCACTGGGCCCGCGTGGTGGATTACAGCCCACTCCCTCTCATAGAGAGGAGGCCTGCGTCCCAGCAGTGGGAACATAATAGGCTAATGATGAAACAAAAAACATGTAACAAATCAAATCATGTGTCAACGATTAAAATGTCTTCAGTTTCCAGAATAAAAAGTTACAAACCGCAAGAATACAGTCCACATGGTTTGCTTAACGTGCCTGATGGATGGCTGATACACATATGAATGTAAGAAAAAAATACAGATAATAAAAACACAACAAGTTGTGGGTAACTTTACGTAATTACAATACTAATTTTTACTATAGTTATTAAAGATTTTACGATCACATTAAAAATCGTAGCATCTCCGAACGAGTAGAAAGACTCTTTCAAAGTAATTTTAAACTTCTTCTTAATTTTGTTCACGTATCAACTTCGGTATTTAATTTTTAATGATTAATTAAATCAGCATCTTAAAATACCAGTTAATAATAAACAAGATAACATCTGAAACATAGAATCACATAAAAAATGCAATCCTGACCAATTCTTCCATATTTATAATTTCGTCTCTCCCTATAACTGTTGCCTGCACCTCAGTCGCCAAAAAATCATCAGTTGCCTCGCCGCCATTTTGGGTCGTATTTAATTGACTTAGAAAAATGCCTGGAATAATGCTACAGTCTTTTATTTGTGTCTCCAGTGTCCATTTGAGCGCTTTGTTTCCGCGTCTTATTTAGAAGGGCTTGCGAACTTTAGAGAAGGTAAAATGTATTAATGAAGAGCTGCGAAGGCATAGAACAGGTAGACAATAAACTGGAAGAATTTCACGATACCTTGATTGATTTAACAGATCATAAGTAACAGTCACTATGATTCACCTAATTTGGTTTTGGTATCGTTCGATTGATTCGTAAAAGAAAATGTTTATATGGGCGTAGTAAATGTTAAAGGTAAAGCTTTATTATAAGCTATAATAATACTGTTTACCTAAATCTGTAAAATCAATAAAACTATCTTACATTAAGTAAAAGCATGCCCAATTCCTAATAATTTTCGTATCGTTGTATCCAAAATGTGAACATGTAAAACATGCCTTCAGTATTGGCAAATACGATTGATATGTCTTAAACACATTACTGACACAAATAATTTTAAATTTACAGTTTAACTAAAATTATGTAAAAAAGACGAGAAGCATGCAAAGTGTGACAATATTTGAATGAGTAGAACAAAAAAAGCGTCGAAATTTCCCGATGTTTCCCGAAGCAGCTTCACGCTTCCTGTTGCGAAGCTAACGACGACGGTCATACAGACGGATTGACAAGCTGACCGTTCGTAAGACTGAAACTATATGAGCGGTCAGTTTGCCGCTCCTACCATAGGAACTCACCCTAGTGTGACGAGTACTGTTACAGCGTTGGAATAAAGCGAGAAAAGTAGTGGATGAAGTGGTATAGTACAATGGTATCTTTTAATAAGTTGGTAGACAATTTGTGCAACATAATTAGCAGTGAAATAAATATCTAGAGTTTTCACATAGAAGTTTTTAAAGAGGCAGTTCAGATTGCGCGATATAGATGCCAATATACGAATTTAATAATTATTTTGCAGTAAATAGTTTGGCAGGAAAAACGAAAAATTGCGTTGCGCTGTTCTTTTAAAGGTCGGTCCTATTTGAGACCGGTGGCATAACTCGTATATTGCACCGTTGCACGATCTGAATAGCCTTCCAGTGTACGACCCAAAATGAATTCCCGATGTGGCGCATCACGCTTCATATTGCAAAGCCAACGATGACGGTCATACAGACGGATTGACAAGCTGACCGTTCGTAAGGCTACTAAACTTATGAGACTAGGGATAAATTAAAATTATAAGAAAAGAAAGAGAAGCATGCACAGTATCACAATGCTTGAATGTGTTGAACAAAAAGCGTAGACATTTCCCGAAGTTTCCGGAAGCAGCTTCACGATACAACGACGACGGTCACATACAGACGGATTGGCAAGCTGACCGTTCGTAAGAGTGAAACTATATGAGCGGTCAGTTTGCCGCTCCTACCATAGGAACCCGAGTGCGTTACAGGACAGACAGCAGGACAGGTTTGCCGTTACAGGACAGCATTGGAATAAAGCGAGAAAAACGCCTTTTTATAGAAATGTAGACTGTGCTGCTTCACTTTGTAGATGAAGTGGTATGGTACTAAGGTATCTTTTAATAAGTTGGTAGACAATTTGTGCAACATAATTAGCAGTGAAATAAATATCTAGAGATTTGACATAGAAGTTTTTAAAGAGGCAGTTCAGATTGCGCGATATAGATGCCAATATACGAGTATAATAATTATTTTGTAGTAAGTAGTAAGGCAAGAAATTTGGCGCTGCGCTGTTCTTTGAAAGGTCGGTCGTATTTGAGACCGATGGCATAACTCGTATATTGCACCGTTGCACGATCTGAAAGGCCTTCCAGTGGAAGACCCAAAATGGATGCACGATGTGGCGCATCACGCTTCATATTACAAAGTCAACGACGACGGTCATACAGACGGATTGACAAACTGACCGTTCGCAAGGCAATTAAACTTATGAAACTAGGGATGAATTAAAATTATGAGGAAAGAAAGAGAAACATCCAAAGTATCACAATGTTTGAATGTGTTGAACAAAAATCGTAGACATTTCCCGAAGTTTCCGGAAGCAGCTTCGTGATTGAACGATGACGGTCACATACAGACGGATTGGCAAGCTGACCGTTCGTAAGGCTGAAACTATATGAGCGGTCAGTTTGCCGCTCTCTCCATAGGAACCTGAATGAATGCGATGAGTGCTGTCACAGCGTTGAAATAAAGCGAAAATAGCGCCTTTTTGTAGAAATATAGACTGTGCTTCGCTTTGTATATGAAGTGGTATGGTACAAAGGTATTTTTTAATAAGTAGGAAGACAATTTGTGAAAAATAATTAGCAGTGAAATAAATATATAGTGATTTGACATAGATGTTTTTAAAGAGGCTGTTCAGATTGCGCGATGTAGGTGCCAATATACGAATATAATAATTATTTTGTAGTAAGTAATTAGGCAGGAAAAACGAAAATTGGCGCTGCGCTGATCTTTCAAAGGTCAGTCCTATTTGAGACTGATGGCATAACTCGTATATTGCACCGTTGCACGATCTGAATAGCCTTCCAGTGTACGACCCAAAATGGATTCACGATGTGGCGCATCACGCTTTCAATTACAAAGCCAACGACGACGGTCATACAGACGGATTGACAAGCTGACCGTCCGTAAGGGCAGGCTACTAAACTTATGAGACTAGGGTAAATAAAAATTATGAAAAAACAAAGAGAAGCATGCAAAGTATCACAATGTTTGAATATGTTGAACAAAAAACGTAGACATTTCCCGATGTTTCCCGAAGCAGCTTCATGATTGAACGATGACGGTCACATACAGACGGATTGGCAAGCTGACCGTTCGTAAGGCTGAAACTATATGAGCGGTCAGTTTGCCGCTCCTACCATAAGAACCTGAATGCGATGAGTGCTGTCACAGCGTTGAAATAAAGCGAAAAAAGCGCCTTTTTGTAGAAATATAGACGGTGCTTCGCTTTGTAGATGAAGTGAAAACCATTTGTGAAACATTAGTAGCAGTGAAATAAATATAACTACAGATGTTTGACATAGAAGTTTAAAAAAAGGCTGTTCAGTAGTTTCTGTATGAATGGTAAAAAGAAAATCTAACCTAACTGTGTAGTGCTACGATTTTCGAGCACGTTTTGATCGCTCTTTTATTCTGCTTGTTTTAGTTTTTATTTATAAAAAAACTAATACAATTTCTGTATTAATAGACATAATGAAAACCTATTAAATTCCAAACACACGAGCTCGCTACGGTCGCTCTTGAATGATGGTTGATCCTTTTCATAAGTTGTTCCTAATAGTTCTAACTCATTGGTTGACTCTCCCGATCTGCCTTTTTTACCCCCTCAGCCAGATTTCTAGCTACGCCTCTCTGTGACCCCCCCAAAGTCTTGAGCTGGGACCGCGCCTGGACGCTTCACGCTTCCTGTTGCGAAGCCAACGACGACGGTCATACAGACGGATTGACAAGCTGACCGTTCGTAAGAGTGAAACTATATGAGCGGTCAGTTTGCCGCTCCTACCATAGGAACCCGTGTGTGATGAGTGCTGTCACAACGTTGGAATAAAGCGAGGAAAGAAATGTTGACTGTGCTTTTGCTGCTTTGTGAATGAAATGTTAATGGTAGGTACAATGCTATTTTATAATAAGTAGGTAGACAATTTGTAAAACATGAGCAGCGAAAGAAATACATAGAGATTTGACATTGAAGTTTTTAAAAAAAATTTAATCATTATTTTGTAGTAAGTAGTAAGGCAGAAAAATTGTGCTGCGCTGTTGTTGCAAAGGTATGGCATAACTCAAATATACCGTTGCACGAACTGAACAGCCTCCCACTGTAAACACTGCTGACAGCGACGTGCAAACCAGGCTACTGTAAATTCAGCACATTATATAGTCTACAGAGGGTTTTGTGCGTCGATGCCCCGTACATTCTTACACCGTGTATACTATTTACAAAATTTACAATTCACATGAACACAAAGCCCTCTCTATTTCCCATAAATCCTGTGCCCCAAAACAATAGTCAGATTCGTAACTTTTTATTCGGCAAACTGTATGCCTTCGGAATGTAGGCAGTACCGCATAATGAGGGGACCGAGCTCTAAATTTATTACGACGCCGCCACCATTTCTCAGAAACTACTGAATTATTCGCGAGCGGCGCGGCTGCGAAGGTATGCGCCTTCGGTTCCCGGCGCGGGCACAGTTATGTACGATATTCTTACGTAAGACGGAGAAAAACTTTGACAAAGTATCGACTGTCTAATTGGGTTATTATGTGCGGTCAGGATATTTACGGAACGTCCATATTAGAAATAGCTCAAAGCTCTTCCCAGAAAATGTAGATGGCTAACATGATTAATAGAACAATGCCCTTATTAGATTACAAGTTAGACCTCCCAATTAAATCGGAGAATAAATGCATTGGAAACAAAAAATGAACAAACATTCTAGCCTTGGGAGCGACCCATTTGTAACCTTATAGGAACTGAAAAAGTTTGACGTCTCTTCACACGACCTTAGAGCGCATTCAACAAAAAAACAAATAATCCCAAAATCCCGTAGCGATGCCGCGATCTAGAACTATATTACCTGAGAGCAGCCAACGGAAAATTAGGCAACATTCATGTTCATACATTTCCTTAGCGGTTCTGCAGACAGCGCACACAAAGACAGGCAAACAGAGGAGTACAGCCATACATTGATAATTCCTGGCACACACACATGCACACCTCTTGTTTATTCTGAGTTCTACGTAGACATCCCGCTCCAGTCACCCTTCTTCCCTCATAAACTCAAATAAAGAAGACCTACCTATGTGTGCGTGCGATGACCGCCGTCCGTAACAAGTCTTCACGCAGATCCTTGACCACAGACATCACACACGGGCACGCAGACGGACCAACACAGTAAAGAAATTATATCAGTAGGTCAGACGGCCTTGTGCGATTCACGGAACGGCGCTCGCGCATGACTTGCCACGCCCACTGCGCACCCGCCGCCCGGAGGGGGGAGGGGGTCGTTAATTAACATGTGTATACTAAAAAGTAATTGAAACTTAATGTTTGCGGACAGGTAATTAAATGGTGGAAAAAATTGAAGATTTTTGGTGATGTTATGAGGAAATAACTGATGAAAACCTTCATTGATGTTTTGACCATGTCTTACAAAAATCAAAAAGCTTTACTCATTTAGAAAAAAAAAAGCGTTCTTTAAAGGTAAACAAACTTGACTGAAAAAAGATAGACGAACAGAAAGTACACAAAACTCTCACTCAGGTATAAGAATCCCTGAAATAAACCAATCCTGATCTTAACAGCTAAGATTAAACTGATAAACTTTTAAAGAAGAAGGTAAAATAACAATTAATTCACAACCATAATACGATGAACTGGAAGACGCTAAACAAAGGAATGACCAACAAAACAAGTTGCTTACATCGTTTCGTCCTTCGGCATGGCTGCATTTAAAACTTTTCCACTCCACACACTCTTGCAGTGTAATGAACATTAAAACCACTATCAAGATGACCAGGTATTAAAATTCAAAAAAACTATCGCGATATACTGAGATGGACAATACAATTGGGTAATGATACATCTAGTAACAAACGTAGCACACTGACATGAAACAATTGAAGGAGTTCTTAGGATACAGATGAGCTACATACTATATGGATGTCACCTCTGATACTAGTTGATATTGGTGGTTGCTATTTCAAAGCAAACCACTCAATTGTTTATTGCCAAAGAGGAAAAACAAATGCTTTCTTCAAAAAAAAAAAAACATCACTCATTCATTATCTTTGCCATTATTTTGTTAGTTTACCTGATTTCCACCAGCAATAAACAGTTAATAAATAAAATGGCATCTTAATAACTGGGTTTTGTTTTATATTTCAAAAATCTCGAATGGCAAATACAATTTGAATCCAAAATTAATTCATATTCTCTGACCCATCACAAAAACTAATATGGCGCTAGTGTCGCATAAGTGCCGAATCTAAAAAAAACATTTATCAAGCAACGAAATTATCAATAAAATACACCAAAAATGTGTTGTACTTAAATCTGCGTAGAGTAAGGATGTCAGTAAATTGCTCTTGCGCAGAAATATTACGAGTTTATTAAGGCGATGACACTGAAATTAAAGTTGATAGACAGATAAAATGATTTTTCGTGTACCAAAACTGTCACACAGCTATTTACTACATTGCTTGCTTACTCAGATAAATTGGCAACATTTTGAAGGCAGGAATAAAAATGACACTTGCCAAGGAATCGAAAAATACAGAGTATAAAACCGTACCTATTTGACAAGTCTATGACTTACAATCTGAAAAGTTTACATTTCTTTGAATGTTAACTGGGGCTAATCCTGCGTACTAGTAAGATGGCGACGATGTCGTTCAATTGAATAATATGGGTGAAGAGGAAATTGTGCCTACCTAGAAAAGTGTTGCTTCGTTGAGGCAAAGACTTATTATACATACAGTAAAACAGCCACTCATGCTGACCTTTAGGTTAAGCCGTGCTAACGTTGGTTGGTCAGTGGATGGGTGACCACCCATTACGTACTGAGTTTTCTACGTGCCACGGAACGCACGTTAAGCTGTTGGTCCCGGCTGTCATTTGTAGATGTGTGACGTCAGTGGTTCGAAAGTCTGACAACCAAGGGATACAGTATTATCCAGTACTAACTGGGTTGTAGAGGTCAGATAGGCAGTCGCCTATTTAAAATACTGGTATTCAGGTGCATCTGGTTAGACCCTATATATTTGGGAAAAAGGCTATGCAGAAGATGACTGCTATTGTTACAGGAACCCTGTATGTAACTCCTCATGATTCCCAGATTTTTGATATTGGGACTAGTCAAACACACTGTTCAATTACCAATTATATTCAATTAATATTTTTACCCAACTAACCATACGAAAATTCATTTATTCAATAATATAATTTTTTTTGCAGCTTTTTGTATAGTAGTAATTTATTGTGTATCCGCAATTATGACAGACGTCAATGGACAAAAATGAAATATCACATTTTACCTTCCATCGAATGAGTTATTAGTGAATGTGCTAACAGTAACCTGTTTTAATATTTGCTAATAACGATCCTAACTGGGCTTCAGTGATTTATGACTTTTATTTATAATATTTAATTTATTCTTCATAGTCGAACTATCACCTAAATGCAATAATTTCCATATAATTCTGTGTAATGATGATTTTCTTAACAATATCTCATTTCCGATGGGGACATTACCGATTCTCAATGTTGTGAAAAGCCCGCAAGGCACGAAAACGAATTTGAAACGCTTAAAAAATAAATCAAATGCAATCTGAAATCAGCAATGCTTTGATATGACCATGTTTTGAGGTTTAAAGTATGTAATTGCTACACGAAAAACTACCGAAAAATTCAACTTATCGTAGTAACTTAAAACAGTTGGTCCGAAAAAGCAGGACTGTAACTTAAGAACAGTAAAAAATAATAACCTTTCTAGGACAAAAACTCCTCACATTAACAATTAATCAATACTTAATGAACCGAAAACCAATCAAGCCTAAAAAATCACCACCGCCTTAACAGTGTGGGTGTCGCGGAATGGCCACTAAATAACACCGGCGTTTTATAGTCGCGTATAATTCTAATTGTAAATCCGTTTGTCAATTAAAAACAAACGGAACGGATTGAAATCGCGTGCGTCGACGCAATTTAGACATGCTGTTTGGGCGCTCGTGCCAATTCTAAGAACACGTAGTATAATAGATGTAGTTGCTTAAACAATGGTCGATGCAAAAAATAGCGTAATTGCAGTGTTTATTCTAATTGTTGCTTTTTGGGAATTTATTTTATTATGGGGTTTTACTTATTTGTACATCTTTAATAGGACTTAACTACTGATTTTTCTCGTAATCGTAACTCTTTACTTAATATAGTAAGTAATTTGGTATTATATGTCAAAAGAATTAAAGAGATTAAAGAGTATGGAACGATGTATTTATGTCTTTAATTATTTTAATCGTAAATTATCGGAAGACCATACAGGTTTTGGTCAGAGGTCAATTTAAACATTTGGAGCAAATCTTACTGACATCATCATGTGTTCAGTATTGTTCTTCACAATGTTTATAATCCTTGTTTACAGTCTACATTAAATTAAGTAATCACTACGTGTAGCGTTATATCCTAAGCTTGACAGCCTAACAATAATAGACATCAAGTGATATTCTAGTACAAAAAACGAAGTATGTTTGAATTATGGCATTCATACCAACCATACCATTTGATTTAGGGTGCTTAGCATCTAGCATTTATATATATTGTTTTGTACAAGTACGCCGCTTAGTGTTGGTTTCTATCTATACTTAATATAATATTATAAAGCTGAAGAGTTAGTTTGTTTGCTTGCTTGAACGCGCTAATCTCAGGAACAACTGATCCGATTTTAAAAATTCTTTCAGTGTTAGATAGCCCATTTATCGACAAAGGCTATAGGTTATATATAATCACGCTACAACCAATAGGAGCGGAGCAGCAATAAAAAATGTTGCGAAAACGGGGAAAATGTGACGTAGACGAAGTTGCGCGGGACAGCTAGTAATTAAAGGCTTATGTTTAACATAACACCAGATAAAGTAAATATAACCTTAAAAAACATTTTTATACTGCCTAAAATAGTAAATGATCACCAGAAATAGTAAATGATCACCAGAATTAAAAACCTGAAAATCACAGCACCGAACTAAGGCGTAGTCGATGGAGCCCCGCTACGCGGGGCTCCTATTTCTCTCTGCAGGGTTTAAAGTAGCCTAACACGAAGGGGATGTCGGAGTCTTAGTTCGCTCGCTCCGCTCGCTCACTAGTCCCCGCCATCCCCTTCGAACCTAACCTGTCCGAGTCGGGGTGCCCAATATCCCGAGCTCGCTTTGCTCGCACTTGCTTCCTAAGTTCTTCTTGCCACAAAATTTGGTGATCATTTACTATATTTGGTCTTTGAATACAATTTTTTTGGTGTTTAGTATTTTTTTTTGGGTAACGTAGCTTAGGATCTCAAAGTATTTTTTGGTGCTCATTATATTTAATCCCGTAATTAAATAAGTAAAACTAAGAGTAATTTGGCGTGGTCGTGCATAGCTTTACATCAACCGAGAACTATTTAATTGTGTGAGTCAGCAACCCTCAGGCCAGTTAATTGGCTAGCCTAGTTAACTGGCTAGTCCGTTTTCAGCATTGCCGAAGCAAATCTTCTAAATATCGATGACAAATAATAGCTATTCCTACCTTCCTACCTACCTCCTACCTTCTGGTTGTCAAGAGTAAGTTGAAATTACTAGTCCTAGCAGAGGACTGACAACACCAAAGTACCAATTTGTCTTGCCACTAATGAAGACCTTGTAAAGTTATCTATATCCCTATTTAAAACAATTCGAAGTTCTTACATTATTTTGAAGATAGGTTGGTTATAAGATTGAACAGTCAATGACCACTAATTAATATATCGTAGAAAGTTATATTACTTCACCCCCTGTTCGTTGAAAGCCTATAAAGTCTGTTGTCAGTAAATACACTGACTACAGACTACTGATGACAATGAATATCATTTTACTCAAGGAAGCTAATAAAGGCTGATTTTTGGAAATATCAGTCCTTAGTTTCAAATCAATCAATATCAATATCAAGCGTCTACTTCAACTAAAGAGACTTTTAACTTATTTTGTTATTGTAATTATACAAGGTGTTGTTATGCATTCTCGTCAAATTCAAGGGGGTAATTATGCTGATGATTCTCGACCCGAATCAATAATAAAATGGGTAGGTATTTTTTTTTCTTCTTATTTACGGAAATCGGTAAGTGTGGACCACTCATGTTCTAAACGCGGCCCGTCTGATCCTAATCCTATAACCGCGCTTTCGCACATACAAACAATCTTAAATCTTAAACGTTTATTCGATATTTTTTATTCCCTTAACCACGTTAAGGGGGTTATTCCGATATACTGACAAATTTAAAGAACCCAAAATATCAGCGCTTATTAATTATCAACTAGGTACCGTAATTTATATTGATTATTTATGTCTTTTGTGAAAATATCCTGAATTTTGACGAGGATGCAAAACAACACCTTGAATTGTATATCTAAAGGCCCTTTGTTGCCTTAAAAAAAAAAATGATGATGATGATGATTAATATGTGCATAGGTCCGAACTTCTGAGACACCCGGGGGTCCGCTCTTTGTGACTTTATCTACTAGGCTTTCAGAAACCGAGGGTTAAGTAAGTAACCGTTAGTTACCCTTACACTAATCAATATAGGTAAGTTACCTGTGGGTGTTGGCGGTGATGGCGCGGTGGGTCGCGGGGATCCGGCGCGCGCGCCGCGCTCATGCCTCAGCGCCGCCAGCGCATGCCCCCCACGGCACCTCCGCCGCTCTGCAAACATGAAGTGAGGTGGGGTTACTCATCAGAATACTTACATAGTGAAGTATACTATGTTTGTAAGACGGTGCACGTTTGTGTGGTGTCAGTTTTGCGGGTAGTAATTTCAGGGGAGAATGGTGTTGCGCTGACCCCAATTAGAATGGGACAAGGGTAGTTCCTAAGTAGATACCTGAACAGTTCAAAATGTAGATCAAATGAAGAGATACCTGATGATTTTTCTACAATTTAACAACAATTATTTATTTACTCAGGAAATGGATTACGTTAACTGGTCATGGCAGTCAGAAATCTCCTGAAATTGCATTAGCTGAAATCAGAATAGACCCCAGAACAAAGGCAAAAGGTCAAGGGGAAAGTCCTAGGAAATTGCTAAAAAGCAATTATCGTACTTTTTAGGGTTCCGTACCCAAAGGGTCAAACGGGACCCTATTACTAAGACTTCGCTGTCCGTCCGTCCGTCCGTCCGTCTGCCACCAGGCTGTATCTCATGAACCGTGATAGGTAGCCTGTTGAAATTTCTACAGATTATGTATTTCTGTTGATGCTATAACAACAAATACAAAAACAGAATAAAATAAATATTTAAGGGGGCTTCGATACAAAAAAGCGATTTTTTTTTGCTGGTACGGAACCCTTTGTGCGCGAGTCCGACTCGTATTTGGCCGGTTTATTATATTTTATTTAAGAATTAAAAATAAACCCTGCCCTAGAATATAAATTGCATATTACCTACCTATTACACATCAATTGCATGTTTTTTTTTGGATATAGGTATCTGTGGTCCATAACAAGCCGAGTTACGATAAACTATTGTTATGTAAAAACCAAGACATTGTTAAAAACCTGTGTTGGTTGTCTAACAAGATTATAAAGAGATATCTTGGTAATTGACAAGTGTTAATTAACACTCAATGGTCTATGAACCTTACGTTAGGTGTTAAGTGACGTTTCCCATCACTTTTCCTTTTAAAGCCATACCAGCCGCGGAATCAACAGGCCACAGTGCTTCCTACATCATTTCCGTACATTTTTTTATACAACACAGACGGGCCGCATTGTCATCGGCATCCTTGCCTCACCTATTGCTGAGTACAAGGCTTCTCCCTTTCATGCCATCCTGGTCTGAACAGGTCTGAAGAAGCTAGCAGTATCGTCACAACGTTGATATTTTCCTCGTTGTTTGTCCGTTTATTTTAGAATTTATAGGTATATATATATTTATATACATTTACAGTATTTTGATATAAATTTATAGTATTTATATATTCTTTTAGTATGTCTTATTATTTTTTTTTTTTTAAAGTCAGGCACCTAGCACTGTTTGTCGGAGGAGCTCGTGGCTAAATAATAACAGACGCTTGAGTCGGTCTTTAGGTTAGGCCGTGCTTGTCAAGGTCGGTCCGAGGATGAATGGCCGACCATTAAATACCGAGTTTCCTCCGTGTTAAGCCGGTGGTCCCTGCTGTCATTTGTAGATCTTTGATAGTCGGTACAGGTAGTCAGTGGCCCGAAAGTTTGACAACCAGTCTTCATCATCAGCCTATATTGTTCCCACTGCTGGGACGCAGGCCTCCTCTCTATAAGAGGGAATGGGCTGTAATCCACCACGCGGGCCCAGTGCGGGTTGGTAGATGTCACATGTCTTCGAATTTTTAGTTCTAGGACATGCCGGTTTCCTCACGATGTTTTCCTTCACCGTTTTTGAGAGCAGCGGTGAAGAAATAAAATACACAGAGTATTGCGCCTGCCTGGGTTCGAACCTACGACTTACTGCTCGTAAGTCGGGGCTGCTACCACTGGGCCACCGCTGCTCCCTGGAACCAGTCTTACCAAGGGGTTTATATCGTACTACCCAGTAATAACTGGGATGGGGTAAGGTAGAAGTATGCGATAGTTCATTAATCTGTCCTGCTGGCCTAGCATAACGTGCAGCAGTAATTGCAAGTAAAAAGTAGTATTGTTCTACTCTTATTCAAGTGTGGGAAAGAGACACTATACAGGATGTCTAGCGCAATCTCTTTCCCACACTGGAAAAGGAGTAAAACAATATTTTATTATGACGTCATGGTAAGCCAGCTGATCTTGTCTTAACTGTCACCTGCTGGGATTTACAAGCATTTTACTCTGAGAACATTTGGCTTTTCATTATATTCTGTTTATTTAAATAAATCACATTTCTTTCTTCTACTACATAATTATATCACAAATCTACATATTTCACAGTTAGTCGATTCTGATAGCACACTAAAAGTCATCTAATTAATCACACAAAAAGACGACACGAAGAAGAATTATAACCAAAATGATTATCTGTATCACAAAAATCGATTATTTATATGCAAATTATGCTACATTAGTCGCATTCGTTAGGTCTTTTGAGTCGCATAAATTGTATCAGAATGCCTATAAAGCACCTACCAGTGCGGATCGAGAGATGAACTTTCTCGTCACACCCACAAGTCCCACAACTAAAGACCCAGTCTCACACTATCGGTAACTCTTCTAATAAAAGAAAGTAAACATTTTAAACTCGGAGGAAATAATTTATTGAACGCAATTCATTTAGGAGGATGGTGAGAACACCAGTTATCGGTTGTTGTCAATTGATATTTTTTTTTTTATAATAGGGAAAGCTTTTTATTTTGTAGTTCATTGACTTTCGGTGGATTTTTATTGGCAGCAGGTAATGAAAATGCATTGCTATTTATTTTTAGGCAATGCTACCATAATTCACAAGCTATGAGTATTATGCGCTCACGCATTCAGATGTAGCACTTTGTGTATTAAAGAAAAAATATTAAATCTTTTGTTGGCCGCATTTCCTAACATCGGCTAAGATTTGTTACCTAACACTAAAAAAAAAACGTCAGTAACACTGAGGTATTACTACTACGAGTAATATAGTTCAATGGTCAGTAATAGGCTGCATACTTTTCTGTTGTCTCCAAAAAAAAACTATGCAGCCAATGACCTATAGCTAATCTCCAAATAGCAGAGATATAAGCGACTGACCACGGCTGACAACTGTCTACTCGCTCCTAAACATAGCGTCCGCGGTGCGTATCGTCCGCGGGACAGAGGTCATACGACGCACTACGTTCGAAAGTTGTTTGTCCGCTCACCCATCCGCATGTCCCCACAATCGCAGCCCAAAGAATTCACGACAATTTGACCCAAGTGTGACCACGTGATTAATATCAGACGACCATTGATAACGGCCCTTTAGGCCCTTGACCAAACGAAAATTAATTACATACATTACTTTTTCTATTAGCTTTTTCCATTATAAATGGGAAGAATAGTAATCTCTATAATGGACTGACAGCGGCACGATTTGCATGCAAAACAACAAGTTTGTTTATCCACAAAAACATTCCAAATGTCAAAGTGTCATGTATTTGAATATTTAATTATCAGTTCCAAAGAGATATCGGTAGGACAAAGGCTTTATGCAAAGACCACCCACATTCCATGCCCAAAATTAAAACATATCGATTCTCTAATTAAATATTCAAAAATGATCGTTCTATTTTCAAGTCCATCCTTTTCACACCCGCTGAGAGCTTTCAACTGTCACTATGACAGGTACTGTCGGCCAGTGATGAAAGGCCTCCCTCGCCCCTCTGTGAGTTTAGTAAATAAGGTAGCGGAAGAGGCCAAGCGAAGATTAAAAGGGGTCTAAATGAAGCGGCCATGTTTGCCGCTACTGCAGCGCCTCCCGCAGGCTTTTATGTAAATTGGTCAAGGTCTGTTGAGATGTTTCAAAATAGATACTCTCAAAGGTGAGGGATTAATTCAACAGTGAGGAAAAAATGTACCTATCGATTTTTTCTGAAGAATTGACAGAAGCTACAAGTATAAGACAAAGGACATGGTCACATGGCATTGAAAATAAAAGGGCGTATCTAAAATGTTAATGTGCATACTTTTAAATGAGATAGATACATACGAGATTCAGATTCGATAACAAAATCGAAAATTAGCAACAAATTGAATGCCTACATAACATATTGCTTGTCAAAAGTCTACAAAGGTCCAGATGTAATCTAAATGAAATATGAGTAGGCGCTTCCATTAAACCTGTTAAATTATTTCATAATTTGCGTTTGTAAAAGTTGCAGTAAAACAGAAAATGATAGATAATAAGACGTATGACGCAGAGCAGTCGCGCACGGCGCATGCGTTCCAGCAACCTCCCTGTAATTGTATTAATTTTCTTTTCCTCTGGACATCACTGGCCTTTGTCTATAAAAAACACACACATTCTAAGACAGCACACCACACCCCATGATCCAATTATGTCATCTGTCATCCATTGATCAAAATATTCATTCACAATGCGAGCCTTGAGGGTCTGCGCAAAAGGCTTGAAGTATGAATCACTTTTCACGGAAAAACCAGGGAAAAACCGACAGGATCCATCGAACAGACCTTGGGTTGGTGGACCAAAACAACGGGATAATTCTAGCTCAGGATAGCTCAAAACTGGCGCATTGAAACCAAAATATGGATGGGGCTACCCTCAAGTGTAAACTGTCAAATACTCACTCAGCACACAACGTTACGCGGAGTTTTCACAAACAATATTCACTATGTGCAACGGGTGCACAATACAGTACAACACACGTATGATTATATGCACTTTTCTTATGAATTTTCACAGTTTTCAGGGAGGCCTGAAGGCTGCAGAGCCGTATCACAGTGACATTTGTCATGTGCGGCGCGCGCTCGGTGTTCGTCGGTGTTCGGCGGTTGTTCGGGGGTGTTCGGGGTCCGTCGGGCGGTATTGATCGGGCGGTGTCGGCGCCCGGCCGCCGGTCGCCGGTGGCGCCCCCTCTCGGCGCTAATGAAAGCTGATGGCCATCCATTATTTAGCAGCCTCCAAGACTACGCGAAAATTAATGGCGAATTTATTGATTTATTGCAAGTGAAATTAAAGATTGATTGGTTAAGTGAGTTTGCTTCGTCTGATAGCGATTAATCTGTTTGTAGGTAAACAGTTGTCGCTTTAGTGTTGCGGGTATATTGATACCTACACAGCTACACTGATAAGTGATAATGGTGGGTTCGCACATTATCTGTGGCTAAAGATAAGCTGAGCGAGAGTACTTAATTGATTGAACGTTAGAGAAAACTAATTCACTTTTAAGTTTAGCACTGTATCTAATACACCCATGGTTCATTAGAAAATAATACCTAGCACCAAGAATCTAAACAATGCCTAGCTAAAGAAAGATTTCCCACCTAAATATGTTATTTTTATGGTAAATATTCCTATTTTTACGACTAAGGATTTTATAAGTGATGACACCTCTAATTAATGAAGTAGTATATCTAAATTTTAATTTGAGCTTTAAACAAAAACAACATTTAAAAAATCGTCTCAACTCCGGTCTGTCCTCAAGTCTGGGTCCATTCATAATCATAAAAACAAAACAACATGTTATGTTCACGAACAAAAATAAACAAAAAGAAAACATGACAGGTGGTTTCAATCCGATTAAGATTGTTCGAAAACTTACACTCTTTAATATCTACGTAGATGAGACGCATATCAAATTAGGTACCCATCTATCGTATGTATGTACTTTTCAGTCTCTGTAATTTCATTAAGTCAAAATTTGTCATAATTTAATTTAAAAACACACAAAATCTATTTATACATATTTATTTATTTTATTTATATTATACATGTATATGACATACATGAAGTAGATAACTTTACTTTTGTTATTTTGTTTAATTGTTACGAATATATTGTTGTTTTGTTTAAAATTTTTGTGTAGTACACCACTGACTACCCCTTTTTACTTTTAATTCCATAATGTCCATCCAAAGGTTGTCTGGAAGATATCGCTTTAAGCGATAAGACCGCCGTCGTAATCATAAAATTAGCAGTTTTGTAAACCCGTTATGTTTGATTTTTGGTGTACAATAAAGTTTTATTCTATTCTATTCTTGGTAACAGCTGGATGAGAGTTACTGAGAATCTAGTTGAATAGCGTGCGATTGTAAAGGCATTATTATGCCCATCAGTGGACTCCTGCAGCAGTGATAGCCTAGTGGAATGACCTTCAGAAGTTCAGACTGCCAAGTCAAAGGTCCCAAGTTGGAACCCAAAACAAATACCTCGAGCCTAGATTTATATTCAAATGCGTATTGAATTATCACTTGCTTCGGTGAAGGAAAACATCGAGAGGAAACCAGCATGAGAGATGTTTCTCGACGGCATGTGAAGCAAAGTCAGAGGCCCATGGACGGCATGAAAACTCTCTACACCAGGTTAGACACTCACCACACGACAATGAAGACGTGAACTGGTATATGCGGATGCTAATGCTATTTTTCCAATGTATCACGCAAATCATTAAAGAGGCCAAGTGGTTACGTTTATTCAGAAGGCAATTGACAGAATTTATTGATCACTAGAGAAATTAGGTGGAGCTCGTGGCTAAATAATAACAGCCGCCTGGGTCTATCTTTAAGGTTAATCCGTGCTTGCCGAGGTTGGTCCATGGATGGGTGACCATAATTACATACCGAGTTTCCTCCGTGCCTCGGAAAGCACGTTAAGCCGTTGGTCCCGGCTGTCATTTGTAGATCTTTGACAGTCGTTACGAGTAGTCAGAAGCCAAAAAGTCTGACATCCAGTCTTACCAAGGGATATCGTATTACCCAGTTACTGGGTTGTGGAGGTCAGATAGGCAGTCGCTTCATGTAAAATACTGGTACTCAGCTGCATCCGGTTAGACTGGAGGCCGACCCCAAGATAGTTTGGGAAAAGGCTAGGCAGATGATAAAGCCTGAACATTGACCGGCAAATTGCATAAAACGTAAGAAAGTTTAAATTTTGGGCACTACCTCTAAGTGTTTTCTCTCCACCTTGAGCTGGCCTAGCGTAGTAAGAAGTTTCAACAGAATTAAGGACGAGCTTATACTGGCACTGTTACCAAAGACGTGTGCTCGAATGTACGTTGATGCCGATAGTATTAATTGGCCGATAAAATAGATTGGTACACTGCTATAGCTTAGACTGACTAATGCACTAACTTAGCTTAACAAGATTTACTAGGAGTACCAAATACTAACTGATAGACAAATAGATCAAGTATTTTATTGTTGATACTGATAAACAGCCATGGTATTTGACAAACGCGCTGTGATATAAGTATCTATTCTTACACAAAAAAAGGGTTCAGTATACTTATAAAAATGACTTGCAAAATTCATTATGGTGACTTGAAAAATTTAAGTAGGTGCAGTAGTCTCGTAAAACACAGGTTTGTTTATATCTGCTGCGGGTTGTTCGAAAGAGATACCGCGGCCCTGGGAACACAAAGGGCGAAGAATGAACATGGGTGGGTTTTAGTCAGTACAAGTCTGACACTCCCTCCCGCTCCGCCCAGAGCGGAAGAAGTCATTTGATGATTTCCCATCCGCAAAAAAAAAAAAAGTTTTGTTTATATCTAAGAGAGTTAGGAATGACGGTCACGGTGACGGTAAAAGAAGAATGTCAATGTGGCGCTGGGGTAGGTTAAAACAAAATACAAATTTTCTTAATATTTTTTTTGCAATTTGCAGGTCAGTATCGGTTTTATGTTGATTAAAATATTATTCGCGGCCTGAAATATTATGAAATGATGTATCAATTTACTGAACAAGGCATTTAATCCAGTCCATCCTCAATGCTCTTTTAAAATCCAACAATCGCCTAATTGCCAACTCCCTTACGGTTTCAGAAGTTTATCATTAATGTAGATGGATGTTCGTTTACTTTTTTGTTAATAAGGAATTTAACTAATTAAAAGTTCCACCCGGAAGTTTACTGAGGATCCCTTGAAACGCCAGTATGTGTATAAAAAGAACTAAATACAAAACTTGAGTACGTAAAAAAAGAGGGATGGATATCTCCTCTCTGTCTCATTGTGTTTTGTATTTGATACTCCATGTTTGTTTTGGAAACAGTGATGAGTAATGGTAACTGTAAAGAATAATGGGTTTTATTGATCGGTGTTTTACACTATAAACTTAAACAAGGAAGAAAATGGAGACATAATTGAATGCAGTCAAAACCTAATTAGGACAAATATTTAAAAGCACTTTATCCTTTTTTGTAAAAATAAAACGAACTTACCAGTACCTATACAGTTATACACTCCAAAGCAGTACAATAAAAAGCAGACAGCCAGACAAAAACGAGTTCACACCCTCAAAAAAATCAAAACAAAAAAGCTCTCCTAATCGCGTCGCTAGTACATCGGTGCGTTATCGATGAGCTCGCGCTCTGTCGAGTCGGCGGGCAGATCGAGTGCACTTGTTTTTCACTGTCTGCGGGGCTAATTGCGCCATTTTTCATTTGCGGCCCTTCCGCCCCCCCCTCCCGGGCCCTGCGCGGTGGAAGGAGAGAGGGGGACGTCCACCCCGTGACCAGACTTGGCTATTCTTGGCTACTGCGTGTTTACTAAATGGATGCGTGAAATGGTTTGCGTTGGATTGATACGGTGATGAGCTTTGGTGATAAGCGTTGGTCGATGATATGCTGAATTTTAGGGCGAATTTTGGCATGGTTGAATAAGTGACACTGTTTATTTGAACGATAGATCTTGAACGGGGTGAGATTTGCTGATCGCGGTTTCATTGGTGATATCCGCGATTAAAGTTGATGCGCACTAGATTAGTAAACAAAGGTGTCAATAAATTCCGAAAATATCTGTTAATAAGTTTTAAGCCCAAAAAAAAGATGGAAAAAAGATCAGTAACAAGTTTATATTTTACACTAATAAGCTAAAATATTTTATGGAGACTAATCAGTGCAGCTGCAACAGCTGCCTAGCACGCATAATTTAGGCAAAGAGCTATCATTTTTATTTCTAATTAAATATGTAAACAGGTCTTTTGAGTCAATAAAAATACAATATCGTATTATTTCAATAAAGCACACATTTCACTGTTAAAAACTTAATAAAATACTTTGATACAGAGATGAGTGACCAACAAAATATGTATATTTATTCCGCTACTTATAATTGTGTCACTCAATTCAAACCAGAATGATGAGATTAGGTAGCTAAATTGACTTGGACATCAACATTTCGCATGCCCATATTGATCCGGGTATGAAAACGGACAGTTAGATAGACACTTCTATAACATAAATATTATGATTGTGATTTGTGAACGAGTAGGACATTTTAATTACGAACTGTTTAAAATTTTGCATATGAGAAAACAGTTCTTAAAGCTTTGTGTGCTAGGTAGTGGGAATATTAACAGATTTAAATCGGATCAGATTCTGGATGCAGTATTCAATATGCACCCCGGTATGGAAAACAAGAATTACTTTTGTGCTGGGTTGGATTAGATATAATTATAGAATTTAACAACAAAAAAAAGTCGTAACGTGAAGATGATGAACAAGATTCAAAAGTAACCAATGAACACACACTTTCCGACAGTGAGTGTTCATTGGTTAGTTTACAATGAGGATTACAAATTGGACCTATGACTTGGCCGGAACTTAGATAGAAAGATTGAATAACAGTATCTAAATTAAAACAACTGCAAGACACATTGAGAAATTCATAAATATTTTGTCCAACTAAACAGAGCAGTATACTCAAAAGAGTTTAAGAATGTAGTTAAATATTAACCAAGATCCCATAAATCCGGTACACACTGCTCTCTGACGTAAATATAGCATATTAAGATAACTTTTAATAGATTAAATACTTAACAATTAGAGATCCGACATTAGCGTGGTCGGTACATCAATGTAAAGTTAATGTCATTAAAATAAAATAATGCTAATGAATCTGAAATAGCCGCCAAACATATCGCACCGGATACATTTCTCAAAGTTTAATGTTTGTATCTAATTGGTCATACTAGCTTGTAGGTCGGGAGATAGCGTGCGCGGAGAATGTGGTATCTAATATCAACGTATCTACATAATTATTAAATTATGCATGTAATTCTATTAACCCTACGCAGGTGCTAAATTTGACAGAATTTTCGGTGGCATTACGAAAACCAGTAGAATTTTCGTTGACTTGTAGATAATTAAAAATTGCATCATTATTATAACAAGATAGATTTATTAGTAACAAGGCTGTCTTATATTTAATTCCTATACTCGTATACATAGATATATAGATAAGTATATATATATACATAGATAAGTTTTAATTACACTTAAGTGGTTCATCTTTGTAACCACACTGGGGTTTAAACTTTTTCGAAATTAATTGTAAGAGGTTTTGTATAACCTTCTCAATTAAAAGTAAAGTAAATGCATAAATACACAGCAAACTTTTATTTAAATCTAGCAAGTATTTCGATATTGTACTGCTCAAACAGTTCAGTGTGATCAATTTGCATACAAATTAATTATATGATAACTATTTCTCATTATCCGGTCTCCTGACCTATCCAGTCTCCTAGAGCACGAGGCCGATGTCGAGTCGCTTTCCAATATGCGCTGGGGTTACCGGTTCAATGAACATTATTATCCTTTGGTGGCTGTTAGTGACAGTTTTTTCCACAATCAAACGTTTTTTAGGCTTTTTCCTGAAGGTAAGCATACCAAATACCTTAAAGATTACTGTTGTACCACTGTGCGACTTTTCGGGGACAACAAGCAAGAATATCCAAAGCTAAAAAAACAAAAAAAATCTAATGAAAATGATTTCTATAAATCGCAATTTGCGAAAATAATTTACCTCATTTCCTAATCATATGTTTTTCAATGAGCTTGATTGCAAATACAGGTTGTAAAGGACATCGACGTGCGAACTGTTAGGTACACCATCAATACTAATTGTTTCGACTTTGTTTCTGTCATCTCTGACCTAAAACAGAGTCAAGAACAAAGCCATCGCAAAAAAAAAAAAAAAAAAAAAAAAGGAACAATCAATACGGTCACAATGTAAGAAACTGCAACATTTTTTTTTTCATGCAACGATCTTCAATTCATGACAACAGTTTGCGTCAATGTTTCAACTTAATAATTATAAAAATGATTAGATTCTTGGATTCAACATAAAAAAGTATGTTGTCTCGTAAGCCAGTTGTCGCGGTAACTTTCCAATAGTGCGCGCGCGCCGGGTAACGGTTCAATGGACATAATTAGTGACGTACCAGTTTCTTAGTGTATTTACATTTTTATGCGATGGCGACACGTCAGCCGGATAGAGGCTGTTCAGGCGCATATTTTGATCTCGGAAACGAATTTGTTGATTTGTATCGCTCAGTTTCATTTATTTATTAAGTTTCAAGTCAAATAGCCTTCTTGTTTGTTGGTTTAATTGCTAGAAGAGCAATCTATTGTGTAATATATTTGGTGATTGGCAAAACATCGACACTGCACTGCTGGGAAACAGCCCACTCCCTCTCATAGGCTGTGTCCCAGCAGTGGGAACATTATAGGCTGATGATGATGATGAAAACATCGGAATATCTTTACTACTCTCAAACCCGGTTTCAGTCTGACCTGCAAATTGCAAAAAAACGCAAGTCAATTTGAATTTCGCGGGCGCTTACCTCTTAAGGAAAAACGCACTGTTGGGTTTTCGTGAAAACAGGCATCTAAGGTAAGGAAGAATTTCCTATTTCAAAATGAATCTGTTTTAGTCCAGGCTTAGCTTAGTTTAGCTTTAGGTTAACTGATCCCCAAGTGAATTGAAAGTCGCACGTGTACGGAGCTGTCTCATTGTATTCGTCGGTCGTGTCTCCTGGGTCCCAATTTTCAGGTATTTTACAATATCTGAAAAACGCGAAACTAATTATTAGAAAAGACCTTTAATTGTGATTTATTTATTGTAAAGAGATTTTACAATATCTGAAAAACGAGAAACTAATTTAATTATCAGAAAAGGCCCTCTATAGTGATTTAGTTTTTGTAATATGTTAAAAGGTTAAAATTGTAAACTTAGCAAGCCTTTTTGATTTCTGAATCCGTTATTTGTCCTGGGGTAGTTCTAGTTTGCTCCGCTTCCGTTTCTCCCCGAAATAATGATAGTTCGCCTCTGTGGGAATAGATGGCGTTTGCACTAACAGTGAGCTCCTTGCAACTTCAAATAATGGATCAGCAGGTATCTAGTAGGAACTTATATTATCAATTTAAATATCATAAACACGTAAAATATCTTAAGAATATTATTTTGATAAAACTGGAAAGCGGAAAATTTTGAAAAAATCATCACAACTTTTCGCTCAACTCTCTTTTCTTTTTCAGAGGCAACCAAAGAATCTTCAAGACTAAATAAAGTATGGTGCGATTTGTTTAGAAAACTAATATACAAGGTGTTGTTTTGCATCCTCTTCAAATTCAAGGAGGTAACTATGCTAATGATTCTCGTTCCGAATTAATAATAAACTGGGTAGGTAATTTTTATATTTTTTCTTATTTACGGAAATCGGTAAGTGGAAACCACCCGTGTTTTAAACGCGGCCCGTCTGGTTCTTGCCCTGTAACCTCGCTTACACACATACAAACAATCTCAAACGTTTTATTGATAATTTATTATTCCCTAAACCACGTTAAAGGGGTTATTCTGGAATATATACAAACTGTAACAACCAAAAATTTTTCGTTCGTTTTTTTTCGTTTAATTTTAATTGATTATTTATGCGTTCTGTGACAACCTCCTGAATTTTGACGAGGATGCAAAACAACATCTTGTATATACAAGATGTAAAAAGATCCTTCACTATGCCGTCAACCAAGCACTGTACATCAAACTAAGTAACCCTACGCAAAAACAATTGCTGGGAAACGACTTTTTATTTTGGGGAGAAAAATCACGTTACGGTAAAACTCAATGTAACGCACTCAAAACATTGTGTTCATGGATGCAATAACTAGTAGACATGACTGTCATGATGGCATTTAAAGTAAAGTTGTAACCTTAAAAACTAGTAGTTTTTAAAAAAAAACTTGTGAAAAAGTTGGAACTTTGACCTCCAATATCTCCGTAAGTAGAAGGTTCCCAGGTATAGTCCAGAATAAAATAAAATTAAAAATTTAAAAAACCCCCTATTTAGAGGTTTTTAGTGTCGGGGGTTTTTTTAAATTTTGAATTTAATTTTTTAAACTTATAGTATTTTATCTTAGGCTTGACTGTCCCAATCGTGGGCGTAGGCCTCCCCCATTGATTTTACTTTTCTCGGTGTTGCGCGTCTTCTCGACAATTAACGGAAACAGCACAAAAAAAAAACTAGTTTTTGGGAGGGGGTTTGCAGCCAACCCCCCCTGGCAATGCCCATGGTTACAAGTGACAAGATTTCAAATTTCGGATCGACCAGACCTGGGGAAGTTGTTAATTTCTCATCAACTAGAAAAGAGGTGATGACCTTCAAACGGCTGAGCAGATTTTATCGAAACATAGCTAAGAACACTCTCGATTAAAACACCTTTCAAACGAAACCAATTTTATCAAAATCGGTTTATCCGTTTAGGAGCTACGATGCCACAGACAGACACACAGATACACACGTCAAACTTATAACACCCCTCTTTTTGGTCGGGGGTTAAATGATTGCAATGACGATGACGGAGAGAACAAGTGCCTTTCGGCTTCGTTAAAGGTTGATTTACAACCTTAATTCAGATTGATTAGGTTATTCTTGGGTAAGACACAATTACACAAACGTAAAAAATCTGTCTCACTAAACATGTTTCTTTCTGCCCCCCTAGCATGACCGTTCTATCTCTATTCTACCAAGAAACGACAAGAAATCTTTTCTTTACAACTTGTCATTTCTTCTGCCCGAGCATGGCGCGCACCGTCGACTCGCGTTTCTACGAAGACATAGACAGACATTCTTTCCATAGCAACGGGGACGTTGCTATGGAAAGTTAAAAGGTTACGTTTAGTTAACAAAAAAAAGTTGCCAATTGCACGAGTTTTTCATTTTTCGTGGGCGGGAAGGTGTTACTGCATCTTGGATCCAGGCCTGGATCTTTTTCGCGAAATTAAACCTAAATATTTTACATAATTTTCAACCTTTTGAACGTAACTCAACGCAACCACGAAACGTATTTCTCGTATTTAGTTTTTATTAAGACTAGTTTAACATTTGTCAGAAGTAATGTTTCTATAACCAAATGTCAAAAGAAGAGAAAATATGGTCGTCATGCTCGACGTTGTAGACTTGTGTCGACTGAAGAAAAGAAACATTTCTTTTCTACATTCTTAATATCGCCATGCTCGGGACGATAGAAATATCTGTCAAATTGTCGATTCTTCCGTAGACATAGCTCGTTTCTACGGCGGTCATGCTAGGCCGGCAGAAGAGATATTCGAGTTTTCATACCATTAATTCATTTAGATGTCGTTCATAGAGTAAGTGTGATACCCCCGCTTAGGTACTACCGACTTCTCTGACGGTCAACTTATTTTCAAACTTATTACTGAGGGCATAAGGGTGAAAAGTGGCAGACCGTCAGTGAAGGTACCATATCTGAGTTAGCAGCTGCACTTCTTTAGTGTCTAAAGAAGCAGCTTGTATAATGTATTATTCTATCTACTTTTATTGTAAAGTCGTGAAATATACGCCGGAAATAATAACATCCATGTCGGTTATGAGGTCAGACAAAACGACAATTAAAATTAAAATTATTAGTAAAATAACAATTTCTAATTGCTTGCAAATCATCAAAGTCTGCAGAGAACCGGTCGCGAATGAGTTCCATTGCAATTTTTACGAAAATAACCAAAAATAATTAAGATACGTTAATTAGTTATATTCGTGATTACTTTTTAATAAATAATAATTGATTTCTGTGATTTGAAGCTTGAGGTCAGAGAGTTAAATACATAGGTGTGTTTTATTTTATTCAACCCCGCCTTATTTTTGACAAGTTCATTATATTCGATGAATCAGAAACGAGGCGCTACCGTTAGTAGAATACTCTGTTTGGGTTTCAGGCCAGACAATTTATAAAATCGACGAGTCCAGCTGCTACCATGACGTCTTAAAACATAATTGTTTTACTCTTTTCCAGTGTGGGAAAGAGATGGCGCTAGACATCCTGTATAGCTCCGTCTCTTTCCCACACTGGAATAAGAGTAAAACAACACAGCTTTAAGACGTCATTGTAGGCCAGGAGTTCTTTTTAACTACATTCCCGTCTATGAGAAAATTATTGGATATTATTGGCTGGCTGAAGCAGGTATGAATGTTTCAATTTATGCTATATATAAGGGCTACTGAAAATGATAGTTCGCCCAATAAACAAAAAGCTTGCATCCTTGCAAGGAATACCTAGTGTAATGGTATCAGTTTACTCACCAGCCAGTATTTTACCTACTGCAAAAACAATAGTATATTGTGTATTAGGGGCGGTAAGTAAGGAATTACGATCGAGGCTCTAGTAGAAGCCCGAAGTCGAAGACTGAGGGCTTTCTGAGTCGAGGTTCGTAATTCCCGTACCGCCCGTGAAACATACAATGTTTTTCATCACATTTGCGAGTTAATAATTATGAATATACACAAGTCAGCACATATTATTACGAAATACGTGAACTGATTTGCGGATGGCGGGCTGTTTGCCCACACCACAGATTATACAAATGTTTTGTTCAGAAACGTTAAATGCAAATACTTACCTAGGTATACAGCCATGAGGGAGTATAAAAAACAAAAATTTGACGTTTTGATACAAAAAACTATCGGTTATTTAGATTTTAAAACATTAGTTGAGTAATTAAATAACATGTAGCGAGATTGAATGAAATTCCTGTTTAAATACCATTTTAAGACAATTTTTCAATTGCGTGTAAACTCCTTGCTTGAACTTGCATGACCTGTGTGCTGTCATGCTGTGCTGTAAATTTAAAAAAAAATACTTACCGCCCTAGGATTTTATATGGGGCATTACAACCAAGTTAACCTGTATGTTATGACACTGTTTACGTGCAAGTGTGATGAAATAGTATATTGTGTATTAAGGGCGGTAAGTAAGGAATTACGATCGAGGCTCTAGTAGAAGCCCGAAGTCGAAGACTGAGGGCTTTCTGAGTCGAGGTTCGTAATTCCCGTACCGCCCGTGAAACATACACTGTTTTTCATCACATTTGCGAGTTAATAATTATGAATATACACAAGTCAGCACATATTATTACGAAATACGTGAACTGATTTGCGGATGGCGGGCTGTTTGCCCACACCACAGATTATACAAATGTTTTGTTCAGAAACGTTAAATGCAAATACTTACCTAGGTATACAGCCATGAGGGAGTATAAAAAACAAAAAATTGACGTTTTGATACAAAAAACTATCGATTATTTAGATTTTAGAACATTAGTTGAGTAACTAAATAACATGTAGCGAGATTGAATGAAATTCCTGTTCAGATAACATTTTAAGACAATTTTTCAATTGCGTGTAAACTCCTTGCTTGAAGTTGCATGACCTGTGTGCTGTCATTCTGTGCTGTAAATTAAAAAAAAATTACTTACCGCCCTAGGGTTTTATATGGGGCATTACAGCCAAGTTAACCTGTATGTAATGACACTGTTTACGTGCAAGTGTGATGAAATAGTATATTGTGTATTAAGGGCGGTAAGTAAGGAATTACGATCGAGGCTCTAGTAGAAGCCCGAAGTCGAAGACTGAGGGCTTTCTGAGTCGAGGTTCGTAATTCCCGTACCGCCCGTGAAACATACAATGTTTTTCATCACACTTGCGAGTTAATAATTATGAATATACACAAGTCAGCACATATTATTACGAAATACGTGAACTGATTTGCGGATGGCGGGCTGTTTGCCCACACCACAGATTATACAAATGTTTTTTTCAGAAACGTTAAAGACAAATACTTACCTAGGTATACAGCCATGACGGAGAATAAAAAAAAAACGACGTTTTGATACAAAAAACTATCGATTATTTAGATTTTAGAACATTAGTTGAGTAATTAAATAACATGTAGCGAGATTGAATGAAATTCCTGTTTAAATAACATTTTAAGACAATTTTTCAATTGCGTGTAAACTCCTTGCTTGATGAACTTGCATGACCTGTGTGCTGTCAAGCGGTGCTGTAAATTAAAAAAAAATTACTTACCGCCCTAGGGTTTTATATGGGGCATTACAGCCAAGTTCACCTGTATGTTATGACACTGTTTACGTGCAAGTGTGATGAAAATTAAAAAAAAAAATACTTACCGCCCTAGGGTTTTATATGGGGCATTACAGCCAAGTTAACCTGTATGTTATGACACTGTTTACGTGCAAGTGTGATGAAAAATCAATTTGAGTGTCGGACTGTAGTCTATAATAGCATTATTCCGCAATACTAAGCATCGCATCATTCTATCAGTCAAGTGTCCGCCACTCGGTTGTTTTCCCTATAGTACATTCTGTTGGCTTAGCACGGATTCAAAAGTGAAGGGTTGAAGGATTGAAATAACAAAATACACAGTGTATGATACATGGTGACAAAAACTAACTATGGATTTTGTATATGATTTTAGACCACCCAGAGTTTATCAATGCCAACGCATTGCATTGTTAAACTAACTCTAGAACAATTAATCTTGTACCTAATGAATCTATGGTTACAGTTGTATTTATTTCTGGTCCTACGAACATCTAAACCGTGAAATGAGTTTATATTTTAATTTTTTTTTTAACCACTTCAATGATTGATATCACCATATCTAGATTTTTTCTTTTTTTTTTGCATTAGTGCTTTATGCCGGCTTCCCCTACAGACAAAAAAAACTTGCGCCCTCTCGATCCCATTAAAAGCCATTAAAAATAAAATTATTTTGACTAAACTTGCTAGTTGTGCCTATCTATAATTCTATGGGATTCACAGTGAGTCACGATCAACTATTAAACGCCTTTCAGACAGTTATAATGGCGATAAGAACTTTAATAGTAATAATTATCATTCGCAGACTTAACAGCGATGTATACACCGAATTCGTTATGATAGAGGGAGCGCTGCCCTTACGACTTTAACAGCCGGGAGGGCAATCACCGCTCCCTACACATTTTATTTTGCAGACTTTATTGTGTCCATAACCAAATTATTTTGGACTTTTTCTATTGATGGATATGAACTTTTTGGAATTTCTGTATTTATATTGTAGGATAAACAGGGTGGAACGAGGAGGAGGTGGCAGGGTGGAGGAGCTCGTGGCTAAATAATAACAGCCACCCGGGTCGATCTTTAAGGTTAAGCCGTGCTTGCCGAGGTTAGTCCGTGGATGGGTGACCATAATTACATACCGAGTTTTCTCTGTGCCTCGGAAAGCACGTTAAGCCGTTGGTCCCGGCTGTTATTTGTAGATCTTTGACAGTCGTTACGAGTAGTCAGAAGCCAAAAAGTCTGACATCCAGTCATACCAAGGGGTATCGTATTACCCAGTTACTGGGTTGTGGAGGTCAGATAGGCAGTCACTTTATGTAAAATATTGGTACTCAGCTGCATCCGGTTAGACTGGAAGCGGACCCCAAGATAGTTTGGGAAAAGGCTAGGCAGATGATGATGAAACAGGGTGGAACGGACATCGACGCTTTAAATTACCACGTATTCAGTTCATCATTCCGAACTCATCGGTAATTTTTTTAATGCTGTTCCCTACAAAAGTACCATACCATTCATTTTGTTACATATACCGTGTAGGTACCCACACGATGTAACAAAATGTATGGTAGAGCAGTTTTTTTTTAATACCGGTGGAAAATAATGTATACGGGGTTTTGGAATGATATTGCACTGAATACGTCATAAGTTTGTACGTCGATGTCCCTTCCATTCTTTATTGGAATGGGCATGGCTTTACCTCAGTATAAGAGTGATCATCCTATAATGTTCCCACTGGTAGGACAAAGGTCTCCTCCCTGAGAGATCGGAGATCAAGTGGAGAGACTCAGTTTGGTTTGATGGATATATTTTATGGATATACAGGGTGTAACGGAAAGGGTATATACATCCTTAAGGGTGTGCTACTGACCATCAAACTGAACATGTTTCTCATCATAAAAGATGTTTTTGAGCAAAAAAAATATCTGCTGCCCCATAGAAAATTACAATACCTATTCGACCCAAATGTATCGGCATTTGATATTGTTTATTGCTGCAAAAAAATTTTTATGTTGAGAAACATGTTCAATTTGATGGTCTGTAGCACACCCTTAAGGATGTATATACCCTTTCCGTTACACCCTGTATATTCGTATTTCTTGTTCTATGACATATGTACTTGTTTCCTACGATTTTTTTCTTTACCGTTCTGAGTACAGTTCAAACCTACGACCAGTACCACTGCTCTCAACATCATAACATGGTGATGTCTAAATCCCCGATGGATGTCATCCGCCTTGGAAAGAGCGGAGGGGTCTGTCAGACTCGTACTGACTAAAACCACACCGGTGTTCCCTCGTATACTTGCCTCGGGGAGCAGCGGGATCTAATGCGACTTCCGCTGCCCCGAACTACTGCCGGCCCGCTTGACCAGAACGCGCCTCGTCGTAAGGTGGGGAGTGAAATGTCCAGTGCGATGGGGGGCGACGGAAGTCCCCGAATCCGTCGTCCCAGGACCTGTTTAAGGGGGCCGGAAGAAGGCGATATCTGACCTCTGCCGACGCCCGGTGCGTCTGCTGCGGGATGGAAAGGAGCTCGTGATCCCCGTCTCCCTTTCCGTAGCTTCCTTCTGCGACATGACGGTTTCGCAGAAGGACACCACCGCGTCCCAGGACTCTGTGCTGCCGACCATCGCGCGAACAACGGTCGGCAGCGATAGGTCTTCTTCTACCTCTGTAACGAGGGTACGGCGCGGCTCGTCCCACGCGGCACATTCCGCCAACGTATGCCACGCCGTATCCAAAAAATGGACGCAGTGATGGCACGGGGCGTCCGGCTCCCTGCTTAAACACCGACTTTACCTCCTATGGCCCCTTATTAACCTCCCAGCTAAGACAAACTGGTTCTTCTAGAACTTATTATATATACTTGAAAGCAAAATTATAGCAAGAAGAAAGTAGAGGGGTGCTGAAATAAATAGAACCAGGTTATCGTAAGGATCCATATTAATCTTTTCTTGATTTCAGTGAGTTTATTATGGGAGACAAATTAGGATAGACGCACATCTAACGGAACATTCGTCAGACGCGTCGACCGTTGCGTATTTTCGGTCGAATTTAAATCTGTATCACTGCACTACACTACTACTCAGTACGCTGGAAGCACTAATGCTTCATCGGTTATGTGTGTAACATAATGATAGCCAAATCGGCTAGAAAGGAGGTGACAGCTGAGATGAGGAGAAATAGAGAAGTATGGAAGAAGATATGCTGCGCTGGCCGGATATGCAAGAGAATGATGATGGTTATGTCTTTAACATTGGATGTTATACAAGGTATTGTTTTGCATCCTCGTCAAATTCAAGGAGGTAACTATGCTAATGATTCTCGTCTCAAATCAATAATAAAATGGGTAGCTAATTTTTATTTTGTTTCTTATTTACGGAAATCGAAAACCCTTGTTTTTAACGTGGGCCGTCTGATTCTCACCCTATAACCACGCTTCCACAAATACAAACAATCTCACGTTTATTCAATAATTTCTTATTTCCTAAACCATGTTGAGAGGGTTATTCTGAAATACTGACAAACATAAACAACCAAAAAAATCAGGGTTTAATAATAATTAACTAGGTACTGTAATTTTAATTGATTACTTACGTCTTGTGTGATAGCCTCCTGAATTTTGACGAGGATGCAAAACAACACCTTGTATTACGAAATCAAAATATTTTATTTTACATACGCCTTCATGGGCACTCATACAACGTCGACAAAAGGTGCACTGTTCGGGCTGGTCGTTTCCTATGGAGAAGAACCGGCAAGAAACTCCATGGTTACTCTTTTAAAAACATCTGGTTTTACAATATTGGAATGTTACAGCGTTAGTACTTAAGTATGGTAGGAAAGCGTAGGCCCGACAATGTCGTTGCTTACTACAAAAGGTAGAACCGGATAAAGCAAAAAAAAACATAATCTGGTGCAGTCGCTCCATGTAAATTAATGGTATTCAACTGCATCCGGTTAGACTGAAAGCTTACCCCAACATAACTGGGAAAAGTCTAGTCTAGACTGACGACTCACAGCGTTTCTTCTTACAGATCTGCGTCCACCCTTAAGTAGATACTTATATTATCAACTTATTTATACTTACAGACGGGACGATATTAGACAGTTAATCCTTTTCTTGTCCTTAAATAGATTCTTAATTAATTGGTATGAACTCCCACGCCGATGTGGGGCAAAGGAAGGCAGTTTTTATCAGAAACTTATCAGCCCGCGCAAGTTGTAAATGTCACGTGTTGGAAGGGCATTGTTGTACTGGAAAGAAATGACTGGCTGCCGATCTGTGGGAGTGGAATGTGTTATGTGACTATCTATAGGCCAAAAATACGCAGATGATAGGGTAATCTTACAGCGCTTTGGTATTAACTATTTTATGAATGCATTTCTGCTCATTCAAACTTTGTTGAACCCATAAGGATTTAAATGAATTAGGACTTACTTGATACAGTTACCTTAAGAAAACAATTTAAAAAAATACAGAAACCAAAACAGCGAATCGTAAATATCATTTGTATAACATGACGACGTCAATTAAGTCACCCCCGCCCGAACTATATCAAAGCACTTAGCAAATAAAACATCGCGGCATCACTCGGCAATAAGTCGGTAGATGCCGTGACGGGTCGACATTACCGCCGAAGACAACAGTAGGTGCGGCCCGAGGCCTATTGACCGCGGTTTGCGCGTAAACACCACCACCCAATACGATCCACCCATCGAACAAAATCGCCAAAACCTTTCGCGTTACGCAACGTCCACTGACCATATACTACTGATTTCCTGATCCCCCAACAGCACCACAGCAGCAATGGATGTCGAAAACACCCAAACAACAGTCAATGAACTTTCGGTAAGCCGCAAGCTAACCTCTAGATGAGTGCGTACAAATCACGTTTCGCGCGAATCAATACTTAAGTTCAGGCGATCGCCCCCCCTGCAATAAACAGTGGGGGAGTAGTTAGGGGCGCAGGGGGTGTGGGGGGTGAGTTATCGACCGCCCTCCGCTGCGCCCACCTGACCGTCACTAATCAGGGCTCATCCCGCGGACACCTAGAGTAATTGTACGCACTTTATTGCTCGAATGTACTTTTGTTATAGTAGTGTGCGTGGGCTTTGTGGATGTATTAGAGAACCTTGTGTCTGTGTGAGTGAGGTACAGGCGTCGACGTAAACATAGATATAGCAGCGGATGTCCGGAATGGTAATTTGCTTTATTGGGGCGGATTTGGATGACGATAATTAGGACTACGAGTCCTTGTTTTGTTAGTATAAACTTGCACCGTTCTGTACCTCTGTAAACAAATGGGATCTGCTAAGCAAACAGGGGTCATGGAACCGGATGGACCTTCGACTAATTATTTTCTATGTATCCGAGTGCTGCTAACGTTTAACTCAGCTCCAGAGAAAAGGAAGGGTACGTAGTTTTACCTGAAATTGATAATAGAGGCATCTTTTAAAGTATACTGCAATCTGTGCATTTTTAAGAAAAACAGACTTAAATTGATTGCTGCTGAATTCCAAAGTGGAAAATTGCGTTAATTTATTTTTCATCCGTTCTTTCATTTGCACTTATCGTCAGAAACAACAATCTCCGCGTAAATGTTGACCTGCATTAGAATAGATTCACCCCTACCACAGTCGTCCTAATTCCAACAGAGGGAATAGAATAGACAGAACATCGTCCGCAAATTGAGTCCATAGATAAAATATCGCCCACAAAATGAACCTGCTATACCTACCCTGCAATAATTTCAATCAAAATCAAAGACCGCTTAACCGCCCCTAACCTTCACCGCACACATTATATACATACACCTTCTAAATCTATTTCTATCGTTGTAATTCCACGTGTAATTTAGTTGCGGAAGTAAGCAGAAGTCATGTCCGCCGTCACGCAAACGACGCCGCGGCGCAAGCTATGTACCGATATGCTTGTTACTTTTATAATTTGTAATCAACGGAATATTCGTATGGATTCCGTATAGAGGGGGTGAACTGCAACTGTTTGGGGTAGTGAAATAATTGACTTTCTGATTGAAGTGAGGGTGGTGTTTAAAGTTGGTACTTATGTTCTTTGATGTAGTGCTGCTGCCGTATGCCAGTTGATTAGAAATAACAGAATAAAGGACAGTTAATAGGAAAGTGTTGGTAGGAATTGTAGTAGTTATTATGAACTCGTCTAAAGTTTGGACCTCCTGTCAGCGTTTAAGTTTACCAGTCCAACCTTCAAAGCTGGACTGCAGGAGGCATCATTTGGGTATGCTGAATCCAATATTTCTCATCCATTGCATTCCAGTTCCAGCAGTAAAAAATGGAACTTATTTGCAATTTGACAAAATAATATGTTATTTTAGACCGACAGAATAATATGTTATTTTTATTTAGTTTATTTCTTTAGTTTTGTTTGTCCCACTCCTGGGCAAAGGCGTCCCTAATATCCTTCAATGTGCTCTTCTCCTGCACCATCTCGAACCAGCCTTTTGATGCGCGTCCAGGTCATCTCCCCATCACTTTCTAGGCCAGCTTCGGCGGCGCCGTCTATCCATCAACACCCATCGTGTTGAGACCTTTATCCAGTGATCGTTATGCATGCGCCTCTCTTGACCTGCACAATCCCATTTGAGCCTTGCACCCCTCATTGCATTTCGTTTAGATCATTGAAATAAATGTCTTCCAACACTAGTCCATAATCAGCCGCTTGAGACGCTACTAAAAATCTCACCAGAACAAGTAAACTCTACTCAAAAGAACTACAATTAGATTTAATCAAGCCAGGTCGGAACCCCAAAGCGAACTACCCCTAGTTACGGTAAACACGAACCAATTTACATTATTACGGTCGGTAATTACCGCGGCAACAGTAAGTGTTACCAGTTACCACGGAGACCAGCTAAACTGGCGATGGCGGTGATATTTCGATATAAGTATAATGAAGGTCTGGTTTTTATGATGACGGTTTATAGAGGCAGTGATCAACGTCATTATTAGGCCTTTGAAAATGTCTTTGTTTGTTTATGTTTTACTGTCTCGTGGGTCTATTGGATGCAGTCGCGACTGCGGGTTCCATTCCTGGGTCGGTATTGGGTTTTTCCATCAGAGATTTGTTAGTAGCAGCCATGGAGTCTGGATCTGTGCTCGCCTTAATGGCAATAGGCTCGCCCCTATTACCTGCGACTTAAATAATTGGCAAATGTCGGTGTTCTATTAGGTACATCTCTGACTAACCCTTTTTCTTACGCATGGGAAATCATCAAATGACTACTGTATCTCTTTCGAACAGTCCCGCAGCCCAACAGTACCGAAGCTCAATCCGTCCTGGGCATTATGTTTTCCTACTCCTCCGCTATTCTTTTCTGATCTGTTTCGTTGCAAGATCTAAGACAGTGAAATTGTTTCTCTGGGACTTCGTCGAGTTTCATTGTCTTTGCGCTTTTCTGGTGGTCGCCACTGTGGACTCTGACTTTCAGGAGTTGCAGTGGTTTATGAATAGTGTTGCGGGCTTGTAACCCTTCGGGGATCACAGGCGTGATGTCATTGTTTATCCTCATTTTCAAAATGTCATTGTTTATCCTTATTTTGATGTTATGCAACTGAAGTGCCGTGAAGTAGGGGAGAGGAATCTATCTATGTTCTGAAAAATAGGTCCGTATGACCACAGTCCACTGAAGAGTTCTTTAATGATGATTTTTTATTACGCCTCACAAATGTTTTATTAAAGGACTTTAAGTTAGGTATATCTTCAGATATTTTGAAATACACCACGCTTGTAATAAAGGGTCAGGCTGCGGTATACCTATAATGAGCCCACATTTCGCTACTTATGTAATAAGGACGAGCCTATTGCCATCAACTTGGCACAGTTACATACTCCAGGGCGTTAAAACCCAACACCACTATGCCTGGAAATTGAACCCAAGACTATATGTTCGGGCAGTCGGCAGTAGCGTTTGCGATCCCTATAACGAGGCAGTTGTTTGTTGACTGAAGCTTTTTCTTTTGGGCCTTTTGGGCTTCGTGTATTAAGTTGTGTAGTCAAAATAATAAAATGTATTACCAGTCACGCTTATCCAACACTACCCCATGACATTCTCACTGCGGATGTTGTTTACATCCCTGTCTGACCGCGTAAACAAAGCGATTTGTCGCGCTGTTATAAACATCGCCTAATGTGCACTAGCGACGCCATTTTATTTGTTTTCGCGCCAAAATTAACAATATATTAGTGATAGATTCAACTGAGTTCGGTAGTTTTATTTATTTTGTTTTGTCAAGCCTTTGAACTTTGATCGGAATGTGTGAAAGTTCTTCTTTATTTGAAGAGTCGAGATACAATAGATCGACTAATAATTGTGTTCGTAATTTAAGCTGTTTGGGCAAAAAATAAATTGTCTTGTATTTTCTATTACTTAGCTGTACTTATCTTTCTTCATAGAGTAATTTTTATGACCATGTCATTCACGTTCCAGGCTGTCCGTTTAAGGAACGAATTGTCGGTGTCAGTAAGACAAGCACATTCACTCGTTGCTTTTAAAAGCTTAGTTACAAATCATTATCAGTCTCTGTAATTTCCTCGAATCAAATTTGTCACTGTTCTAGTTTTATTTTTGCCATATAATTTTAAAAACACACACTTCTATCTATAAATATACTTATTTATTTATGTATTATAGTTATATTATACATGTATATGTACATATATGAAGTAGATGACTTTACTTTTGTTTTTTTTTTTGTGTAGTACACCGCTGACTACGCCCTTTTTTATTTTAATTCCATAATGTCCGTCCAAAGGTTGTCTGGAAGATATCGCTATAAGCTATAAGACCGCCGTTGTAACCATCAAATTAGCAGTTTTGTAAACTCGTTATGTTTGATTTTTGATGGTACAATAAAGTTTTATTCTTTTCTATTCTAGTCCATAGAAGCTTGATGCTAAAGGACTATTCAAACGCATCTATCTACTACGACTATCACGAATTATTTCATTGGAGTACTCCAAAATCTCCAGTAATTTTTCGAAATACTTAACATACAATCCCCGAAGATTTAGGCAGAGGTGTCCCTATAAATAATATTCGTAACATTTTCTCGCTAAATACCAACTTATGACAGCAGTCACGTCTTAGATCCCTCGAGGCCACCATAGGTGTATTGTCTTACACACAACAATTTGTATTTCTTCATACAAGTTCCCACGAGACGGGGGGCAGTCCACATTACCTACGTATTATCTTTCCATGTAGGGTAAGCCTTCGGACATAGACATAAACAGCGGCAAACTCCTTCTAGCCAGTAAAAACTTTTATACCCAAAAACTAACTCTTTACTAAAGAAAAAAATGAGTTTAGATGTAGGTAATCTCTGACATTACGGATCCGATTTCAAAAATTCTAAATTATCACTATGGAAAGTTGTATTATTACCACCGAGTGCCATAAGTTAATTATGTTTGTTCGACGCGGTTGAAGTCGCGGGCAGAAGCTCGATAGGTACTCATCACCCACCATTCTCTTGCCCATTTATTTGGGGCCGGCGCAGCATGTCTTCTTCTTCCATATTTATCTGTAACTCGTCATACAGGACTGATGACAACATTTGTGTCAGTTGTTTAATTTAGTCTTCTTATAATATTTTATTTAACTTTTGTATAGATTCTTTCATATGTACCGATGTTTTGTAAATGTGTGGACATTGTAGGCTTTGCAAATTCCTAGTTTTTTGTTTTATCTTGTTCTGCCTTTTGTTGTGAGCAACGACTTATTGTCGGGCCTACGCTGTCCTCCTATACCTACTTACGTACTAACGCTGAAACAGTCAAATATTGTAAAACCAAATGATTTTAAAAGAGTAACCATGGAGTTTCTTGCCGGTTCTTCTCCATAGGAAACGACGACCAACCCGAACCGTGCACCTTATGTCGATGTTTTATAAGTGCCCATGTAAAATAAAACATTTTGATTTTGATCTCTGCAGTCAGAGGAAATTCTAGCTATATCATCCAGAAGCTCGATAATTATAAATCCAAAAGTTCATGATATTTGATTCTTCACTTGTTTCTGTAATTATGATTAGGTGACAATTTCATTAGTCGTCACTGCGTTCAGCACACAGAACACAACATTTTAACAAAATATTTAGGAGAAAAAATATACCAGAACTCATAAATTATTAGGTACACTAATAACTCCTAGCAAACTGCAGGTAAGCTTTTAGACAAAAAGACATTCTATCTGCATTAAAGATGTAAATACAGACATAGACGTGGATGTGGAAAGTCTTTTACATACCTAGAAGTGATTGGCACTTGTTCTCGTGACACGCATTTGTTTCAACTCTCCCGCTGCGCTCACCGCCCCGCTTCAGCGACAAACGATAAACAAGTCGCAATCTAACTTATTATATTTTTCCAAGTAATGTCTATTTATGTGTTCCAATGGCAGGTTGTTTGCAGTAGTGCATGAAGGACGAGGCCATACGTCCGTCAAGCATGCATTATTGAGTATTATTCAGAACTGCTATCGATCTGCTAGACTAATACACATGGCGTCTATCAAACAACGTTTTTACAATTTTACAGAATTAAATAGAAAATGCATTTTAATTGTCATGTTTGGCTAGAAAAACAATCATCGGCATTTTGACCTTAGGAGGAAGCGACAGGTTCGCTAAATTAAAATTTTCTTACGTTTTTTGCAATTTGCAGTGTCAGGTTGTATGTTGATTAAAATATGACACGTGGCCGTAAAACGTATGTATTTACAGAATTATAACCATTCAAACCATGAATACAACCTTTAATCATTAAATCATATAAACCATTAATCAATTCATCATCATCAGCCTATAATTTTCCCACTGCTGGGACACAGGCAAACTCTCTATGAGAGGGAGTGGGCTGTAATCCACCACGCGAACCCAGTGCGGGTTGGTAGATGTCACATGTCTTCGGATTTTTAGTTCTAGGACATGCCGGTTTCCTCACGATGTTTTCCTTTGCCATTTTTGAGGGTAGCGGTGATGAAATGAATAACACAAAGTAATGCGCCTGCCTGGGTTCAAACCCACGGCTTACTGCTCGTAAGTCGGGGCTGCCACCACTGGGCCACCACTGATCTTTATCAAAATAATAATCAAATAACCCCAAAAAATGACTATTTGATGAAAAAGTCATTCAATGGGGTTAAAATGAACTTTAAGGGTTGTGTTCATAGTTTTAATTATTATAACTCAGTAAACCCATATTTGTTACGGACGCGTCTCGTATTTTAATCAACATACAATCTGACAGTGCTCTCCAAATTGCAAAAAACGTAAGAAAATTTCGCGGGCCAGCCTGTCGCTGCCACCTTAATATGGAATAAACATAATATCACGACTGGAATCCCAGAAGGGTGAGACAGAACTGCACGTATAGAACACCCACATTTCGACAATTATATTTAAGTCCCATGCAATCGAGCCTATTGCCATAGGACTTATAGACGATAAGGACCAAAAGTGAAATATTACACGAATTAGTAATAAATGCATGAAACTTGCAAAATGTGGGTACACCTCAGCCGAAAACTTCAGGGATGCCAGGCATAATCTTATAGTTAAGAATTATTATTAAATAATTCTTAATTATAAGTTTATTATAATATATTATTAAGAAATATTATCTACTTAACAGCTGATATGAAATGATTAACGTAATGAACTTCCCTTCCTCTAAAAATACAAGAAGCAGAACAAAGAATACCAAAATAGAGATATCTTCTTTACCTAATCTATAAACCCACCCAAAACTACTCAAACCATTTGAACCCACCAAAATATTTAATAAATCCAATATCAAAAACTTGTAGTTGTACGTGCGTCCGTCAGCCGCCCACACGCCGCCCGCCCTGGCATCGCCACCCGCCCTAACATTGCCGGGGGGCGCACTCACGCACCGGAAGTACCCGTTCAGCCTTCTTGCTTCCTATTCATATAGGAACGGTTTTGTTTCTATGTCTGTGCGTTAGAAAATATTGGTAAAGTTTTCATTTCCTGGATTTTGGGGTAAAGGTTTGTTGGATATAAGGGATAATTTTATTTTTGAAGCAAACGTATATCAACGCGTATATTACAAAAACAAATAAAAATACAAACTACCTTATCTACCCACGGTGTCGCAATAGCACAGCGGTAAAGACCTAGCCTCTCGTTCACGACGTTGTGGATTCAAATCCAGCCAAATACATACCAATCTGACTTTATCAATTCGTAATTATACACTTTCTTATTGAAGGCATAAAGTCGACATTCATTTAAGGGGAATTAACGTCAACTGAAAACAAGAATTTGAAAAGAATCCATGGACTCTTAAACGGAACACAAACTCAATTTAACACAAGCTACTGCCGGCTCTTCAACGAACATTTATCGTAACGAACAATTTCATCGATAAAGTTTATCGAAACACTCGATACACTTACCTAGCTCTAGATATAACGCTCACTCGATGGACGGATCCCGTAAAGAATTCTATGGCTCTTGCTATGCCGATTAAATGACGATACACCTTTGTGTAACATCATAAATATTTAAAATGTAGACTTTACAAAGTATTTAATTTGATCTTTTGATGATTATGGAGATAGTAATGTTCGAGAATCGTATCTATAGAAAAAACCGGCGAAGTGCGAGTCGGACTCGCGCACGAAGGGTTCCGTCCGTACCATTATTTATAAAAAAGCGCAAAAGAAAAAAAAACAATTTTTTGAACCCTTAAATAATTATTTTTATTCTGTTTTTAGTATTTGTTGTTACAGCAGCAACAGAAATACATACTCTGTAGAAATTTTAACTGGCTAACTATCACGGTTCATGAGAAACAGCCTGGTGACAGACGGACGGACGGACGGACAGCGAAGTCTTAGTAATAGGGTCCCGTTTGACCCTTTGGGTACGGAACTCTAATAAAATCTATATAGTCTTCATGCAAATAAGGGTGGTTTCAGATTAGCGTGTTTTCGCGAATCTGCTTGTTATTAAAGGCGCGTATAGGCTCGTCTTTCGCTACTCGTACGAGCGTTGACGCGCTTATAAGCTCGTATGCACGACGACCAATCAAGGTAAAGAAAACCAGTTTATGCAGATCTCTTATTGTAAGGGAAATGTATACACAGCGAGGTCATGTTATACTGGAAATGTATAGTTTGATATATCGCGTACAAGCAATACATGAAACCGCTCTAAGACTACAAAACACATCTATGTAAGTTAGCTTTCGATCGATAGTTGCATTGGCCTTCAAGGTTGAATGGGAGAGTGTTTACCAAATAAACATTCTGAAATAAAATGTGAAAATAAATTGGAACAAATACAACTTCAGACCCTTGAAGTAGTATTTGTTCCATTTTATTTATCTAGAGCCTTTACGAGTGTGGATATTTATCTAAAGCTATATGTTATTGTCAGTCAGCAAACTCGAGCTATTTTCTTACACTCATGCCAAGCACCGGAAAGTAGAAACAAATAGAATATTAATTTATACTCACCAACGCATATTTCCAAGATATCCTTAATAATAACGACATGAAATTGTGACTAAATAATTATACTTGTTTATGTGCCGTCTTAATTTATTGACATATATGTTATTTCGTTTATTCATCTATAAACATATTTTTTTTATATATTTTTAGAGAATTATATAAAAAATATATTAAAATATGAAAAATGTAGCCTGGTGTTTGAAATGAATTGTGACTACTTACTTTTTTTTTATTTTATTACTTGACATCTGAGTAGCTGACTTCTACGAACGAATGTCATTGTAACCTTATATAAATATTTCATTTAATAACTGTCTCGTTGGTCTAGTGGTCGCAATCGCGACTGCTAAGCATGAGGATTCGATTCCCGGGTCGGGTAAATTGTTATTGGGTTTTTCCATCAGAAATTTCTTAGTAGCAGTCACGAAATCTGTTTTTGTGCCTGTTTGATAGCAATGGACTTGCCCCTATTATATGGGAATTAAACATAACTGGCGAAATATGGGTGTACGCCACATGGGTTAGCCATATTAGGTACGTATTTGCCAAACCCTTCGAAAATTTTAGGCGTGATTTTATGATAATTTATATAGGGAAAAAAAACACCATGTAGGACATTGTCATCATCTGCCTAGCCTTTTCCCAAACTCTCTTGGTGTCGGCTTCCAGTCTAACCGGATGCAGCTGAGTACCAGTATTTTACATGGAGCGACTGCCTATCTGACCTCCACAACCCAGTAACTGGGTAATACGATACCCCTTGGTAAGACTGGATGTCAGACTTTTTTTGGCTTCTGACTACTCGTAACGACTGTCAAAGATCTACAAATGACAGCCGGGACCAACGGCTTAACGTGCTTTCCGAGGCACGGAGGAAACTCGGTATGTAATGATGGTCACCCATCCACGGACCAACCTCAGCAAGCACGGCTTAACCTTAAAGATCGTCCCGGGTGGCTGTTATTATTTAGCCACGAGCTCCTCTATGTAGGGCATTGTAGGACCATCGAAATTGGCAATGGACCTACAAATTAAGCACAAAATTTTACAGGTAAAATAAAAGCCTTCACAGCAACGAGGATGCAATGACTCACAAATTCGGGTTATTACAACCTGCGAGTGATTCACGGAATACACTTACATGAACGTTAGTAACTTAGTACCCATGTCTTACCGGAATGGCGCGATTTTACTTACGAATGACGTCATAATATCATCTTATTGGGGAAAAATATTTATTTGGTCATGAGTCACAAAATAACGAGGTTGACCGCAAAAATGACATTAATTTAATTTAGGAGATAGTTTATCTTAGAAACGGTATTTTTAAAGCTTTGTATGTTTTCCTTATTGCTAATTGCATGCTAAAAGTTTGTTTAGAAATATTCAATAAATTGCGACCTTACAATCAGCGCTTACGTGGAACTTTACGTGCGTACTTTGATTATGAACGCTAACACTTTTCTGATTTCTATTTGAATGTTACAAATTTTCTGACGTAGAGGTTATAAAAGGAACCGACGTCATTCATTTCTTACAATCAGACGTAACATTAGGTATTTACAATTCCTACCTTTTACGTAAAAACGTGCAATAGCCTGAACCCTAAATGTCTAAACAAAAGCGCAATGTTGGTTTTCAACGAATAATTTTTTTTAGAACCGATAAATGAAATTCCAACCTTTATTTAATCGAAACAGGATATAAACCCATGGGTAGACATTATAACTCATCTTAAAAACTACCATTCAATATTCGTCTCACAACAAGAATCCAAAAAAAATCCATCTCCTCACATCCCATTCCCGCAAAATAAACGGGCGATATGAACAATACTATCTCATCATAACCACTACACATCAATAACATTTGCACAGGACCGGACCTCCCCCTATACCCCCCTGGGTTAACCCCCTTCTACCCACAAGTGCGCACAACGGTTCAAATCAAAAGGTTTCCAGTAAACATTGGAGGGTACTTCCGCGTTTGTTATAACTCGCACTTTCTATGTATATGTTAAGCGATATCTGGTATTATTTTAACCCGTGTTATGTTATTTAAATTGTATATCATTAAGTTGTAATGGTCTTTTAATATGTATCTTTATGAGTGAGTTTTAGAATAGAGCGTCATTGATAGGTTTATCGCTAAGAAACGGTGAAGGGTTTTGGGGGGCTGTTTCAAATTATGAATCTACATGGAGACCAATTTCAATCAAGTCTTTGTTTTAGATCTGATCATCTGAACAACTCCTGGTTATCGGGTCGCATATATCGAAAGTAGAAACAAATTCGCGAAAGTGCTTTTCAATCTGGAATTCTGGATCCTTATACTGGCAGTTTTTGCAGATTCGTCAAAGATGGACAGTCTTCACGGCTCAAATCCGAGCGCAATAATAAAAAGGATGTGCGCTGACCCGATCGTTTATCTTGTGATATGTGAGGGACTGTGAGGGCCGAGCGAGGGAAATAGGTCAACTCCGCGCTTGTAAAAGACAAGTTGGAACAACGGCTGCATAATATTGACATTTCTTCAGAACATCACTTTAAGTTGGGATAAATTGATCTGTAATGAGATTATGCACAAGATTTGTGGAAATATGTTTTGATTGACAACTCCGATTAGTTCATCGTATTCATTCCTAGGTATTAACTGCCTTAAGTCCACAACCCAGTTAGTACTGGGTAATTACGATACCCCTTGGTAAGACTGGTTGTCAAGACCTTCACTGTCTTCCTGTACCGACTCTCGAAGATCTAACGAAACTCAGTTTTGCAATTTGTAGAGTCAAAATGATTCAATTTTTTGCAATTCTTCAAATCATTTTCTGCAACACCAAAAAAAAATCGTTTGCTGCAGAATTTTATTTAATTTTAGTTAATACTCCTGTTTCCACCATTTGCTATAAAGAAAAGCTAAAACCATAAGGTGTTCCGTGTGAAACAAGTGACAATATCCCTTAATGCCATCCCCAATTTTTTACACAATTATCTTCTACAAAAATTCACTATAAAAACTGCGTATCATTCTTACACACAAACCTGCAGCCCACAAGGAAAGCAATGATGTGGTGGAGTAATCTTTTGTTAAAAAACATCATTAGCCCCCGCCCCCCTCATACGTGACACGGGTGGCGGTCGGGGGTGTACGGGGCGACCCCAGACGCAATAGTAAGCTGTAATAAGCTCGGACTTTTCTCCGCCACTTTGAGACTTTATGTGCAGTGTTGTATGTTGTACGTTTAGATATTTATTTTCGGATTGTGGCTTTATTTTTGGAGTCAGGGAAAGTTCTGAGAGGGAAAAGATTATTTTTTAATGTGATGTGGATGAACGAGCAAAAGATTGGATGGGCCGTTCGATCGAACTGTTGTTAGATTCACACCCTCGCAGTGGTGATGCAGACAGTGATAGGCGTTTATCGATACTTCTGGCGTAGCGAGAATATTAAGAGAGCTTATGACGCGCTGTAGTATTGAATAGGACCTAACTGTATTGTAGACAGATGAACACGACACATTTCAAACGATTCTCAGTAAAACATCTCGGTAAAAAAGCAAAAAAAAATCCACAAAATGTTATCCGCAATTCACACCACAAAAAAACGGACATAGCATCATTAGGGCCAAACATGAAATCGCCGCCAAAAAAATACCAATTTTAATATGTCCCCCGAATGAAGTAAAGCATTTGTCAACAGCAGCAGTCACCGTGACGGATGAGCCAGCGATGACGAGCCAGTGGGATGGTAGGGGGTGTAGCAGGGGGGCAAGCGGGGCGTCTTATCCCCACTTTGAGTACGTGTGATGCAGTGCAGCCGCTGAACCTTGGCTTCTTTGGATTGAAGATGAATTTATTCAAATTTGAAGCAAGTGATGTATAAGGAAAAATAAGACTTAATTTATTTTAGTTATACATAACGTGTTCTTTTGGACAAAATATTCAAATTATTTTCTGATACATTATAGTTGGTCCATCATTACATTATGGCTTCTGCATAGCAATATTTTTCGCGCATTTCGGAAACGAGCCTACGATTGGTCCATTCGATTGCAACCAATTAATTTTTGCGAAGCTCTAAAGCCACAGATAAACACAGGTGTCGAACTTACACTCCTTTTAAGCCCTGCACTTTGTATCACTCAAACGTTCGGTAAAATGATACGTTTAGGGTTATAAACATAACAAAACTGCACCGTGTAAGGGTGCTAGAAGGTTCCCTCTGAGTGTACAGCTACCCTCACTTGACTTACAATTTGCGTAACAATTGAAGGGGTGGTAATGGAAAATAGCGCCGATAGGATTTCTTTTTAACCCCCTTCCATTATATTGATATAATATTCTGTCCATTTAGTTTTGTTATGGGCTAAATTAATTGTTTATCATTCAGAATTTAAAAACACCTGAATTTATAAAAATAGTAGAAATTCCAAAAAAATCATTGATTGTGTACAAAATTGTTCAATATTGGTCAAAGAATAAACGACTTATTTCAAAAACTTTATCCATTAGCCTACACTAATTCAACGCCGGCTCACAACATAACCCAACCCTACCAAAACCATGTCGGGTCCAAATCCGCAGAAGATCCGCGCACCGCTCAGCGCATTTACGATTACACTACAACTATCATTACAAGCGCACTATTGATTCCTAATCCGCACTTCCGGATGTTACGTAACCCCCCTTCACCCCGCGGGCGGCGGACCGCGCCCTGCCCCGCACCACCCCTGCAAAGATTTACAACCGGCCGGGTAGCGTTTGACGAATGATTGGCCGGCCGTTCGCTTGTTACAGGAAGGCTTTACGGATTGTTTTGTTTTTCGACCACGGATATGTGCGAGTATAAATATCATGAGGCTGGGGAGTTTTGTACGCTTGTTGTTGAATTGTTGGTTTTTGTAAACAAGCTAGCGGGTTGTTTTTGGAACGTTTAGCTAGGCTTATTACATAACGTACCTTATTATCATTAAGCTCCTTTACAGGGTACCAAAGTAGCAAAAATGCATCCCAGTTTCGGTAATAACTTCTTCTATCTCTCTGAACGAATTATTTTTACAATATTGGGAGCAGTGTGCCGATTTTCGTAACATCTACCTTCAAATAAACGTAGATACAATGTGGGGTTAAATTCTACCGTCCCCCGAGCGGGAGTCCGAGCGTGAGGATAAGTCCGTTTATAGCCAGGGCCGTGCGTAGGGTTGAGTCCATATTCATTTAGAAAGTATGAACTGATGAATGTGCTATTTTGATAAGTAAACTACAATAAATGGCAAATGAAGATTATCTTACGGCATGATTGTGTTTTCGGGAATATTTTTTTAAGTTCAGATTACTGTTCTGCAATTGATATCATGCTTTTTCTATTTTCCAGAGGCTAAGACTGCCCTTAAAATGAAAGTAACAACTAAAAAAATCCTCTAAAAGCTCTTTTTCTAAATAATCAAACTTTTATCAAGGATTTAGTACAACCCAGCTCTTAATTGCTTAATTGCTGCAAACTAGTATGAAACAGGGTGATTTTTAAATAACCGATGAAGATGTTGAATCCTTGATAAAATGTATTACGATGTCTCTTACGCCACGGAGTACACCTGAACAGTACTATACTATAATCACAGCACTTAGGTTTCCTCAGAGTATCAGAAGAACAGTTTCTCTCAATTCCAGAACTTGTAATAACACCGATAGAGCTGTTCGTGCCTGCAACCTATATATTAATGGGATGGTAATAAAATTAAATGGTGGAAGGTGGGTCACCTTCCAAGGAGTAATGATGACAGGTGGAGTAACGCCAACTGTAGAAACTGAAAGCGTATTTATTGTAGAGCCATGGGAAAGGACATAAGCAGAGCAATGACGCAAAGGAGAAACAGGTTTAAAGCGAAAAAAGCAAGCAAACGAAGAAGCGCGAAAAAGCTTGAGATTTTTTTTTAGCATTGCATTCAAAGCCCAAAAAGAGCTCGTGGCATAATAACAGCCGCGCGGGTCTATCTTTAAGGTACAGCCGTGCTTGCCGAGGTTGGTCCGTGGATGGGTGACAATAATTACATACTGAGAATCCTCCGTGTCTCGGAAAGCACGTTAAGCCGTTGGTCCCGGCTGTCATATTTAGATCTTTGACAGTCGTTACGAGTAGTCAGAAGCCAAAAGTCTAACATCCAGTCTAACGAAGAGGTGTATTACCCAGTTACTGGGTTGTGGAGGTCAGATAGGCAGTCGCTTCATGTAAAATACTGGTACTCAGCTTCATCCGGTTAGACTGGAAGCCGACCCCAAGATAGTTTGGGAAAAGGCTAGGCAGATAATTGCGTCCAAAGCCCAATTGATTCTAAAAGTGCAGTAGGACTTTGGTCCTATATAAATTCCAGCAACCCAATTGCGCAACGCCTCTTTTATAAGTGAGTAAGTAAATTCGTTAGACTGCCTTGTTGGGTGAGTGGTCGCCAGCGCGACTGCTAAGCTTGAGGTCTTGGATTCGATTTCTGAGTCGGGCTAAGTGATATTGGGCTTTCCCATCAGGAATTTCTCGAAGAAACCACGGAGTCTGGATATGTGGCCGTTTGAAGGCATTATGCTTGCCTTCTATTACTTGTCTTGCCGTCTATTAAAGTTCCTCTGCCTAATCCTTCGGGAATTACAGCCGTGATGTTATGTTATGCATGTAAGTAAATTCTTATCCTATTGCTTCCTATGTTAGTCAAATTCGTCTGCTCGACAAGGTTAATCTCGCAACGCATATTTTTGAACAGTCAAAATGAAGACATGATTTGCGAGTGTGTTTCATAAAACACCAACATGTTTTTGCAAATTACTGCGCTTTGCTTAAGGAGGAAAAGAGAGGGCAGTCCGCGAAATTAAAATTTTCGCACCTTTTTCGCAAATTATATTTTGTTCAATATCATTCACTGATCGGCAAAATGCAAAAAAAAACGTTGGACGATTTTAATTTCACGAGCTACCTTGTCGCTCCAACCTTAACTGAACAGCATTCAGGGCTGAACTCGGAGCACGTAGATATTTTTGCCCGTAGGTCGACACTGACTTCTGAATCCTGCGCAACGACCAGAAACTTAAAAACGAATCCTTAATCTCTTCTAAACTGACACCCACGCTAAGAGTATTCTATTTTCGTCCCGCCTCATGCCAAAATGTTTTTCATAGTAAAATCACTTAGTACAATTTGTACAAAATATTTATACAAAAGATCAGTTACCGTGTGTTACGTGTTGGTACATCAATCGATTGGTCTTCAATCGTCAGCGGCGCATTAAGGTGGAATGGACGATATGAAACAAGTTCACTATTGTTACGTAACCTATGTTGCTATCGTTTATGTGTAGATAAATGTTGGGTCTTCCGGGTGTGCGTGATTTCTTTGTAGCTAAATAGCACTTTCGGAGCGTGGATAGCGCGCACTACCGTGGTATACCTGCATATCTTTTTGCCACGGTTGACGTCATGTCGCTTGGACGCAATTCCATGTTAGTGTCGCATCGTTTTCGTTAGAGGCCTCTATAATCACTGTGGTCTCATTTTGGACAGACTTACTAAAAGTCTGTCCAAAATGCGATCACAGTGGGTGTCGGGGACGTCATCATAAAATGAAATGTCTGTCTGTGAAGACCGTGACGAACTTTCAAATAAAGAACACCGTAGGATATAAGTCAGTTCTAAGAGTCTGAAAGACCTCTCCACCCACGAAAGAGCGGAGGACATTCACGACGATTACCATACGTAAATAAAATATAAAGAGCGTCTGTCGCTGAAAATAACTGAACTGATTCACTCCCTGGAAGCTGTACTTTTTAAAACATGTAACATACGTGCTCCCTAAGTTCAAGTTTCATCGCAATCTTTAATAACTATCAAAACACTGAAAATTCTCTCCCACAATGCAACATACCCACCCAGATTCGATCTCAATGCACACACTACAAGACGAAGCCATTTCATCGCTCGATAAAACAAAGGACTACAGACATAAGTGATATTACAGGGAGTACTCGTCTCGTCTACCCTCGGGGGTGTGCAGATACGTAGGTAGTGGCGTATAGTATAGGTACCACATTACCTATAGTCCGCTGCAGACAGAGTCCCTAGCGATGGGGGAACGGCCCATCTATATTAATCGGGCAGTCCCTAATTTTGGAAATAGGAGATAATGTTGTTTTTAGATCATTGGTTGGCGATTGAATGAATAGTTTCGTTATGAGTACTAATTTAATAAAAGGGTTCTTAAGCTGCTATTTAACTTACCTCATTAAACTTTTATTGTCATTAATATAATAGAGCTCAGAATAATCAATGAACTTTACTCATAAAGACTAGAACTGTCGAAGTGGTTAAAAAGTCATCTAATTTAAACACGTTAGAAAATGCCTTATTGATATTATCAAATGTAGGTAATCCATCGTCTAGTCCTGTGTTCCCTCCTAGATAAAAAGTATATTTTCTTTCTTTCCCTAAAACAGTTTAGTTTTTAATAACAGACACATTAGGTAATAGGAAGCTCTTATAACTCGCGCACCTCTACATTTATTGATGAACTAGTACCTACACTGAACTGGTATCAAGCTTATTTCTATCTTAAGTTCAGACGGTTTAATATAGTCTTCAGTGACGTCAGAGACTGTGCACTTAACAATACCTAAGCAAAAGCAGGTATCTATCTATCTGTGATCACAGCAGTAACGATCGGTCCGTGTTATGCTAATTCTGAAATAGATTCTACGTTGCCATGAAAAATCAAAATTGGAGAACTCTACGAAGAGAATTGATTAAGTAGACTATACGATTGCGAGCTTTTAACACCCTCCGATAATAAGGAAGGGGTTGAAATGTGACCTTATTAAAATAAAAATACTATCAGTAAAACTAACGATAGAGATCATAGAGGAAACGTAAATGTTAACAATAAAACCTAACATAAAATATCATACGAATATGGTCTCCTAATCACAAATTTAGAATAAAACCGGATTTCATTAATACGATTACAGAATGATCAGTTGTCGACCAAATTAATTACCAAGATGTTCTCAGTGAATATGAGATTTTATTGAGCCTGTCCAATTTATTCACTAATCTTTTTATATAATTTATTTTAATGCTACTAAAGATGTAATAAATGATTGAACTAATTTCCTGTTGGAAACTTGATTTGTGTTTCTACTTTGTGGTGAATATGCGAAGTGTGTACAGAGTATGTGTGTGTACAGAGCAAGCGAAAGTCCTGCCACGAGGCATCGCCGCAGTAAATTGTTAGCGCTCGCGTTATTGGGCGAGGAGATGACACGCGTCGCAGTGCGATGACGTCCTGAAACATCCATGTTTCATCGGCGTCCGGCGTCCGGCGCGTGTCCGGCACGTCCGTGCGCGTCCGGCGGCCGTGGGCGGCCGCTGTGGGCGTGCAGGCGCTGCACCGCCCCGCCCCCCGCGCGCCCCACGCTGTTTATTCTCGGGCCGAGTGGCGGGGCGCGCGACAGTCGCCCGCGTGACGCGCAACCGAACGCACGCGTGCGTCAGGTATACACCGGACACGGTCGGCTCGAGCGGTGCATCTAACACCGGACATCACCAAAAAAATACAGTTGTCAACATTTTCGGATAAATTCGAGTTAGTACGGTGACGGAAACGCGAGAAGGGTGTAGGCAGCGGAGTCGCGGAAAATGCATTTCCCGTGTGCATGGCGCAGGCGGATGAGGCGGGGGGGTGGGTGCATGCGATGATGGACATCGTATTGATTTCTATCTGCCCGCTCCTCCCTTATAGTGGCGGTGCAGGGCGCGCCATCGATCGTTGCACCAGCCCTTTAAATTAACACCCCGCGATTCGGCTGGACACACGATATTTGGACTTTATTGTAAAGCGTTGCAGTGTCGTGTGCGTGTATCAAGTGCGAATTGAGTTTAACTATTTATTGCGTCACGTGGATGCCAGTACGTGAGTTATTTAGTAAATTGCAATTAATGCTAATTACTTATTAATTGGAATAGATATTAACTGTGTAGTATATTAACAGTTTAACTCAGTTATTTTACAAGTTAAATTTACTGTTATAGTGTAATAAAGTCCTGTTCCGTAATATTTATTTATTACTTAAATATGTTGTTTTTCCGCGTTGAATTTTGATTATTCTGGAAATATTTTACGATAAATAGATAATTATTTTTATCGCAAGAAAACTTTGTACACAGTTAATTAAGTTCAGAACTTTGACAATTTAAATTAAATTTGAACCGCAAAGCGAACAAACTTCCGCTACGTGTAAATTATAAATATTTATCATCGCTCCTCCACCCTTCTCGTCGCATACAATCATAAATTAGGCACGAATTACAATAATTAAACACGGAGATGTCACCGCTCGAACCTGCCGGCACAGAGTGAAACTATTCATTACTTTTATTCATTAAACTAACGTGCAAACAAATTTTTCAGAACAAAAACATCCAATAATTTGCAATACCTACTCAAACAAAAAACAATCAAGCTTTAAAAAATAAACTTCAAATTTTTGTAACTGACGGAAAAGTTCGTACGGATCAAGAATAAAAGGAAAGGGTGCGAGTCGTGCAAGGAGCACGGCTTAGTTAGCAGATAGTTTTGGTGCGAAGCTGTGTGGAAGGCATTACGGTGGCGGCGACACTGGGCGCCCGTTTGGAATGCGCGGGATTGGATACGTTTAGCGCGCGCGCACGCCCCGACACGGTGCCGCCTTCGGAACACCCGGCCATGGCGACCGACACCGGTAAGTACTTAAACACAGCATCACAATTCACAAGTGCGCTATACACCTTCCAAAATCATAACCTCCCTTCGGCTTTACCGCTGTAAGATAAAAACTATCAAATAATGCAAAAATCTGAGACCAATTTGTCTTGAATCGGAAGATATGTAGCGCACTTTTAATACAATTTGAAATTTTGAATTAGAAATAAGAAAATCTGGCAAAAAATCTATTTGGAATCATTTGCTGCATGATATTAAGATTTTACGATCCATTATGTATATGAAGATAAGATAAGCATCTAATTCGTTATCTTAGACAAGCAAATGATTCGAAATAGAGTCCCAGCATAATCAGAGGTCCTCCACCTCTAAGAATTTAAATTCAAAACTTATATTTTAAATTATTTGGAATTGAATTGGCATCAGATTTTAAATATTTCGTACTCCCCAAAGTTACTTGTAAAGCATCTATGACTTTAAAATGAGTTTTTTTCTTGGATAATTTTTTTCTTAATGTTTTTTAGTAAAAATATTCATAATCTTGAATCAATTTGACTTTAAAATCGAGTCACCCGATTAAAATTCCGAGGGCTTTTCCTTGAAATCTTTCAAGTCTTTCACATCGAACATTTAGTGAATTACAATTAAATTAATAGCAATACCTACAAAGCATATCAATAGCTTTAAATTCAAAAATAAAAAAAGTATAACAAAACTCTATAAAGCCTTAACGGCATTATGGGCTCACAGTCTATACATAACAACGCAACCAAAAGCGTCAGCGAAAAAAAAAAAAAACTAATTCCAAATTAAAAACGCAAATTGCAATGAGACGCAATTGTTTACCAACAGAATGTATACTATGGTACGTACGCGTGGCTACGTCACACGAACGTATGAGTTCGTTGATATTCGCCCCCCCCACTCCCCCAACACCCCGCCGTCCTGACCCAGGATCTACCCCGCAGGATAAGGGGATGGGGCGACCGTTCTTGCTTAATGACGTCGCTTCACTCGAGACCCGAGTTTTTCTCTTTTATTTTCGCCAAATGCATTTACAAATAATTGTTCGTGGTAAAATGTTTTTGGTGTTCTGTTCTTCTTTTTAGAAGCTTGTTTCGGAGTATAAATGGCATTTTGTTGGACAAATGGCGTGTTTACTACGGTTTTTCCTTTTTGCCGAGTGTTCTAGTAAGACTCGAGTAACTTTTCAAGTTTCTGATTAGAATACTTACTTCTACAGCGAATACAAACACTATTGTACTTGTAAAATGCCAATTAAAATCATTGAGTTCGAAATCTAACAAGAAACTCCAAATCAAATTGTAATGCTCTATTATTCATCCATCGGAGCGTACTATTGTATCCATTTTAACTGCCGTAAACGCGTTCTTCGTTGCGATTTCGCCGTTCATAGGGTTAATACTGCGCTGGCTACAGATATACGCGTCATAAAAACGCTCAGCCCGCCGCCTTCGAAGTCTCACCCTTCCCGAGGGGTGGCATGGACAGGGGATCAAAAGCCGTGCATTCACACTCAAAATATATCATGACCTTTTTGATATGAACCTTTTATGAAAAGTGTGAATGAGTATTTAGGGACACTGTTTAAGTGTATTGATTTAGCAAGCCGCTGCTTCAAAGACATTAAAAATCTTGAAAAACAAAGATTCTTGGAATTTTCACCAAATTGACGATCTAAAGTTATTTTAAGGAAATCGCCAAAATTTTCTATACTTTTGTGAATTATAATTTTCTTTTTAACAAAATTACGGCTTGTGCTCTGATGTATGGCTAAGTTACTAAATTGGAATAGGAAAGAATATTTTTGTTTATCAATAATATTAAATTCCGCTATTGTATTTCCGTCGTAGTATAAATTGCACGAAACTTAGTAAAGACTCTCAACCGGATAGGTACTTCGAGATTAAGATCCCTAAATCTTTGTAACAGGACCACGACAATCCGACCATCGCTGAGTTACAAACTTCCATTAAAATCTTAAACTTGGCCGATAAACCGAAGAATTTCATATTAAAATAAATTCTTATTTCAAGATCTTTATAGATTACTAGCTGCTGCCCGAGACTTCGTTCGCCTGGAAATATTGATAGGTTGTAAAAATACATTTTGGCCGTTTAGGAGTTTGGTAACAAACACCGTGACACGAGAATTTTATATTATAGATTATAGACCGTGTACCACAGTAGGTACTCCACATTTCGCCAGTTACATATAAGCCCTATGTAGTAAATAGGAATAGGAAGGGAGTCTCAGTCTATCACCATGAATCGGGCAGAAATCCAGACTCTGTCTTGTCTCTGAAAAATTGCCGATGGAAAACTCAATAACACTGCCCGACCTGGAAATCAGACTAAAGGGCTCATACTCAGCAGTAGTTTGCGACCAGTAGATCAATAAGAAAGTCTTATTTTACAGATCTTTATAAATCAAATCGAAAAACAAATGGGATTCAATGCAAAAGCCGCTTTAACAAGTCGATCGGAGCTTATCAGATTATGAATGGACAACAAAAGACCAATGAATTTTAATACAATAGCTTGTAAAAAAATCGTCCCAAGGTTCTTGATGACACACAGTCTAGAGACAAAGATAAACTTTACCTATTTTTTTTTGTTTTTTGATAATATTATTTATTTTGGATGTTGATTTTGTGTAATCAATTTGATTAATTATTGGCACAATGTAGTAGTTTTAATCAAAACAGTGAATAATCAAGTTGATGATGAATCTTCAATTTTATAAGGATTATACAATACAAACATTTACTTTAATAAAATAAAGATTCGACATCAAAAAAGAATTTTAATCGTGACAAAGGAAATGCCGATGTTATTGACCCATGCAAAACGGTTAGCATTAATAGTAAGTACAATACATTATTTATGTCGATCGAGACACTCTTCATTTTTATTTTAAAAAACTCTCCCGTTGTTTCCAAGATATGAATGCGTCGGTCCGTGCGAAAATTTCTAATGTATGGACTTATAAGCCAAACAACTGCGGACTTTTGGATGTTTAAAACGCAATTCAAATTACTTGCTTGGACAATGTTTCATAATGCTATTAGTATTTAATTTCTTAAACTACAAAGACATTACGAAAATAAAATCATCCGACAAGATAGATACTAAAACTACCAAATTAGAACTAAAATAAGACAAAATCACAATGAATTTGTATATTTAAATGTAATTGTAGTCTTGCCATGCTTTTTTTCGATCTACATATAATGAACAATCTCTGTTCCTGATAAAACGATTTAATTTTTATGCGTGCCATTTGTTAATCCTATCAAGGTATTAGGTATCTAGTTATCTAAATCACATAAACAAACTAAAGGGAAATAGTTATAGTCCAGTACTTACTGAATTGACCATCTTCGATATATTCAAAATTCTTGTCGATCGGAAAATCCTAACGTTATGCATTTTTGTAAAACCCACTCTAAATTTGCTGCAAAAACCAAAAAATAAAGAGGAAAACATTGAGTTTAATAAATTCACTATGTACTAAGATCCTTGACATTTCCCATTATTAACTACCTGTGAGTGCTCATCTGATATACCTATATAAATATCATCATACCTTGTTTTTAGATATTACTTGCCTTTGTTATAAAAAGCGTACAATATATTAGTCATTAGAATAAAATTATTTTTAAAAGTTCTCATAAGTTGCACATTTTAATAATTTCGGTGTTTCGATTCCTTAACTGAGTTGCCCCTTTTATGTTTCAATTTTATTTTTATATTTTTTGCGTTGTTTAAGTTTGAGTCTTAGGAACTTTGTGAAGATTTGATGGAAGGATTCTGAGTCCCTGGTTTTATTCGCACAATGTTTCGTAAAAGCGATAGGGTTAAATAAGAACTAAGTAGCAGTAATCGAGTACATGGTCAACTTTTGATAAAAATAATACAAGTAGGTACACTGTTTTGTTTTTTAGATGATATGCATCTTTTTGCAAATAGAAAAACTGTCGTTTTATGAAAATGCAGCTTATCTATTAAGTAATTTTTTTTCTTATAAACTACTACGGGATCCAAAAGGTCACATTACTCATATATGTCTCTACATACATTGTTAAAAGCTACATAAATTGTAAGTTACACCTAGGGTGACATTTAAAACTTTTTGCGAGGTCAAAAAGTATCATAAATCGAATCTTTTTAAAAACATAACAATAAATTAGAAATACTTATGTAATTAAAAAATAGTTTTGGTTCCTAAAACATAGATAGGAGATTATAAATTGCCAGCGATCATATGGCAGTTTTTTATTGCTTTGAGGTATTAGTGTATTACACAACGACTTAAAGATATTTATCATATACATTAAATTAAATCTAATGCTTCTTCTGCGAACCAAATGACCTGTGAGTTGTGAAATGTGCTTTATGGAATCTTGACATCGAGCGTTTTCACTTACGTACGAATAAATCAAGTGAATTACAACAACATAAGTATTTCTTAGTATCTCTGATCGAGTTCCAAATGAGAGCTATAGTAATAGTTAACTTGAAATTACAATACGTTGGCTGTGAAAAAATAGGTTAGTAGAACATATTGTGAGAAATAGTTGAAAAATACGGTCCATAAAAGTTACAACTAGACCGAAATTACCCTCGCAACATTCATGAATTTTGCGAAATTGTAGTTTAAGGCCTGTTACGATTTGAGTGAAAGCCAGGATATTTTTTTGCCTGTATTATGATGCTGATAAAATTTAATTTGAAACTATATTTTTAACCTCCTTTATTGAAAATCCTGATGACATAGCAATTATCTGCCGATTAGTAAATGAGTTATTGATAAAATGTTTTAATTATTTTAGTGGATATTAAAAATTACTGTGAATTTTAATTACGAAAATATTTAAAAAAAATGTGATTAATAAATTGGATAACTTTCAAGTGATTCGGTGTGCTTCGCTACCGTTACGTACATTATTGAAAAATAAAAATCATAAATGACATGATTTTTATTTTTCAATAGTTTAGTTTAAGTTAATGTTTTAAGACTCCATGCACCACAACTCAACTAAATGCGTTAAACGCGCTATACGTACTCAAAACATCATTCCGTCTCTGTCATTTTCAAACGACTAACAGGAACAGAACGATATGTTATCTAAATAAATTTAGCGCTAAACGCATTTGCTAAGTTGTGGTACAACGGACCTGACCTGCTTTTAGGGGTTTATTCTTAAACGCTGATTAAAGTTACAAGACGTTTCAAAGTCTAAATACGAGTACATTGTGAAACAGTCGCCAATCATGAGTGAACTTTAAACAGCGTTTATGAATAAACTCTATTATATTGAGAATTGTCTTTACAAGACTTCTTCAGACAACCAACGACACTTTTATATACAGTTATTTTACGACTAAAATAAATTTGTAAGGTACACTGACCGCTCTGTATGGCGCAGGCGGCGCCGCGGCCGGCGGCGAGCAGCAGTACTCACTGCGATGGAACGACTTCCACTCGTCTATGGTGTCCTCCTTCAGGCGCTTGCGTGATGAGGAGGACTTTGTTGACGTCACGCTTGCGTGCGCCGGCGCTACCTTTACTGCGCATAAGGTAAGTTTAAAAAAACATAATACTAAGAAAATTACAAGATAAAACCATCTTATATGTATAGTGCTGATTGGTTAATTTGGCGCGTAGCTTTGATAAGAATTAACGCCGCCATCTTCTTTTATACTCAAAACAATTTCACAATTGTTTACCAACAGCGCCCCCTGACAAAGTCATTCAAGCACTAAGGTAATATTGAACTAACAACTGTGACGCAATAATTAACACGATTCCGTCAAGTTCGATATTAAATCGATTTCTAACACTGTACTGTTTCCAATAAATTATTTACATACATTATGTCTTGGAAGTGCGAGCCAACAATATTGGCTGTCAATACTGCATGGGAATCGGTCTTGATACTTTCTTGCAATTTTCCGAGAAATATCAAGAATGTACATCACGAACATCGTACCCACGATTGTGCAAAACATTCACCAGATTTATTTTATTTGGTCGAACTTTCACACGTGCATTCTTGGGATATATTACTTATTTATCTTTTGTTTACCAGGTCGTATTGTCAGCGTGCAGTCCTTACTTCCGGAGGCTATTGAAGGCGAATCCCTGTCAACATCCCATCGTAATTCTGCGTGATGTCCACGACAAAGACATGGAAAGTCTTCTTAGGTAAGTTCTTGTGAATTGTTGAAGATCACCTGTTTTCACAAATATTAGTAGTATCGGAGAATTTCTTACTTGACTACGCACTATTTATATTTATATCACGATAGAACTGGAATATGTCTTTTTCATCTCTTTCAGATTCATGTACCAAGGAGAGGTACACATCGGCCAAGAGCAACTGAAAGAGTTCCTGAGAGCAGCTCAACTGCTGCAAGTGCGAGGCTTGACTGACGTTCCAGCACCAGCACCGATGGCCAATTTAGATCAAAAGGCTTCACCAGTAAGACTTAGACTATTTATTAGAAGTTCTTATTAAGAGTTGGGACTCATTGACCCCATGTCAATAAATTGTTTTGGTTCCACGTTGGGCGCCAAAATAACTTAATGGCGCCCACCACAGAAAAACCTAATAAAATATCTTCCGCAACAAATGTTTCTTTATGACAAATATGAAGAGAGTTTTTGTCAATGAATTGAATTTAAGTTGAATGCTGAGCGAACATTTTTTTTTTATTACAATTTATGTAGAAATAAAAACTGTACCTACTAAGGCGAACTTAATGCCTTGGACTTTTTCTACCAGTCTACCTTAAAATGCAGAGGCAACTCAACAAATGGGCAGCCAATATGTTATGTTGGGCGCCATTAAATTGTTTTGGCGCCCAGCGTGTTACAATATTATTAACAGTTAATAAATTAAAAAGTATTTTCATTTCATTATTATTTTCATTTTGGCTTTGATTATATTTATACTTTTATGCAAAAATTACAATATTTTAGTATAACTACTAAATGTGTGAATAATTTCAACAGTCAGCGTCTTCGTGGACTGAAACCGGAAGCGGAGCATCACGCGAGGGTCGAGAGCCCGGCCGAGAGGGTGGACAACAGCGCGAAGGCAGAAGACCACGAAAACCAGACGATGGTACTGCCAACACACCGCCTCCGAAGCGGGCCAGGTCCTCAGACCTGTACCAGGCACAGATGAAGTCCAGGTATTACTGAGCATTCCATGATTCTGAAACTGACTACTTTCGTTTTTTATTATATTTTTATTTTACGTTCTTTATTTCTAGAAGTAGAATGCATATCACAGAATAAATAGTAGGTACATGTTCAGAAGAGGCACTTCGCGAAACAATTAATTGAAATAGCGCTACTAGCATAATATTCATCGTCGTATCTACTTACTTGACCACGTAATCTATCTTATGTTTGATACGTATGATTACACGGTCAATAAGGTAGATAGACAATGAATATTAAAGTCTGTCATTTGAAATTAACGAATGAAGACAAACCTTTAATCTGTAGGCCACTTACCTAGATACCTCTCTGTTTAACATTCCTCATTAACTTACAATAATAATATTTTGACAGTTAGCATTGATTAAAAATTCGTAGAACAAAAACATCAAAAATTCTGGTTGTTTACACTATACTAATTCTTCATTATCTCCTAAACGCGTGGACCGATTTACATGATTCAAGCGGATAAAATTTTAGACCTAGATCTTTCATGTGACACAAAATGGTTAAATATCTCAACAAAAAAAAAAACACATTATCAAGTGGCTCTCGTAATTATCCAACATGTATGAAACGCGTAACAATTCTTTTAAAAACTATCTTACCAAACGTTAAACGTTAAATTTATTTTAAACTTTATATTAAACATTCAATAAAAAACGAATCAAATGTTATTTGTGAAGAACAAGATAATCTAAAATACTTAATTAGTTAGGTAGGTCTAAAATCCAATGCAAAAATTTGTGTGACATGACTTATTGAAATAAAAATAAGTTTTGAAGTAAGTACTCTTTGCGCGAGCGAGCAGTGGTAACCGACTGGCGGAATGGCCACGAAGCCACGTGAAAATAGGCATTTATCGCTGTAGGTATGGTCGAGTAAAGGCGGAAATACACTTACGTGTCGTGGCGTGTCGTGACGCGCCAGAAGCATTCGGTTTCATACATCGTTGCGACACGACACGCCATGCAAATATGTCCCTAACCATATTAAATGTATGAAACCGATTTGCTTCTGGCACGTCACGCCACGCCACGACACGTAAGTGTATTTCCGCCTTAAATGAGCTGCATAGCTAATAACTGAATGCAAGATTACTTATGAACTGAGTCGTTAGCATTATTAAAGTACTTACCTACTCACATTTTCTGACCCACCCTTTCCTATATTTTCAGTAAAAATTCACTATAGATTTTATCATCAAGTTTTTTAGTCTACTTTAGTCTTAGACACCTCATCTTTAAAGTCTTCTGAGTTTTCTATATGTAATGGGAGTTAGTGGTATTTATGAGTGTTTCAAATTATTGGTGTAGGACGGATCAGCTACTGTCGGTGCAGGGAGCGAGCCCGGAGCGGCTGGGCACTAATGGGCATGAGCTGCTGTTCAGCCAAGCTATGGATACTTCGCAGAACCCACATCTGTCTGGAGTCTCCAACAATTTGGTAAGTTTATGAACATATTTGTTGTTGAGTTAATGATGTTGAACCTTTCCAATCCAGTACCTAAACTGTTTCTCAAAAAACGAAATACTTAGTGGTTGTAAGTCGAAATAAAATTGAAGGATCTCCTATTTTTTTCTATGCCTGTGTGCAGTCTGGTGATGGTGAGGAGTCGTCATCTGACGCAGGCGCCAGTGACACTGAGGGCGAGACCCGCGCCAAGCAGGAACCCATCGACTACGACGACCCCGCCACCATGGCCAACACCAACGGAACCCTGCCGCACAACTTCCCCGGACTACTCAATCTACCAGGTATTAGAACAAGATAAGGTGTAATAGGTCACTAACTTACCTTTTATTAAAATTACGCTTTGGCTACATGAATTTATGATTGTGATTAGAAATGAACGTGAATGTATTCATTTCTAGGTTTCCCCGGCTTGCCAGGACCATCAGGAATACCCGACAATTACGGTAAGTGCATTCCTAACTCACACTAATAACTGATGATATATGACTCAATAACACAATCGCCGACGAAATGGGACTGAATAATTAAAATCTATTAGAATAATTTCCAATCAACAATTAATGACGTCCAAAAGAACAAAGGAAGCATATGAAATCATTAATTGTACATTATTGAGTCATGTACCTATTGCATGTAATAACACTAACAATTAAATAACGAGAACGACACCAAAGCGCTTAATTACTCTGTTATAATCGTTTCGATAAATACGTACTTCGCCCCCAAAACATAAAACGCATAAACACAGTAAGAGAAATCTTGGCAACCGTGGAAGTTACGTAGCGACCGATCGTCCTAGACGTGCCGTCGACAGTCAGACGAGTACCTGGTAGGAGCGCGCACTGACGGAGACCTCCCTGCCCCAGGAGCGACCTGGCCGGGCGGCGGCGACCGGCCCGACGAGCGGCCCGCGTACCCCGCGGCCCCCGGTGAGCCCTGCAGGCCCGCGTGCCCCGAGTGCGGCAAGCTGTACAGCAACAATAGCAACCTCAAGCAGCACATCCTCAACGTGCACGCCGCGCACGAGCTCGCGCACTCGTGCCCCGTCTGCGGCAAGGCGTTCAAGACCCGCCAGTACATGCAGATACACATGAACTCGATACACGGCGTCAAACAGAGGAGGCGCGAGCCCGCCCCGTCCGCACCGTGCGACCGATACACTCACCATAGCGTTTAACGATGTTGTTCGGATCTGTGTCTAACCGCCGCCTCTGTGTTACAGGGGCGGCTCTCGCGGGCGGGGCGGCGATGGGCTACCGGCCGCAGTGTCCGCTGTGCGGCCGAGTGTACTCCTCCACCTCCAACCTGCGCCAGCATATGCTCAATGTGCACTCGCAGACCGACCGTGACCAGTGGTTCCCTTGCCAGCACTGCGGCAAGAAGTGCAAGACTAAGCACTACCTCATCAACCACCAGCTGCAAGCGCACGGCATCCGGCAGCGGCAGAACTCTTAGAGATGGCGCGACGCTGAGCTCCCAGCACCCGCCGCGCTCCCGCCGCCCGGCTCGGTCGGCACGCTCGGCTCGCTCAGCGCTTGGTGGTGAACGTCGCCGCTCGCCCCGCAAGCTATACGCCGCGACAAGCGTTACAATAATAGGAATAGATGTGCCAAGGACCTAAGTGAATCGAAATCGGAACGGGAATGTTTATCGTATCTATATATTGTATTTTAATATGACGTAATATTTTTAGAGAGTTTATTGCGATCGGACGGTTCGAGAAGTCGAGTTTAGAGTCGGGTTTGCCAACCGCTTTGCCCGTAGATAGTTTGTGTAACATGGTGCTGTCGGCATTGCAGATGCCGCGGCGCTGGGCGCGTTGGCAAACCCGGCAGTAAGCGATACCGTGCCGAGTGGGGGAGGAGTGAGACAAGAGCGAGACAGCGAGTTGCTGAGGTGCCTGCAGGCGCAGGGCGCGCGGCTGGCGTGCCCGCTGTGCGGCGCGGCGCTGGCGTCGCTGGCGCAGGCGCGGCGGCACCTGGACGCGCACTACCCGCGCGACAGCCCCGTGTGCCCCGTGGCGAGCTGCGCGCGCTACTTCGCGCACCCCAACTCCGTGCGCAACCACATGCGCATCAAGCACCGCCGCCAGTGGGACAGAATGAAAACGTTGAAGTGGAGTTGTGGCTGGGCCAACTGAGACCGCAGACCGCACGCACCGGTCGGAAACGCGACTCGTTTGATATTCGGCTTTCTAAAGTTAAAATTTCAACGGCTGTGAAAAGGAACTAAGTCGAGAGGGGCTCGTAATACCAGAGAACATAATGATCTCCTGGATGCATTTTTTCATATAACGCTATCATGTTCATAAAACATTGTATAAAGCAGTAGGTATAAATCGACTGAAAATTATTTTTGTAGTAGAATAGACTGATATTGTTTAAGTAAGGTTTATATTATAAGTGCATTATGACATGTGATGATTGGTGCCATTGATAGAATACGAAGTGCAACTAATGAATGTCGGTCATTCTGATCACTTCCTGTATGCCTGTATCTTCCATTTTTGCTTCTACGGTTTCAGCCACTCTATTACAAGCGTGGTCTGGCGAACAATTTAACGGTAGTGCTAAATGTAGTTCCTGAAAAGTCAGCAAACTCCCTATTTAATCTGTAATCTGCAGGAATAGTCAGGCAAATTATTATTCAATAATAACTCTTGCTGATTACGCGTAAAAAAGGGGTTCTATGAAGACCATTGCAATTGATGCTATTCCAAGCAGTAGTATTAGGTTCAGCTTTTGTAATAAAGCTTAAGTCCGAGTGTGCCAGATTAGCTTGTCCAGGCGACGCTTATAAGAGATTGGTTTTATTCTTCAACTAGCTGTTTGTCTTAGGCTCTGGTGTCCTGGTACATACACGTAGCATTAGTTGGTTTGATTCGTGGGTTCAAGCGCCCCAATAGACGGGACATCATTCTGCCACTCTACTGTATCCTCAAACATAACTGGTGCAATAGTTTAACTACTTGGAAGTTTTATTTTTTTACATTTGTTATTTTTATTATATTTTAGGTTGAAAATTTTATTTTTAAAGGGCATTTATAAATGATATTTAGGTGTGAAAGGACTTCTATACAAGATTTATGGTTTATGATGAACGATTGCACCAGTGTGTGCTACTCTTACTCCTTACATAAATATTTTCGACCATAGATAAGACAATACGAAATAGATTGTAACGAAAGTGAATCTAATGCCTTTGAATGCAATAGTTAAGAATAAGTTCACTTCCAAATCATAGAGAATTTATTTTCTAAATGATGTTTGTTCGTGATGCTCTGTACGTGAGTCGTGCATAATCTAAAACATATCTAGTCAATGTAGACAACCGGAGGATTTATTTTAAAATGTACATATTAATAGACGATTCCATTCGCATATATTTTTGTAAAGAAAAAGAGAAATACACCAAAAAATATACTTATTCTGTTATCAAATGTTGTTGACATATTATATAGCGCGAGAATTGAAGCGCACAGCTCCTGAACAAACATGAGATGCCTTTGTTCTAAATAGCAGCATGCGTGAGTACTACTGCCCAGCGCTGCACTACTGCGCTGCTGCCTGCCAAAGATTATACCGCTCCTACATGTAACACTTAGCTTTAAGAAAGCAATAAATACAATGGTACTCCAATGTTAAACCATAGGCCTACCGATAGACCCACACATTTTATACTTTAACCACGAATAAATACGTTGCCTTAGCATAAAATATAAAGTATTTAGGAAAGCCGTAAGTCCATTTCGTAAGCTCGTGTAAATATAAACGAAGATGCCTTCAAAATATATGCGATGGAAACGTATACATTTCATAGATCTCCAGAACGAATAAAAAATAATATTGGTTAAATTAGCGAGTAGATGAAATTGTTCCTGACGCCTGAGAGGCAATGACGTATATATTATCTTAATAAAACTATAACAAAATAAAAATTAATAAAAAAATATTTGTAAGCGTAAACTTAGTCACTCAATAACCAAATGTTCAATGTGAGTAAACGATTCTAGTTGCGAATGTATTAGTGATACGATATATACGTAATAACTTAATTTTTACCAGAAGAAAATGTCTGCTTATATAAATACATCAATAAAACTACCAAGTAGAAAGGTTTCTTTTATTTCGACAAATCCTTTGGACAATAATAGACTCTACATTTATGCGCAAGAAACAGCTTACTAAACTAAATACTAACAAACTACTTCTTAAGTGTAGTCTAAATTTATAGAGAACAAGGTAAGGAATACTATAAACTTCAGAGAAATGTGTCCCGTAAGCCTCAGAACATAAAGAGTATTGTCTGTTGCAGGCGGGTGTCGAAGGACTCAGGATCTACTGCGCGTGAGAGCGACCGACCCGCGGCCCTGCCCCAAGTGCGGCAAGATCTACCGGTCTGCGCACACGCTGAGGACGCATCTTGAGGATAAACATACTGTCTGCCCTGGATATCGGTTAGTACTCACTAACATCTAGGGGACATTTAGCTTAGGACACCCTTATTTATTATTAGTACAGGTACAAGTTACCACTACACCAGGTTGGTTGTACACCTAAAAACAATAAAATTTGAAATCGAGATAAATGCAGGGTAATCCTTCTCCAAAAAAAAAAGCAACAAAGCCTCGTGTACAACCACTTTTTGGCCTGTGCAAGCCAAAAGTTAGTATGACCATGTCAGTCCCGCGAAAGAATTGACATGGTCATGCTCAACATGGCTTTCTCTTGAAAGACTTTCCAACTTAGATCTTCGACCTTGACTAATGCAATATGCTTTCTTTCCACAGCTGCGTACTCTGCGGAACGGTTGCAAAATCCCGCAACTCGCTGCACTCGCATATGTCGCGACAACATCGCGGCATCTCCACTAAGGACCTGCCCGTGCTGCAAATGCCCACCAGATTTGATCCTGAACTCGCCAGCCAGTACGTATTCCTTGGAACTTTCAGAATCATCATCTGCCTAGCTGGCTCCCAACTATATTAGGGTCGACTTCCAGGCTAACTGGAAACGCATATATACATAGTTGAATACCAGTTCTTTACATTGAGCGAACGACTAACTCACCTCCACAATCTAGTTACTGATAAAGCAATGGAAAGAAAGAACAGATCTTGCATTTGCGTTTCCAATTACAACTGAAAACATAATTATAATCATCTATGCACCAAAGACGTTCTCTCCTCCTATCAGATCGTTTACACTACGAATTGACGATGATACTAATCATTTCCATCCCATCAGGTTACTAGCAAAAGCCGGTGTGAAGGTATCACCAGAACAACTCCGGGCTCGCGCTTCGCCCACCGGACCTCGGCGCTCAGACATCAAGCTGGACGCCAAGTCTGCCGCCTCGGAGAGTAGTTCCATCTGCGGAGACAATGATAACGACGACCTGAGCCAGTCGCGGTACCAGGACAGCATACCAGTGTCGCCACCACGTAAGTAACAGATGAAATTGGTATTTACAAGTATTTTAATGGACGGAAACACTATTCCGATGCTGGTGCTGGAGCAGACATCCACTTTATAGCATTTAAAAAACTTGGTGCTTTTATGTCAGGTTTAAATCAACTCTTTTAATACTCGTTTTGAAATAACGGGCACAACATTTTGAGGCATCAAAAGACCAAGTTCACAGGACTTAATGCTTCTAAAGATCAATTATTGTTTTTCTCCAGATATAAACAACTTGGCAAACACGACGATCACAAAAGTCCCGGCTGTGCGAGCGGTGACCGCTAAGACTGTGGAGAACCTTCCGCATGGACTGACTGCCGGCATGAAGCATGATGACTATCCACCGGGGTATGGAGGCAGCTCGGCACTGCTTGACACCTACCTGCAGTACATCGGAGAGAATATGTTTGGTACGTAACTATGTCCAATGATGACGTAGAAAAGAGAATTATCCGTTTTTGTTCTAACTAGTTTTCGTGTTGTGTTTTTTCTATAACATACCTCTTTCTTTCCAACAGGAATGAACGCGAAACTGGCACAAATGAGTGCAATGCACATGGACAGGAAATCCTACGAGGAACCGTCTCCACAAATGGGATCTCTGCCACCTCCACCGACCAACCTTGCACATCAGCGCTTTCTCAAACAGATGCAGCGCCAGTACACTGAGAACATGAGCAAACCTGACATCATGCGCGACTCTGATGAACCACTCGATCTCGGCAAAGAGAGACAACGGAATGACAGCATAAGCGAGACAGACACTGACAAACACGACATGACAGACAAGGACAACGGCAAGGATTACTACAAAGATTATAACGAAGATGACCGAAGAGTTATCTCTGAGGACCCGGAGAACAACGGACAGGATGACGGAGACTACTCAGAGGACGAACACAACAAAAACTCATGAAATGAAGGCGTGTTAAGTATAAGTGTGTTGGAATAGTCACGTCGACTACGAGTGACACCGATAGGACAATGTTTTGTTGATATTATCAAAAGGTGCTTGAGTGTTATGTTTTGTGGTCATTAGCTTGATTCGTTTTTGTAATAACGGTTTTAATTGTTGACCCGTGGAATGTCGTTGGTGCCATTTCCGATATTAATGTAAATTTAAAGTTTTAGGGTTAGATCGGTTGCAGCTAGGTTGAGTCTGGTTACTTTGCATAGATATCACGAATCTGTATTGCTGGTATTAGGAACGCACAGATGCGTGGTTTAGAATCTCTGTGGGTTGAACCGTGTTCGTAGTAGCACGCCGTGCGGCGGTCGCGGACAGAGCCGCGCCGCTGCATGTTTAATATGAACCTGTTAGTGAGACATTATTTTTATACCCGATGTGATAACACAGCCATAATTCACTTTAGCATTTACCTGACACGTTAGTTCTGATAGACTCGCCACAAGATTGTGAGATTGTTTTAGTAGTTAATGAAACTAGTGAGTAGTGTTTTTTGTATTGTGTATGTAAAGGTCCCGGTCACGTAGTAGGGCCTCTTACATAGTAATTCCATCCATCTACCTCAGCATTTGGGCCAATGCGGCAAACGTTATAAAGTTAAAAAAAAATATCCACACAAATTGTGAAATTCCATCCATCTACCTCACTTCAATAGATTTTATTTAATATTTTATACAATTTATAGATATAAATAACTGTTGTTTTATGCATTTTGCAGATTGCATTTATATATATACTATATAGAGTATATCGTAGGTAAATATATGCAAGTCATTAGGTCATTGTTAGTGCTGCCCGTAGGTACTCGATCGTAACCGTTATGTTATAGAATACGCACTCACTAGAGGAACATTAGACTGTGTCACGACCGTAGCGAGTAATGAACATAGACCTGATATTATCAAAGAGCACACTAACTTTATACGATGAGAATATTGTATACGAACAAATATAACAGAGCTTAAATCATACTATTATTAAAGTAAAAGTAAATATACATATATGTGCGTATACTGAATCGCGGACGGCGAAGTTTTAACGTGATAAGAACACGATGTATAACGATTAAAACATTTAAGGATCAAAATTGAATATCGGCAATTTGTTAGCCTGGAAGGGCTTCCGTTCAATATGTGTAAGTGTACTGTGCGTTACTCGCGAGTGTTCTAACCTGTACTGTTACTTGTATCACCATCCTCCTTGAGACTGAGGTCATCCCAGGGATGAGCAGCTATCGCGTTATCAAACAGCGTGAAATTCGTCGAAAGTTCAAACTGACACTTTAACAATATAATATTATGATAAGACGATATTATGCATGTAATATAAATTGAGGTGATATGTAAAGTACATAAATAAATAAATAGTAACAAAAAGCAATAAATAAAGTATACCTTGACGTTGCCTTCGAATTTGTGTAAATACGTGGGTAGTGAACGGTTTGCGTTGGTATTGTGGTAATATGAACCTTATAGTGTACAAGTGAAGGTTTATTTTGTAGTAATGATGTGGGCTCGTTACTTACAATTACTGTGATTACAATCTCATGTTAGCCTTCAATACTTATACATATTTTTTAGAGTACAATGTTATAGTTATTTAGTATATTATAAGATATTCGTAAGCGAGTCACAAAATTATATTTACTTCCCGCCCCTGAACGTTAGGATTCACGTTATTTAAGTATTTAGAGCAATAGGGAAAAGCATTTAACCTTTTATATGAGAGATATTACATTTATGAATTTATTGAGATATCTCACTCTGCCACCGGGGCTTGTAAAGCTGTCATTTTGACACTTGCGTGAGTGTTGCCATCGCAAGGTAATTCATAAATATTATTACTAGGATAAGTTCTACGGGTTGATTGAAAATATTTTTTGTTTAGTGTGTTAGTGAGAATTGATGATTAAGTCAGTTTGGTTTGCGCAAATATAACCTTGTTGACATTTAACAGTGTTGCCATAGTGAGTAATAATTTTCGACTGTATATAAAATAAGTTTTGTTTGTTTAGGAAAATGAGTGCTTATAATATTTGATTATTACGGTATAGATGCAAGTATCTTTTATTTAGATTACTCTGACTACATTCTACTCATTATAGTTCTTTTAGATGTCTAGAGTTGATGCACGTTGTATTTAACATTAAACAATAGTCAGTTACCAGATTGTGATTAAGGAAAGTATATATATTTTTTCAACACATGCCACTTACAATACAGATTATTTAAGGGGGTTTACGACGTTTTTTCTAAGGGGCTCTACACAACGATGTGGCAGAAAGATTTAAGATTACCAACTTGCTACAAAACAATGGTGTTCTTGCAACAAATCAACCTCATAATTCATCGCACAAATGCTGCCACTATTGTGTAAATTCCCTTACTAAACTCCATAGTTACTAATAAAGACCACTTTAAGCCCCCCACCGCACTGTACAGTTGTTGATTATACAGATTATTATATACCAGTGAAAATAATGAATATTTAGGACTATAAGTCAATGATATGCTCTCGATATATAATACTTACGTTTAGTTACCTTGTGAACTGCAAGTTCGTCATTAGTTTTTTTTCTTTATTTGTTTGGTTATACTAATATACCTCAGAGCATGACCTATCATGTAAAAACTTACTTTATTAGTTTAAACGCACAGTTGTTTTTTGTCTGTTCGAGTTCTACGCTGTTTACGGTAACCGTAGGGATTAATATTGCCACATTACAGAGTACAAAATAATGAATTGATGTAGTACAGATTAAATATTCTTGCGAAATGTTTCCATATTGTTAGTAGATGTGTATGTTGGCGTGAATGGCGTGTCTCGAACGGTCTAGCTTATGTTTAGGGAGCACAATACACAAGATATTAAGTTTGTTCACTATGTGACGGTACCAAGTAGTTTGTTTAATTCAACGGTTAGGTTGACATCACAATTTTTAAGCCTAATATTTGTTTTGTTAGAACTAAATTTTGAAGGCGATGGCATCAATAAATAGTATCTCCGAAGCTTGTTTATAACAGACTCTGGAGTCAGTCAAGAATTTGCGCCATCAGTATTGGCCAAAAAAAGAAATGTATGAACCAGGGTTCAATTATTTGGTACTTTACAGATAGCCACGGCAAACTCATCCTTTTTTTAAGAAGCGTAAGCAATGCTTGTTTTAGGGACGCCAAAAAAAACAACTTTTTATTGATGCAATCGTCATAATTTACATGAAACATCACAAAAATATTCAAAATTTAGTTCAGATGATCTCGCAACGTCCCCATAAATTATTTGTCATCATCTTTATTTCATTGGTGGCGCTACTGTATACGACTGCTGCAATAAGCATAGCCACCATTCCTCCAAGATAATTTCGACTCTTTACCTGTACTAATTAGGTGTATTTTTCAAAATCATTGGACTTACATTGTTAAGTATTTATGCAATAATTAATTAAGGTATGTATGGGATGATGACGTACAAGCCGCCATATTGTATGATGACGTCATCTCATGGATGGACACTCAGTATTGTTATGATTTTGATAGAGATATACCTAATTGAGACAGGAGATATTATTTTATGTATATTTTTCTAGTTGGAAACCACGCCTGAGCCATTGTACATTAGAATACTAGCTGTACGCTGCTTCATTACATTATATACAAGAATAATAAAATAATTGTTTTGAAATGTGTTGTTTTATTACTTTTGAATGGTGATTTTAATTTATAAAGTAATTTATTATACTCACGTCAATTGGGACTAGGCACTATCTTTACTATGATTAAATCTAAAAATAACTCTTCACCTCATCACAATTAAAGTTATTTTCTGTTTGAAAAAAACACACGAGTCAGAGGCTCAACTATTTAATTTTGTGTGCCGTGTGTCATATACACAAAGGGTGTAAAACACCTCTTAACGAAGCCGAAAGGCACTGGTTCTCCCTGTCATTGCGGTATTTTTTTTGTTCTACACCATACCTGGGAACCTTCTAGTTACGGAGATATTAGGGGTCAAAGTTCCAACTTTTTGACAAGTATTTTTTTTTAAATACAAGTTTTTAATGTAAGATTTTTACTTTAAACACCTCCACGACCCCCGTAGTATTCAATCCGTCCATCAGCACAATGTTTTGAGTGCGTTACATTGAGTTCTACCACAAAACATGATTTTACACCCCCCAAAAAAAAATTCGTTTCCCAGCAATAATTTTTGCGTCAATTTACTTAGTTTCATGTACAGAATGCTTGGTTGACGACTTCGTGATGAGGTGATTTACACGGTGTATAAAACGCATTACCCATTATTTCGAAAACTACATAAATAAGATACTTACATACCTACTTCAGGAAGGGTCTTACAACATAACAACTTTTAACCAAAACAAAAAAGTGTATTTATTTAATGGAATCTTTGACAAACATTTCCTCCTTTCAATATATTATAACCATCTCTTACATAAACAATAATTCCTAAAACTAGAGAAATAAATATAGTACACATATTATATTATTCCATACATTTTACACTAACTATTTTCTATTTACTCTTAAAAAAAAACTATACTACTTAATAAAAAAACCACACAGTATATTTTTTTTAAAATCTAAAAGCGTTTTGAACATATTTTAATTTTGGAACAAAACATCAATTTGTCATAGATGAATTTGTACATAGATAATAAATAAAAAATAAATCTTAGCTGCGTATAAGTTTTTTTTTTAAGAATATCATTCGATTTCGGCCTTTAATCCTCTTTTAACTGCTTCTTCTTAAAGAGGTAATGAGCGCCCAACAGAGCGTTCATTCTGGAACAATGGAACATGTTGCCTATCAGATGATTGTATAACAGTCACAGGGAGATGAGATTGATATTCTAGATTTTTTAAATATTAAATTATAAAGGTGAGAACGAGACACGACGTTCGTCTAGTTCGTCTGAGAATCAAACCCAACGTTTGCGACTAAACGTTGGGTTTGATTCTCAGATCGGGCAGCGTTATTCGGCTTTTCTGTCAAAATATTTTTCAGTCAAATAAATGATTAAAATGACAGTAACGGAGTCTGAACGTCCGGTTGATGGTAACGGGCTTGCCCCCTATTATTCGAGACTTAAAACATAATTGCTGAAATGTATACTGTTAAGTACTCCCCTGCCTTACCCTTCGGGGCTTACAGGTGTGATGTTATTTAAAATCCTTCATATACTGCAGTTTCCTGTCGATAGTATAGTATATTATACACCTAGGGCAGAGTAAAGTAAAAAATGCACACCACGCTTTTTTCCTTAATTTAAATTTATTCAAAGGGAAACGCCCAATCTTGGCCACGTTTTGCCCACCAATGTGGAAAGTACAAAAAAATAACCCATTTAGAAACTAAAATATTGCTATTACTTATTTGTAATGTAACCTCCGGAATTAAAAGCAGAATTAATTAAGAAACTCAATCGATATTGCCTCATCTGAAACTTCCGGTCGTTAATAAATCCTCTCGAAGTAGAGATGCACCTTTTCCTGATAAAAATCGATAAAGTAAAAACGGTTACCAAAAATCGATTGTCGAAAAATATTTTTTTTCGGTAGTTGTTTCGCTTTTGTTATTTTCATTAAAGACAAAAAATGATTGTCCGTTTTTGGGCTTACGATATAATGAACCGATGCCTCGTTTCCAGTTTTATTTAATTAAATAATCGATAATCAATTCTTCGATAAATCGATCTCATTTCGACATCCCTACAATCGTAATTGACATTTTGTTTTTGACAACTGATTGGTATTGACATTTCACATTTCTGTTTGGTTTGTTGTTCGCTTGCGACTCGTGGTTTTTATCACCTGCGTTTTTCTATTTGATTTTCCGACGACTTTGCTTACGATTATTATTAAAAATGACCAAACTGGAATAGAAGCAATACGGCAATATTGTTGCAATTGTATATCTAGTCGGAGGACAGTAGATTGTTGTGCCCACGTGATGACAATTGTGTGGTTCTTGGGCTGGGCAAGTTTTCAATCAAATATAAATCACCCAGCCCAATACTTAGATGACGTGCTTATTATTTATTTAAAAGAGAACGAATAAAAAAGTCAGAGAACTATAAGTATGTTTTTTCTCTAACCTCCAATTTTTATTTCTGATTTTTAATAGTCCAACCGAGTTCTATGTACAAAGTAGTGTTTTTTTTTTTATCTGTGATGTCAACCCTAATGTCTATAGTTGGTTTCTTTCATGGGCGTCACTTGGCCAAAACCTCTTCATCAAATGGGCATTTCCCTTTATTTTCTATTTTTTAGTTTGGTTGATTTATAATAGCTAGTTTTTTTTTTAATTATAAACTATGATTTGTTCTAATCTACTATTAATTCCCAGATTACTATAAGTAACTGTAATTATATTCCAAATTATTCATGTGTACAGCTGTATTAATAGTAAAATCTCTATTTATAAGCGTGTTTATTTGTTTTTTAAAACTATTATTTGCTCTGCTGGATTAAAAATTCTCTTTGGTATTCGAAAATTTCCTAATATTAGATAAATCGGTTAAAGATAATGGTTGAAATTTAAAATCAACATCAATTCCTCACAGGAATTCCTCATCATTCCACAGACTATAGATGAAAATTATATAAATTAACAAATCTTGTTTTGCAAATTGAAAAATGGAATAATTTTACCAAATTAATGTATTGTCATCGGTCCTCGATAAATCTACAAAGTTTGAACGAAATCCGGCCGTTTAAAGTGGGTCAAAATCGCGCCCAATGGAATCGGTTACAAACAAAAATACAGGTGAAGCTAATAAAAAGCTTGTAAAAATCGTTATCATCTTTTGGCCCATATCACTGTTAATTTGTGATCGACGCCGCACTTCTGAATCTGCAATCTTCTCCAAAGCCATGCTATCTATCACGCAGTTCAATCATCTTCCACACCTGTTATAGCAACCCAAATTCTTACTCAAACTTTCCCCATGACATATTCTTCATTCCTCCTCAAGTATTTTTCTTCCTAGCTGCATAATTATTCATATCATACATCTACCTTAAACCTGCCTCTTGCAGTACAAAAGTAAGAGTTAAGAATTCACATCGATTTTTCCAAAAATAAAGTCGTATGTTTATTTGTAAGCCCAACTTATTCCCCCGGCTAACGTTTACGATGCTACAAAGGTGATAAACTTCGCGTGTATTACTTGATCGCGTGCTAGCGAGCTATAAAACTTTAATATAGATTGCACGGTCCACGGTATATACGCAAGTTCAGTTTAACTGTTAAAAGTTTAAGGCACTAGACGAGAAATCGAGAATCAATAGTAATAGCACTTTGAAGGAAACTGTTGAAGGTTTAGTTTGCATTGGTACTTTCTATATTTGTATTACACATAGGATTACAGAAATTATGGGGCTTTAATATATCTAGTGAAATGAGGATTGTAATAAAAAAACACCCTAATATTAGCTAGCCTATTAGCACCCTAGTATTTATTGTATTTTCTCCCGCGAGTCGGGTTTCACACCATCTATTTACACCGGAATTGACACCACTACCTAAAATATATATTATTTTATGTGTATCGTTTTCCAACGTTTGAAAACGGTACATTATAATATTATTTTATTGGAATATCCTTATCACTCTTTATCCAAATACACGGCTACGGCAATAACCACGGCTTATCAGACCTTATCATACACCTAAACTTTGATACTTGTATTTTTACCAAACAATCATTTTATTAAAAGACTGCGAATCATTTTATTAAAAGAATGCTGCCCGCGAATCGTTGTTTGATGTGTTTTCAGGTATAAATTATACATATAAACTTTCCTCTTTACTCATTCTGTTTAGTGACGAAAACCGCATCAAAATCCGTTGTTTAGTTTAAAAGATACAAGTGTACCTAACCTACCAAACAGAGGAAGCGACTTTGTTTAATACTATGTAAAGAGTAAAGTTACTGACAAAATTACTCCACATTTCTACTAATCACCTGCAGTCTTTCCCGATCCTTTCTAAAACTACAGCTTTCTTTTAATTTTATATTCATTAACCAATCTCATCTCCACACCTAGACATACAATAAATATTATAAAAGTATCCCAGAACCATCTAAAGTCCTGCCACAGTTATTAAACCTCAGTTTTTACATAACCGTCAAAATCACAATTATCTTTAGTCTTGTAACCTTATTATAACGTTACCTTTTTCGTTACAATACGGTTGTATGAACGTGGACGATCCGAAAGGCACACTTACATACTGTAAGCATTGTTACAGGCAGAGTTCTACAGTTTCAGCCTACCCCCATGGGGAAAAGGCGTGAGTTTATGTGTATACTGCTGTCTTAAGTAAAATTCCTGTGGCAGGACTACTAAAGCATAATAAAAAATCTACAAGCACCAAAGAGTATTTAAATGCAGGGAGAATACTCACAGGAAGGCCAAATGCTATTTCCTGCTAGCCAGTGCTATCCCGAGGCCGACAATGCCTCCGATGGCCAGCACGGCTCCGCTGGCGACCGCGATGCCGATCAGACCTTCTTTCTCCATTCGCTTGTTGACCTGGCGCTGGAATTGGCGGAAGGTAGCTTTTGAGTACCATGCGACAAGCATATGGCTCGAACAATAATTCGTTCGTGTGTTCCGAGTCGTTGTTATACATATCTACAGATGACTTGTGAATTTTGAGCATACAATTAAAAATACATTATTTGAACTTAGCAGCGAAAGTGTTTTAAGATGGTGGTCAGTTAAGACACATCGCGTGTAAAATATGAATGAATGTTCCACTGTTTATAAAAAAAACAATTGTCATTACGCGTGTGCTCCGCAATTTGGATGCTGAACTGATCTTTGTCTACATACATTAAGTACCTATCAATGTTAAATTGCGTTATTAATGCTCATTTCGATCAACTTGCGCGGTATTTGTCCATAAACGACGCAAAAGGAGTGTGTAATCAATAATCGTCGTAAGTGGCGACTGGCGATGGCGGCCTATAGTTCTGCCTACACCTACATGGAAAGAAAGGCATAAGTTGATGTGAAAGAAAAGAAAATTGCCAGCTAAGAATGGTTTCTTTTGCAAACATGAGACCATAGCACACAATAGAAACATTGTCGTAATAAATAGCTATGAGTATACGGATACACATAGCTATAACTTGTACAAGTGTATGACACAATACAAACATGTTTATCAAGTTAATAATTCAATCAATGCTTTTTCCTTTTTATTACTTGAGGAATAAAACCAAACAACATAACATGTGGTCCGGATAGGATGAGCAAGGAAAACTACTGTCGGAAAGAAATTGAATAAATAATAGCATATGACAACATACATGAAATAATGTTTCAGTAAACATTATTTCATGTATGTTCCAGTGAATAAATCAATTAGGCACATAACCAGCCTGTAACATTCTCACATCTGCAACAAAGGCTCCACTCTATAGAGAGGGAAAAGGTCGGAATCCACAAAATACCAGGGTGGGTTGGTGGCAGTCGCCAGAAGAAGCGGCAGAAGTCTTCAAATGTTTCAGTTCATGCAATGATGGTGGAAGAAATAACGTGAGGAACAAATTGTTTCAGAGAGCAGTTGTTATAAATTCCTTCACACAAACATAACATAAAATTAATTTATCATCACGCAACTTTTGCTTGCTTGCTTGCTTGATACACATAGCGAAGCAAACTAAAGCAACATTAAAGTCATGGCCACTAACTCTAGGCCACAACTTATCAACTCCATCCCAATAGCTAAACACAATAATACAAATTATTAATCAAAGGAGTGACAGGAAAGTAATACCAACCTCTAAAGCCAAAACTTGTTGGTTGGCGGGCTCAATTTCTAGGAAGGACTTGACATAATGCAGCGCTTTGTTGTATTCCTTGATTCTTGCATTGCCAATGGCAAGGTAGAACAGGTAATCTCGTTTGCCATCCGGATGCGAGTTGAACAGCTCTTTTAGAAGCAGGATACCCTGAAAATTGTTATTATACATACATAAAATTATGCCTATACAGGGTGTAACGGAAAGGGTATATACATCCTTAAGGGTGTGCTACAGACCATCAAACTGAACATGTTTCTCATCATAAAAAAAAACTTGCAGCAAAAAAAAATTCTGCTGCCCCATAGAAAATTGCAATACCTATTTGACCCAAATGTATCAGCAGCTGATATTTTTTTTTGCTGCAAAAATTTTTTTATGATGAGAAACATGTTCAGTTTGATGGTCTGTAGCACACCCTTAAGGATGTATATACCCTTTCCGTTACACCCTGTATAGCGGTAGCTCACGGGAACTATCTGCGACACCCGCATTCTCCTTAAACATAAGGGGAAGTTTTATAAAACAATGGTTAGACCTGCTGTCTTGTATGGATCAGAATGTTGGGCCACAAAAGGGAAGAATGAAAGGCATTTGCATGTAGCTGAGATGAGAATGCTAAGGGAGATGTGTGGTGTTACGCGAATGGATAAAATAAGAAATGAGTACATAAGGGGCAGTCTGAAAGTGGCGCCGGTGACTGAAAAGATCTTTGGTAATCGGTTGTCGTGGTATGGGCATGTGATGCGGAGAAATGAGAAAAATTTCGTGAGGAAAGTTTTGAGTATGAATGAGGATGGTTATAAGAGTAGAGGAAGACCAAAGAAACGATGGATGGACTGTGAAGGATGATATGGCAAGAAAGGAGGTGTCTAATGAGATGACAAGCAATAGAGAAGTATGAGGAAGAAGATGTGCTGCGCTCACCCTAAATAAATTGGGATAAGGGCAAGAGAATGATGATGAATCCCCAAGCAGACAGAGGTGTACCTTATGGTACAGCCACATTTCGTCCAATACAAGGTGTTGTTTTGCATCCTCGTCAAATTCAAAGATGTCACTATGTTAATGATGCTCACCCCTAATCAATAATAAAATGGGTAGGTAATTTTACGGAAATCGGTTAGTGTGAACCACCCGTGTTTTAAACGAGGGCTGTCTTATTCTCGCCCTATAACCGCGCTACCACACGTCCAAACAATCTCAAACGTTTGCTCGATAAATTCTTAGCCCCTAAACCACGTTAAGGGGGTTACCTATTCTGAAATACAGACAAACAATAAACATCCAAAAATATCAACATTTATTAATAATTAACTAGGTACCGTAATTTTAATTGATTATTTATGTGTTTTGTGACAACCTTCTGAATTTTGACGAGGATGCAAAATAACACCTTGTATAATAGGAGGCTATTGCCATCAATTGTGCACAAATCCAGAGTCTGTGGATGATACTGAGAAATTCCTGGTGGAAAATCCAATAACACTTTACTCAACCAGAGAAACAAAACCCAGGAACTCAAGCTCAGCAGTAGTCCTTACACAAGATAGAATAAAGTTGTAAATGCTGGGTACGAACAAAGTACTTTTTGTGAGACTGTCAGTAACATTTAGGCATTGCCGGACTTTCTTGACAAGTTAGGTTGGATTGAATGACCAATTTGGGTGTGAAAAATAATTCAAAAAAATGGCAAGTGCGAGTTGGACTCACGAATGAAGGGTTCCGTACCATTATTTATAAAAAAAAAAGAGCAAAAAATGCTTTGTTGTATGGGAGTCCCACTTAAATATTTATTTTATTCTTTTTTTAGTGTTTGTTATTATAGCGGGAACAGAAATACACAATCTGTAGAAATTTTAACTGGCTAACTATGTGAAGGATGGACAGACGGATGGACTGACAGCGAAGTCTCAGTAATAGGGTGCCGTTTGATCCCTTGGGTACGGAACCCTAAAAACATTCATTGCACTTGGAAATGCGAGTACTTAATGGATGTAAGCTCCAGCATCATCATCTGCCTGCCTTTTCCCGATTGTGTTGAACTGTGTTTGGGTCGGTTTACAGTCTAACCAGATGCAACAGAATACCAGTAGGTTTAATTATATTGGAAACTAGCTCCATAATTATATAATCCAATTAGTAAAATAATATTTATTTCTAATATGTAGCATCATAGTTCTGTTATGAGATATCTGTGATTATTATTCTCTTTATTTATTTGACAAACATACGTTTTACATTTTTAAATATTTTTACAAAATTAAATACAAAAACATTTAAAAATATAAAAAATAGTAGCCCACCGGCATCGGGAACAGGGTCCGGGCTACCGGTGGTCAGGGCTCTTGAGAGAGGAACCTCCTAACAATACGTGCCGTGTCCAGAAGTACTGCTTTCTGAATCAAGCCCTTGATCCAACTGCCAAGCGAAAGACTCCGCAGATGTTGGTCGAAGCTTTTAGCCATTAAGCCATTGGCCGACACGACTATCGGCACAATGACTGCTGTAGTCACGTCCCACATGTCGACAACCTCGCGAGCCAGATCTAGATACTTGAATTGCTTATCTTTCTCTGCTTTCACGAGGTTCTCGTCATGCGGGACCGTTATATCAACAATCATTGCGCGACGCTCCAATCGATCTATCAACACAATGTCAGGTTTATTGGCAACAATAGTCCTGTCAGTGATGATAGGTCGATCCCAATACAACGTGATATTACCATTTTCGAGAACTGGGTCGGGCGCATACCTATAGTATGGCACTTCTGATTCCACAAGTTTGTATTTCAAAGCAAGTTGCTGGTGGATAATCCTGGCAACAAGGTTGTGTCTATGCAAGTACTCTCCGTTAGCCAGACGAGAACACCCAGAAACAATGTGTCGGATCGATTCTCCCGGACGGTGGCATGCCCGACATATGTCAACCGTGCCATCCTTCACAATGTGTTTCCGGTAGTTATTCGTCATCATAACTTCGTCCATTATTGCACAGACAAAACCTTCGGTTTCCCCGAAGAGGTCACCAAAACGGAGCCAGGATACGGACGCTAAAAAGTCTACATCGGGCCCATGTAAGGCCCGGTAAAATCGTCCGTGAAGCTCCTTGCTCTGCCATACCTCCCTGCGGTCATTAGTGTCTAATACTACAGGCTTGCGCCAGTTCTCGTTAGCCAAGAAGAGCGGGGTAAGTCCCTTGTCGACTGAGACTACATCTCGGTGCATCCCCACGTCGGTTTCTAGAAAGTATTCCCTGAGACTGCATACCTCACGGTTGTGCAGGGTCTTAGCATTTAAGAAGCCACGACCCCCACACTTCCGCGGGATATACAGTCTCATCACCGACGACCGTGGGTGATGCATCCGATTTGCGGTCAGCAGTACGCGGACCTTCCTATCAAGGGCATCAAGTTCTGTCTGAGTCCATTTGAGTATGCCAAAAGAATACATCAAAACCGGCATGACCCAACCGTTGAAGGCGCGCACCTTGTTTCCGCCTGACAGAAGACTGCTTAGCACCTTATTCAGGCGGCCAAAGAAACGTTCCCTCATCGATTGTTTCATGTCAGCAGTATTGAAACCTAATGCTTCCGACATACCCAAATACTTGTAGGTTTCTGTTGAGGAGAGGGATCTAAGGTGTACGGAATCCGAGAGTTGAGTTCCCACGGATTCCGTAATCTCCCCTCGCTTCACATGCATGACTGCACATTTGTCCACACCAAATTCCATCCTGATGGCGCTACTGAAAGTTTCATGATTATTATTATTATTAATCTGGTCAAATTAATCCAAAATCTATAAGGAAAAATTCACAAGTTTTGTTTTATCAAAGTAGTTTTTCCTGTACTTACGAATGTAAGAACTATTAACAATTTATTTAAAAAAAATATAGAATATATAAATAAAGTAAGAATTTTAAGAGAATCTCCACCATTATTTCAACTGCTGGAGAAAGGCCTCCCCAAAAAGCAACAGAAGAGGAAGAAACTGTTTTCACTCTACCAGAAAAAGATGAACAATGAATTAACAAACAACGCATTGCCACAACAGAAAGAAGTTTGATCCAAAATAATATTTTCTTCGTATTATTCAATATTGATTTTATTAGCCAGAGTCTTGTCTCAGTATTTTTAGATCAAGGAAGAAATGATCCAAGATGATGAAAGTCCTATAGACCTTGACACCTCTTATTTGGCAAACTTTGATTTGTGAAAGAAACTCCTACTAATGAGTTGCATAGCTTTAAATAGCAACCATGACTTTTGTTTTTATTTTTTTACTGCTTAGAATATTTGTTTGCATGCCCAATTTTAATACTGTGTTCGCCTCAAGCGAAAATATTAAATTGTATGTCCAACACGAGCAATAAATGACGTCGAATTTCTCACGATCAAAATAATGATACGACAAAGTAGTACAGTACCTTCCGTATGTCTGTGGGGTATTTGCTCCGCACCAAACACCACGCGTACTCGAACTGCGCCTTGTGCGTCACGTTCCCTTGGTGCAGCTGCTCGTGGAACACTTTCTCGAACTTCTAAATCATAATAAAACCAATAATAATCAGTATAACATTCAATGACTCACGAATACAACGTTGCACAAGTTTACACATTACTTGCAAATCTTCCGAAGATACTATCTCATCCAGAACGTCCTCCATGGTGATTTCGATATAGAAATGTTATGTAGAATTCAACAGTATTACAATTTATTTGTCGAAAAGGAAAATAATCATTATTTCGCGTTATCGATGAAAATTGAAAAATCAAAGTTTTTGATGTATTTGACGCTTACAGTTCTTTGACAACTACGACAATGAATACAGTAGAGTTGAGCCACTAGCCAATCAATTTTCCAAACGCACTCATTAGTCGATTTTCGAAAATGTTTATTTGAGTCATGAAACAATCAAGCAACAGATTTGATATAACTAGGCTTGCTCATCTGTTAAAGTTCATTGGCTATTTGACCATACACACTATTAAATAATATAAAAACAATGCTCTTTTGGCTCCCTTAATTAACAAAAACTGCAGACCAGGCAGATGTGAGTAGAGACACCGCTAGAAGGGGATGACAATTTATACTAGTATTATGCTGCAATCGCAATCAACATGTGTGTTGTCCCAGAAACTAGATTGGAGCAAAATGGAAATTAGACGCTGATGTTTTGTCGCTGATGTCTTATTAGGAAAAGCGGTAATTGGTTTATATGTAACTTGTTCCAATGTAATTCGATAAAAATTGTTCAATATCATCATCTGCCTAGTCTTTTGTTAACTTTATTGGGGTCGGCTTCCAGTCTTACTAGATGCAGCTGAAAACAAAACATTTATTAATTGTTACTTAGATGACGAAAAAGCGAAACCACTCCAATCCACAATCCTTCCAGCCCTCAACTCAAATGTCAATGTCAATGTCTAACTTGCAAATCAACTGGATCACACAAGGCTCATTCATTTGTGATTTTGTGGAGTTCATCTATTTTATAACAAAAGTTTCGTAAATTGCTACAGCAGCACAGTGTTGGGAGCCTCTGATCATACTGCACTAAAATGCAGAGTATGATAAACACTGTAAAGGGCACAGCCCTCGGAGTCGCCGGATATTTGACGCCGGTGCTCAAGGTACCTATTATCTTCGTAATTATAATGTTTATCACTGTTTACATTAACTTGATGCCGTGTAAAACGTATACTTATTTACTGATATGGCTTATGTATTGATTATTCTTCATGTTTACACCTAAACTCCAATTTTTGTAGCACTTTCTGTTTTGAATATGATTAAAATTATTGAACTGCTGAATACATATTATTCCAGAATCGTGTCGATGTCTTCTAATGTCTAATAATCTTATCTTTGTTTAAACAATAAATCATTGTCTGTCTAAAGTTAAACAAAACAAAATGTAATTCAAATAATTTATAATTTATTTATTCAGCTGTGTCAATATAATTTATAACATAGTGAAAAACGCTTTGCAATCATACTTGAGTAAAACCTAGCTTTTATTTTTACTTTACTAGGAGTCAAAGTTCCAAGAGACAGGAGTTCTAACTCCTGAGGAGTTTGTGGCTGCTGGAGACCATCTAGTTCATCACTGCCCCACCTGGCAATGGGCTAAGGGTGAGGAGGCCAAGATCAGGCCTTACCTGCCTGCGGACAAGCAGTTTCTTATCACTAGGAATGTCCCGTGCTATAGGAGGTGCAAACAGGTATAAAAATGAATTTGTAAAGGTCTATTTTATAACCGATTTGATCCACTTTTTTTAAATGTTTTCTAATACTTTGTAGAAGGTTTTTAGGTAGGTAAGTAGTGGGTAGACACAAGTGCATTGTAACGCATGCTGGGACATTTGTTTGGAGAAAACAGCACATAGACAAGAGTGGAAGGCTACCTGGGGAGGCTTTTGCCCAGCAGTGGGTCAGTATAGCCTGAGGAAAAAAAAAACTTGTTAACTTTCTGAAATTCAAACAATATATTACAATTGAACCATTTACAGGCACTTTAAATTGTCAAGGAGTAAGTCAAGAAGAAAAAGCTAAATGACTTTAGTTATTAATACCTACATAATAAAAATATTTAAAAGTCATATTTTAAAATATGACTGTTAAATATTTAAAATTTCAAAATCATATTTCAAAAGACCATTTCAGATACTAATCTGCATAGTCTTCATGTAAATTGAGCAATGTCTAGACTTTAAAAGAGCAACAAGTTAACAGAGAACCTCTGAGTTGGTTTCGGCTGTTTCCTCTCAGAGTAGTCAGGTACGAAACCCTGGCCCCATCTAGTTAAAAAAAAAAATGATGTGTAAAAGTGTTTGTAAAAACCTACTTGCAACATAAACATCATTTATCATTAGCAGTTAATTTTACATTGTGATCTAAATATTCTGGAAATTTTAATTTACCTATGTGAATATATCTAAATATGCAACAATACATGAGCTGTTCAATTTATAGATACCTAGATAATTACACACTAACACTAGCTGTCCGGCGCAACTTCGTCTGCGTCACAATTTCCCTGTTTTCGCAACATTTTTCATTGCTGCTCCGCTCCTATTGGTTGTAGCGTTATGATAGCCTATAGCCTTCCTCGATAAATGGGCTATCTAACACTGAAATAATTTTTCATATCGGCCCAGCAGTTCCTGAGATTAGCACATTCAAGCAAACAAATAAACAAAATCTTCAGCTTTATAATATTAGTATAGATTTGAATATTTCTTTGTATCAAAAGACTACCAAAATCCATATCAAAGTAATCTATTCAACTCATTTGTTTGAATATTCTGTGTATTCCAGTGTCCAACATTAACAATAGAAAAAAACAAAGAAGTCAGATAGCTGTAAACTTCCAGGAATACTAGCAGTGCTTGATTAGGTCAATGGTAAAATAGTAATTTCCCTTTTTTTTTCTTTCTAGCCTGCATCCTGTCCCTCTGCTGGACAAAGGCTTCCCCTTTCTCCTTCCATACCTCTCTATCAGATTAATCTCTATAAAGGGTGTAAAACACCTCTTAACGAACCCGAAAGGCACTGGTTCTCCCTGTCATTGTGATCATTTTTTTGTTCTACACCATACCTGGGAACCTTCTAGTTACGGAGATATTAGGGGTCAAAGTTCCAACTTTTTGACAAGTATTTTTTTAAATACAAGTTTTTTATGTAAGTTTTTTTAAACACCTCCATGACCGCCGTACTATTCAATCCGTCCATAGCACAATGTTTTGAGTGCGTTACATTGAGTTCTACCACAAAACATGATTTACACTCCAAAAAAAAAGTCGTTTCCCAGCAATAATTTTTGCGTAAAGTTACTTAGTTTTATGTACAGAATGCTTGGTTGACGGCTTCGTGATGAGGTGATTTACACCGTGTATAATTTCCCTTACAGATAGAATATTGTGAAGATAAGGAGAAGATAATAGAGGATGAACAAGATGAGGACGGAGGCTGGGTAGATACACATCACTATGACAATGCAGGTTCACCTACAGTTGAAGAAAAGGTAAAGAAAATATCATCAATTTCGACTTAGCTTTTGTTTAATAATATTGAATGTTAACACATATATTATAAATATAAACCCGACTGCATCGTGGCCTAGTGGTCACGATCGCGACTACTTAACGTGAAGTCCTCAGTTCGATTCCCGGGTTGTGAAAATTGTTATTGGGTTTTTTTCATCAGGAATATCTCAGTAGTAGCCACAGTGCCTGGATTTGTGCCTGATTGATGGCAATAGGCTCACCCCCTATTCATGGGACTCGAAACATAAAAGGCGAAACATGGGTGTACTATTAAGGTACACCTCTGCCCAACCCCTCGTGGATTACAGGCATGATTTTATGTGTTTTGTTATAAATATTATCTGAGAGTAACCTGCCTTCTGTGAATTTAGGTACCCTGTCTAAATCATTCCTATTTCTACCAAGACTGTTTTTTCCTGTTGTGTGTTTTGTTTGGCTTAAATCATTCCTTAAAGTCTAAAATTAGAAGTTACAATATTGTTTGAGTGCTTTATAGTGTGCTTGTTTAATTTATTATTTTGTGGCTACTCGGTAATGGAAATAATCAGTTTTTGATTCTAAAATGAATCATCAGACCTAGCATGTAATGCAAAACTGAACTGTCATAGTTTTCAGATAGTAATATAATACTCTTTATTATGTACAAACAAATTACAGGTATTAAACAATTTAGAACTCATAAATACATAGGGTGACGCCCATCTTTAAGAAACTCATTAAAAATGATTCATTTAGCCTTTACGGCATTGCACGTGATTTTAAATTACGAGTTTCTTTTGAGTTTCTAATGTTAGTTCTCAAAATTAGTGAAACAATTGTATTTTTCTATTCTATAAATTCTATTCTAGGTTTGTGAGATGACATTAGATGCTGCCGACACGGGGGATAGTGACGGAGAAGGCGCGGCCGGCGACCACGACGATGATGATGAAGAGGATGACGAGGACGGAGAGGCAGAGGACATGGAGCAGTTCCAGGAGTCGGGGCTGCTGGATGAAGTGGACCCGGTAAGAGTGATAGCCATTTCAACTTTCTGCCTTATTATGTACTAGCAGTTCGCCCGCGAAAATTGTGATATAATATACCTAGCCTATGTTACTCGGTAACGATGTAGCTTTCTAGTGGGGAAAGAATTTTTAAAATCAGTCTAGTAGTTTTTGAGTTAAATCGTAACAAACAAACAATCAAATCTTTCCTCTTTACAATATTAGTTTAGATTGGCAATTTTGCATCTTATAACAAATAGATGCGATATAGAAAAAATGTAAGACCTGCAAAACGAAATGGGACTAGCGGGTACTTTTTAAATATCTCCAATATTTATTTATTTACACCAAACATACAAATATACAGGTTAAACCCAATGCGATATTGTAGCACACTTAAAATTTAAATAATTCAACTGTCATTGACATAGCAAATTCTAAAGGTAGCTGTTCTTGTAAATTCACCCAAAGTTATTAAATATGAAGCCCCTTCAACAATTTCCAATTTAAGCAATTAATGGAAGAACAAAATATTCAGAAAAGTCGTTACTTGAACGTACTGAACCATCAAGATGTTTTATTTGCAATGAGAGCTATATTTCATAACATTAAATATACTTTTATCTGACATAACACTTCAGAATCGGCTGGTCACTTCTATATGAGTATATTAAAATGACCTATTTATCTGGTCGTCATGACCACTATCGCTCATATATTTATTATACTTTGTAACCTTTATTACATGTATCTATCAATATTTACATACAATGTAGAGTAGTTTCACCTTAATTACTTTGTTTTTAGTTTATCAGTGCTTCATCATCTGCCTAGCCTTTTCCCAAACTATCTCGGGGTCGGTTTCCAGTCTAACCGGATGCAGCTGAGTACCAGTATTTTATATGAAGCGACTGCCTATCTGACCTGCACAACCACCAGTAACTGGGTAATACGATACCCCTTAGTAAGACTGGATGTCAGACTTTAGGCTTCTAACTACTCGTAACGACTGCCAAAGATGTACAAATGACAGCCGGGACCAACGGCTTAATGTACTTTCCGAGGCACGGAGGAAACTCGGTACGTAATTATGGTCACCCATCCATGGATCAAACTCGGCAAGCACGGCTTAACCTTAAAGATCGACCCGTGCGGCTGTTATTATTTAGCCAAGAGCTCCTCCTCCTAGTTTATAAGTGCTTCTGATATTTTAATATAGGCACAGTATATTAATGTTACTCATGGATTTTTTCCCAGCTGATGGCAATAGGATCGCCCCCTATTACATGGGAAAACTTAACTGGTGGAATGTGGGTATACTATTAGGTACATCACTGCCTAACCGTTTGAAGATTAGAGGCGTTATATTATCATTTTACTAAGTATGAAATCTTCTTTTCCAATAAAATTATTTTTGAACTTCCAGTCAACAGACCTAGCGCAGCGCAAGGAGCCCAAACCGAAGTCGAAGTCGGACGGCGACGAGATCATCCGCACGCGGACCTACGACCTGCACATCACATACGACAAGTACTACCAGACGCCGAGGCTCTGGCTGATCGGGTATGACGAGGTTGGTTGACGAGTTAAGTTTTTTCAATCTGATAGTATTATCGTGTTTTTATGATTATTAAAAACACGATAATACTGATCATCGTATTTTTTTTTTTATTTTTAGTTTCTTTTGTATAGAACAGAATAAAAATTTTGGTTATTGTTGTCGATAAAATACATATTCTGATGAAAATTTACAAAGAAACTTGAAATGCGTATTTTATCGACGAAATTACCAAAATTTCTATTATACTTAATCCCAAGAAAGAAAACCGCGTGCGTCGAAATTTTATTTTTTTAACTTCCTTCTTCACACCTTAAATTACCTAACCTTAGTTTGGACAAAAAAAGTCCCATGAAGTCCGACCACTATAAACTTCGTTCCACCTTATGAGTTTTAATTGCACTCCACAAAAATTTTTAAACTGACATGGTCATAAACACCATTAATAACACTGGAAACGGGATATTGGCTAACTTTATTAATTATCATCAAACATCTTATATATATATATATATATCAAACAAACTCCTTCAGCTTTATAATATTACTTTTAGATAAGTGTCGTCTAGTATTATTCACACCGGGCATTACTGCTCTAAACTGCAAGATCGTATATTTAAAAGTTTTTGTACTATTTCCTTCAGGACCGCACCCTTCTGAGTGTAGAGCAGATGTACGAGGATGTGTCCCAGGACCACGCCAAGAAAACCGTCACCATGGAGTCACACCCTCATGTCTCCGGACCTAGCACGGCGTCTGTGCACCCTTGCCGGTGAGTTTAATACAGGTTTAATGTTAAAAAAAAAACAGCCACAATACGGTAGAAAATCTTCTCAATTTCATCTGTTGTCGACGTATTACCGCGCTCACCGACGGTCGACCCCTTCTCAACCTTATTACTCGGGGCATAAGAGCGGAAATTGATCGCCCGTCAGAGAACTCTGTAGTACATGTTTTTTCGTCAATAAAAGCTTATTCACAATTAGATTTGATAGGAAATTCACTGATCAAAACTTTTTACGCTTAGAAACCCAAGGCAGGGCTTTTAGGCAGTCGGAATCGGACATCTAGCGTTGAATTCTATATTATTGGCGACTTTCTCCTTGTGATCATGGCAACATGCGAACCTCTGTTAACGTCACTCCAGTGTGGAAAAGAGACGGAGCTATAGAGGACGTCTAGCGCCATCTCTTTTCCACCCCGGAATAAGATTAAGGTTACACTCGGTCATTCTTCCATACAAACGTAGTATGGTGATTACTCGTCTGTTTGACGGTGTAGGTTCAAAACTAAAAATTGTGTCAACTGGTCTTGTCATTATCTAGCCCTGTATGGAAGCAGGATTGGAAAAAAAATATTGGTTTGGAAGTTATAAGCGTCGTAACTTCCATTCTAATTTTAACTTATCTTTGGGCGGCGTTCGCATGTTTTTCTTATATAAAATTCTCGTGTCACAATGTTAGTTACCATACTCTTCGGAAACGGCTGAACCGATTTGTATGAAATTTTGTGTGCATATCGGGTAGGTCTGAGAATCGGCCAACATCTATTTTTAATACCCAAAAAAAAACCCGCGGACGAAGTCGCGGGCAGCAGCTAGTCAACTATAAATTAATACTTGTTGACATTGTCACATTACGCAAATGTCACCGCTACTTCTTTCAAAACTACCTACATTTAACCACCTCATTCCCCGCAGGCACGCCGAAGTAATGAAGAAGATAATAGAGACAGTAACAGAAAGCGGCGGCGAGATGGGCGTGCACTCCTACCTCATTGTGTTTCTGAAGTTTGTGCAGACCGTCATACCAACCATCGAGTACGACTTCACGCAGAACTTCGCTATCAACTAGGTACGACACTGCACGTGTATTGTGGAGCTTTTTATACGACGCGGCGGACGATTCTGGGTATTGTTTGAAGAGGCTTCATATCAGTGGCGGATTTACAAATTTTCAAGGCATAGGTTGTAAATGTTTGTTGTATAGTTGTTTTTGCCGCCCTTGCCTCTACAGTTTTCATGTCCTAGATTATTTTTACAATCCAGCAATTTCGTTTGAAGTTGCACATAAAATATTTTTTGGGTTTATTTTTGAGCTATTCAAAGCTCAATCATGTACGAAGGGAGGGGTCGCGGGGTAAGGTATGCTTAGGCAAAAGAAAGGGGTAAGTAAGGGGTAAGGCCTTTTTCACTCATACAAAGTGTGGGCTGAGGGCGCAGAGGCCGATTACTGGTAGGGGGCGGTGAACTAGCTGTTTTACTGTAGAATATGGATGTTTGCTGCACCGAATATACAATACCAAGTGAGAGGGGGAAAGTCATCCGCAATTTTTTTATTTTCTGATCTGTAAAACATCAGAAAACCGCCACGCAGAAATCTTTTTAATTTCTACGAGGCAGCAAAAAGATAAGTAATTCGGTCCCCGAATTTGCCGCCCTAGGCTCCAGCATACTCAGCGCGCTGGTAAATCTGCCACTGCTTCATATCTTGTGTAACACTAATTAATTATTAAGTTGAGGATATAAGTACACGTTTTTAAGGTGATTGTATAAAGGCAGCAAAGTAGTTTAAAAGCTCAGTAACATTAAAATATTGCAATTGCAAAAAGCCTAGTACGCACTACAAGGCATTGTTTTATAACATACGTGTCAAAAGCGCGAGACTTGTCTTGCGAGAAGACTACACAGGGCCGTACATAGTTGGTTTTTAACCGATTTAAAAAGGAGGAGGAGGCTTTGGACCAGCATCTTTGTTCGATTCAGTCTAGATATTAGCAGAATTAATAGGCGACCTCGACTTTGCTTAAAGAAATATTAAATATTATATTTTGTAAAGAAATAGAAGACCGTCTTGATAATATGTTTTACAATGTGTAGTGGCTATATCAGTGTGACTCTTTCTTCCTACTGTCAAAATGAATTTGCCATTGTCTTTACACTGTCCAGTAAGAAAACGAATGAACATCCCGCCGCGTCTATTTATTTTATAATGTATATTATCGTAGAGTAGGCCAGACTATGTTTTTGTCGATGTTTTGCAATTCGATATATCGATGTGGTAAATTATAATTATAGAGATTATAAATTGGAGGTGATCTTTTTAATCAAATATTTGTATAATACATAAATTTTAATCACAGTGATTTTTTAAATGAGCCAGTGCAATACCCAATGGACTTTATCAATAGCTTTAATTGCCGCATTTCTTTGTTTACAAATATTTTTTAAGTACAATTTGCCTTTTACGTCCTTGCCTGTAACATTATGTAAGACGATAGTTATTTTTTAGTAAATAACATGGCTTTCATCTTGATCTTTGATCGATTAAATGTATCATCGGCACTGTACACATTTATTTGGAGAGTAAACATAACCTCTAAGAATATCGTCGTACAGCCCCCTTATTCATAAAATTGAAGCGAATTCAAAATATAGAGATTTTCCCCTTTCTTTTCATTGAGAATAAAATGACTAGGACAGCTGGAATTCATATTGTACCTATCAATGTGTCCAATTATGCATAAAAGGGGCGATTTCGATTTTCTACAAGTTACTGGCACAAAGAATTTAATTTGTACAAAAGACATAGATTTTCCAGAACAATTACGTTGGGAACATTCCTAAGTTAGCGCCATAATATAATTTAGAGGTATTTAGTATCAATTACTATACTTATTTGTTAATCGAGATGCCCCATATTTACTTATTCTGTTAAAGTTTACCTGTAGCTTTTATACCGACTGAGAAATATAGTTTTCATGATAGCAGCTATTCGAAAATCCGTCTTGTTACCCCGTGTTTACACCAGAGTATAAAACATGTATACATCTACATGTTGAAAAACAATTTGGATACAAACAGTTGAAGAGGTGAACAAAACATGTCTGAAAAAACGTCAATACATCTTTGGTACAAGTTCTTTTACACAAGATTCGTCGAAAACATGTTTTACTACTGGTAACCGCGGGGTAAAAAAACAGTGTAATTAATTTATTTCGTCTTATGGTACCGTCTTATCTGGGAAATGGTTAAGTTTTAACTTCGATAGTTAACCATTTCGTATCGAGTTCAACAACTTGTTAGAGCTTGTAGATACACAAGTTATGTTTTATTTATAGCCAATACAACGATTATACAAAGTAAATATTATATTTAACCATCTAAAACAATTATTTGCAGACATTTAATTTTGTTATGTAATCAAAATATTGTCCATGTTGTATTTTATAAAGTTATGTTATAGATAAGTACATGGCATTGTTAGATAAATACTCTTATGTTATTTTAAATATAAATATGTGCACTGTTTGGTTTATTTTTTATATAATATAAAATATTTTTGCCTATGAACATGTTTTCTTTATTGTTTGACCATTCTTCAAATCACCTCGACTGCTTCTGTTATATTAAGATCTACACAACAAAGCTGGATTAAACCGGCTTCATAACGTTGCAAGCTGCGACGCCAATAGCGTGGGCCTCGTGGTATGTTCCGATGAAAACCAGCAGCGAACTGAGCGAGTGGACCCGTGTATTTTAATACACATCATTATAGCTTCGTATAAAGACGACTTGGGAGTGCGCACACTCACGAATTATTGTTTGACCCATATGCGGGGTGCTAAAATAACCCGGAAGTGCCGCGCGCCTTTATCGCATTGCCTTAGTCAAAGATGAAACCTCATCTAAAGGGTGTAAAACACCTCTTAACGAAGCCGAAAGGCACTGGTTCTCCCTGTCATTGCGATCATTTTTTTGTTCTACACCATACCTGGGAACCTTCTAGTTACGGAGATATTAGGGGTCAAAGTTCCAACTTTTTGACAAGTAATTTTTTAAATACAAGTTTTTTATGTAAGATTTTTTAAACACCTCCACGACCCCCGTACTATTCAATCCGCCCATCAGCACAATGTTTTGAGTGCGTTACATTGAGTTCTACCACAAAACATGATTTTACACCCCCCAAAAAAAAGTCGTTTCCCAGCAATAATTTTTGCGTAAAGTTACTTAGTTTAATGTACAGAATGCTTGGTTGACGGCTTCGTAATGAGGTGATTTACACCTTGTATACTACCACGAATAAGACAACGACCCGAATGCTTTGTTCCACTATTAGGGATGAATTCGCCGCGTCTCGTTTCGCGCTAACAAAAACGCGTGTTGGCCATGTTCTGTGCGCTCAAATATCGCATCCACATACACAGCGAAGTTTAAAATTTGCGCGTAAATCGCATGGTCTACACCAGACTGTCGAATACTTGCGAGTCGAGACGGTAGAGACTTCTTGGCTGGATTCAGTTTACGCGCGAACTTTATTATTCATTGAGAGCGAGTGCACGTTCAATGACTGAATGCGTCCCTATGTTACTACATTATTATGCCAGTTTGCCGTTTCTCTTAGATTAATAATGAAATTTCATTGGGTAATTTATTTGGGAAGAAAAAATCTTTATAATAAATCATATTGAATATACATTTTTCTTAATTACTGGACTGTACCGGTCATCAGGTGGAGCACGGGACCTTTATAGGACCCGATACTATCTACATAAATGGGTACACATTTTTTTTTTAGCCTGATCTGTCTCTCCTTGGCCTCCCCCCATTTCTTCCACTTCTCACGATGTTGCGCCTCTTCGACAATGAATCAGAAAGCCATTCAATCCAAAATCAAACACCCGAATAAATTCTAATAATAATTTATTGATATCTATCACATACAGTATGTACAAATCACCATGCTTTAATAAAATATAATCAGTACTATGCAACGAAGCCCTTCCAACCTAACCTCTACCGCTATGATACAAAATAATACAACACCAACCGCAAATAAACTTATAACTTTGTATTGTATAACAAGTACGGTGAATACGTCACATCGAGCGTAAGGCGCCGGTCCCACCGTTGGCGTTTAACGAGAAGAGCGAGCAACTAGAAACGAGTTGTTTGGGTGGCAAAATTCTTGCTGAGTCAACCGGCAATGACCGTAAAACAGAGTGAATAGGAACGCAGAGGTGAATCGAGATAAAACTTTACAAGGGATTTTAACCTGTAACTAATATTATTTGTTGCTAACAAGGTCTCTAAATGAATAAGTGGGTAAAAACAGTACTTGTTAGCAATACTATTAAATAAATTAAACGTTAACATCCATTCCGAAGTTTTGTTTCGATTCACCCCTCCTGCGTCCCCTCCATTCATCCCGTTTCATCCGGTACTAACACGGGATCTTTTATAAACTTGTTGGGCGAGAAAATAGTCTAAAGTTGTTCGTTTCCTCGTCGGTGGTGCATGGACAGCAAGACAGTGTTACGAATTTAAATGTGACAGAGAAGACGCTCTGTAAAGCTGCTGAACTTTTTTCTACAACTCAATGTGGCATTTTTACGGCCCGGAACTGTACATTACTGAAAAAGCCTAGTGAATGATAAGTATTTAGAACCTTTAACATAATGTGACATATTTTTTTAATTCAATTTTCAAATAAATAATTTAGATTAAATTATAATAATTCAGGTATTATAATTGTAATGCAATTATAGTTAAAACATAATATTTATATACATTACTTATACATCAAGAAATTTTAAAATGAAAATATTTTAAAATGGGACTAATCACGAACATATTAATTCAGAACACTTTTGATAATAGCTGCCTCAGGCTCGAATCCTTATCATCGGCACAGCCAGGCGGAACGACCTCAGATTGAGACCTAGCTATGGTCGCGACATCTACAATGAGCTAACGGTCTTCCCCATCGACTCCAAAAGTTCGTATTCAGTCCCATTTTACAATTCAAAGTTAAAACATAATATTGTGATGAAAAGGACTCATATAAAGAATACTTAATACACATTAACATAAACTTAATATATAAAGTATTTATTATAAACATTATTTTATTAGGATAATAACTAGAGACAGTTACAACCGCATTTAAAGTCATTTCTTACAAAAACTCCCCAGATACTTTAATTAATAAGTAATAATCCAATCCATACATCGAGAAGATATTATTAAGTACCGTTATGTTTTATGCGTTGGGTTTTTTAGTTTGACAGTTGTGGGGTAGAGAAAACCAAATTACTATTTATCCTGTCCCAGCATTTTTTGGGAGGAAAGCAGCGGTGGCCCAGTGATGGCAGCCCCGACTTTCGAGCAGTAAGCCGTGGGTTCGAACCCAGGCAGGCGCATTACTTTGTGTAATTTATGTCATCACCGCTGCTCTCAAAAACTAGAAACTAGAACTAAAAATTCGAAGACATGTGACATCTACCAACCCGCACTGGGACTGCGTGGTGGATTACAGCCCATTCCCTTTCATAGAGAGGAGGTCTGCGTCCCAACAGTGGGAACATTATAGGGTAATGACGTCATCATTAGCCTATAATTCCCACTGAAGTATTTCTTTGAGGAAACGACTTTAAATACGGAGGTAACCTGCCAATCATCAAATAAAAACCCTCAGGCGCAAATGGCGCTACCGTTCCTAAAATACAATAAAACCGAGGCCACACCAACGCCTTCAACTTAACACCTACTGCATTCGCAATAATCACAGAATATTCCCACCATTAAACAATAAGCTAACAAAATGTGATGGAACATGATTTGGTCGCAAATTATAACTAAGGATTATAATACATAAACTAGTAAATAGAGGGTCCTAAGCCGCCAAAGAACTCGGACGTTAGACGCTGTGCCTATTTTGGGTCAAAGCCAGCTTGCGTATGCATTGCTAATTTTGCTATCAAGTCTTGAGCGCGTAATATAAGCGCGTGGCATGTTCGATAACGCTCCGCAGGGACTCATCTCTTGTATGCTATTTTGAACTCTATTTTTTGTAATGATAAAGTTTTCTGTTTTTTTCTAGTATTTGCAGATATGATTCGCTGCGCAAGGTAGACTATCTTTCTATGTGTAGCCAAGACGGATTTGTAATAGGTTAGTCCACGCGCGAGGCGTCATTTTGAAGTATACTCTGTTATACCAAATGTGAAATGCCCTCGTTGTATTAAGCTTTTAACTAATCTTAGGAAACTTTACTAACTGGATAGCTGGCTTTCTAGAATGAGGCGGTAATAGAAAAATCTCCATTCAAACAATTTTAGTTACTGCCCAAAACGTTTTAGTGAACTAAAAAGATTTTTCTTCTATACAATAAAGAAATAAATAATTTCGCTAATTATTGTTATTTACAAGTTATTACTTATTGAAATGCGATCACTTTTTGGTGTAGGTATGTTAGTTCACATAAAATTGTACTTTTTGTTAAAATTCGATTACAATGAATAGATTTTTTAAAATATTTTTCCAACTTTATAATATAAGGGAATGCTAGAGACAAGTTATTGAACTGGTTAATATCATATTTTCTATGGAGTATAATAATAATATTTTATAATTTTCATGAAATTCAATTTCCTAGCTACTTTCTCTGGGTCTAAGCAGTGACGAACATTTACTAGGCAGCACGAAAATCTCAAAATACAATAATATCATTTATATTTTGACTATGTATGAACATACACAACTTCACATTTTAGAACTGTGTATGCGTATACATGATAAAAATTTTAGTAATAAAAATAATCTCATACTCATGCATTTTCATTCAAATCTGAGTTTTTAAACTCCTTCCCACAATTTATCTACTATCTATACATTGAAGAATAATATACTCTTTGTTTTAATTTCGACTAATTTACATTTAAATGATGTATACGTGTAGTAAAAACAGTAATTCTCTACATAAACTACAAATACACACCAAAGGCCATCTTCGTTTCAATAAAACTATTTCTTTTTTACTTTCTTCTCCAACCGCAGCAAATACATTCAATTTTCAACTTTATCGTCTGATTATCGTCAATTCTAAGTTTAGGAATGTTCGAAATGTCGAATTATATAAAACTGATTCCTTGGACAAAATTATACCAATATTTATGTCACATGATAATTTCGTTAGCGCTGGGTGGTTCAAGCCTAAAGCGCTTCAATAAATCATTCATTCGTTTAATGTCGCTCGATTATCAATATATGTCAGTATTCTATAACAAGTTGTCAATCCGTAAATCATTGGCTGATTGCACAAGTAACTTAACCAATGAAAATATTTCACATCATGTATTCTTAAAAAAAAAAGTTATCATGTTACCTCGACGGTGTCCTGTTGTAATTGCAACCTTATTTGTTTGGTAGTAAGGTTTAATATCACTTGTGAGGCACGATAGCGACTAGCCTGAGGAGCACCAGAGACAGAAGCTTGTCAAGAGGGTCGAGGGTTCCTCGCTGGAGCCACTTGGGGATGGTGGTGCGTGCGTGGCTGAAGCCGAGCTTCTGCAGGATATAGTCCACTCCGTATGGCTCGATGGACTTGCCCGCCCAGGACAGCAGTCTGGAGAACAAATGTATAATGTTGTATCGCTGCACCAACTCATATAGTATTCATTCAAGTTAAAAAAAAACTACAAAAATATCACATTAGAAAAAAAAATTGTGCGTGGAGTCCCTTCGCGCGGAAGAAGTGAAACTTTGTAATATGCATGCATGCGTTCGAGTGCCACGCATTTACTCTCGCTCTGTCTCTTTCTATTCCCCCTCCATGGTAGCGTTAAACGTTTAACGCAAACTTGTTGGAAGTCGCATAAGAAGTTTCACTTCAAAAACAGACAGATAATAAAATTATGGAGAGATAATTATGGTCACATAAGAACGTCAGATATTAGTTACACGGTTCGGGTTTTCGTTTCCTATGTAAAATATCCGAAAAACCTCCACAGTCACTTTAAAAATATTTGTCTCTTACAATATTGTAATATTAAAATGGTAACACTTTGGTGTGGAGAGGACAGTGCTGGCCTGCCAACAAGGACCAAGGTACTTAACATAAAAATAAAAAGTAAGACAAAAAAGTGTTAACTGGTCGAACCATATGAGAAGCCAGCAATGTTCTCAAATTCGTTAAATAAAATCAAAACTATAAAAAAGAGAAAAACAATCTAAATCAAAGAAATTACATAGCTGTGGCTATTATCTATTACCTTATTTCTATTATAATAATTTCAAATGAAAAAAGACTATCAATAACACTTGAAACGGGGTATTTACCATGTTATAATAGTATGTTTTTAAAATGACATTGTCACTCCATGCCAGTAAAAAACATACACGGTGTAAATCACCTCATCACGAAGCCGTCAACCAAGCATTCTGTACATGAAACTAAGTAACTTTACGCAAAAATTAGTGCTGGAAAACGACTTTTTTTTGGGGGGTGTAAAATCATGTTTTGTGGTAGAACTCAATGTAACGCACTCAAAACATTGTGCTGATGGACGGATTGAATAGTACGGGGGTCGTGGAGGTGTTTAAAGTAAAAATCTTACATTAAAAACTTGTATTTAAAAAAATACTTGTCAGAAAAGACCCCTAATATCTCCGTAACTAGAAGGTTCCCAGGTATGGTGTAGAACAAAAAAATGATCACAATGACAGTGCCAGTGCCTTTCGGCTTCGTTAAGAGGTGTTTTACAAAAACCTTTATAAAGAAAAAAAATTCAAACATCTTAAATTTCATATCTGGATCTTCTGGTCTTCAACTGACGAAGTTTCAAATTGGTGAAGAAGCTACTTTTTAAATATCGGAGATATTTAAAAAGTAGCGTCTTCACTAGTACTCTCCCGCTGTAGGTGTTCTGTTTCTTCTGGTCTTCAACTGTTGTAATCGGAAATTGTTGAAAAGACGACTTTTTAAATATGGGAAATATTTAAAAAGCAGTCGCTCCACCAGGTTCCTTCTGGAGCAGGCCTTCTATATGTTTCTTCTATATTGTAACTAGGTAGTATAGAGCTAAAAAGGTTTGTGTTCGCGTGGGACATTATGATAGATAAAGTAAAGAACTTTCTGTCATTAATAGATGGTGTAAGGGACATTATACAAAGTAATGCGCCTGCCTGGGTTCGAACCCACGGCTTACTGCTCGTAAGTCGGGGCTGCCGACACTGGGCCACCGCTGCTCTTAAAAACGGTGAAGGAAAACATCGTGAGGAAACCGGCATGTCCTAGAATTAAAAATTCGAAGACATGTGACATCTACCAACCCGCACTGGGCCCGCGTGGTGTACAGCCCACTCCCTCATATAGGGATAACTATTGTCGTGAATTTAGCACATGATTCAATAACTCTTAAAGTCTCGTCGGTTATTAAAAACTGCTGTTCCATGCAACAATACAATACATACACAAATGAAACGCATGGAACAGCATTTTTATAATAACTCCTATGATTTCCCAATATACCGTGAAAAGAAATGGAGAAAAACAGATGAAAGCGTGTGTAGGTACCAGTGGCGAAGGGTCAAAATTTTGTAAGGGGAAGCCGACGAAAAAAATGAGATCATTAAAATTTTTTTTTTAAAGTGTAACTTTTATTACATCGTCTCAAACTTTTTCGTCTGTGTGTTGCATGTCGCGTGACGATCGGCCGCGGAGTAGGGATAAAATGAAAGGCGCTCGTCAAAGCGCCTTTCACTTTATCCCTACTCCGCGGTCTACTCCGCGCTATAGTGTGAAAAAAAGTTTCACTTTTACCGTGGTTTCATAAAACCACACAATCCTTTTATTCGTCATCGCATTTTTTAAATTTCATTTTGATTGTCAGCGACCCCGAAAACCACGAAAATGTCACCCATGATCAGTATACACAAAAATTTTCGAAGGACCCAACTAGATCTTTTTTTCATAACTTATGTATTGTAACGATTAAATGCACAGGAACTATAGAAAATATGTTTATTCATAAAAGTGAACGCGTATAAATACAATGTTTCATGTCTATGCTATTAACCGTTGAGGAGTTCCCTCATGAAAAGAGGACCCTGGCTGTAGGATGAATTCATGATACAAATCGTCATTATCCATCCAATATGAACACGTATGCAAAGTTTCGAGTCTGTGCTATTAAACGTTGAGGAGTTCCTTCGCGAGAAGACAATCCTGGCTGCAGGATGAGATCATGATAGAATTCGTGTTTATCCATCAAATATGAACGTGCATACAAATTTTCGTGTCCGTGCTATTTACCGTTGAGGAGTTCCCTCGTGAGAAGACAATCCTGGCTGCAGGATGAGATCATGATAGAATTCATGTGTATCCATCAAATATGAACTCGTATGCAAAGTTTTGTGTCTGTGCTATTAAACGTTGAGGAGTTCCTTCGTGCAAAGACGATCCTGGCTGCAGGATAAGTTCATGATACAAAACATGATCATCCATCAAATATGAACTCGTATGCAAAGTTCCGTGTCTGTGCAATTAAACGTTGAGGAGTTCCCTCGTGAGAAGACGATCCTGGCTGGAGGATAAGATCATGATAGAATTTGTGTTTATCCATCAAATATGAACGTGCATACAAATTTTCGTGTCCGTGCTATTTACCGTTGAGGAGTTCTCTCGTGAGAAGACAATCCTGGCTGCAGGATGAGATCATAATATAATTCATGTGTATCCATCAAATATGAACTCGTATGCAAAGTTTCGAGTCTGTGCTATTAAACGTTGAGGAGATCCTTCGCGAGAAGACAATCCTGGCTGCAGGATGAGATCATGATAGAATTTGTGTTTATCCATCAAATATAAACGTGCATACAAATTTTCGTGTCCGTGCTATTTACCGTTGAGGAGTTCCCTCGTGAGAAGACAATCCTGGCTGCAGGATGAGATCATGATAGAATTCATGTGTATCCATCAAATATGAACTCGTATGCAAAGTTTTGTGTCTGTGCTATTAAACGTTGAGGAGTTCCTTCGTGCAAAGACGATCCTGGCTGCAGGATAAGTTCATGATACAAAACATGATCATCCATCAAATATGAACTCGTATGCAAAGTTTCGTGTCTGTGCTATTAAACGTTGAGGAGTTCACTCGTGAGAAGACGATCCTGGCTGGAGGATAAGATCATGATAGAATTTGTGTTTATCCATCAAATATGAACGTGCATACAAATTTTCGTGTCCGTGCTATTTACCGTTGAGGAGTTCCCTCGTGAGAAGACAATCCTGGCTGCAGGATGAGATCATGATATAATTCATGTGTATCCATCAAATATGAACTCGTATGCAAAGTTTCGTGTCTGTGCTATTAAACGTTGAGGAGTTCCTTCGCGAGAAGACAATCCTGGCTGCAGGATGAGATCATGATAGAATTCGTGTTTATCCATCAAATATGAACGTGCATACAAATTTTCGTGTCCGTGCTATTTACCGTTGAGGAGTTCCCTCGTGAGAAGACAATCCTGGCTGCAGGATAAGATCATGATAGAATTCATGTTTATCCATCAAATATGAACTTGTATACAAATTTTCGTGTCTGTGCTATTAAACGTTGAGGAGTTCCCTCGTGAGGAGACGATCCTGGCTGCAGGATTAAGTTATGTCTGTCATAAAAATGTATTGTTCTTAGAACCAAAGGTGTGCGCCAAATTTCAGCTCAATCGGGCATCGGGAAGTGGTTCTAATTTAGCTTCCTATACATACAAACATTGAAAGTTCCCTGTCGTAACTCGAAAATCTTCGGCTTACCTAGTCCTTACAAAACGCTGCTGATAGCTGCGAAGTCACGTGTCCGCGTTCATACGAATTTAGTTCTGAATTCTGACACCCGAGCGTCGGCTTACTGGCGCCACATGTTGCTTTCTTTGTTGACATGAAAAATGCTGGCATTTATGTAATGTTTTCAATCCTATGATGTATTTAATGTCTGTACTGTGATGTGATAACCTCAGATGTGTACATAATTTACTATTTGACTACAGTAGACACTAGACACTACGTATAGTGCCTTGTTCCCAAAGGGAAGCCGGCAGGAATCGGCTTCTTAGGAGCCTTCGGGCCTGGTAGGTACCTCTTATAAAGATCACATTTCAACAAAACAAAGAAACATAAAATAAAAAAAATATATAATTATGTGTGCCTCACGGTCCTGTCAAAAAGGTTCATTTCAACAATAATTTCAAACAGATGCTGTCTGACGTCGATTTTTAAATAAACCTATAATAAGTAATTATGGTCCTTTCACGGCTATTTTACCTGTGAGTTTGCATAACTGTCAAAATCATAGTCAAAATTAAAATATTTTATTTCACATGGGCACTTATAAAACATAGACAAAAGGTGCACGGTTGGGCTCGGTCGTTTCCTATGGAGAAGAACCGGCAAGAAACTGTTACTCTTTTAAAATCATTTGGTTTTACAATAGTTGTATGATACAGCGTATAGTGATATTTATTGCCGTTGTAATAAGGTTGCTGTTTGGTTACTGGCACCGACAAGTCTGTTACAATCACAGTGGTCTTAGTTAAAATAACCGTGAAGGGACAATTAGTAGTAGCGAGTAGTGACGTACCTGACAGTGGGCTCCAGATGCCACGTGACACAGCGGTAGTCGCGGTAGTCCTGCGGCGGGCCGTCGGGCCGCGCCCGCGCCGCGCCGCCCGCGCTCGCCTCCGCCCACGCTGCGCGCGCGCCGCACGGCATCTACAAATACATTCATTTAATATGGAGAAACAACTAAAGGAGTATAGACAACGTATTTGTCCCGAAAGCCACATGACTTGGTGAAATCCTCGCGGATACCCACCGTCTAGGGCGAGCAGGGAGTTATGCAGGACTCTTATTGCCTAAAACCCTACTGTTCGGGGGTCCGGGAGATACAAGTACTTCTCGCGCACCCACGACTGGTAGCCCGCCAATCTCATCGGGCTCCATCACCAAGTTCTTCATGAAAGCGTGCAGGAACCACTGCGCTACGTCTTTAGGCCTTTTCGGGCGACGACTGAGCGTTTAAGTTCGCTACCCGTAGGCTACATTAACGATCACGTGATGTTGGCATGACGCACTACCGATAACGATAGACGCGATAGCTTCGTTTGAACTTTATTAACTATATGTACCTACTGCTGCATAATTGATATATATCCGCTCATTATAATAAGCAGTTTAATTATTATAATGAGCGAATATACAGGGTTATTTGTAAAACACCGACAACTCAGGACTATGTTACGAGTACTAACATCATAATCAGCCACTTTTATTTTATGACTTTTAAAAATTCGTCATATGTTCATCAGATTTTCATACTATCAATTATGCTTCCAAACCAAGTTATCGCGTCTATCGTTATCAGTAGTGCGTCATGCCAACAGCCAGAAGGCGTCGCGGTAGATCTCGTAGAAGATGGCGGGACGAGCTAGACAAGACAAGGGACCAGTGGTCCACATTGGCCCTGGATCGAGACAATTGGGAGTCAAGGGAAGAGGCCTTTGCCCAGCAGTGGGATGCCGCGCAGCGATTGATTAGCAAGATTTCATTTTATTTCGAATATTTGTACCTTAGCACAACATAAAATTAACAAGGCCAACAGTTACGAGGAAAAAATAAGCACAGCAACAATTTTGTATTTTTCCTGTTTTATGTCCACATTAATCGCTTAGAGCTGTTTCAGACAAGCGTGTTTTTTGGCGCATATCGCTTTACTCGAACATTTTGTGCTTTACAAAATAAAACGCGCGTCTATGCGGTTATTTCGGTGTGTCAGTATCACTCGCGACTTGCCCTGATACGAGCTTAAAAGTGCGTCAACGCTCGTAAGAGTTGCGCGAGTGACACAAGGCGCGTGTACACGAGCTACAAACAACAAACTTTTACACGCCGACGATAAACGAAAACCGCCCTTAGGTATGACTAACAAAGTTTAGTTTTAAATGATTAAATACTAACAAGACATGGCCGTTTAAAATAAATTATTTCTGTTTTATTTTAATATAATAATTACTAAGACTCACCACTCTGTCCTTCTCTTTGATATAAGAAGATATGAGGTCGTGCAAAAACAGGAACGCCTCAGCATCCACTGACACGAATATGTGATCTTCAAACTCTGTGATGAAACTGCACTCCACTACTGGCTTCTCATCTGTAAGATAAGATAAGAAAATATATTTATTTTGCAAATATAGGGTACAACACACGGTGTCATAAAAATATAATTAGCAACAGTCATGTTTAACCTGAAGGCATGCAAGAGTACAAAAAAAATGTAATAACATATTTTTTTCAAAGTTTAAATTTTACTTTATAATTAAAAATATTGTATTGTGTCATTGTAAATGTAAATTTAGTACAGGGGGGTTACTATGACGCTTAAAACATTATTGTTCCATTCCTATTCCAGAGTCAGAAAGAGATGGAGCTAGACGACCTGTATAGCTCCGTCTCTTTTTCACTCTGGAATAAGAATGGAACGATAATGTTTTAAGACGTCATGGTACGCCACCTGATATAGACTGCCTCGTTCGTCGCAATCGCGACTGCTTAGCATGAGGTCCTGGGTTGGATTTCTAGGTCGAGCGAATCGTTATTGAGTATTTCTATCAGGAATGTCTAGTAGCAACCACGGTAGTAGAGATGGGTAACTCAGGAGAGATAGATAAAAAAGATATGTATCAATCCATTTCCATCAATCACTCTTTATATCCATTCACATCTGAATGTATCAGTGTATCTTTACAACTGATTCAGTCATCAACACATCCAATGAATGTGGTTGCGACGCAGATAGAAAAAGACGCCGTGAGTGAAGAGTGATTGATAAGTAGCTATAGCTGTTTGCAGCAAACAGCTATAGCTACTTATCTATCACTCATACTGATTTATTGGATTGAGTTGAGCGAAGCGAGCCACGCTGCTGCGTGTCGTGCGCGCGAGCGTGAGCTACTGAAGTACTGATACATAAGGATATAAAGATATAAAAGAGTGATACATATCTCAGTGATCGAAAGATACATTTCAATCTTTTCTTTTTAGTGACACATTTTGCCCATGTCTACACGGTAGGCTCTATTACATGGGAATTAAACATAACTGGCGAAATGTGGATGTACAACTCTGCCTATCCCTTCGGGAGATTACACGCGTGATGAGATATTATAATTAAAACCTTATCCGAAACCAAGGTCCGCGCTTGCTCCACATACCTGCTAAACATGTTCCAAATTAGTGTTCGACCGAAACTAATTATTACAACTGATAAAAAATATGTTATTAAAAAATAATTGCCTTAAAATTAACAGGAAGATTGGGTCGTATGTTCGTTTTAGCTGATTGCAAATATGTGTTTGTGTTGATAGAAGGGTTTGTTTGATAAATTATATATGGGTTATAAGGAACATCGATGCGAAAACGCTTACACGTTCTGAGTACATTATTCTGCATATTGAACATATTCATCGGTAATTTAAAAAACATGTTAATTTAAAAACATCTGCTTTTTCCCACAAAAGTGCAATACCTATGACCTAGACGGTCAAAATGTATGGAAAAGCTGTTTTTTTTTTAATTACCGATGAAATATTGATATTTGGGGGGTTCAGATTGATGTACTGTACGCGAACAAGTTCTGTACTGTTGTGTACAGTATGTGTAGTGTACTGACCGGACTCTGTGGGCGGTGTGTGCGCCTGCAGGTGGTGGGTCCGCAGGTGCAGCTGCAGCGAGGGCAGCGCGAACATGTTCTGTACTGTTGTGTACAGTATGTGTAGTGTACTGACCGGACTCTGTGGGCGGTGTGTGCGCCTGCAGGTGGTGGGTCCGCAGGTGCAGCTGCAGCGAGGGCAGCGCGAACATGTTCTGTACTGTTGTGTACAGTATGTGTAGTGTACTGACCGGACTCTGTGGGCGGTGTGTGCGCCTGCAGGTGGTGGGTCCGCAGGTGCAGCTGCAGCGAGGGCAGCGCGAAGATGACCTCGCGCACATGCTTGTCTGCGGCCGCTTTGTTTCTCTCCGTGCTGTTGGTGTTGGTGCTTGAACCGCTGGCGTTGGATGAGGTGGTGCCGGTTGGGTCGCGCTCTAACGATGGGAAGAGCTCGATTGCTGGAGAAAAAAATATTGTGTCAGTAAGTGACAAACCTCCACAGAAAAGTGGCCTGGGGTGTGGTGGGGCTTATATTTGACTGTGAGCGGAACATGGAACAGCTACTGCCATTCCACGTTCCGCTACACCGCTAAAAAAAACCTGTATTATACAGGTTGTTTATTTAGTCGACGGTGTTACTTAAAGATTTTATTCAAAAGAGTCACAATTTAAAAGAAATAAAAAAATAATTTTATTCTTTTAAGAAAATAAAAACATTATGATGGATTGGGTCTACCGATTAAAGGACAAAATAACTACCGTAAAAGGCAACAGAACTCACCATCAATCTCACTATTAGCGAAGGCATAGTGGAACCACTCCTTCAAGGTCTTGAACTGCGGCGGGAACAGCAAGGCCCTGGTCATGCGGCACACGGTGGCCATGGACACGTGCGCGCGCGCACCCGAGCCGCCCGCGCCCAGCCCGCCCAGGCTGGCGGTCAGGCTCTGCACTACGTGGACTTCCATACTACCTGTACGCAACACATGCTTACAGTGAGACTGCGTTCACATCTCTTCTAGCAGCGTTCGATAGAGTAGGGTTCATCGAATGTAGATGTTGCGCAAACATGGCATTAACGTTACGTAATTTTGAAATAAGCGTAGTGTCCGTGCAGGTAAATTGTTCGCTGTAAATACTTGTCGGACTAATTCAGGATTGCGTTGCCCTATCCGTCGTATAGTGGAATCTTATAATTGCAACTTCAGAAATTTAAATTTAAGTCCAATGTTTTTAAAATTTTATCTAATGACAATAACAAGTAGTATGAGTCCTTTATTCTCAATTTAATTTATTTCAACTATTTTACTTATTTTTGGAGATGAATTGTTTGTACTGTTAATTCTTTTTTTCATAATTTTACTTCTTACCTGTAATACTTAATAAGGAAAAATCCCACTAATGACAATAACAAATAGTATGAGTCCTTTATTCTCAATTTAATTTATTTCAATTATTTTACTTATTTTTGAAGATGAACTGTTTGTACCGTTAATTCCTTTTTTCATAATTTTACTTCTTACCTATGATACATAAGGAAAAATCCCACATTAATTTTTATTTAGCTGTCTGAAAATTTAATTATTTATTTTAATAATTAATTAATCGTATTGTATCTTATTAGCCATTTTTTTTAATGCATATCTCATTAATGCTACTCTAGTGGCACCTTTTTTTTTGTGAACATGAGGATAATGTAGTGAGCTGCAATATTGTTATTACCCAACCTAATTATTATTTGTAAAACTTATATTGTAGCTGTTTATTGTCACATAATAAATAAAATAAAATAAAAAATAAAATAATCACGTCTAGCGTAGCGTAAGCATTTAAGTATCTTCAACACCTGTGTGCACAACTGAATTATGAAACCACATTTCGGCGAGTTTACGCCACAAATCAATGATTTGTTGTGCTAGAGAAACAGTAATGAATCAAAGTACAGGCTCGGGCGAATGAGTCTAATTCAACAGAATAGCTTGTCAAGTAATTTAATGTTTTGCTTAATTCCACGATTCTTTTGAAACAAGCAAGATTTTAAACACACATTTTTTTCTTACCGTCATTTTTCAGCGTGTCATGTCGATTGCAATCTAAATTGTGTCGGCCCAGAACTGAGCCACTAATAAAAATAAAATAATCGCCACACACATTTTGGTAGATATCCAAAAGCTAACTCACCCTCTTCACTGGCGACCTGCTGTGCTTCAGTCGCGAAGCTGATGCACGGATCTTTGAGACTGAACAGTGCCCAGGATTTCGACTTAAAGCTGTTGCCGTGGAAGCACGCTAGAGATATGTTGGTGCCATGAAGTTCCATTGTACCGCCGAGTACAGTGCCTAGAGAAACAAGCACGTAAAATGAAATAATTATAGTGTTACATTATATTTCAAGCTTATTTTGAACAGATTTGCCCTGGCCAAAAATGATATTTAAATAAAAAAGTATCCAGTTTTTGTAAGCATCACGTTGTCGAGATAATATCTACAATGTGACAATTTAGATCACCGCTCAGAACAACTTTAGACGTGAATCGTAATTTTGTGGAAAAAATAGCAATGGGATGAGTATGCTACTTCCTAAAGAACGTAAATTAATAAACTCCCTTTGATAATTTGTTTCTAAATTTGAATGAACCCAAAAACAATGAAGAGTATCAGAGAAAGAATAGAATGAAGAATATCAGAGAAAGAAGAATAATTATCTTTTTAGTGTTATAATGGGGATAATCTTTGCATTTGTGCATAAATACAAGGTGTTTTTTTTTATATCCCGTAACTCTAGGGTATGAATGAGGCCATATCAAAGAATCAACTGGCATATGATTTTTTTCAATTATAATTTATAATTCGATAAAGACACGATGATAATGTAAAACACCCACCTTTACGTGAAATATGAAAATATCGCATTTTCTTAGCTTTAAATATAAATTAGATTGGGTTGAATGAAAATGAATTACGACGTATTTATAAATGAAATATGCAATAATAATCATGATTGACGATATCTTCGAAACTATGCATTTTTGGACCACCTATTCTAGGACGTATTGTATTATTTTTACTTATAGAATATGACCCCAGAGTTATGTGATATTACAAAAAAAAAACTTTCACTCGCTTACCGTTCGCCGGCAGCGGCGTGGGCAGCGTGGAGAGCTGCATGCCGGACACAAGATGCAGCACCTTCTGCCAGTGCCGGTGGTGCCGCAGCTCCGCCGGCGCCGCGCCCTCCGCTGCGGGAGCGGCCGGGGCTGGCGCTGCGGGGGGGACTCGTTACACAGTGCTACACGGTACGTCGGACAAGCGCCCGGAGACAAGAATAAGCAACGCTCTGGCAACACCCGCACGGCATCGTTCTTAAACGCTGTGTGCACAAAGTTTCTTTAGGCTAGGTTGGCAATGGGGGGCAATGGGGGGGTTAGTACGCACAACGACCAATCAAGCTATGCAAAACAAGATTATGCGGATATGTCATTGTACGGGAAATATATAAAAATAGTGCTTCCGCGCGGGGGGACCGCGCGGCGGGACCGCGCGGAAGAAGTGAAACTTCGTAATACTACACGCGTTCGAGTGCCACACATTCACCCTCACTATGTCTCTTTCTATTCCCCCTCCCCAGGAGCGTTGAACGTCTACCGCAACAGGTCTTTCATACCCCCTCCATTGAGGAAAAATAATAAGGAAAAAAAAATAAGAAAAAATAAACTATTTTCTAAATTACTCCTTATCGCATCAAAAAGTCCCGTCGAAATCAGTCCAGCCATGTCAGGGATTAACCGGAACAAACAGACAGGCAGTTTCTTTTTTTTTTAAGGTACCGTCCTTATCAACTTCCATATTCAATTCAGAAAAAGTTGTTATTTTGAAATTACAAACAGACGTTTCAATTGATTTATTCGTATGGATAATGATAATACTTACGTTCCCTCCGATCTCTTCTCGCATTAGTATAATTCGGATGCAGCGAGCTGAACACTCTTTTACTCGACTTGAACTGCTGCGTGAAGAACTCTTCAAGCTTCAGCTGCATCTTCAGCAGGTCTGGCGTGGTACTCCGAGACATCAGGATCTGAAGCTGGTGCCAGCTTAGAGTTCCGTGTGTCAGGATTATTGCTGGCCTGAGGGGAGAAATATGGGGTGAGATAAAGAGGGGTGTTTAGCGCTTACTGCGCAATATGATAAGGCCCTATTTTATTGAATAATTTTATGGTGCAACCAGGCTACAGTCGGTCCACGGCGTTGTGACATAGTTTTGAGATTTATTCGGTCCTATAACAAACTAAGATTAATACTAAGAAGTCGGTGAAAATCTAATTGTAAACGACGTTTATATTTCAATATTCGACAATATAGGCGCAATGGCTGAGCGATCGACTGCTGAGCTGCGTGTCGCGGGTTCGATCCCCGCACGGAACAAATATTTGTATGGCCTACAGATAGTTGTTCCGGGTCTGGCTGTCTGTGTATGTGAGTTTTAATGTCACGATACAGGAGAAATTCCTAGTGTGGAGCAAAGTTTCTTTTTTTTTAAATATGGTTGAAGATAGAAGGCTGTTTTCAATATGTTTAGCGCAAGCTTTTGCTCCCGTTTTAAATGTATGACACTCGGGGATAATGTAGCTTACCTTACGTGAAAGTATTTTCGGAATCGGATCAGTAGTTCCGGAGATACCATCTATATTTTTTAATATTTAACAATATTGCGTATTTTTGGTGCTGATATATATTTTTTATCAGGCACTTTACTTTAGCCAGCATAGCGTTTGAAATATTAAAACTAACTGACAGTTTGAACCAAAGTTAAAACTTGGTTTGTAATATTTTTGGATGGGGATCCTACGGCGGTCTGGTAGCACCTTAACGTTTCGTTTAAAAACTTGTTTTTTTTCGGGTGGTTATGGTCAAAGATTGAATGGACCATGGGTAATAAAAAAGGGCCACATAGCTTACCCGTCTTCCGGTTCTTGATCTTCTTGGAAGCTAGTAAAAGATCGTGCGAGTTAGTTAAGCAGTTACAATGTTATATTTGTGCACTGTGCATTCCCTTATCATTTAGCGTATTGAGACTACACATGATAATATTAGCATATCGAAAGTATGAGATTACTTTTGTTATTTAGCCACAACAATTATGCAACTGGAATCAAATGGGACACGTCAGATTGAAAAGAGAAATAAGACATTGGTTTTTGGTACTCGAAGTTCATCACTACTGCTATCCATATCTGCTTGAATTTTTTGAGTTGGTTTACTATCAAAATTATACTTTAATTCTATTGAATTTAATTTTTCTTTATAAGGATTATGTAATCCTTATTTTTTATGTTATTAACCGATAACTTGTGTGCGGTTCATATGTACGTGGAATTTGATGTTTAATATGCACCCGTTTAGCTTACGACAGCAGAATTTCTAAGACTATCACCACATTTATTATAGCGAGTAGACAAAGGTGAGCCTATCACTAAGACAACACAGCTCGAAGCAACACGAGCAACACTAGCTTACCTAGATGTGGGCCTGTGCGGATGGTGCGCGGGATGCCTGTTCCGTGCGAGCCACTCGTCCCGCAGCGCCGCCTGCAAGTGCGACACGCGCGACATGAGCACGGGCGTGCCCATGTACTCCAGCTTACCTAGACGTGGGCCTGTGCGGATGATGCACGGGATGCCTGTTCCGTGCGAGCCACTCGCCCCGCAGCGCCGCCTGCAAGTGCGACACGCGCGACATGAGCACGGGCGTGCCCATGTACTCCAGCTTACCTAGACGTGGGCCTGTGCGGATGATGCACGGGATGCCTGTTCCGTGCGAGCCACTCGCCCCGCAGCGCCGCCTGCAAGTGCGACACGCGCGACATGAGCACGGGCGTGCCCATGTACTCCAGCTTACCTAGACGTGGGCCTGTGCGGATGATGCACGGGATGCCTGTTCCGTGCGAGCCACTCGCCCCGCAGCGCCGCCTGCAAGTGCGACACGCGCGACATGAGCACGGGCGTGCCCATGTACTCCAGCTTACCTAGACGTGGGCCTGTGCGGATGATGCACGGGATGCCTGTTCCGTGCGAGCCACTCGCCCCGCAGCGCCGCCTGCAAGTGCGACACGCGCGACATGAGCACGGGCGTGCCCATGTACTCCAGCTTACCTAGACGTAGGCCTGTGCGGATGATGCACGGGATGCCTGTTCCGTGCGAGCCACTCGCCCCGCAGCGCCGCCTGCAAGTGCGACACGCGCGACATGAGCACGGGCGTGCCCATGTACTCCAGCTTACCTAGAGGTGGGCCTGTGCGGATGATGCGCGGGATGCCTGTTCCGTGCGAGCCACTCGTCCCGCAGCGCCGCCTGCAAGCGCGACACGCGTGACATGAGCACGGGCGTGCCCATGTACTCCAGCTTACCTAGACGTGGGCCTGTGCGGATGATGCGCGGCATGCCTGTTCCGTTCGAGCCACTCGTCCCGCAGCGCCCCCTGCAGGCGCGAAACGAGCACGGGCGTGCCCATGTACTCCAGCTTACCTAGACGTAGGCCTGTGCGGATGATGCGCGGGATGCCTGTTCCGTGCGAGCCACTCGTCCCGCAGCGCCGCCTGCAAGCGCGACACGCGCGACATGAGCACGGGCGTGCCCATGTACTCCAGCTTACCTAGACGTAGGCCTGTGCGGATGATGCGCGGGATGCCTGTTCCGTGCGAGCCACTCGTCCCGCAGCGCCGCCTGCAAGCGCGACACGCGCGACATGAGCACGGGCGTGCCCATGTACTCCAGCCGCAGCTCCAGCGCCGCCAGTCGCACGCCGCACACGTGACCCGGATTGCAGCCTGCTTCCTCTTCGATGTGGACTGAGGGGATGAGATGACACATAAAAAAATATAGCTGTTTAAATGTTTTTTGAGTACACGCCAAATGCTCAAGTCGGTAAAAGTAAAGCGCAACAAAACACAGGGAACGAGCGCGGGACGGACGCGGAACGAACGCAAGACGTGCGCGGGAGTTCGGCGGGTCGGGTGACGCCGGCGCCCGCCACTAACAGAGGGGCTCGGGAGCGGGTGTACCGTCCTTGCATTGCGTCATAATACCCGTATTCCCAAATAGGCAATCACACACAGGGATGTTATAATAATGACAGACATTATCATCATCATCATTTCAACCAAAAGACATCCACTGCTGGACATAGGCCTCCCCCAAGTGACGCCACATTGACCGGTCCTGTGCGCCTCGCATCCAGCAGATCCCCGCAACCTTCACCAGGTCATCGGTCCACCTAGTGGGAGGCCTTCTAACGCTTCGTCTTCCGGTTCGCGGTCGCCATTCCAGAACTTTTCGGCCCCATCGCCCATCCGTTCTGCGAGCAATGTGCTGCCCACTGCCAGTTAAGTTTGGCAATTCTTCGGGCTACGTCGGTAACCTTGGTTCTCTTGCGGATGTCCTCATTTCTGATTTGATCACGCAAGGAAACTCCGAGCATAGCTCTCTCCATTGCCCTTTTGGTGACTTTGAGCCTTCTGATGAGGCCCATTGTGAGCGACCACGTTTTGGTCCCGATCACTAGCAATACACACTGGTCATAGACTTTCGTCTTGAGACATTGCGGTAAGTTGGACGAGAAGATACTACGCAACTTCCCAAACGCTGCCCAGCCAACGATTCGACGATTGACCTCTTTCTCGAAGTTAGATCTACCCAACAGGGGGCCTACTCTCTTTCTCCGAAACGTAACTTCGGCAACGAACGAAAATTAAACATAGTTACGTTTGTGACCCTACTCTATATAATTTGAGGACGCACACAAAAAGTTCGAATTCACAGACAATTAACGTGAACGTTATTGTTATTATAACGTATTGAATGTTATTGTGTGCGCGTCCTCAAATTATATAGAGTAGGGTCACAAACGTAACTACGTTTAATTGTCGTTCGCTGCCGAAGTTACGTTTCGGAGAAAGAGAGTAGGCCTCCTGGACCGTTTGTCCCAGGTAGACATAATCGTCTACTACTTCGATTGAGTCTCCGATCTTGATAGGAGTGGGTGTTACATGGGCATTCAACATGACTTTGGTTTTGCCCACGTTCATTTTAAGACCCACTCTTCCGGAAGCTCTACTGAGGTCATCGAGCATTGTACTGAGGTCCTCCATGGTCTCAGCCATGACCACTATATCGTCGGCAAATCGAAGGTGAGAGATGTACTCGCCATTGACGTTGATGCCTAGGCCTCTCCAGTCCAGAACCTTGAAGACATTTTCCAGTGCAGCGGTGAACAGTTTCGGAGATATAACGTCTCCCTGTCTCACACCTCGCTGCAAAAGGATAGGTTCCGATGTCTTGTCCTGAAGTCGGACTGACATGGTGGCGTTTTTGTACAAGCACTTTAACACCTCGATGTACCGATGTTCAATTTGGCACCGTTGGAGAGACTGCAGTACAGCCCAAGTCTCGATCGAATCGAAGGCTTTCTCGTAGTCCACAAACACTAAACAGAGAGGCAGGTTGTATTCTTCGGTCTTCTGTATAACCTGTCGCAGCGTATGTATGTGGTCCACGGTGCTAAAGCCTTTTCGGAATCCGGCTTGTTCGGGAGGCTGAAAATCGTCAAACATGCGCGCGAGACGATTCGTGATGACTCTTGAAAACAACTTGTAGACATGGCTTAGAAGTGAGATGGGCCTATAGTTTTTCAACCGGGCATTGTCGCCCTTTTTGAAGAAGAGTGCCACCACACCCCTGCACCTTGCCTGTGGCGTTTTCCCCTCGAGTATGACGGAATCAAACAGCGTCTGGAGGGCCTTAAGTATCGGTTTTCCACCCGCCTTCAGAAGTTCGGCAGTAAGCCATCATCACCCGGTGCCTTGTTGTTTTTAAGTTGTTGAAGATCCTAATCTCGTACAATCCGGCACCAACACCAAATAAAACAGAAAAGTCTAATCCGAAAAAGATGCCAACCAAAGACCAGCAGCTCTTCATATGACTTAGATCACGTCATCAGCTGCCTAGCCTCATTCCAACTATGTTGAAGTAGGCTTCCGTCCGGGATGTCTTCGGTATAGTGTCGGGTCAGTCTAGCTCTTGGGTCATTCGCTATATTTCCAACGGGATTACTGGTTGACGTGTACAACTACCCATAGAATCTCTCGATCTCCCTCAATAGCTCCAGTTTGGCGGATACGATCCTGCCATCGTCGGTCTTCAGTTTCCTGAGCTGGCTCTGCCCAACAGCCAGATTTCTTGCAAATACCTTGGAGCCTTTATTTCGCTCAATTGCATCGTTAATAAATGATCGGTATTAAAGTGGCGGCGGTCGCTCATCAAGGATTTAGAGATCCGTCTATTGAGCTGCCGGTATTTCCACGCGTCTTCTGAAGACTGCAGGATCATCTGACGCCGTTCCTTTATGAGCTTGAGAGTATGATCAGAGAGTTTTTTGTTCTTCTGTGCACGACGTGTCTTGAAAAACTTGAACCCTGTCGTATGGACAGTTTCCACGAATCCATCGTTGTATTCGTCCACTGAGCTTCCTAGGCACTCGAAACGATTCTGGGGTTCAAGCTGAAAGCTCTCGGGGTTTTGGATCTTGATCTGTGCTGGTTGGAGCGTAGACCTCATCAGTCGAGACCTTTCAAGCTTAATATTAATGTCCAATGTGCCTCTTACCATGCGGTGATCGCTCCCAGTTTTCAACGAATTGATCACAGAGACATCATTGAACATTTGCTTCTTGGTTTTATTTTTAGTTGCACCATCAGGGCTCTGCCAGGTCCACTTTGCTCACGCTTTCTGAAGAAGGAGTTCATCATATAGAGGCCCTCCTTCTCCATAAAACTAGCCAGTTGGTGTCCCTGGTGGTTCTGACATCCAACCCCAAATTGCCCCACTTGCAGCTCATCCCCATCTCGTTTGCCCAGTTTCGCGTTGAAGTCCCCCATGACAACGGTGAAGTGAGTTTTGAAACCATGCATGGCTTTGGAGATATCCTCATACATGGTCTCCACTTCGTCGTCGGGGTGTGCCAAGGTCGGGGCGTAGACCTGTATGACCTTCAGCGAATATCTTGAGGATATTATGAGTATCAGGTACGCCACCCTGGTCGACACACTCTCGATTTTCACCACGTTATTCACAAGGGACTTGTGGACGTTAAACCCAACACCACCCTGGGACTGCCGGTCACCCGCTCGGAAATAAAGCAGGTTGCCGGATTTCAGGATCATTGTGTCCTCCCCCTCTCTTCGGACTTCAGATAACAACACCACAATACTCCATCGCAACCTGCTCAATTCCTCCTCGAGTTCCGTTATTTTCTCGTCGGTCCGGAGTGTTCGCGTGTTGTATGTTGCCAGGTCAAGTCGTCGGTATAGGCAGCCGGATCCCTTCCGGAGATTCTTGGCACCCCTTACCACGCCGTAACCTCGACCGCTACCATAGTCGAGGGTAGACGGGCTGCCGGGTACTAGGGGCCATTTTTGTATTGCGCTCATAAGGGGGGTTTTCCCATAATCGCCGCGCTTGGCAGACGGGTTGGCGATCGCAGTACGGTTGTTGCAAAAGCACAGGGAACGCTGCTGCCCAGTCTCTGGCAAGTCCCTTAGTCGCCTCTTACGACACTCACGGGAAGATATGGGATGGTGCTATTCTTTATGTCCGACACCATGCAGAATCAGACATGACAGACATCTGAGTCTTTATTTCAATGTTTTTTACGATGCGATGAGTCTGGCAGGTTTCTGGTGTTCATAAACCTTGCTGTGGTGCTTTTCTAGAATAAGGCTTATGGTCACACTAAACAGCATTTTACGGGGCCTTGCTGGCATAGCCTGGGTACGTACCGTAAGTGTCGATGGAAGACAGTGAAATGGCTCCGCCAACGATGCCACCGCGTGCATCCAGCTCTGAACTGGCCAGCGCCACACCCACCAACATGTTACGGTGTCCAGTGCTGCCGATGCTGAGCCGACCTGTGCAGTTGAAGTCGCGGGACTGCCAACTGTGAATACAAACATTTACTTCAAAACAATCACTAACACAACAAACACAATTAAATACTCTAGGCCAAATAGAACTACAGAAAAGTCGTTGCTTAAAGAAAAAAGTATTACCAAGAATATTTAGAAACTTTAAAACATACTGCCTTCACGCTTAGCATGACACTGTGGAAACGAGTTTTGTCGACGGAACAATCGACAAAATGACAGATTGTCAGTCTATCTGTCTTTTGTCCGATTTTTCCGGTCATACTACGCGTGCTGGACCTGGGATCGTAGCACAGCTACGCCGTAGCGGGTTCTGTGCAACGCCGTAGCAAGATCTGTGCTACGCATGGATACGTTGTTTTACTACGCGCTAACTCCTTCAGAACACTATTATTATACTTAGAATATTTTATAATTCTACTTCCTTACAAGTATTTTTTTTTATGAATAAATGAATTTCTTTAAAATTTAACTCACACTTACTAATGTTATTAAGAGTTTTTTTTTTTTTAAATATAATGTCCATCTTACCTGACATTGCCCATAACGTTGCCCATGTTCATGTGCACGTTGAGCTTGGTGAAGTTGACGGCGAACAGCACGAGCGTCTCCCACGCCGCGCCCATCGCAGGCGCCGACGCTTTGCTACTATCTGTGTACAAGAACAAAACTACAGTCATGGCACTTGTTTAATACATATAAAACAAGGTCTTGGCGAAAAAAAAACCGTGTTGTTGGATTGAAAACCTTAGGCGCTAAGCAGACTGTGCAAAACTCAGCAGCACGCAAAAACGAGCATTCATCTAAATAACTTGAGTAAGAGCCAGAAGTGGCAGAGGGTATGTTATGTACAGCTGCGATTTACCGTTTAAAGTTTTATTCTGTGCTGTACCTTTGGATTTTTGATGCTCTGGAACAGTCTTCGTTTTCTCTCTCTGTGGCAGTACGGGTGATACCGGAGTATTGCTGCTTGATGGCCTGAGAAAATAAATAATGATAAACTTAACATACGTAGTCCAAGGAATAACAGAAAAATGCAAGGAAGAATAACACCAAATAAACCAAAATCTGCGTTCAGAATTTAATTTCCAGGTAAATAAACGTGAAAACAAATATAGTATATTTGGAAAGAAATACTCACCATTATGAATAATGATATTTTTTTGTTACAATTCTCAACCGTACCTAATATACTTAAACGTAAAGTTGATATTTGGTCAAGTGGAAATAACATCAAGAGTGTATAATAGAAGTTGTCTTGTAACAGTACTTTCACAAGTTATTATGCCTTGTGACTGGACTGTAGCTTCGCGACTTTTTTTTAACATTCGGAAGTGCCTCTAATGGTCTAATTGAAATAAAAGCTTTGAATTTGAATAGTTACTGTTTTCTTACCCATGATCGCGTGTGTCGTGTAGACTGAGGTCGCCCAAGAACATACGCCTTACGATGGTTCGTCTGTACCACGCCTTAGGGAAGGCGAGGATCTCCCCTAAGCGACGCATGTCGTACTTGAACCACGCTGAGCCGACGTCCACGATCGCTGCAAGAGGATACGAGAATAGGGAAGAATATTGAGAGATGATCAAAGGTAAATCATATTAGGTGTTTCCAAAACTTAAAATAGATAAAGTAGCAGAAGTTTTTGGCAATTTTTAAAGGTTTACAATTCTAAAATAAATTATTCTAGATTTCATTTGTAATGGCAGAAGTCATGTATGCAAACACGATGAAATAAGTATCACACGATGAACTTGCCTTTGATGATTCTTATTTTAAAAGTGTATGGTTCGTTATAAAATATACATTTGATTTTGGCGCCCGGCCTGCGCCGACGCGAATATTTGTGTAGAAAATAGAAAAGTCTTTCACAATATTATCAGCCGTTACAAATTGCGCAAAAAATATTAATACAAACTTACTTGAGAACCTCACAGTAGCCTTCGACTGATCCTGTTCCGTCTGGAAATCCAACTTCCTGGATCTCGACAGATGAAACTTGACAAACTCCACATTGATGCTGAGGGAGTCCTTCCTCTCGGTGTCAGAGAGCGGGGACCACTGCGCCTCCTTGAGGCTCGACTTCTTGCCGCCGTACGGGTGGAACATATTCACCGAGAAGTCGGCGAGGCAGCCTGTCACGCTGAGACCGCCCATCGCTACTGCTGGCTCCGCCATTTCTCTGTCGAAGAGTTTGATGTGTTAGCAAATGATACGAGTTTGCAGTGCGTGTGTATCTGGGTGTGTGTGTGCGTGTGAGTGTGTGCGTGGGTGTGTGTGTCAGTACTCACTCGTCGCTCGCCCGCTTGGAGCTGAACACGATCTGCAGGCTAGGCAGCTGCAGCAGACACTCGACGCGCGACGCGGGCAGGCAGCTGAAGCGGAACGTGCTGGGCTGCATGTGGAAGTGTACGATCACGTCCACCGGGAACGACGCGTACACGTACTGCCCGTACGACGCGCCTTCCACGGAGCGGGAGCGGGAACCGCTTTCCGCTTCTAAAGGGGAAACGGTCCAGTTTAATTTGGATGCTACTGCTCAATGCATCGCAATGAAGATTGTTGTTTTGCGACGAATAAAGTGTGCGTGTATCACAAGCAGTAATAAGTCGAAACATTCGTTTCACTGTAAAACGGCCAGATGGAACTAATGACTAAATACTAGATAATAAAGCTTTAATGTTGTGGTTCGACTGTTTTTTGATGCTTTATGTTCCAACAGAGGATTCTACGCAAACTATGTACTTGGCGCGAGAATTAGGTTTGAGTTCAACAAGGACATGAAATTAATGAAAAATACAAAAGTAGTTTTTAAATACAGGGTGGCGAGCACGGATGTCATCATCTACCTAGTAGCTTTACCCTAGGGCCTAGATAAAAATAATCATACCCGGTGTTGGCGTGGAAAACGATGCTTTCGTCGGTATAGGCTCTAGCGTCTGCTCCAGGAACTCCAGTATATGCGGACTGATGATGGTCTCCTCCGGGATGCTCTGCAGCGTGATCCAAGCGAACAGCGCCGCCTTCTTGATGCCCACTTTCCGCGCGCCCAGCGGTGGGACTGCTTGTGGAGAGTTGGCCTCTTCCGGGAGGGTTTTTGATTCGTAGTGGACCTGTTGGACACATTTTAAGGTTAAAATGGAAATCTGTGTAGTAGGTTTCTTGTTCAAAGGTGTACGTTTTTGTAAAATTGACGATATTCTGGTGATCAACATTTTTTTCATACAATTGACAGCTTCCTTGTTCATGTTTTTAGAAAGGGTTACCTATGTTTCATCGAAAAGAAATTGACAAATTATCACTTCCCAAACAATTTTTCGCATTTTCATTTGCCAAATTATTACTTAGCAAAAAATCTGTTCACAAATAATTGTAACGCAAACCTAATGTTTGGCAAGTGAACGTTTAAACAATAACTTGTTTACCAACTAGTACTTCCACCAATTTTTATGGAGTCAAATATTTCAGTTGGAATAACACATTTTACTCATCTGGCAACGTGCGAAACTGGTTTCTAGATCCATAATCTGTTGTCATGCGTTCATCCCATTTGTTTAAACCTTCTTATTTTACTCGGCACTTAACTATGTATTATTATTGCGTAGTTTTTTATTTTTGTTTGTTTTTATTTTTTATTATTGCTGTACACAATCTTATTTTATATAAGTACCCGTCTCACATACACATACACTCTGACACAATATATAAAACTGTTTTACGTCCGTCACATCACATTCGCAGGTCTAGTTGAAAACCAGCGTCAGGCAGCCTAGCTGTCCGGTTGTTTGCTGAACTGGCCCTATTTGGTGCTGTCATGAGGCACACAATAATTATTCCTTTTTTTTTTTGTTTTAGTTAGATAGACAATAATTTCCCCTTTTTACTTTAGTTTAAATTTATGAATTTCTGGTTAATTTTTGTTTAATGTTGTGCGTTTTTGTGGCATGTGCCAAATAAACTTATTTTCTTTCTTCTTTCTTTCTTTCTTTCTTACTCAAAATAAAATAAGGCAAATATTTAGTATTGTCAGTTTTCAATTTACATGAAATGAAAATAATATTGACATGACGCCAAAAGTCTGTATATTAGATTATAGATTAGATACAAAACGTAATATATTAGGTCTTTACCTATGAAATTGCCGTTTTGTTTGAAAAAAGTTAAAGTATTTTTTTTTTCGAACTTGTTTATTTCTTTTATTCAAAGTAATCACCCCTGCAATCAATGCATCTTTACCAACCCTGTGGCAGTTTATGGATGCCCTTCTTGAAAAAATCAGCTGGATGGGAGACAACAAACTCTTCAAAGGCGTTTTGTACTGCCTCTCGGGAATTGAATTTTTTTCCCGCTAAAAAGTTGTCCAAATTTTGGAAAAAGTAATAGTCGGAAGGCGCAAGATCTGGTGAGTATGGCGGATGAGGGAGAGCTTCCAAACCCAACTCATGCAGCTTAGAGACGGTCTGTTGTGCAGTATGGGGCCGCGCGTTGTCGTGAAGTAGCAGTGGAGACGACCGATTGACCAAAGCTGGTTGCAGACGTGCGAGTTTCGCCATCATTGTGGTCAGTTCTTCAATGTACACATCTGCAGTAATGCTCTCGCCGTTTTGTAAAAAGCTATGATGAATCACACCAGCACTAGACCACCAAACTGTGACCATCACCTTTCTAGGGGTCATTTTTCGTTTTGCACATTGCTTTGGTACCGAACCAGGATCTAACCAACTTGCTGAGCGCTTTCGATTGTCAAAAAGAATCCATTTTTCGTCGCACGTAACAATTCGGTTCAAAATTCCTTCATTTCTGTGCCTGTTAAGCAGCGCAAGGCAAGTCTCGACGCGTACGTTGCGCTGGCGATCGTTAAGTTCGTGGGGCACCCATCTATCAAGCTTTTTTATCTTGCCAATCTGTCGCAAATGGACCAATATTGTTTTAATGCTAACATCAAAAGCTGCTGCCAGCTCAGCTGTAGATTGAGTTTCATCAGCTTCAACAATCACCTTTAATTCATCATTGTTGACCAAAGTTTCCGGACGACCACGAGGTTCATTTTTCAAGTCAAAATTCCCAGAACGAAACCGAGCAAACCAATAACGGGTTGTGCGTTCGTTTGTACAGTTCTCTCCGTAAACGTCGTTGATGTTACGGGTCGTTTGTGCCGCGTTGGTGCCACGACGGAACTCATATTCCATAATTACACGAAATTTCAAAGTATCCATTATGAGGAAAAATGTTGAAATGTAATGAAAATACAACGCTAATGAATAAACAAAAGACTGATTTTGTAAATAGAATGTCATATTTTTAAAACAAAATTAATTTGAATTTAGAACTCATAGCCAATCAAAACTTTTTTTTGTTTGAAAAAGTCTGTACTGCAATACGGCAATTTCATAGGTAAAGACCTATTATAAACGTTTTATTACAAGGGTGTTTTTTCCACTTGGGGCAAATTCCAAACATGTAATATTAATATTAACTATTCTGGTAGTATTTTTTTTTTAGTTACAGGCATTTTTTTAAAATAATTAATCTCGTCTAACTAGTTCAGTTTCGGGCTTTTTTAGGTTTTTTTCCCATATTTCTTTCTTTAATTATAATCTAGTCGTTTCGTCGTAGGAGGTCACAGTTCAAACCTAACCTAACCATCTTTCTTTAATAATTAACCCCGTCTAACTAGGTCGGTTCTCGATATCCTGCTAAAAATAATCTCTTTTTTCCATATTTTTATGTCCATTGCAAAAAAAAAAATGTAAGTTACAAATCTTTTGTATTAAATAAATTATTATATTAAAATAAAATTTAATTTATTTATCATATAATTCCCAAAAAATCTTATTTTGCCTTTATATTTTTTGTCATAGCAAATCATTTGACTTAACGTTTTTTGTCTAAAGATTGTTTGCTGTGATAAATCATTTGATTATAGACTAAATGCCATAATGACATTATCTTTGGTAATATTCTGCCAAGTAAAAATTTTATCAAATGAAAAAGTGCGTACTAAAATCATTCATAATGTTGCATTGGTATAAAAAACCGGCCAAGTGCGAGTCGGACTCGCGCACGAAGGGTTCCGTACCATTATTTATAGCGAGTAAAAAAAATCCCTTTTTTGTATGGGAGCCCCCTTAAATATTCATTTTATTCTGTTTTTAGTATTTGTTGTTATAGCATTAACAGAAATACATAATCTGTAGAAATTTCAACTACCTACCTATCACGGTTTATGAGATACAGCCTGATGACAGACGGACGGACGGACGGACGGACAGCGAAGTCTCAGTAATAGGGTCCCGTTTGACCCTTTGGGTACGGAACCCTAAAAAAGGTTACTAAAATTTGTTTGGGTAGTGAAATTTTGTCAAAATCTTTTCGGCAAAACGGCAGGCTCCCTTTTAGAAATGATTGATACCTTCAATTTTTTAGTTAATTTTCAGTCAACTTCGGAAAAAATTGCGTATTTTGTGTGACCGTCGAATATAACGTTGACGGTTTAGCGACATTTATGTCAATTCTTAAAAATATTTATATGGGGATTCCCGAGCTTACATATATTTTAATTATTAATATTACATATGTACATTGTTTACAGACTACAAATAAATATAAAATAAAAATAAAATATGTACAAGTATCAAAATTACAGGGCGTCAAAAAATTCGTAGACATCGCTGTCGACAGGAAAAGTGCCCAGAAGGCTGGCCGCATTGCCACGTTGGATGGCAATGCTGATTCTTTGACCAAAAAAGAGGCCAGCCCTCTGGTCCCGTGAAGCATCGACCAACCGCTTGGCGATATCCCGAAACACAAGATGGGCACTCGGGCCCCATGGCCCTAGTGTTTCAACCCCAAACGGCCGTGCTAGGAAGATGGGATGGCGCAAGGGTGTCGACGCAAGTCGCATCCCACACCAAAGGCCTACCCAACTTCCATGGCATTGTGGTCATATCATCTGGTCTCTTCCTATCAACACGTACCAAGCCATTGGGTTCTAAGACAGCTGGCACCCCGGCGGTGGCAAGAGCACGACGAATGAGATCATTAATGCTAGCGTGCCGCGCTATCCGACCTGCGCTCTTACTGCAGGAAAGGCCATGGTGTCCGAGGCAGTCGACTGCTTGAAGCAGTCGACTGCCTCGGACACCATGGCCTTCACATCGACAGCGATTCTATTCTTAAAAATAAATGTTATTCATTCAGTTTGTTCATTTTCAGGCAAAAAACTTTCAATGATCAAATGAATCAGTACTTATGAAAAATCACGTCTTCGCACATCGGTCACTTTTAAAATGGTTGCCCATCCGACAGCGCAGATCGTTGAGAGCTTTGACTACCCTATTTTCTCTTCTTAATAAGCCTACTTCTCCTTCTTATGTGACTACTCATTTTCAATATTTGTGCTCTGCGCACAGTAAGAATCTTCGTTCCTCCAATAATCGTCTTCTACGTTGTCCTTCTCACCGCTCTGGTTTGACATTAATATATATATATATGTCTGGTTTTCTTAAGTCAGTCAAACCAGAGCGGTGAGAAGGACAACGTAGTATCGTTATATTTTATTTGTAAATGTTCTCTTACCATTTGTTATGCTGCACCTACTATGTTTTCTCTCTGCATCACCCTAAGGTAGACTGGTAGAAAATGCCTAGGGCATTAAGTCCGCCTTTGTACAGTGTTTTTATACTTGTGCATTAAGTTTTAATAAATAAATAAATAAAAATGGATATACATTTTGAATAGTCTTTTGTTTGTCCATAACTCGTCTGATGTGAAGCTATGATGCCGCCTAGTGTGGAGCACGCTTGCCTAGAAGAAACCGATTCACTCGAACTTTGATTATAACGATCAGGGAAAAGAGAAGCCGGCAATGAATTTCACAGACTGGCGGAAAGACATTGAATTACTTTAACAGCATCTTACCTTGAGATCCAACCCGGGTACTCTGAACACAGTAAGGTCCAACACAGGCTGGTGCCTTGCATGCGGCGCCTTCCTTCTAGCAGCAGTAGGTGAGCTGCTGCCGCCCGTCGCTCCTTCCGCCAGGCCTCCTGATGCTGACCGCCCGACTCGCATACGCCCGCTAGTCACAAAAGTATAACGTTGGTATAGCAATTATATTTCTTCAGTATTAACGATCTCATAAACATAAACTCACTTACTCGGTGTAATAACCGAAAAAGTGCCGTAAAAAGTTCGCGAGTTGACACAGTGAGTTTCGTATGTCGGGAACAGAATCGAGTTGTGAGTGACAGTAGTAGTGGTACGGAGCGCAAAAAACGAACAAGAAAAAGGGTAGACCGATTTGTCTGCACATAAACACCCACCCGCAATAACTTCAGTTTATCCGTGATCATGGCGTTTGCAACAGCGCCGAAATATCGGGAACTCGAAACAAATAATAAACATGGTAAATATCCCGTTACATGTGTTATTGATAAAATTACTCCTTTTCTTCCTCTCACATTACGAGATTTGGGAAGAATTACTATCTGGTAGTATCTTTTTCATGACAAGCGTCTTACCACTGTGCAGGGCAGGTGATGTGCAAAACAGGTCAAGGTGACAGTGTGGTGTAGTGTGTGTATCGTGTAGTGTTATTTATTTATTTATTTTACTATGGATTATTATATTACTACAGATATTTACTACAGGAAAAACATAAAACATCTGATTACAAAGGTACTGCTTATTTCATACGAAATTTCTGCCAGCAGACCTGCGAAAGGAAAAATGAAAAAGAACTGTAGACGTGTGTTATTGGGTTTTTCCATCAGAAATTTCTAAATAGCAGGCTAGCAGCCATGGAATCTGGATTTGTGCCTGATTGATGGCAATTGCCCCTATTACATGGGACTTTACCCCTAAACATAACTGGCGAAATGTCTGCCTGACTCTTCGGGGATTACAGGAGTCATGTTAGTCATTCCTTGACTAAACCAATCCACCAAAACGGGCTAGAATGAAAGGAAATATTACTCACATCTTAATACTTTCATCCTCTTTGCTGGGCTCTTTGGTATGCAGCACACACTTGCCACTGTTGATGTACACCTTCACGTCCAGCTCAAAGTCGATGTTCGGCTCCGTGGTCTTCGACTTACTCGTCTTGTTCTCCGAGCTCAGCCCTTCTGATAGTATGCCGCTGTTGAAGAAAGAACGAGACAGTTAAACTGCTGTGTTACAAAAAGAGTGAGGAGTATATGATTGGGGGAAGTAAACGATAGATCGACTGTGTAAAAGTAGACATGGCTGGAAAGGGAGTGATTACTAAGACTATAGATGTGTCCCCAAAACAAAATTAAAAATGATGAACAATAATTCGTTAGTTGAAAGAAGAATGGGTAAAAAAGGTTTGCAATATGTTTAGTTTGTTTCACCGTCGCAAAAGTATTCTGTTAAATAAAACTAAAACCAATTTAAGTTTTAATTTCTTTTATGGATGTGGAAAAGAATCTTGCGAATTTTTTTCATTGGTTTTATAAGACATGTAGAACTTCGAAAATATATGGAAGGTTCAAAGCTTCCGGATTCAACTATGAAATTAAGGATTAATATCCAAACAAAAATTTATTGAAATAATAGGAGACTATATTGAACAAAAAAAATAGTGCGTGGAGTCCCTCCGCGCGGAAGAAGTGAAACTTCGTAATACTACTACGCATGCGTTCGAGTGCCACGCATTCACTCTCACTCTGTCTCTTTCTATCCCCTCTCCATGGTAGCGTTAAACGTTTAACGCAACCTTGTTGGAAGTCGCATAAGAAGTTTCACATAAAAAAAACCTTTTTTACTGTAGATAACTAACTTTTTACTGAAGAAAACTTAAGTCATTTAGTGCCATGATACTTTTGTATCCCTGATTAAAATCTAATGTGTAGTAGTCCAGAAACTTCTGGAGCTTACTGAGTTGACATATGCTACAGCTACAGTTCAGTCAGCGTATAGCCCAGTGTGCACGTACCCGTGATCATGTTTCCTCCTGAGCTCCACCCCGTCAAGCTCGTCGGGCCAGTGGTCGGGCTGCGCAGGCAGCGAGCTCTGTCGCTGCACGCCGCCCGCCGCCGCGCGCGACCGCCCCGCGCCCGGCCGCGCGCCGCGGAGAGACGCGGAGCGGGACGGACCTGGGCCAGCGAGGACATTCTTTGAGATGGGGTGATGAAGTATGGAGTATGCGTATATATTTAAAATAATACAATTAATTAAAAAAAAAACGAACTAAAAAAGTTACCAAGAGAAATCTCATATTTTTTAATAGCGTTGAGAGTATAAGAATCGATTAAATATATTACATATTGCTATAAAGATTTAGCTGGCTAATAGACGTTTGTAAGACTTTTTTTTTATTCAAAATGTAGCTATAAAATTAAATTCTGACAAGACAAAATAATAAACTAGAATATTTCTATGAGTGATATTTTTTTCATATTGTTAGACCTTGTAACTTTTTCAGAATATCGAGTTGAAAACCTGATTTGACAACTCAGCCCTTAAGCTATAAAACTATATAGCTAAAAGTACTCTTAAATCCCGTAACATTTATGTTACGTCACTTTGTTCACCATATATCACCTTTTGTTCTATCCTCTTTTTCTTTATTCACTACACTACTGGTTACCTATGAGGTGATACATAAAAACTTTTTTAATAGAGAAACAAGATCTCCAAAGGCACAGGTAAAAACCTAGTTTGGGAGCCCGGGGACCTTTCTGTGGGACATATTATTGTACTTTAAAATATCTCTGACGATGTTGTCACTATACGAGATGGCGCTAGTGCCACAGTAAACATCGGCTCCGTAATTAAAATTGTTTTTAAATTATCTAAATCCTTTGAAGTGTGTGAATAAGTAGCGAAATAGCATCAGCGTATTCCGATAAATAAGTGACAGTGTTAGCAAACAATCCTGTCTGTGAATAACAGTGATATAAGTAAAACTATAAAACAGTGTAAACATAGTGTACACAAAAGTAAAACTTTCGTTAAAACGTAATAATCGTTGTTTATATAAGGATTTAAAACAAACAGTGCTCAAACCTGTGAGTATTTGATCGTTTTACATTAAAAAATACCTAAAAAACCAAAAAAAACACTTTTTTCAAATCGCGGTCACAATAACAACAACAAGAAAAAAAACGGTCAAATTAAAATTTGAAAATATCAAAATTAGAGACAGAACACTATTTTCGTCAACACAATTAATGATCGTTTGGCTAAGCTGCCAAACAGTGCATCTCTTTTTAAGAGTCGTGGTGCACGCTCGAGGCCCGAGTTCAAACCCAGCCGAAACAAAAGTTCTTTTTCCATTATTTCTCGACATTTATCAGCAACTAAAATGGAATTCTTAGAAAACATTACGTTTCGGATGAGAAAACGTGCGACATCACTGTCAAACGACACAATAAACGAAAGTAGGCTTGATAATTCTGCGAACTCACCGCTAGATGGCACATCTAGTAGCCTACCTCCTAATATATCCGATGATGAAAGCGACGAAGAAATATTGCAGCTTAAAAATGAACTACAAAAAGTTAATTTACAACTAAGCGCAGCTCACGAAGAAATTAATAACTTGTCTTTAGAAAACATGAAGTTAAAACAAGAAATTAAAAATTTTGATACAAAGCACAAGATAATGAAACAAGTTACAAGTAAATTAACATCTGAGATAACCGTTACCCCAAAGAAAAAAACTAAAAACATAGTGGCAAAGTCATGTAAAAGTATTCCTCCCCCAGAAATTGACATTCCTACACAGTCACCAGCAACCAAGAAAAAGCTCTCTGTAGAAAATAGACGCACTGAGGCACTTCAATCCCAAGAAGCTGAACTGTCTAGCAAGCCTAAAAACACCAAACATAAGCTGTGTATTTTAAGTGCAAATAAAAATAACAAGATTTTGTCTATAGCCGAGAATATATTTAAAAACTATGAATACTGTCATTACGTTTCCCCGAATTGTGGCACGGAGCAACTTATCAACAACTTGGAAAAGAAATTAATAGAATATACAATGAATGATTTTTGCATTATTTTAATAGGAGAAAAAGACTTCCATAAAACTGAAAACTATGTGGATATAATTATAAAACTGAGAGAAAAAATGCAGAAAATACAGCACACGAATATTATTATATGTGTTCCCACTTTCAAATTAAGTGATCATCCAACACTGTTTAACTCGCGCATAGAGACCTTTAATAATCTACTTCATTTAGACTTGCAGACGTACAACTATGCAACGGCGTTTGATTCTAATTTAGACTTGTGTTACGACTTTACAATGTTTTCTAAGCTCAGTAGGAATATAAACGATCGTGGTATGCGAAATCTGTTTCATAATTTGTCGGTCACTATAGCTGATTATAATTCATTTTCTCATCAAGAACATATAGCTGACATTCAAACAAACATATCGTCTCCACGATGCGATTTTTTTCTTTAATCATATAAATATAATGCATCAAAATATTGCCGGTCTCTTAAGCAAGTCCGACTTACTAGTTATCTATATACAGGAATTGTTAAGTAAAAAAATTAATTTAGATGTTATATGTATTACTGAACATTTTATAATGTCTGGCCAAGAGAAACTTTTACATATACCAAATTATAAGCTAGCGGCATGTTATGCTAGACAAAACATTAAGCGCGGTGGAGCCTGTATTGTAGTTAAAAAAGGCATCGAATATAAAGACCTCCCTGACATTATGAGACATTCGATAACGGGAATTATAGAATGTTGCGCAATTGAATTACCTTCACAAAAACTTACAATCCTATGTGTGTATAGACCACCAAAAATCACTAATCTGCAGCAATTCTATGAAACCCTAGATATTATACTTAAAAAGATTTCTAAACCTAACAAAAAAATTATTATGTGCGGAGATTTTAACATAGATATTCTGAAAAAGAACAGAATTAGCATGGATTTTGAATATTTTCTGATGAACTACGATTTGAAGCTAGAAATAAATAAACCGACCAGACCTCATAGTAAAACTTGCTTAGATAATTTTGCGCACAACTCAAAACAAAGCTGCCAAAGTGAAATAATAGACTTCGGATTATCCGATCATACGGCACAAATATTTACAATGAAAGTTAGTAAGTTTAGTAAAATTAAAACATGGAAAACATCAAGACGAGACATATCTGAAGAAAATTTAGTTATCTTCAGAAATCATCTCCAAAGCTTATCGTTTTCAGATATATATAGCACAGAGGATCCAAATGAGGCCTATGATAACTTTTTAGAAATATTTCAACTCCTATATGGATTATGCTTCCCCTTCAAAACTATCATATTAAGATCTGAAAAAAAGATCAAATGGGTATCTAGAGGTATTAGAATCTGCAGCAAAAAACAACGACAATTACTCTGGAAACAAAGACTTAATCCTACTAGTGAAAATAAAATGACATTTAAAGAGTACTCAAAAAAATTTAAAAAAATTATCAAACTGACCCAGAAAGCACAGAACAACTTTCTAATTAAAAATTCCAAAAATAAATCTAAAACATCCTGGCAAATAATAAATAGTACAAAATCTATAAGTGAACCCATAACAAGAATAAAAAAACATGATTTATTATTAACTGACCCTCATGAAATAGCTCAATCATTCAACGATTTCTTTATTGATCAGATCTCAGATCCACCCCTGAACAATACTAAAAATACTGTAAGAATAACACATAACCCTCATTCTATTTTTATGGCTCCTGTTGTCCCTCAAGACATTACAAGGGTGATCAAATCTTTAAAGAACAAGAAGAGTTATGGATATGACGGTATTTCAACAAACGTTTTAAAATTTGTCTGTGCTACTATAGCTAACCCTTTAAGCCACATTATTAACGCAAGTATATCCGCGGGAACATTCCCCGATAGTCTTAAAACCACAATAGTTAAACCACTCCATAAGAAGAACAATAAAGAAGACATGGCTAACTTTAGACCAATAGCTTTAATCCCCGTATTTTCCAAAATAATTGAAAAAGTAATTTATGAGTCATTTTATTCATTTCTGTCAAAATACAATATATTATGTGAGGAACAAAAAGGTTTTCGTAAAAATAAAAACATAAATATGGCCATATACGATCTAATATATAAAATAATGGTTAATGTGGATAAAAAAATACCAATTTGTGCAATTTTTACCGATATGACCAAAGCTTTTGATTACGTGAACCATGAAACGCTTTTGGTCAAACTTGATGCTTACGGTATACGAGGGAATGCGCTACGTCTTATAAAGTCTTATCTAAGTGGACGTGTTCAATATACTGAAATCTCGAAAATATGCGTCAAATCAAAACGTGAGGTCAAATATTTATCTGATCCTAGGGAAATTAAATATGGCGTTCCCCAGGGCAGCGTTCTAGGGCCATTATTATTCTTGCTGTATATAAATGATCTACCCCGACACATCCCATACCCTTGTGTATTATTTGCCGATGACAGTACGATCCTTATAGACTGCCTCAATAAAAAACTTTATGAAGATGAAATAAATAATTCTCTAAAATTAATAATAAAGTGGCTCAACGATAATAATCTTATTATAAACCTCAAAAAAACCAATATAATGCATTTCTATCAAAAAATTCTTCCTTCAAACCTAAAAATTAATTATAAAGGACAAACAATTGATAGCGTTACCATGGCTAAATTTTTGGGTATATTGATTGACAGTCAATTGACTTGGAAACCGCAGGCTGAAGAAGTTTGCAAAAGATTAAGCACGTCTGCGTATGCTCTTTACAATCTGTCCAAGAAAGTTAATGTTGATACATTAATGGTTGCATATCACGGTTTGGTAGTCTCTGTTCTCAGGTTTGGTGTAGTATTCTGGGGTAATTGTTCCGAAAGAGAGTCTATATTTAAAGCCCAAAAACGGTGCATAAGATCCATTTTTAATCTCAAGGTTACAGATAGTTGCATTCCTTTTTTCAAGAAACACAATATACTAACTTTTCCTTGTATATACATTCTTGAAGTAGCTATATTCGTTAAAACTAACAAGCATCTATTTCCAACATTAAATGATACGAGGACGCGAACTACTGCCATGAGATCAAAATATCAGAGCCTTTTGTGTACTGGTAGATTTAACACTGCTTTGCTTAAAAAAAACATTATTGGTATGGCACCTATTATATTTAACAAACTGCCAAGTTGTATTAAGGATCAGCCCTTAATAAAATTCAAGAAACTCTTGTCGTCGTTGCTGACAGAGAAATGTTATTACTCGGTTACCGATTTTATAAATGATGAATTGTAATATTTGCTTCACTTTATCTCACTTATTATGTAAATAATTTTATATATAGTTAGCTGATCCATGATCTCATTTTGAATTTAAGTACCTAGTCTCTAAGTTATCTGTAAGTTAAACACTATATTTTTGTATGCCAACAGGCAGAATGTACTGGGAATATTATCTGAAACTAACACCATTATTGTAACACCTGCATTCTATACAAATAAAGAATTATTATTATTATTATTATTATTATTATTATATTGAAATAAAGATTTAAAAAAAAAAAAATGGTTAGTAGGTTAACTATACACTTGAGGAAAATTGGCAAAGAATAATGGATCATTCTACACATAACACTTACCAGTAAGCGGCTCACTCTCCATAGAACTCCAGCTGCCACCTTCAATAATGTCTGCGAGCCTGTTGTCTTCATCTCCAAGTAGTAACGTCTCACCGGAGTCCCCGACACCAGGTGACATTGCCAGGTTCGGTTCTACGAGACTGTAACATAGAGGTGTGATACATATCTGTTCCTGACCCTTCTCCAAATTAGCTTTCTGATATTATATAACCTCACGCATAGATTTTTTTACTTTTTTTTTTTTTTTCATTTTTTTTTAATTTTACTTTATTTTTATTTTATTCGTCTGTATGCACGTGTAAGCGGGCACGCCCTTTATGTCTGGAGGCTTTATTTATTCTTGAGTATATTTTATTACTGGTGTGTGCTAGCTGACATGTGACATTAATTTTGATGTAATGGTTTCCTTGTTTATATAAACTTGAACACTATTGTATAGAATACGGTTCTTCTAACCTAACAGACAGATGTGTTGCTGGGGAGTTTGTTCCGCCACTTCTTCTTCCCAGCTACAACACTAGGAAGTGGCGAAGGGCGGGCGTTTTGGGGGACTGTCTCTTGTAACTTTGACGTTCAAAAAGTGCTGACTATCAGGCTAGTTTGAATAAATGACTTTTAATTTTGACTTATGTGTGTTTAGTCTGAAATCTCATGTTGGTTGTTGTGATTCTTGGCCGATCAAACTAAAATTCGTTTTACAAGAGATTTATAGGCTGACTAGCTTTTGCCCGCGGCTTCGCTGGCGTTAATTTAGAATTTGACCGGCTCAGCCGCGTGGCGCCATCTATTATGATAAGTACGTACTTGTTGTTTTCCTCGGCAACGGTACTTTTTTTCGGGATGAAAGGTATGCCCGATTCTGTATACCTGACAACTTATATGCACAATTTCAGGGTGATCGGTTCAGTGGTTTAGGCGTGAAGAGGTAACAAACAAACTTACTTTCGCATTTATAATATTAGTTAGGATTAGGAAGTTAGGAACGATTTGACAACAGATAAAAGTGTTTATTTACCCCTTTTAGTTCTTAATCGTAATAATCTAATGTATATGTCTATTTTTCTCACACTTTATTTGTATGAATATGACCAATCAGATTTAAATTTAAATCATATTAAAAAAAACAAAACAGTTACACCTACAACACAGTTCTAAATAAATACTTCGGAATAGATCGTTGATGTAATATTTCAGTACATACCCTTCAAAATCTTTCCTCTCCTGAGGCGGCGTTGGTACGACAAACGACTTGCTTCTGTTAGAGCCAAGTCCCAGCTTGCCTTTAGTGATGGAACTAGCGCGTACGCTTTGACGACGCAGCTTCTGAATCATGTCCCTGGGAAAAAAGTAACACAAATATAGTTACAAGTTAATAGGGGCTCTTGGCTAATTAAAAAATAGTGCGTGGAGTCCCTCCGCGCGGAAGAAGTGAAACTTCGTAATACTACACGCATGCTTTCGAGTGCCACGAATTCACTCTTGTTATTTAATGAGCTTCTAAATAATATTTTCTTGTTTTCTTGTTGTATTATTTTTATTATATAATAGGGATGATGACTGGGTAAAGAAAACGAAATTCTATTTTGTCCGTCAATCAGGTAATACAAAAATATTTGATACGTATTTTTTGTTTTATCAAGTTAACAAAAAAAAAAACTTAGTTAAAACGCATTAAAGTTGGAGAGTGGGGGCTCACTACGTCACAACTAGGTATAAAATGTACTGAGCCGTGACGTCATGCGCCATTTCAACTCAAAATATCTCCGTAATTTTACGATTACGTAAAAAAAGAAAAAATACGTGTCAAATACTTTTTAATAATCTACCCGACAGACATAAAAAAAATGAGTCACCATCCCTATTATTACATAAGTTATTCTACTTATGGAAATTGAGGGAAGGCTGGTCAAACCGAAGAGTCGAATGCATGACTGTTTGCATGCCATCTTGCGAACCTAGTAGAACTATGTAGTCACAAATGTTGCAATACTGCCATCTCTTGGTGAGTTTTAGAAGTGGTAGCGTTAAATGTTAAACTTGTTGGAACTCGCATAAGCAGTTTCACTTCAATAACGCCTGCCAAGGTTCGTCCGTGGATCCATCCATGCAACCATCCATTACATACAGATTTGCCTTCGAGCCTCAGAAAGCACGGTAAGCCGTAAGTACTAGTACTAGTACGTCGTTACAGGTAATCAGAAGTCCGAAAGCCTGACAACCAGTCTTTGCATGGCATATGGAATACGATCAGTCTAATAAGATTGGAAGCCATCCGGTAAGGATGGAAGCCGACACCCACCAGGTTGAAAAGGCTAGGCAGGTGATAATACCTTCTAAAGTCCTTGAACACTAGCGCCTCCAAGTCATGCAGCCTCTTCATCTCGTACTCGATGGTGGTGTGGCTAGCGCCGAGGGTCCGAAGGTCGTTGATGATCTTGGCCTGCTCGTTCATCTCCTTCTCAATGAGCTTTGAGCGTTTCTTGGCGTCGATGCTGGTGTCGAACACGAAGGCTGGCAGGTGGTCCGTGTATTTGCGGCGGAGGATTATGCTTTCCTGGTGGATGGAATGAAGAATTGATTAAGAAATGTTTTTTATAGATAACGAAATAAAACATTGTTCAAAGTCAAGATACCGTTACTTACATGTATAAAGATCGTCCTATTGTACACTATTCTAAGGCGTATGTGGTCCTAGTTTTGCTGCTATTAAATAACTGTAGGATTTTTTTTTGTATCCAATAGAATGGGTGTTCTATTACGGGACATTATTATTGGCTGCAAAAAGAATCCAACGCGAGAAATATGCATCGAGGAGTCTGAATACGGAAGTCAGTTAAACGCCACCTAAACTTTATCTTAACACTAGCTTATGCCCGTGGCGTCGCCCGCGTGGAGTTCGATAATTGTCCCACGGGAACATAATATCGGGATAAAAAGTATCCTATGTGTTAATCCAGGTTATAAACTACCCGTGTGCCAAATTTCATCCAAATCCATTCAGTAGTTTTTGCGTGAAAGAGTAACAAACATCCATCCATCCATCGTCACAAACTTTCGCATTTATAATATTAGTAGGATATCAATGACAAAAAGTGTCAAAAATCAGTATATTCTCCTAATCTTGACCGACCCCTAAAAATGAAAAATACCTGAGAGTCTTTGCTGTTATCAGCCTCATCATCCAGATCGCTCTCGTAGTCCATCTTGAGCGGATCCTCCTCCTCATACCCGGTGAGCATGGTGAGCGTGTGGCCCAGCGCTGACAGCTGCTTGCCAACGTTCACGTCCAGGTGGATGTCCACGCCCTCCATCTGCCACGACACGTTCAGGAACCATTTCGCGTTTTCTAGAAAAACCTATCATTTTAAAAGAGTACCCAAGTAGTTTCTTGCCGGTTTCTCCATAGGAAACGATCAGCCCGAACTGTCGACGTTTTTTAAGTGCCACATGGATTCTATGGCCTATGTGAAATAAAATATTTTGATTGATTTTGATTTAGAAGATAACATGCAACAACATTTTGGGGAATTTTATGAAGAATTGTTAAGACAAAATCAGCTATTGTATATATTTGGATTACCGTAGGTATTTTATATGGAACAGCAGGTTTTAAATCTGAAGAAAAAATTTAACGATTCTAGGAGCATGTTATAAATTAACTGAAAACGTTTTCGACACGATGTCCCTTCCTTACTTGCGACGATCACTAATTGACTGGACGAAGTAATTCACAAATAAAATGTCACGTTAAAAATTCGAGCCGATTTCTATTACACAGCTAGTAGGTCAATTAATGAAAGGGAACTTTTGTTAATTGATATAAACTTACCATTATGTTTAGCAGCAGTGGTCCTACTGCACACTTCATACGTCCCCTCGGAGACACAGCACACGTTCAAGCTGGGTTCATCGGCCCGGGGCTTCCAGTCGTCCAGCGACGCTTCGAAGTCATCCGCGAAGCGCAGGCACAGCCCTACGAAGCGGCCCTTCGACACCAGCGCGCCCGACGAGCAGGCGCCGATGTTGGTGGACTCCAGGGTCACGACGACAGCCCCCCGGGCTTCGCCCTCGCCGCACCACGCGCCCCAAGCGCCACGGCCCAGGCCCCAGCGAGCCTGGGAGACAATTTCTTGGTGACTTTTCGTCTTTGATAAGGGTACTTACATTATGTCTCGTAACGTTACTCGACAAGTAAAATATGTACCCGAACTTGCCCAAAACAACCATGTATATTATTAATTTTCAATTTATAAGGAAGATCTTATAATATCATGAAGATCTTTTTCAATGACGTATTTTATCTATAACACTTGCAAGATTATTAAAACTTACCATAGGCGGTTGGTTGAGTGGCAGACATATGCCGATATCGTCCACATTCAGTTGTAAGAACAATGTGCTTAGATGCGGCGTTGTTATTTGTGATGTTAGTTGTACCTGTGAAAAATAAATAATAACTTTTGAAGCATAACACTTCCGAAAACACCGGATACTCTTTATTTAAACGTAGACATAATTTATTTATCACTTCAAGCTCAAAGTACAGAGGTGGACTGGTTCTTAATACCATAGACATCAGAAAATAAAAGCCGAGAGCATCCGAAAATAAACAACTAAAGGGATAATCCATTAGTAACTTTTTCTGTGCAGTGTATTTTGTTGGCTAATGTATTTTGTTTTTGTTTAATCTCTTCAAATCTACACTAATATTATGCTGAAGAGTTCGTTTGTTTGCTTGAACTCGCTAATGTCAGGAACTACTGGTTCGATTTGAAATTTCAGTGTTAGGTAGCCCATTTATCGAGGAAGGCTACATATAGGCTACATATCATCACGCCTCGACCAAAAGGAGCGGAGCAGCAATGTAAATGTTGCGAAAACGGGGAAAATGTGACGCAGATGAAGTTGCGCGGGACAGCTAGTGTTTCTATATATTTTTCTCTCACGCTGTTAATGCCTTCTGTCAATTTTATACAAAAGTTTATGTAAGTGGAAATTTGTAATTGGCCTTCTTCTACATATTACTCCTGACAACTCAAATGTATTAGCAGTAAGTTTGCAATTAATCAAATAAAATAGACTATTATATAATATATAGATGGAAAGGTGTTCACTTGAAGCAACACCTAAGGACACCACCAATTCACAAACACCTCACTCGCTCCCGAAACTCTAGTAGACCCAAAATAAACAGTCGCTCTGTGGAGAGCACGATCCCTACCTTCTCAAAGACCTGCTGCGTAGCCGTGAGCACCTCCTTGTTCAAGTTGAGCCGCTTCTCGTTCCAGTACTCGTACGCGTTCTTGTAGTTGAGCCACACGAGTATGGCCTTGTCCACGGCGACCGGCTGGATGTAGATGAGCGGACGCTTCAGCGTGATGAGCACTACCTCCTTGTCGTCGCCGCACACCATCTCGTCTTGGAAGGCGTTGCGCATGGCTGGAAAAGAGGTAAATGTAACTACGGTCTGAAAGATGTTAGTTTGTTGTCTAATCTGCTACCGTAAATGAAATAACATCAGTCGACAGTTTTTGCTAGAAGACCTAATCGATGTATATCTATCGATAAGGTTGCTCCACGCCGATCCGTCGATTCGGTCATTTAAAATCAACGTATGTCAACCAAAGTTGACTGAGGTTTCAGTTTGAATGATAATTAAGTGATATGGACTTACATATCCTTGTGTTGAAGAAGGCATACTGCTGGAACTCGGGCTCTGCTTCTTCAAACATCGCGTTGCGGATCAGCTGCCCTAAGCTGAGGTTGACATCCACCTACACAAAAAAATCATAATCAGATCTTACACTCGACAAAATCAGACAAGGCAAATACAGAAAAAAAAGAGCTCTAATACCAAAAGGTTAGTTTTGTCCGAAACCTCTGATGAATTACACAAATAAAAAATAACGTGACCAATGCATCTAAGCTGCGTTAAATGAAGACCTGTCAGAATCATCGTTGCAGAGGAATAGACTTATAATATTCGTCTTTAGTCCGAGTTTAGATTAACGGACCTGACCAATCCAAAACGATATGTTATAAAACACTAGCCTATGCCCGTGGCTTCGCACGCGTGGAGTTCGGTAATTGTACTACCAGGGTAAAAAGTATCCTATCTAACACATAGAATACTTTTTCCAGGTTAAAAACTACTCTTGTGCCAAATTTCATCTAAATCCATTCAGTAGTTTGTGCGTGAAACAGTAATAAACATCCATGTTTCCATCCTCACAAACTTCGCATTTATAATACTAGTAGTATATTAAGTTACCTGTGCTCTAGCAAAGAGTCGCACTTCATGCGGCTCAGTGGGTTGCTGCACGTTCTGCACGCGGTTCGATATCTCGAACTCTACTGCACCCGTCTCTAGTCGGACGGCTGAGTTGCTCGGCGTTGTTGCTGTTAGCTGTATGCGCTGCAAATAAAACGTACGTGTATGAATAGACAGTAAGCTAATTGTGTATGAGACCTTGAGATGAGTATAGAAGTCAACATTACAAGGTTACGGGATTTTAGAATGAGGACTAGACCATGCAGTAGTGCGAAATCATATTACAAAAAAATATATTTCGAATGACATTGTCAGCCAAGCCAGCTTGGTGCCCAAGATACAGGCTTTCTGTAGTTTGGGGCCCATTTAAAACCATTTTTGAAGTGAAACTTCTTATGCGACTTCAAACAAGTTTAACGCTACCATGGAGGGGGAATATTTTCTAAAACTCACTAAGAGATGGCAGTATTACAAGATTTGTGACTACGTAGTTCTACTAGGTACGTAAGATGGTGTGCAAACAGTTATGCATTCGACTCTTCGGTGTGACCAGCCTTCGCTCAATTTCCATGAGTAGAATAACCTCGATAAACTTATGTAATAATTATGTAATAAAAATAATACAACAAGAAAACAACAAAATATTATTTAGAAGCTCAATACAATAACGAGAGTGAATGCGTGGCACTCGAACGCATGCGTGTAGTATTACGAAGTTTCACTTCTTCCGCGCGGAGGGACTCCACGCACTGATTTTTGTACCTAATTTTTTTGGCAATAAAGATTTTGTATCCTTTCCTAAAAGAAGCTAGTCATTGATTGAAGAAATGACATAGGTACCTTGATTCTGATAGTAAGAGAGAACAGTATTCTGCTGAGTGCAGAGGTGGATGCGTCCTCTTCATTCCATAGCGGTACTGGCTTCTCACCGCCGTACACTTTCTGTACAACTTCGTTCACTTCCTGTGAAACAATGAAAGTTATATTTCAACATACATGATAATTATCAAAAAGTTGAGTTCTCATTTTTCAAAATTCGTTTTCAAACTTTTTCTTTCAGACCATGGATCCATATAGTGTTAGTATGAACTTATCCTATGTTAGGAAATAACAAATCACATGAACTTAAAATTATACTGATTGGCTATATGTATGTACAGTCACGGACTTTAATTGATAAGCCACTTTTAAACTTTCCAATTTTGCAGTTTTATCCATTCACGAAATTACACGAATAAACCCGAACTCAAACCGCATGCTCGTAAACAAGATGTCATATCTACACTAATATTATAAAGAGGAAAGATTTGTATTTTTGTATGTAACGAATAAACTTAAAAACTACTGGACCGATTTCAAAAATTCTTTTACCGTTGGAAAGCTACATTATCACTGAGTAACATAGGCTATATTTATTACTAGAAAAAAATACAGATCCTTAGAAATCACTACTAAAACCAACCCAAGGTGTAAAAAATGAGCCTTTAAATGTCTTTCATCGCATGCACTGCGGAAAGTATTCATGATAGAATAAAAAAATGTTCTACAATATTATAGAACACATCAATATCATCAAAAAACTCCGCGAGACTATATCTCCAACTATTTTAGTTATGTCACTATAACTACTTTTTTACATTTTAAAAGTTGATAGAAATGCTGATCAAAATCAGACCATGTTATCTATACCTTTGTATTAATTCTTATCCAAATGAACTATTTCGTATTCAAGACAGTTTCAATACCTGTTAATTACTTTTTGAATTATTGAAATCGGACATTCCATTCAAAAGATATTACGAAATTAAAAATATCTATATAAACAAAAATTACACGCTGACGCGCCGTTGTGGCTCCACGCAGCGCAGCGAGCAACGCGGCGAGAGAGATGGCACCTAAGTGTGGGAGAGGGGTGTTCGCATAGTAGGTAATCCTTTATGCTATTGATAAATTTAAGCCCTCCCAGTATGTGTAATGGTACAAGACTTTTGATAAAGGAATTAAGAGAATGTGATTGTAGCAACTATCATCACAGGCCCCGCGGCCGGTCAGCTCGCTCACATTCCCCGGATCCCAATGATACCGACGGATTTGCCTATAACTTTTAAAAGGTTACAATTTCCTGTAAAGATATCGTTTGCCCTTACAATAAATAAATCCCAGGGACAAATGTTCTCAATGGTTGGCATCAACCTAAGGAAAGAGTGCTTTTTTCATGGGCAATTGTATGTTGCTCTTTCTCGAGTCTCCTGAAAATCAATGTTTTGTTATCACCTACAAATACCCCTGCCAACATAGTGTACAGTGAAGCTTTAAGGTAAACTATTACAAAATAAAAACTTAAATTTAAATATAAATAAAGAAATAAAAATTACATGAGTAATAAATTACACCCTTTAAAAATAATATATATATAACATTTGAGTAGGCTTTCGCTTGGCAGCTGGATCAAGGGCTTGATTCAGAAAGCAGTACTTCTGGAAACGAGGCGTATTGTTAGGAGGTTCCTCTCTCAAGAGCCCTGACCACCGGTAGCCCGGACCCTGTTCCCGATGCCGGTGGGCTACTGTTTTTTATATTTTTAAATGATTTTTTACATCAATTTTGTAAAATTATTTAAAAATGTTAATTATATGGATTTAAGTGAATAAAGGAAAATATATAAAACAACAAAAAAAATACGTTTTGATTATTTTGAACATTTGGAAAAATTTAGTCATGTACGTTTTAATTAGCATATTTATAAGTTAAATTATCCTTATTTATCCCATAATGTTTAAAAAAAATGACCACCCGTGCGAAGCCGGGACGGGCCGCTAGTTACTAATAATTGGAAAAAGTCTTATCAATAGAGGTTGAAAAAAGACTAATTAGTTGTCAATGAAAAGTCCATAAAATGGTACATACGTTTATCCAATATATTTCTTACTGACCTCCTTTGATTCGAGCTCATTAAATACTCTTTAATTGAAAACCTTGAATTGTTTTCAGACACTTGAAATGTCGACGTCAGAGACGATTATTTTGAATTTTAGTGAATCGAATAATTGACTTGAACGTCATCTTGAAGATGACGAGAAACGCCAGTTCGGATATAATCGTGGGTGCGAGTTATTCCGATATCAAAATCACCAATCATAATTTCTCCGTACGCTAAGCGTTACTATGGCTACGCTTAAACAAATTGTTGCTAGGTAACGGTTGCTAGACTTACAATTGGTTGACTTTGGGTAGTCACACTGTACTATGTTCGAATATAGCCGACTTGCATTACACGGCTAAAATACGAACACTGGCAAGTGGCTCATCAATTAAAGTCCGTGACTGTATATGTGCACGCACAACATGACGTGTGCCTTTTTTTTCGGAGTGGTGGACAAAAAATAATAATAATGCTTGATTCCCAAATTAGGAGATCCTACGAATTCGGAGTCAGTGTCCTGCTGTCATTGTGTTATCAAAAATCTTTTATTAAAAAGTGTGTTGTGATAAGACCATTGAAAATAGTTCACTGATTCTTGTTCAACAAGCTTGTTTAGTCAAGCCATAACATTTTTTTACACCAACGGTATTTTTTTTTAATTCAAAAGTATGTCTTTCTGAGTTTTGTAATAGTCATAAAGGGTCAAAAAAAACTAGTATTAAAACATAAGAGCAATAATTACCTTCATAAAAACCTTCTGCACGAACACGAGATGGTTCAGCAGGTCCGTGGACAGCGTGTGCTCGAAGAGCCCGATGTCGGCGCTGGCGGCCACGTAGCGGCCCGCCCGCAGCAGCGCGCCCTCCCGCCGCGCCGCGCCGCGCTGCTCCAGCACGCGCCCCGCCACGTGCACGCCGGGCAGCCACACGGCCGCCTCGGCCGGGATGTTGGCCTCGGGGACCTGCGGGAAGTGCTAGCAAATGTGCGACAACTTTCAATAATCAAGAAAAAAAAACAGAAGTCAAAACTCAAAACAAAGGAATTACTGTGTTCTTTTTTTTAAATTGATTAATCTGTACACAGTACACAGGCCGCGTCACGAGCATGTCGAGGTCATCGGTGACGCGAACCCAAAGATTCTTCCCCTACCAAAAATCGCTCACCACGACTAAAGAAGTTTTCACTTAAAAAAATACTACTTATTATGTCTAGAATATAAGGGCGGGAATTAATAGGGAAGTATGGCAGAAGAAGACATGCTGCGCCAAACCAAATTAAATTGAAAAAAAAAAAGAAAAATATATTAAGTGTGAAAATTTTCTTAGGGCAATGTTGGCCTAATGGGGACAACCGGGACTTAAGAATTGTGAGTCATGGGTCTAAAAACTATGAATGAAAACATAGTGAAGAGACCAACCAGCATATCCAAAAACCAAAATTTCGAAGACTTGTGACATCCACTAACCCGTACTGGGCTCGCTTGGTGCATTACAGGTTATAATCCACCAAGCGACCCAGTGCGAGTTGGTAGATGTAATTTAAAGCCTACTTCATCTCGTAGAGAGTAGCCCTGTGTCCTAGCAGTGGGAACATTACAAGCTAATTATGCTTATAATGCAAATCTCTTTAAGGTTTATCTGTATGTAAAATGGATAGCTACAAAGTTAAAACCAACACTCAATCTCATCATTCTCTTGCCCTTGTCCCAATTTATTTGAGGTCGGCGCAGCATGTCTTCTTCTTCCATACTTCTCTATTGCTTGTCATCTCATCAGACACCTCCTTTCTTACCATATCATAAGCTGGCTAACCGACCACGCATTATAAAGGGTGTAAAACACCTCTTAACGAAGCCGAAAGGCACTGGTTCTCACTGTCATTGCGATCATTTTTTTGTTCTACACCATACCTGGGAACCTTCTAGTTACGGAGATATTAGGGGTCAAAGTTCCAACTTTTTGACAAGTATTTTTTTAAATACAAGTTTTTAATGTAAGATTTTTACTTTAAACACCTCCACGACCCCCGTACTATTCAATCCGTCCATCAGCACAATGTTTTGAGTGCGTTACATTGAGTTCTACCACAAAACATGATTTTACATCCCCCAAAAAAAAAGTCGTTTCCCAGCAATAATTTTTGCGTAAAGTTACTTAGTTTCATGTACAGAATGCTTGGTTAACGGCTTCGTGATGAGGTGATTTACACGGTGTATGACCTAAAAGTATGGTTCTATGAGATTGTTTTTTTTTTTGTTGACTAATTTGTAGTTTCATTAATTCTTCACACAGTCCATCCATCGTTTCTTTGGTCTTCCGCTACTCTTATACCCACCCACATTCATATCCAACACTCAAAACCCCAACAAATTATACATTACAGATATTATAACTTCTCAGTGATTTATAGGGTTCCGTAGTAAACAAGGAACCCTTATAGTTTCGGTATGTCCGTCTGTCTGTCCGCGGTTTAGCTCAAAAACTGTTGGTACTAGAAAGTTGTAGTTTGGCATGAGTATACACGTTGATAATGCCGGAAAAGTGGTAAAATAAAATTTTGAAAAATACAATTATTTAGGGTACCTCCTCTACATTTAAAGTAGGGATAATATTTTTTTTTTTCGTCCTTCCCATTGTGTGGAATATCGTTAGATAGGTCTTTCAAAAATATTAGGGGTTTGTCAAGACTGTTTTTTGATTAAGTAAACCGTTCGTGACTTATCAAGCTTTAAAGTACCAATTTTTGTTAGAGTCAAGTGTCCCCCCCCTCTACTAACTAAACGGTAGTAGTTAGAAATTCAAATGTCACGGCATTAGTACCTATATATAACGAAATTTAAAGGAAAAGTATCACACTTAATTGGACTTTACAAGTTTACGAGTAATAGTCGACCAATTGTATTTGACTCGAAAATTATTTACAACTCCATAGAAATGTCGATAGATGGCTCTAAGCGTCAGTTGTACTAAAAACGAGTCTCATTTGCAGATCATATATGGCGGTTTTTATAAATATTGGTACGGAACCCTTCGTGCGCGAGTCCGACTCGCACTTGGCCGGTTTTTTTTAAATTCTTATTTTAAGTCTAAATCTACAGGGTTCATTATTACATTGCTTTTTGACGTAAGCGTCATAAACAATTGACTAAAAAAATAGACATAAAAGGCAAACACCAAATCGACCAGCTGGCTTACCATGACGTCTTAAAGCAGTATTGTTTTACTCTTACTCCAGTGTGGGAAAGAGACGACAGCTATACAGGATGTCTAGCGCCATCTCATTCACACACTGGAAAAGGTGTAAAACCATAATGTTTTATGACGTCATGGTAGGCCATCTGATGTAATACGTCGAACATATTTTACCAACGCCGTTGTTTACCTGTAAGCCGTGGCGAGGCGTGGAAACATAACAAACAGGCAGAATTACTTTCACAGTATCAACATAATTATCATCATAATTATCATTATCGTCATAATTATCATTATCATCATAATTTTCATTATCATTTGAGTACGTATTAAATAATGTTTGTTCATAGAGATTATATTTACCTGTAGTTTGGTGACAAAGCTAAGCGAGTGTTGCTGTAGATCTACAGTGAACTGTGCTTTGTTCCCGGTGACGCCTGTACTTTGTACTTGTTCCATCTTGTACTGCGCTTGTAGCGATGGCAGGAGTGCGGCTGTTATGCTGAGACTCTGTATTAAAGGTTATTAGGTGAGATTTGATTATTTTTTCTCTTCCAAAGCAGTATTCTTTTTTTAAAGTTTTTTTAAAGTGAAACTTTTATTACATCGTCTCAAACTTTTTCGTCTGTGCGTTGCATGTCGCGTGACGCTCGTCAGAGCGCCTTTAAATTTATCCCTACTCCGCGTTTTATACGTTTTATACCCTTAATGGAATATTATTCCAAAAAATTTTAGTTAAATGTCTATAGTGTGAAAAAAAGTTTCACTTTTACCGTGGTATCATAAAACCACACAATCCTTTTTTTATTTAAAGTTTTTAACTTTGATTTTAGTGCACTTTTGGAGTGTGTGTTAAAAAATTGAGAATTTTCAGGATTGTGGAAATAACTTGTTGTGTTTTGTCATGATGCTTACTGTCGTTGGCACGAAATATCGTAGTCTTTGGTTCATAGGCTGTCAATTACAAGCCGGGAAGAAATCCAGACCTTAATGACGGATGGCTTTAATTCTTGATGAAAAACCCCAAGAACAAACTGCCCGACCCGGGAATCGAACCGAGGACCTAATCTTAGTCGCGATTGTCGACCAACGAGGCAGTCTTAATAAGTACAATAGTTTACAGTCGTGTAAAGAAAGAAAAATATTTATTTGTCGCAGGGACATGAGGTGCATACAAATAACGATTAACACAATAAATATAAAAAAGATTGTGTGGTTTTATGAAACCACGACAAAAGTGAAACTTTTTTCACACTATAGACATTTAATTAAAAAACGGTCAGCTGCTGCGAACTATATCCCTACTCTAACTTTATCCGTTGTCCAAAAAGTTTGACACGATGTAATAAAAGTTTCACTTTAAAAGCATAACAAACATTTGTTAGTACAATAAGATAAAATGTACAACAATAAGATAAAAAAATAACAAAAACTAGTACTTGTACTTGAAAGGTTCTTAAATAAAGAATACTCGACATACCTGCAGTAGTATAGAGAAGTGCAAGTGCAGCGGGTTGAGCAGCGGGTGCGCGGGCGGCGGGCGCGGCGGCCGGGCCGGGCGCGGCGCCGGCGCCGGCGAGCCCTCCGACGACGAGCCCGAGCCGCCCGCCGCGCCGCCCGGCGCCGTGCGCGACAGGCGCGACGACGTGCGCGTCACGCCTAGCTCCTGCACGGGGGGAACGATGCGATGTCAATCAACATTCTCTTGCCCTAATCCCAATTTATTTGGGGTCCATACTTCTCTATTACTTCATCATCTGAGAACAGCGGTGGCCCAATGGTGGCAGCCCCGACTTACTAGCAGTAAGCCGTGGGGTCCAACCCAGGCAGGCGTATTACTTTGTATAATTTATTTCACCACCGCTACCCTCCAAAACGATGAAGGGAAACATCATGAGGAAACCAGCATGTCCTAAAACTAAAAATTCGAAGACATGTGACATCTACCAACCCGCACTGGGCCCGCGTGGTGGATTAGAGCCCAATCCCTATCATAGAGAGGAAGCCTGTGTCCAAACAGTGGGAACATTATAGGCTGATGATGATGATAACTTCGTCATCTCATCCTTTACCTTCTTTCTTGCCATATCATCCTTCACACAGTCCATCCATCTTTTCTATAGTCTTTCCGTACTCTTATATCTATCCACATTCATTGTCATTTGTGCGAAGAACACTTGGTGAAACCCGTTTGTGCGACTTATACTTGCGCAACAAATACTACAGACTAGACACTGGGGCAACTCAATGACTTTATGGGTGTCGTTTTCGAGGTTTTTGGGGTCGCTGATAACAAAATGAAAAGCCAAGATGGCGCCGAGGAAAAGTTTTGGATCTTCCTTCATGGGGGTCGTTTTTGTGGATTTTGGGTTCTTGATAACTATTCAATGATTACCTTTGGACATTGACTCAGCATTCGGCCTGGGTCACGCGCGGCCCAGTTTACAGAATGATTTGGTTGCATCTTACACGCATAGAACACATAGAGTTTGATTAATAGTGTGTGTTAAGAAAAAGTAGTATACAGGGTGTACCGGAAAGGGTATATACATCCTTAAGGGTGTGCTACAGACCATCAAACTGAACATGTTTCTCAACATAAAAAATAAATTGCAGCAAAAAAAAATATCAGATGCCTATACATTTGGGTCGAATAGGTATTGCAATTTTCTATGGGGCAGCATATATTTTTTTTGCTGAAAAACATGTTTTATGATGAGAAACATGTTCAGTTTGATGGTCTGTAGCACACCCTTAAGGATGTATATACCCTTTCCGTTACACCCTGTATAAGCAGAACATTTTGTAAATAAATCAGATTTGAATTTTATATTCTTGTCTCATTACCCCTCACTGCAGTGGCCAAGACACCTTTAGCCATCTCTGATCAGTCTCGTGAGTCTGCGGGACTGGCAGTGAGTGTACCCTTCCCGAACCTGGTATTCCTATCTACTATCCGTCTGTAACCTTAGGTCGCATGGTGCAGACATCCTGAACTTATTTATATATTTATTTATCACATACTGGGTATATGATAGGTTAGGGCTTATAGGGCTTAGGGTCGTAGGGAATGTTAGGCTTGTAGGTCTTTGTAGGTTCCTATAACTTATCATATATTTTCATGTACCGTCACACCCTTGACAGTATTGCGGCCTTACGTGACGTTTGTTAAGGGTGGATGTACATTTTGGTCCTTCGAGCATTTGAATCGCACGGTCCCCTTGCCCACTGTAGGGATATACATTGACAGACTGACACTTTAGAGAACTGGGGGCTGGTGTATTCAACAAAGCGTCAGTTTTCAGCAATCTGAAGTACGTTGTACGTCTTGTCGGAAAGCCTCTTGTTGCGGATCGGTCACTGGCCTCCCACAAGCGTCGCTTCGTGTTTGAGAAGTCGCACGAATATAACGAGAGCGCAGATACCACTAGTACGGACTTAACTGTTAGAGTAGGGTAGGGCGTTAGGGGAGAAGAAAGAAGAGCACTATGGAGATACAGCAAGTGAACGAACTAATCAGGAGCCAGGAAGCGGATTACAACGAGATCAGAAGGGTATTGACTAACATAAAAAAGGACTCGCCCACAAGAAAAATACATCAACGAAAGAAAAAAAACCTTAAACCAAGTTTTTCAGCGAGTTCAAGAAAAGCACTTAAGACTACAGGAACAGGAGGTGTTATCAACTCATAAATACATTACTACAAACTACTTTGGCAACATTAAAAAATGTTACGACGAAGGGATCAAGTACCTTGAAGAATGCGAAGAAAGGCTACAACATGTTCAAAGCGTCTATGAACCACGACTTTTGGACGAAGAAGAAGACAAGGACGGAGTCAGTAGCCCAAAACTGTTTATACAGCTATTCCGAATGTCGCAGATAGCTAAGAAATTATCTCAGGCAAAGGAATCTGTTATACAAAACAAGCCGATATGGCATTTACAAACATTATTACAAACTTTAAAACAATGGCTATAAATCGAAGAAATTAAAATGCCACGGTGGTGCTACATATTAGACAGCACAGAGATTGAGCTATATGGTTTCAGCGACGCTTCCGAAAATGCGTACGGAGCGGTGGTATATAGCCGGATAAAAATCAATAACATCTACTACGTTACATTATTACAAGCAAAATCAAAGTAGCACCAAAGAACGAAAATGAGGTCAAAATAAGAATGCAAAATGGCGCCGAGGACAATTTCTTGATTTTCTTTCATGTCGTGTGTCGTGTCGTGGTTTTTTCCGGGTCCCTGACATTGAAAATGAAGAAAAAAATCCAGGATGTCGCCGTGGAAAGAATCCGGCAACTGAGTCTCGTATTGGGTCTGGTATTAAATATGACCACACCTTTTTGATATAAACCGAAATAATTGTGATTGAATTTCCGCAACGATAATGCTATCAAAATTTCTAGCTTTACAGGGTGTAACGGAAAGGGTATATACATACTTAAGGGTGTGCTACAGACTATCAAACTAAACATGTCTCTCGTCAAAAATTTTTATCAGCAAAAAAAATATCTACTGCCCCATAGAAAATTGAGCAGCAGCTGATATTTTTTTTGCTGCAAAACATGTTTTATGATGAGAAACATGTTCAGTTTGATGGTCTGTAGCACACCCTTAAGTATGTAAATACCCTTTCCGTTACACCCTGTATATTCCAGTCTCAACTTAATAATTTACCTGCAATGTCGAAGACAGCTGTCTACTGGACCGGGTCATGACACCATGCAGTGCTACCGGATGCTGCGGCAGATCTACCCTCACGCCTCCCACGGAGAGCAGAGCAGTAGCTCCCTGCCGACCTGCCTCCCATCCGTATAGGGCTTGGGACTTGCCCACGCTCACACGGACCACCGTTCTGAAAGCAAGACAGGATAGGTTGATGAATGATGATTGATAGATAAATCATACATGTAAACTGGGCATAACTTCAATCCTGACATTGCATTATCAGCCTGTTACGTTCCCCCTGGGACACAGGCCTCCTCTCTGTAAGAGAGAGGGAAAGAAAGAAAGAAAGAAAAATAGTGTGTGGAGTCCCTCCGCGCGGAAAAAGTAAATCTTCGTAATACTACACGCATGCGTTCGAGTGCCACGCATTCACTCTCGTTATTTTGTTGAGCTTCTAAATAATATTTTGTTGTTTTCTTGTTGTATTATTTTTATAACATAATTATTACATAAGTTTATCGAGGTTATTCTCTTGAAATTGAGCGAAGGCTGGTCTCATCGAAGAGTCGAATGCATGATTGGTTGCACGCCATTTTGCGTACCTAGTAGAACTACGTAGTCACAAATCTTGTAATACTGCCATCTCTTAGTGAGTTTTAGAAAATATTCCCCCTCCAGAGTAGCGTTAAACTTGTTGGAAGTAGCATATGAAGTTTCACTTCAAAAATATATATTTCTTTCTTTCATTACAATATATTCTTACAGGACATAATGTGGTTTGGTGGATGTAACATGCGATTTTTTGATTTTAGTACTAGTTTCCTTAAGATGTTTTCCTTCACCTTTTTGAGAGCAATAGTGATGTAATGCGCCTGTCTTGGTTCGAACCCAAGGCCTGAAACTCAATAGTCGGAGCCGTAACCACTAGATCACCACTGCTGACAGAGAGACTAGTAGTAAGACTTACTGATGGTTGGGAGCTACTCCTTCCAAGAGAACGATCATGGTCCTGCCAAGGTTGCCGGTGAGCGACCACTGGCGGGAGCGCGAGGCTGAGAACGACGCCTGTAGAGATGTGATCTCTGCTTCTAGCTTCAACCCTGATAGAGAGGCTAGGAGACGCGTGCGGTGGATCCTGGTGGAGAAGTATTGAATCTAACACTATTTAAAGCTTTTACGGTTTACTCTTACATACACTGTCACTTTGAGATATCTTCCGTGATTAGAGAGAGAGAGATTCCAGAGAGACGCTGTTGCAAGCGCCATGATCGCAGGATGACTGGATAATGCGGGTGGATGGTAAATTAATAATTAGGAGCAGACAAATCTGTCTACCTTCTTACTTAGTCTTTATAATACCGGGATATTTTAATATCGGGAGTTCGCATCAATTGAACCACAGAAGATATCAAGTGTATTGAATCAAAGTTTCTGATGTTGGTAATAAGTTTTGTCTAAGTTGAAGATACGTTTCGTTATTTTTATCTTGACTACTTCAGACCGTTTCTTGGAAAAAACTCGGACATAAATATAGATTTGCAGACTTGAAACTAATATCGTCTTCGACAAACGATTCTTGGTGAATGTAAGTGAAGATGACTTTGAAGTCTTCACTACAAAAAAATACAAGAGATTTGATAAAGTGCTTTAGTTCTTGTTGTAGATCGAAAGTTACCATAGTCTGGTTTCTGTTCATCAGGTATTAAGATTAGAAAAGTGCATTTTTCCCTTAGTTGCTTACCTGGCAACACCAACAACGACCATGCCCATATTGGCAGCACTGGACGAGGAGTTGCTGGTGTTCTGTTCGCGAGAGCTGGGGCGCTGTGCGGCGCGGCCGTGTCGGTAATGTTCCGGGATGTCGGTTGTCACTGAGAACCTGTGGCAGAGATCTATGTTCTGAGTACAGTAGTATAATAATATCCTCCTGTTCGAAAATCTGTTATGAATATCAACGGACACTGTCTTAGTATTATCATAACCATTTTTCTGCGTTTACCCCAATTTATTTGGGGTCGGAGCTGCATGTCTTCTTCTTCCATACTTCTCTATTACTCGTCATCTCATTAGACACCTCCTTTCTACCCGTATCATCCTTCACACAGTCCATCCATCGTTCTTTGGTCTTCCTCTACTCTTATAGCCATCTACGTTCATACTCAACGTTTTCCTCACTACATTTTCCTCATTCCTCTGCATCACATGATCATACTACGATAACCGATTACAGAACTTGAGTGTGGTAAACTCTTTTCATTTTTAGACTGTCTAAGTATGCAGACGATATTATAGTGTACAAGTGTGTGCACATGCATAGGTGCTGTCTCGGTTTTTGACTCGCGTAGTCTGGTGGGATGGCAATCGGACACAACCGGGGAGAGTTCAGACACATTACATACACACTCAGATACACTAGTAGGATGTCGAGGGACCGCCCAGTTTTCGATGTTGAGTTTTTGACAGTTTCACATAGATATCGTAAAACTGTGGCAACTTGTACTTTTCTAAGAGTGACGAATATTGTTAAGGCGCATACTTTCCTGGTCGATCTGTATATAGGTTGACGTTATCATCACCGATTTGGCTAAGTTTATTTATCGACTTACAACTACCATTCCAAGTTTTAACCTAATTCGAAAGTGTGGCTATCAACTACATAGTCTGAATAACACAAATACAAATAAACCTATTAATAAAGCACAAGAAATATAAAAGAAAAGTAATGTTCCTACCTGTGCGTGATAGTCTCGGCGTCGGGCATGTTGGCGTACAAGTCGAGCAGCAGGTACACGGTCCGCCAGCAGCGCGGCGCCAGCTTGCCGTCCGCGGCGTCGGCGGACGGCGAGCTCAGCGACGCGTGCGGCCCGGGGCCCGGCGACGCGGGGCCCGCGGGGCCTGTGCCGGCGGGCCCTGTGCCCCCGGGCCCCGTGCCCGCCACGTACTGCGGCGTGTGCGCGCCCTCGTTGAGGGAGCTGTAGCCTGGTGGAGTACAAATATTCTCGTTAAAAACGAATTTCGCAAGATAACGTGTAACACGCGCAGTTTAGGGTTACAGCGCGGCTCTGTGCGCACAGCCGCCCGCGCCGGTATCGTGACCCATGCAGTGGCGCGCGTGTACCACGATCGCATGCTAGACCTACCGAGACACTTCAAATCATAACTTTACCTTTTGTGACCCCAGGTCTGAAGATTCTCCAGATTTGAAGTTATATGCTACACATAGTTCGACAATTATATTCGACGATTAATACACATAATAATTATGTAAGTTAAATAGTGTGTTAAGCAAGCAAACCTTCAGGAATAATTATTCAGAATAAAAACAGCACACAATAAGAAACACAACGCAATAACAAATTTTATAAAATGCTTTATCCTTGACATTCTCCAAGACACATCAAACCCTAAGGGTCAGCTCACACCGAGACGCGACGCTGCGCGCATATTTTAAAGAGTGATTCAAAACATAACTTTATTTTCTACACGAAAAGATACACATTTCGTTGTGAGAAGAAGTTGCGCCACGCAGCGCTGCGCCGCGTGACGCCTGTAAAGAAATGTGTATCTTTTCGTGTAGAAAATAAAGTTATGTTTTGAATCGCTCTATAAAACTGTGCGCGCAGCGTCGCTTCGCGTCGCGTCTCGGTGTGAGCTGACGCTAACTCAACTTTTAATTTCAACAACATTGAAAATCATAAAGATTACATCACTCACCTAACTTCCCCTTTACACTCTTCCCAGTAGACCTCAACTTCTGTGCAAAAGACTGTGGTCTAGGCCTGGCGGCTGGCTGGGCCAGTTTCTGCTGACTCAAGGACTGAGGTACTGCGGCCGCTAGCTCAGGAGTCAGGGTCGGAGCCATCAGGTCCCATTTGGGCTCTAAGGTGGCGTACTGGAGTTCTTTCTCTAGGGATGTCACGCTTACTAGGTTTTCTCTGAAGTCTGATACTGAAAGGAATCGTTTTGTTACAATTTTGCATAAAAACGGTCTCGTTACCAAAATAACCAAAAAATCGAGTGCATTTGGAGTGCTTTAATATTTACATAATATTACAAAACTAAGTTATTTTTAACCGACCTCTATAAAAGGAGGTTACGTATTATACAAGGTGTTGTTTTGCATCCTCGTCAAATTTTAGGAGGTGGTCACAAAAGACATAAATAATTAATTAAAATTACGATACCTAGTTAATTATTAATAAACGCTGTTTTTTTGGTTGTTTAAGTTTAACAATATTTTAGAATAACCCCCTTAAGTTGGTTTAGGGAATAAGAAATTATCAATTAAACTTTTGAGATTGTTTGTATGTATGTAAGCAAGGTTATAGGGCAAAAACCAGACGGGCCGCGTTTAAAACACGGGTGTTTCAAACTTACCGATTTCCGTAAATAAGGAAAAAAATAAAAATTACCTACCCATTTTATTATTGATTCGGGACGAGAATCATTAGCATAGCTACCTCCTTGAATTTGACGAGGATGCAAAACAACACCTTGTATATGCACCAGCAAGTTGTTTTTTCAGGTATTTTTCTAAGCCCATTAAAAATCGCCAGTGCAAACGTGGACTTGCTTCTTCAGAGATTTTTGCCGTTCGAAATCAATACATTTCATATTTCATTCAATAAATTCTTGAAGAGCTTTTACAGTAAAATACGTTACTTACCCGATGACGAAGTATGTTTATTCTGTCGATGCGATATCTTGGTCTGTGTGCGCAGTTCAATCTGCGTGTCCTTTACGTTCTGGTACATGTTGCTGATCTGATGCAGTAGTCGTAGCAGGGGCATGTTTACCTAAACAAACAATATTTTGCTACAGGTCTAATAGATTCATCAAGGGTGCAAATCACAACAATCTACTCCTTAAACCTGTATATGACACGGATAAAACGGAATCATTGCATAAAAAAAAGGAAAGTGTGGTTTTATGAAACCACGGTAAAAGTGAAACTTTTTTTCACACTATAGACATTTAACTAAAAAATTTTGGAATAATATTCCATTAAGGGTATAAAACGTATAAAACGCGGAGTACTCCGCGGCCGAGCGTCACGCGACATGCAACACACAGACGAAAAAGTTTGAGACAATGTAATACAAGTTTCACTTTAATAAAAACTTTTTTACAAAAAAAATAACCGACTTCCATAAAACACTAAAAAGTGGCAAATAATTTTAGTTTCGGAAGTCGGTGAATTGTTTGTTTCATTTACTTTTTTGCCACCGACTTCCGAAACTAAAATTATTTGCCACTTTTTAGTGTTTTATGGAAGTCGGTTATTTTTTTTTGTAAAAAAGTTTTTATTTTAGCCTTTTCAGTTGTGGTATCTCACTTTAATCCTAGTCAAGTATAATTTTTACATTGTAACTAGACACCAGCACATCGTCCATACATACGACAAAGGACAAAATGCATTATAAAGAGGATGACTCAAAAAGTACCTAAGCAAAGATAATACAATTCATATGGCTCCACCGGGCAAGCTTCTCTACCAAATGAATGAAAAATCATCTAAATCGGTCCAGTAATCACGAAGAAATCGGTGTACATACGTGAAAAATTTACATATAACAAAAAATTTAATAAAATGAAAACTATATGGCCAAACTATATTAAATTTTTATGGGACCAAATGGCAGGTATTCCACATCAAACTAAAGAAGAATCACGCAAATCGGATCATAAATCAGCGTAATCGGTGTATACACCTGGAAAGTGCATACCGTTACAATTCCAACAAGCCCAAACACAGCTAAGATTCCTTTTGCCTTTTATGGACTGCCTTGTTATGGAGTTCCGAAGCCTGTCTCTTGGATGGACGCAAATGCTTCACTTGTTGTAGAAAATACCAAAATCACTGTACGTTTTCCTATAAAATTTGAAGACTTCCCTCGATTTCGCCAAGATTCCATCATCAGATCCCGACTTGGTGACTATGGGACCATTTGGAAAGTATACACTTTCCAACAAAAAAAAGAATTTTCCAAATCGGTTGGCAAGCGACGGAGTAATGCGCGAACAAACATAAAAAAAAAAATACAAACATCCGAATTGAGAACCTCCTCCTTTTTTAGAAGTCGGTTAAAAATCATTTTACTTTTTTGTCTGTCTGTCGGTCTGTCTGTTTGTTGCGGCCTGATAGCTGATGTTATAAGGAGTACCTAGACTACTTACTTTTATTTTATAGAAAAAACGGACAAGGGCGAGTCGGACTCGCCCACCGAGGGTTCTGTAAATTTTGTAAAGATTTTTTTTAATGATTTAATTACAAATATTTTCAGATTTTTCTCTGAACTTGTAGTATTCTTATACTACAAGTACAGAAAAATCTGAAAATATTTAGATATTTAGACATTACTTGCCAAATTTTCTAGTTCTAGGTCAACGGAAGGTAACCTATAAGTACTGATTCTCTTGAGAGTGTCGAAATATACGTTTTTTGCGGCATAAACGACCGTATATTTTTAAAAGCTTTTATTTTTTTACGTTAAAAGACAGACTGACAGACAGGCCGACAACAAAGCGATCCTATACGGTACGGAACCCTAAAAAGATGAGGGTTCCGTAGAAAATAATTAGAAACCCTTAAATTGTTAAAACCAGATTCAAATACGGAAGTCATCTCTACTAATAATATAAATGTGGCTGTAAGTTTGTTTGTTACGCTTTCACGCGAAAACTGCTCAACCGATCATCATGAAACTTTGTACACATATTCTTGGAGGTATTAGAAGTAACATAGGCTTTATATTATCACGCTACGACCAATAGTAGCAAAATCTAGTTTTTAAATAACAATAACGAAAGCTTTCACACTAACCTGCTGCGAAATAAACCGTATACTGATATTGAAGTTGAGCATCGTACTGATATGCTTCTTGAGCTGTCCTCGCGAGATGTACAGGACATTCTGGCGCTGTATGAGGTCATCCACGGCCATGTCCGCAACCTTCTTCAGGTCCACGTCGATGGACACCTTCTCGCAGAGGAACGCGGGCGTCTCTGATGGGAGCGCACCGTGGGGTTGGGAACCTGGTTAGTGGTGGCTTATGGTGACTGGTTTATTGTTAGTGGAACTTAAAGAGAAGTGGAGGATGATGGACATGAATTGTAAGTTGATTATACAAACTGTTTGTTTTGCATCCTCGTCAAATTTAAGGAGGTAACTATGCTAATGATTCTGGACCCGAATCAATAATAAAATGTAAAGTTTTTGTTTTTTTTTTCTTATTTATGAAAATCGGTAAGTGTGAACCACCCGTGTTTTAAACGCAGCCCGTCTGATCCTCGATCTATATTCGCGCTTTCACACATACTAACAATCTCAAACATTTATTCAATATTTTTTTATTGCATAAACCACGTTAAGAGAGTTATTCTGACATACTGACAAACTTGTTTACGTTTGTCAGTATGTACCAAAAAAATCAGCATTTATTGATAATTAACTAGGTACCGTAATTTAAATTGACGATTTATATCTTATGTGACGATCTCCTGAATTTTAATTAGGATGCAAAAGAACACCTTGTAGAACGGTACTAGATGATTAAAGATCTTCACTTTATAAGTGTATGTCTAGAATGTTTCTATAATAATAGTTATCAGAAGTTAATCTTTTGAACGACCAGGTGCTCTACCATGACGTCGTAAGACATTATTGTTTTACTCCTTTTCCAGTGTGGGAAAGAGATGGCACTAGACATCCTGTATAGCTCCGTCTCTTCCCACACTGGAATAATAGTAAAACAGCGGTTCATATTGGCGCAGGATTCAAAGAACTGGAAATCAAGGGAAGAGGCCTTTGCGCAGCTGTAGGATGACGCAGGTTAACAGTGACAGAATGTATTAAACTACATAACTAAACTTAGAATAATAAGATTAATCTATGACCACCAAACAAATACTTTTTAAAATTGGAACTTCAGGGAAATAAACTAAACAGGACTTAAATAAACTCAACAAACTCTCAAATAGAGTAATCGTTTATCATGCTTATTTTTTTAACCTGTAAATGTATTTAAAAATAAGTTAGGTTTGGTCTTTAAGAGGGCCGTTCCCGCTCCGTCTGTCGTCAACGCGAGCATGGTTGAAAAGCTTGTTGTTTCATCCTGCGCAATGTTTGTTTACTAACGAGTAAGTAAGAACGCGATAACATTGAACGAAAAATAGGGTTCGAAAATGAAATACGGGTTTTTGAATAAACCTTACATATTTGTCATTTAGAATCTCAATGACATCTGCAAGGTTTCTATCACGAAGTTTTCTTTACTTTTACAATTAACGAGTTCATTATGAACGGCCAAAGTCCAGGTAAATTTTGTGCAAAACAGCAGATTTTTGGAGGCTTTTACTGATTTTTTTCTCAAAATTTGCATTTTTTGCTTTCATAGAAACCTAGGTATAGTGCACAAGACATCTAGTTAAAAAATATATTAGTTCAAAAAGAAGATATTAATTATATTAGTTCAAAAAAACCAAACAGAATGTGTTACAACGGCATAATCACATAAGAGTGTTTGTATGAAAAGTAAGATGGGTTGGTGCCGCTCTTAAAGAACATTTTCCTGTAACTTCTATTATTAACACTTTCGCTGCAAAACTCCCAGCATAAAGGGTGTAAAACACCTCTTAACGAAGCCGAAAGGCAATGGTTCTCCCTGTCATTGCAACCATTTTTTTGTTCTACACCATACCTGGGAACCTTCTAGTTACGGAGATATTAGGGGTCAAAGTTCCAACATTTTGACAAGTATTTTTTAAATACAAGTTTTTAATGTAAGATTTTTACTTTAAACACCTCCACGACCCCCGTACTATTCAATCCGTGCATCAGCACAATGTTTTGAGTGCGTTACATTGAGTTTTACCACAAAACATGATTTTACACCCCCTAAAAAAAGTCGTTTCCCAGCAATAATTTTTGCGTAAAGTTACTTAGTTTCATGTACAGAATGCTTGGTTGACGGCTTCGTGATGAGGTGATTTACACGGTGTATATGGGACGAAAAATAATTGGTTCGTGTGCGCACAACCCGCATGACGAGTCGTCATTATATTGTGAATTTTGAGCATACAAGTAAAAATGAATCATTTGAACAAAGCAGCGAAACTGTTAACGTCGTTACTCTGACTTCTTTCTCAAACCACCCAGTAAGCAACTCACCCTTCCCCTTCCCCGCATGTCTGCGGTCCCTGGCAGCCAGGTCGCTGACGACGATGTCGATGCGGAACATGTCCATCCAGGCGACGAGCGACAGCTTGGACCCGAGCGAGTCCAGCGCGGGCGGCCCGGCACTCACGGTTTCACCGGAGCCGCTCTTGTTTTTGGATTCGCCTAGAAGATATACTGGTTATAGAGGCTAATCTTGGTGATACAGTATCTCAACTGCTCAAATATCTCAACGCCTTCAAATTTGATTCAAGCTATCGCGGTGGAGGCACAAGCGACTATCTTTAAGCTGACTTAAAAATTGACTAAGAATAAGGGGTTTGATTAAGATTTTGGATTGAATTGGTGTAAGACTTTGGAGTTTTGTTCATTTATTAAAATTTATATAATTATTACATGCCATTTGCACTGCCGGATATTTTTCACCTGAAGAATAAATGAGGCTAGAAATATATTCTAAAATATAGGATAATACTTTTATATATTCAAGGTTGCGAGCCATGCGAGTGCTCTGCCTACAGACTGTGGCTTAGAATGATAGTAATGAGACACAACGGTGTAACGCGGCTAACAGCTGATAGACCAAAGGCACGCGCGCGCGAATTTCATACAGCTGTTATATTTTTGTGATAAAAGTGAATGAGTATAAAAAACGTTTCTTTGGGAAAATTGTTTGTTATCATGAGTACAATTACGTGTTTAAGTATCGGTCACTAATTACCAGTCACTCTATATTGTCTAAACAAAAGCATTTAAACTGCCAAATTCATTCCTTACATTAAAGCTATCTGACGATAGGAATATCGGTCCTAAATTGCCCTGGACTTTCAGTAACATCAAGCACGGGAGGAGCAGGATTTATCACGTATCAATGCTCTGATATTTTTTAAGTAACTAATAATAAGGCAATTAGGTTGCATGATATTTGAGTTACAAAGTATTAAAAAACACTACGTACCCTGCGTAACCTGATTCGGCGAGACTCCCAATGCAGCCAAGAAGGGCTGGAACACGAGATGAGCATCCAGCAGCATCAGCGACCCTTGCAGCGGGTACAGACTGCAGGCCGGCATCGCCGCAGCCACCGCGCGAGGGTTCATCTTCGAAGGAGGGATTATTGGCTTCTTGCTCTTTGGCTCCTGGGTTAGTGGAATTACGTGGCTGTGTTTTATAGTTTACATTGTAATGTGGGATCAATAGATTAGTATTTAACCGAGAATGAGTGCATGCGCGTGTGGTGACTAGGTCATGCGGTGTCTTTAGCGTCGAGTGTGGGATGATTTGTTTACGAGAGCTAGGGTATCTTCTTTATTGGTCTGACTTTCCTTAACGTTTTCTATTTTGGTCTGACTTTCTTTAAAGTTTTCTACTTTGGTCTGACTTTACTTAAAATTTACAAATTTTTTTTTTTTTTTTTTTTTTTAAAATTTTCTATTTTGGTCTGACTATTCTTAAAATTTTCTATTTTGGTCTGACTATTCTTTAACTTTTCTATTTTGGTCTGACTATTCTTTAACTTTTCTATTTTGGTCTGACTATTCTTAAAATTTCATTTTTTGTCTGACTATTCTCAAAGTTTTCTATTTCGGTCTGAATATTCTTAAAGTTTTCTATTTCGGTCTGACTATTCTTAAAATTTTCTATTTTGGTCTGACTATTCTTAAAATGTTCTATTTTGGTCTGACTATACTTGAGTTTTCTCTTCTGGTGACTTTTGTTACACTTAAAAAGGGCTATGGGGTATAGCGCTCTAATTAGAATAAAACTGAAGTCTTGTTCATCCTCTACAACAGTTAAGAATATTACCCATTGCAACCTTCAATAAAGGAACGACTACCGACAAGATGTTTTACTGTTTACATTTCACAAACATACACATATCGTTTAAACTTGAACTTTATTTCAATACACATAAATGTCACAGTGCTTTTCTTTTATAATTTGCAACAAATAGCTGGCAGGGTTGTTCCAAGACTAGTTACAAGGGAGTTTGATATGTTACTTCTTCCTAGTTCAATCACTACGAAGGAACTAGTGACAGGTGTGTGTTTTGGAAGCTGTCTTTCGTAACTTTCACCACTTTTAAAACTGTAGATTCTCAACCTAACAAAAATATATGATTTCGAAATCTAAATGAACATGCACCATCTCCATCTAAGTCATACACCAACATATTTTTAGACTTACCACTTTGATGGGCTCCTGCTTAGCCATCCATTGGTAAAGGTCTTCTCTCGCGCGATCATTCTTGATGTTCTCATCACTGCCGTGTGGAGAGTATAGCGATGGGTTGGAACCCACCGTAGGCAGGTCTTCCTTTAGAGTCCCGTAGTCAACTGGAGTTAAGAGGAGTGTTAGCTTGGGAGTAGTATATAAGGACTAAAAAATTTCAGTAATAACTGAATTAAGATACAGTAGAACTCTTGTATGTGTCTCTCTAATAATCCCTTTTTGGAATTATCTTTCTAATGCTTTACATCCAATGATGTCTTTCTACTAAGTCGATAGACCACATCATCGTCGTAGAAAGTCAGTCTTTAATGTCTAAGTCCCAATCTATCCAATAAGGTCAAGCGGATTTGAAGTATGAAATGTCATTAAAAAAATTCAACCAAAAAAGATGCTTGGAAAAAGCTATTATACTAGCGCCATTAGTTACCATCAATACCCCATTGCAATATGTTTAAATCGATTACTCTAGCGCATTGAAAATTCCTGATACAAGCCGCTGATAAAAAATACCTGGCAAATGATCAATGATAATTCTATCCATTCTTGAATTTTATCTTTCTGCCCTTCTTTGTAACTTACTTGAATACTTCGACAGTTTACATTGACGGTCTTGCAGCACATACTTCCTAAATCCAGTTACAAAACTAGCAATGTATCTACTCACTAGCGATGGTGTCGTCGTGGAAGGCCGGCTTCCTCGTGGAGAATGGCAGCGAGGGGAACACGAGGCTCGCGCGACTGCTTTGTGCACCTCGCACTGTGATGGAGAGGGTTTTAGCACATCACTAGTGTAAGGGGGTTAGGTCTTGTAGGAGTTTGAAGAATGTGCTAGAATGTATGAGCTTAGAAAGTGGTATGAAGAATCAGGGTGCCATCATATCAGCCAAGGAATGTAGTTCTCAGACTGCGTTTGTGTTCCCGAGTTCATAAAACCCCAATCTATTTAAGTCACCAGTTAATGAGCTTCTTTTGGGTTAGCTCGTTCCATCGTCGACCTCATCTCTGTCCTCAGGACAGGATTGAGGTCAAAAGCAAACCCATTTAATATTTTAGAATTGTAAAACATCTCCTGGCCAAATGTTAGGTTTTTGATTTTTAACTTGTTAAACATATTTGCCCAGGAGATGCTTTAGACCAGTCTAGTTGTCAAGAAAATATATTTTAAGATATTCCACAATATATCGGAAAACTAATTAATTTGTTACAAAATAAATGCAAAGCCAATTTAGAGATTTTCTTATAGGTTACGGTTTTAATTTTACTGTATGATGGCACCCCTCCAGAAAAGGTCTAGAGAATGAAGATATACCTACGATTTCAGAACTCGTTAGAACATTGAGAGTTTAATCTAACATCAACATGCAAATCTTTCAAACATGAATTCGTAGTAACAGCGATTTAACAAAAAGATGAAGCTACAAGCCTGGGACGGTCTTTTTTTTCGGATGGGATCTCATCAAATGATCCCTCCCGCGCTGGGCCGAGCGGAAGGGAATGTCAGACTTGTACTGACTTAAACCCATCCATGTTCCTTCTTAGCCCTTTGTGTTCCAGGGCCACGGCATCTCTTTCGAACAGTTCCGTAGCCCTGGCAGGCATCGGCCCTCTCGGACCTCTTCCGGTTTGCTGACAATTCCTTGAGACGCGCGTGGACCACGAACGCGCCTTCGACACGGCCTGTCGTCATATGACGGACGGACGGTGAGCTAGCCCATTACTCACCATCCACAGGCGGGGGACAGTAGCTTTATCTTTCTTTTTGTGACTTGTCACAAGGCATTATAACATGTGGAAGTACTGTATTTCTCTTTCTGAGGGTCGATATCACATTAACGCTCGGTTACTGCTCGTTCGTGATAATTTTTGTGTCACTATTTTGTTTGTGGACATTTTCAAGACAATTGGAAACACTCGGCGACAAATCAAGCTATACAGATCCAGAATAAAATGGCCTCGCTTTGTATTGATAAGCTGTACAATGAGAGTTACGCTTAAATGGTTATGCATAGCATGATTGGTCGCCCAGTGGACTTAAAGATTAAGAGTAAGGGTAGTTGTTATGATAACAAGAAAAATAGTGAATCTATGAAGAATATAGTTGCAATCAATGATAGCAGGTGTATAAGAAAAGATGCATCAAATAGCGATAGCGAAAATACATGTATCATATAAATACATATATCTTTACATATTTGTGTATAGCGAAGTATATTGTTTTTGTTATCAATTTATAGTGCGTATTATGTATCATTAAGGTCCAAAAGGTTCCGGCTTCAACTATAAAATCAAGGATTGATATCCAAACAAAAATGGATTGAAATAAAAGGAGGCTATATTGAACAAAAAATTTTTTTTTTTTTACTTTGAGTATCTAGAGAAAACTTCAGTAATTTGATAAAACATTTGGACCTTATCATGTCACACTAGAGATTTAAATAGCAATTTTTATAGCCATGTGTATTTAATTATTTGAAGCGGTTAACAGAGTTAAGTGAAGCGACGTGACCAAACCTTTTAATAAATAACTTAAATTAGGAGTTGGATATACTCATAACATTATAAGTATTCAGTTATAAACAACTAAAACAACACTACAAAACAATACAAACATTTGTTAAAAACAAACAGATTAAACAAACAGGTTAACATTTTGTCACAAATGTATTTATTATGAATTAATGGAAAATGAAGATTTGCATACGTCTATTGTAATGGACATTGGACTAGATAATTAAATAAGGGGAGAATATAATGCAGATAAGATATTGTACCGACCAAACACGATTTTATGTAAATTTTTTTTTTACTTGGCAAAAGTTTAAGCTTAATAAGTTAGATCAGAGGCCCTAACCATGACGTCTAAAATCAGGAATGATTTAATGTCTATCCAGCGTGGGAAAAAGACAGAGATATAGGTGACGTCTAGCGCCATCTCTTTCCCACTCTGGAATAAGATTAAAACAATACTGCTTTAGGACGTCATGGTAGCCCAATAGGTTAGAATGGTGAAGAGCTGGCAAGGGCTACATTCAAGTTGCTTGCAGTGTAATAACTTTATTTGAGTTAATATATACGGTATGAAAAAAAAACAGGTTAGGCCTAGGACAACCTAGTTTGGCCTGAAATCGGGTTTGGCAGGTAACAGATAAACTAGATTGTAATTAAACATCAGGATATAACATGTAACAGACATGAGGTCGATGAAATTGTCACACATTATGTATATGAACACTCCATGCTGTCGTCCACAAGGGCATGACAAACAACATAACAAAAAAACGCATAACACACGCTGGGAAATCGTTTGTTATGAGATTTTATAAAAACGTTAAAAAAAGAGTGAAAACGGTAAATATATTTTAGATATTGAAATTAAAGATTAAGGTATTTAAGCAGTTTGGCTTAAATGCTCTTTAAGAAATCAGTGAGTGTTAGATATTCTCAGTTAAAGTTAATTCATTTTTGGAGGTAACATAACAAACGACTTTTAACTAAAGGACTTGTGAACCTTAACTAAACATTGTTTAAATATTCTGTTGCTTTGTTACATTTAATATTTAAATATAAAAGTAAACCTGCACCTTCCAGGATTTGAACGAAGCCAACGAAAGAGCTAAACAGGCTATATACTGGTTGGGTATTATTTGACGCCATCGATACGCAAAGAAGAATATAAAGTTTTTGTTTTGGACTTCAAAAGACGCGGCACCAAAGTAGATAATATGGAGTGGTTAAAACAGATTCGAATTATATTTTTGGTACGGTATCAGAACGACGTGAATTTCGAATTCGACTGGAGTGGAAAGCTGACCATCGACTAGGAACACGACGGTGCTATAGCAAAGAAAACAATGATTCCAGCCAAAATGAGTTGTAAGTCTGATAGCTGAGCGTTGTAAGAAATTTTGGTACTAGCTCTGAGGACTGGCTCGGAGGAGAACGGGACACTTGGCTGGACGTGGTGATGGCAGTTGAAGCGGAACCTTAAGTGAATGGTTGCTGAGATGTAATACTGAGCATTGGCAAACCAACAGTGAAATAGAAAGACGACCTCGAGAGAGAAGAGGTCCTCTGACACGAGACCTGGACGAGACCAGTGAAGCATGCCACAAACGAGAGGAGTAGCCGAGTCCTGGATGAAACAAGACTGCCAATGATTATGATTTCAGTTCTCAATTGAAATCCAACTCTATCTTGAGACATATAAGGTTCACAAGCCCCTGTGAGCACAACACAAAGTGTGTACGAACCGGAGGGCGGCGTGGATGGGAACGAGTGCGGGCGCGGAATAGGCGCCACGCCGGACGCTTCACCCATAAACAACGTGTTATTAATGTTGATATCAATGCCAAAGTATATTGTACTGTATGGGGTTTGTTTTACGGATTATATTGTAGCAAATTAATATCAGATTTGTACACCTCTGCCACCCTGGTGGGTAAGCCCTTGTTTTTCCAGTAATACTTAGCCCCAGATTTTAGTCAGGTCTAAGCCCCTTTAGTTTTTAAAATATTATGTTTAAAAACCCAGTCCGATCCGAAAGGGCAAATAGGTATACCAATGGCATTACCAAATAAAATCAAAAACATAAAATATTCATGACAGTAAATATATTAATGAATTTTAAAAACCCGATGTTTCTGCCCAAATTATCACCATTTACCTAATATCTAATAAACTTTATAATCGTAAGAACATCATCTTCGGCACTAGTGTGTTGATCGACAATTGTTTGTATCTGACGTCACTACGAGAAGCGACCGGAGTGTTGGCCTTTGTTGCCATGTCAGTTTTCTCATTTTACTACATTTATTTAAATTTTTGTTGGTGAATTTTTTTTTTGTTACTTGTTATCCAAAAAGGACTACTTACATAAATAGAATCTAATCTCGATACCTAATAACACCCTCGCGGATCGAACAGGTTTTATTTAAACATATTGTATAAAAGGGCCTGAGCCAACGAGACTCCAGGCTACTTCTGGTATCAAAGGCACAGTAGTCAGGCAAAATTTACGTTAAATTTTAACGCCATCCTGTGCCGAATCTGGCCCATCTGAAGATGTGACATCAAAGAACACATCGCATAAGGTGCGTACCTTGCGTAGGCGCATGCTTTAATATAAACCAGGTAGAAAACTACGTTTTTGTACTAAGAAAATCAATTTTTTTATTTTATTTTTATTTTCATAAACTGACTCATTAGAAATTAAATTACAATATAATCCGTAAAACTGATCTCCCTTAATCAAATAATATTTTACTTAAAAGCCAAATGCGAGATTCTGTGAATTTAGCAATATTGATATTTATATGATTGGCTTTATTGTGGAAATTGTTAATAAAAATAGATTTTAGAAAAAACATATTATAAGATCTTTTTAATAAAAAGCAATACTTCTGTGTCATTTTAAATTATACAAGAACCAGTTTCAAAGAAAAGTTTTTAAAAATTAATTATATTAATATTATTTTGTATAAATCCAAATATTAAGATAATTACAGCTGCTTTTCTTTGAAATAAGGCCTTATCCACTTCATCATAAAGTACATTTTACTCTGTAGGTTCTATCTCGAGTTTTTACATGAAAGATCAATGTGTACTCACCAGGAAGGTTGACTTTGTCCACATCCATGTTGAGAAGGAGACAGTTCTCATCTAATGCTTCTGTTTCTAAAGGATATTCTTGCCATCCTTCGACGGAATCCTGAGCAGAGCAAATATTTTTTAGCAAAGGATCAAATCCAAACAATAAATTAAACTAGACACGTAGCAGACAGAGAAGGCTACAAATAATAATAATTTATTGCTTTTTATTTGGTTTCGTCACACGTCAACAAAAAACAGGAAATCAAATTCTCACCTCCAATAAATCGGGTAAAGCAAAGGTCACATTGAGTGGCTTCATCACTTTGCTCTTGTAGTTGTGTTCCAGCAGTAGTGGAGTGTAGAGGATGTTCTTCCATTGACGACTCAGGACTATCACACCCTGGAATAAAACAAACAAATTCAGGAACTTGTCCCCTTTTGCTTGATTAAAGTGTCTTTCATTCTAATAAGCAATGATCTAGACTCGTTCTTGCTGGATCGGCTGGAGAAGGCAAAACAAAGAGCATTGGAGGAATTTCGGGTAGACCTGAGTCAATTAATGCGACAACTACCGGAAACAAATAAAAATATCCTCCAAAACACCTTAATTGAGTACATTTTTTTGGGAGTTTTGACCAAATAATTTTGAAAGCGTTGTATGCACAGTTAAAGACCAGGGGGATCCATGACGTCTTAAAACAGTATTGTTTTAATGTCACTCCAGTGTGGGAAAGAGACGGAGCTATAGAGGACGTCTAGCACCATCTCTTTGGCACTCTGGAATAATATTAAAACAATGCTACTTTAAGACGTCATGGTAGGCCACTTATACAACTCCTAATCAAGCCCGGTCGATGTATGAGTACATTCAACGATCTTCTCTCAAAGGGTAAGTATGGATGGATGTTTGTTACTCTTTCACGTAAAAACTACTGAATGAATCTGGATGAAATTTGGCACAGGGAGAGATAATAGTCTGGAATAGCACATAGGATACTTTTTATCCCGGTAGTGTGATCACGCGGGACAGTTACCGAAAAAACGCGGGCGAAGCCGTGGGTAGAAGCTGGAGGATGGATGGATGTTTGTTACTCTTTCACGCGAAATATACTAAACGGATTTGGATGAAATTTGGCACAGGGGTAGTTTATAACCTGGATTAACACATAGGATAATTTTTATCCCGATAGTACAATGTGTGACAGTGATCGAGCTCCACGCGTGCGAAGCCGCGGGCATAGGCTAGTTTAAAATAATTCAACTTTGTTCAACTGCGCCGAGATGTTCTTTAGTTACCTGTCTCAGCGTAGACAAGGACGGCAGATGTCGTTCAGCAAGGTCTGCCTGCACGGCTGCAGCGTCCGCTTGCAGTGCATACCGCAGTAACACTGCACACAGTTGCAGCGACGGCTCCTCACGTAACTGCTTAGCCATCGGCGTGTGACGCCCGTAACGACTCTGTAAAGTACCAGAGCAAAGATACAATCTCACGTGGCACATCTGCTTGTCATAACACACCAGATCACAAGCTTTTGAAAGATCTAAAAACATGCATATATTGGTGTTTCTGTTCGTATGAACAGTTTGCTTGAGACAGAGGATAGTACTCTCACTTGACAAACATAACAAATATGACAGTCGCAAGCGAGATCAGTCTGTAATTAGATAGATCCGATGAGTAACTTTGCCGTAGCGTGTAAGCAACCGTTACCGCAAAGTTACTGTCCCTCGTGTCTATCGAAAGGCGGCTGCCAACGACAGCTGTGATTTACTTTTCTCGTACATCAATAATTAATATAGTAAAAAAAATATAGAGTAACGATGTAGTTTCGTGCCCATTTTCTCCATATAAAAATACCTTTGCGAATGGACAAATGGTCGCAGTTGCCCATTTGCAAAGTTTTAATGAGCTAATTTAAGTAAATGGTTTGACTTAAGAGTTACTTTCGAAATATCAGCAGTTTTATTATAGAAGTGATGGTCATTGTTATCCTTTTATATCGTAACGCTTTATACCGCGAATACGGCTTTGGTCGATCTCGTTTAGCAATATTTTTTGCATTCAGTTTGGCGCGGTGTCAAACCTAAACGGGGCAAATGACGTCTTCCTCGCTGTTATTGCATGGATATAAAGCTCTATCTGACTGAGTCAAGCCGATTCCTCATTGCACAAAGCTGAAGAATGATGATGCGGTGAGGCGTGTTGCAAGGTTGCAGTTACCTTGGGCAGAGTATGATGTGGAGCCAGGTCTAACGCAGCCGCCATGAGACTGGCGGCGGTGGCGGTAAGGCGTCTGGCGTAGGCGCGATACAACGCGACTACTCTGATTCCCAGTCGGTTGCAAGGGTTCATCCAGGCGTTGATGGCTGGAGATGCTGTGCTTAGGAGATTCCAGTCAAGTCTGAAACGGTTAAAGAAATGGTTTAAGTAGATCTTGGGAAACAGGATAATTTGATAAAGAAGTTTTGCCTATGCCTCGGCATACAAATTATCTCACAAACTAAGATGCACTTCACACTTGTTCTGGACGGCATAATTCGAGACCGGCCGCGCCCGGCTGAGATCAATCACGCCGATCTGCACAAGTATGCAGCACCACACGTAAAATGTACAAAATGTAAACAGTACAACGAAAATTCTAAAATATTATAAATAGACCAAGAAATGATTTGAATAAAATGAACATCTGAACTCCATTACCTCGTATAATCAATCTTCTTTGTAATAGGCGTCCTTGGAGGTGCAGCAAAATTGAACCACACGACTTTCAAATCTATAGCACAAGACGACGTATTTCCATTATCTTTCAAAGGCACCACAGTAGTAGTGCTGTCGTTTTGCGAAGGTTCCTCAGGCCCAGGAGTGGAAGGCTCGGGAGGCGGTGGAACGGGAGGTGGCTGCGCATTCCCAAGGTTAGGAGTACTAGGCTTTGAGCTTGAATCCCTCTTACGGAACAGATCTTCAATCCCTGAAGTCCTGCTTTTAGTACTCCTTTCCTTCTCTGGCTTCGTCTCTTCAGCAGATTTCACAGATTCTCTACAACTTTCATTATCAGGTCTTAAAGGTTTCTTGTCTTCGGTCTGAGTTTGTGGTTTGTGAGATTGCGAGTGCTTGGCAACTTTTATTGAGATGCCTTCAAGACCACATTCGAACATTATAAAGCCGATTGGACTGTCTTTCTGGGCTTCGGCTGGGGCTCCATTTTGGCAACACTGTGAAGAAAGAACACATCATCGTATAAAAACGAACTTATAGCTTCGATCACAAGGTTTGAATTACAACAATCCTTGTATCACTGATTACTATCTGCTACGGAGTTAATATGGACTCGCGATTGTAAAATCAACGTTTACTTACCATGGATTCACACCCTTTAGCACAAGAGTCAACTCGAATGAACTTGAAAGACACTTTGGAATGTTGACACGGTATGCCCGTGATTGTCACGTCTTTCAGTTGTGATGACTCGTTGCGTATGCGTCGTAATTGGCCGTGGACCTTACCTAAAAATAAGGGTAAAGTAAAGCCTTTGATTATACTGGTAAGTTGAATTAGTTAACATCAATAATGATAGAGTACTCAATGACTCGATATAGTAATCAGTTTTAACCATGGGACCAACCCAGAAATAAATAGTGTATTTTTGGATTCATTTTTTTCTCCAAGTGAATGAAATTGCAGAGTTATTTTTTTAACTTTAGGTTCATATTCAAGAATACTAATCACTTTAAAGGCAGTTCGATATACTTTGTTACTCACCGACATTCAGCGTTATAGTAGTATCTTCGCACTGCTGCTGCGACGCTTCAATATAAACCGGCTCTCCTCTTTCCGGCCCCCTTCTCTTCCCAGAAGTCTGCGCCGATATCAACGCGCGAGGACCCTTCATTATCCCGAACGACTTCTTACTACCTAAAGCCCGCAACGTAGGCCTATAATACAACTGTACTGACTCCAAATTCTTCCTGGTACTGACGTATTTCGCGATTATATTCTCCACTGATACTCCGAATAGAGATACACAAGTCAGATCTTGAATATTGTCCAAAGCTGAGAAAGATATCATGTCTTCTACTACTGAGGATTGTATGAAGATCATGTTGACTTTTGGTATGGTTACCGTCGCTTGTAAAGATTCTAGAATACTTTCTTCGTAAACGTTTGAGTGCGGAATAGTTGCTAGCTTGCATTTGTCGTCTTTATCTGTGACTAAGTTAGACTGGCTTCTGTCCTGCATCTGTGGTAGCCAGTTCTGGACATACTGCTTTTGCTTTAACACATTGGCACTGGATACCGACGATATACAAAGCAGACGTAAGTGATTTATCACTGTTATCGGATGTATATTCGCTAATACCGGTGTTAGAGACTCGACGAATTTCTGAGTGCTTTCCAAGACCAGAGGAGTCAACATTATATCTATTTCGCCTCGTAATTTGACAAATAATCCGCTTTTGGAGTCACTTGTGGTCGTAACTGTCGATGCAGTACTCTTTTCAGTGGTGTTCTCTTGGCTGTCTTGCACAGTTTGCTGGACATCCCACCATCCTTGTGGATAAGGATGGGCTTTGACTTGAGAATTGAAATGCGGAGGAAGATTTGAGTATGGTCCATGCTGATTCTGGTTGTTAAGATCTTTCTTCGATACTAATCTGAGGACATTGATCTTTCCGAGCGGCTCAAAGCTTGGGAGATATTTCTGTCCAACATAAACTAGGGTACCATCCGGTGCCCTTTTGAAGAGCGGTAACGTGAATACGTCACTGCCACTAGGTAGGGAGCAAGAAGACCAGTTAGGGCACTTGTACTGGGGCAAGTTGTGCATGTAACTGGCCATTAAAAGAGGTGAATCTACTATAGGCTTGTTGGTTTGCATGTGAAGGTTGACCAGCGTCATGTCTTCTTGCGAAGATATCGCAGAGATAAAGGAGGTCGATGATACGGATCCACTTTCGGAATCAGGCTGGACTCCTGTGCTTAAATTGCTTATCGTATCTGGAATGTCTACTACTTCAGATTTAGGCGCGGAACTAGACCATTTCTCATTGGTTATATCGTTGATACCGAACGAACTTTTGTCTCTAGGGTTACTATGTCGACTGCCAAACGAATGTTTCAAGCTTGAAGACCGACTTGGGAACATATCTTCATCAGCTGAAAAGAACGCTTCTGAATGGTTTTCGCTTGTAATAGACATTGTTCTTTGCACTTCTTGATTCAAAGTTTCTTCGGGTGGAACTTGAGAGTTTAATGAATAATGTGATTCGGATACCGCGACACTCCTCACAGGGACTTTCGGTACAACAAAGGACTCCTCTGCTGGAGCCAGTTTCTTCCCCGTCACATTAGCATTATCCTTAACCGCACAACTAAGAGCTAGCTTCGAATCAGAAACGCTGCTCTCCATCTGAGGAACGTTTAGAACACTCTTGTTGAGTTTGGAATCGCTGTCAATTTTGGAATTCCCTAAAGGCACTGAGGCATCTACTAAGCGTGCGTATGGAACATCGCTTTTAGTGCTGGATACTAGTAAGTTGTTACTTCCTTTGCTCATACTTGTGTAGGAAAATCTTCTCGTTAGGCTGCGACGTTCAGCGCTTTGTGGAGACTTGTTCAAGTTTTGAGGTAAAGGCGATGGTATTAAAGTGGCCACATTGGTAGGCTGAAGACAGACGTTCAAGCTGTTGTAAGGAGGTGTATGGAACACAAGCTGTCCTGTATGTAATAGACTCTGCCCGTACCCATACTCTCCTGGCGTCGTTTCTATGACATTAAACATAGCCACGTTGATCCCTTCATTCAAATCACTGGGATTTGGCTTCAAGAAATTAGGACCGTTCCTATTAGACCCGAAGAACGCGCAACCTCCGGTACAACCGCACTGTGAACTCTTCCCTTCAATTGGCCACAAGAACCAAAGTCTTTTCGTCTTATCATCGTGAAGTTTCAAGAACTTCTGTTGAACTAAGTGAAGGTTTTTCGGTGTTTGGGGCAGCGATGATGCAGCTTCGATTAGCAAAGGTCCTAAGGCGACCGATCCGACACCGACCCAGTTATCACTCTCAGGCGGTTTGTTCTGACTAGTACTGCTACCGTTCGAATGATGGTGAGTGTTCGTTTGCATGTTTGTTTGTGTGTAGAGAGCAAGTTTAATATTTGGCAGCAATCCAGTTACGCCGGTCCCGAAACCCGAACCGTGTAAATTGCAATAGCTTAGTCTGACCGGAGATATCCATGTCTGAAGCGTAGTGTTTGTATCTGCGATATACACATCAATGAGATCGATGGCGACTCGAATCATCTTGTATTTGATTTCATTGGCTGTTGGACATCTATATTTCAAAGTGAGGTCGGTTTCTTGACACATCACATTGTTCATTCCATGATGACACTGTCTAGCGGGGTTAGGCGGCACTAATTCATTCTCACTATCGCAAATAAGAAGCAAGAACGTTTCTAAAGACGATATTATTTGGTACATTTGGGGTAGGGTTAGGCGCCCAGTTAGCTGACCTAATTGTAGTTCCATCATCCACGCGTACTCTACAGTATCCTCTTCGACATTTCGGTTGGTATCACTGAAGAAACCATTACCTCGTAGTTGGAAAGACGAGAGCATCAAATGACCTTGATACAAGGCCCCCGAGTTCATGGGATTAGATCGCGAAAGGTTATTTGCCGACACTAATATTGAGGGACTCAATAGGAGTTGGAGTTTGGTCTCTCTAAAGCTTTTGTCCATTTCAAATCCAAATCGTTCTATCAGCACGACTGGACAAGGCGGTTCACTTTCACTACAGTTCTTTACTAAGTGCGCCTGTATGTCATGGATGATGATCGATACTGTCACATCCAGCGGCCTATAGTGCCGCGGGTCAAAAGGACCCTTGCTTGAATCTGTGGAGTCGTCCATTGATATCTCCGTATGTTGATTGACACTGGTTTTATCATTGGGTTTTGCGTTATCACTGGACCAGTAAAACGTTTCTGCACTTGGGGTTTTTTGCATGTCAGTAAATGTTTGGTCTTCGCCGAAGATATTTTCTAATAAATTCATAAAGCTTGTGATAATAGTTCCATAGGCCAGAAGGATGGAAGGTCCTACTTCTAATTCTACACTTACTTTGTCGGGCGGTAGTGTTGTTCTATCGAATTTGTTACCGTCCAAGGTCCAGTTAATTTGAGGCTGTTTTCTCAATCGTGGTATTCTCATTGGAGATAGCAGAATTTCTTCTTTCTCTGGAGTAGTGATATCTGCTTGAGGCTCAGGGCCCAACGGTGGAATGGGATGATAGTTGTATCTTACACTCAAGGCGACAATAGGAACTGACCAACAGTCTACCCAACCTTGCGACTTAACGCATTTTCTTCTCCACTTCGAAGCTTTTAGTCTGCAGGGGACTAACTTCATATTCTTGTCCAGTGATAGCAGAAGTAACTTTGACGTGTTTACTTCGGGCAAGTAGAGACTCATGTCGACAGCTTCACCTTGTACCCAGATCTTTAGTGGAATGAAATCTGGCAAGAAATCGACGAACGGTAAATCAAAGGAGACGTCGAGAAGATCTCCACAGAAGGCGACGTGGTTATTCTCCTGGTTGGTAGAACTGCAGTCTATCCAGTTGTATTGATTGCTCACGGTCACTACTTCGCATTCTTTGAGTAGTAGAGATATTTTCCAGGTATAAGGTACAAAGTGTAAAATATCCGGCCGAGCTTTCGTCGACCAATCATTTATGAGATCTTGGAAGAAATCTATGTGTGTGTAGACCAGGTGTGTTGTGGCTTTACAACCCGTCAAACTCAACTGCCAACATTGGTGATGGTTCCAAACGAGAGGATAGTGGCATTTGACTGTGTACTCCAATGTTTCACTTTCAGCCAAACTCCTGTATTGAAGACTAGTCGTGGCTTCTAAATGTAATAGCTGCCCTGTAATTTTTGTTGTATACCCATCTTGTAGCACAATCCATGGGAGTGTTACTTCTAGGTATGAACCTGCACCAATATTTATATGCACCGCATTTGTTTCCTTATTTTTCGTGAACAGAATATCTATGGTAGCTTCATTTAAAGTTGATAATCGTATATCAAACGACTGCGTTTGTCTTATATCTCCAGGTTTTGGTTGTGGCGTTACTTCTAAGTTTTTGTAATTCGGTGGGAAGAAAAATCTGAATAGATGGTCTCTTTGCCTGTCTGCCCAGGGCCCATAACTGAAATCTGTGCCTTTACCACACTTTATGTCAACACCCCATATTGGAGGTGCCGACTCTACAATATCTCCATTGGCTAGTTGAAGAAGAACGGGTTGTTCCGGCACCAAACCTGGTTCATCCATATAGAAGTACACCTCGATATAGTTGGAACTCATCACGACGAATCCCTCTCCCATATACCTCGGTGGCTCATCGACCATCGATGTGTAGTTAGGACTGGGAGCGAGCATCACTTTGCAATTCTCTGCTTTAGCTTTGACAAAGTGCATTAGATGGTCAAGGCTGGAGGCGGGAGGCTTTGTACTGTACACTAAATGGGACTCTTCTACGCTTATCGACAACGTTGTTGGGACTAATCTGTTACCGAAGACCACTCTACCAGAGCAGATATCGATTTTGATGACGGGGATGAGATCTCGCCATGTTCTTGCCATAGCAGCCTCTGACCTAACCGCCTCTTGCGCCCTTCTCCGCTTCTCATTAGCATCATTCATAGCTTTATCTCTATCCGCATAATCGTCATCATTCTGTTGTTTGATAACAGGCTCAAGACCAAATATTTTCTCGAGTTCGTTGTATAAGTCGCAGCGATTATAGAAATGTAGCTCGAAACCGTTTAGCATGATTGACAGCCGGGTGTCCGAGTGCGATAAGTCTGTGAAAAATAACAGGTGACTTCATTAGTAGGTTCTTCTACAAGGAAAAGTATGCGCTTTGGCAATTATCGTTGAGGTCAAAGACAAGTAGGCAAGGGCTTTGTTTTGCCATGAATTACAAGACTTTAAGCAATTCTAAAAATCTTTTATTTACTGAGGATCTGCAACCGGACAAATACCTTGCCTCTGTGAGGAGTCACTCTATCACTAGACGTTCGTGCTAATTAATTAACTACTGTATCACGAAATATTTTAGTAATTAACAGGATTATTAAAGAGGCACGCGCACCTATCATTGTCTAAATGTAGGTATTTAGTATTGACAGATCATTTTCCTGTAGTACAAGAATGGATGATTAACGTAACATTGAAAACAATCTATTTTGAGTACAGGAGTAAATGAGTCACATTTTAATAATATTATTCTATTAAGCCCATTACGTTGCCTTATTATGATGCTAATTGGGTGAAACCTTTTAAAGTGCCAATTAGCTTAATATTATGGTCTGAATGTTGTAATGAGTATGTTTTGACAACTAGAGAGCTGACAAGCGATATAGCAATACCACAATATATATGACAACATTGCCTTTGTGTGTACAACAAAACAATGAAAATAATCATAATCATACGTTTCATACGTTTTGCCTGTTTTACCTCACAGGTGATTAAAATAGCTTTATTTTATTTTATGCTATATTTTATTTTAATATAGCTTTATCTATACTTATAATATTATAAAGCTGAAGAGTTTGTTTGTTTGTTTGCTTGAACGCGCTAATCTCAGGAACTACAGATCCTATTTGAAAAATTCTTTCAGTGTTAGATAGCCCATTTATCGAGGAAGGCTATAGGCTATATATCATCACGCTACTACCAAAAGAAGCGGAGCAGCAATGAAAAATGTTGCTAAAACGGGGAAAATGTGACGCAGACGAAGTTGCACTGAACAGCTAGTTCAAAATAAACATAACAGGGTAAACTGCTTCCTTTATCCCCATGTAACATACCTTCGGAGACATCCTTAGGTACATACGACCTCCACCACCTAAATATCAAGTAGCCGTCTTGTATCCGCAGCGAGTAATCATAGTTGATATACACGATGTCCCGGAACATTATCTTACCGGATAGGGCATTGAGTGTGAATGAACCTGCAAGTGGAAGAGAAAATGTTGATGAGTTAATTATCAACCTTAAACCCATGACTGCATGGATGTCTTTTCATCATGACGTTTTTTTACTGTGCAATGTAGGCTCATTTATAACTGTTATATTTTATGTTATAAAATGTGTGTGTGTGTTGTTAAATGTTGTGGTTGTAATGTGACTGTGCTAATGTATTATTTTTATTATGAGTCAGTGATACTTGAATTAAATGTTTTTTTTTTTTATATATATAAAAATCAATGCCACTTTTTGTTGTAATTTATTTGGAACTCAAGAACGGCTGGGCCGATTTAGCTGATTTTGGTTTTAAAATGTTTGTCGTAGTCCAGGGTAGGTTTAGGGTAGGGTAGGGTAGGGTAGGGTAGGGTAGGGTAGGGTAGTGTAGGGTAGGTAGGGCAGGAAGGGTATGTAGGGTAGGCAGGTAGGGTAGGGTAGGTAAGTAGGTAGGGTAGGGTATGTTAGGTAGGTAGATAGGGTGGGTAAAAAGTGCATTGCAACACATGGGGACAGCTATAACTGTAAAATGTTTGGTTTGGAAAATGAAGCACAGCCACTTTTTGTTTAATTTTCTTTTGTTTTAAGATGACCATCAACACATTATATTTTTAAAGTCTGCCATGAAGGCTTTTTGAATTCATTATTTTTGTGTGACTCACCAGATTCATTCATCAATACTCATAATATTTCTCAGATGGATTAATGTTTTGATAACATTGTTACTGTCTGATAAGCAAAATTGTAAGTGCATAACATTCTGCACTTTCTGGTGTGAATAAATTAAATATGTTCAGGGTTTTAATTAAGACGATTTGTTCAGGTATATATTGTCTAATTTATAATTGCCCATTAATGCATTTTGAAACACAAATCCATAACTTAAAACCAATGAATGTGATGAATTTGAGAATACTGCGTAACAACACAACACTTTTCATGAAAGCACAAATGCAGTAACGGTGCATGCAGTTTTAAGTCAGATAATGTATTTAAGTAATCAAATATATACTAAACTGATATAGGAATGGACAGTCTAATTATTTTTTTTAATATTTTTTACATATTTTTTTAAGAAATACGTAAAAATTTAACAATGTGTATAAAGATCAATAAACGAAATAATAATTAGTGATAATAACAGCATGTTTTGTTATCTGTCTGAATAATGTGACTGCATCCTCTAAATAACTTATAGAGCGGAAATAGGTAGTCTAATGTAAGCAAGCATCCCACAAATAATATTACCTATTTTAATATTAACTTTGAAGAATGAAGATTTCTGTAAAATATGTAATTCATTCTCATTTAAAAAACCAAGAAACAAATCATTGATTTAGCATCGTATCATTAAAGGTAAATCCTAACTAATATTATAAATGCAAAAAATTAAGTTTGTTTGTTACGCTTTCGCGCGAAAACTACTCAAACGATCATCATGAAACTTTGTACACATATTCTTGGAGGTATTAGAAGTAACATAGGCTATATATCTTCACGCTACGACCAATAGGAGCGGAGCAGCAATGAAAAATGTTGCTAAAACGAGGAAAATGTGACGCAGACGAAGTTGCGGGGGACAGCTAGTATGAAATAAACATAACTGGCAAAATGTGGGTGTACAGGTACACCTCTGCCTAGCCCACTGGGGATTACAGGTGAGATGTTATATGTTTATGTATGAAATATAGTATTATGAACAATACTAACTGAAAACACTGTTCTGATTGTTGTTTAATGTTAGTAAGATATAAATAGATGATGACATGATATACTTGTTCTGATACTGGAAGCAGATGTGAACACAGGAGAAGGCTATGCAGTTAAATCATGTTTTTTCACAGTTATCATGCCTTGTGGGTGTACTGGCTTGTAGCCTCATCTTTTGTTTTTGACTATTCAAAAGTAACCATAACTGGTTTAATATTTATGTAAGGCAGTTATGGGCACTTTTAAAAACAACTTTAGTTTTTAATTTATATTGATATCCTATACTATTAAATTAGCAATATTTGTCATCATCATCTGCCTAGCATTTTTCCGTATGTTTTTATATACATATGTGAACTAGGGTGGATCAAATAATGTTCCCACCCATATGCAAAAAATGCGCTCTGGATGTGGAGTTGCGGAAACCAGTCTGTTATACAATACAATTATATTGGTAATCACATTCTTTGAAAACAGCTCTAACAATTTCAATGAAAATTGCAATATAGCAGTTTACAGGGGCGAAAAATCGATGATGATCTAGGTCTCACTTCTAGGAAAATTTGTTTTCTCTATAATTCCCAAGCAGAGCTTTAGTCCCCCGGGTAATAATTATAACAACAAAAGTCACATCATACAATATCAGGTATCACTTTTTTGCATTTAATAGGGATAAACAGATTCCTATCATATCAAATATGTTCTGTTATTATTTTTAATAGTGACTTGTCATGAATATAAATGTTATCTGCTTTCTAGTTTTTGTGCCCAGTTTAATTAGATTTATTATCATCAACCAAAAAGTTTCTGCTAATAATGTGTGAGTTAATCATTAAAAATTGTACTGAACCAGCCAAGAAACAGTTTAAAATTTAAGAAAAACTGTATACCATTTAGATATCACTTTGTTTTCTGGTCAAGATAAATAACTTTACATATTATTGTCTCATGATATATACTATCTGTTATCTCTCAGATAATCTGAAATTCTGATTATCTAAACATTCAAATATTGAATCATGTACACAGCGCTGTAGTGTTTCAATGCCAATAGTAGTAAAAACATGCACAAAAAACGACATTGATAAGAAATAATTGAATATTATTAACCTATAAAGAGGACATTTGAATATTTTAGAAAAATGATGTAGCAAGATATCAATTTGAATGTAATGTTTTTATATTACTGTTGGATGAATGAATGAATAAAACTTTGAGACTACTGCCCTAGTAACCAAATACAGTTTGATCATGAACATGAAATATAAATAATAAATGGGTCACTCACCTATTTTGAAATTATCATCTTGAAAGTAGAATTTGTTGATGAGCCTGGTGAGGATGTAGCCCAGCACGCGGCTGTTGTAGTACGTTATGTAAACGATCCATAATATCGCAGATATTAGCGACACCAGCAGGAGGGCAAAGTTTCTGTCCATTGTTATTTCCGCGAAGTCTATAGACGACGAGTTCCATCTTTGCGCCACCGGATCGTCCATAGACCCGGTGAAGTTCTCCCTGAATACAATCAAAATACGTAAAACTCACAAACAATAATAAAACCTTCCAAAATAACTCAAAATACGAAAATAAACATCACCTAATTACAAGGCTACGCAAATCGCCGTAACTTACATGATGGTGGCTTAATTACTACACTGACACTTTTCACATTTTATACAATTAAACTGCCCTAGAAAATCATACACTATACACATTTCTAATACTATTTTTCTGTCTTTCTTAACAAAATCATAAATCACTGCCCATCCGTGGTTCAGAACTTTGACAGATACGATTACGTTCCGTTCTACATTTACGATTTGATTTGTGTAAAAGATAACTGAATAATATTGTTTAGACTAAGCTTGGTAGCAAAAAAGGTTTTTTTTAATAATTTAAAGTTATTTAAGAATACAAAATAAAATTGTGCTTATTTTATAATGAAACCAACTTTTTTTTGGTGAAATACAAAACACAATAGTTGCTAGGTAGCAAGCATTTTTGTTATTGTCATTCAAATAGTTTCACATGTTTTGTGCAATGTTGCTTTGGTATACATATTCGACTCTTTGATTGTTGCGTTTAATTATAAATAAGTCTATGTAGCGAAAGTCGTATAATTTGAGAAAATGGCAAACGAAGAAGAATCAAAAGTTTTCAATGCATTCAAACCTAAAGTCAGGTATTTTCAACTTTCAAAAATAATATTTGGACGGGGAATGGGGATGGAGCTGATTTCTGATGTAATAGTCGGACTCGCTAAAGCTCATGCTCAGCTTGGAACAATACCTACCTACCTAAATCAACGCGCGGTAGATAAGTTGTGCAACACAACATTTCTTTTTTTTTAAACTCACAGGATCATAAGTGTAAGAATAATTGTCCCTACCTAATAACAGTCGTAGATATGCCTATGCCTATATAATGCCGTACAAATGATAGAATCGTATTAATGTGCCTTTGGAACCTGCTTGTCACCATCTAAGACAAGGTCATTACTATTACTTGAAGACAACACCGACATGGCATAATTCAAACTAGCCGAGTAGAGTAGGGCCTTAATAGGGCTCTTACCGCTTTAACCAATTGTTGCGCGGATAGAAGTAACGGAACGTCGGAGCAACCCAATGTTCATTGTGTAGAGCAAAGCCCCTGAGTCATTCTTTACGATTAAAAAAAAGATATAGCACCGGAACTAACCAGAATCAATTAAGGGGCTTACAAACGCCTGTTCATGATAGCCGAGACTCGAGTGACACTTAGAGGTTATTTTGTTTATGATTGGGTTTCTTTGTATAAAGAGTTTTAATCTTATTAGGTGCCTACTATGTTGTCATACACATACCTGTATTTGTAGGTACATCCATCCAACAATACATTCGGTACCTTGTTATGTACTAACAATGTTGTTGGTGGTTTACCTACCTTCTATGTAATGACGCGACCTCGCCTGGCTGGTTTAGGGATTCTTCCTAGGACGTCACTCACAAAAGGTACTTACCTACCATACCCAGACAAAGGAATCCATTAAGTTCTTACCCCCCTCCAAAAGACATTTCCGTTGAAATCCGTGTTGGGCCTAGCTGGTTTTTGTATTTTGTAAAAACGTTTTGTTAAAATTAATTTATTGTTTTAGTGAATAAATAAGTATAAGTTATTTAAGGCCACCTCTACGGACTCCGCTCCACCCTACGGGAAAAACAGGGGGTCTATTATTTAAGCAGTAAGCACGAATTCCGTAGTTTCGGCCGAAGTTACGGTCGTTTCCTACTCCGTATCACTTACGGACATAAGATTCGTTAGGGGCCTGAACTCAAAATGAATGACAACTCGATTGGACAGTTTTCAAAACTCATAAATCCAAAAATATTAGGGAGTAGGCTTCATTTTGAAGTATAACGCTAGTTACGGAAGGACCCGTATTTTCGTTGAAGGACTTAGAGAGTAGACCCCCAGACGTGGCGTGTTATTATGTAAATATTTTTCTGCCCATTTCCAGATGGTGTAACCCCCACTGCCTGGAAGTGATGACGTTCGTGGGCAATAATGTGTTCGCAGTCGCCAACGACATCTACATCATTTTCTTTAACTACAAGACCAACACTGAAACTGTATACTTCGCCAACAATGAGGAGAAAGGAGACGGAGTGGATGCTTTAGCTGGTTCATAATATTGCGGCTAGATATTTACAGATTCAGTAGGAGTTGGGTTTCTCGAATGCCGATACCAGGCAGGCAACGTTGCTCAAGCAGGAACCTGGACGTCTGGAGCCCCAAGATTTGCCCGCAGTTTTGTTGACGTGGAGGTCGGCAATTATCCCACGGGAACGTACTACCGGCGTAAAAACTGCACTGTCGAAACTCAGCTCATCTACAAGTACTTGTGTGTGTTTCACCGAAATTACGTTCTACTGATGGTACACAAGGCGTAATTTATTCGCGCTGACGACGAGCGTTTCATGAATCCTAGATTTGCAGATGACATCGTCATACTGCCTCAATCGCTGCACGACTTGAAGCAGATGCTGGTCGGCCTAGTCAGAGTTGTTATTGAGTGGGGACCGCGAAACGGCAAACGTAATGTGGGTAGCTGATAGCTGGATGAGAGTTGCCGAGAATCGAGTTAATTGGCGTGTGGATGAAGAGGTCTATGTCCAGTAGAGGACTGCTGTAGGCTGATGATGATACACTTAGCGAGCATTCACGGAGTCACTGCAAAAAAAGAAAAATGTTTTTCCATAATGCATGTATGTTTATTTCAGGTCACCGCTCTCAGATGTTTGCATTTGCCGAGAAAGCGCTACATCCAAGGATATTCATTGTAATGTATCCGTCGTTCACAAAACTGGCTGAAATCAAAGGTGAGCTATGCAGAATCGTAAAGTACCAATTAATAGAACGGCGCGGGACGGCCTGTGGCAGCGACATACTGGCGGAAATGCAGAGATGGTGTTGTTACCAAGCTTCCGTCGTATGTTTTCCGTATCCGTGTTGTTACTTGTTAGAGACTTATTTATTTGTAACGACAACTATAACGCCACATACGACCTACCTAGGCATAACGCATTGCACCTGCCCCGTATTCACAAAATATGCTCGGTTCGATTTCGATTCGGAAAGTCGTATGTCTATCTCGCTCGCTTTCGTAATGCCAAAACAAGATAGACATACGACTTATCGAATCGAAATCGAATCGGAGCGTTTGTGAATCGGGGGCAGATGTCTCGCAAATCCTAGATTAAGCAAACAGAGTTACCTCCGAGATTTTGACGCATTTACAATAAGTATTACAACTTGCCAGACTATCATCGTCAGGCTCACACCGGAGAATCATCCCATGTCAACAGGATATGCAACTGGGTTTACCCTATTTCAACGCTATATGTATATTTTTAGAAACGGAGACAAAAAGGTACAAGGCACTTGTCATGATGGAAGGCGATCTGATAGCAGGGTTCACTGGCTTCCCCAACTATCTGTTCACCGTGTGGTGTTGGCGCACCAATCAGCGGCTGTATCGAGTCGAGACGGGGGTCAAGCGCCGAAAACAGATGTACTTGTGAGTGGTCACCGCACTCCAGAACATTTAATACATGACTAGTACAGTAACTGCCTTGCATTACTTGACTCATCTACCTCTGTTCTGCTTTGTAAGATGAGTCAGCTTAGGCAGGACACTGACTGTATTTAAGTGGCTTTAAACTCATCGTCACCATAGAACAATACATCCTGCTTGGCAATAGTCTCAATCAGCTTTTGTAAATTTGCTTTTAATGAGTGGCTAGTATACTTTTTCACAATTCTATCTAAAACCGTCTGCATATTATTTGCCGCAATACTTCTACATTTTCATGTTTGCTTGTTCTATCCCATACACTAATTGTTCTAGGTATTTGCCTCGTCCTTTTTCTTCGTTGTCTAATGGGCCGGCTCTTGACCTCGAACTCGCGTAATGGAAAGCGATGGATGAGGTGTAAGGTGTAACAAGCACAGACCTGAAATGCTTGATGGCCGGTTCACATTTATGGGCCAGCCCATTTTAAACATTTGTTTTAAATGACCAGGGCCAGTCGCACACACATGCTGATCTGCCAGTGCTGGGGCGACGGCATCAACGTGTGGGAGGTGGCGCGTTGCTACAAGAAGTGCTTCGTTCTGAAGAGGCCGAGGAAGGAGATCACCGGCTGGGAGATCACGGAAGCTGTGCTCACTGGTGCGTGCTGGAGCCTTGAGGGAACGCTTTATGCTATCGATCCTAAGGCTAACTTGTTCAGTGTAAGTGTAGTTTATTCTTAATTCTGTGACCATCTTGCTTGTATAATTTAGTTGCTTTTGTCGTTATTTTGAAATATTGAGCAGCAGTGGCCCAGTGATCATCATCTGCCTAGCCTTTTCCCAAACTCTCTTGGGGTCGGCTTCCAGTCTAACCGGATGCAGCTGAGTACCAGTATTTTACATGAAGCGACCGCCTATCTGACCTCCACAACCCAGTAACTGGGTAATACGATACCCCTTGGTAAGACTGGATGTCAGACGTTTTTTTTGGCTTCTGACTACTCGTAACGACTGTCAAAGATCTACAAATGACAGCCGGGACCAACGGCTTAACGTGCTTTCCGAGGCACGGAGGAAACTCGGTATGAAATGATGGTCACCCATCCAGTGCCTGCAGTGGCCCAGTGATAACAAATGAAAAGTCATGGAACTTCTTTCTTTCAATATGGTAAAGGAAAGCATCATGAAGAAACGGGTATGTCCTTGAACTAAACAAAAGTTCGAAAGCATGCGATATCCGCAAGAGTTCCATCATTCCTTCTTCTGAGAAATTTTTGCATTTCAGGAGCGATGCGGCCGCGTTACATTTTAATACACTTGCCTAAACCTCTTACAGTTTTCGTAACGTAAAACTAGTAAAAACTTCTTTCACGAAACTCCTTGCTCTCAATTCTGCAGATTTCCTCTGATGGCATTGGATTAAATAAAGTACTAGAGTGGTCAGACGACACCATAGCAGGCAAACGCCAAACCAGCATATGTTCTTTCCTCAGCGGCGTACTTATCTACGGACCTGATGAGCACTTACGGGTAAGTTGTGAAATCTGAATTTTGCAGCATGCCACAATGCCTGTGGTGTCCGTGTGGAGCCGGAGTCAAAAAATCGTCAATCTCATCCAGTTGGTGTCGTACGAGGGGACCAATGGAAAGTTTAGCAAAAATTATTTATTAAAAATTAACCCATATGCGGGGTGAACATATGGCACAATTTAGCATTTCCAAGGAGGTTTCACGTTGGGCAGCCAGCCAGTTATAAAATTCTTGCCAAAACTCAAGCAGTGTGCAACAAAGAATGAAATGTGGAACTAATGTTAGGGCTAGAGCGCACATTTCCACAGTCGACATTCAGGGGCAATGCTCGGCCACTGCAGAAAGTATAACAAAGGTAATTAGGTAAGTTGTCGCACCAGAACGTGCGGTGCGACGTAAGACTCAAGCTCGGAGTGTAAGAGAAGTAAGAATGAGGTGTGCGAGTTGGAATGTAGGTACGATTACTGGAAGAAGAAGAGAGTTCTTTGGCAGATATTCTTAAAGTGTTAGTCTTAGTAAAGTCTAAGCCTAACTATTTACTTTAATTAGGCCATTAAAAGGCACTTCAAGGAGATGTTTTCAATGATGAAGAAGAAGATGTTTTTAATTAAATACCTAGTATCGCGCTTTCTTTCCAGCATTGGTCCGCAGATCACTTCAACTTCAACGTCAAACTCTAAAACAAATGAAATAGAATTGATTCTACTGCCCATTCGCAAGGGTAATGCAACTAGCTAGATCTTGAATCTATAAATTAATAGATCTAATTAACATCTGTTTGACCATCCAGTTCCTAAAGAAACAACCGGAGAGCAAGACATGGAAGGTGGAGTGGTCCTTCATCCCTAACGACGTGGTGGCCCGTCTGGTCAGCAACTCACTCTGCGATATGGCGACCATGTGGACCGAAACCGGCTTCGTTTACAAGATCACCGCTGACTCGGAGGAGAAGATTGAGGTTGTCCTCTTTACCATCAAACAGAGGTGAGGATTTCTATTCCTATTTTAATATCTGGTAACCAAGGGTAAGGGGCATACCACCAATGTAAGAAGGAGATAGAGCTATACATCCTGTATTGCTCTTTCGCATGCAGACTGACCCAGTTACCTTTAAGGTAGTATAGAATATTGCTCACTTTTCCAAAAGACTCGCAGTATTTCAGCTACTTATAATTTTCACATACACAGGTTCGATGATTTTCTTATCTAACAGTTTCTTTATATTGTAGGAACATAAAGAAGATACAGTTGATTGCGCCCGATTTCAAACACATAGCTCTTATGAACACTACCGGCGTTTTAAGTATTTACGAAGTGGAAAATCAGCATCTTGTGAGTACTGTTTGTTATTAGTATTAGTACACATTTAGTGATAATTTACTGTCAAGTGTTGTCTTTTGTCCTCTTATAACTGTTAATTTGATAGAATCGTAAGGCTCATATCCAATAAAGCGGACACACACAAGCGGAGCGGAGAGAAAAGCGCGCGGAAAGCATCCAATAACGAAGCATTTAATAATATTCTTAGTGAATTCACAGGAATTAATTGTTTGTTATTAGTATAATTTTCATTAGGATTCATTAAAACGTATTTATGACATTGGGTTATCCAATTTATAAATTATTTTGTTGATGTAAATAGATAAAACAATTATTTGAAATCCACGTCTTGAAATTATTGAATCTTTTTAATTTCCTCTCCACTTTGGTGGGAACCGAGCATACCTATCATCATCATCAGCCTGTAATATTCCCACTGCTGGGACACAGGCTTCCTCTCTAAGAGAGGGAGTGGGCTGTAATCCACCACGCGGGCCTAGTGCGGATGAAAAAAATTACACAAAGTAATGCGCCTGCGTGGGTTTGACCCCACGGGTTACTGCTATGGGTTCGAACCCTGGCATACCTATGCTAATGTGCAAAGGTCTTGCATGTCATGTCCCTACTGACAATACTTGCTTAAGTGATATTCATTCAATGCCAGATAAAATAGCGAGTCAATCGCGCGACAGCAATGCGACTGCATCCACTACTCATAGAATTCCCTTTAAACTTTTCACAATGTCATGCTAGTTTAACACCCTTATAAAATGTCCAGGTACTAATGAAACTAGTGAAAGGCTACGACGTGTCATTCGCAGCGAGTCCCGTAGAGCCAGTGCTGGCAGTCTTTGGCGAGGTGGCCAGTGGTAACTACGGCGTCGCGCTGTACTCGTTTCTCCCTGAACAGCCGGAACTGAAGAGACATGACCGTATGAGTCTTACGCATCAGATTGTGTCACTGGTGGCCTTTGCGCCTGATGGAAGATACATGGTCGCTGCTGCGATGTCTGCGGGACATATCTTCATTTTTAAGGTGAGTTTAAAGCCCTACGAAGTCTAAATGCACTTGTTCTCCCCGTCGGTCATTGCTATATTTTTTGTTCTGGGAATCTTCTAGTTACGTAGATATTGGAGGTCAAATTTCCAACTATCCAACAGTTTTTTTTTTGTTGACCCCATAGCCATGAACATGATCCCTGCACTATCAATCGCTGATGGATGATCAGCGCATTGTGTTCAGTGCGTTACTTTGGGTTCTACCGCTATTTTCACCCCACATATAAAGATCGTTGCCTAGAAAAAATACAGATTGCTTCGTTGACGGTTTCGTGAAGGGACTATTAACACCTTGTAGGTAAAATTCTTTACATCTTTAAAGCTATTTTATTTCACCGAGATGGTTATAGGCTGATTAAGCACATAAAGTAAGGATACCAAAATAAATTGCATTCAATTGATTAAGGTCAGCGAAGAGTTGAAGCTGACCTTGACGCGCTACACGGAGCTTGGCCGGGGCCTGGCCGACTGCTTCATCATGAGGGTCGGCAAGGACATGCGCTGCTTCAGTCTCGTACTCTTCTCCGAGAAGTATAGCATTGGTGAGCACTACATGAACTTGTTTATTCACGTAATGACGATAAGAGATAGTTTTTTTTTTGGTATTGCATGAACTATGTCTGTGTGTTTGTTGTTTTCCCAGCGTCTTGGCGTCGTTGTATCTTCCACTTAAATCCAAACGTATTAAAGACGGCATCCACCGGCATCCGGCACCAACATCCATGGCAGATATGAGGGAACTGTTTCGAAGACTCGAGTTAGAAAGCGCCAACATAGGTCTCGCAGTGAACAGGTCGAAAACTAAAGTAATGATAGTGGATCGAGCCGGAAAACTAACAGACATCACCAGCAACTTGTCCACCATATGCCAACAACGCATCCTGTCATATTTTGGCCACACGGTGCGTAGAGGCGACGAAAGTCTGGAAAAATTGATAGTGGTTGGAAACACCGAAGGCAAGAGATCGCGCGGTCGCTCACCAACAAGATGGACCGATCAAGTCAAAGACTCGTCGTCCTCCAAATTCTACACGGTCATAAGAGACGCGATGGACAGAAACCGATGGAAGCAGATCATGCGCTCCCGATGCAACCCTCAGGCTGACCACGATCCTCAGATATGAGGGACCGACGCAAGAGAGAGAGATTAAAGACGGTTTTATAATAGATATATAGATATATGGCCCTAAGGAGTTATAGGAAAAGGCCTTTGGTTCTATAGACCACCTCTGTCACTTTCATTTGTCATCTCTTTCTTGAACACTCAATTTACCGTATCATGCAGCGCCCAGTAGGCCGAGGCAAATGACAATCAATTTCAAAGATAATGTATTCTTCTTTCAAAGCGATTCGTAACTCATCAAAGATTTACGACGACCGACTCAGGTTTTCGGTAGCTTATGTCAATCGTACACAATTTTTACTTTTCCTTGTCAATTTGTCTAAGGTCCAAAAGTACGTACTATATCTCAATCTAACCTTAACCATGTCCTACAGGTGAGCGCATTATCTGTATCAACGCCGAGACGGGTAAAGACAACAAGTTCGCGGGCAAGATGCAGGGACCGTACACAAGGCTGTTGCCGCTCAGCAGCAAGGATACCATACTCGCTATACCGCACCTCAGCAAACAGATGCATATTCTCAAGCTATCCGGAGAGGTAAGACACTAAGACACTTTGCGTGGTAAAGTCAGTTAGTATGGCAAAAGGTGCAGGGGTCTCACTAGACTAGGACATTGATGTCCTAGCGAATTTGAACTCGCAATCATTAAATTTTAGCCCATTACCGATTATTCATTGAACACGTTAGTTTAGATCTTAAAACAACTCGCTACTAGAGTAGGTACGATGGAAGTTGATAAACCGACACCGCAAATCTCGATTTTTTCAGGTGTGTGATTATAAAACACAAAATGCGTAAATATGACGTCGCTCATTTGACAGTTTTAGCACGTTTCAAGAGTGTTAAATAAAATCACCCACTTCCAAATTTGCAGTGCATGTCTAATTATAAAGGTTAATAGGTAATAATAATAATATAACGAATAACTACCGGAAATTTATTGTGAAGGATGGCACGGTTGACATATGTCGGGCATGCCACCGTCCGGGCGAATCGATCCGTCACATTATCTCTGGGTGTTCTCGTCTGGCCAACGGAGAATACTTGCATAGACACAACCTTGTAGCCAGGATTATTCATCAGCAACTTGCTCTGAAATACAGCCTTGTGGAATCGGAAGTGCCGTACTATAGGTATGTGCCCGACCCAGTTCTCGAAAATGGCAATATCACACTGTATTGGGATCAATCCATCATCACTGACAGGACTATTGTAGCCAATAAGCCTGATATAGTGGTGGTGGATCGATCAGAGCGGCGCGCAATGATTGTTGACATAACGGTTCCACATGACGGGAACCTCGTGAAGGCCGAGAAAGATAAGCAAATCAAGTATCTTGACTTGGCTCGCGAGGTTGTCGACATGTGGGATGTTGACTCAGCGATCATTGTGCCGATAGTCGTATCAGCCAATGACCTAATTGCCAAGAGCCTCGACCAACATCTGATGAGGCTCTCGTTAGGCAGCTGGATCAAGGGCTTGATTCAGAAAGCGGTACTCCTGGACACGGCTCGTATTGTTAGGAGGTTCCTTTCTCTGGAGCCCTGACCGCCGGTAGCTTGGACCCTGTTCCCGATACCGGTGGGCTACAATTTTTTATATTTTTAAATGTTTTTTTATTTTTTTTATTTATGAGAAATATTTAAAAATGTATTAAATTTGTATATATTAATGAATAAAGGGAATATAACTAATAACCGTAATATTATTACTAACTTAGAAAAATATCTAGGTACCTATTCTTATCCTTAAAATTTCACGGTGTATAATAATCAATACAATGCCTTTTATGTGTTATGAACTTATGACGATACGGTTTTGATACTGGGGAACGTCTATCAAAAACGGGATTGAAACCAAAAACCTACTTAATCATAAATTACGCACAAATCTCAGTTTGACTTTTCAAACGTTCCTAACAAACCGCTGTGGTTTTCTGGAAATTGTAATGTTAATAGGTATGTTTTTTTTTGACATAATCAATAAAAAAAATACTGCGAGACGCAAGAGTCTCGTAGGCTTAGTCTTGTCTTGCTCATATCTTGCAAGGTTCAGTCTTGGTCTTGGTCTTGCTACAATAAGTCGGTCTTGGTATTGGTCTTGGTCTTGCGAAAATGCAAGAACAAGATCAAGACTGCAAGACCAAGACCGATTTTGGGCAACACTAATCCTGCGCGTCAGCAAACTGATGCACATCCTCAGACTAGCCGGAGATGTGAGACACTTGTACTGGCTTTTGTCCCATCGAAAAATTTCGTGAGTTGCTATAGTGAAAAGAGCAAGAAGTTGAAGGTTTCATCACTTTAAAACATTTGATCGTAATGTCCGTGAAACGCACTTCACTGCGTTATTGGTCGGGCCATTCTCAGGTGTGAAAACTTAATCATCATTTAATATTGTTTAGTGTAGATTCTACACTTAGTTCTGTCATAGCCTGTCAGGTATTACCTGGGTTTATAAGGTAAGGGTACAATCGATCCATAGGTTTACCTAGTAAAAACTATCGATCGACGTCGACTAATCCATTCTACCATTGATCGATGGCATCGATCGACGATCTGTCGATTGGTGTGGTGACACCCTTTACATACAAGCTATGACGGTACTAAGTGTAGCACTCTGGCTTATATAAAACAGGGGTCATGTAGAGCAGGGCGCTGACTGCATAAATCATAAAATTATTTGTGTTCAGAAAGGAGCAACCGTATCAGTGAAGATGGGGCCCATCATCGACGCGGGACACGAGATCAAGCAGTTCGACGCTTTCAGGAGCGACAATGCGTTGCTGACCTTCGCCTTTGATGGTACCGCTATACTGAGGCAACCTGATTGTCCAGATGACTATGGTAGGACTTCTATCACGAATCGTTTTGAATAGAATCGACAACAAGAACGTTTTTGTAAATATGGTACTACTCAAGTATTCAGATTGACAGAGATTCTGAAACGTATTTAACGACTTCCAAATTAGTACAGTTCATAAAGTCCCGTCTTTTCCAATGGACCTTTTTAGTAAAAGGAGTAAAAAAACTGCAGAACGCCATCTGCCCCGTATTCACAAACACTACGACTCGATTTCGATTCGAGAAGTCGTATTCTGTCATTTTTTGGCATTACGAAAGCGAGCGAGAAAGACATACGAGTTTCCGAACCGAAATCGAATCGAAGCGTGAATACTATTGCTTCTTCCACGGAAGATGATCAGATGATCATACACGCTGGTACGCACCTGACCTTTTTGAAGAACATCAATAATTCATTCAGCGTATGTGGTATGTCCCGCTCACCCTAGCGGGATCCCCAGCGCTTTCCACTCCAATCTGCCTGCTTTGAATGATTTCTCCAGCAATTTATTAACAGAGCTGAAGCTGTTCGTAACGCACCGCTACGAGAACGGCGTCAAGAGCGCGTTAATCGCTGGAAACAACCAGTACATCGTGCACATCGGCGCTAACGGCACGGTCGCGTGCGTGTTCCTGCGCGAGAGTGACTACCCGGCTAACGAGCTCCAGCATCATACACCGGCAAAAGCCCTCTATGAGATGGACGAAGAAGCTAAGATTAACCTCATCAGCATTATTCACAGGGCTGATAGTGAGTTTTTGTTACCTTTATAGACTGACAATCTAATTTTCATAACTTAGCCTGGAGATCCATTAAAATCTAGAGTATTCTTTACTATAAACCTCTACTTATTTATTCATGACGATGTTGATGTATATATATATACATTTAAAAATCATCTATTTCAATTTCATAAAGTAAGGCATTGCTTATATAAGCTTTTAACTTTTTGCTAAGATCTCGTCTAGAGTGAGAGTCGCGCTTACGTCGATGCCTAGTCCATCCCTTATCGGGTATTAATCAAGGACCAGTTAAATATCTGTAAGTTTCCGATGTTGGTAATTTGTTTGTACCGGAAACAAATTACGAACATCAAAAACTGACAGATACTTCACAAAGTATTTGTATGGAGGTGTCCGTGTCTGGGTCGGCGGCGTCTGCAATTTCTCCGTACCTACCGATTTAACCAACCTTAAAATAGCATAATAATATGCTATTGTAAGTTTGGCCACTATAGCCATCACTTAAATTCCCAGAAAACTACCTCCAACTACAAGAAGATAAGAAAGTGCTGGAGGAAACCAACGACTACAGGCGCCAACGCGAAGAGGTGTGCAAGGTGTTCGCGAGCCTCCGGGCGAGGTTAATAGAGCTCCTGGAGGAAAATATCAACGAGCGGCCGCTACATCAGCTCTCGCTGTCAGAGTTCAACCTGCACCAGGAAGCGAAGAAAGAGAGGCTTAGAGCGGTAAGATGGATCTAGAATAGGGAAAGTAAGAAGGTTTTTGCCATTTAAAATTTCACTTGATGACGAAAGCGAGGAGTTTGCAGGAAGTTTTAGGTAGTTCCGTTAGTGACAGTTTTTAGAAGACCTACTTTCTAAAGCTTGCTTCCGTTACTTTTGCGACTAACCCACAATTTTAAATCCAAATTGTTACGAAACTATAATATATGACCGTGTGATTGATGAAGAACTCTTTTTTAGCTACTTAGTCAGTCCTCTACTATTATGAGCTCTTGTATGCCGATCCATTTACCACAATGTGTATCGATACCTACTCTTCTCAATATATACTCGATATATACTCTTCTCAAAAGTTTTTATGTTGTTTGGTATGATTCTACAGACCGAAAAAGAGCGTGAAGAGATCCGTTTGAACACAGAGGCTCGCATCCGCGCCCAGGACAAGGTCACCGAGTGGATCAAGAAAACTTGTTGGGAGACCATGAAATCGCCAAGGATCAAGCTCTTCGCCATACACAGCCACTATCATGTAATCATTCTTGAATGTTTATTTGTTGAACTATATACTGATAGATATAGATTATACTACAGAATACCAGATTTTCAAAATTGTCCAAGAATTACTTAGCATTGTAACGTTTGCGTTCACATTCGCCAAAGCCGAGAGCTGAGGCTCGAAAATTCGATCTCAGAAACTTACAATATCGATCGTTCGATCACAAGACGAAATATTTGTTTTGTAATAGTGTACTGGTAGGTTAGTATAGGTAGGCTGCACATCGTGTCTAGACAAGTATGGTCAAGATTTATAGGGGTTCGGGTAAGGTAAGCTTGAATAAATTGATCAGTGGCGGAACCTCCATCACAATAAGCTTAACATTTTTGAGATATTTTTTAGGTGGAAAACTTCGCCACTCTGCCAACGCAACGCGTGACCTGGCCGGAGCTGCAGCAGATTGAAGCTCTGCGCTCCATCGAGATGGAAAACGATGCAGACCTTTTCCGACCCTGGCTGGATCAATCGCCGGAGGAACTGGTTAACGTTCCTTCCGATAATAATCCCATGTCTCGGTTGGTATTCTTCACTCTTTTTTCTGCCGGCCTCCCACCACCACCACCACCTCCTTACCTCCTCTTATAGCAGTATTATTGTAATTTATTCAGTTTGGCTGAGAGATGTAGCTACACTAAAAGTGGTAAAAAACCTATTGCCATCAAACGAGCTAGGGATTCAGACTCCAGGTTGTTACTGAGTTCCTAAACCCAAAAGCCGTTGAGGAGAAAAAGGTCACGTATGTTTGACTAGCTTAGGCTGTTGCATGTTTTTTTTCTTCCTGCGTGCGGCTTTGTCCGCGTGGATTCCGGTAATTTTCCCACGGGATAAAAGTGAGTTAATCCGGATTAAAACTACCTGCCCTTCATATCCGTTACTCTTTCACGCAAAAACTACGCGTGAAAGAATAACAAACATCCATCCACCCTTATAAAGTTTTGCATTTATAATAGTAGTAAGATAACATGAGTACGATGTGTGGCACGTCCCGCAGGTCATCAGGCAGCCGCAGCCGCGTGGCGTCGGTGACGTCGTTCCGCGAGGTGCGGCGCGGCAGCGGGCTGGGCGCGGCGGCGGACGCGGCCGACTCGGCGGAGGCCGTGGTGGCGCAGCCCCACGTCCTGTCGGGCTCCAACGCGCACCACTACGTCGACATCCCCAAGTGCATGATCCCGCAGATGGAGGCCTACAGCTTTTTGCAGATGAACTGGCTTTATGAACTTGTTAAAGTAAGTATAAGCACAAAGTTGTTTTAGGAGTATAAAACAAATTATGTATTTAGATTGAACACATTTCGGAATTTCGTCCTTTATATAAAGGTGCACCTACAACGAAGTTTTATGGATCCCAAAGACGGAATGAGATAACAAAAAGTCCTACAGGTATTGGTTGAAATAACTTAGGTACTGTTTTCGTGTTACAAAATATTGCTCTCCAAAAAGTAACTTCGGTGTGGTGTATTGCGTATCCACACCGAAGATACTTTTAGTACCTCTTAAAAGGGTGCAAGCATTTCATGATTGTGCCCTCGTTTACATTTTTAACATAACTGACGCTTCTACCTCCTTTTGCAGCTGAACACCCAAAATATGCGGGTGTGGTTCAACAAGCAGTTTGACGAGGTCTTCGTATTGAAGAAGCGAGAGGTGGGGCTCGTTTCTGAGAGGAACGACAGGCTCCGCTTCATCATTGAAGGTTGTTTGTTTATTCTTTTTCTTACTTCTGATAAACAAATGGGTAAATATGGATCACTTCAGAGGTCGCATGATGAAGACTGGGTGCGGCGCAGGATTTACAATATATATAAAAAAAATGGCTCTCACGACTCTTCCCCGAAGGTCTATCTCTTTGATGGGTGATTTTGACAGACCAGCACGCTCGCCACGTTTAGTGCACTCTATTTAAGCGAGATGATGATGACAGTAAGGTAAATATTACCTAAATCTAAATGGTTCAATTGATTTCTTCAGGATCTAATACTCATTATTTAATCTCCAATTTACAGATAAAGATTACTATGATCACCAGTCATTGCTAGCAAAGTATTGGTAACGGTAAAATGTCGAGCTTGCAGATAAACTGTCGTCCTTTATATTTAACTCCTAGAAAATTTCAAAAATTCGTCGTTTCTTTCAGAACTAAATAAGTTGTCTGACTTGCGAGGCAGCTTCCATCATCTGAAGATAGTGATCACTGATCCGAAGTGGAGACAAGAAGAACATGTACAGAAGCTTATCAAAGTAGAGCCTGAGGAGGTAGGTACCTACCCTCGGAAGACTGTAGGTGTTAAGAATTGAGTAACGCAGCCTGATGATGATGAACATTCTTTAGATCATCATCATCAACTTATATCGCATCAAAATATCATAAAAGGTGTACTTAGTAGATAATATTTTGTAAAAAATTTAAATACGTCCCTCAGTCTAACACACCACATATTTTTTAAAAGCTTTTTTTCATTTCAATTTAATTTCAATCAACCATCAAAAATTATAGAGTGAAAGTTATAAAATCCTCTAGCTGCTGCCCGAGACTTCGTTCGCATTGAAATTTTGATGGGTTGTAGGGGTATGGGAAATATGTTTTGGCCGATTCTCAGACCTACCCGATATGCACACAAAATTTCATACAAATCGGTTCAGCCGTTAAGGAGCAGTTTGGTAACAAACACCGTGACATGAGAATTTTATATATTAGAAGATTTCAAAAGGAGTGTGTATATCCTACCAACCTAAAAGAGTGCCATGTACCTAGTTTAACCTAGTTTGAATATTTATTTATTATTTTTATTTATTTATTCACATAACAATTTTCATTGTGTTTGAATTATGTAGTACATTAATTAATTACAGCTAAAAATAATAAATTATGAATAACAAACAGCTAAATTCACAAAAAATAAAATCAATAACATATGATAAATATTATGTCAATTTAATAGAACGTAAATAGTTAATATATAATTTATTGTAAATGTTATCCTGACAAATTATTATAAAACCATTATTTAAAATGCAAAAAAAAATTATAATCTAATAATGTCATGAATATAAAAACTATATACCATTACCTGTCACCAATTCAGATATAGAATATAAGCATTTATTTAATAGGAATGCTTTAAGTTTAGCTTTAAATAGAGTACCTTGTCGTGATCTCAAGTCAGTGGGCAACCTATTAAATAATTCTACTGCTTGGTATTTAGAGCAATGTTTAGTAATATTAAGGTTAGGTGCAATTTTGTTTTTCATAATTTTTCTTCTGTGTTTTCTCTAAGTTCACGTTCTTCTTTTGATTTGTGCTCGTGTATGTATTTCGCAAAGTGGCTGAGTATTCCTTACGCAGTGTGAAATCGAGCCGTACATAAGCCCCAGTCAGATTGTGATCATCCCGCCGGATCCGGGCCCGAAGGACGACTTCCGCGAGAGAGCGCTCATGGACATGATGGACGGAGTGCTGGAGAAGCTGTGGCATGAAGAGATCAAGAAGCCCATCCCAATGCCGCAGTGTATGGTATGATAAAGCTTTGTTTAAATATTTTATTTTTACCTCTGACGGCCTGCCCTACCTTATTTTTTACAGGGATAAATTTCGTTGTCATATTGACAGACTTGTCATGTCAGTGGCAGCAACGTACGAGAATAAAGGTTACTGAGCTTTTTACTGTGACGCAAATACAGAGGTAAACTAACTGCGAAAGGACTATAAGTTTTTAAACTGACATGGTCACTAAGACTATTAATAACACTTACAACGGGATATTTACCATGTGTATTATTTGTTTCGAGTTCCCGATATTTCGGCGCTGTTGCAAACGCCATGATCACGGATAAACTGAATTTATTGCGGGTGGGTGTTTATGTGCAGACAAATCGGTCTACCCTCTTCCTTGTTCGTTTTTTGTGCTCCGTACCACTACCACTGTCACTCACAACTCGATTCTGTTCCCGACACACGAAACTCACTGTGTCCACTCGCGAACTTTTTACGGCCCTTTTTCTAACAAATAATAAACATGGTAAATATCGTCGTTATATTGTGTCTAGTTAAATAAATACGCAATCAATAGGAAAACCAACTAACCTAGCTCTGTAATTGTTAGATAGATTAGATAAAGTATGTATTTTCTAAGTATATGTATTTTCTCTTTAATATCTTAATACTAAAACCAACTAAACAGAATAAGATTAGTTACATTTTTAAGTGCTCCGTATTTTAGTTCCAAAATTTTATTTGGAGAACATCTGGCCTACCATGAGGTCTTAAAATATTATTGTTTTACACCTTTTCCAGTGTGGGAAAGAGATGGCGCTAGACATCCTTTATAGCTCCGTCTCTTTCTCACACTGGAATATGCCAAAAAATCGAGTTGGTTGGTGTTATTTCTTTATGTTATCACGGTCATTAAGCCCCATAAAATATAACACTCTTCCTTTCCATACACAGTTAGAAAAAGACCCAGAACACTTCAACGAGGAGGATCTTCGCCTAGTTTACGACTACGAAGCGAAGGTTCGCTTCCGCAACGAGGAGCGCGACAAGTACCGCAAGATGCTTCATGCGGAGTACGCCAAGCTATCGCAGGTGCTCAATGAAGGCATCGTCAAGTTCAACCAGAAAGTAAGAATAACAATAATAATAAATGGCCAAATTATGTTTTTCCTAGGTACTTGCTTATCTCCTTGACCCGAGCTTGATAGCCTCGGTGCTTTTCTATTGGTGACCACTTTTGATTCTCGGCCTAGGCGTTGGCTTTCAGTAGTTGCAGTGGTTGGTAATAGTGTGGTGGACTTGTCCTAAAAATAAGCTGGGAAGAAAACCTGGTGCAGCAACACATCTGACTGATAAGTTAGGAAGATCTCTTATTATTACGGGGATATCATAGTGATGAAACAACCTTTGGAATGGAATGTAAGTGCCAGTGCATTAAAAGGTTATATTCAACTACTTTTTATTTATTTAAATTTGACATTCAAAGTCAAAGCATTTATTTCAATTAGACCATTACAGGCACTTTTGAAAGTCAAAAAACAAAATAAAACGCGAAGCTACAGTCCCAGTCACAAGACATAATAACTTGTGAAAGTACTGTAGTTGCCCATTCCGTAGATTAGGTCTCTATGGAGAAGAATGGGCAAGAAACTCTATGGACACTCTTTTAAATCAAAATATGTTACAAAATCTTGGTTACATCATTCATGTTAAGAATTACAAATATGTGAGAACGATGTAGAAATACGGGCAAGTTAAGAGCGTCCAGATTAAAAGATTAAATCAGTAATAAAAAAAATAAAAAAGTACTTAATTAAAATAAACCGTGGCAGCTAAGAGATGACCAGTCACAACTGACAGCGCCCGTTCACGAACATGACGCATGTATCAGCCATCATTCAACTCAACCATTTTGAAGGGAACTAAACGACCCGACACACCCGCCACCATCATCGTGACATTTAAGTGAGCATGACATTCACTCAACCACCAGGGTAATTTCGCGTCAATGAAAGATGTAGGTACTCATTAAATGGTGGCTTTACAGTACATAGTACTCACATACATAGAAGCAAAACTGGCAGGAGTGACTTAATTTTTACGTAGAAAATGTGTCTGTTACTGAAGAAGAAGAAACAGAGTTTATTTTCACCCAAAAATCACGGCTGATCCAGTAAACTGCAATAACTTTTGCTATGTTATAGGTGAGGGATACCTGGCTTTTAAAGATTAAAACGGACTCCATCATTGGTCAAGAGAATTTCAACCTTATGCGTTTGCGCACAGCTAATCTAGACCGAATTGAAAAGTCGGAAATTATAGAGGACATGAGGTTTGCGTACTTATATTGTTTGTCATGTAGATGTAATTGTAATTGTAAATAGCAGTTTTTAATACCTTACACATTACTGGATTGATTTTAATTCATTGGTTTTAAACCGTAATTGATTTCCGATGAAGCTGATACTGATTGATTTCTACTCCTCTAACCACACTGTTTATCTATTGTATTGCCTTATATAATTTGATTAACTATTGTTCAGCCATACATTTTTTATGTTAAAGCTCCTCACAACTAGTGTTCATTAAATATCTATCTTTTTGACTAATCAAAGTATGCACTAGTAGATTCAACAGTTTATGCATCCTGCAGACATTATCCATGACAAGTCTCCCAATCTTTTAAACTTTTTTTTGTATATCTCCAGAGACGACATAGCCTGCTACGAACGACAGGTGGAGAAGTTGAACGCAGAGTTCGTTGAGATACAGGGTCAGAGTGTGGAGTGCCAGGCCGCGTACGATGCCCTCACTGCCAAGGACAGACAGATGGACAAGACCTTCAAGAACCACTTTACAGATATGCCTCCGATCGTCATTGAGCAGAGTTATAAGTTTTTCAAGTAAGTTTGATTTGGCTCGCTGATAAGACCTATTATTATAGTGTTTACGTCTTGAGCACATGATTCAGCAAATAAATAGCCCAATAGGTACAGGAGTAAATCGCGCACCTAATGTTCAGATGAATAGTTTTAAATTTTCCGGGTCCTTATCTTAAAACCGGTGCATCCAAGGTGGGTAATTAGTTTCCCGTGAAAGAAGCCCCAATCCGAGATCCGAACCCAAAAGGGATTACCCTTAGCGAGCGGTCATTTAACTTTCAGTTTAGTTGTAAGGCCTGGCTGCGGGCCTTACAATCATTTGAGGTCACCACAGGATAGTCCCGTTGAGCAGTATTGCAACCTTATAGAGTTAAACTGCGAGTGGCCAAGTAAAATAAAACTGTGATTATTGTGGTGTTGTTGTGCCGTCTCCAGGAAGCGTCCGAAGTGGCACCAGCGCGCCACCATGATCCCCGCGGTGCTCGCCGAGCTGGCGCATGCACTCGCCACTGGCGTGCGCCCGCCGCTGCTGCACGCCGACGTCCTCGACTACTTCAAAGGGTGAGTCATCATCATCCCCGCGGTGCTCGCCGAGCTGGCGCATGCGCTCGCCACCGGCGTGCGCCCGCCGCTGCTGCACGCCGACGTCCTCGACTACTTCAAAGGGTGAGTCATCATCATCCCCGCGGTGCTCGCCGAGCTGGCGCATGCGCTCGCCACCGGCGTGCGCCCGCCGCTGCTGCACGCCGACGTCCTCGACTACTTCAAAGGGTGAGTCATCATCATCCCCGCGGTGCTCGCCGAGCTGGCGCATGCGCTCGCCACCGGCGTGCGCCCGCCGCTGCTGCACGCCGACGTCCTCGACTACTTCAAAGGGTGAGTCATCATCATCCCCGCGGTGCTCGCCGAGCTGGCGCATGCGCTCGCCACCGGCGTGCGCCCGCCGCTGCTGCACGCCGACGTCCTCGACTACTTCAAAGGGTGAGTCATCATCATCATGCAGCTGAAGCACGTGCACTGTTGAAACTTTTGCGAAATTCCTTAATAAGGTCGTAGCCGCCTGTCCTTCCGCTGGTGGTGGCACGAAGCGAGTAGACCAGATGCTTACACATGCAGTTTTCAGCCTCGTCAGTCTACATTCTGTAATTTCATTTCAATTTTTTAGGGTAGAATCACTGGACCAGATCAGTAATATGCCAGCAGTGTTGGACGAACATTTGTGGGCCACCATCTGCAGGCTGAGAAGAGCCAAAATTGAGAACGAGATTCGGGTAAGTTGTACTAGTATCGAAATCGTGAAGTTGCAAGTGTGGATGTGGAACGTCGTCGTGAGGAAAGTTTTTAATACGAGAGTAAATTTACATTCGTATCAGTAGAGTAGTGCAAGGATAAGAGTAGGAAATACTGGTATAAAAAAGTTATATGGCTGAGAAGAAATGGGTAGACGGATAGAACGGCTAAAAAATTAAACCGCTAAGTAGACCGCTTAGTACAAGCACAAAACAAAGCGGACCCCCGACGCTAAGACGCTTGGATTATTTTATTTTTGGTTTTTTAGCGGTTTTTTATGACGGGGTTTTTTTTAAATTTTTCATTTAATTTTTATTTCATGCTTTTTAAACTTATATTATTTTATCTAAGCCTTGACTGTCCCAATCTTGGGCATAGGTGTCGGTGTTGCGCGACTTCTCGCCAATAAACGAAACAGCTAAATAAAATAAAAAAAAACATTTTTGGGGTGAGGGGGGGGGGTGCAACTGCAACCACCACCCCCCTGGTGATGCCCATGTTGACAAGTGACAAAATTCAAATTTCGAATCGACCAGACCTGTGGAAGTTGTTAATTTCTCTTCAACTAGAAAAGACGTAATTACCATATCAAACGGCTGAGTAGATTTTTTCGAAACATAGCTAAGAACACTCTCGATTAAAACACCTTTCAAACGAAACCAATTTCATCAAAATCGGTACATCCGTATAGGCGCTACGATGCCACAGATAGACACACAGATACACACGTCAAACTTATAACACCCCTCTTTTTTGGTCGGGGGTTAAAAAGAGACTGTAGGTACATAAAGTCGAAAACATTCTGAACTGACTCCAAATCACTAGATAAAGTCAAAATCAACATCGAGATAAAGGCAGGATGTTGATCGATGAACGTTTTCCGTAGATGAGAGCGTTGGTCCAGGACTTGGCGTACGTGGAACACGCCAACGGTATATGGAACAAAGCCATTCAGACTCGACTCACCTACCTCGCCGCTGCCCAAGCAAGGGTATTGAAACATCGGGATGAAGTGGAACTCGAAGCCAGGAACAAAACAATTCAGGTATTGAATTTTTAGGCAGAGTTGTAGTTACATAATAGTACCTACACCCAGATTTCGCCTGTTATGTTTAAGTCATATGTAATAGGGGGCGAGCCTATTAAATTACTGCCAAAAGGGACAAATCCAGACTCCGTAGCTGCTACTGAGAAATTGCTGATGGAAAAACCCAATAATACTTTGGCCGACCCGGGATTCGAAACCAGGACCTAACGCTCAGCAGTCAATGATACAGTGGCCAACTGCAAATCAATATCTATCTTCTATCTATATATACATATATATATATATATATATAAATTACGCGTCACGTTGTTTGTCCGGGATGGACTCCTAAACTACTTAACCGACTTTAATCAAATTTGCACCCCGAGTGCAGTTTGATCCAATTTGGAAGATAGGATAGCTTATATCTCAATTTATAGTCGCAATATTATTTCATTGAAAATTATTTGTTTATTTTTTGACAGTCACAATTATCTGTTAGCTCTAAACGATTCTAACAGAAGGCGGTGTCTGTTGACTTGGTCTGATTTGAAAAAGTCTTTCATTGTTAGATAGCTCATTTATCGAGGAAGGCTATAGGCTATATAATCATCAGGCTACAACCAATTGGAGCGGAGCAGCAATGAAAAATGTTGCGAAATCGGGGAAAAAGTGACGCAGACGAAGTTGCGCGGGACAACTAGTCTGCTTATAAATGTTCCCACTGCTGGGATATACCTAGGTCTCCTCTCTATGAGGATTGAGCTAAAATGTACTTCGTATGGTTTCGATTTTTTTTGTTCTAGGACATGCCGATTTCCTTACGATGTTCTCCTTCACCATTTTGAGAGTTATAGTAATGAAACAAATAACACGAAAATTTTGCCTAGCTAGCCTAATTAGCTATTTAATTAATAAGTTGTAGTGGACAGTGTATATTCACTATCATAATGTGTTACTGAAATCATTTACCTAACAGAGGGGCGACATCTTCAGATTGTGCACGCCCCTTTTTTTACGGATGGGAAATCATCAAATGAACCCCTCGCTCTTGGCAGAGCGGGAGGGAGTGTCAGACTTGTACTGACTAAAACCCATCCATGTTCCTTCATAGCCCTTTCGAACAGTCCCGCAGCCCTGGCAGGCATGGCCCTCTCGGACCCCTTCTTGTGCACGCCCCTTAGGTACAGATGTTAGAAAACTTTAGTTTTGTAGTTTAGCGGGACTCCCGCTATACAAAGATGTTAACGATATTTTTTCCATGTTCTAACTTCAATAGCTGGTGCTACCAGCGGGACAGGTCGAGATCATAACCACGGGACACATGGAAGACTTCGAAGATGCCGCGCTTATCCCTAGAGATGATATCGAGAAGATTAATAACCTCATCATGGTAACACTGTCTCTTCGTCTTATTTTCTATGCTTGACGATCTTGAGCATCTCGTGATTTATGAGGTCGGTTCAGATTCGCTTCGCTCCAGATCCAACCTTTATGGATTTAAATACTTGTTAGCTTGGCTATCACTTTATTCTTAAACCCGTATCAATACAAGTTGTAGTGATTACTTGACTAAAAGTAGACCGGTAACAACTTAATTCATGTTGTTATAATTGCTTGAAGTTAGAACTGTCAAAAGTTAGAATTCTTAGCTTCTCTTTCTTTGACGGTTTATCATCATCATCATTAGCCTATAATGTTCCCACTGCTGGGACACAGGCCTCCTTTCCTATGAGAGGGAGTGGGCTGTAATCCACCACGCGGGCCCAGTGCGGGTTGGTAGATCATGTCACATGTCTTCGAATTTTTGGTTCTAGGACATGCCGATTTCCTCACGATGTTTTCTTTCACCGTTTTTGAGAGCAGCGATAATGAAATAAATTACACAAAGTAATGCGCCTGCCTGGGTTCGCACCCACGGCTTACTGCTCGTAAGTTGGGGCTGCCACCACTGGGCCACCGCCGCTCTCGACGGTTTATACTTCGTTCAAACTCTTGTCTATGGCATAAAAAATGTTGCTTATGTAATTGTAACTTAAACTCGAGTAATTACTTCAACTTGAATATAGATACGGGAGTTTGTGTCCCGTATTACAGAACGTCACTCAAGTCAAGACTCAAGCATTACTTAAAACTAGTGTAACCATCAAATGGCTTGAGTCTACAATTTTAATTAGTTTTAATTTGCTTTTAGAGCATCAATTAACTTTCGATTGTATACACCAAATTATGCACGTTTCACCTTTATGTTTTATCTTAAATAGCGTAGTTTTTGGCGTTTAATTGAATGGCGTTCGTAATAACCTTGCAATTACAGAAAGTGGGTGATATGAAGCTGCGTATGATGCGCAAACAGATGGAGTTCCGCAAGGGCATCCTGTCCAAGGAGTGGGAGCACTCGCAGATGAAGATGAAGCTGAGGCACATGAAACAGGAACTGTACTCTTATAAGAGGCTCAAGGTGACTACCGCGCACATGATCATTTGGAGTTCTGCAAGAGCTCGATTAAAATAACAATACGCCTATAGTCCCAGAGGTTTAGGCAGAGGTGAACTTAATAGAACACCCATACTTCGTCAGTTATGTTTAATTGCCATGCAATATCGCCAACACCCGGGGTGTACAAGTATAGTGTTTTCTCTTCCACCAGATCCCAAAAGAGCTACAGCGATACCTGAAGAACAAAGAGCTTGGCTACACTGATGAGCAAGATTTTATAATTATGGAGAAGGAAAACGAAGCTTCTAAGGCGGGCGTCGACAAGATACTGAACCACCAGATGAATGCATGCTCGGAACTCGAGGTAAGATCTGCAGATATACGTACATGCTTACATAAACTCAAGCCATATTCTCACGGCGGCGGTAGGCAGAAACCACAGAACCTGATACAGTCCTTACACCATAGTCCTTATAACTCCTTTTGCCTAGTCCGCGTCTGCGCACTTATATAAAATCAGTTCTTTAATCCCCTAATGGTTCACGTAAGTATTAGCTAGGCGGCGGGCCAGCCTATCATCTATAAGAAAATCATTTTTGTAATATACTACTCAGTCAAGAGAGTACCGGGAAACTATCAATAATACTCAAAATGTTTGTTATTCATCCAAAGTTATTTTATCGCCTTCAAAGTATGCTCCTGCAGAAACGATACACTTACGCCAACGAATAAATAATCCAACCATCAAAAGATTTTTAAAACGCTTTTCCCGGAATTGAGTTCAGTAATTCTCGCCACGAATTCTCTTTTATGTCTTCTACCGAATGAAAAATGGTGCCACGAAGTAATTTGAGTTAAGAAAAAAGATAGAAGTCGGCTGGAGCCATATCTGGTGGATAAACTGGTTGCTCGATGGTATTTGTTGAGATTTGGTCAAAAATTCGTTCACTATGATAGCCTTGTGCGAAGGCGCATTATCGTGGTGCAAAACCCAAGAATTTTTATTTCCACGAATCTGGCCTTTTTCGTCGAATTTGCTCACTTAACGCTAAAATAATATTCTTTTTAACACACTTGCTCATGAAGTGTCTTTATGGTCACCGCAATTAGGCACAGAATGACACCCATAATCAAACTGTGACTTCTTCATTGCTATAACTCACTAGTGAGTTATAGATATTTTTTTTAAAATTTTATTGGTTGAGGTGCTTTGTTCTTAAAAAAGTTTTTATTCAAAAAAAAAGATCGTGTTCAATCTATTGCTTGCTCATTTCATGCAAATTCTTATTTAAATAGATAATTTTAACTCGTTCGTGTTTAATAAAACATAAAACTTTCACTCAAATATAACTTTTGTTTTCTCTGTAATAAAAGAAAACTTTAAATTTCCCATTTTGTACGTGGCAGAATAAGCGCAAACCCTATGCGTGGAAACTAAAAAAAAAACCTCATCCTTTAGTTTGTGGCTGATCGCAATGCGCGCGCATAGGTAAACTGATTAATTTTTCCCACCATAGCGAATCATTTTTCAAAACTCGTTTTCACTGTTGAAATCTATATATATAAAAGAAAGTCGTGTTAGTTACTTCACTTATAACTCAAGAACGGCTGAACCGATTTAGCTGAAAATTGGCAGGGAGGTAGTTTAGAGCCAGGAGAAGGACATAGGATACGGTAGGGTAGGTAGGTAGGTAGGTAGGTGAGTAGGGTAGGGTAGGTAGGGTAGGGTAGGTAGGGTAGGTAGGGTAGGTAGGTAGGGTAGGTAGGGTAGGTAGGGTAGGTAGGGTAGGTAGGGTAGGTAGGGTAGGTAGGGTAGGTAGGGTAGGTAGGGTAGGTAGGGTAGGTAGGGTAGGTAGGGTAGGTAGGGTAGGTAGGGTAGGTAGGATAGGTAGGGTAGGTAGGGTAGGTAGGGTAGGTAGGGTAGGTAGGGTAGGTAGGGTAGGTAGGGTAGGTAGGGTAGGTAGGGTAGGTAGGGTAGGTAGGATAGGTAGGGTAGGTAGGGTAGGTAGGGTAGGTAGGGTAGGTAGGGTAGGTAGGGTAGGTAGGGTAGGTAGGGTAGGTAGGGTAGGTAGGGTAGGTAGGGTAGGTAGGGTAGGTAGGGTAGGTAGGGTAGGTAGGGTAGGTAGGGTAGGTAGGGTAGGTAGGGTAGGTAGGGTAGGTAGGGTAGGTAGGGTAGGTAGGGTAGGTAGGGTAGGTAGGGTAGGTAGGGTAGGTAGGGTAGGTAGGGTAGGTAGGGTAGGTAGGGTAGGTAGGGTAGGTAGGGTAGGTAGGGTAGGTAGGGTAGGTAGGGTAGGTAGGGTAGGTAGGGTAGGTAGGGTAGGTAGGGTAGGTAGGGTAGGTAGGGTAGGTAGGGTAGGTAGGGTAGGTAGGGTAGGTAGGGTAGGTAGGGTAGGTAGGGTAGGTAGGGTAGGTAGGGTAGGTAGGGTAGGTAGGGTAGGTAGGGTAGGTAGGGTAGGTAGGGTAGGTAGGGTAGGTAGGGTAGGTAGGGTAGGTAGGGTAGGTAGGGTAGGTAGGGTAGGTAGGTAGGTAGGGTAGGGTTGGTAGGTAGGGTAGGGTTGGTAGGTAGGGTAGGGTAGGTAGGTAGGGTAGGGTAGGTAGGTAGAATAGGATCGGTAGGTAGGAAAAAGTGCATTGCAACGCATGCCGGGTACAGCTAGTTATAGTTATTTATTAATTAAAACGTCTACAAGTAGGTACTAGTTACGAAGAAAATGATTTATGTTGCGCACCGCCCGATATAAACCCGATATGTGAAGCCCTTAACGTTATGGAAAGTTTACTACCTGAAAACTCCAAGGAAAAATATCTATTATTCACAAGTGTGTTGAAAAACGTCGTATGATACACGTGTGTATTGGTGATTACCGTCCTCGGCTCTCTTAAGACCCTCACCTAACGGCTCGGGTCTCAATGGCGCCTCAGCGGTAATCACCAACATTACACACTAGTACCATAATGTACTATTATTTACTGCTTGATCTTCCGGCAAGAATTCCGAGTGCACAACACCGCAATAGTCAAAGAAAACGGTCAACATGACTTTGACTTTTGATCGACTTTGGCGTGTTTTTTTCGGTTTCGGATCAGTTGGAAGGCGCCACTCCGAAGCCCACGTCTCGTCACCAGTAACAATGCGTTTCATGATGTTGGGTCGGAATTGACTCGTTCTAGCATGTCCTCAGCGACTCTTAAACTATTGAGTTTTTGGAGAAAATTCAGCTCATTTTGGAACTCGACTAGCGACAACATGTTTCATACCTAAGTGATTATTCAAAATGGTACTGATCGACTCGTGAGACACAGAAAGTTCAGTGGCTATCTCTCTCAAACTTGAATGAGGATTTTCAGTCACAATTTCCTTCACTTTTGCTACTTGTAGGTACTCTACTCGCTTTGTACCACTCATAAGCACGTGTTTTTGATAAAGTCCACCCGATGTGTATCTATAGATATTAATATGGAGCTATTTTTTTTTAGTTAAAAATAATGGCAGTTAAAGCAGAAGGCATCAAGATGGAGAACTTAATAATGTCTCTCAACGTAAAGGTTTCCGACAAGAAATTGAACGAGGATGCACTGGAGCCCGTAAGGATCCGACGAGTGTTTAAGAGAAGGTGTGTGCTAATCAAAAAGGTCCAAAAGTTTTCAGCTTCAACAACAAAGTTAAGGATTAATATCCAAAATGAATTGAAATAAAGGGAGACTTTACTGAACAAAAATATAACTTTGTTACTGGGGTAACTAGAGAAAACTTAAGTAATTTAGTGACATGATAGTTTTTTCTGATTAATTACAAGATGTTGTTTTGCATCCTCGTCAAATTCAAGGAGGTAACTATGCTAATGATTCAGGAGGGCTACTCTCTTTCTCCGAAACGTAACTACGGCAACGAAAAAAAAAAAAAAAAAAAACGTAGTTAACTCTATATAATTTGCGGACGCACACAATAACATTCAACGCATTCGTTGTCTGTAAATTCGAATTCTTGTGTGCGTCCGCAAATTATATAGAGTAGGGTCACAAACGTAACTACATTTAATTTTCGTTCGTTGCCGAAGTTACGTTTCGGAGAAAGAGAGTAGCCCTCCTGGTTCCAAATCAATAATAAAATGGGTAGGTAGGTAATTTTTATTTTTTTTCTTATTTACGGAAATCTGTAACTGTGAACCACCCGTGTTTTAAACGCGGGCCGTCTGATTCTCGCCATATAACCTTGCTTCGTCACATAGAAACAATCTTAAACGTTTATTCAATAACTTCTAATTCCCTAAACCACGCTAAGGGGGTTATTCTGAAATACTGACAAACATAAACAACCAAAAAAATCAGTGTTTATTAATAATTAACTAGATAGTAATTTAAATTAATTTTAAATTAATTATTTACGCCTTTTATGACAACCTACTGTATTTTGACGAGGATGCAAAACAACACCTTGTATAATGTGTGTAGGCCGGAAACTTTTGGAATTCGGCAAGTATATCAGGAGAAAACTCTTGCTATCGTAGCTTAAGTTAAGTTTTATAATTCGTTACCTAAAAATCCCTTACCCAGTTATTTTACTTCTGATAGCCAGCAACCCTATTGTAACAAGAACTATCATTAATGTAAGATAGTCAGACTTGTCTATGGCTCCCTACCCACCAGCAATCTTGTTGTCATCATCATCTGCCTAGCCTTTCTGCCAACTATGTTGGGGCCGGCTTCCAGTCCAACCAGATGCAGCCTGTATTTTACCCACATATATGGAGCGAGAGCCTATCTGTCTTCCGCAACCCCAATAACAATTTGTTCATCCTGGGAATCGAACCCGATACTTCATGCTTTACAGCCGCACTTGCGGCCACTAGACCAACGTGACCAATCTGTATACACGCCTGTATTCGCCCCAAACTCATATGTCTTGCTTGCCCCTGTATCAACCAGATGGTTTTCTGTCAGATCAGAAAGCAGAACGAGTCTGAAGGAATAATTATTATTTAATCATTAATTATTAATGACTAGGTATTTAGATCGAATAAGGCATAACCCCGTGTCCAATGTCAGGGATGTTCATGGTCTACAAACGAACAACGTATCGGCTGACGTCATGTTTAAATCCAAATCACGTAAACAAAGCTATCCGCGGGATAGGATAATAACAATATCCCAACAACCGTCGGACAGTAGCTCACCAGATACAACAATCGTTTAGTCGGAAGGTTCACTGTTTTTTATGGAGCTTGAGGAACTTTGCACCCTGTTCCTCCATTCCACAAGTATCTGAATAACAAATTAATTTGGTCTCAGGATGGAGACACTCGTGATGCGCAGCCGGCTGATCCGCGAAGTACAAGCCAACCACTCCACCATCGTAATGCTGCAGACTGAACTAGAGTTGCTGCGGCTCAAGACATTCCCCACCCTCGCCAGCTTCTGCACTTACCCTTAAGATAGGAGCTTCTTTTTTGATTCTGCTTCGCTTGAAGCCGAAATAGCCTTTTAGCTGGCTGCAACGCGATTTTATTAGATCGTCCGGACATTTCAACAAACATCTATGCAGGTCATTTCAACAAAAATATCTATACAGGTAGCATAACACAGAACGGACATTAAATGTACTGAATTTGACATGCTGTTTGCATGGTTCTTTGAGAAGCAGCATATCACCTTGAACTGCAAACTACAATAATTGGTCATACTGTAGTTTTGTGTAAGACGTGGTTGGCGGTGGCGTTGTCAGCTGGAGCTTGTGATTGTTATGTGTGTGTGTGTGTTTTTGATTGCATTACAAAGTAGAAGTATATATGTATATTTAATGCACTAATGTAGTGTGGACTATTAAGTTTTACTATTTATTTATTAATGATTATGTTACTGAGTAACTATTACATTTTAGATGCTAGGTAGTTTTGGGATTCTAAATAAATACGGAAAGAACATGATTTTTATTTTAACACCACATTATTTTAGATTCAATTTCACCTTTAGGGTAGTCAAAATCACAAGACAAAACAATAACGCTGATTACAAAACTTTTATTTTCCATAAACAAATCTACAGTTACTGATAAAATACATTCAATTATAATTATCAATAGTTCGATACAGCTCAACATTTATAGAAAAACGTAAGAAATTCGCCTAGTCGTGTTTTCATTAGATCCTTCCATTTTAATGATATCAAATGGTACGGAGATTCCAAGTCAGAAATCACGAATACTAAAAAAAAAACTGTAAATTTGGAGGCAACACAGCCTTTTCTGCGCTTACACAGTAGCAAAGCTTGTCAGGTACAGTCGTGTACAAATGCCATCTTATTTTAGAAGCGATCTAGGTACTACACATTATTATGTAAAGGTATCGGTCTGATCTGACACTGTTATATAAAAATCTACGGGATGCAAAAGCTATGTTACGGAAGGAAATGTGAATTAATTTCTAAACATTTGTCGCCGACTGTACCTAAAGAATTTTTCGTAAAAAAGGTAGTATTAGGCCACAATATCGTTTTAAAAAAATAATCTTATCACACAATTTATCATCACAATTTCGCCAATATGTACTCAAAAATAATACATGTTTTTAGAATTTTGAATATTGGTACAAAATCTTTTCAATTGTTGGTTTTCTGATGTGAGAATCGTATCAAACTGCAAATGGCTCAAAATACGCTTGAAATGTTTCAAGAAAAAGTATTTAAAACTAACTACTAGTTGGATTATGGTAAAAAAGGAAGATCTACTACTCAAAAACCCACCTAAGATACAGATCTTAGGTGGGTTTTTGAGTAGTAGGTCTAATATAGGTAGTCACACCTCAGAGCATTTTTCATTTATGGTTGACGTCGTCTGTACTTTTCTTGCAACATTTCAAACATTTTGTCACTACGGCTGTGCGCATTAAACTATGGCGGTACTAAGTCCATTAAAACGGTACATTATAATAATGCTATTTTTCTAGAAAAGGTAGATATGTAAGGTCGGGGAGGGTTGTTAGGAGTTAATTAGGGATATGAGTGTAGAAAAATTGTTTATAATAATATGCCCAGAAGATTCCATTCACAAGTGTATTGATCTAATATAGGTACAGTCAGTGAGCAGCATTACCTGACCCATTTGCTTCTTTTTTGCTTTGCGAGATGGGTCAGGTAATGGTGCAGGGCACTGTACTATAGAAGCTGCGTTGTGGCAGCTAAGGTTCCTTGTTGTTGATCCAGACAGCGTAGAGGCTAAACAAACGCGAAGGTAATACCACGTCAATGCGACGTAGTTTCGTCAATATTACAGCGTCTACGTGATGCTAGTCTTGCGTCTATAATTGCATAGCCCATATTGTGTGAGTACTCTGTACTAGCTATCATTTACGGGAAACCTACGTCTTTTATTGACTTGAATGTGCCCTGACGGTTGAGAGTATGTCATGCTCACTCAAATGTCACGCTGATGGTGGCGGGTGTGTCGGGTCATTTAGTTCCCTTCAAAATGGTTGAGTTGAATGATGGCTGATCCATGCGTCATGTTCGTGAACGGGCGCTGTCAGTTGTGCCTGGTCGTCTCTTAGCTGCCACGGCTCATTTCGAACTAATAATTTCATCTTTTAATTGTTCTTTTTGTTGTTACTATGGACACTTCTAACGTGCACGTCTTGCTACATCGTTCTCACATAATGTACCATCTCTAAATGAATGATGTAACCAAGGATTTGTAACAAGATTCTGATTTAAAAGAGTGTCCATGGAGTTTCTTGCCCATTCTTCTCCATAGAGATCTACGCTTTGGAATGGGCAACTACAGTACTTTCACAGTAATTATGTCTTGTGACTGGGACTGTAGCTTCATTTTTATTGTTTTTCGACTATTCAAAAGTGCCTGTAACTGGCCTACTTGAAATAAATGATTTTGATTTGATCTATGCTCTTCTCTTCCACTCAGATTTTGTCCAAACAGAACGTAGCGACATACGGGGTTACCATGGTGTCTTAGAGCAGTATAGTTTTAATGCCACTCCAGTGTGAGAAAGAGACGGAGCTATAGAGGATGTATAGCGCTATCACTTTCACACTCTTGAATAAGATTAAAAATATACTGCTTTAAGACGTCACGGTAAGGCGCCTGGGGGGTTACTATGACGTCCTAAAGCAGTTGTTATCCAAGTGTGAGAAAGAGACGGAGTTCTAGAATCGCCTAGCGCTATCTCTTTCCTACTCTGGAATAAGATTAAAACAATACTGCTATAAGACGTCAAAAACCTGGACAGCTCTCAGCTCAGTCTCAGTTTGGTCCTGGAAGGTGCAAGTGGTTGTCAACGGAACGTTAACGCTTACGCTGAATAACTTCAACTCGACTTTCTTAAGGCTACATAACTATTTACCTAAACTCGAAAAATAAACAAGTGAATGGAATAACTCAAGCTTGTTGTCATATCCAGGTTTTTCAATACCACATCTTGGGTATGAGTATTCAGTATTCCCGGCTGTCATTTGTAAATCTTTGACAGCCGTTACAAGTAGTCAGAAGCCAAAAGTCTGACATCCAGTCTTACCAAGGGGTATCGTATTGCCCAGTTACTGGGTCGTGGAGGTCAGATAGGCAGTTGCTTCATGTAAAATACTGGTACACAGCTGCATCTGGTTAGACTGGAAGCCGACCCCAAGATAGTTTGGGAAAAGGCTTGGCAGATGATGATCTTGAGTATGAGTATTAAGTATCATGTATATGATTTAAGTTTATTCAGAAAACAGACTGTTACGCAAAAGATGGCTGACTGGCTCATTTTCACAATCGCTCATTATTTATGCGAAATTGCGTGTCCGAACATCAGTAAATATTTTTCAAGTCCCATAGTGTTTAGCGCTTTCTTGTTTAAGCATTTTGGCAAGCCAAAATCAGTGCTACTGATCCCATTTTTACTTAACGAGAACCTGTTTTCAACATAGTAGGCTTCTCATTATTTAAATTCTTCCTTAAACTTTCTTTAAACCCGGCTAAATAAATACTATTCTTTAGTCGTCCTTTTGAACAATTTAATTCAGTTTATTTTAGGCCGTATGACCACGATGTTAGTTTCGATGATTAAAAAAATCCATGTATTGAAATGGATCATCATAAAATTGTCCTAGTCTTTTTGTATATTTGTCTATAATATCATAATTAGTACTTTCATCATACGCATAACACAATTTTTTGATCTTTTGCTATTACTTTGTCATATAAAATATTTTTGTCTGTCTATACAGGGTGTAACGGAAAGGGTATATACATCTTTAAGGGTGTGCTACAGACCATCAAACTGAACATGTTTCTCAATACAAAAAATTTTTTGCAGCAAAAATAAAATATCAGCTGCCTATACATTTGGGTCGAATAGGTATTGTAATTTTCTATGGGGCAGCAGATTTTTTTTTTTGCTGAAAAACATGTTTTATGATGAGAAACATGTTCAGTTTGATGGTCTGTAGCACACCCTTAAGGATGTATATACCCTTTCCGTTACACCCTGTATAGTATAAGCAATAGACGATTTATGAAATTGTTCCTAGAGCGCAGTCCTCTGGTCGTAGACTATAACGGCATCGGCGTCAAAAAACTGGCTGTGTGACTTACTGAGCGCGATGATGGCCGCATGCTCGTTCCGCATGCGATTCTTGTATTTCTTGCTTAAATTCACCTGGAAAATGAATATCTGAATTAAATATCACCGGTCGGTTTTACAGGCGCCAGCAAAACCCGCGGAAATCAATTCAATCAATCATAGGATACCGCGGTGGTTTAAAACGTTTTGACTATTTTTACTTTTTAGGGTTCCGTAGTAGAATGGCAAAAAACGGAACCCTTATAGATTCGTTGTCTGGCTGTCTGTCCGTCCGCATGTCACAGTCACTTCATTCCGAAACTATTAGGACTACACAGTTAAAACTTGGTAGGTAGATGTATTCCGTGAACTGCTTTACGATTTTTATACAAATATTGAGGGGGAGAGCCATACATGAAACTGTAACTTTCAACGAAAAGTTTGAATAAGGTTTGATGTTTAGTTTTTGAGATAGGGGACTTTTTCATCAGTAACTTTGTTTTTCATTAACTCGTGGAGCTCGTGGCTAAATAATAAAAGCCGCACGAGTCGATCTTCAAGGTTAAGCCGTGCTTGCCAAGGTCGGTCCGTGGATGGGTGACCATAATTACATACCGAGTTTCCTCCTTGCCTCGGAAAGCACGTTAAGCCGTTGGTCCCGGCTGTCATTTGTAGATCTTTCACAATCGTTACAAGCAGTCAGAATCCGAAAGTTTGACATCCAGTCTTACCAAGGGGTTTCGTATTACCCAGTAAGGGTTGTTGTGGAGGTCAGATAGGCAGTCAGCTGCATACGGTTACACTGGAAGCCGACCCCAACAAAGTTTGGCAAAAGGCTAGGCAGATGATGATGATACTATATAAAGCAAATTTAGTTTTGCTGTTGAATGTAATACAATAAAAGTAATACAACTTACGAGTGAGGCTTCAATTTTTTTTTTTTTTTTAATATTGTTGGCCGGTTTTCATGTTTGTGTCTCTTTTCATGTCTGTAACTCTGTTGTTTTTAAATCAGAGGTGGTTGAACATAAAAAAAAAGTATGGCCTCATGCTGCCATAAACTGAGTGATTGTAGTCTGTGGGCAGGTATAATGCTTACCTTAGCATACAGTTGTTGTAGGTCGTCTTCTGTAGAGAGTGGTCGTGGTTTGGGTCTGAGGAATGCTGGTAGCGATCTCGTCTTCAGTGCGTCGATGTTCGCCGCATTGTCTATTTCGTCTAACACTGGAACATATTTACTTGTCATACGAGTACCTACCTATATTCTAGGAGTAAGTTATTTAGGTAAAATATTTTGTAGTAGAAACAAAATTGGTCCTAGAATGTGTCCCAGGGATACAACATGTCTCAATTTTGTTGAATTAATGGCATCCGATCCCAATATCCCAATATCCGATCGAAACATAAACATATTTTGATTTTACGTGAGTGGATATGAGGATATAATTATGTAAAGTTCTGTTTATTATGTGACCCAGGTTGACACTGTCGAATGCATTAGACGAATCATCAAAATATGAGTTTTATTTTTAACCTTTAATTTCACAGATCAAAACAACACAGAAACAAGCATATTAATATGTTGTACTCTTTGAATATATTAATATTATAATATGTCCCTTGACTGACAAAACACAGTAAGTACAACAAAATGAACAAATACTTTTATTCTCAAAAAATAAAACCATGCAAATGCAAAGGCACATTAAGGTAGCAAAAATAAACTCACTACTACTCGAGGCGTACTGCACGCACTGTTCCCTTGGGTCTGGTACGCGGTTGACGTAACACTGAGGAGGGTGGCGAGCCTCTCGCGAAGACCGACACTCCGCATCGCCAGCGTAGCTGACTGGGCGAGCGTGACGCTGGATTTGCACCTATAACAATTTGCATTGTTGTAGCCGAACGCGAGGCCTTTGCAACCAGCAATAGGCACAGGCTAAATGTCATCATCATTCTCTTGCCTTTTGGGGTCGCCGTAGCTTCTTCTTGTTCCATACTTCCCTATTACTTGTCATCTCATGAGATATCTCTTACGACACACACTTCAAACAGTTCATCCATCGTTTCTTTGGTTTTCCTCAATCATGGAGCTGTTTTCGAGAACAAACTTACAAATATTGTTCATTTACTGAACATATTGCTACAATATAAAATGGTTTCCAATTTCCATGCCACTTCACTTGAATAATTCATTTGTAATGTAGTACTCTTATCCCCATCCACATTCATACTCAAAACTTTCCTGATTCCTCCGCATCACATGCCCATACCACGATAACCGATTACTACACATCTTTTCAGTCACCGGCGCCACTTTCAGACTTCATGGAGTGCAGAAGCGTGGCAGATCGAACAGATTAAACAGGTTGAACGGGCACGGATTCTTCAATCGCTGGTATCGCTCCCGGAAGGCTGCTAGCTTCCTGGGAGGACCTGGGATGGCTGGAGTAACATAAGGATTTTTAGACGGAATGGCCAATTAAGAGGCTAAGTGCGGAGACAGCCCGGCTAATCTTATTTTTTTTTTTTACGTTGTGGTAATTCTCGATGGATGTCCTCCACCCTGGGGAGAGCGGAGGAGTCTGTACCTCGTACTGACTCAAACCACACAGTTGTTCTCTCGCACACTTACACCACCCTCTGCCGACGCCCGGTGCGTCTGATGCGGGATGGGAAGGGGCTCGTGATCTCCCTCTCCCTTTCCGCAGCTTTCTTCTGCGACATGACGGTTTCGCAGAAGGACACCACAGCGTCCCAGGACTCTGTGCTGCCGACTATCGTGCAAAAAACGGTAGGCAGCGACTGGTTTCCTCCTACATCTGTAACGAGGGCACGGCGCGGCTCGTCCCACGCAAGCTCAGCTAACGTTTTTTTTTTTTTTTTAACGATGTGGTAGTCCTCGATGGATGTCCCCCGCCCTGGAGAGAGCGGGGGGGCAGCGGGAACGAATGCGATTGCCGCCGCCCCGGACTAGGCCCGCTTGACCAGTGCGCGCCTCGTCCCTGGGGGGAGTGAGGTGTACTAAACAGCGGGGGTGTGGTGCACCCTACCCGGGTGTTCATTTATCCGGATCTGGATCATACTGCTTTGGGTTTTGGCAGATTTTAAAACCGGGCGCCTGCCTGACGTCAACCCTCCTCGGGAATGCGATTGTGCCTATCTTTTTAATCGTACATATATGCTAAGTAAATTCTATAAGTCGCCTTTTACGATACCCGCGCTGCATGAAATAGGGTGGTGGTATTATTTGAATCCAGCACCATACGGGCGAGGCATAGGCTAAATGTATAGATAAGGACTTAATTTGTGTAACCGTTTAAATGGTGTGACCACAGAAGGAGATCGACACATTACCGCGGAGTTTCTTATCCGTTCTAGACATACTTCATTTTGTAAAATTAGTAAAACAATAAATCTCATTATTAGAAACTCAATTATACAGTCTATGAATTCAAGGGACTTGGGGCTGAGAACATGCTTGTATCTATTTTATCTCTCGGTAATGAAATACCTTTTTCGCAAACACTATTAGAAAATTCTTACCTCGGCATGATGTTTCATTCTATAATTTTCTTGACTAGTATATGCATGGTTTTCTTTGATAGCATAATTTTCTTTAAGATATTGTTCATCTGGAAAGCAATACCAACAATCATTAATCAATATGTCGCGGTTTTTTTATTAAATACAAAGGAATAATTAAACTTACCAAACGATTTCTGATGACGCGGCATTAGGCGGCAGTAACAAATTATAACTAACAAAATAACAACTCCGCAAATACCTCCTATAAGCCAAGATAACCAAACAATTATAACACGACCCTGTAAATAAACATTTTGGTTTGTACTCATAATCTTGAATAAAATATTGATTAAAAGTGCACTCAACACACCTGCAGAAACATTTCAGTTATTAACACGAAAGCGAAACACGCTTGTTTTTGATCCCTTGCTGTAACGTTTCCCTAACATTTTTAAAACTTATTTAAAACAAATCCTACTTAAATATAATAAAATTAAGTTAAATACTATGTCAAAAACATGAAGTGGGAAATGTCCATTTTTGAAATGTCCGCGCCTGCGCTCTGTCGTAAACTATTTTTGATCAGAAATGATTGACGCCAACAAAAACGGAAGGTACGTTTTATCCACATCTCTTAGAAACCAGTAAAATAAAATTCTAATTTACAGCAAAAATTACAATATTTTTTTCTGTAAATTAGAATTTTATTTTAAGTTTAAAAGTATTACAGAAATTGATACGAGGATAAATTACGAAACTTTTCAGAACGAATTCAGCCATGTCACAAATTTGACGTAAGCGTTCCGTAGTTTCTTTTTCTGGATTTTTTTAATAGAATCCATCCACCAGTTTTTACCTTCGAAGAAATAAGAATGTACAATACCTAGCAATAGTGATCATAATGTCAGTATAAATTCAAGAACAGATTTATATACTAGTTATATTTCTGTTCTAAATATTTAGTTTTAGAAAATAATTAATGTAAAATTTATTGCAAAGGAACACCCCGATCAAAACGGAACGTTTAGTACATGTCAAATTCACAAATTGTCATGTCAATAATGTCAAGCAAAGCAAGTTGCAAATCGCACAGACGCACACTGGTCCCGAATGATAAAAAAGTGGACATTAAGAAATTTTTGACAGAAGGTCAACGGATTCGGCTGATTTTTTTTTGTAGACAGCTGATGCAATTACAAATCACTTTTATAGATTGAGTTTTTGCCAAATAAGCCGTATTTTCAGAGAAAAAAAATATTGAAATATTTTTTGTATGAAAGAAATCCTAATTTTGTCTTTATCTTCCAAGATTCAAACGTATTCAAAATAAAACTTAGCGCAGCTTGTAGAGGTGCTAATTGCTCACCACTTTGTCATAGACACTCTTCTGCGATTTTGTGCTCCTTTTGAGTTACAGGCACTTTAAATATTTTTTGTATAAAAAAATTCTAATTTTGTCTTTATCTTCCAAGATTCAAACGTATTCAAAATAAAACTTAGCGCAGCTTGTAGAGGTGCTAATTGCTCACCACTTTGTCATAGACACTCTTCTGCGATTTTGTGCTCCTTTTGAGTTACAGGCACTTTAAATATTTTTTGTATAAAAAAATTCTAATTTTGTCTTTATCTTCCAAGATTCAAACGTATTCAAAATAAAACTTAGCGCAGCTTGTAGAGGGGCTAATTGCTCACCACTTTGTCATAGACACTCTTCTGCGATTTTGTGCTCCTTTTGAGTTACAGGCACTTTAAATATTTTTTGTATAAAAAAATTCTAATTTTGTCTTTATCTTCCAAGATACAAACGTATTCAAAATAAAACTTAGCGCAGCTTGTAGAGGGGCTAATTTCTCACTACTTTGTCATAGACACTCAACTGCGATTTTGTGCTCCTTTTGAGTTACATGCACTTTAAATATTTTTTGTATGAAAAAATCCTAATTTTGTCTTTATCTTCCAAGATTCAAACGTATTCAAAATAAAACTTAGCGCAGCTTGTAGAGGGGCTAATTTCTCACTACTTTGTCATAGACACTCTTCTGCGATTTTGTGCTCCTTTTGAGTTACATGCACTTTAAATATTTTTTGTATGAAAAAATCCTAATTTTGTCTTTATCTTCCAAGATTCAAACGTATTCAAAATAAAACTTAGCGCAGCTTGTAGAGGGGTTAATTGTTCATCACTTTGCCATAGACACTCAATTGCGATTTTGTGCTCCTTTTCAGTTACAGGCACTTTAAATTTTTCGTTGTCGGATGAGCTTTACTAGTTTTTTGTAGACAGCTGATACAATTACAAGTAACTTTTAAAGATGTATTTTTTGTTAAATAAGCCGTATTTTCAGAGTTAAAAAATTAATTCAGGCGGATTAGAAATAATCTTGTTAAAGATAGACTAAGATGTAATAACATTTTCTTCATTAATAAGTAACTCTTATAAATGTCTTTCTATTAAAAAAAGTCTTATTTTAAATATATCAAATAAACAACTTGGATATATCAAAACGTGTACAGACATGTTCAGGTACAGGTAATTTATTGTGTGACTCATATTCAGATTATAAGCATTTTTTGGTAATGAGTCATTGCTTAATTAGCCGATTACTTACAATTTGGGCTATATTTGGTCATCTAACGCTAGTGAATGCGTCGGAAACGCTGAATGATAAAAAGGTATAAATTGCAATTAAAACTTTTCCTTCGTACTTTAACGGGCTTAGGACCGTCAAAATACAAACCTATATAATAATATAGGTATTGTATTAAGGCGTACTTAAAAAATTTGAACTACCTGTAACCCTAACGCTTAATTTTTTTTAATAGAAAGACATTTATAAGAGTTACTTATTAATGAAGAAAATGTTATTACATCTTAGTCTATCTTTAACAAGATTATTTCTAATCCGCCTGAATTAATTTTTTAACTCTGAAAATACGGCTTATTTAACAAAAAATACATCTTTAAAAGTTACTTGTAATTGTATCAGCTGTCTACAAAAAACTAGTAAAGCTCATCCGACAACGAAAAATTTAAAGTGCCTGTAACTGAAAAGGAGCACAAAATCGCAATTGAGTGTCTATGGCAAAGTGATGAACAATTAACCCCTCTACAAGCTGCGCTAAGTTTTATTTTGAATACGTTTGAATCTTGGAAGATAAAGACAAAATTAGGATTTTTTCATACAAAAAATATTTAAAGTGCATGTAACTCAAAAGGAGCACAAAATCGCAGTTGAGTGTCTATGACAAAGTAGTGAGAAATTAGCCCCTCTACAAGCTGCGCTAAGTTTTATTTTGAATACGTTTGAATCTTGGAAGATAAAGACAAAATTAGGATTTTTTCATACAAAAAATATTTAAAGTGCATGTAACTCAAAAGGAGCACAAAATCGCAGAAGAGTGTCTATGACAAAGTAGTGAGCAATTAGCATCTCTACAAGCTGCTTTAAGTTTTATTTTGAATACGTTTGAATCTTGGAAGATAAAGACAAAATTAGAATTTTTTTATACAAAAAATATTTAAAGTGCCTGTAACTCAAAAGGAGCACAAAATCGCAGAAGAGTGTCTATGACAAAGTGGTGAGCAATTAGCACCTCTACAAGCTGCGCTAAGTTTTATTTTGAATACGTTTGAATCTTGGAAGATAAAGACAAAATTAGGATTTCTTTCATACAAAAAATATTTCAATATTTTTTTTCTCTGAAAATACGGCTTATTTGGCAAAAACTCAATCTATAAAAGTGATTTGTAATTGCATCAGCTGTCTACAAAAAAAAAATCAGCCGAATCCGTTGACCTACTGTCAATAATTTCTTAATGTCCACTTTTTTATCATTCGGGACCAGTGTGAGACGTCAGACGGATGTTGTTGCATGTCTGCATGATTATCGTGTGATCATCGTTCTTCAGGGTCGTATTTTGATTTCTCAACCAGTATCAAAACAATGTTCTTGACTCAAACGCTAGCCAGCTGACTGTTTACGCGGATTTGAACTGTAGTTATCAGTCGTACGCTTACCCCCGCCAATTTCAAGTTATCATCGTCCGATCCTGCTACGTCACTGCACACCTCTTGAACTCCCATCTACTGCGGCAGTAGTTATAAACATCGGCAGTGGTCGGACGTACCGTTATTGCGTAAAACTATTAATAAATAACTGTTGACACTACGTAATTCTGTTTGGAGATCTAGTGTTTTATGGAAATGACGAGTATTAAATTAAGTTTTCTCATACTGTTTACTTACGGACTGCTTGCACGGAATTCACTTGGTCTATCGCCTGTTATCCTCAGTGAGTATCGTTTTACAGTTAGTATTCTAGAATATTCATGTAATTACATATCTGTAGTTCTTAAACTTGTAGTAAACTTTTAGATTACTTATCTAAGTTGCACTAAAGTAAGCCAACAAATATTTTTGTTGTTTAAATATAAACATGCTTATATTTTTACTTTTGCATTGTAAACAGGAAATAGTGCTAATTATATTAATCTCATAGCTAAACAAAAAGTTAAACAATAAAATACAGATTATAAATTTCCTGATAGGTAAAGGAAATACATATTTATTATTGATTTATTGATAACAAAAAAAAATATCAGCTGTAACTTAGTCAAAACTTTTTGCAGATAATTCCTTATACAAACTGAATTTTAATGAGGTACATAAGTTATTGTAATATTATTGTCATCAGAGACCGTGACTTGCATAAAACTTTAAGCCAGATTATTGTAAAAACTTGTTTATAGTCTGAACTAGCAATTAGTGTTTATATAATTATTAATCATGGATTATGTATCACAAAGTCTGCATAGAATTTGTTTACTTTGTTGCAAATAATATGCCTACAATGTCTGTTTACCTATGATCCACATGTAAAAAGGTAAACTAACAGTTCTTTAACATATTTTTGTCAAATAACCAGGCTTTTATTTCAATCATTCTCTTGCCCTTGTCCCAATTTATTTGGGGTCGGAGCAGCATGTCTTCTTCTTCCATACTTCTCTATTGCTTGTCATCTCATGAGACACCTCCTTTCTTGTCATATCATCCTTCACACAATCCATCCATCGTTTCTTTGGTCTTCCTCTACTCCTATAACCATCCACATTCATACTCAAAACTTTCCTCACGACGTTTTCATCATTCCTCCGCATCACATGCCCATACCACGACAACCGATTACCACAGATCTTTTCAGTCACCTGCGCCACCTTCAGACTGCGCCCAAAGTACTCATTTCTTATTTTATCCATTCGCGTAACGCCACACATCCCCCTTAGCATTCTCATCTCAGCTACATGCAAATGCCTTTCATTCATCCCTTTTGTGGCCCAACATTCTGATCCATACAAGACAGCAGGTCTAACCATTATTTTATAAATCTTCCCCTTAAGTTTAAGAGGAATGAGGGAGTCGCAGATAGTTCACGTGACCTGCCGCCATTTTATTTGCCGTGCCAAAATATTTAATGTAAAGGAAAACATCTGTTTGTGGTCCCTGTCAGTCAATTGGTCCTGCTGTTGGCAAAATGTATCTTGTATGAAAATGTATCTTTTACTGAAAACTAAAGCTTTATTTATTCAACAGTCCCTGGCGACGGAGGAAGCCAGCTCGAGGCAAGACTAAACAAAACAAGTGTGGTGCACTACATCTGTGCAAAATCATCACCAGGCTACTTCAACATATGGCTGAACCTCGAGCTCCTAGTGCCATTTGTCATTGATTGCTGGGTAGACAACTTGAAACTAAAATATGATAATGTTACGAGAACAACAAAAGGTCCTGATGGAGTGGATATCAGGATCCCTGGTTGGGGAGACCCGGAGCCTGTGGAATGGTTAGACCCATCGCATCAGAGTACCGGAGCGTACTTCAACACAATTGCGGACTCACTAGTCAAGATGGGGTACACAAGAAATGTGTCTATCCTCGGTGCTCCTTATGATTTTAGGAAAGCTCCAAGTAAGTCAATTTTTGTTACATTGTTTTGGTTTGAAAAAATATTTCTTAAAGAACATGTGTAACATACATTTTTTCAAATTACGTTTACTTAAAGATGAAAAAATTAACAAAATCTACTAATATTTTAATATTCGTAAGTAACAAAATAAGAACCTTCGAATTTGCTTGTTTGTGTTGGGACTGCCCGACCATTTTCGAAATGCTTAAAAAAGAATCTTGATTTTTATAAAGCTAATGAGGTTGTGTTTCTCAGCTATGACACAGGAAAAACCGTAAACAAAAATGTGTGTCACTAGCATTTGTTTGTTGATAATCATTTCTTTATCTTTTTTAAAATGGATTAGATTAGTATCATAGCACCTAAAACATCAAGTTTAGTATAATTATATTTTAACTATTACTACTTAACAGCATAAAAAAATGCTGCTAAATAATAACTAATTAATGCTCATGCATAATAAATTAACAATTGTGCAGTAGTGTGAAAGTTAAAATTCTTCTGATAAGAACAAAACATTATATTGTTTTTGTTATGCTTGCTTGGTGCAAAAATAATAATTATGTACATTGTTCTCCACTTTGCTCAGAATTCTTCATTACCTTAAATTTATTAAATATTTATATTGATAGTTACGTAAAATAAATATTTATAGACATTAGATGAACTGTCCTTTTTCAATAAAACTACGATTATTACTGATTCCGTATTTTACGATTATGGTATTCAGGGTACAGCAAAAATATTCAGTCATGATTATAAATTGGTGAAACGTTTAAGATTGAAAAGGAACGGTTCATTTAATATCACCCGCACCATCCACCTGCGACAGGATTATGGATGTACGATATAATATTACTACAAATTTTAAACAATAGCTGAATATAAACAAAGGTACTCAAATGATTAAGCAGGTGTGGAAACTAGCTCAACTTTTCGTAATTCTGACTAAAGCCACTGACCTACTTTAATTGGTGACCTAAAATAATCCAAATGACCCAGTTAACCTTTCTATCAAGTGCAAAACACTAGTTTAAGTCGTTGAGGATCATCTGACTGATATGGACAGGTTTGTCCTGAGTTCGGTTGTCGGTCAACGCGATTTATTTGCATGTGTGAATTTGGCATTGTTCGAAAATAGTATGTTCACATAGCATTGTTTTCGTCGAGTCCATAAACAATGCAATTGTTTATGGACTCTCTTGTGTCACTATGTTAACTCAATGACACTGACTGCAGGGCATTGTCAACAGTTTATGCCATTATTCCCAAGATGCGGCAAACTTGTCTAGGCATGATGGAGAAATAGTAAATAGTCTATCCTCTTCGGAACCATTCTCTCTACCAACCACTGCATAGGTCTCGTTTCTCTTCACTGGATTTGTGTTTTTCGTATCTGATAAAGAAGAAGCTGACGGTAACATCAATCATCAATGTTGGCCCCTGTCTCACTTACTATTTTAACTTGGTCCATTATCCCTCTTCCCTTCTAGCAAGAACACATTCTCAAAGAGTAACAACACCACATCTTCCGCAGACGAAAACGAGATGTTCTTCACCAACCTGAAGACCTTAGTCGAGACAACATACGCGGCCAACAACAAGTCTTCAGTCACACTGCTGGTGCACAGCATGGGCGGGCTGATGGCCATGCACTTCCTACGGCTGCAGCCTCAGAAGTGGAAGGACCAGTACATCCGGAGACTCATCTCGCTGTCCACGCCCTGGGCCGGGTCCATGAAGGCTGTGAAAGTGTTCGCTATAGGTATGTAGAATAGGATGAAAGGGGCTGAGCGTGCGGTTAGTTTTAATACCTTTAATATTTTCCTGAGCTGATGTCAATTTCAGTAGTTTACTCCGGTTCAGAGCCGAAGCCTCATTTAACCTGTGTAAGCTATGTGATAGACCGATACTAAAAGATCAGAGAGTAAGATAAGCTGCCAAGGATCTTCAGGACGATATGAACTAAACAGAAGATTCTACATTTATTTGGTAATAATTGAATCAGTTTTTTTTACTTACGTTTTTTAGGGTTCTGTACCCAAAGGGTCAAACGGAACCCTATTACTGAGATTTCGCTGTCCGTCCGTCCTTTCGTCCGTCCGTCTGCCACAAAGCTGTATCTCATGAACCGTGATAGTTAGCCAGTTGAAATTTCTACAGATTATGTATTTCTGTTGCTGCTATAACAGCACATACTAAAAACATTTTCTTTTTTTTTTTGCCGTTTTTATAAATATTGGAACCCTTCGTGCGCAAGTCCGACTCGCACTTGGCCGGTTTTCTTAAATATACGCAAATTGTGCGTAAAAAAGTATTTTGATAAGCTAAAGCAAGCCAATATAAACATTATAATTTAATAACGGTGATAAACATGCGAGTTGACCTTCTTACCGTGACGTCAAGATCTGCAGAACTTGCGGAAATAACATTGAAACATCTGTTTATGTTATACATATATGATTTTTACGTAGTAGGAATATGGATACTGTGTGTTGCTGACGGATAACGTTTTAAGATACGACTTTTTTTACAAGCTTTTTATTAGCTTCACCTGTACTTATGTTTGTTTGTAACCGACTCCTTTGGACGCGATTTTGACCCACTTTAAACGGCCAGATTTCGTTCAAGTTTTGTGGATTTATCGAGGACCGATGACAATACAAATTATTCCATTTTTCAATTTGCATAATAAGTTTTTTGTTATTTTATATAATTTTCATCTATAGTCGATAAGTCGCAGAAATTGATGTTAATTTTAAATTTCAACCATTATCTTTAACGGATTTATCTAATATTAGGAAATTTTCAAAGAGATTTTTTAATTCAACAGAGCAAATAATAGATTTAAAAAAAAAACACGCTTTTAAATAGAGATTAACATTACATGCATAAGTTGGAAAATAATTACACTTACTTATAGTTATCACGAAATTAATAGTAGTGCACCATTGTTTATAAAACCCAGCAAAAAAAAAACACTTTTTTGTATGGGAGCCCCTTCAAATATTTATTTTATTCTGCTTTTAGTATTTGTTTATAGCATCAACAGAAATACATAATCTGTTGAAATTTCAACTGGCTACCTGTCACGGTTCATGAGATACAGCCTGGTGACAGACGGACGGACGGACAGCAAAGTCTCAGTATTAGTGTCCCGTTTGACCCTTTGGGTACGGAACCCTAAAAATTGAAGTTTCAATGCCATGATACAATCACAAAAACTCCTTAGTAGACCAGAATTATGATGATGAGGAGTTTTAGCCGATTTTGGCAACAGCGCCGGAATCCATATCTTTCTAGGGTGGTATTCGAAAGCTTTTGGCGTGCTGCTCTTTCATTTTTATTTGGCAAAACAAACAGTGACACATTACAATAATACAAGGTGTTGTTTTGCATCCTCGTCAAATTCAAGGAGGTAACTATGCTAATGATTCTCGTCCCGAATCAATACTAAAATGGGTAGGTAATTTTTCATTTTTGTCTTTTTTACGGAAATCGGTAAGTGTGAAACATTCTTGTTTTAAACGCGGCCCGTCTGGTTCTTGCCTTATAACCTCGCTTACACACATACAAACTATCTCAGACGTTTATTCGATAATTTCTTTGTCCCTAAACCACGTTAAGGGGGTTATTCTGAAATACTGACAAACTTAAACAACCAAAAAAATCAGCGTTTATTAATAATTAACTAGGTACCGTAATTTTAATTGATTATTTATGTCTTTCGTGACCACCTCCTGAAATTTGACGAGGTTGCAAAACAACACCTTGTATAAAAAAGGAAAACAATTAAAACACGTATAAGCAAATATGTTACCAACAACATTTTCATGTGGTCTCAAGTATAGCTAGCTAGCTTATCTAACTTTGGCCGAAAACTCCGCGAGCACAAAGGACATTGACGGAATAGGAGCTAAACACCATCACGAAATCCCCACTCCATACTCTACAACTCTAGCCGAGTATCATAACTTCATAGTAACGTGAAAAAAATATTGCATCAAGTTTGCAACGCATCTTGTTTCGTAAACAACGCATCAAACATAAATAAGTCAACGGAAGCCCCGATCAGCAACATTGCGCTGTCTGTAGGGTAACCCACCGTCCGGCTTTGTTGGAACATCTCTGGCGCTTCGACCAGCTGGCCTACTATGACCTCATCATCATCATCAGCCTGTATTCGTCCACTGCTGGACATAGGCCTCTCCCATGACACGCCACTGAGCACGATCCTCGGCCACTCTCATCCAGCTCTTGCCAGCCGCCTTGCGAAGACCATCGCTCCACCGAGTCTGAGGACGTCCTTCGCTACGTTTACCGATCCGTGGTCTCCACTCGAGAACCATGACTTCTTAAAACATAATTGTTTTACTCCTTTACCAGTGTGGGAAAGAGATGGCGCTAGACATCCTGTATAGCTCCGTCTCTTTCCCACACTGGAATAAGAGTAATACAATACTGCTTTAAGACGTCATGGTACGCCTGCAGCTGGTCATTTGCTCCGGTTTTGAGACAATCAATCAAATCAGCCTCAATTGCTTCGTTGGTTGAGCGGTTGCTAAAGCGGCCACTGAGCATGAGGTCTCGGGTTCGATTCTCGGATCGGGCAGTGTTATTGGATTTTTCAATCGGGAATTTCTCAGTAGCAACCCCGGCGTCTCCCCGGTTGATGGCAACAGGCTCGCCCCTATTACAAGGGACTTAAACATAACTGGCAAAATGTGGGAGTACTATTAGGTACACTCTGCCTAACCCTTCGGGGATTATGTACGTCGTGATGTTATGTATGTCAATCAAATCTGATCTTTTGCATTCTTCTGCTGGACATAGGTCTTTCCCATGCTCCATCGCGGCACCCAGTCCAGCCCCTCCCGCATCCAGTCTGACCCAGACACCGGTCGTCCCTCGTCCGGCTTTTTAAAACAAGATGTCGGACCTTTTTGCAAAAATCTGTTATTTTTATCAGGATTCTTGAACTGGCAACCCTATTTATCAGACACTCTCACAATGTCCCCGCGCCTCGCCCCGGTGGAGCATTGATTCATCAGTAATTTGATGAAGGTACTTCCACCGTAGATGGTTGGCTTGGAATGTAAACAATATAGTATTGTGTAATTAATCAATGTAATTATTCATTGTCGTCAAATAATCGGTAGTTGAGATTGCATTGTTTTGTTAACTGATTAATTACAGGGGTATGAAAGTGGATATAAGTATGCTCTTTGTAGGCTGCTGGCAACTGCAAGTAGACAATTCAAAACCAAAATATTTTTATTTTACACTAGCTGTCCCCGGCTTGCGTTTGAATTTTTACCTACCCTATCTTTATCTACCTACCATACCCTACCCAACCCTACCCACCATAGCCTAACCACCTACCCTACCTACCTACCTACCGTACCCTACACTACCCAACCCTACCCTACCCTACCCAACCCTCGCCTATCTACCTATCTACCCTACCTACCCTGCCCACCTACCTACCCTACCCTACCTACCCTACCCTACCTACCCTACCTACCCTACCTACCCTACCTACCCTACCTACCCTACCTACCCTACCTACCCTGCCTACCCTACCTACCCTACCTACCCTACCTACCCTACCTACCCTACCTACCCTACCCTACCTACTACCTACCCTACCCTACCCTACCTACCTACCTGGTAGGTAGGTACCTACCTGGGTAGGTACGCTACCCTACCTTTCTTACCTTTTAAACCTTCCCTGGACTACGACAAACATTTCAAAACCAAAATCAGCTAAATCGGCCCAGCCGTTCCCGAGTTTTAGCGAGACAAACGAACAGCAATTGATTTTTATATAATAGATAGAAGATAGTACTACATGAGCACTTATAAAACGTCGACAAAAGGTGCTCGGTTCGGTTTAGTCGTTTCCTATGGAGAAGAACCGGCAAGAAACTACATGGTTACTCTTTTAAAATCATTTGGTTTTACAATATTTGAATGTTACTGCGTTAGTACTTAAGTATGGGAGGACATCGTAGGCCCGACAATAAGTCGCAAGTAACAAGTAGTTGCAAGTAACTTAAATTACTTTTGGTACATGTTTAATGGTTGAAAAATAAATCTGTTATGTCGCTCTTGCGTCTTGGGTAGTTACAAAAAAAAAGACGAAAGCACAATTCAAATTGGCAGTGAATGCTGTACCCTTGGTACTTGACTCTTAAGCCCGTCACAGACGTAGCTATAATATATATTAATATATCGAGATATAGCAAGCTACCACACACGGGAGCTATACTATAATACATATTTTGCCCTCACTCGGTCTGCGGTCGTCCTTGCAATGCAAGCACACGGTTTTAAACCTTATTTTCTGTACAGAATGTTCGAATGTTAAAATAACACTATAATCAATCTAGGTACATAATATGAATTCTAAAAGATTGAAAGTTCCTCAGATGCTGAATTTAAAATGTATGTTGCCTTGTCTGGAACAAAAAAGAGAACCATCTGGGTATTTGTATCATGATTTATCATCGAATAAATTTCGGTGAACAAATGGAACATTCCGTATTCTCAAAATATATCAAATTATATATTAATATACCAAAATATTTATTAATATGCCAAAATATACCGAGATATAGTTGTCGACATATTTTGGACGTCATAGAAAATATATTATAGGTGCGTGTGCGGCCACTATAAAATATAAAAAACCAGCTTATGCCCGCGGCGTCGCCCGCGTGGAGTTCGATAATTGTCCCACGGGAACATACTATCGGGATAAAATGTATCCTATGTGTTAATCCAGGTTATAAACTACCCGTGTGCCAAATTTCATCCAAATCCATTAAGACGGACCTCACCGAAACTCTTCTGTTTGTACGTGGATCGGCTGATTCGTGAGCTCAGCGGTACTATGGTAGGCTGTTCCATTGACGGAACACTCGTCAATAACATCAGTTACGCCGATGACATGGTGCTGCTGGCCCCATCGATCAGCGCCCTCAGAAAGCTCATGTCTGTGTATGAGCGATATGCGGAGGCCCATGGTCTCAGATATAATTCGAAAAAGAGCGAGTGTCTGTTGTTCAAGGCAGGCACTAAGGACTATCGCGAAGTGCCGCCTGTCACACTCGGTGGGACGGAGTTGCAATGGGTCAAATCGTTTAAATATCTGGGACACTGGGTCACTGCAACACAGACCGACAATGTTGACATGGAGAGGGAGCGTAGGGCGCTGTCAGTCAGGAGCAATATGTTGATCCGTAGGTTTGCAAAGTGTTCGAGGGGTGTAAAAATTACGTTGTTTAGGGCATACTGCCAATCTTTTTACACCAGCAATCTATGGGTCGATTACACGCAAAAGGCTTACAGCGCCTTACGCGTCCAGTATAATAACGCATACAGGGCGTTGTTGGGGTTGCCACGACACTGTAGCGCATAGACGATTTTTTCGCAATCATGCAAAAGCGTGTCGCCCACTTGATGCGGGGGGTGCGGGGCAGCGCCAACAGCCTCTTGGTCACTGTGGCTGATAGGGCGGAAGGTCTAATACTCAGGCACTGGACCACAACACAAGTATTACCATCAACCCGTGCCTTGAAATAATGTTTATTTTAGTTCGAACTTATTTTATTATTAATGATGTTGACAGGATTGATGGTGATTTTGACATTATTGTTTTTATGATTTTGACTTTTAATTATTTTGACATTGTTAATAAGTATTACCAGAAATTTCATTCAATTTATAATTATCTACTAACTCTAGTACTTAAGTGTGTATGTATTACTAACAAATTGGATTGTATGATCGGTTAATAAATGATTATTATTATTAAGTAGTTTTTGCGTGAAAGAGTAACAAACGTCCATCCATCCATCCTCACAAACTTTCGCATTTATAATATTAGTAGGATATATCGTAATATGCCTTGCTATGATTCATATATATATATACTATAGCTACGTCTGTGACGGGCTTTATGTTGAGTTTACATGGCTTATGTAGGTACGTTTTTGTAAAAGTTAACAAAGCATGTTTTAAGGAAAATACTTCTAAATAGTTAGATGTCCTTTGTAACTTGTAACGCAGTATTACTAGGAATTTTCTAATGCTGGCCGCATTAGAAAATATTTGATACGTTATTTCTCGTTGGTTCGGAAAATAATAGGCGATTTTTTTGTTGTTTTATGCAATTACAACCACTTTGTTGCTGTATATTTCCCACTGTTGATAAAATCTTGGGTGCAAGGGCAACAAGCTTATTTTATTTACCTCTATGACCTAACCATGACATATTGCCCTGGATATCGGGGGAAGGGACATCGCAAACTCTTACCAATCAATCAAGCAATTCGACATAATTATGTTAAAAACCAGCTGTTCCATACAGTGTTCCGTGTATTGATGATGATGTCTAACCAACTATAACTTTAACCTTTTGAACGCCATTGTCACATATAAGTGACAAGCAAGCGCGTGCCCTGTACGCCAACGACACAAATATGTGACAAAAAATGTGGTGCACTATAACACGAAATAAGCTATTTAAATCGTTACTTTTGTTTGTGTTTATTTATATAACTATCTTTAAAATGTGATAATTAAATGTCTTATCAAGAAATAAGTTGAAAATACTTTTGAAATCCTTTTTTTTTGTTCATAAGTGTTTGTGGTGATTTTGTGACTTGGCGTGGAGGGCACGCGCGTGAGCTTATGCTCTGGCGTTCAAAAGGTTAAAGATGTTTTGAATCCATATTTAAAGTTTATGACACTGTGTCCCTTCCACCAAATCCATGCAAAATTCGTTTTGTTTGCCAGCACCCCGTGTTTATCGTTCAAAGATGTATAGAAGAAAATACATGCTCATAAAACAATAAACATGTCGATTCAATCTCAATGAACGTTCGGCATCTCATTGATTTTAAATTGAATCAAACCCTCGAAAACAATGTTTTGTGATGTATCATAGGAAATATCAAAATTCGTACCATTGTTATTGCCAATACCGAAATTGATTCTATTTTATTTCCCTGTTATAAAGGGTGTAGATCAACCCTTAAAGTAGCCGAACGGCACTTGTTCTCCTCGCCACGTCCGCTAACTGTAGCTGTACGACGAAGACATCGTGGAAGAGAAGGCCATCCTGGAGTGGTCGGCTAAGCCATCGCGCAAGTACGCCAGCAAGGACCTCATCGCCTCTCTAACCTAACCTAACCCTTGGGGATTACTGTCATGATGTTCATAATTATGTCTAGATAGAATATACCAATGTATGTGTCTATTACCTAACTTCTACGACTTATCTTTCCCAGGCGACGACCTAGGCAGCCTGATACTGCGCGAGAGCATAATGCGCACGCAGCAGATCACGTGTCCGTCGCTGGCGTGGCTCCTGCCCTCTCCCCTTTTCTGGAAACCTAATGAGGTGCTCGTGCAGACCGACAAGTACAACTACACTATCAATGACTTTCAGAAACTGTTCACGTGAGTATCTATGCTTTATTGTGCTTTTATTGTACAGGTAAAGTTGGTTAATCACCAGCCTGTAATGTTCCCACTGTTGGGACACAGGCCTCCTCTAAAGAGAGGGAGTGGGCTTTAATCCACCACGCGGGTCCAGTGCGGGTTGGTAGATGTCACATGTCTTCAAAATTTTCCTCACGATGTTTTCCTTCACCGTGTCGAGAGCAGCGGTGATGAAATAAATTATATCTCATCTGTGCTGAGCTAAGGTCCTGGGTTCGATTCGAATCTGGATTTGTGCCTGGTTGATGCCAATAGGGTCGCCCTCTCTTACATGAGACTATAATATTAGGTACAATCCTTCGGGGGTCATAGGCGTGATGTTGTTTATGCAAAAATTATGACTGTACCAGCAAACGAAAAGTAACAAAACCGCAAAGCAAACAGTTTAGTCACGTCACATTAGTTTTATCAAAACATTTTTCCCCGTACTTGTACTTTCCAGTCAATCAATTAAATAATATGCTTGTTTTCCCATTTTTATTTGGTCATTTATATACTAGGGAGCGTTCAAGTATTACGTAACGAATTTGGGGGGATGGGGGGGGTCTTCTGAAACGTTACGATGCGTTACAGGGGCGGGAGGGGGGATTTAAACAACGCGTTACATAACATTGTTTTAACCCTTCAGAACGGTCGCGTAGAGATTTTTTTTCTCGCGGCTCGTTATCTGGGGGGGGAGGGGGGTACAAACAGACATTACGGCGCTCTACATGGGGCAAAGGGGCGGTCAAAAATCTTCGAAAATTGCGTTACGTAATACTTGAACGCTCCCCGACACGGTTTTTATGTTAATTTGTAGACAACTGATAAATATTATTTCAATGAGTAGGGTAAGAAGTATCTTTGTAGGTAGTGATCGCAACTGTGCTAGTGCTACTGCTTACCTGAGCTCGATTCCCAGCACGCGTAGCATGACCACTGTAGAAACATGTTTCTATGGAAGAATCGATATAATGACAGATACACAATGACAATGTGTCAGTTTGACGATTATTCCGTCGACATAGCCCGTTTCTACGGCGGTCATGCTACGCGTTGAGGTCGGCCATAGTGTTATTAAAGCAGTCCGGAGTCAGAATTGGTGCCCTGTTGATGGCAATAGACTCGTCTCTATTTCATGGACTTAAACATAACTGGCGAAACGCGGGTGTACTATAGTTACACCCCTGCCTAAGTTTCGGGTAACACAAGCATAATGACATATAAGAACATTCAAAATCGGCCCACGCGTTTGGTCTCTGGAGCGCCACAAACGAACAAACATACATAATTATATATACAAGGTGTTGTTTTGCATCCTCGTCAAAATCAAGTAACTATGCTAATGATTCTCGTCCCGAATCAATAATAAAAAATGGGTATGTATTTTTTTTTTCTTATGTACGTGTGAACTATCCGTGTTTTAAACGCGGCCCGTCTGATTCTCGCCCTATAACCGCGCTTCCCCAATACAAACATCTCAAACGTTTATTCGATAATTTCTTATTCCCTAAACCACCACGTTAAGGGGGCTATTCAGAAATACTGACAAACTTAAACAACCAAAAAAATCAGCGTTTATTAATAATTAACTAGGTACCGTAATTTTAATTGATTATTTATGTCTTTTGTGACAAGCTGCTGAATTTTAACGAGGATGCAAAACAACACCTTGTATAAGCTGATAAGAACATTATCCTCCTCAGTCAGGTATAAAATGTATTTTTCATTACTCATACTCTGAAAGTAGATCTGAAGTTGCCTGAAGAGCGGGTTGAAAGTAATACTTTTCAGCCCTAGGGAGAATCGCTTTCAACTGCCAGATGTCAAATTATAAAAAAAAAAACTAGTTCTATTTTCACATTTTTATTGAACCATGCTCCAACTTTCTATGCAGCCACGATGTAAAATTGAAATAACTTAAGCTAAGTATTGATTAAAGGATATATATTTATAAAACACTTTATTTACCATTTTTTCAATGATTTAAATGAAAAATTAAGGCTGAATAGCTGGCTGGCCACAGAAAAAAAAAACAAAACAGGCGGGAAAGCGGCAAACGGTTTTACTCAGCTAATTCATGTTTTTATTTTTACTTTCCTTGTACTATTCGTAATGAAAAGCAGTGTTTACCTCGGGTTAAAGACTTATTTAGTCCCTCGAACTATTGGCGCCCTCACTTCGTTCGTGCGCCAAACCCCGTCTCGGGACTAAATAAGTTACTTTCACCCCTAGGGTAACAATGTACTATTATTTTGTTGTTACAGTGACATGGAACTCCCCGACGCGTGGGAGATGCGCAAAGACACGGAGAAGTACACGAAAGACTTCGGCGCACCCGGTGTGGAAGTACACTGCATTTACGGATACAATATCACCACTGTTGACAGGTACATTTATAGTTTCGTTAGTTACTATAAAGTAGAACCACAGAATAAAAAGGTAGTAGAACTGGAAATAATGAATATGCTTTTACAAAGCATACGCGGTGTAAGCACCGACGTAAAAACGCTTACCTTTTAGTATTTGTTGTTATAGCGGCAACAGAAATACATAATCTGTAGAAATTTCAACTGGCTAACTATCACGATTCATGAGATACAGCCTGGTGACAGACGGACGGACGGACAGCAAAGTCTCAGTAATAGGGTCCCGTTTGACACTTTGGGTACGTAACCCTAAAAATATACAAGTGTAATTCAATGGGGGGATGTTTACATTTTTTTTTCTTTGTTCGTCGGTTAGTTTATTGAAAAGTATTGGACACGTATTTTTTCTTTTTTCACGTGGTCATAAAATTACGGAGATATATTGAGTTGAAATGGCGCATGACGTCACATGTAGGTAAGTTTTATACCTACTTGTGACGTAGTGAGCCCCCACTCTCCAACTTTAATGAGTTTTAACTAAGTATTATTTTGATATTTTGATAAAACAAAAAATACGTGTCTAATATTTTTGTATTACCTGTCTGACGGACAAAATAGAATGTGGTTTTCTTTACCCAGTCCGCACCCCTATTTCCTCGTTTTTTCGTCTTATAAAATTAGTTACATTCGAAGCTATTTTACCAACCCTGCTTTCTCCAACTTCCAGACTAGTATACAAGCCGGGAACCTGGCTTGACGGCTACCCAACCTTAGCCATGGGCGACGGCGACGGCACAGTCAACCTCCGCTCACTAAACGCGTGCGAACACTGGCGCAAGCGCAGGTTCCGTAACGGCAACTCAGTCAAGTCCCTCGCGTTGCCCGGAGCGGAACACCTGAAGATACTCCATGATAAACGGGTGCTGGACTATTTGGGACTGGTCATGAAGAACTGAATGTATTGTGGGTGTGACTGTGTGAAAGGCGTCCATTGATATAAGTAGGTGCTTGTACTGTTTGTGAAGAGTTGGGTTTAATATTTTTGGTGTGCTATGGTACTGAGATCTAGAATTTTTAATCTTCTTTATCGTGTGGTTGGGCCTCTGACTTGGCTTTACATTCCGTCTAGAACAATATCGAAGGTTTTTTTTTTTAATGTTTCATATGGTGGCCAGTGCTGTTCTCTACAGGGTTATTTTTAAAACACCGACAACCTCTCAGGACTATGTTATACTAACATCATAATCATCAACATTTGTTTTATGTCTTTTAAAATTCATCATACATTACGATGCCGTCAACCAAGCATTCTGTACATGAAACTAAGTAACTTTACGCAAAAATTATTGCTGGGTAACGACTTTTTTTTGGGGGGTGTAAAATCATGTTTTGTGGTAGAACTCAATGTAACGCACTCAAAACATTGTGCTGATGGACGGATTGAATAGTACGGGGGTCGTGGAGGTGTTTGAAGTAAAAATCTTACATTAAAAACTTGTATTTAAAAAAATACTTGTCAAAAAGTTGGAACTTTGACCCTTAATATCTCCGTAACTAGAAGGTTCCCAGGTATGGTGTAGAACAAAAAAATGATCGCAATAATAGGGAGAACCAGTGCCTTTCGGCTTCGTTAAGAGGTGTTTTACACCCTTTATTTTAGTTCATCAGATTTTCATACAAAAATAAAAATATTTAAATTGAACGCTCTAAATGTTACGACTATGCTCCTCTCGCTATAATTGTACTATCGCTTTCTTTTGCTTCGGATATACTTCGAGGTTGTCGGTGTTTTCACACTTCCCGGTTCTGTGCTCCCTTAACGAGGTGTTTCCCATAACGTCTTAAAGCAGTATTATTTTAATCGAAAGAGATAGCCCTAGACGTCTTCTATAGCTCCGTCTCTTTCCCACACTAGAATGACATTAAACACAATACTGCTTTAAAACGTTACAGTAACCTTCCGGATCTTCGTCTGATCCTTGCCAATCGGAGGCTTCTCCAGTCGTTTAAGCCATCTTGTTAATGTTACCAATTGCGAACGTTCCGCGGCCGTTATCTTATCTAGTTTGTCGAGAAGCACCTTTAATAAACTCTCAAACTCTCTAAAATGTCTCAGGTGTGTTAAATTAAATTCTTCATAAAACGTAATGATGAGTTGTGGGTAGTTTTTAGTTAATAATAAGGAGAAAGAAATCAAGAAGCGAATGAATTTGGTTGTATTTTTTTAACAGAATAGCAGTATTCTTTTGTTCTGTTAATATTTTAATTCTTTTGATGAGTCGCTATTGTCTAAAACTCTTATACAGTATGTTAGGTTAAACGAGGGACATATTGAGGGAGGGTATTCAGTATTCGATTCTCGTCCCAAATATGTAAAAAACCTATAACGTATATAGAAGAATTTTTAATGTTTTGTTTAGTGCCTAGATATTTTGGACTGTCCTAAGACAGGTAAGTTTAAAGTATGAAGGGAAAATGGATTATACCCAAGAGTCATTGACCCGCTCACATGTTCTGCGATAGTATTAAGTCGCTAGCGCAAGGGTGTATACACGTTGCGTGACATTTGCGAAAATTTTGGTATGGTTCTGTCTGTTATTTATCAGTGTTTTTTTTTTTGTTTATATTTTTATTAGTATCATGTTAGCATGTACTATTATGGGTTTGAATATGTCCCTCGTTTAAACTAACATACTGTATAACGAATATCAAATTAAGGTTTTTACTCTTTTTGCATAAATGAATAATTTCTTCCATAACTTATATACCATAGTCAATTATTTAAGAAAAGGAGATATATATTATAGATACTTTAAAATAAAATACTTATAATTCTTGCCAGTTACCTGTAATTCTTCAAACAGAGCTAAATATTTACTTAAATATGTACATTCTATTCTACACATACATAATACATACACAGTAGCTCTCCAATATAATAATATATAAAAAAAAACTAGATCTAAGCTCTCTTAAAAACTAATCTTTAAGTAGCAAAATTAACCTTGTCACTTTAGTAATATGGTTTAAAATAAGGATTATTTGATGAATACTCCTATAGTTCTATCTTCACGCCTCAATATATTAAGTGACAAAGCCAAGCTTTTACGGCTGTGATACTCTCTAACATATTATAATTACATATATTTTTTTAATTATCTATTTAATTTGCTATATTTATTTGACTTGCGTTCCATGACGAAACAGTGCTTTTATTTTATACCATACGGTTGCTTTGTATAATTCTCAATTTTAATTAAGATAAAAAATGCAATTATAAACAGTTATTTACCTAAATTCATTCGAAACTCGTTACATGGACTTTGAATATTAAAAACTTACACGCAATAAAAAAACACTAGTCACTGAAATTGCAATTTTAATAACAAATCTATCTCTATGACTAATTTGTATAAGATACAGCTCAAGGAACTAACCACACATCGAGTTAACGTCGTTGACGTTCCAACACTACGTAAGTCAAAAATATCATCTTTACAAGAAAGTGAAAAACTGCATTATTATACCTAGATAATAAATATACAGTCGGCATCAGAAGTCGGTTAACACTTAGGGAGCGTTCAAGTATTACGTAACGCAATTTTTTGAGATTTTTGACCCCCCCCTCCCCCCATGTAATGCCTCGTAACGTCTGTTTGTAACACCCCCCCCCTTCCCCTAGGTAACGCACCGCGAGAAAAAAAATCTCCACTCGACCGTTCTGAAGGGTTAAAACAATGTTTCGTAACGCGTAGTTCTTATCCCCCCTCCCGCCCCTGTAACGCATCCCCCCCAAATTCGTTACGTAATACTTGAACGCTCCCTTATCAATTACACCGAGTTTTGTGCTGATCAGTGTGGTCTGATTTAATATTGTTTTACGAATTTGTGTAACCATTGATGAAAGTATTGTGATGTCAGTCCAGGCTGTTAATATGGGTCTGTTCTAAAACTAAGGTGTCTTATAATTTTGGATATGTATAGCGACTTTCATTGCTGACCGTACAATATCATTTTAATATTTGTGTTCTCTTCATAATTAGATAGAGACCTTGCTAGTTTCTGATTGGATGAAACATCTTCTGATTCTCTAGTAAACGGCATTAAAAATCAGAACCGCCCATTTACTTATGCGGTGTTATAACTTTAACCACGTTAAGCCGATCTTGTTTTACCACATTTGACATGGTGTCTATTCTCTCTCGTAGTTAAGCTTAGTGTGGACGCTCCTTATTATAGCCTCTTGTAAAAAGTCACGCTAAACTAAATAAAATATACTCAAAGTGGTCAGAAATGTTTTTTTTATTATTATAAATTCATTATGTAATGTAAAACATTTAAAAGAAACTCTAAGGAATTAAACACTCGTATAGTTTTACTTACCAATCGTTTGCAAAATAAGTACGATGATGTTGTTTTGTTTTGTTTTTATTCCGATGTCTTGTGTTCATGTCGACGAAATATTTTTATTTTTGTTACGAAATAAAGCTGTTTATGACCATCCGCTTCGATAGGAGTGCTCATTCCCTAACACACCGAATTCATTTTTAAAGAAGAAATAGAAAACCATTTATTGCACGCGTAGCATGACCACTGTAGAAACGAGTTTAGTCTACGGAAGAATCGTCAAAATTACACATCGTCATTGTCTATCTGTCATTATGTTGACATATCCCGTTTCTACAGTGGTCATGATAGGGTCAGTTCACACCAAGACGCGACGCGACGCGACGATACTCGAAGAGGCCCGTGATTTCGCGCTGCGTCGCTCTACGCCGCGATGCGTCGCGCGGCGCAACGCTGCGTGGCGCAACGTATTCTGAATTCTCACAACGAAGTGTGTATCTTTTCGTGTAGAAAATAAAGTTATATTTTGAATCGCTCTTTAAAAGTGTGCGCGCAGCGTCACGTCGCGTCTCGGTGTGAACTGACCTATATTACTATACTCTTTGGAACTGACCCATACGCGTGCTGGTCAAGCTTATGAAGGAGTTGGGAAGACTGTTAAAAGGCCATTGTAGATGGCGCGACCATAGCTCGGTCTCGATCTGACCAATGAAGTCGAGTTATTTAGAAACATAAAATGACATAGATTTTCAACCAATGATGCTTAGAACCAGCTATGCGAGCGCCCTTGGTTTCATTGCTTTCCTGTTGTCTTTTATGGTATGATCAGGTGGCCAATCATGACGTCTTAAACATGATTGTTTTACTCCTTTTCCAGTGTGACGTCACGGTTGGCGCAGTGGTTGAGCGATCGACTGCTGCGCTGCGTGTCGCGGATTCGATCCCCGCACGGAACAAATATTTGTATGGTCTACAGATAGTTGTTCCGGGTCTGGCTGTTTGTGTATGCGAGTTAAATGTTTGTAAACGCACCCACGATAGAAATTCCTAGTGTGGGGCAACGTTTATTAAAAAAAAACCTAAAGTTTGGGTAAGAGATGGCGCTAGACATCCTGTATAGCTCCGTCTCTTTCCCACACTGGAATAATAGTAAAACAGACGTCATGGTAGGCCAGCAGTTTTTACTTTGTAACTCAGGTCCATAAGTACTGGATGTAAAATTTTGTTTATAACCAGTATTTATTTTATTTGAAACTATTTTTTATGATTTGTCTAGGACAGAAAATGATGTTCGAGTTTAGAAACGAATTATATTAATGAAATACTAATATTAAGATTTAAGTAGAAAATTAGATATTGCATCTCGTATCATGAAATCATATTTTGTGTTCTCGCAGTCGTATTTTAAATGTTATTAAAAATCCATTGTAGTTATTAAAAGCAATATAAAGATTTATCTCATCATATTATTCATATTATACCATTACACTAAGGATATTACGTAATTTTATTTATTAACCTCTAACTGTATTGATTTAAGGTTTAAATTAAGTTAAGAAACAATGCATTGTTCATAAATACATTTACGAGATTGTTAAAAGAAATAAACAGAAACCCGAAGTAATTATTTATTTTATTATTTTGTACCTCGTTCCCGTTCGTATAACCAACAGTCATAACTCCAGCGCATTTTCCCGCCTTCTGAAATATTTGAAAACAAAAAAGAATATATAAAATTAGTGAATTTTGAAAATGGAATTTTGGATTTTGAAGTTATTGTTAGTCTTTATATGGAGAAGATAGCACTATGTTAGTCTTTTTGCAGTTATTTTCTCACTCACGGCAAAAACCCAAAAGCAACTTTATTGAGAACAAAATTAAGGTCATTATGAAATTTAACCGTTGTAATAGGACTATAACTACTGGATAACAACCAAAGATAAATAACCCTCTTATGAATGTACCTGTGTGCAAAATAAGTGACTATAATGAAAATTCACCCATGAATGCATTAATAAGAAAGTTTCAATTATTTCATTCTCTAGGTGGGAAACTTTAATCTACGAATAAAACACAGCACTCAGTAATAAACATGTAATTAACTTTGCATTTCATCATCAGCCGTATCAACTATACTTCGTTAACCATACTAGGGATGGGCTAACACTTGTGCAAACTTAATCAGTATTATTGTAAAACAACATTTATCGTTAGACCCAAACCATCGAGCCATTTCCACCTTCATTGCGAAAACGTTAAAGCTCTTAATACAAAAAACTGAAACCTAACCTGAGTAGTCAATTTTGTATCAAAAACTGTGCGCAGGGAATAAGGTCAGAAAAAAAATGGCCGAAAAAAGCTTGTGTCAAGCTATAACTTCAAGCCTATTTTAGGCTTGAATTTTAGCTTGACACAAGCTTTTTTCGGCCATTTTTTTTTCTGACCTTGTTCCCTGCGCCCTAAGCTTGTGTCAAGCTATAACTTCAAGCCAGTTTTAACCTTTCTTACTATAGAGTTAGAATCCGTTTTGCAATGAGATTAAATGACATCGGTTAGGTTATTTTGACTTGAGTGTTGCACAAGTGTGTTACCAGCGCAATCTACAGAGTTTTACATACAAAATCAATAACGCTCTAAATAAATACACCTTACATAGCCCGTTGTAAAGCTTAATATATAATACTAGGGTAAAGCGGCTGACTAGCTTCGGTGTTTTAGACCTTGAAGAAAAAAAAGGGTGCTGCGATTTTTTTCAAAATCAACCGTAATATTAATGATTAAAGGTACAATTTTGAATGTAACCGCAAAACCGCAGCAGCTATGACGCCTAATCATTATGACAAACAGCACTGAAACTACTGGTTTCTATGTGACTATGAAAAAGGCAGCCGCGTTTCAGTTTGCAGAATCATTACCTTCAGGAAAAAATTGAACCTTTAAAATTATAACTTATAGATGAGTATTGACTATTTTGGCATTTGTTGCTCGTTGAACATATTTATGTGGATACATCAATCAATTTTATGTTAGTAAACATTTTACATGAGCATCGATTTCGTGTTCCAAGTATCAAGTCTTCACTATTGAAAAGAAATATCTTAGACCTTGCAGTCAGCCGCTATTTTTCTAAAAACAAATACAAAGACTGAAAAAATCTTGTATTCTCTTTTAGAAACATTTAAATGGGAACAATTTTGACTCGCTTCCTCAGAACTACCTACGTTTACATTCAGATTCAATCAATCTCACTTTTTTTCTCATAATTATAAACCAAACATTAACAACACTGCAAACAATATAAACAACAAAAAGACAATTATTATATTAGGATGTTTATATACATATACATCATATTTACATGAGTAGCTTTTTAGGATAAATCTTTTAGCTATGCACCTGCATCGGCTGCATCCCTGATATTATAGCCTCTTTTTTACCCGTCTGCAGCTAAGCAAAAAGGAGGGTTATGGTTTAGTTGATGGTTGTACCCCCACTTATAACTTCAGGACACATCGCTAAAAGATTTAACCTAAACGACGACGAAAACTAAACTTAATTATTAAAGTACAGTCGGACACAAAATATTTATCACATTGCTTTTAATTTTATCCTCCTGAGTTTTACAGCAATGTGATAAAAATGTTGCAACTTAGGATAGACGAAAATATTTAAGGGCTCTATCATATTTTTTTGTTTTTACAATATTTATATTTTTTCTCATGCCATTAATACATAACCTTAACAAACATTAAGTGTTTCAGTTCTAGAGTGCATACGATAACAATAAATAGTAAATGCTTATGTTCCTCTTACGTCACGATTCAGCACCATTGTGTCTGGTCGTGTGGATATACCAACTAGCGAGGAATGAACAATGTTAACCTAATTTTATATTAAAATTAAGGAAATATCACATTTTTGACCAAAATCATGATATACACACAAATGTAATGAACTAATAATATACAGAAAATTTAACTTGACTTTTTCTTTTTAAAAATGCCTCAACTCAGGCGACCTATTATCAAGAAACGAAAATAGGGCAAGACAAAATTCATAAAAGATTCCATAACCAAGAAATATACAAACATACATGAATCTTTCAATAACATCTCAATAAGTAAAAATAAATAGAAATCGATGATAATACGAGGCATTTATAATTTTATAAAATAATTTTTAAATAAATCAAAACTTAAAGCACACATTTCACAATCACTGCCATCTTAATTAATAAGTTTAACTTTGTTTCATACAAATAACATCATGTCATATAGTTTCCATACAAAAGGTCTCTACTTGAGACCTTGTAAGAAACCCCTTCACATTGATTATTGTGCACTTTCTAACTACACTGCGTTTAAAGCATATGTTTTTTTTTATGACAATACAAAACTTTTTTATTAGCTTGTAGTTAAAACGGTACAAAACATTATAAAATTGCGACTCTAATCTTAAAGCAATATTAAAACTGTTCAGAAATACTTTAATTGTAAAATCAGCATCAATAACCATGTTTTCTTGACCGTATAAAATTTCAAAACTGTGAAAAATTATTCTACTTTTGTCTTCATTTCTTACGAAATGTTCATTGACTTTTGACGCTGACTGTACAAACTAGACACATTCACGGAGGCACTGTTTAAAACATGTTTTTACTTTACTGGCACGTTAAAATTTCATAGATATTTCAACTGTAATATCTATTAAGTTAATCTAAAGTGTTCAACTGCATCGGTAACATATTTTTACGCTTACACTCTTGTAAGGCATTTTTTTTTCTTATTAATTTAAACTTACGCTATAATCCTAAACTTCCTACATTAGCGCATTTGGTTAAATGTTTATTATTCGAATTAAAACATTAATGTTTGTTTTCACTACCACAAAATAATCAACACTCAAATGAATATAGCATTGTTGAAATTTCTACTTTGGGCGCTAAACCGAGCGTTGAAAATCAAACAGTGTGCTTTTATTTAGTGTCTTTTATCTTGGTGTCGTGAAAACGAGCATTTTTTAAGTTAAATCTTTGATATGCCGTGAACGTAGATGATGTGTATGAACGCACAATCTCCTTATACTGCCGAAACGCGGATCCACGACAAAACGACATCACGCGTTTTTTTTTATAACTTAAGCTTATTTCGCCGATCCACGTTCCCGGCAAATCCCAAAGGTTTGCAACGTCGATTGTCGATTTTGTAATTTACAATCGTGTTTTGAAGACTCCCTTATGTCAACGCTCGCGACTGTTTAAATATATCTCTGCTTATTTCCTTGTTTAAATTCCAATAAAGCCTTCAGTAGGACTATGACTTGCTCACATAGCGAACTAAGCTAGGATTCACTCGGGTGACAGTATGACGGTAACAATATGAAACTTCACAATACAGGACACGAGACTAATTACTTTCTATTTTGCACACAGATACGAACAATTACCCAAACGGGCTAATACTGTAACACGATTATAGAACGTTTCAGAACAGAGAAACATGTCAAAATTATCAATATTGGTCACATACGTATAAAGCAATAGTAAAAGGAAAATTTAATCACGGTTACTTTTTAAAGATGGAAGCACAACAAGAATGGACGCTAAAATAAATAAAATTTGAATGTTTATGAGGTCTTCTCTGTTCTTAAACATACTATAATGTGGTCTGTTTCAAAATTAGATTTACATCTCTCGTTAGAATGCAGAAAACTGGGATTTATTTAAATACAAAATATGAGAAGGCAATATTTATCTCTTTCTCTAGCACTTGGCATGACTGAAGTGGTCACTTAGTTTATCCTATTTTTTCATATTTTGGTTTATTTGCTCTTCTTACGTTTTTAGCCATGTAAAGTTAATTGTAAAACAAACCATTGCAACATTATATCTACCGCACTTTACACATAAGCAAGCATCCCAATGGTTACGCGATACCGTCCCTTATGCCGTATCAGTTAGAGCGCATATTGCTCTAACATCAGTTTGTCCGCCATCTTTAGCCTACAAGCGATGACACCCACACTGCCTAAGCACCATGTCTTATGAAAAATACACTATTGACTTGAAATGATCCAAATTGTATGACTTTCTTGGCGAAAAGAAGAAGAATATTTAGATAATACCACAAATCAAAACAGTTAAGTTTTTAGTTGGCATGTAATCAATGATCCCTAGAAGAGGGTAATGTTTTTATTAAATTATAAATAACTCGCCATTAAAATAGGTCTGTAAGTCGCTAGTGCATTTAAGAGAACAATCTTTAGCGTAATGAGAAAACAGATCTTATTTGATGGGATGATACAAAGCCAAGCCAGTAATTATATTTACTCCATTTATTAAACCATATTTCATTCAATTCGCAACGATTATGTATGCAAATTTATTGCTTTATATTATTCCTTGAATATTATAAAATGAGATGTTCAATGACAATTAGCATTATTCTTAACATGAATGATGTAACCAAGATTTTGTAACATATTTTGATTTAAAAGAGTGTCCATGGAGTTTCTTGCCCGTTCTTCTCCATAGAGATCTACGCTACGGAATGGGCAACTACAGTACTTTCATAAGTTATTATGCCTTGTGACTGGGACTGTAGCTTCGCGTTTTATTTTGTTTTTTTTTTTACTTTCAAAAGTGCCTGTAATGGTCTAATTGAAATAAATGCTTTGACTTTGACTTTTATGTGTTCCCATGAAATAATTCTACAAAGAATTTTAAATGCATTTTCAGAAATCCTTTTCAAGATCATCGTAAAAAAAGTGTTTTATTTGGCCCAATGAAAACCATAACCCAGTACAGTTTATGACATTATTTTCTATATAGATGCTTACATAGTTGATTGATTTAGTCGAACAATAAAATCTTTGTATATTTATCGAGTGAATATATTCAATCAAGTATGCAAGACACTGATGATTATAAGTAAGCAGGTTTCATATTGCCATGATTCTGAGTAAGTGTGAGAGGTCAATCGTATGCTGTTGGAATTGTTGGAAAGATACCCAGATAATAAAAGTTTAAGGAATACTGGAACTTAATGTGTACAAAATAATTGACTTTTGATTGATATTATGACTACAAAAATAATGATAACACAACTAAAATCAACACAAATTATTGATAGAAAAACTATCTCAAGATAGTAGGAAGCAAGATGTTAAACTCATAGTAGAAAGTGCACTTATACAGACTTGAAGGAAATATAAAATGAAATTATAATTTTATTAAAACTTAGGTTGTGATTCAAATTAATTTCACTCTAACTGAAATCAATAAATCCAACATAATTATATTGTACAGATCGCTAAATCGATTTTATTTCATAAGTTAAGATATAAATTATAATTACAGTACTAAATTAAATCTTATTTCAGGAACCCAAGAGACAGTACAATTTGTAAATTCTGCAATTACATTTTTATCTATTTATCCATAGAAAAAAACACAATAGCAGAATTGGTTATTTGGTCATGGTACTGTATGGTTTCCATCAAAAACTTATGTGCATGTAAAATTTATTTGTAGTGATTAAATACACACTGAACAGGGAAGAAATCAGTCAAATTAGTACCATATAGATGGCGCTAGGCGTTTGTTATTTTTATTTAGCTGCCATGGCGTTTATTTCTGAACACTTTGCCGCTAGATAACACTCTTGTTGCCGGTTAGTCGCCTAAATTACTTTTACAAGTGACAAACACAGCCCTCTAGCAGTAAAACGGCTAAATAAGAAATAGTGTTACACGCACTATACAGTGTGTCAGACCACACAGTAACCAAACAGTACCTTGACAACAAAAAAAAACGACTAACGAAACGCATCATCCCCACAATTCCAACAAGTCCCCCAGCACGGGCCACTAAAGACGGAAGAAGACAAACTGATAAACGTGGCGCTACCTGTTGAACAGTAGGTCGGGGCGGTAGTACACGTAGATGCCGAGCAGCACCGTCGCCGTGGCGAACACGGCGCGGCGCGACAGCGGCAGGCGGCGCAGCGCGGCCGGCACGCAGCGCCGGATGCGCGCCGGGAGGGACGTGCCGCCGGACCGGTTGCGCGCGGCTATCTGACGACGCTTGAGCCGCTCTTCGTCGAGTCGCCGTTGTTCTTCTCTGTAGAGGGAGTAGTCAGAAGCATTTCAAACCAGTCTTGTAATAGCAGCAACGTCTAGTGACAAGGCTTTCTAGAGAAGTGCTACCAGCATTCTTATTTTATCGAGTCTTTAAATTAATTGTTGAAACATAGCCCTGATGGGCGGTATTGTTATCATTATTTTTAACAGGTTACATGATAATTCACGCTCCTAGAATTACAACCTTACCACAAAGAAACCCTAAACCCACTAACGCACGGGTGATATTTTCTATTTTCCTGCAGAATAGATTTTCTACTTTTGTAATTAAATTAAAGTTGGAAACCAAACAGTCCGTACCAATATTTATAAAAACTGCCACATATGATCTGCTAATGAGACTCGTTTTGAGTACAACCGACGCTTAGCGCCATCTATCGACTTTTCTATGGAGTTGTTCGAAATTTTCGAGTCAAATACAATAGGGGACCGGACTGGGTAAAAAAAACGACATTCTATTTTGTCCGTCAGACAGGTAATACAAAAATATTAGACACGTATTTTTTGTTTTATCAAAATATCAAAAAAATACTTAGTTAAAACTCATTAAAGTTGGAGAGTGGGGGCTTACTACGTCACAAGTGGGTATAAAACTTACCCACATGTGACGTCATGCGCCATTTCAACTCAATATATCCCCGTAATTTTATGACCACGTGAAAAAAGAAAAAATACGTGTCCAATACTTTTCAATAAACTACCAGACGGACAAAGAAAAAAAAAGTTGGATTATCCCCTATTGGTCGACTATTACTCGTAAACTTGTAAAGTCCACTTAAGTGTGATAGTTTTCCTTTAAACTTCGTTATATATAGGTACTACTGCCGTGACATTTAAATTTCTAACTACAACCGTTTAGTTGGTAGAGGGGGGGGGGGGGACACTTGACTCTAACGAAAATTGGTACTTTAAAGCTTGATAAGTCATGAACGGTTTACTTAATCAAAAAACGATCTTGCCAAACCCCTAATATTTTTGAAAGACCTATTCAACGATATCCCACACTATGGGAAGGACGAAAAAAAAATGATCATCCCTACTTTACATGTAGGGGAGGTACCCTAAATAATTGTTTTTTTCAAAATTTTATTTTACCACTTTTCCGGCATTATTAACGTGTATACTCATGCCAAATTACAACTTTCTAGTACCAACAGTTTTTGAGCTAAACCGCGGACAGACAGACAGACGGACATACCGAATCTATAAGGGTTCCTTATTTACTACGGAACCCTAAAAACGTTGCAATAAAAAATATCACCCGTGCAAATTTGGCTAACTTCAAAATTCCAAGATATAAGCTGCATGGACTTACTCTCTCCTCTCTAAGGCGGCGACTTCGGGCTCGAGATCAGTGGGGTCGTTGTCTTCGTACAGCTGCTTGGCGGTCACTAGGATGTCTTCGAACGGTAAGTCATCTGGTAACTAGAATATTGAAAGAAAACTGTTTTATTTTTTAGTTATCTTGGGATGGAAAAGGGCTCCTCTATGGTCTTAAGGCCTAATACTTACCTCTTCTTTTAAAGGAGAGGGACAAGTTTGAGAGTACGTTTCAGATTTTGCCTCCATACTTCTATCTTGAGTCCCTTTATCGCTTGCCTGTATCGAATCTATGAGCTTTATATCTAGCAAAATATCTAAGTATAAAGAGAGCTTGATCTTTAAATAAATTAATTTTATTGAGGTTTATTTATAAATGTTGCTTAAACGTCTGCTAAACGATATATTTTTGACGAGCTTCATCATTTTGTCTGGCCGATTTCTTATTTTAAGACAAGACAAGACATTTATTTGTGGAAACATGAGTATACATACAAGGCATGCAGGTTGTTCATAAACAAAAAAAGATCCATCATGTTCGGCCTTTGTGGCATACAAATATACAATAGGTAGGAAAAGTCATTACAAATAAAAAAAAAAAACTCATACAAACTAAAAATTAAATTATAAACATAAATTAAATTGTAATTACAAATTGCAAAAATTATAAAAATATTAATATTACATTTTGTTATTTAATAGTAGATTGTATCATAAGGGAGCAAAATCATATTTTTACGGCGAGGGCGCTTTTTTGAATCCAGAGGCGAAGTGAGGGATTCTTTAGTAGAATCCTGAACGTAGCGAGGGATTCAAAGTACGTCGCCCGAGCCAAAAATATATTTTTGCCCCAGTGATACACTCTACTTTTCATCACCCACTATGAGAAAACAAAAGGCATATTTTATTGAAATATTATGATTTTATAAAACATAAGAGTAACAACTAAATTGAAATTAAATACTAACTAACAATAGAACGACCAAAAACTTATATTTACATTTGAGACATTTTCGCAATTATGAAAATTTATTATTCAGCTGGCGGCGCGACTATGGGCCGTCGTACCAGCCAGTCTTAATTCAAACAATTTCGATTTCTTTGGCGCTGAACACTAAGATGTTCCAGATTCAAAAAGTGCGCGGCAAAGTAAATTGCGGCGCACTTTTTGAAATAAACAGGATTAAAAACTGATTACTGCCCGATAAAAGTTTCTTAAAGAAAACACCACCTTTGGGTGCACTTAAAGGCGAACCAATTCGTCCTTTTCGAATAGATGGGATGAAAAAATTCTAAAAAACTGTAGTATGCTTTTCCAACTAGATACACTTTTAGCCGCTTCTTTAGAATGTGTGAGCTTAGTTCCCTCCATCCCTTTGGAAGAGAGTTTAAGAAACGTGTATAAACAAACATCGTTGTGGTGTACTGATATCATATTCACAATGGTACTCAGTTACTCACCCTAGACAACAAGCAATGCAACATCGCCATATCACATTCACAGTTGTGCACCTCGTCCGCTCTATACAGCACAATGGCGGCCGTGACGTAGACCGGGAACAGCGGCGGCGCGCACAGGAAGTAGTCGTACAACCGGACCACGTCCGTGTACTTGTTCAGGCTGTGCCCGAACCAGGTCAGGTACCAGGGTAGTGCGAACATTGTGCCTACTTGTGCTCTGGAAAGGAGAGACATTAATTGTATTTAAATACAATTAGGGGGCTTACTTCCAAATCTAAAGCCAATACGATTCCAATGTCCATTTTGTATTCACGTAATTCGTACTACAACAGCAACATTGGATTGCCCCGAGATTATTTTGTTACAGTCGGTTAGCAGTTTTGATGCAGATATGTTTACTGCAAAAGAATTGCATCCAAACTGCAACTTTTCAGGAGGCGTGTAGTGCAAATACGGACTGTATTTGCACTACACGCCTGCCTGAGTCTGTTTAGACAACAAGGTGTCATAACATTTTCACGTGTGTGTGACGCATTTGTTTCTTTTATGGCATTGACATAAGTTTAAAGTTGAGAAGACTATGCGGACTAGAAAAATGTTACAATTTAATATGCACTATCATTCCAATTGTTTCAATCGAGGGCCAATGTGGACCACTGGTCGTTGGTCTTGTCCAGTTCGTCCCGCAATCTTCTACGAGGTCTGACACGACGTCTTTTTGCTCTCCTTAGAATACTTTTTAATTTGATACTCCAAGCCCTCTATCTGTCTTTGAGTGATTTTCAGCCTTCCAATGAGGTCAAATATGAGCAGACACTCAGTTTTTAAAAGATTGTATTAATTCTATGTCCACTTACTTGTCTAAACACTCCGCAAGTTTCCTATCGGCCCTACTGACGACCGGCAGCATATAGTTGAGGAGGTGCTGCGTGGGCTGCATAGTGGTCTGCATGAAGGGCGCCAGCGGAGCCTCGGGCCCGTACGACAGTCGGCACAGCAGTGGGAACGAAGCCCTGTCTCCGCAGACGAGGAGAAGTGTAATGGCTACGTCGTGGTAGCCCTGGAGACAAGCAAATGGCAGGATTGAGACTTTGATACTTGACTGTTAAAGTTAATTGATAGGTCGTGGTTTTTAACTCACTCACGTTAAGTCAGTTCGAAGTCTATATGATTCTGGACTGTTATCCTAATAATATTTTAAATGCAAAAGTTTGTGAGGATGTATGGATTTCTTTCACGCAAAAACTAATGAACGGATTTGGATGAAATTTGGCACACATGTAGTTTATAATCCGGATTAACAAATAGGATACTTTTTCTTAAAGTGAGTCTGTTTATTTGTTTGTTTGTTACCTTTATGGCTCAACCGCTAAACGGATAGATCATGACCGGGTTTAAACATAGAATATTTTTATCCTGATTTTTGGAAGCCGAACCCAATAAAGTGTGGAAAAGGTTTTTAGGATATTTCCGTGGTGTTAATTACCAACCTCCTACTTATCTCGAATTTCCGATGATCGAATTTATAGACGAGCGAGAAAATTGCTGGAATGAATATAAATGTAATTTCATTAGAGTAACGGCCAAATGGCTATGCATCGCAGACTACGTCCTCGGTATTTTCGACGAATCTATTTTTACATTGAATTTAGTTAGCTGAGGAGTTAAAAGTAATGACAAGTTATAAATTGCTTATTTAGTACACAGATGCTATTGGTCACATCATTTTCAGGGAACTAGTTTTATCATAGAATTAACAAGTCACTCTTATTTACCTCAGGAATTACTGGATACAGTTGTGGTACCTCTTGTTAAGAACAGAACAAGAGACATAGCCGACCAGGGAAATAACAGGTCTATCTCACTAGCAAATGTGATAGCCAAAATATTTGATAGTGTGATTGACTGTTGCCTCAATGAGCACACAAAACTACATGACTCACAGTTCGGTTTTCGTGCTAGGTTATCAACTGAGAGCCCCATTTTTGCATTAAAACACACGGTTAAGAACACATGGTTATGGGTAGGAAAACACCCGTGTTTGCTTGTTTCCTGGACTTTACAAAAGCATTCGATATGGTTTCGTATAAAGTGTTGTGGCGCAAGCTTCGAGAGTCAGTCGTCCCTGCTTCATTATCGTCCATATTAGCGTTACGGTATGAAAAACAAAGATTTATTCCGATTCAGAAAAGTCATGAAGTATTGTTCACCACGTTTTCTCAAATCTCTGTTGTGTCTATATTATTGAATAGTTACAGTTTCTTCACAATGGTGTGTTATTATCTTACACGCCAATAAAAAATCACCCTATTAAAACTGTGCAATCTGCAGGTGAATAAAATGTTATCAACAGAAAACAAACTGTAAGTGCATTATTAAATTATATTTATAAAAAGAATAGCTAGTTAAAAAGAAAATGTGGTACCGTATTTACATTTTGTATACAGGCAACGCTTAGATCACTGACCGAGAAAATAACAAAAGCGTAACGTTATGGTATGCCAGTTTGTTTGCGTTTTGCACAAGCTTAACATAAATAAAATCTTCATCATACTTTCTGCATTTTTCTCCTTTAATCCAACACTTTTTCGTTATTTAGCTATATTAATAACAATTAATTACCCTTGCGGAATTGTGGATTTTAGAACAGTGCAGGGGCCATACAAATATTTGTTCCGTGCGGGGATCGAACCCGCGACACGCAGCGCAGCAGTCGATCGCTCAACCACTGCGCCAACCGTGCCGTCAAATATGTCTGAAATCGCTATTCGTCCATTCAGTAAGCGTAGTTATCAATGCTCATACCTTTTCTGGATGAGAAGACGCCATTTCGGTACAGTGGGACAGTAATAGGCTGGTATCTCTTTATTCATTTATATTTTTTTTAAAATATTTAAATTTAATTCTAATATTGTTACTATATATTTGTTTGTTTGTTTGCTTGATCGCGCTAATCTCAGGAACTACTGGTCCGATTTGAAAAAATATTTCAGTGTTAGAAAGCCCATTATCGAGAAAGGCTATAGGCTACATATAATGACGGTCAATAGGAGCGGAACAGCAATAAAAAATGTTGCGAAAACGGGGAAAATGTGACGCAGGCGAAGTTGCGCAGGATAGCTAGTAAAACTTAAAAAGGTTAAAAATAAAAAAAATTGTAGCCCACAGCATCGGGTCTTGAGAGAGGAACTTACAGGCAGGTATTATTATTATAAGCCTAGAACACGACTTGATAACATGTAACACAATACAAGTCAGCTGATGCACTAGCCCGTCGCCAGAAGAGCGTAGTAGAGTACTATTCAACTATTGTGCAACTGATAGCAGCTGGTAACAAGTTCACGTTATCAAGGTCGGCGTCATCCGCTTTCTTCCACACTGTCTGAAACAGATTTTGTTTGATTTCTACCAAAGTATTCTGGAACGTTTTGGAGAAAGATTCGTTGAAGTTACTGAATGGGTTGAGAGTTGACAAAATTCTGGAATGGATGAGGGGATTTTTAACTATTTTCGAGTTGAAGTTGATCGGAGTCTGTCTAGAGTCAAACGTCGGCTACACAAAAAGATTATCATTTTTTATTTTCGTGGGAGGAGGATGCACAATTATTATGATGTTTGGTTACGGAGCCATCTGTTTATAAAGACATTAACGCTGTTGAACTAGCGGATATTTATTATGACTCACTATCAAATTCAATAACGACTTTTTCAGAGACTGTAACCGAATTTTTGTTACTAATGCGAAAGTCGCAGTCGCTACCAATTTGTCTAGAATATATATTTTTTACTATTCGCTTTGAACGACATCATACGGGCGTATGCCTGCATGGAAACTTAATTTATAAGTTTAATTAAATAGTAGGAGCCCTAAGATGTTAAACATAATTTCTATAAAGGCAATACTAAAAACATATCAACTACTGTCATACAATCATGTCTGGGAGAGTTCTCGTACATAATTGTAGGTATAGTGGAATTAATATTCCAGGTCACATCCTCACTCTAATACTATCGTATATATATATGGTTTCTATTTCTGTTATGTGACGAATACAGGCCGAAACTACTGCACCTTCATTAAGTAACCTCTCTGAAGTTGGCATGGCAAAAATAGCAGACAAAATAATGAAGTACTGGATAATTAGCCGTTAATTAACCGCTAATTAACCATGGAAACCAAAAATTTTCCGCTCGCCGGAAAACCCGAAAATCGGTTTGTATGCCAACTTCAGTGGAAGTTAGCATGCAAACATTTTAAAATCGGTTAGGAAAGACCTAGATTACTGTACCAAGGCTCATAATTAGCCGTTAATTAGCCGCAACTGAACCGTCGAAACCTAAAATCTCCCGCGTGCCGGAAAACCCGAAAATCGGTTTGTATGCCGATTTCAGTGGAAGTTAGCATGCAAATATTTTAAAATCGGTTAGGAAAGGCCTAGACAACTGTACCAAGGCTCATAATTAGCCGTTAATTAACCGTGAAAACCAAAAAAATAACCGCGCGCGGGAATTCCCGAAAATCGCTTTACATGCCAACTACACTACAAGTTAGCATGCAAAAGTTGTAAAATCAGTTAGAATAGACCTAGACAACCTAACCAAGGCTGATAATTAGCCGTAAATTAACTAAATAATAAAATAAATCAATTTAACGTTAGATAAGATAGTTTTTAAAAGAATTGTTACGTGTTTCATAGATGTTGGATAATTACGAGAGCAACTTGAAAATGCGATTTTTTGTGTGTTGAGATATCTTAACGACTTCAGTGTCAAATGGAAGATCTAAGTCTAAAACCATTTTATCCGTTTGGATCATGTATATCGGTCCACGCGTTTAGGAGATAGTTAAGAATTAGTATAGTGAAAATGTAAATAACCAGAATTTTTGATGTTTTTGTTCTACGAACTTTTTAATTAATACAAAATGTAAAAATATTATTACTGTAAGTTACTGAGGAATGTTAGACAAAGAGGTATGTGGGTAGCCTAAAGTTTAAAGGATTTTTTTCATTTGTTAATTTCATATTATGGGCTCTTGCAAAGTAATGTAAGTATGTATTTTAGGAATAAGCAGTAATTGCCGAAAATTAACCGCGAGCCGGAAAACTCAAAAACCGGTTTACATACCAACTTCAATGGAATTCACAGTAGGCACGCTTCTGACGCAGGGTACTTTTTAGTTATCTAATTAAAAATGCTCCTCTGAATTATTTCTGTAATACTTTTATTTTGCTCATAATCATCATTTTATTTGCAAATATTAGCAAAAATGCAATATACACATATATTTATTATATGAAGGAAGCTGATAGTACAGATCTTGGCAAACTTAATGGCTAGCTGCGAGCGCAGACAGATGTACAGACAAGTCGATAATAATTAGGTTACATTTATTTAACGTATACGGGATGCCAGGACACCGACGCGAAACGCTTACCACGTACTCAGTACATCATTTTGAACCCCCCATATAGAAATTTTTCATAGGTTATTTTTAAAAAATCCGCTGTTCCATACATTTTGACCATGTAGGTACCTAATGCATTGTATAAGCGTTTTCGCGTCGGCGTCCTTTGCACCCCGAACACATTATACGTCAAGAATTCATAAATTACTCAAGAGACCGAGCAATTATTTACAATAAAAAAAGTAAAATATCGGGAATTTCTCAGTAGCAGTCACGGAGTCTGGATTTGTGCCCGGTTGATAGCAATAGGCTCGCCCCATATTACATGGGACTTAAACGTAACTGGCGAAATGTCGGTTTTGCACTATAAGGTGCCTAAAAAACGCCACAATGACCGTCCAAACTCAGAACCAGCTAACAGGGGGTATCCCATTGCGTCGGGGAGTGAGGCAAGGGGACGTAATCTCCCCGAAATTGTTCGCCAACGCTCTGGAGGATGTGTTTAAGACGCTGAACTGGGAAGGACGTGGCATTAACATCAACGGCGAGTACATCTCACACTTGAGATTTGCAGATGACATCGTCATACTGGCTGAATCGCTGCACGACTTGCAGCAGATGCTGGATGGCCTAGTTGATTCTTCACTACGCATTGGTCTTAGGGTGAACTTGGACAAAACGCAGGTTATGTTCAACGAACACGTCACCCCAGGACCTATTGTTGTCAATGGCGGAGCTCTCAAGGTTGTTCAAGAATATGTTTACCTCGGGCAAACTCTGCAGTTTGGTAAAAACAACTTTGAGAGAGAGGCTAACAGAAGAATTCAGCTGGGCTGGGCAGCGTTTGGGAAGCTTCGTCGGGTCTTCTCGTCGCGTATTCCACAGAGCCTAAAGACTAAGGTCTTCAATCAGTGCGTCCTGCCAGTAATGACTTACGGGGCCGAAACGTGGACACTCACGGTACGGTTGGTCCATAAACTCAAGGTCACTCAGCGAGCTATGGAGCGGGCTATGCTTGGAGTCTCTTTGAGGGATCGCATCCGGAACGAGGTGATCCGACAGAGAACCAGAGTAGTCGACATAGCCCACAGAATAAGTAAGCTGAAGTGGCAATGGGCCGGCCATATTAGCCGTAGAACCGATGACCGTTGGGGGTCGACGTGTTCTTGAGTGGAGACCGCGAATCGTAAAGCGTAAGGTGGGACGCCATCAGGCTCGGTGGAGCGATGATCTTCGCAGGGTAGCTGGTAGCAACTGGATGAGAGTTGCCGAGAATCGGGTTAAGTGGCGAGCGATTGAAGAGGCCTATGTCCAGCAGTGGACTGCGGTGGGTTGATGATGATAATGTGCCTAAATATTTGTATTAATTAAAAAGTTCGTAGAACAAAACCATCAAAAATTCTGGTTATTTACATTTTCACTATACTAATTCTTAACTATCTCCTAAACGCGTGGACCGATATAGATGATCCAAACGGATAAAATGGTTTTAGACTTAGATCTTCCATTTGACACCGAAGTCGTTAAGATATCTCAACAAACAAAAAATCGCATTTTCAAGTTGCTCTCGTAATTATCCAACATCTATGAAACGCGTAACAATTCTTTTAAAAACTATCTTATCTAACGTTAAATTGTTTTATTTTATTATTTAGTTAATTTACGGCTAATTATAAGCCTTGGTTAGGTTGTCTAGGTCTATTCTAACTGATTTTACAACTTTTGCATGCTAACTTGTAGTGTAGTTGGCATGTAAAGCGATTTTCGGGAATTCCCGCGCGCGGTTATTTTTTTGGTTTTCACGGTTAATTAACGGCTAATCATGAGCCTTGGTACAGTTGTCTAGGCCTTTCCTAACCGATTTTAAAATATTTGTATGCTAACTTCCACTGAAATCGGCATACAAACCGATTTTCGGGTTTTCCGGCACGCAGGAGATTTTAGGTTTCGACGATTCATTTGCGGCTAATTAACGGCTAATTATGAGCCTTGGTACAGTTATCTAGGTCTTTCCTAACCGATTTTAAAATGTTTGCATGCTAACTTCCACTGAAGTTGGCATACAAACCGATTTTCGGGTTTTCCGGCGAGCGGAAAATTTTTGGTTTCCATGGTTAATTAGCGGTTAATTAACGGCTAATTATCCAGTACTTCATTATTTTGCCTGCTATTTTTGCCATGCCAACTTCAGAGAGGTCATTAAGTATGTTGTAATTAGGTTCAATAACCTAAAACGATGCCTAAAGTAGCTGGCCGGACAGCAAGACGAAGAAAGCTGGAACGCTTAAATCCGTTTTAGTAGGTCAAAAAGGATCAACGTTGTAAGGAAGTCCTTATAATATGATCAAGTGGTATCGAAAAGGCGTAGTGACTTTTAAATTATGAAGGCGCTTAAACTGTCTTTTGTTTATCACTGAACTATCTGGGTTAATTCCCGCAGTTACGTAAAAAAACACCGGTTTGGAAAAAGACGTACTAGGCGACTTTTTAAAAAAAGTATAGGGAGGGACGGGTATGTTTTTACTGATTTCTTTCGAAGCATAGAGTACCTATATCATAGCTGCTGCTGTGAACCTGCCAACAGGGCTTCGAAACAGCTTGGCCCAGTTTCAGGAACGTGTGACAAGGTTCAAGGTTTCAGGAACGTTTCAGGAACGTGTGACTTCTTCCTCTCCACCTTCACGATGGATTCGTGAAGGTGGAGAGGAAGAAGAGGAAGAAGCCTTCTAGTCGGAACCTGTGCGGGACCGCGACGGCAGGACCAAATATGATGCTGCGTCCGGCATTACCAACGACGCCGACGTAGCGAGGAGATCGTGGAGTACCTATGTACGAGTGAAGACCAGCTTGACCTTGAGGGTCGAGAAGTTGGAGTCGCGCCACAACACGAATTTCAGTGCGAGTTCTGACTCATCATATACCCAACCGTCCTTCCTCAAGGAGGAGTTTTGGCCTTGGGTTTTGGTTTTGGATTCCGCGGAAGGCTACGCGACACCACGCAGCGCAACACGACGCCGGCGCCGTCACTTCGTGTACAATAGTTTAATGATTTAGTTTTATAAAGTTTATAGTTAGTCTCTTTATGCTTATACTAGCTTATGCCCGCGGCGCCGCCCGCGTGGAGTTCGATAATTGTCCCACGGGAACATACTATCGGTATAAAAAGTATCCTATGTGTTAATCCAGGTTATAATCTATCCGTGTGCCAAATTTCATCCAAATCCATTCAGTAGTTTTTGCGTGAAAGAGTAACAAACATCCATCCATCCATCCATCCATCCATCCTCACAAACTTTCGCATTTATAATATTAGTAGGATATGTATTGTGTTCTATGGGCCTAGTTGCCTCAAATAAAGGATTGTATTGTATAACGCAGGTTCCTAGCTTCGACATGTTTCTAGACCAAGAACCGCGACGACATACATGAGCAGGTCAAACTGTGGTTTTCTGATATGGGCCACAAGTCAACAGACCTTTGAATTGTGGTCATAATCTACGCACATTATTAGACTGTTAAAGTTTTAATTATGGTATTTCGAATTTCAATTGTGTTTTTTGCGGAAGCCGCGCATAATCACAAAATATTTTTTATCAGACATACATACACCTTAAGCGCTAAAACATTTGACTTGCATTCTAATAAAAATATAATTAATTATAAGTTATCTTAGACAAGAAACAATATTGCATTTAATTTCGACTTAAAAGAAAACGTTAAATTAACTCCTTATTTATATTTTCTTATTTATTTAATTAATTAAAACTAAAATAATGGTTAAAGTTTTTTTTATTGTTCATGTTGCTATCGGTCTTAAACCTTTAGCAGATTGTTTGTGCGGTTATATATAGTTTTATAATTATAATGGTTGCTGTTAATGATAAAATTGAATAGTAATTCCAATTAATTTAGAGAGTTGCGACATACTCAGAAATGCATCAGACTTGGTGCATTTCTGTATTATTTTTATTATTGCCAGTACTAAAATATAATTGTATGATACACAGACAGCATCCTAGAGTCCCATTTATAACGTGTTTGATAGTAAGTAACTACTTCCTGTTGATTGAGACCCCCTCTACCCATTTTGACTATAATACTATTAAATTCACTGACCCGATTGGTTTTTATTATAACTTGAAGAAGCTGTTTCTTATATGTATAACGTGCTAGCCTATGCCCCCGGCTTCGCACACATAGAGTTAGGTAATTGTCCCACTGGATTGTACTACCCGGATAAAAAATATCCTGTGTTAATCCAGGTTATAAACTACCTGTGTGCCCAATTTGATCCAAATCCGTTCAATAGTTTCGCATGAAAGAGTAACAAACATACATTCTCACAAACTTTCGCATTTATAATATTAGTAGGATATTAAAGGATTGAGTAAGTAGCAGTAACTAGAGCAAAAAATATCTAAACCTAAACTTACTTATCATAAATCTTTATGTATCTTAGGTGTCAGATTACAGGCACTAGAAATTCTAAAGAGGGGACTCTAGTGGGCTTTTCTACATACAAACGTATTTCGTGGATAATGCGTCTAGAGCAATGATATTTTTCCAAAAAATCTAGTTCTTATTAATACATGCCCCTATCATTTCCTTTTTTTCAAAACATAATCACTAAAAGAATTATGACAATCCAAAAACCCGAAAAAAAGGCCGTTTTTACCGCCATGTTCAGACGACTATCAGAAAAATTAGATATGTTTTTAACAAAAAAGAAAATAATAGAAGCATAGATATACTTTTCCTCTACATTTTGATATAAGAATTATTTAGATCAGTTTAGTTTTGAAGAAGAAAACAGCGGAATACAATACGTCTTTTGGTCAAGATTTTTGTAGGTAAAATCAGCCTGAGCTGCAGTTATCCCTTTCGCACTTTACGGTAGCTAGGTCGGGCACAGCGCGACGGCAATAGTTTCTTCAAATACCTATTCTTCAAATTCCTCGGGGCTAGAGTCCCCTCTTAACCAAGGCCTGTAATCAGGCAACTCACTGCCTGTGCATGCAGCACGGTCAGTAGGTCGTCTTAGGGGCGGATTTGGGAGTAAAGCGTAAGGCAAAGTGACAAAAAAAATGATTAAAAATGGATACAAATGCCTGGCTCTGTTGGATATAATAACTGTTTATTGATTATATTGTGATTATAACAACTTCAATGGTAAAATAAAATACTGTTAAGATTTAAACTAATTTCGCAATTGCTCATATGTTTTCCTTATCTAATTGTAGTCGTTTATTTTAGTTAATTATTTTGTGAATTTTCCTGTTTCAACTGGTATTAAAAACTCTTTATTTATTTAATTAACATCCTAAGTGTGTAGGTTAATCGTAATAAAAATAATATTTACACACATATGAACAGACAAGAAGGATCACAGAAATATATATATATGTAAATAAAAGAGATCCTTACTGTACATACAAATAGAAGATAATTTTACTTCTTCTAATTAATTAATGATTAACTACTGACCTGGTAGTACTTCAAATGCGGGTACTTCATGATTACTCGCAGTATAAGAACTGTGAGCTGATCCTGTAATGCCACACGCTGTTCATAAGGAATGCCTGGAGGGAACCGCTTTAGAGACCGGTTGACGTCCAATACCACCTGGTGATAGAAATGGTATAATGTTAATTCATTTCAGCCATTGAGGCATATATAGGTGAAGATTTGTAGTCACCCATTAAGTATTATATGGCCTGTCCAGTCAGTGCAAGCATTTATTTTACAAATAGGTTTTTACAAACACTTTAACATGTCGTCTTTTTTTGTAACTAGATGAGGCCGGTGTTTCGGACCTGACTACTCCGAGAAGAAACAGACGAAACGCTGAGGTCACTGCCTCTTTTAAAGTCCAGACATACTTCAAGTCATATGAGGACCATATAGATTAGTGTCTGGGATGGTCTTTTGAAGAAAGAACCATACAGATTTGAGTGGACCTGTCCAGTCAGTGCAAGCCTTTGTCAGTGATCGTCTAGCTAGCTCGACTCATAAACCAAGGAGTACAACACTATAAACAATACCAAAGAAAGGAAATGTGGGTAGGCCGCTTATAGTACACAAACTGCCAGAAAAACTAACTAAAAACAATCTAGTTGTTATAATAAAAAAAATAGATAATTAATAATAACTAAAAATTGTTTAAAATTAATTTTAATTATTATTTAATTTTATTTAGATTTTTGTTTTTTTATTTTTTATTATTTTAAATGTTTTTACTTTTATTTTATCTAGGAATATTAAAAATGTAAAAATAAGATATAAAAATGAATAAACGGGAAAATAGAAATAATATAAATGGAATATGGAACAACTGCATATCTGATCTCAACAACCCAACTGGTAATCACAAAACCCTTTGGTTAGCACTTAGCATTACACTGGCATCATCCATATACATACTTTTTTGAGCACAAAATCACTAGATTTTTTTATGGAACTATATGACATGTTCATGCTGTTACTGTTATATGCTCATGAAATAAGACACTTAAATGCTTTTAAAACCAGTTTAAATAAATACAGTAGTTGTTACATCAATTACTTTACTTTACCTGATTATATTCAATGTGTGTGGACAGTTCATCAAGTGACGGAGGCTCTGTCAACTCTTCCTGTGTCACACCAACTAACAACGGCCAGATTTTCCTTCTGTAGTCATCTATCACACAAAAATGTTGTTTTTTTTAGATTTGCTTAAAGAAACTACACATTGTACAGTTTATGTATGTATTGTTACTTTATCTTAAGTATAGTAAATAAATATACTACAAGGAATAATATTTACAGCATTATTATTTATGTGCAATATTGTTCTTAATTCGATCAAATCTGTGGCCAATGAATATTATCTGCACTTGAGAAAAAATGCCCAGAACTATGATCAAATCTAGTGGTATCAAGGACTTATTACCATTCTTTTTTAACTGTTTATAACCTACAGATTATAACTGACATTGACATTTGGGCATAAAAAAAAACTAAACTGTGATAGTGTCAACAATTAATGTTCTTTGAAAGCTTGACATAGTATAATATATTAATATTTGCAAAATGTAGTCACCATTTCCACAGCATTATCTCTCGTCACAAGTACAGCAGAGCATGACGACAGAGGTATTGTTCAGATTTACGACGTAAACAAATTGTACATTCACACTTACCACTGATCAATCCTGCTTTGCCTTTTGCAAAATTCTGCCACTGTTCCAAGTTCACGCAGTCCAGATTCTCTATGCATTTCTCAATATCTTTCTTCTTTTCCTTTATTTCTGGGTCTTCATAATCAGGTTCTGAACAAAATTGTCAATGACATTACCATTTAAGCACCTGGGACTTTCACCCACATTTTCTATAATAATATTCACAAATTTTACATACAAATAGCACTGATATCTCAGAATAATATATCAGGAAAACAAACAAATAACAAGAAATCAAATTGTCTAAATAATTGTTTACAATACCTTCATCGAATTTTAGCTCGGAAGGCGTAGAGATGTCATCAATATTTTTAGCGTTATTCAAGTCGAAAGATTGTTTTTTCGGCGTCGGTGAACAGTCGCCGTTAGTATTACATTTATCACCAATATCGGCGTCGGTATTATTAGATTCCATGGTAGAAAGTTAAAAATTAATCGAGCGAAAACATTACACCATCCTTCCCCATAGGGCGATGTGATGACATTTGAGAAAAATGTCATGTTCAAAAACTCGTTCAGTAAATAAAAGTGATTGTATTTTTAGTTTAATTTTTTTATTTGAAATATTTTTAATCCAAATTAAGATGAGATCAAATTTCTTCAAAATCTTATCGCTTTGTCATATTAAAATTCATACTCAGCATTTTTCAGGAAAATGTTTGATAACTTATAAATCTAGTTTACGAACGCGTCCGTAAAGTGTTAAAAATGTCAAATGAAGTTTTATGTCAAATTAAGTTACGCTTCTGTTTACACAGAAATCGTTTATAGTCGATACCGATTAATCTGAACTATTGCACTATAGTTTTATGAGATTAGGTAATGTTAACAAATACTTGTAAATAATTATGATTTATTCCAGTGACTACACCCCTTATTACAGATTTAGTGCACCGTAATTAAATAAGTTAGAAAAACTTCCTTAATTGAAGGCAAAACCCTGTCGAATGCACGATTTATTTTTAAAAGTAAAGAAATTCTAAGTGTTATTGTCAAAGTAGACCATCCTGATTGAAAAAAATCAATATAAAAATTTTGTAAAATAGTAAATGACTAAAAATATTTTTTAACAATGGAGCTCAACGTTCATTGTCCAAATGAGAATATTAGAAAAATTGAAGACATCATTGATATACAAAAAGCAAATGGAAATTTTAATGTCCGGCAAGTAGCCTTTAAACTTCCTTCAGAATCGGGAAGCACGGTTTCAGCGAATGTTGCTAAGAGTTTAGAATCTGGCTTATTTAAATCTAAATCTGACAGTGGCAGTAAGAAGAAGTTCAAGAAATTACGATCAAAGCGCCATAAGAGTCCTTTACCGGACGTTATATCATGGCCAAGCGATTCCGATATAACCGTGCTCAGAATGAAATTATGCAGTGACTTAAAAGAAAAAGTGGGTGATCTTATTCCTGGGGATGGCCTCCACCAAACTGATAGCTCATCAATGACCAATTTAGCGACATTGATTCAGCAATCGCAACCACCGTCGAAACATAGCTTGAATATTGAAGAGTTTCTGTTGCCACTGACGTCCTGGGAACGGAAACAAGAACTCTACCAGGAGCCAGAGAAGGAAGAGCTAATTCATGAAGAGGAACCCCCTGATTATATAGCGAAAATTAAATACGACTTTAATGCTTACAAAGCGAGGTGCAGTTACGAAAATCATGAAAACGTAAGTTCCAAAGACAGTCAGTCGGGATATTCGAAGCTGACGAAGAAGTCGAAAATGGCCAGGTTCCTACGCCTGTATTTTTGTCCCTGTTGCACCTGTCTTTATCGACTAGAGAAAATGCGTGACGAGCCTTCGATTTATTTTTCGAAACGCCCAGCAGTAATGTATTAGATGCGTGTAATAAACGAACTGGCAATGTCTAGGCAAAGTCAACAAAACGTATTATATTCATTTTGCGAGTACCTAATTATGATTAGCTAGAAAGGAGTTGTCTGTTAAGATGACAAGTAAAAGAGAAGTAAGAGAATGCTGCGCAGACCCCAGATAGAGAGAAGGGCAGTAGATTGATGATGATGGGTGGTTTATGGATCATTTTGATTGATCACTATGGTAGTTAATGAACTCAGCGTATTGCATCCCAGAGCTGTACATAGGCTTCTCCCAAACTGCTTCACAACACCTTGTCCTCTGCCTTCTGCATCCTATCTGTTCCAGTCACTCCATATGGACTATTTGGCTTCACAAATCATATGGCAGAGCAAAAGATTGTTCAAAACAGCACATTGCTATCGAATGTATTTCAGGCGTAATGAAGTCAAAATTACCGTGCATTGCATTTATTTACTTTCAAAGAGGAATAGTAAAAGTACAGAGAAAGAAACTTTTAGTGAAAGCATTCATTCTGGATTTAACTTTTTTTTTTGTTAGCCTTTCAGGAGTCCTACTGCTGGGCAAAGGCCTATATATGTATAACATATGACCCAGGGGCACTTTTGAAAGTACTCATCTATCGAATAAAAACACTCTTGTAACTACCACTTCCGCAACGCAACACAAAACTAAGTGAAGGGTAGTTGAGTAATGTGTCCGTTTCAACCACGCGGCCACCTCATAAAATTTGATGAAAAAAAAACTAAGACGCTATGACAAAGAATAGTTGGCCTACTCAGAAACTGAAAACTAAATGTTGCATAACTTTTCGTTTATTAACATTTTGACGTTTTTTATTTTTATAACAAATGGAACAAATTAAGACCTTTCTTTTGATGCATCATTCGTTTATCTGCATTATATAGTTTCCGAGTAATCACAGGCGATGACTACGGCAAGTGGCGGTTCTAGCGACCAACAGCTGTTCTTTGTCATAGCGTCTTCGTTTTTTTTGGAACAAATTCACGAAGAGAGGTGTGTAAAGTAACAAATAAGCACTAATTCTTGGCAAAGTTTCATCAAATTTTATGAGGGGGCCGCGTGGTTGAAACGGGCACTTAAGTTATTAATCTAGACAAAGCATTGTAGATAAGAGGGGCCATGTAAGTACACGCAGCTTCGCCGAAAAAGTTCTAGCATTGGAACGGGCATTTCATAATCTAAATGCGTAGGTTTCCTTTTATTTGTGTTATCTTTCCGTTCAAATAAATCAAGATTAGACCTCACAAACCTGGCAACATCGTAAATATAAATGCATGGGACGGTCAATTAAAAAAAAATATAGATAAAGATACCCCCCTCCCCACACGGAACTGAAACTAAAAAAAAAAAACAAACCACGTGGTGTATAGATAGGTTACATTGTAAAAATGACATTGAGGTTCCTGAAACCATTCTTTTTCAAAGTCAATCGTTTGAAAGATAGACACTTTCAAAGAACGTTAAAAAACTTATAACGAAAATTGGTTTGAATAAGATAAAGATATTTAGATTTTGAGATTTAGACATTGAGATTTAGATTTTGAGATTTAGATTTTGAGATTTAGATTTTGAGATTTAGATTTTGAGATTTAGATTTTGAGATTTAGATTTTGAGATTTAGATTTTGAGATTTAGTTTTTGAGATTTAGATTATGAGATTTAGATTTTGAGATTTAGATTTTGAGATTTAGATTTTGAGATTTAGATTTTGAGATATGGAACTTTTTCACCAAACTGCAGCAGTAACTTTGTTTTTCATTAACTTACTATGAAAAACAAATTTAGTTTTGCGGTTGAGTGGAAGTTTACTAATACACCGTTAATCGTTTTATTTTTAATCGCGTATCGTAATTTTAATCGTTTTAATCCCGTGGATGGTCGGTTCGGTGCATGAAACACTACCGATTTGTAGTGATAAAATTAAAAATAATTTACCTTTTTAACCTTTTTTGTAACCTCGAACCAACTCGCATTAGTGAAAAAGCAATGTAAACCATTAGTAGTACTATTTGAAACTAATTTCGTACCATATGATGTGACCACACACACATTTTGCGAATATACGAATATATACGTTATCACTTGCTATTTTTAGGGTTCCGTAGCCGAATGGCAGAGAACGGAAAGCTTTTATTTTTTATTTATTTTTAAGAGATAAAATGCTGTGTTAGTTGTTTATGAATAGTATTTTGAAAGTTGAATCACCCGTCCAAGGGATTAAAACGATCAAAATTTGACGGTGTATATACTATGACCGTTCAAAATGTTGTCATTATATTGTTTGGGGCTATGGAACCCTGTGTGCGAGAAAGACTCGCACTTGGCCCGTTTTTATTTTTTTGTTGAAGATCTTCGCCATTTCGGAAGAGTTTCCCCTCACAACTATAAAAACAAAAAATTGTAATTCAAATTTGTACTATCGTATTACAGAGCAGAAGTATGCGTGATATACCATTATGGTGGTACGCAAAGATGTAATATTTTTTTTTAGGGCAAATAAATTAATTTTTTTTTTTATGATGGATGAGCCGTTGGAATGAGTAGATAGTTTTCTTTTTTTTTTTTTTTCTTTTTTAAAACGTTGACCCACACTAGGAAATTCGCCTGTATCGTGGGTGCGTTTACAAACATTTAAACTCAGATACACAAACAGCCAGACGCGGAACAACTATCTGTAGGCCTTAAAAATATTTGTTCCGTACGGGGATCGAACCCGCAACACTCAGCGCAGCCACTGCGGTAACCGTGCCGTCGTTTTTTTAGAAACGTACGAACACAATTTTCACACTAAAATAAGCTTGTGTATGAAAATTGTGTTCGTATGATGACAGTATTGTGTGATGGGTAAACATGATGTCTCAGATCATTATTTAGTGTGACCTACGTGGACCATCCACATAAATGCTGGGCACTGACATTATTCGGCTTTAAAAAATCAAAGTAAAAACCTGGTCTCGGCGCAGCATATCTTCTTCTTACATATTTTTAAAAGCAAGAAGTATGTAAAGTAAAAGTAAACTTTTACTTTTTTCCTAGTAAAAAGTTTATCAAAACTTTAAATCCTTCTTCTAAATTTCCAAAAAAATACGCACATCAATTTGACTGACAGCAAGTCAGCAAACGTTGGTATAAATATTCTACTCTTTGCGTCTCTCAAATAAATAGCACAATGAGGCACCAATATCAGAAAATACTTATTTAAAAATCAGCAAGATGATGCAGCAATTTTTAACTTAAACACTCAATAAACCAAGTATTCATGCAACCACTGGGCACACAGTTTCAATATGCGCGGAAATTCTTAGTCGGGGGGGTCACGGGCCAGAAAGATGCTAGTCTCCAGAGTCTGATTAGTGTAACATGTAAGAATTTGTTAATACAAGTATCATTACTAGTGTTTGGAGGAGTTTTTATTACAAACATGTAAGTATATTATCGCTTTTCCTAGAGTTTCATTCAGTTGGGTAAATTCGCTCTTGAAGTCAGATTACCTACCTATAATTTATTTTATTTCCTTCTTTTTATCCAAAGTACCTACCTCTCTGTTTATAGTTTTCACTTTCACTTGAGATTGTGACGAGCTGGGTTTGGAATAAATTAATACACTACCGATTATAGACTAATATCTTTCCATTGGTAAAAATTCTTGGATTATTTCATTCATTATATTCTATGTTGTCGTAAAGCAGCCTACGTAACAATACTATTAATTCCAGAACGTTTTGGATTTGGAAAGGACTTGCAGTATTGGAGAGGCTTACAGAGACCTCTCAAGAAGATTGACATTCAACTGCAGATGATAACTGGTAAGTATTATTAATATGAGATAAAACGCTATTCAACGTTTTCTAGGTTTATTAAACGGATCACAGACTTCGTAATACTTGGAACAGTAGGTAGGAGTAAAAATGTCATTAGGCAGGTTCGTTACAGTAACCGATTCTAATTTGACTGTAGCAAACTTTTTAGAATCTAAAATAAGTTGGTACTTGGAAACTCAAGCCATAAACCGACCATTCAGCATGTCTTGCGATAACACAGATCAAGAAATTAAAGAAATTTCATTCTCAGTCTGTCTCTTCTGGATGAAGGACGTGAGTCCGACCGGTTTAGCCGGCCGGCGTCAGTAGATGTACCACACAACTAGTCGTATGATTGTTACATCAAAACGAAACACCTCGCATTTATTGCTCACTTTAAAAATGATTATTAAAGGGAGGCAGCATACATAAACATATCCGATGTTACCCATTGATTATTAAAATTTTGAAACAAAAACGACTAAAAGTAACTTCCTATAACTTTTGGAGCACTTTTCAGTCGAATCGTGACGCAGCAAACACAATGTATGAAAGTGTTGTAGGAGGATTTTTACGTTGTTGTGCAGTCTACCAAAATGAGAGTGCTTCAGAGGATGTTTGCTATCCTATAATTTCCTTCCGCATTATGAAACTTAGTATTTACCTTTAATTCTTCAGTTCATCGAAAAGTCTTCAGCATCCAAGAAATAAAGTGATGAAGTCTAATTTTGTTTCCTAGGACATCAACAAATGAATCAAGCAGGTTCAGAAAAAAAATGCTCGAAGAGTGTTTCATACGAATGTGTTCTCAACAATTATAATTATGATGACGTATCTACTGACCAAAACAGCATTTGTGAGAATTGCAAGCAAGGGGGCTGGTCGGCGTCAGCTTACGGCAAACACTCATCCAACCTAGGATCTGTTTGTAATACGGAACACGTAGTTGGAGTTGCTAAAGTATGTTCGGGTGAAGGAAAGAGTCGACAACAACCAAGCGCCAGTAATTCATTCGAACAATCTCTGCTCCAGAAAGCATGGATATACCTACAATCAATAATTAATACACACATAAGGGTTTGCCCACGTTGTAATCCAAGGCCTCCTCCAGACGATGAATCACCCAATCAAAGCATGACACAATGCTTTCAAAGCTCTACGCCATCAGAAACTAGTCTAAACTTTACACCATCCTGCCATAGAAATAGACAAACCTGTTCAAGAACTATATCTCCCTGCCAAAACGCTAGACCATCCTGTCAAAGAGGATTTGCTCCCTGTCCAGGCGCCCCACCACCCTGTCAAAGAACTCTATTACCCTGTTCAAACTTTGAATCACCCTGCCCAAGCGCTAAAGCATCTAAAGCTAGTATATCCCACAAGTCTTGTAATGACTCTCTATCTGATCCACCCAGTCCTAAATCTAAATCAGCTTATCAAAACGCAAAGTCCCGTCTACATTCGAGTCGAAACTCTAAAACTAGTAATTGCCACAAGGATTGCCAGCGCTCTTCATTAGGTTCCCCCTGTCAAAAACAAAAAAGAACACCCCGTTTGAAGGCTTCGCTACCCCGTCCAAACTACAAAACTAGTCTTCACCATAGTGTTTCTAAGGACTCTTTATCTGATTCATCCCTTTCCAACCTTCAATCACCCTGTCCAAACATGCAAACACCCTGTCCAAACATGAAATCACCCTGTCCAAACTTTGAAGCAGCCTCTGCAAACGCTAAACCAGTATGTTCAAACTTTAAACCAGTTTGTCCAAACTCTAAATCTGTCTGTCCAAACTCTAAACCAGTTTGTCCACACTCTAAATCCGTCTGTCCAAACACTAAAACTTGTCTATACCATAGTTTTTCAAATGACTCTTTACCGAGTTCTTGTAAAGAGTCGTTGGTAGAAATGGCAAAAGTTTATCTTGAAAAACTTACTTCTGACCACAAGATTAAATGTCCACTTTGCGCGAAACAGCAGTGTTCGTATTATTCATTAGAAACAATAACTTCATACTTGCGAGGTATGTTGGAACAAGCGTGGAATTATATTAATACGGGTGCTGAACAAAAATCTGGCCAATCCCAGCGCTCGCTATCCATCTGCTCGAATGCTTCCATGAGTCAAGGAATTTTAAAATTGCCTAGTTCTACTAAATCAAGATGTTCTTGCGCCGGATCAAAACCAAAATGCCCGAAACCCTTGTCACTTGAGCCTCTATGTCAACCTAGATCTATCACTTGCCCTACATGCCTAACCCGCTTTGCTTGCCCCAAAGCTGCACGCCTTAATTTCGATACTGACCTTATTAATTACGAAGACGATGCCGATGAATGCGAAGAACCTACATCTCCAGACCGTAGATCTGAAGAAGAAGGAACACACGAGCATAAATCTTGCTATACACACGCTTGTATGCACAACTCACAAAGCGCACAGCCTTCTTTTAATCTTTCTAACACATCTTGTTGGTCATCGAAATCATACGCGAAACCCGTATTTATTCAATCACGTGAAATAAAAACTCCTCAGTCAGTTGAAGAGCTTAATGCTAGTGTAACTGGTTTAACTGACAAATCATCTGGATTTTTTTACGGGTATGACGTTTTGGATCTTCGTAGTACCATCGAATCCAGACCTTGTATGCAAGATCCGAATGTTTCTAAAAAAAATATCTGTTCCAAAAATGAACCAACTCCTAAGGTAGTCTTGAATTTAACTATGGAACAAGAGGACGTCGGCTCTCGCCTCAAGGAGAGTAACCATTCAAGGGAATCTCTCGACAATTGTAAAGAGACTATCAGTCCTTGCCGTGATCTAGAAGGACAGACTTGCAATGAAGAAGCACTGAGTCCAAATCAATCTTGCTCAGAAGGAAACAGGAATTCTGAAGCGAACCATGTAGACGTAATCGGCGAAGAGTCTTGCAGTATGCTAAGAAAACAGCTGAGCAGCAAAGAAACAATAAGTAAAGCCGGTCACAAGTCTATGAGTTGTATTGAAACTATTCAGTCCGATCGCAAAGGTAAAGTATTGTTATAAGTAGACCGTGTATGACAGCTATGAACACTTTAAAAACTACACATTGTACACGGCATTATTCAAGTGTAACGTGAATAAAGCTGATTAAAATTATTTGGAACAATCTTTCTTGTTCTAATATTTTGATCTTTATCTGCCTTCGCCTTACTGGCACTACTTAATTTTATGAAGGTATATTCTGTTCACACAGAATAGATACGAAATTAGGTTTTATTTTTATTAGGCTAAAATTATCCACTTCGCCTTCGGTCTGGATACATATTCGGGTCGGAGAGCGGTGTTCATAAATTAATTTAAAAAGAGTGTTTTACGAAAAAAAAAAAATACCAAAGCAGTAATATTAAGCTATTATTACGAAATTTTATAGACAGATATTTTATTAAGTTCTGTACGCGAAGGTGTCTACAGCAGACCCTATTGTGACTAAAGTTTCGCTGTCGATCCGTGCGGCCGTTTGTCACAGAAAACCAAGTGGCAAAAGAAAATCAAGTGAAGACAACGCTAAAGTAGGTAGTCATAATTATGTTGTTAAAGAACAACGACACAAATTCGATAATAGAGCGTAGCAACAACAAATATTTGTGTATTGTGTAATAAGTGGCAACTATATTCGTACTACCCTCACTGCGTTTGGGTAAGTCAGGGGACTGTCAGGCCGAGGCCTGATTAGTGCCACACCAGCGCTGCATAGACGGAGGAAGTCGCAATGCAAGAGGGCGACGCAGCAGTGGAACACTGTCCGTCATCGCACCGGAGAGCAGCGTGCAGCGCATCACTCTCCGCTTGCTTCGGCTGAGGCCTCATTAGAGCGTTGCGTTGCGTCGTCGCAACAACGCATTGTAAGCCACACCTGCAGCTAATTGCTCTGCTAAGCAAAGCAAGAGGGCCACGAGCGCCATCGCAATGCACTAGTGCAGCATCTCACTGTGGATTTCAGACTTCATTCGCCAATAGATGTCAAGGCAACGTAACGCAACGCACTAATGAGGCGTCAGCCTTTGACTCTCGTCCGTCGTTCCGATGAAACGTCGACGACGCAGCGCATCATGTCGCATGTGACTAAAAATTATATGTAAAACAATGCAGCGTTGACGCGGCGACGACACAACGCTACGCAAAGCACTAAGGCTGAGGCCGCAGTAGTGCGTTGCGTTGCGTCATCGCAACGGATCAACGCATTGTAAGCCACACCTGCAGCTAACTGCTGCACTAAGCAACGCTAGAGGGACGCACGCCATCGCAACGCACTATCGCAGCAACTCAATGTGGATTTCATTCTTCATTCACCAATAGATCTCAACGCAACGCAACGTAACGCAGTGCGACGCACTAATGTGGCCTCAGCGTTACGCAACCATTTTTAACCGACTTCAAAAAAGGAGGTTATCAGTATTCCACGTGTATTAAATTTGCTTGTATGTTTGTCCACGCATATCATAAAAAGTGTTAGTCGGATTGCAATATTTTTGTTTAGTTAAGTTAGGTATAGTCCAACTTAGACAACAATGCAAGTTTCATCAAAATCGGTTCTGTAGTTTGTTTTTTAAATCAAAATAGCTGGAAGAATATGTCATCCAAGTAAACAAAATTGCGTATTCACAATTAACTTCTAGTTACAATTACAAATTGAATAATGAGATTTTGTGCGGTATACTACAAATAAAAAAACACTAAAACAACTTTACTTTCGGAAGTCTGTGGCATAACAATCAATGAAACATAACAACAAAGTCACCATTTTCCGAAAGTAAAGTTTTTTTTTTTTGTAAGTAATTCGGTTTGTTTTTGCTAAAAGTTTTTTTTATATAATAAGCGCGGTCTACGTATAAAAATATGATATTTGAGTGTCATTAAATAAAATTTGTACTGTGGGCGGTTTTTGATGCCAAATGTTCCTTCCTATAAGAGCCGTAACGGCAATACGAACTTGGATGAAATTTTGTAGACCATAGGCCTGGGTTACTGGGGACTTTGACACCCGTTTGGTCATTCCTGTGGGACAATTTCTGACCTCGACGCGGGCTAGGGGTCCTTTTTTGCTATTTTCGTACGGAACTTTGAAAATCAAATGAGTACCTATTGATCTCATTTGTAGGGATCCTTACCTCAAAAGAAAAACAGTAAACTTAAAAGATCACTTTGTTCAACTTTGTTGTCTGCCTGTCACTTGACAAAATTTTCTTTGTTTTAGATTGTACCGTTCAAGAAAAATATGCTCTTAGAAGAGATCCTCACAATTACCGATATTATTACTAAACGTATCTTTCTTTAGGAGGAAAGATACTCAATTCATACTAAATAAATTAAAATGAGCAGCGAAGAAAACAATATTCTACAAGAAAGCGAGACACTTAGCTACTCACTGTGCTCACAATCGTGCACTTTGCTGCCAGTTTGTTCAAAGCCGGGAACAATCAAGTTGTCTGCTTCTGTGGCAGATTGTAGTTGCACCACCGGGACTACGCCAGAATTCCCAAAGTTGTGTCAGTTAAACTGTTACCCTAAACCAGTCACTCGTCCCATACCCGATAGTGTCACACCCTCTGTTGAGATCTGCGACTGCGAAGAGGAAGGAGAAGATATGACATCACCGGCGCCAACCTTTGAATCTGAAGAAGAGGGAACCCACGAGCATAAATATTGCTCCACACCCTGCTGTGAGCACAACTCACAAGGAGTACAGCCTTCTGAACAGCATTCTTCTGAATCGTGTTCGGACTCTTGTAATGAAGCTTGCGCATCGCCGTTGTCTTCGAAATTACAGAAACCTCATATAGAACCACGGCTTAAAGATCATGTACCAAGATCAGTTGAAGAGCTGAAGGCCAGTATAACCGGTTTAACTGGCTTAGAGAAAAAACTACCTCCAGGAAATCTGCTCGGATGTGAATATATTGACTATCGTTGCCAAATAAGCACCTCACTTCCGTGTTCGCCGACTGATTCACAGGTGTCAATAGCGAGTTGTCCACCTCCAAGGTTCGGTTTTAGTTTAACTATTGAACCTAAAGATCATAGATTTTGCACAAACCCGAATGAATGTAAACACTCGAGGGAGTTTTGTCCGCCACCGCCGAGTCCGCCAACTATACGTCCACCGCGGCCGCTCCCGCCATCGCCGTGCATGTCGTGTCCACCACCGCCCTGTATGCCGTGTCCACCACCGCCGCCGTGTCCCCCGCGACCTCCGCCACCGCCAGAATGCCCAACCCCGCCAGAGTGCCCAACTCAGCCAGAGTGCCCAACTCCGCCAGAGTGCCCAACTCCGCCAGAGTGCCCAACTCCGCCAGAGTGCCCAACTCCGCCAGAGTATTCAACTCCGCCAGAGTGCCCAACTCCGCCACCGAAACCAATGTGCCCACCGCCACCAAAACCAGTCTTCCCACCGCCTTCAAAACCAGTCTGCCCACCGCCATCAAAACCAGTCCACCCACTGCCGGCAAAACCTGTCTGCCCACCGCCATCAAAACCAGTCCGCCCACCGCCATCAAAACCAGTCTGCCCACCGCCATCAAAACCAGTCTGCCCACCGCCATCAAAACCAGTCTGCCCACCGCCATCAAAACCCGTTTGGCCACCGCCATCAAAACCAGTCTGTCCACCGCCATCAAAACCAGTCTGGCCACCGCCATCAAAACAAGTCTGCCCACCGTCATCAAAACCAGTCTGCCCACCGCCATCAAAACCAGTGTGCGCACCGCCGCCGCCGCCACCGCCGTGTCCAGGGTCTCAGGCAGAGCCCGAGTGGCCACCTTGCGCAGGAGGCTGCGAACAGTGTTCGAACCCGCGAAAGTAACAGTGAAAGCGTATTAGACGCACAGTTCGGGAGGATAGCTGTTGGACAGAGAAAGATTATGTAGAGCCCGTTGAAGCTGCCTGACTGATCGCAAAGGTATGTATTGTTCTATGTAAATATTCGTCGTCGTTATTTTTACCAAATCGATGATAAAAAAAAATGGTATTCAGCTGCATCCGGTTAGACTGGAAGGCCAATTCTAGGTTAGACATATGACGATGATAAAAAAATAGTGCGTGGAGTCCCTCCACGCGGAAGAAGTGAAACTTCGTAATACTACACGCATGCGTTCGAGTGTCACGCATTCACTCTCGTTATTTTATTGAGCTTCTAAATAATATTTTATTGTTTTATTGTTGTACACTTTTTATTACATAAGTTTATCGAGGTTATTCACAGAGAAGGCTGGTCACACTGAAGAGTCGAATGCATGACTGTTTGCACGCCATCTTGCGTACCTAGTAGAACTACGTAGTCACAAATCTTGTAATAGCGCCATCTCTTAGTGGGTTATAGAAAATATTCTCCCTCCATTAGAACGTTAAACTTGTTGGGAGTCGCATAAGAAGTTTCACTTCAAAAATATTTAATATGAAGTGACTTGAACCGAGCAGCCAATACAACTACGACAATCGTGGCCTCAGCGGCGTCTCTTAGGTCTTCAGAAATTTAGGTTTTTGGACACTCCAACATATGGGACAATGTTTGATCACATGCACCGCACTAGCAAACGGTGTCGGTTCGGTATATAATTCCCCATTTCCAGGTTGTCCATTTCAATCAAATCAAAGGTTAAAATCAAAAGTTTCAATGTCATTTTTCCAGGTTGTGCTTGCACCGGCCTACTGGATCGGCAGATGATGTATTTGTTTTCCGTGCTCCTTTCGTCATACTTAATCTAGTGCAATTAGACAAAAAGGTGGAACGAAGTTTTTAGTGGTCGTATTTTAATGGGACTTTTTTGTCGAGTTCCTGAGAGTGGAAAAGAGAGTTAAAAAAAAAATCGAGAATATCACATTCATGTGTGTAGTGACTCCAGTCCATTGCTGGCGTCCATTCAATGTTTACTTTGGAAACCGATGACGATGAAGTCGAAAGAATTTTAAACAACCTGAAATTTGATTCAGCAGTAGGAGTTTACGGTATTTACACCAACATTCTAAAATTGACACGTACGAGCTTAGTCCCTTGCATTATTCACATTTGCAATCTAGCAATTTCAACGGGAGCCTTTCCTGACACCTTTAAAATTGCCCTCGTTCATCCAATCCACAAAGGGGGGACAGGGATATTTGCGTTGCTACATCTGTACAAATTGTTTTCTTTCAGACAGTCAATATGGCTTAACTGATATTTTTACTGAGGATGCCTGGGCATATTTCTAGATATATCCAAAGCTTTCGACTCTATTACTGTCCCGAAACTCTTATTAAAATTGGAACGCATAAGTATACGTGGTGTTGCCTTAAATATATTCACGAGTTACCTTAAACACAGATATCAACATGTTAAAATAGGTGAAGTGGTCAGTGATAACTGTGATAAGGCACGCATTGAATACGGCGTCCGACAAGGAAGCATTCCCGGCCCAACGCCCTTCTTCATCTACATTAATGACTTGTGTTCTCTACCCCTCACAAATTACTCAGTGTTTTCAAGCGCAGATGACACTGCACTGCTTATGCATGGCACGAACTGGACAGAAGAGGAAATGCATGCTCAGTCGGCATGATAATGAATTGCCTCGCGAAACACCTTGTAACATTAAAGTCAGAAAAAACTAAAATAGTACCCTTTTCAATAAGTAAAAAATCCTAGCCTAATATACCTCTTCTTATTAAGGTCACTCTTGCGCAGAGCACCAAAGACTTCTCTCGTGTACTCGTACGTGCCCTGTACTGGCAATAACAACAAATATAAAGAGTACTTGGACGTGTTGATAGACAGATATCGTAACTGGTATACCCACGTTAACATCTTGGTAGCAAGAACACAAAAACTTATTTACCGTTGTGTTTTTACTTTTTTCTCCACAACTTTAGGAACTCAACTAATAAAGTCCTATGAGATTCCGACCACTATAAACTTTACACCTTCTGAGTATTTTTGGGTTCAGTAAAATGTATTAAGTACCTACTTGTACTGAAACCGACACCAAATTGAATGGGTCAGGAAGATAATGATGACTGAAACCATTTTCTTTTTGTTTTAGATTGTCAATGCTGACGCCTGAGATTTTCATGGAAAAGATCCTTACTGCTTTCAAAACATCACCCGTTATTTTAGGAAACTGTCCGGAGATGTGAATGATTGGAGAAATTATAAATTAAACGAAAGATTCGTAATTTTCATTTTCTTTATTATATCTAGTTTACGCAAAGACTAGCTTACAACTAATTTGTGACTTATTGTACAGAAACATAAATAAGTTTTAATTAAAACTTAACCTTAAATAGATATTACAAAATGTGATGGTACAAGTCAATCAAGGATCGATTAATGAAAGGCAAGTATGTAATAGCACCTCACGAGTGTTCTCACTGCTTTGTTCATAATAATTAGCTTAAATGGCTCTTACCGAGTAAAATTTAAATTTATTAGCCACTATAAACTTGCAAACTGTACACATATAACGAGAATTTTTCGGGAATAGAAGTCATCAAACAAAAAATCGCAAAATTTTTTGGATGACAAAAATCCCGCACCTGTTTTCTCATTACTCGATAGAAAATATAAGAACCAATACATTGTAGAGAATCGGCAGATCAAGGGGTCTACCACTACCTCATAAAGGAAGTATTATTTTAACCTTACTTCAGTGTGTGAACGTGATGGAGCTATACAAGATGTATGGCGCCATCTCTTTCCCACAGGTGGAGGTGCAGTCCCAGCAGCTTACAGTCAAAAAATGGCGTCTAAATGGAGAGGCAACTTAGAAGTCGAAGTCGTAAGGGCGCTGCGGACGCCTCTGTACCAGCGGGATGTTCACTTCCTCGGCGGAACGGAACACCTGCGGCTGAGGCGCGGGCGCGCGCTGCGCCGGTCGCGCCACGATCTGCGCCGGCTGGTGGGGTTGGCGACGGGGTTGCTCCTCCTGCACGGAAACATTACATTTTTACTAACGTACGCACACAATGGTGTTCCATCTGGTGCTGCATGCCCTGTCATCTGCGCACTTGACGATCTTATGACTGCATCTGCGAGCGGAGTTAGTTGAATTTTGGGCTTAACATATTTAATGACAATTTGCCATCGACACGCTAAGAAGAAGAAGTAACATAATGTGATTTTGGTACGTTGGTACCCATTGTCAGGCTTATATGAGTTACCTAGCCAGGATAGTTCTTCTAATTTCGGTAAAGATTAGTTCAAAAAGTGCTGGTTTACATACGAATAATTTAATGTCTGACAATGACGATTTTGTTGCCTGCGGCTTTTGTTACTAATGAGAGCTTAGGAGTGTGATATCTTTCCCTTCTGTTTGAACTCTAGCCGTTTGATCATCTATTCATCGTTCAACCATTTTTTAACTTGTCTTTCAACGACATGCCGATATCTTCTCCTTTTTTATCTTCCCGTCCTATGTACCCCTAATTTCGCAAGGCTTAATTCCTTACCTCATCTTCCTCGTCCTGGTCGAATCTGTCGTCCCTGTATACTTCCGCGGGGTAGTATCTGTCGGAGTACTTGAGGGACACGTTGGGCTTCCTCTGGACCTCCTCCTCATTCACTGGCCTGTACAGGTACTCATTCACGAAGTGGTACTTCGACGACTTCTGGCAGATGTTTTCGTGGGTTGGCGGCATGCAGATCAAGTGGACCTGGAATAGTAAAAGTGTTGGTAAAATTCCCGTTGCAAAAATATGGTTCCTATTATCCTGAGTAAAGGGCAACCCCGAACGAACACATTACGGATCTATGGGGACACCGGACACTGAGAGATACTACAATACATTGTCTGTTACAAGTCCAGTGTCCGGAGCTGCGTCCTTACCGGTGTGATGAACCTTAGATCGTAGCATCTGATAGATGCCGTGAAAATTAAGGTAGAAAAAGTTTCGTCTTCGTTCTAACAAACAATACACATAGGTACCTGGTGGAAAGAGAATCCATCAGGGCAGACCCAGGAGTGCTTCACATTGTCCTGGCAGTAGTGGAACACCTCGCAGTTCAGTTCTTCGTCAGCATAGTACCCAGTCTGTTTGCTCACACAGTTAAACTTGGACTGCTGCAGTAACGTAGATAGACGGTCAGGTTCCTCCTTCTCTTCCTCTTCTAATTCCTCTTCTACTTCTTGGACTGGCCTTTGTTGTAGCCTTGCTGGGCGTTGGTCCTGCTAAAGAAAGTTTTGCGGTCAAATTTTTAATTTATCCGTCGATGGTTCGATGCGAATTAAGTTTTCTGTTTTACCGAGTTGGAAAGCGTCAGAGATGTAAGTAGTACGTGTAATGGTTATGGATTCATAATAATTATCTACATTGCAACTGTAGCGACCTACTACACTTATTTATGTATCCTATCATGTACTCAGAGTAAATTATTATAGAAAACTCATTTATCTTAAAATTACAGAAATTGTCATTAGAAATATGTTATAAAATAAACAGTAACATTATATAAAATCCAACTTAACATTACATTATTTACAACACATAAAAATCACTAGCAAATATTTACAGACTTAACTAATATACAACAAACAAACGTGGACAAACTCTTTCACATTAGTTAGTTAAACCTTATCAGTGAGCGGCGAAGCTATGACACAATCGTTGTCCTGGTGCTGAGACCCGTTTAACCGAAGTTAAACCCCCGTATTGTTTCAGCGCGTAGCATAAGCCCCGGGGGACTTCCTGCTGGGCCGTCCCAAGTAGTCCCAACCAAAATAAGTAGTGCATGGTCGATATTACATCTGTTATGCCTTATATGGGCGGACGAGTTTGCAGGAAGTAAAAAGGGGGTGTCAGCGTCAGGACAACGATTACACAATTTTTTTTTGTGGAAAAATATCTTTTTTTCAAGTCAGTGGTATATCCCATCGCTTACCTTCCTGTGAGGAGCTCTTTGCGGCTGCTGCCTGGGCTCGTCAATGTACTGCTGTTGCGGCCTAGGTTGCAGGACATATTGCTCCTCTTGTTGCTGCTGTTGCTGCTGCTCCTGTTGTCTCTGGTAGCCGGCCAGCTCTGCTAGTGAGGGTGTCGGCCGGAACCCACTGGGCAATGCGTTGTAGGCTGTGGGAGTGTACGCTCGTGGCCGAAGGTTTCGGGACTCCTGGAATGGAAGGATAACGGTTAAATAAGGGTATTGCTGTAATTCCAGTATCATCTAGGCCAAGTCATGCCCAAGGGCGGCATAAAAACTCTGACGACGAATAGTATCACCTAGTATAAGCATTGTAATAGATCTTTGTAAAGCTATTGATAGCATGGATCATGAAACGCATAGGGTTTTAAGCTTCGATTAATAATAGTATTGTTCGAAGGTTTTAAGTCGCTGGCTTGAAAGAAATTACCTACTATTAATCGTGATAACCACATTCATTTAAAATGTAATAAACGTAACATTTATTAGAACCCTTAGAAGATGTATAAAAATGGGAATGCTCCATGGTACTGTTCTCGGCCCTTTCTTATTTCTAATAAACCCAATGTAGGAACTATACTCAAATAGGTGTGAATGAGTAGAAAACGGCTAACTGTCGACACTGCCTATTTTATCATAGCATAAAACAATTGAAGTGACTAGACATTCACACGTGTGTACCCGCATTACTAGCTCATTTTTCCGGCCAATTAAGCTTGAGCATAATCAGTTTTTGTTCAAACTAAAAAACTGGAAGTAAGCATAGCAGTAACAGTAAACTTACATAATTTACGCAATTACCGGTGGATAATTTGTATTATAAACAGTTTCAATTGTTGACGACGCGTGCAAAATTTCATTGCGGCAATATTGTTGGTGGAAGTAAAAAATCTGAGGTACACGAGTGCAATCGTGCGGGACGACGGCAATGTGTTGTTATCGGGTATTATATCACTGTTACATGTTACCAGATCCGGGAGAGAGGACTTTTACTCGTTAATGAGTTTTTGTTATTAATTGTGTCTGCATTACTTCTGTAATTGCCGTTCATCGCCCTGGGGTAGGTTAGCTATTAATTTATTGACACGTGCTAGCATTCCTATATTCCTATCAAGTCATTATAAAAACTATTGCAGTATTTCAGTAGGTACATAGCACTGTCATGATTAATTTCTTGATTGTCTTTAATTGTTCACTTTCACGCAATTGTTTTTCAATCCGCATTCATATAGTTTTAAGTAATATGTACATGAACGAATATAACCGTAACATTTTGACAACCGTTTAATTCATTCAAATTAGTAATATTAACGAAACGCGTCGAATGGATTTCCTCAGATGTCGCGCATGCAATCCGACGCGTGTTTCTGAACGAATTCAAACGGATGGATTATAATGGGATGTTTGCATTTTTCTCACGCGATTACGCAAAATGAACGGCAAATGTGGAACTATCTGTGTATCATAAAAATGGATCATTAGGCAAATATTTGTTTCCGGAACAATGAGATTATGTTGAAGATTAAAATTACAATGAATTTAGAAGACTTTGATCTTCAGTTTAACTTATTAAAAGAATTTCCCGCTGAAATTAGCAACATGGCGGCCTATGACGTACGGAAAACGTATAAAAAGAAGAAAATAAGAAAAAATCGTAAAGATTAGCTTTCGACTTTCACTCTCAATGGCCTTGCTAGGCGGACATTGACACGGAATGGCGTTAGAAAAATTGCATCGTGTAACACGGCTATATTGTAACATTCGATTTCGGTCACGACTCTTGTCAATTTGCCGGGAAAACGAATTCTGTGAAGTTTTTATTTAAACCTGGTTTGTTTTTATTGCCTTTACTATGATATTTAACGAAGTATAAATTTAATTGAATGTGCAACTAGTGCATAACTGACATTACCTGGGAGGGTAAAAAATATTATAGAAAAAAGCTTGCTTCTTTTTTCCTAGTGTTCTTTGTTAAGATGGGCTGATCTTGGGTTACCTTAGTATCCAATTACGATTTTATACTTCAACTGACAAAAATAATCTTTATTTTGATCTTGTATCACCTAGATTCTAGTCAAAGATACAATTGAGAGTAAAACGTGCAACTGCAGTTCTTAAAACATGAACATTTCGTTTGAAATGATGAAAAATCTTGTAGTGCTCGAATTAAATAGTGCAACGAACTGCTTTAAATATCGGCAATATGGCAACTACATAATGTATTGGCCATTACCGCCATCCATCACATTGATGGCTAATGTCCTAGCCACATGAAAGTAATTGAAATCACTTCGCAAAAACTTAAAAATGTTACTGGACATTGCAATCTCTTCTCTGTTTAAGTGCCGCTAGAGGCCATAGACATCAATCGTGGGTGATTAGGACTATTTCGATCTGATTTAAATCTAGATAAAGAAAGTGGCAGTAGCAAGGCTAAATCGTGACTTAGAAATCCGCATGGGAGCTGTGAACCTATTGATCAACAGATAGGTTCAATCAGCTGTTAATTACACGATAGTCATGTCGTGATCGATATCTCACAATTTGACTGATCTTATTCAGAAGACATTCTCTTTATATCCGGACCACATTGGGAAGCTCAACAGTGTTGATGACGGTTCTGACTGTAAGTATAGTATAATGATTGATAACTTCTAACCATGGGCGAACCATCGTCGCCCGCATTTTGGCTTACCACCAGGTATGACGGCGTCGCGAATCTATATTCAAATAAGAGATATGAGGAGATGGAGATGATCCTGTATAAAATGTTATTCTCACCTCTTGATCCAGGGCTAGTTCATCACTGTCAACTCCTGCGTCAGGTATGCTGTCCTCATCTTCAACAGCAAACGCCACGCCGAGCACAAGTAACGTCAACAAATATCTCCACCTGAAACAAGGAACAGCTTGGTCAAAACATTGAAAAATACTTTTAAAATAAGCGCATGCATCATCATCTTCCAGCCGAAAGATGTCCACCGCTGGAAGTAGCCCACAAACCACATTAAACCGCGTTTGAGCTTCCCTCATCCCACGGATATCTTTTATATGCTTGGCTTAATACTACAGTATTATTCATTCTTAGCATTCGGTACTAAAGATCTCTCAAAGATCTATTGTAGTACTGTACCGGAAATGCTACCGATACATCTCGTAAATGTAAGGTCCATTGCCTCTAACAATTTATGCTAGTTTCTTTTTTGCAAGTTTAATCTAGTGCTTGCGATTCTATTACAGTTTGTAGATCGCTACGTACTTCCCGTATCCATCTCACAATTAGTTACAGAGAACATACAACTGTCGGAAGTCAGAATTGAATTAAATTTCACTTTCGTTCACCATTAACTTTATAAATCTCTGTAAATATCAAGTGTAAAGCATATACGGTAAATCAGAGGATTGGAGTTACGTAATGGTGGCAATTTCTCCAAAATGGACGCTGCAATGCGCAGACGCAGGGCTGTTGTGTAATATGCGCCGATTTAATTCGATGACAGTGGAACTGGTTCGCACACGTTCAATGATAAAGCAGGTGTGAGTCTGTGAGATCAAGCCACAGAACGTTGCGTATTTGCTCCAGTTTGCGGAAGATTTTGGTCAGCTGCCAAGATAATAGTCTGACAATATGAACGCAATTACGGCGCTGTCAGAATGTGCTCCTAAATGGTCCGCATTTCTGAGAAGTTTTTAGCAAAGGTCTACGGGCTCTAACTTGTGATTAGGTAATTTATGTGTGAAATTGGCTTCGGATATATGTCCAGTATGAGGCGTGTGCGACATTTCCTGTGATTAGAAGAAAAAATCGGAAGTTGTAACTTTCGAAAGCACACCAATGCATAAACTCTGGGCTTTTATGTGCGACAAGTTCTACGACCTGTCTGGGCCATCTGGTAGTGCCATATTATTTTCTCACATCTATGCAGGGTTTAAATCTATAGTATAAAATCATTTGCTAAATATATAGTTACTTTCACACCGTACATTTAAAATTCTCGATTCAAAAATATCCATGCTAAAAAACAGCCACCAATCAAAACTAAATGTCGTCTCTTCTAGGTTAATTATCCAATCATATTCTCCATTGCAAGCTTCCAAAACGAGAGATTCTATAGCCTATAACCGGAAAAAGAATCGTTGTCAACCATACAAGGAAAATTATCGGGTCCAAACCCTTAGTAGGTCGTCAGATATGTCTTACATATAAAGTCAAATGTTGCATTACATCGGCGTAAGTTTTGGGTGCGGTCCTGCGGCATTTACTCATGTAATTAATGTAATGAAAGCTGTCCAGTGCTAAAATTTATTCTTTTTGGTGTCATGATACTGTTAGGATATAAAGTTACATAATTAGTCGTTTCTTGTCACATAATGAATCATAAAATAGCGCGATTTATATTTGACGAGGTAAACCAATCGATATATTGCTAAATTCTACACTACCTATTCTCACTACTCTGCCAATTAGTAAAGATTTCCTCGCAATAAATTTTTGCATTTTTTAAAACAACTTTAGTAAAACAGATAAATGAAAGGATCTCCAGAAATATCCAGAGAGCACGATAAAAAGTAGTTCCTACATCTTCGCCGTCTTCAGTTCTATAGTTTACCAGGCTAAAAGCTTTTAGAAGTCCGTTTTACTGTCCTTTGACTGCGCGCTTTTCTGATGCCTATAAGGCATTCGGCCATCTTTATGCAGACTTACATCACATTCCTGACATTTTAGCATTTGGTATCGATCAACAACACACGTATCGATAACGGAAATCATTAATCGACTTTAGTCAATGCGGTGCACGCTGGGCATCGGCTCAACATTATAATATTTGAACCTTTCTGGCGGCAGTTAGGTACTTGTAATCATATGTAAAACGCTTCTAAATAAGGACTCGTGAATAAATCAATTATCCATATCGGAAAACGTATATTTCAAAATGTCAGTTTACATTGTGAAATGTGCAGAATATTTCTTAGGCTGTCCTAGTTTTGGTAATTTACAAATTAACATGATTAATTTGTAAAAATTACCGCAATATTTGTAGCGAGCATCAATATTTGTGGATATAAACCTACTACCACACTTCGGAATCACTTTACTACAAGCAATAGAACAGTTAGTAACTTTAGCTCTTAATTAGCAGCAACTAACATATTTCATAATAAAAAACACATTTCAGTATTCCAATAAATCTCGGCCATAAGGAAGCAGTTAAATAAAAACTAACAGTTGAAATGAACTTTCGTATTTAAACCAAGAACTTGACCTTTTATTTATGACAGAAACGTGTAACAAACGTTTTGTTTTATTTTTCTTAAAAATGTTTTTTTTTTGCAGTCAGGCTGTGGTTGTTGCAGATCGGATCATGTCCGGGTTTAAAAATAACTGTGTAGAAAGGTACCTTGTTAATTAGTCAGTACCAAACGTTGATGTGTTATAACTTCTTTAGGTCAACGTTTTGCGAAAAACCTTTGCGAAGAATGTAACCAGCTATTGGTACCTACCTAATCACGCTCATCGCTCTTTTGGTGAAGACACTCAGCAGAACGCCTCTGTTACAGGCAGAAAAAAATTGTATCCTAATGAAATGTCTCTTTGGAACAAAGTTATGACTTCATAAAGGCTCTACTAGATAAATTGGACGATAACGTCACTTGTTTGTGTTATATTTAACTTTCAAGTCTTTCAAAATATTTCAGTGAAATATAAACTGAAATAATAGTTTCCGCAATCTAGCTTTTAATTTTGCTATTACCAAGTGAGTTGCAATGTTTTTTTACCAATTAGTGTCTAAAATTGCGTATAGCGATTGAAGAAATTTTATAATCTTGCTAAATGCTTGTTGTTCAAGAAAATACGCGACTTTGTTGAAAAACTGCCTATCATGTTGTGAGTCGACTGCAATATTATTAGGAAATCATTAATATATTTTATTTAATAGCCATTAAATGAATGTCTGTGTGTCAAGGGACCGTGTGTGTAAGTTTTGTAATACTTAAATGTCACGTACATACCTATATATCTTGGACAAATTGAATAAGTACTTATTAAGATTCATATCCAGTTGAAAAAAGATTAAAAGAGACAGATACTAGGACAGTAATCATGAGTCCGTGGCTGTTATGCGAAACCAAAACGTAACAATCTATAAACAAGATATTAAATCACACAACCTGTCATCGAGACCGTGAAATACCTAAGAACTGTTACCGAAGCAAATAGACCAGAAAAACATCTTGTATAGGCACCTATTATCGAACGAGCGTACCTAACGCAGACGCCAGTCCAGTCACACAAATAATGCGAGCTACTGCTTTCTCTAACAAAATCATCGAGTCGTGAAATGGAAGCTTGCGCTTGCGTATTTACAGCTGGCTCCCGTTGAGACCGAAATCGCAATAGGTAGGTTTCGAACAATAGTAATGCTTAGGATCTGGTCCGGGACCAGTTTTGGCTAATTCACCTGTGTTCGCGACTTGGAATGTAATGCTGTTTGCGAGGTGACTTCATCTGAGGAATTCGGGTTATCGAACTGATAAATGGGTGGTTGTGTAAACTCTTCACTTGAAAATGCAGGTACTACAGTAATTATGGGTTCAATTTCTTTGTGACAGTCTTTATAAGTGTTCAGTTATGTTTGTTTCTAAATGTTCTATTACTTACTTAACTTATTTAAATTATATAGCTATTCATCAACGCTGCCGGGGGGTAGACAGTTGACGAAACAATGTTCATAGATCCCATGCTAGCTGCTTCTAAGTCTATCTTTGAAATTTCCTTTTCAATTGCCCCAACTGCTGTTCATGTTTCTTCTTGGTCTTCCTCTTATTATATTTGCTTCAAATGAAATGTTGCTTATGTTTTAATTAAATTATTTGATTAATTCCTCGTTCCTTCGTATTCAATCATCCACGGTTCAGGGTTCAGCCATGTTGCCATTGTCTTATCTTTCAAGTCACCTATTGTTAGCCCAGTCTATAAGCAAGCTTGTGTAGTAATAATGCACACTATCTCTCGTATCCGTCCATCGAAGGTCAGCACAGCTTTGCTAAGCTTAACTAATGCGCTGGCGCACGCTCGAGTTGCATTGTTTTCAAATATTTTTAGGGTTGTCAATTTGCGCATACGTAATGCCAACCATCATGGAGTTCCTCTTCATCCAACTGACTCGGGATAAGACTCATTTATTTTCTTTGTATCTTAAGCATGTTATTATTTCTTTACATTCTGCTGTTCTTAAATGTTGCAATTTTTAATACACTCCTTTCCTTGCCGTATGTTGTTTCGGATCACTGAATTACGCACGTCTAAATTCATCTTAAATGCTTATATATTCGCCAATTTATATTTAAACACTACTAAGTCTTGTTACAATTCAAATCCTTTTCCATAGATTTATTGCTGCCAACCCTGTGCTCGTTTCAGAAGGCTGCGTGGGCGCATATCGTGGTGCGTCAGTTTCATTGTCAAGTATAACGCAACGCTCCACGAATCCGTTTCGTCATTATCAATTATTTTACGTTTCGTGACGACAAACACTTTTCGATTGATCAGGTTCTGTAATTTTTGCAAATATTTTGAACGTTATGCAAATATGCAATTTACGGTATTTAGAGCAGTTTTAAGTGGATTGATCACGATTGAGTCAATTTGAATTGTTTGGTCAATAATTTGTAGCTGATGATTTTGGAGTATGAAACAATAACTTCTGGTAATATTTACGCAAATCATCATTATTTAAACAGAACCACTTTGCTTAAAGTTAGATAATATCTGCTTGACTGCGTGTAAATCTTTTGTTGGTGAGATTCATCTTTAACTTGACGTCTCAGTCGTAAATCACGATTTTCTCATTTCCGGTATTATAAGACCGTATCTTTGAGAAATGCGAAACGTTTTATATGCATATAATACTATTATACAGAGGTCATAAGTTCAATGACCGACAAGTCACCAACATTTTTGTAATCTCACACAAAAACTGCGTAAAATGATCTCAACGAATTATGCCGAATACGAAATTAAAAATTATGTCGTTTGTCTGGTTTCGTAACACAAATTGGCAGCTTTTAATATCTTGCGGAAATAAGTGTTACAAAGTTACAACACAAAGAAGTGGCGAGTTCGTTTTCTTGTTTTGAGGCGGGTACACACTTGTGCAACTACGAAACTTGTTAGACTCGTCAACGTGATGCGATGTCTATTCAATGCGTTTGGCGATAAAAACATGAGTAGTGCTTAGAACATTCCTGAAGTTATCATTCCCCAAGTCGGTACTTATATTGATTTGTTCCTTTTTTTTGCTGAGAAATACTGAAAAAGGTACAAAGATTATGTGTATAAAAGTGGCAAGATTTTCAAGCGAATCCAGCTGCTGCAAGGTTAAATAAAAAGGTTTCTATAGCTAAGCCATATTGGGCATGGAACTGGAGGAACTTTAAATAAATAATTATACCGAATCTAAGGTAAGGTAAAATATCGAAGGTAAGACTGACTTTAAGTTCACATCATATAAATTGCTTGCCGTTGAACCCACTATACATTAAGTTTGAGCTTAATAGTTAACAGTTATTTATTTTTAATACTGCCGAGCTTGTAAATTGCAAATATTCCACTCCGACCAGCCCCCGTATTCACAAACGTTCGGATTCGATTTCGATTCGGAAACTCGTATGTCTATCTCGCTCGCTTTCATGCCAAAACAAGATAGGCATACGACTTATCGAATCGAAATCAAATCCGAGCGATTGTGAATACGGGGGCTGGTCTTTCTTGGGTTGGGTTACAAAAAGCTCTGGTAGAGCAGCCCATGACTAGGTCTTTAGCACCTAATTTTGAAATGAAAACACTGAGGAAATTACCTACTAAGCCTTTTGATCAGAACCGAGAGCTAAAAATCCAGGATAGACGGTCCCTTGGCTCCTTAACCTGGAGGAACTGGAGAACCAGTTCGACAAATTACTACTTATTTATATTGTACCGACGGCCATTCTAGGCCGCACATCATTTTCCGTTAGTCCCACACTACAAAATGAGCTAAGTCACTCCCCATGATTACGTTGATTAAACAGTAGCGCACATCGCGTGTTGATATGACATTCTGTTCGGTTTCACTTTCGATTGTGTAATAACCTCCTTGGTTAACACTAACTGTAAAAAGAAATGCTGCCAACACAAGGAAATGTCAGTGAAGACTGTGCGTTATCGAAATGAGAGTAGGACAATTCGAAGGGAGATCTGTAAATTGTATTGGAAAAGTTTTTTGGTTACACAATTGTTTAGTCGACCTGGTAATTTATATAGCACTTGGACGTCATTAGACGACAAGAGGGCATAGTTAACGTGATTTTGTAGGTGTGATGTCGTGATGGAAAGATTATATTGGTTTGGAATTTCAGTAGCAGCCTCTGAGTCTGAATTTCTGCCCGGTTGATGGCAAAAGGCTCGCCCTCTACTGGTATTTTAACACAGCTTGCAAAGTGAGGGTGAACTGTTAGGTTTACCTTGTCGAACCCTTCTGGAATCACAGGTGCGAGTTAATGTAGCTACCAAAAAGCATTACAGACGCTAGCAGGTTAAGCTACCAGACTGTCAAATTTTCCCAATCAATCTTATCCCGGATTCTTTAAAGATAAGGTCGAAAATGTATTAAAGAAATTTGACAGATTGTTGTAGCTTGATTTGCTGACCTATGTTTAACTTGCTGAAAAAGTTGAAACCGCTTTAAAAAGCGATTGCCACTTTTCTTGGCAATAACTTGTATTTGACAATTTGCATTTCCTGTGTGTTTTTTGTAAAGGTTGACGAGTTTAGTTACACACAGTTAAGAGAATAGTTGACTTTAGAAATCTCTCTCTACTTGTTAGTACAAATAAAACCCTGATTTTCTGTTTTCAAATTCATAGCAAGTTCTGTTAAATGACTCGTTTTGCTTAGTTCGTTTTACACTAGAGAACGAAAGTTGTTTGGCATCATCATCATCATCATCAGCCTATTATGTTACCACTGCTGGGACACAGGCCTCCTCTTAATGAGGGGCCACGCGGGCCCAGTGCGTGTTGGTAGATATCACATGTCTTCGAATTTTTAGTTCTAGGACATTCCGGTCTCGTCACGATGTTTTCCTTCACCGTTTTGAGAGCAGCGGTAATGAAATAAATTACACAAAGTAATGCACCTGCCTGGGTTCGAACCTATTACTAAGTGCTCGTAAGTCGGGGCTGTCACCACTGGGCCACCGCTGCTCTCATCTCTGTTTGGCATCACTCAATAAATATCATGACTGAATAAAAATAGTTAAACTGTGACTGCACGTTTGTAAACCAAACATGCGCATTTTAGATTATAGCTCTTCGCTGAAGTGTTATGTCATTATAGCGTTAGTGGCTATTATCTATTATACGCGAATCATTTAAACGATCGATAGCTATCAATTCCTATTAACTAATTTCAAATAATATTCTTTATTGCGATTCCAGTAATAGCTTTATTTTAAATGATGTAACTGAATTACGATCGCAAATATTAATCGATTATAAATTATTCGTTTTCGCTATTCGTCCATATACTCCGTATGAATTCGTATGTTAATGTTTTTTTAAATGTTTTTAATAAAATATTTTAAAATGTAATTATTAAGTGTATTAAAGAAATAAGGGAAACATTAAATTAATAGATTTCCCTTCATTTCGTTAAAACCGTCGGTATGATCTCGCCTTAAAACAATTTCTTGTAATAAAACCGTGTGTATGTACGTTTATAATGTTAGGTATTGTATGTAAAATTAATTGTCTTTACATATTTTATTAATGTGTTCCGGTTGTTAGAACAAAAACGTATTACCTAGATGATTTAATAATTTTCAGTTTTATGTAAAATGAGATAATTTTATTACTAAGGCATTCGGAAGTGGGTCTGTTATGTAAAGAGTGCAGAGACTAGAGACGCATCCGTTTGTGTAGTTGTAGAACACGAATATTTAAATATGATTTAGTATTCAAAATTCGAATGTACCGGTTTCTTCAGGGCAAGCGTGCTCCATCCTAGGCCGCATCATCGCTTAACATTAGGCGAATTGCGGCCAAACGCAAGCCTATTTAATATAAAAAAAATAGTCTAGATTATTACTAGAGGCGTTTAATTTTGATCTGCTGGCCTACCATGACGTCTTAAAGCAGTATTGTTTTGCTCTTATTCCAGTGTGGGAAGTGACGGAGCTATACAGGATGTCTAGCGCCATCTCTTTCACACATTGGAAAAGGAGTAAAACACAATGTTTTAAGATGTCATGGTAGACCACCTGGTGTTCTTGTTACACTTTACTATAGGCATCATCATCATCATCGACAGCCCGTCTTAATAACCCACTGTTGGGTGTAAGCCTCTCTTTGCTTTTGCCAAGCTCCACGTTCTTGTGCCAACCTTATCCAGAATGCGTTACTATGCAATACTCTCGCAGCTATTATCTAGTGTGTATCTGTGTAGCAAAGAAAACTATCATTCAACCACACTATTAATCGAGCTCATCTAGATCAATCTTCAAAACTAATTTAATAATGTCTCACTCAGCCAATCTAAATAGGTGTGAACCAATTAAGTTTAACCACATCACAATTCAGTTCAAACATGCAATTCAAACGCAGATCAAATCTAATCACTGTTGGGTCAGTTAATCACATTTATCTCGACACAGAACCACGACAGTCGCATGCAAACACGACATACTCGTAGACTCTTAAGCATGGGTAAGCTGGGTACTGACTAGTGAGCTAACATAAACATAACATCACGCTTGTAATCCCGAAGGTTTAGGCAGAGTGTACCCAATAGTACACCCACATTTCGCTAGTTATGTTTAGTTTAGGGGTATGAGGAACAGGGTGTAAAGTTCCTCGATACTCCTTAGAAAAGGGAGGATCCTCCGACCAGACAGGTGTTATGTCTGGCGGGCAACTGCCCGACAGTTGTTGTCGGGTTTTTCTATATCTTGTCTTAAGTCGATGTAAACTTTGCTTGGGAGATGTAGGAAATTGATGTTAGTACTTCCGTCGTGTCATAGATGGCGCTGTAGTACTTTTTGTAGTAAGTTTCTTTTTGTAGGTCGCTACATGTTTAAGTCCCTTGTAATAGGGGGTGCCTATAGCCATCAACAGTGCATAAATCCAGACTCCGAGGGTGCTAAGAAATTTCTGGTGGAAAAACCCAATAACACTTTGCCCGACCTGAGAATCGAACCCAGATCCTCATGCTCAGCAGACGCGCTAGCGACCACTAGACCAACGACGCTGTAGTGAGCTGTAACTGTAACAGAATACGACATTATTCAAGGTGAGAAACACTCTGCGTTGTCATCGAAGACACAGCGAGTTTTTGAGCCAGTCAAAGTTGTCGTGCCAGCGACACGAAAAATAACAGGGGGGTTACTATGAAGCTTAAAACATTGTTGTTCCATTCCTATTCCAGAGTGGGAAAGAGATGGAGCTAGACGACCTGTATAGCTCCGTCTCTTTTTCACTCTGGAATAAGAATGGAACAATAATGTTTTAAGACGTCATGGTACGCCACCAGAACATAGTTCACAGGGAAGAGGATTCTTTTTTTTTACATGATTTGATAAAACATCCTAAACGAAAGAGAAAGAAAACTTTGAGTACACAAACCACATCCAGTCACCCATATAATATGGGAACATGTTACGCACTGCCAGACCTACAGTTTTAAGTCTAGTGGATATCCGGCTTTAAGTACAGTGCGCAAGAACACGACACGTATGATCCATTTACCACACGCTGTATGCGCGGGCGCACCCATGAGTGTGAACTGTGGCCAGTACACGTGCAGGGCATTAAGGTTGCCCCTGTTTTCGGTAATTATGTAATGGTTGTAACTGTTACCGGTTTTCCAGTGCAATAAAGGTATTACGTGATATTACTGCAGACATGTCAGTCGGCGGCGTGCGGTTGGTTGTCAAATTCAAGAAGTTCTTTGGATTTGGAAGTTTCACAGATATCGAAAGATGGAGACATTAAATTTTTGATTGTACGCAGAATTTGTATGTAAATCATCATGAAACTCAACCACAAAAATCGTAATAATAGTCCAATCTGATTTCTGTAGACAAACGTGTGATGGGGGTTTTCAGCACCCCGATAAAATTGTAACACTCTTCATTCATAACACAATAAGAAGGATTTTGACAAATACATTGCTTTAAGAAATCGTCTAGTCGACTTTTTTTGGATTGTCAAATTGAAGGGCATTGCACTGTGGGTACTTAAGTGTGTTACGCAATATTTTACATTCCAAGATTTCCAAGCCTGCCAACCCTAACCTAAGTTAACATTTACGTTGTTGATGTAGGTAATTTAATATTAACATAATTACAGTATATGCACGTGTTTCTAACTTATTTACTTAAGTGGCTCATAATTTTGTGCGCGTTTTGCGAATACTGTAACAATTTGGACTGACTTTGATGGTAGACTAATTTGCAGGTAGTCAAACAATTCGTTTTAATTGGCTTTTGTGAAAGTGGCACTAGAAAATGAAAGTCTAAAATACCGTAGTATTGTACTTAATGAAGGTAACTAAGTAACTACTTAGTGCATTGTCAATTCTTGATGTATTTTTAATTCTCACACTCGTGAGAACTCACACACGTGGTCGTGTCATCCAAATTTTTCGCCTAAAAGTTTCACTTTCCTCTCTACCTTAGTAAATCTTCAGGTTCCATATTTCATGTACTGCCAGGAATGCTGCTTTTTCACTACATTGATCTCCATGGCCCCGACTTACGTAACGTTGGGTTGGCGCAGGAAAACTCGCTGCCATCATATTAGCATTTCACCGCCTGTCCCCGATACCGTGGATACGATTTATAGAATTACTCAACATCTGTAACATGCGTGCCTTTTAATAACCTAGCCGTAAATGCGTTTGCAAAAGGTACTAGGTGCAGAACTGATGATACAAATGCTTTAAGAGAAGAAAATTTCGACGATTACAAAGCTTTAGAACTTGCTTTCGTAATATTGCTTCAATGTACTTAAACTATTTTTCCATTACAAGTGATAATGGTTTCCAATTATTGTTCCAGTACGATGAGCAATAATAATTGTCAGCAACTGAAGCTTCCGAAACGATAAAATGTTACAAAATAATTTCAGGTTTAGTCATAATTATCCTAGACAAGCTTGGATTACCTTTTGTTGAAATTGATGGTGTTTTATAACCTTTTGGGGTGGGATGTCCTGAGTGACCTAAAATACTACAGCTGGGCTCGGTGATCGAATTTGACATAAATAACCAAGTACATCAAGGTGGCCTCAGATCAGACAGTGACAATATCAGTCCATAACACCACATGACGCAACACACACTTGCATCACGATCAATTAATCGGCATTACTCGAATGCCTACAATCGCATCATTAGCGTTACAAGTGTTACGACAGACGACACAGATGAAGATCTAGTTGAACCTGTTCGGAGACAAGTGGCACATGTGTGTCAGTGTCGTCACGATAACACAGATGTCCAGTGCCAGGGTTAACACACGCATTACACATCACACAACATAGAGCACTCATCACATATCTAAACTTTCGAAGGACAGTCATTAGTAGAGGAACATAATGAGAAGATTTGCGAAGGACAGAAGATAATGAATTAAGTTTTATCCAGACGTACCTAGCTCAGAGCACACAGTTTTTATTTTGAGAGCGCTTGAATAGGAATCATAACATATGATTGACCAGAAGCTACACTAGATAACATTGCACGAATCTTTGCACATGCCTTCTTCAGCCAAAAGATTAACCAAGGAACCAGTTTCATCATGTTTCACAATGGATAGATGAAAAGAAAGGTCCTTATGCTGTGTTGCAAATCTGTTACAAGCAAACTCAAAACATGACCCTACAAATTACCATTGACAAATTCAGCCCTAGATTTGAACAGCACGGGCGTATTGTGTCACCGGCCGTGAATTGATCGAGCCGTTCGTTAATTTTATCGTACACGATTTAACTTTGTCAGGTCTCGTGCGTGAGCTGCGACTATTCATCAAAATCAATTATTTAATGTGTCTCTTTGAATTTGCTGCTGCATGGAGGCTGAGTATGAATAGATAATACTATGTCATTGGGTGGTTCAACTAGATGTTGCAAGGGTCTATATCAGATTGAGCAGCATCTACTCATATAGTAAGAAGCCCGAGTCTCTGACAACCAGTCTTACATGGGTATCGTATTACCGCGTTACAGTCATTCAATAAAAAATACAGATTTTTGCAGCATCCGGTTAGGCTGGAAGTAGACCCCAAAATAACAAAGTTGGAAAAGGCAAGGCAGATAAAAATTCTGCCCATATTTTACTGACTTTATTCACCTTTCCAACGAAAGTTGGAACGTTTGCCACGTTGATATGAAGTCGGTAAAAAACAGGCGTCTTCAGATAGTATAAACACTGTTGGCCAGAAAATATGCTACTCACATACTAATACTAATGCTACCTAGATTAATGAGAAACTTCAAGGCTGCTCCTTTGAATGTTTGCTCATTATAATTAGGTACATTAGATCGCGTGTCGCCGTTCCCTGCATCCGTTTCCTCAACTCTTAAGGTGTTTATTATTTTCGGAACCAACTTCCGAACGTTTTCCCGCCTATTGACTTTGAAGTTTCTCTTCCTATTCGTAATGCGTAAAGATTTCTTAGCCATTATCTTTTAATTGAAGGTTAATTTGAAGTAATCATTGGTCGTCTGAGATTTCGGAGGAGCGAAACGTGCATATCCGATCAACAATTCAGTAGAAATCGTGATTTTCTGACAGAACCGGAAAAGACTTGTTATGTATTTCTTATTTAGGACCTAAACGGTTCTAAGTACCTACATACTGTGTCTTGCCTTGAGATTGAGAATACTAAATCCCTGAGTCACCGCGCAGCTTGGGTTTCACGACCTTAGGCACTTAAATGCCAACAAAAACTCAGACAGCACCATTTTGTAAATTATTACGGTAACAACAATTAGTTATGATACGGACATAGGATTTATTATTACGTTTTAACCGATTACAGGTTCCACGCAAGCGCACTCACGCTAGGTAGCTAGTACTCTAGGAAGTCAATATAATTACAAATAATTACGACACTATCGGTTTGTCCGTTAATTGTTAGGTATAAAAATGAAAGTGATGTTATACTAAAGTGATGACACTGATGACTATTTAAAAAACTTGGACTAAGCATTTGAAACGGTAAGTAACGGTACTATCGTTATGCTGCTAGATGGTTGTAAAGGTTATATTTAGAAACAAAGATGTTCCTAAAATGTTTTATTATTTTGTCCTTTTTTTTACTATTACTCGTACAGTACACAGTACTCATAAATAAAACTCTGGAAGGCAATCATGATTCATAATCGCAATCATACCCCAAGGCGCCATTATAAGCCTTTTACTGTTTGAAGCTTAACGCCACTGCTAACAACTTTATTATGAACATTTTACATCTTTTTAACATAAGTACGCCACACATAAAAAAATAGAAAATTACCTTAATTAGGTCAACAATCACATAAACTTTCTTCCTAATCACCCACCGTAACCGCCAACAAGGCATAACATACATTACGTATTAAATTATATCTGTAATAACTATGTATTTTCCGCATATAACCAACATAGTACATTGTTCATAGGCCGTGTAAAACGTACTCGCGTCACAGCAGTCGCCAGCAAGACGGTGATACAACGTTATGCAACGAATAGTCTGTGTGAAAATGAAGACCGACGGGATTTACAACTCTGAGAGTAACCTGACCAGGCTAGATGACGGAGATAAAAATTAACGCGCTATGTAAGCGCGGCTTTGGATAAACAGTTCCGTATAGGAAAGATGATTGTTGTTGATTTACGGGTGAATGGATTTGTGGTTTAAGAGTAGATTTGTGTCACTATAATAGTGGTTAGAGTGTCCGTAATTGGAGATGAAAGAGTAGGAAAAGAGATTAATGTATCGATAAAAACGGAAAAGGCAGATGAAGGGAGAGTTGCGTATCAGAATCTTACAAAAAACGTAAAAGATGGATGTTATGCCAAAAAATGTCGTTCTCTTGTGTGTGGATAATCGTAATCATATGTTTTAAGATACCATAATCACCGCACTTACAATTAGACTTTCGAGAGAATCGGATACCTTGTTATCATAAGACTTATTTGCCTTTGCCAACGCTATTCAATTAGCTACAAATGGTCCGCATCGTATCGATTTCATAACGGCATGTCGATAAGAGTCGCATCTCGATTTAAGTGGTTGAGTAACCACTTAAATCGAGATGCTGTAGTGGTGATCGTTTTATCTTTAGAGGAACTACGCATTATATCCTGACGACAACATTTTGTTAGGTAGGCAGAGTTTATCAGGCAGTAAAGGGTACAAAAGACCGTGGAATTGGCCAATAAAGTAACCATGAAGGTGCATGGCTAAGCGATCTAGACAACTGTGTTACGCAGCTTAGACTTAAATCCGATTCACCGGATTTGTTTAATGTTGATCCAGGAACTGAATATTAACGAATGTTTAGATATACGTCTGACCACAAATCTATAGTTGTACATTAAAGATATTTTGGTACATGGCCCGAAACAAACGCCGCGTGCTATCATGCTTTTCAATCCAACTTCGCGAATATTCATCGACATCGCCCCCTGTCTATGTCCGTTCAAGCGTCAAACGATCTTTCCAATAATATATCTAAACCATTAATTGAATTAAAAATGATCTCTCTCAAGTCTTACTAAACTACCATCAACTGTTTAACATGTACCAGTTACTGCAAAGTGGTTACAAATTGTTTTATCCCGACAAGCCATTAAGATGAGATTATAACAGCAGTATGCAAACAACATGCAGACACAATGGTTGAACGTGGCCCACATACTAGAAGTGTTAAGGGCCGTGTTCATGATATGAATACGTTAGCCGAAGACATTATAATTTTCAAACCGAGGGTCAATGAGAATGTTAAAGTTCCATAAGGAGCTGTTGGTCACGAATTTGCGAAATTTGTTGGAGAATTTGAAGTAGTGAAATAGGCTTAAGCTGTTATTCAAATCTTAGCCAGCTAGCCTACTATTCTTGTCCGACTGAATTAAACGTGTTGACAGTATAATAATCTTAAATGTACCTAGATAGTAGATCACAACCCTTTAAATTGAACTAGTGTAACCCAAATTCCCGGACCATAGGAATTTCAGTCGGCTGCCAAGCCAATGTGTCATTCACGCCCTTTACTACAACACACATAGCGCTTCTGACAACTGTCACTAATTGCAATTGACTAGAAGCATATCCACAGCGAATTCCCAAAGTGTTATAAGAATGACTAGAGCGTAAAATTTATCTTTTACTAGTTTATGTCTGCGCGTCGCTCCAGGTGTTCAGAATTTACAATGACGGGATGAAAAGTGTTCTGTTCTGTCTCACCCTCATAATCTACCCGAATCCGTTTAGACGTGATATAATTTTTAAAGACCATATTCGACTACAAGAGCGTATTTTACTAATAAAACTAAGCGCGCCGCATAATTCGACCTAGGGTTCCTCAAGTTTTTGAGGTTGCGCTTTACACTGTTGAGAGTGCAGTCTCCTTCAAAGAACGTAGGCTCTGAATACAAAACAGTTGCAAAGCCGAACTTGTTAACTCTTATGCGAAGTTACGCAAACGCTTTCTTCATTGAAAATGTGGCTCGCATAGACAGGCTATTGACTTGTAAATATAGATTGCGGTTGAAGTCTTTTTGTGCTGTTTTTTGTTCTTGTCATCTAATTTTGGTAACTAGGTTTTCGGGTAAAGTACTGTGTTACTATAATAGCTTACTATTGTGACAGCATCAGTATCAACAATGGCTGAAGATGGGTACCTAACTACCTAACTACTAGCTGGTTTCAAAGACTTCATCCAAAGTTGTTGAGTTCATAGACAAAACACATTGTGGTTACATTTTGTGTAAGTAATTATGTTTTGTACCTAATTAACAGCTATTGATGCTTGTAGTATTATAAAATTAGTTACGGCAATTGGCTGCTAAACGCATTGGAAAATGCAATCAGTCACTCACGACTAAGTAAAGGCGCCAAATTAAACAAGCTCTAGTCTAATTCACATTGAAGACAATCTTCTACTGATTAATAAACTTCGTTACTGTTTGTTTTCATACTAGTTGGTGCTTCCGACCAATCTAATTAGTCAAGGTTTATCTATCCACAATCAAGGTTTTGCCGAAAAATCAATTAAAAATGAAAGCTTCGACATTCAAATGATCAGAGTTCTTTCGTATAAACTCCTTGGTCACAACACTAGAAATGTCACAGAGGCACATTACGCAACATTTTCCCGCTAATTTGTAATGCTAATACATTGCGAAAACAAAAAATAAATCATTGATGCAATTAAATCATTGATGTATAGAGTTGCAAAATCTTTAAAATATTTAATAAATAGTACAATAGGTCTCTCGGAGAACTTGATCTTGCTATAAATGGTTGACCTACAAAGTGTATTGAAGAGATAATTGGAAGATTAGTAACGGTTTACACTATGGTAACGTCATCCAATACTACACTTTATTATTTGCTTTGGTTCTCGTTACTTTCATTCTCAGTAGCTATCGCAAGTTCTATCTGACCCTTGATTTAAATTTAAAAAAACTACACTACAATGACATAATTGCTTAGATTTGCAGAGGTAGAGCTACTTTAAAACCACAACGATATTCCTAAAGGTTATATGTAAGTAGCAAGTTATGATTGTTCGAAGAATCCTTGAATAATCCCGTGGTAGTTAGGTAGGTGGACAACCACAAGACCGCAAACAAAAGCCACGAAGGCTCGTGACTGTTGTTGCATTTACATAATTGACACGAGATCCTGTTTCTCAGACCAAAATGCATTTTAAATATTTTAAATACAAAACCAAAATATCCGAAAATGCAAAGGACCTTTTCAAACGTCGGGACTCGGGACATTTTATTACAAATCCTTTCTTCGATCCTTTTTTGCGAATTCCAATTTGTTTTTTTCTTCTTTTATCCTAAACGCTGGCATTTTATATGCGGACAATGCATAAGACCTGATGCTTTTTTATGGGCCTGGACAAGAGTCATTGATTTATAAGTGCTATTCATTGCATGCAATATGTTCGTGTGAATTTTATTTCGGTACTTTATTGCGCGTATCGAGTTCGATTTTTAAATTGGGTTTAGGAATTTTATTAGTTTGCGTTTATTGGAAATTAAATTATCTGAATGGATTCGATTTCTACCCAATGTACGTTAAATGAAGCAAGCAGTTAAATTAAGTCTGTGGTCTCACCCTAGCCCATCTATCATAATATCTTCACACTAAACGCCAATACATCCATAAATCGAATCTTTCGGAACCGGTTACTGGTTACGTAGAGATTATCCGATAATTACTCTACATTTAAGATATCAATCGTAAAACTTCGGTTACGTGTAGATCATCCGTTATGGTAAACTGTATCGTCTTGCATGTTAATTCGGTTTGAATTTAAACGTTTGTTATGCGACAAAACAGATAACATGGAAATAATTAGAAAGTGCATTATAAAAATGTAAACGCTGCCGGTGTTGTGGCGTAACTTAGAAGATTGTGTTGTGCCGGACCATTGGAAGCCGATACCAAGGCTTATAGAACTTAGGAAACTGATCAGGCAATAGGATAAGATCTTAGTTTACAGCACACTGAATAGTCAACTGCAAAAATTATATTAAAATCAGAATAACAAAACTATCATCTCATTTTAGTGAGATGGTATTTTTACTCTAAGAGACTAGAGAAAACTTTGGTTATAAATAACCGAATAATATTAATAAGTTTTCTATAGTCCCTTTCGGTAAAAAAGTAATATTTTTGTTCAATATAGTCTCCCTTTATTTCAATCCATTTTTGTTTGGATTTAATCCTTAATTTTAAAGTTAAAGCCGGAACGTTTTGGCCCTTACTGATGTGTTGTTTTGTTCTTTGAAGACGAGAAAGTCTTGCAAACATGCAACTATTTAACTAATTAATTACCTACATATATTGGATTACACAGTCTACAACGATAGGTTCAAATTCTGCCACTGAAACTTGAATTTGCTCATACGTACAAACCAGGAACAAATAATAATAATTCGTAACGCAATTAAAATTATTTTAACTGTATCTGACAACATTGCTGTCCATTCAATATTTGTTGCCATTTTTAGCGCAATCGCACAAACTCGTTAGCGCGTACGCAATAATTACAAGTCACTGTGTTGTATCTTGAGATTGTAAGCATAATGGTTTTTTAGAAAATTACGCTAACCATACCAGTAGATGCGAAATATACAGCTCTACACTTACTGCCAATGAGACTAGAAAGCGAACGATTTCTCATGATTACATAGAAATTAAGTGACATGACATGACGATTCAATGTGTGCTTGTAGTACCTAATTCGTAAAAAATATCGATGAATGATCGTTAAAGCTCGGAGTTCCTGATAGATATTTATCGTCACTTTTAATTTTTAACTAAATTAGTTTTAATTCATTTATATATTTATTTATTTATCTACAATATAATTAGGATACTATTTCGATAAATAATTAGTTAAGTACAAGAAAAAATTCTTTGCATTATGAATAAAACTTATTCTCAAACAATAATACAGTGTCGATTTCTAATCCAAATACATAATATTAATTATCAAAAAAATATTTACCTCATATCCATTGTGAAACACAAATAAAAAATAAAACCGTAATAATTTGCAACACTAAAATGACTGCACGTCAAAAAGGGCGCGAAACGGACGAAACGCAACAATGGCGGACGGGACTCGCGAGACTGTTTGGCCGCTGTGCTTTCTCCGCGCTTTATAAACATGCAGCGAGCTGGCTGCATGGGGGGCCGAAGAAATGAAACTGTTTGGCAATTGTACGCGAAACTAACGAATTCTGTAAAATACGAATTTATTTCGCCCAGAAATAGTTCGCTTATTATTGCGATTTGTTTCGGAAGCGTATTATGACGTGACGGTGCGACGACGCTAATCGATTGATTTAATTTATTACATTTCTAAACAAAGATGCGTTCAGCTTTCGAGATTCATTCATACATTAGTTATAGAATTAAAACAAATTCTATAGATTTTCGAGATCATGATTGAAATAACATTGTTTAGAAACGCGTCCTTCTATACAATTTTCCAGATAATCGACGACTTCAAGGTTGTTGGAGTTGAATATCCGTTTTCCGATGGCGGAAGATCATTGTTAGTAGCTACTTTAACTTTTGAGGGGCCCGTGACCAGCTTTATGCCTACCCTAACCTGGCTAATATTAGCTGAAGCCGGCAAAAAATACTCCTGGGTAAGCTTAGCCTATTAGGTATGTATTACTTTGGAAGGCTACCCTCTCATAAGTATAAAGTTAGGTACCTACTGGACTGAATTTCAGCTATCTGCTATGGCTATATCTACTTAATGCATGGTTTGGCTGGTTAAAGCTATAAAGCACTGAGTTTTAATAGGTATTATGATAAACAGAAGCAGGATATTAAGCAGAAAAGAGATACGGAAATCAAGACTGCACCGACCCTTCCCGGATGCTCTCTAGGATAGGGTGCGGTAACACGATTTTAGCTACCAGACATGACTTGGGTAATCCCAGCACACGTCATCTCAGCCGTATATATCAGGTACTTAAACCATATTCAACAGTACACGGAAACGGACATAAAAAATATTGAACAGAGCAGACTTTCCTAATCAAATCCAAATCATTTATTTCATTTAGGCCAGTTACAGGCACTTTTGAATAGTCGAACCAAAGAGTATAGTAAGTCGAACAATAATAAAAATGAAGCTACAGACCCAGTCACAAAACATAATAACTGTGAAAGTATTGTAGTTGCCCATTCAAAAGCGTAGATCTCTATGGAGAAGAATGGGCAAGAAAATCCATGAACACTCTTTTAAATCAGAATATTGTTACAAAAACCTTGGTTACATCATTCATGTTATGATGGTACATAATGTGAGAACGATGTAGCAAGACATGCACGTTAAAAGTGTCCACAGTAAAAACAAAAAAGGCAATTAAAAGATAAAATATTTAGTTCCAAATGAGCCGTGGCGTGGTAGATAAGAGATGACCAGGCACAACTGACAGCGCCCATTCACGAACTTTGACTTCTAGGAGGACTTCTGGATCCAAATAAAACGGTTTCAATGGCCCAACACTTTTCAGATTGCCCACACATACAGCAGGTTATTATCCAACGAACTGGAAGCCAGCACGAGTTTATTGCACATGAAGTTTTTTACCCTAGCTGTCGATAAAGAAAGGAATCTTAACGTAATTCGCGGCACAATGTTACTGGTTTTTCTTACATCAGTCTTATTATCACATAATGGCTCCAAAAGTGAGTTTTCGCCGTGCATGGTATAAAGGGTACCTTTGACTTCATATGTCACCGGTAACCGGTTTCGATTATAGCTTTTGATTTTGCGAATCTTTTTTTATTGTCGACCCAAACGGTCAGATTGGATGCACTTAAACCATAAAATATGCTGGTCCGAAAATAAATATTAAAATCAGAGTAGGTACGTGACGAAGATAGGCCTTTAAAAAGCCAAATATGTGAACCATTTCAAAAGAATATTTTATTAAATCGATTTATACAGTTTGTCATATTTCTCTTATACCCATTACCCATTGTTATTTATTTGATGATATATGTATTATGCAGGTCGTAAATTATATAAGTAAAACAATGAACATTAACTGCATATCCTAAGCCATTAAAAGGTCGATCAAAGCTAGGTATAGTTCCACTAATGTTGATCCTGCACCATTAAACCACGTAGGTTTTAGTATAGACAAACAGCAGTTTTGCAAGAAATATAATTTCAGATAAAGACACATGTGTTCCTAGTTAGGGTAGAAATGTCATGATTTAGTTAAAAAAGCAGGCGAATCTATTGTCATCACATGGATTCAGACACTAAGGTGGTACCGTGAAATCTACAGTGACAATTCATAGCATTAACTGTGTCTGTGACTATTTTAAGACCGACCATTTTACCGTATCCCATTAAGATTCTGCTGAAGCGGCAATTTTATGCCCACTGAAAATCGAACCCCACACATCAATCACAACTGCGTCCACTTGAGAAATGCGCCAGCCCCAATAATATACTTTCGGAGTTATACAATCCTACATACGTATGAAGTAGGCATTATATTCGCTTACACCTGTTATGAAAGCATTAATAGCTTGTATCAGAGTCAACATTGTCGCGTAAGTATTCACACTGTGACTCCGCGAATTAAACTACAATTTTACTGCCTATTTGTGTTAGATAATCCAGATCTAGCCTATATAAAGGGTGTAAAACACATCTTAACGAAGCCGAGAGGCTCTGGTTCTCCCTGTCATTGCGATATTTTTTGTGTTCTACAGCATACCTGGGAACCTTCTAGTTACGGAGATAGTAGGGGTCAAAGTTCCAACTTTTTGACAAGTTTTTTTATTAAATACAAGTTTTTAATTTAAGATTTTTAAACACCTCCACGACCCCTTTACTATTCAATCCGTCCATCAGCACAATGTTTTGAGTGCTTTACATTGAGTTCTACCACAAAACGTGATTTTACACCCCCCAAAAAAAAAACGTTTCCCAGCAATAATTTATGCGTAAAGTTTCTTAGTTTCATGTACAGAATGCTTGGTTGACGGCTTCGTGGCGAGGTGATTTACACCGGGTATATTATCGCTGATTCGCTGTCATCAGGAAAAAGAGGCCAAAAGTCTGGCAGTTACAACATGGCTACAAAGATGCTTTGCGCTAGAAATGTATCAGCCCTCAGATCATGTGAAGCAAAAATTCTTCATTTAACTAGATAGAGACGTCCGGTTTTGCCCGATCATGTTCTATCTAGCTAGTGAGTCTATATCGCAGCAATACTAATAGATATTGGACATTTTTTTTGCAATTTTTTTTATTAGGTAATTTTTGTTACCTAGTGTTTTAAAAGCATTAACAGTAGGTACCAATTTTTTAGTGCTTCAAATAAACCACTGTTGAAAGTATAGACATCTCGGAAAAAACTAGTAAGAGTTGCAATACTAAGTTGCTTGCACTAAGTAGTCTCAATGAAGAAATATTCGTAAACTGTTGTACCGGCACTCTCTTGTCAATCGAATTATACTACACAAATATTCTATGAAGTTTATAGAACTTCATAGAATATTTGTGTAGTATAATTAACTTTCTAATCGATCAATATAGAAAAGTTACCGAAAATACAATTTAATTTGTTTCTGGCAAAAGTGAAAAATTTTCTATCACAACACCGATTGGCAGCGGTAATTCAAAATTATCTATTATTACACCTACCTGTATATATATATACTTATCTAGTCAATTAGAAATGCGCAGTATTCGTAAAACGTAGATAACGTAGTGTCGTTAAGAGCGTTTACGCCTTACTTACATTTCATAAAAACTTTTAAAGTCCTTTCCGAAATGACTTAACCGGTTTTAATTAAACTTCCTAAGCACAAGCAGAATACCTGGGTCTAAAAATAAACTAAAAAACATTTTGCTAAAGTCTTTAAAAAAAAAGACAATTGGAAATTTCTGTTTCTGTAGATAATTTATAATAGGTCTAAGTTAGCTGTAACACTGTTTTTTTTTTTAATGTTTTTTTTTTTTGTAACTTTTTAGGCCTATGTACTATCACCAAATTGCGTATCTGACCACGGTAAGGACTATCGTTACTTGCAGCGTCCGGCCGCTATAGAAGCGCTTATTAAAGCTTAGCTACCAATAGCATCGCAGCATCTATTTTTTCCGAGTCCCTTGGTGTCGTAAATGAAAAAAAAAACTGTGGTCAAACATCCGGGATCATTAACAGAGCCTGAGATTGTGTTTAAAACAATACATGTTTAAAAAACGGTCGTGTATTTTTCGGTCGGGTCCTTTTTGTTTTACCGCTATTGGTCCGCAAAGTATTTGTGCGGACCAATAGTAATAAGGGTGTTAAACAGATGTCATGGTGTGCACGGGATTTTGTTTGAAAAGTGTCCATATTCTCACTTTCCCGATGGTACATCCTGCTTATGCGTATGAAGTTTCATTAAAATTGGTTCAGACATTTCGGTAAATAAGGACTTGAAAGTTTGTATGAAATGTGGGAAGGTGTAAACGCTCTTAAACATCTAAGGAATTTCATATTAGTGAGCAGCGTGGAGACTAGATGGATTTATGGCAATATTATGCCCAGCCACACTTAACTGAACATATAGGAGCACCTCTGTCTTACCCTTCGGGGGTTATAGGCGTGATAACATAACATCACGCCTGTACTCCCGTAGGGTTAGGCCTAATAGTACATACATCCACCCTTCTCCAGTTATGTATAAGTTCCATGTAATAGGGCGAGCTTGTTGCCATCAATCGAACAGGAATTCAGACTCCGTAGCTGCAATGGGAAATTCGTGATGGAAAAACCCAATAACAGTTGCCCGTCCTGGGAATCGAAACCGGGACCTCATGCTCAGTAGTCGCGCTTGCGGCCAACGAGGCAGTCGTATATGCTTGTGGTTAGGTTATATACCCACCTTCCTATAGAATTATATTTCTTGTATTAAGTGTCGTACTATGTTCCTTGAACACGTATTCCCAGTCATGTGTTGCTCATCACATGGTATTTTCAAACTTTTTGTGCTTTTCTTCCATTTGTATGTCATTGGGGATTTTGTTGACAAACGCTGATTTTTGGTTGTTTAAGTTTGTCAGTATTTCAGAATAACCACGTTAATTAACGTGGTTTCGGGAATAAGAAATTGTCGAATAAACGTTTGAGATTGTTTGTCATGTGTGGAATCGTGGTTAGAGGGCGAGAATCAGACGGGCCGCGTTTAAAACACAGTTTACCGATTTCCGTAAAAAAACTACCCATTTTATTATTGATTCGGGGTGAGAATCATTAGCATAGTTACCTCCTTGAATTTGACGAGGATGCCAAACAAAAGTAAAAGCTTTTATAGAATGGCGTCAATTATTTTCAATAAAATTCCACGACATTTAAAGAACCTTAATAATAATATGTTTAAAAAAAAATTAAAACAATTTTTAATTCCTAAAAGCTACTACTCCACAGCTGAGTTTATGGAGGACAAGACATTTTGAGAGCAGCGGTGGCCCAGTGGTAGCAGCCCCGACTTACGAGCAGTAAGTCGTAGGTTCGAAGCCAGGCAAGCGCATTACTTTGTGTAATTTATTTCATCAACGCTGCCCTCAAAAACGGTGAAGGAAAACATCGTGAGGAAACCGGCATGTTCTAGAACTAAAAATTCGAAGACATGTGACATCTACCAACCCGCACTGGGCCCGCGTGGTGGATTACAGCCCATTCCCTCTCATAGAGAGGAGGCCTGCAACCCAGCAGTGGGAACAATATAGGCTGGTGATGGTGATGATGATGGTGAAGACATTTTGATTATTATTATTTTTATTTATTTATTTTTACTTTAATAATTGTGTGTGTTAGTACGTAAGGAACTGTGTATTAAAAATATGTAATTGTGTTATTTAATTTAAAATTTTGTGTCTATTGTTTTGACATACCTAAATCTATTATGATTTGTATGCTCTCGGGTAAAATGTTGCGAACTAACCATTTCTGTATAACATCTTATTGTAATGAAACCTACATTTACGAATAAATTTGATTTGATTTGATTTTGATTTGAACAACACCATTGCATGTAGATATTTTAGACATTATATTAACTTAACACATAATAACACATATTAACATTTACTGACATAACTTTATGTGCATCAAGTAGAATTTTCTAATGTTTATGGCATCACGCCACAGCTTCACGCTTTTCCACATCACCATGACAAGCGCGATTCTCGGCGACCGACATTAATTTAATTGTGCTGGTTACTATGCTTTAATAGTAAATGACAATATTATATAGGTAGCTTGATACTATGTAGAACTATAGAGGTAGGTACTTGCGTAGATTCTCACTTCGCCAGTTGCAAAGGCCTATGTAGGTAAAAGAGAGCAGGTATTGCGATTGAATTAACTGGGTACAAATTAATTGAGCACTATGGCAAGCTTGAGAAAGAAAAATGTGTAAATGATTGCATGTCGGTTGACAGCACGCGTAGTATGACCACTGAAGAAACGAGTTTTGTCTACGGAAGAATCAAAATAATAACAGATTGATTATGAAGTCAGCCAGTTTGTCGATTCTTCCGTCGATATAGCCCGTTTCTACGACGGTCATGCTACGCGTGCAGGGGCGAAAGGAAGAAAAAAACTTGTTTCGCTGTACCCCAAGTAACTTGTCCTATACAAGGTCAGAAAGATGATGGTGATGACTGGCTGGGCTGACTAAATATTACAAAACAAAGTGTTGTCACGAATACGTATGTAGCTCCTCAAAATTCTTGATCTTGGTGCTTCCATGTCCATGACAATCAGCCTTAACGTATCTGCCAGGACACAGATCCCATCTTTTTTAGAGGAAGTGTTCCGTAATCAACCATGTGGGCCCAGCGCGAGTTGGGGACATTACATATCTATGAATTTTAGGTTCTAGCATATGCTCGTTTCCCCACACTGTTTTCTATAAGAAGTTGTGATGAATTAATGAAATAAATAAAACATAGAACGTTAATTTTCTGCCTGGGCTGGGTTCGAAATCACGGTCATATGATTAGACCGATTTGTCAACTATAATGTACACCACCGATTCCACAAAAATACAATAATTATTTCATGAATCGTTTTGTACCTACTTACAACTATTTATTTACAGCCGATGAATTTTAGACCCGATTTCTAATTTTAACCTTGAGATACTAAACCTGAATGTAGGTACCTAAATCAGCAAAACCTTCTTCAATAAAGTACCTATATTAATGAAAATGTATTGTCACATCGATGGGCAAAGGCCTACACAAAATAGAGCTTTCGTAATCATCACAGTGGAAATCCGAAGTGCGAGTTGATAGCCATCATGATCATTTCAAGTGAATGGAGAAGGACCTTGCCCAAAGAAATGATTAAAAAGTTCATTCATTGTTCTATTTTTGCGTGGGTAGGCACAAGACGGGTTGCAATCATGGCGGAGTTATTATGCATTCATTCTGATGTGATAATGAGGGCTTTGTTTGTTTTTTGTTTGTGGTGTACGGAGAAACGGCTTATGCCGTTTATGCGGGACATACCTACCAACTATAGAACAGCGTCTAGTATTGAGTCTACAATGAAGAAAAATACAAGTACATATATTTTTGGTAGTTTGTTCACAAGGCTCATTTGAATTAGCGCTTGCTAGATTTATTAGTGCCCATTCCTGGTTTGAATTCTAGGGCTAGTGCTAATCGCAGGTTCGTGAATTCAGATCTAAGTGTCCTCCAGCTGCCTTGCCAAAGATGCTGTCAAGGTTTAGGCCTGAGGCTTTAGATTTGTTTTGCGGCTTTTGTAAGTCAACATGTAGATTATATTGTAGGAAGCAATTTTCGCCGAGCCTTCCACACTTGATTTGAAGACCAGTTGCAGTATTTTGTCATCATCTAACTTATAAATTTGAGTTTTCTTCATTAAGTTTAGAAAATACGAAATCAATCAGTTCAAATAAAAAAAATCGTACATTTAATTAAATTATGGAAGCCTACCAATTTAGTTATAAAATTGTCACGAAAATAAAAATGAAAACTAATCGTTCGCGTGCATCGTTTTTTTCGTAAGTTGACTTCACGACATAGCTGTTAGGTCTCTGTTCGGCTAGTTATATTGCGATTCTATCGTTTTTTACGTTTGTTTCCTTCTCTATCTGGATTGTCTAGCTTTTAGTCTAACCATAATTATCTTTTTTATATTTATATATTTATTTAGTTAGGCTTATGTATACTACTATATCTAGACACAAGTTTTGGAAAGAATAAAAATTTTATACGATAAGGCACAGATCATATATTTAACTAGATAGTAGAGGATCTAACATTGTTAATATCTTAGGTGTGAAACTTGTAGTATTGCATGCTATATATTGGCTAAATGTGTGATACTAAATATATTATATGAGATCTTCATGTACCTACCATATTTGATGCAATAAATGAATGAATTGAATTGAATCCATTGGCTGTAGTGCTTAATAATTCCATCCCACAGACAAACTGTGAAAACAGTTTTGTGGGGCTAAAAATTGTTTAATAAATAAATAATAATAATAATAATGCTGCACGTTGCTGGAGGATTCAGGTCTGGGCTTTCGGTTGAGGAGAGGTGGTCAGGTTATATCTCACCTTCTTTACATGGATGACCTGAAACTCTTTGCCCCCAACGATTTGCAACTGATGGACCTACTGAAGGTAACAGAAACTTTCAGTAGCGCCATCAGGATGGAATTTGGTGTGGACAAATGTGCGGTCATGCATGTAAGGCGAGGGGGGATTGTGGAGTCTGCGGGAACCCAGCTCTCAGATTCCATAAATCTTAGATCCCTCTCAGCGACCGAAACCTACAAGTATTTGGGTATGTCGGAAGCGCTGGGCATCAATTCTGTTGACGTGAAGCAATCGTTGAAGGAGCGCTTCTTTGGCCGCCTGAGAAAAGTATTTAATAGTCTTTTATCAGGCGGAAATAAGGTGCGTGCCTTCAATGGTTGGGTCATGCCGGTTTTGATGTACTCTTTCGGCGTACTCAAATGGACTCAAACAGAACTAGACGCCCTGGATAGGAAGGTTCGTACATTGTTGACGGCATATCGAATGCATCACCCACGTTCCTCGGTTATGAGACTGTATATCCCGCGGAGTTGTGGAGGTCGAGGCTTTTTAAACGCCAAGACTCTCCACAATCGCGAGATATGCAGTCTCAGGGAATATTTCCTAGAAGCCGACGTGGGGATGCATCGAGATGTGGTCGCGATGGACAAGGCCCTCACCCCGCTCTCCTTGGCAAAAGAGAACTGGCGCAAACCTGCAGTGCTTGACACTAATGACCGCAGGGAAGTATGGCAGAGTAAGGAGCTTCACGGACGTTACTTCAGTGCCCTGCATGGACCTGATGTAGACCATGCAGCGTCCGTAGCCTGGCTACGTTCCGGGGAACTCTTTGGAGAAACCGAAGGTTTTGTTTGTGCAATTATGGATGAAGTTATGATGACAAATAACTACCGGAAATTTATTGTGAAGGATGGCACGGTTGACATATGTCGGGCATGCCACCGTCCGGGCGAATCTATCCGTCACATTATCTCCGGATGTTCTCGTCTAGCTAACGGAGAATACTTGCATAGACACAACCTTGTAGCCAGGATTATCCATCAGCAACTTGCTCTGAAATACAGCCTTGTGGAATCGGAAGTGCCGTACTATAGGTATGTGCCCGACCCAGTTCTCGAAAATGGCAATATCACACTGTATTAGGATCAATCCATCATCACTGACAGGACTATTGTAGCCAATAAGCCTGATATAGTGGTGGTGGATCGATCAGAGCGGCGCGCAATGATTGTTGACATAACGGTTCCACATGACGAGAACCTCGTGAAAGCCGAGAAAGATAAGCAAATCAAATATCTTGACTTGGCTCGCGAGGTTGTCGACATGTGGGATGTTGATTCAGCGATCATTGTGCCGATAGTCGTATCAGCCAATGGCCTAATTGCCAAGAGCCTCGACCAATATCTGATGAGGCTCTCGCTAGGCAGCTGGATCAAGGGCTTGATTCAGAAAGCGGTACTCCTGGACACGGCTCGTATCGTTAGGAGGTTCCTTTCTCTGGAGCCCTGACCGCCGGTGGCTTGGACCCTGTTCCCGATACCGGTGGGCTACTATTTTTATATTTTTAAATGTTTTTGTATATAATTTTGTAAAAATATTTAAAAATGTAATTAATATGTATAAAAATAAATAAAGGAAATAATGCTGCAAAATATAATTCTGTAAAATAATGTCAAAAGTTGAGATGAGTGACAGTTTGTGTTAAAAGATAAATAACACTGAAGACGAGGCGGTATGGTCCAAGACCTTAGCCTGCCCGAGAAGGGCAAAAGAAAAAAAAAAAAAGTGACTGGAGTGTTTGTTATATGTCTATGAGTGTTTGTGACACTGACTGACAGTGACACAGAATTGTTTTGTTTAGAGGTTAGAATGCAAGTCAATAAATAAAAACGGTGATTTGTTTTGATTTGAGAAAATGTTAGTTTATGAATATAAAAGAAGTGAACTTAAACTGATAAGCCCGTCTAAAATTTTAGTTTAAGGACATAAAAGAAGTGAACTTAAAGTGATAAGCCCATCTAGTCTGAATATTTCAACGAAGCGATAACTTATCAGCATTGGATTATAAAACTGCGATGAATGCGATAGAGTACAAGAAATACCATGAATCCTTCATGCAGAACAACCATGGCTCTACAGCAGTTCACACATGCGCCTGTATATTGTTCACAGTACAATGTTCCATATACGTAGCTATCAAATCAAGATTCCCAGTCTGCTGCCAGTATGCTTATGAATACCTGGTGATTGTATTACCTATGGTCATCGCTCACACTTTACTGGCGGAGTACATTAGCGTGCTAAACTTAATAGCCTTCATTCTTCTGCAAATTAATCTCTTGTTCTACTATCCAAGCATAGTAAAAAAGTTTATGCAGAAAAATGTCTTTCAGAACAATAGAATAGCTTTAATATCTTGTCTTAGAGGACTGACGTATCTTATAACAGCACTATGTATCTTAGCTGTGGACTTTCAAGACTTCCCAAGATACTTAGCCAAGACGGAAAGATTTGGATATAGTCTAATGGATACTGGAGTTGGACTGTTTGTTATAGTGAGTGGCTTAGTCCATAAAGATCTGCGGCAACAAAGATTAAAGGATATTATAAAAGGGAATCTTAAAATGATAACTATACTTGTAGTTCTTGGAGTAGCAAGATTTGTATCAATAAAGCAATTAGATTATCAGGAACACGTTACAGAATATGGCGTACATTGGAACTTTTTCTTTACAATAGCTGTTTGTAAAGTTCTTTCAACCATTGTATTATACTTCTCGAACAATGGTACATTACTGTGTATTCTATCTTTAGTTGTTCATGAACTTGCCTTATATATTGGTCTACAAGACTGGGTATTTGGTGATAGCCCTAGAAACTCCCTTATATCTGCAAATCGTGAAGGAATTTCTTCTTGCTTAGGTTATGTGTCCATCTACATATTTGGTGTTCTTATAAAAAACATTTTACTTGATAGAACTGTTACAAAATACAAAACACTAATAAAACTCATTTTTGGAACAGTAATAATGTGGCTTTTGACATATTTTGTGGATATTATTCAACCAACATCTAGGACTTTAGCAAATGCTGGGTATTGCATTTATATGGATACGCTTTTAATAACAATGACAACTGTGTTATACTTTGTCACAGTATTAGTAGAAGATAAAGATAAACAATTCCAAGTCCCTATTATTCTTTCCCATATAAATACAAATGGTTTGTCATATTTCCTTATAGCCAACTTGTTAACAGGTGCCATTAATTTATCAATTAGAACTTTACTAGTGCCTAGTTCTGTTACTTTTATAATTTTAAATATATATATGGTAGTCACATTAGCTATTTTAATTTATCTGAAAGTTTTAGGTTTGAGAATATAGGAACATATTCTTCCAGCTATTTTGATTTAAAAAACAAACTACAGAACCGATTTTGATGAAACTTGCATTGTTGTCTAAGTTGGACTATACCTAACTTAACTAAACAAAAATATTGCAATCCGACTAACACTTTTTATGATATGCGTGGACAAACATACAAGCAAATTTAATACACGTGGAATACTGATAACCTCCTTTTTTGAAGTCGGTTAAAAATGGTTGCGTAACGCTGAGGCCACATTAGTGCGTCGCACTGCGTTACGTTACGTTGCGTTGAGATCTATTGGTGAATGAAGAATGAAATCCACATTGAGTTGCTGCGATAGTGCGTTGCGATGGCGTGCGTCCCTCTAGCGTTGCTTAGTGCAGCAGTTAGCTGCAGGTGTGGCTTACAATGCGTTGATCCGTTGCGATGACGCAACGCAACGCACTACTGCGGCCTCAGCCTTAGTGCTTTGCGTAGCGTTGTGTCGTCGCCGCGTCAACGCTGCATTGTTTTACATATAATTTTTAGTCACATGCGACATGATGCGCTGCGTCGTCGACGTTTCATCGGAACGACGGACGAGAGTCAAAGGCTGACGCCTCATTAGTGCGTTGCGTTACGTTGCCTTGACATCTATTGGCGAATGAAGTCTGAAATCCACAGTGAGATGCTGCACTAGTGCATTGCGATGGCGCTCGTGGCCCTCTTGCTTTGCTTAGCAGAGCAATTAGCTGCAGGTGTGGCTTACAATGCGTTGTTGCGACGACGCAACGCAACGCTCTAATGAGGCCTCAGCCGAAGCAAGCGGAGAGTGATGCGCTGCACGCTGCTCTCCGGTGCGATGACGGACAGTGTTCCACTGCTGCGTCGCCCTCTTGCATTGCGACTTCCTCCGTCTATGCAGCGCTGGTGTGGCACTAATCAGGCCTCGGCCTGACAGTCCCCTGACTTACCCAAACGCAGTGAGGGTAGTACGAATATAGTTGCCACTTATTACACAATACACAAATATTTGTTGTTGCTACGCTCTATTATCGAATTTGTGTCGTTGTTCTTTAACAACATAATTATGACTACCTACTTTAGCGTTGTCTTCACTTGATTTTCTTTTGCCACTTGGTTTTCTGTGACAAACGGCCGCACGGATCGCAGCGAAACTTTAGTCACAATAGGGTCTGCTGTAGACACCTTCGCGTACAGAACTTAATAAAAAGTTCTATATCTGTCTATAAAATTTCGTAATAATAGCTTAATATTACTGCTTTGGTATTATTTTTTTTTCGTAAAATACTCTTTTTAAATTAATTTATGAACACCGCTCTCCGACCCGAATATGTATCCAGACCGAAGGCGAAGTGGATAATTTTAGCCTAATAAAAATAAAACCTAATTTCGTATCTATTCTGTGTGAACAGAATATACCTTCATAAAATTAAGTAGTGCCAGTAAGGCGAAGGCAGATAAAGATCAAAATATTAGAACAAGAAAGATTGTTCCGAATAATTTTAATCAGCTTTATTCACGTTACACTTGAATAATGCCGTGTACAATGTGTAGTTTTTAAAGTGTTCATAGCTGTCATACACGGTCTACTTATAACAATACTTTACCTTTGCGATCGGACTGAATAGTTTCAATACAACTCATAGACTTGTGACCGGCTTTACTTATTGTTTCTTTGCTGCTCAGCTGTTTTCTTAGCATACTGCAAGACTCTTCGCCGATTACGTCTACATGGTTCGCTTCAGAATTCCTGTTTCCTTCTGAGCAAGATTGATTTGGACTCAGTGCTTCTTCATTGCAAGTCTGTCCTTCTAGATCACGGCAAGGACTGATAGTCTCTTTACAATTGTCGAGAGATTCCCTTGAATGGTTACTCTCCTTGAGGCGAGAGCCGACGTCCTCTTGTTCCATAGTTAAATTCAAGACTACCTTAGGAGTTGGTTCATTTTTGGAACAGATAATTTTTTTAGAAACATTCGGATCTTGCATACAAGGTCTGGATTTGATGGTACTACGAAGATCCAAAACGTCATACCCGTAAAAAAATCCAGATGATTTGTCAGTTAAACCAGTTACACTAGGTTTAAGCTCTTCAACTGACTGAGGAGTTTTTATTTCACGTGATTTAATAAATACGGGTTTCGCGTATGATTTCGATGACCAACAAGATGTGTTAGAAAGATTAAAAGAAGGCTGTGCGCTTTGTGAGTTCTGCATACAAGCGTGTGTATAGCAAGATTTATGCTCGTGTGTTCCTTCTTCTTCAGATCTACGGTCTGGAGATGTAGGTTCTTCGCATTCATCGGCATCGTCTTCGTAATTAATAAGGTCAGTATCGAAATTAAGGCGTGCAGCTTTGGGGCAAGCAAAGCGGGTTAGGCATGTAGGGCAAGTGATAGATCTAGGTTGACATAGAGGCTCAAGTGACAAGGGTTTCGGGCATTTTGGTTTTGATCCGGCGCAAGAACATCTTGATTTTGTAGAACTAGGCAATTTTAAAATTCCTTGACTCATGGAAGCATTCGAGCAGATGGATAGCGAGCGCTGGGATTGGCCAGATTTTTGTTCAGCACCCGTATTAATATAATTCCACGCTTGTTCCAACATACCTCGCAAGTATGAAGTTATTGTTTCTAATGAAAAATACGAACACTGCTGTTTCGCGCAAAGTGGACATTTAATCTTGTGGTCAGAAGTAAGTTTTTCAAGATAAACTTTTGCCATTTCTACCAACGACTCTTTACAAGAACTCGGTAAAGAGTCATTTGAAAAACTATGGTATAGACAAGTTTTAGAGTTTGGACAGACGGATTTAGAGTGTGGACAAACTGGTTTAGAGTTTGGACAGACAGATTTAGAGTTTGGACAAACTGGTTTAAAGTTTGAACATACTGGTTTAGCGTTTGCAGAGGCTGCTTCAAAGTTTGGACAGGGTGATTTCATGTTTGGACAGGGTGTTTGCATGTTTGGACAGGGTGATTGAAGGTTGGAAAGGGATGAATCAGATAAAGAGTCCTTAGAAACACTATGGTGAAGACTAGTTTTGTAGTTTGGACGGGGTAGCGAAGCCTTCAAACGGGGTGTTCTTTTTTGTTTTTGACAGGGGGAACCTAATGAAGAGCGCTGGCAATCCTTGTGGCAATTACTAGTTTTAGAGTTTCGACTCGAATGTAGACGGGACTTTGCGTTTTGATAAGCTGATTTAGATTTAGGACTGGGTGGATCAGATAGAGAGTCATTACAAGACTTGTGGGATATACTAGCTTTAGATGCTTTAGCGCTTGGGCAGGGTGATTCAAAGTTTGAACAGGGTAATAGAGTTCTTTGACAGGGTGGTGGGGCGCCTGGACAGGGAGCAAATCCTCTTTCACAGGATGGTCTAGCGTTTTGGCAGGGAGATAGAGTTCTTGAACAGGTTTGTCTAGTTCTATGGCAGGATGGTATAAAGTTTAAACTAGATTCTGATGGCGTAGAGCTTTGAAAGCATTGTGTCGTGCTTTGACTGGGTGATTCATCGTCTGGAGGAGGCCTTGGATTACAACGTGGGCAAACCCTTACGTGTGTATTAATTATTGATTGTAGGTATATCCATGCTTTCTGGAGCAGAGATTGTTCGAATGAATTACTGGCGCTTGGTTGTTGTCGACTCTTTCCTTCACCCGAACATACTTTAGCAACTCCAACTACGTGTTCCGTATTACAAACAGATCCTAGGTTGGATGAGTGTTTGTCGTAAGCTGACGCCGACCAGCCCCCTTCCTTGCAATTCTCACAAATGCTGTTTTGGTCAGTAGATACGTCATCATAATTATAATTGTTGAGAACACATTCGTATGAAACACTCTTTGAGCATTTTTTTTCTGAACCTGCTTGATTCATTTGTTGATGTCCTAGGAAACAAAATTAGACTTCATCACTTTATTTCTTGGATGCTGAAGACTTTTCGATGAACAGAAGAATTAAAGATAAATACTAAGTTTCATAATGCGGAAGGAAATTATAGGATAGCAAACATCCTCTGAAGCACTCTCATTTTGGTAGACTGCACAACTCCTACAACACTTTCATACATTGTGTTTGCTGCGTCACGATTCGACTGAAAAGTGCTCCAAAAGTTATAGGAAGTTACTTTTAGTCGTATTTGTTTCAAAATTTTAATAATCAATGGGTAACATCGGATATGTATATGTATGCTGCCTCCCTTTAATAATTTAATAATCATTTTTAAAGTGAGCAATAAATGCGAGGTGTTTCGTTTTGATGTAGCAATCATACGACTAGTTGTGTGGTACATCTACTGACGCCGGCCGGCTAAACCGGTCGGACTCACGTCCTTCATCCAGAAGAGACAGACTGAGAATGAAATTTCTTTAATTTCTTGATCTGTGTTATCGCAAGACATGCTGAATGGTCGGTTTATGGCTTGAGTTTCCAAGTACCAACTTATTTTAGATTCTAAAAAGTTTGCTACAGTCAAATTAGAATCGGTTACTGTAACGAACCTGCCTAATGACATTTTTACTCCTACCTACTGTTCCAAGTGTTACGAAGTCTGTAATCCGTTTAATAAACCTAGAAAACGTTGAATAGCGTTTTATCTCATATTAATAATACTTACCAGTTATCATCTGCAGTTGAATGTCAATCTTCTTGAGAGGTCTCTGTAAGCCTCTCCAATGCTGCGAGTCCTTTCCAAATCCAAAACGTTCTGGAATTAATAGTATTGTTACGTAGGCTGCTTTACGAGAACACAGTCTAGAATGAATGAAATAATCCAAGAATTTTAACCAATGGAAAGATATTAATCTGTAGTGTATTCATTTATTCCAAACCCAGCTCGTCACAATCTCAAGTGAATGTGAAAACTATAAACAGAAAGGTACATAAGTACTTTGGAAAAAAAGAATTAAATAAAATTGTAGGTAGGTAAACTGACTGCAAGAGCGAACCCAACTGAATGAAACTCTAGGAAAAGCGATAATGTACTTACATGTATGTAATAAAAACTCCTCCAAACACTAGTAATGATACTTGTATTAACAAATTCTTACATGTTACACTAAGCAGACTCTGGAGACTAGCATCTTTCTGGCCCGTGACCCCCCCGACTAAGAATTTCCGCGCATATTGAAACCGTGTGCCCAGTGGTTGCATGAATACTTGGTCTAATGAGTGTTTAAGTTAAAAATTGCTGCATCATCTTGCTGATTTTTAAATAAGTATTTTCTGATATTGGTGCCTCATTGTGCTATTTATTTGAGAGACGCAAAGAGTAGAATATTTATACCAACGTTTGCTGACTTGCTGTCAGTCAAATTGATGTGTGTATTTTTTTGGAAATTTAGAAGAAGGATTTAAAGTTTTCATAAACTTTTTACTAGGAAAAAAGTAAAAGTTTACTTTTACTTTACATACTTCTTGCTTTTAAAAATATGTAAGAAGAAGATATGCTGCGCCGAGACCAGGAGAATAATGATGAACTTTTTACTTTGATTTTTTTAAAGCCGAATAATGTCAGTGCCCAGCATTTATGTGGATGGTCCACGTAGGTCACACTAAGTAATGATCTGAGACATAATGTTTACCCATCACACAATACTGTCATCATACGAACACAATTTTCATACACAAGCTTATTTTAGTGTGAAAATTGAGTTAGTACGTTTCTAAGAAAACTACTACTACGGCTCATCCATTGGCTGTAGTGCTTAATAATTCCATGCTGCAAAATATAATTCTTTCATTCAAAAGTTGAGATGTGTGATATTACATAGGAAAAAAATACCTACGAAAGACTAGGCAGTATGGTTGAAAAACTATAGCCTACCCGCTACCCGATGGGCGAAAAAAAAAAGAGATGTTTGTGACATTTTGTGTGTGACACTGACAGAGAATTGTTTTGTTTAGAGGTTAGAATGCAAGTAATTAAATAAAAACGGTGATTTGTTATGATTTGAGAAAATGTTAGTTTAAGACCATAAAAGCACTGAACTTAAAGTGATAAGCCCGTTTAAAATGTTAGTTTAAGAACATATAAGAAGTGAACTTAAAGTGATAAGCCCATCTAGTCTGAATATTTCAACGAAGCGATAACTTATCAGCATTGGATTATAAAACTGCGATGAATGCGATAGAGTACAAGAAATACCATGAATCCTTCATGCAGAACAACCATGGCTCTACAGCAGTTCACACATGCGCCTGTATATTGTTCACAGTACAATGTTCCATATACGTAGCTATCAAATCAAGATTCCCAGTCTGCTGCCAGTATGCTTATGAATACCTGGTAATTGTATTACCTATGGTCATCGCTCACACTTTACTGGCGGAGTACATTAGCGTGCTAAACTTAATAGCCTTCATTCTTCTGCAAATTAATCTCTTGTTCTACTATCCAAGCATAGTAAAAAAGTTTATGCAGAAAAATGTCTTTCAGAACAATAGAATAGCTTTAATATCTTGTCTTAGAGGACTGACGTATCTTATAACAGCACTATGTATCTTAGCTGTGGACTTTCAAGACTTCCCAAGATACTTAGCCAAGACGGAAAGATTTGGATATAGTCTAATGGATACTGGAGTTGGACTGTTTGTTATAGTGAGTGGCTTAGTCCATAAAGATCTGCGGCAACAAAGATTAAAGGATATTATAAAAGGGAATCTTAAAATGATAACTATACTTGTAGTTCTTGGAGTAGCAAGATTTGTATCAATAAAGCAATTAGATTATCAGGAACACGTTACAGAATATGGCGTACATTGGAACTTTTTCTTTACAATAGCTGTTTGTAAAGTTCTTTCAACCATTGTATTATACTTCTCGAACAATGGTACATTACTGTGTATTCTATCTTTAGTTGTTCATGAACTTGCCTTATATATTGGTCTACAAGACTGGGTATTTGGTGATAGCCCTAGAAACTCCCTTATATCTGCAAATCGTGAAGGAATTTCTTCTTGCTTAGGTTATGTGTCCATCTACATATTTGGTGTTCTTATAAAAAACATTTTACTTGATAGAACTGTTACAAAATACAAAACACTAATAAAACTCATTTTTGGAACAGTAATAATGTGGCTTTTGACATATTTTGTGGATATTATTCAACCAACATCTAGGACTTTAGCAAATGCTGGGTATTGCATTTATATGGATACGCTTTTAATAACAATGACAACTGTGTTATACTTTGTCACAGTATTAGTAGAAGATAAAGATAAACAATTCCAAGTCCCTATTATTCTTTCCCATATAAATACAAATGGTTTGTCATATTTCCTTATAGCCAATTTGTTAACAGGTGCCATTAATTTATCAATTAGAACTTTACTAGTGCCTAGTTCTGTTACTTTTATAATTTTAAATATATATATGGTAGTCACATTAGCTATTTTAATTTATCTGAAAGTTTTAGGTTTGAGAATATAGGAACATATTCTTCCAGCTATTTTGATTTAAAAAACAAACTACAGAACCGATTTTGATGAAACTTGCATTGTTGTCTAAGTTGGACTATACCTAACTTAACTAAACAAAAATATTGCAATCCGACTAACACTTTTTATGATATGCGTGGACAAACATACAAGCAAATTTAATACACGTGGAATACTGATAACCTCCTTTTTTGAAGTCGGTTAAAAATGGTTGCGTAACGCTGAGGCCACATTAGTGCGTCGCACTGCGTTACGTTACGTTGCGTTGAGATCTATTGGTGAATGAAGAATGAAATCCACATTGAGTTGCTGCGATAGTGCGTTGCGATGGCGTGCGTCCCTCTAGCGTTGCTTAGTGCAGCAGTTAGCTGCAGGTGTGGCTTACAATGCGTTGATCCGTTGCGATGACGCAACGCAACGCACTACTGCGGCCTCAGCCTTAGTGCTTTGCGTAGCGTTGTGTCGTCGCCGCGTCAACGCTGCATTGTTTTACATATAATTTTTAGTCACATGCGACATGATGCGCTGCGTCGTCGACGTTTCATCGGAACGACGGACGAGAGTCAAAGGCTGACGCCTCATTAGTGCGTTGCGTTACGTTGCCTTGACATCTATTGGCGAATGAAGTCTGAAATCCACAGTGAGATGCTGCACTAGTGCATTGCGATGGCGCTCGTGGCCCTCTTGCTTTGCTTAGCAGAGCAATTAGCTGCAGGTGTGGCTTACAATGCGTTGTTGCGACGACGCAACGCAACGCTCTAATGAGGCCTCAGCCGAAGCAAGCGGAGAGTGATGCGCTGCACGCTGCTCTCCGGTGCGATGACGGACAGTGTTCCACTGCTGCGTCGCCCTCTTGCATTGCGACTTCCTCCGTCTATGCAGCGCTGGTGTGGCACTAATCAGGCCTCGGCCTGACAGTCCCCTGACTTACCCAAACGCAGTGAGGGTAGTACGAATATAGTTGCCACTTATTACACAATACACAAATATTTGTTGTTGCTACGCTCTATTATCGAATTTGTGTCGTTGTTCTTTAACAACATAATTATGACTACCTACTTTAGCGTTGTCTTCACTTGATTTTCTTTTGCCACTTGGTTTTCTGTGACAAACGGCCGCACGGATCGCAGCGAAACTTTAGTCACAATAGGGTCTGCTGTAGACACCTTCGCGTACAGAACTTAATAAAAAGTTCTATATCTGTCTATAAAATTTCGTAATAATAGCTTAATATTACTGCTTTGGTATTATTTTTTTTTCGTAAAATACTCTTTTTAAATTAATTTATGAACACCGCTCTCCGACCCGAATATGTATCCAGACCGAAGGCGAAGTGGATAATTTTAGCCTAATAAAAATAAAACCTAATTTCGTATCTATTCTGTGTGAACAGAATATACCTTCATAAAATTAAGTAGTGCCAGTAAGGCGAAGGCAGATAAAGATCAAAATATTAGAACAAGAAAGATTGTTCCGAATAATTTTAATCAGCTTTATTCACGTTACACTTGAATAATGCCGTGTACAATGTGTAGTTTTTAAAGTGTTCATAGCTGTCATACACGGTCTACTTATAACAATACTTTACCTTTGCGATCGGACTGAATAGTTTCAATACAACTCATAGACTTGTGACCGGCTTTACTTATTGTTTCTTTGCTGCTCAGCTGTTTTCTTAGCATACTGCAAGACTCTTCGCCGATTACGTCTACATGGTTCGCTTCAGAATTCCTGTTTCCTTCTGAGCAAGATTGATTTGGACTCAGTGCTTCTTCATTGCAAGTCTGTCCTTCTAGATCACGGCAAGGACTGATAGTCTCTTTACAATTGTCGAGAGATTCCCTTGAATGGTTACTCTCCTTGAGGCGAGAGCCGACGTCCTCTTGTTCCATAGTTAAATTCAAGACTACCTTAGGAGTTGGTTCATTTTTGGAACAGATAATTTTTTTAGAAACATTCGGATCTTGCATACAAGGTCTGGATTTGATGGTACTACGAAGATCCAAAACGTCATACCCGTAAAAAAATCCAGATGATTTGTCAGTTAAACCAGTTACACTAGGTTTAAGCTCTTCAACTGACTGAGGAGTTTTTATTTCACGTGATTTAATAAATACGGGTTTCGCGTATGATTTCGATGACCAACAAGATGTGTTAGAAAGATTAAAAGAAGGCTGTGCGCTTTGTGAGTTCTGCATACAAGCGTGTGTATAGCAAGATTTATGCTCGTGTGTTCCTTCTTCTTCAGATCTACGGTCTGGAGATGTAGGTTCTTCGCATTCATCGGCATCGTCTTCGTAATTAATAAGGTCAGTATCGAAATTAAGGCGTGCAGCTTTGGGGCAAGCAAAGCGGGTTAGGCATGTAGGGCAAGTGATAGATCTAGGTTGACATAGAGGCTCAAGTGACAAGGGTTTCGGGCATTTTGGTTTTGATCCGGCGCAAGAACATCTTGATTTTGTAGAACTAGGCAATTTTAAAATTCCTTGACTCATGGAAGCATTCGAGCAGATGGATAGCGAGCGCTGGGATTGGCCAGATTTTTGTTCAGCACCCGTATTAATATAATTCCACGCTTGTTCCAACATACCTCGCAAGTATGAAGTTATTGTTTCTAATGAAAAATACGAACACTGCTGTTTCGCGCAAAGTGGACATTTAATCTTGTGGTCAGAAGTAAGTTTTTCAAGATAAACTTTTGCCATTTCTACCAACGACTCTTTACAAGAACTCGGTAAAGAGTCATTTGAAAAACTATGGTATAGACAAGTTTTAGAGTTTGGACAGACGGATTTAGAGTGTGGACAAACTGGTTTAGAGTTTGGACAGACAGATTTAGAGTTTGGACAAACTGGTTTAAAGTTTGAACATACTGGTTTAGCGTTTGCAGAGGCTGCTTCAAAGTTTGGACAGGGTGATTTCATGTTTGGACAGGGTGTTTGCATGTTTGGACAGGGTGATTGAAGGTTGGAAAGGGATGAATCAGATAAAGAGTCCTTAGAAACACTATGGTGAAGACTAGTTTTGTAGTTTGGACGGGGTAGCGAAGCCTTCAAACGGGGTGTTCTTTTTTGTTTTTGACAGGGGGAACCTAATGAAGAGCGCTGGCAATCCTTGTGGCAATTACTAGTTTTAGAGTTTCGACTCGAATGTAGACGGGACTTTGCGTTTTGATAAGCTGATTTAGATTTAGGACTGGGTGGATCAGATAGAGAGTCATTACAAGACTTGTGGGATATACTAGCTTTAGATGCTTTAGCGCTTGGGCAGGGTGATTCAAAGTTTGAACAGGGTAATAGAGTTCTTTGACAGGGTGGTGGGGCGCCTGGACAGGGAGCAAATCCTCTTTCACAGGATGGTCTAGCGTTTTGGCAGGGAGATAGAGTTCTTGAACAGGTTTGTCTAGTTCTATGGCAGGATGGTATAAAGTTTAAACTAGATTCTGATGGCGTAGAGCTTTGAAAGCATTGTGTCGTGCTTTGACTGGGTGATTCATCGTCTGGAGGAGGCCTTGGATTACAACGTGGGCAAACCCTTACGTGTGTATTAATTATTGATTGTAGGTATATCCATGCTTTCTGGAGCAGAGATTGTTCGAATGAATTACTGGCGCTTGGTTGTTGTCGACTCTTTCCTTCACCCGAACATACTTTAGCAACTCCAACTACGTGTTCCGTATTACAAACAGATCCTAGGTTGGATGAGTGTTTGTCGTAAGCTGACGCCGACCAGCCCCCTTCCTTGCAATTCTCACAAATGCTGTTTTGGTCAGTAGATACGTCATCATAATTATAATTGTTGAGAACACATTCGTATGAAACACTCTTTGAGCATTTTTTTTCTGAACCTGCTTGATTCATTTGTTGATGTCCTAGGAAACAAAATTAGACTTCATCACTTTATTTCTTGGATGCTGAAGACTTTTCGATGAACAGAAGAATTAAAGATAAATACTAAGTTTCATAATGCGGAAGGAAATTATAGGATAGCAAACATCCTCTGAAGCACTCTCATTTTGGTAGACTGCACAACTCCTACAACACTTTCATACATTGTGTTTGCTGCGTCACGATTCGACTGAAAAGTGCTCCAAAAGTTATAGGAAGTTACTTTTAGTCGTATTTGTTTCAAAATTTTAATAATCAATGGGTAACATCGGATATGTATATGTATGCTGCCTCCCTTTAATAATTTAATAATCATTTTTAAAGTGAGCAATAAATGCGAGGTGTTTCGTTTTGATGTAGCAATCATACGACTAGTTGTGTGGTACATCTACTGACGCCGGCCGGCTAAACCGGTCGGACTCACGTCCTTCATCCAGAAGAGACAGACGAGAATGAAATTTCTTTAATTTCTTGATCTGTGTTATCGCAAGACATGCTGAATGGTCGATTTATGGCTTGAGTTTCCAAGTACCAACTTATTTTAGATCATAAAAAGTTTGCTACAGTCAAATTAGAATCGGTTACTGTAACGAACCTGCATAATGACATTTTTACTCCTACCTATACTGTTCCAAGTGTTACGAAGTCTGTAATCCGTTTAATAAACCTAGAAAACGATAAAGAGCGTTGATCTCTTCTTAATAATACTTACCAGTTACCATCTCCAGTTGACTGTCAATCTTCTTGAGAGGTCTCTGTAAGCCTCTCCAATGCTGCGAGTCCTTTCCAAATCCAAAACGTTCTGGAATTAATAGTATTGTTACGTAGGCTGCTTTACGAGAACACAGTCTAGAATGAATGAAATAATCCAAGAATTTTAACCAATGGAAAGATATTAATCTGTAGTGTATTCATTTATTCCAAACCCAGCTCGTCACAATCTCAAGTGAATGTGAAAACTATAAACAGAAAGGTACATAAGTACTTTGGAAAAAAAGAATTAAATAAAATTGTAGGTAGGTAAACTGACTGCAAGAGCGAACCCAACTGAATGAAACTCTAGGAAAAGCGATAATGTACTTACATGTATGTAATAAAAACTCCTCCAAACACTAGTAATGATACTTGTATTAACAAATTCTTACATGTTACACTAAGCAGACTCTGGAGACTAGCATCTTTCTGGCCCGTGACCCCCCCGACTAAGAATTTCCGCGCATATTGAAACCGTGTGCCCAGTGGTTGCATGAATACTTGGTCTAATGAGTGTTTAAGTTAAAAATTGCTGCATCATCTTGCTGATTTTTAAATAAGTATTTTCTGATATTGGTGCCTCATTGTGCTATTTATTTGAGAGACGCAAAGAGTAGAATATTTATACCAACGTTTGCTGACTTGCTGTCAGTCAAATTGATGTGTGTATTTTTTTGGAAATTTAGAAGAAGGATTTAAAGTTTTCATAAACTTTTTACTAGGAAAAAAGTAAAAGTTTACTTTTACTTTACATACTTCTTGCTTTTAAAAATATGTAAGAAGAAGATATGCTGCGCCGAGACCAGGAGAATAATGATGAACTTTTTACTTTGATTTTTTTAAAGCCGAATAATGTCAGTGCCCAGCATTTATGTGGATGGTCCACGTAGGTCACACTAAGTAATGATCTGAGACATAATGTTTACCCATCACACAATACTGTCATCATACGAACACAATTTTCATACACAAGCTTATTTTAGTGTGAAAATTGAGTTAGTACGTTTCTAAGAAAACTACTACTACGGCTCATCCATTGGCTGTAGTGCTTAATAATTCCATGCTGCAAAATATAATTCTTTCATTCAAAAGTTGAGATGTGTGATATTACATAGGAAAAAAATACCTACGAAAGACTAGGCAGTATGGTTGAAAAACTATAGCCTACCCGCTACCCGATGGGCGAAAAAAAAAAGAGATGTTTGTGACATTTTGTGTGTGACACTGACAGAGAATTGTTTTGTTTAGAGGTTAGAATGCAAGTAATTAAATAAAAACGGTGATTTGTTATGATTTGAGAAAATGTTAGTTTAAGACCATAAAAGCACTGAACTTAAAGTGATAAGCCCGTTTAAAATGTTAGTTTAAGAACATATAAGAAGTGAACTTAAAGTGATAAGCCCATCTAGTCTGAATATTTCAACGAAGCGATAACTTATCAGCATTGGATTATAAAACTGCGATGAATGCGATAGAGTACAAGAAATACCATGAATCCTTCATGCAGAACAACCATGGCTCTACAGCAGTTCACACATGCGCCTGTATATTGTTCACAGTACAATGTTCCATATACGTAGCTATCAAATCAAGATTCCCAGTCTGCTGCCAGTATGCTTATGAATACCTGGTAATTGTATTACCTATGGTCATCGCTCACACTTTACTGGCGGAGTACATTAGCGTGCTAAACTTAATAGCCTTCATTCTTCTGCAAATTAATCTCTTGTTCTACTATCCAAGCATAGTAAAAAAGTTTATGCAGAAAAATGTCTTTCAGAACAATAGAATAGCTTTAATATCTTGTCTTAGAGGACTGACGTATCTTATAACAGCACTATGTATCTTAGCTGTGGACTTTCAAGACTTCCCAAGATACTTAGCCAAGACGGAAAGATTTGGATATAGTCTAATGGATACTGGAGTTGGACTGTTTGTTATAGTGAGTGGCTTAGTCCATAAAGATCTGCGGCAACAAAGATTAAAGGATATTATAAAAGGGAATCTTAAAATGATAACTATACTTGTAGTTCTTGGAGTAGCAAGATTTGTATCAATAAAGCAATTAGATTATCAGGAACACGTTACAGAATATGGCGTACATTGGAACTTTTTCTTTACAATAGCTGTTTGTAAAGTTCTTTCAACCATTGTATTATACTTCTCGAACAATGCTACATTACTGTGTATTCTATCTTTAGTTGTTCATGAACTTGCCTTATATATTGGTCTACAAGACTGGGTATTTGGTGATAGCCCTAGAAACTCCCTTATATCTGCAAATCGTGAAGGAATTTCTTCTTGCTTAGGTTATGTGTCCATCTACATATTTGGTGTTCTTATAAAAAACATTTTACTTGATAGAACTGTTACAAAATACAAAACACTAATAAAACTCATTTTTGGAACAGTAATAATGTGGCTTTTGACATATTTTGTGGATATTATTCAACCAACATCTAGGACTTTAGCAAATGCTGGGTATTGCATTTATATGGATACGCTTTTAATAACAATGACAACTGTGTTATACTTTGTCACAGTATTAGTAGAAGATAAAGATAAACAATTCCAAGTCCCTATTATTCTTTCCCATATAAATACAAATGGTTTGTCATATTTCCTTATAGCCAACTTGTTAACAGGTGCCATTAATTTATCAATTAGAACTTTACTAGTGCCTAGTTCTGTTACTTTTATAATTTTAAATATATATATGGTAGTCACATTAGCTATTTTAATTTATCTGAAAGTTTTAGGTTTGAGAATATAGGAACTTTCTAGCTAGCTAGATAATACAAAATTACTAAGTATGAAAACTTTAATTAAGATTAAAAAAATAAAAAAAAGAATCCAAAGTGCCTGTAACAGTAACTGGTCTATTTGAAATAAAAGCTCCGATTTTGATTTGAATAAAAAAGAAACACCATTAATAAAACATTATAATATTTATTGCAATTCATAATACATTATTACAACAACATTTAAAAAAATATTGAAAAAAGATTAAAGTATTATAACTATTTATAAAAGTACCTACTGGACAGTATTGGCAAATTCCATAAGTACTAAAAAAGTTATTTTTATAAATAAAATACTTAACAGTTTATTGCATTTAAATCCCTTTTTCATAAATAAGTATCTCTACAGCTACATACATCATTTAAAATTATGTTCAATTCCTGTTCAAGTGAATAAATAGTGCATAATGTCATCATCAAAGCTATTATATAATACTAATATAATAGATTATATTTTGTTATACAAGAGATCAAATTATGTCATAATATTTGTTAAGTTGTAAATAAAAATTATATAATAATATGAACTATTGTCTGAATACAGATATGTTAAATAAATGTTATAATTTATGTAACATGTGATGTTACTGATCAATGCTGGGACTCATTTGATTTTAAATAAGTTTTAAGTATTTATAAGAAGTTCCATATTTAAGTCGACTGGTTGTCACTTCACGAGACCAGAGGGCTGGCTATTTCTTTGGGCAAAGAATTAGCATTGCCATTCAACGTGGCAATGCTGCCAGTCTTCAGGGCACGTTTCCGACTGACAGCCGCGATGTGGAGGAGTATTTTGACGCTTAAGCATCCTGTTGTGTTTTTAAGTTTGTTTATATTTAGTTAGTTTATGTAAATAGAAAATAGAATAATATATATTATTATTATTTATTAATTTGTTTTAGAAAATATTTTTTGTGACGTTTATACTTATTCCTTACTAAATTAATTTGCACACATTAAAAATTAAACACATTCCCTATCGTTTCGTTATCGTTCACTGTTTATAATAAGTGTATAATTAATATTTCTTTATTATAATGTTATGTTTTTAAAAATAAAAACATTTTTTTCTTTGCCATGCCAGTCTTTGACTTTAAATGCACACAACCTGATAATTTTGTTGGAACAACCTGAATATTTTGTTTTATAATGCGCTCTAATATTTTTCTGCGTACTTGGCTAAATGTCTAGTACCCGTTGAGATTGGCGATCGTGGCTGAAGTTCGGTCAGGAGCATTTAAATATTCATAGAAGAAAATCTAACCAAAAACTGGCCAGTTTATTAATTAGTACCTACATTTTACGATGTGGAGTCCAACCACAAACTACAAAATATGTAGAATATTTTGCCTCAGCGAAAAGAAGCTAATTTTAAAGATACATGTTTATCAGGAAGTGGTTAATAAGATTTGACAACCAAAACTGTTTTAAATCTAGAATTCTAGCATCTACTTCAGTAGTTACTAAAATAATAGTTAAGACTGATGATCCTTACTTAAAAATGTTTGAATACCCGCAATGAGTAAAATACAGAAAGATAAGATATAAAAAGTGAGCACTGAGCGAAGTAACTCATGCATGTTACTGTACATTGTCATGTCAATATTCCTGTAAATTATTGCTTTTATAAGGCCCACTGCATATTGCAGATATTAAGTACAATATTGATTAAGGAGCAAGGGTAGTCCGCGAAATTCAAGATCTTACGTTTTTATTAATTTGCCGGTTAGGGTCAGGCAGAATTTTGATATGCGGTCGTAATACGCATGTATTACCGAAATATAATAATTAAAATCATCAATACAACAATGTTACGTTCATTTAATCCCATTGAATGAGTTTTTCATGAAATTGTCATTTAAAGGGATTAAATTAAATGGACGTAAAGGGTATGGTAAAATGGGAATGTATTGGTGATTATAACTCTGTTAAGCCATATTTTTTCATATTTTTACAACATAAAACCTATATCTGACCTGTAAATTGCAAAAAACGTAAGAAATTTTGAATTTCGCGGGCTACCTTGTCGCTGGAAACCTTAAGTGACGGCACTGTTGCCGCAGTGGTTGAGCGATCGACTGCTGCGCCGCGTGTCGCGGGTTCGATCCCCGCAAACAACGGAACAAATATTTGTATGGCCTACAGATAGTTGTTCCGGGTCTGGCTATGTCAGTTTAAATGTTTGTAAACGCACCCACAATACAGGAGAAATTCCTGTGTGGGGCAAAGTTAAAAAAAAAAGTTAAGTAGAGTAATAAAGTTAAGTATAAGGTCATTCACAAAGTACAAATTTAAGTCATCAACGATCTGCCTTTATAAGAGCACGCCTGTAATCCCCAAAGCTTAAGGGTAGAGGCAGGCAGGGACATATAAAATACTAAAACGTAAACGGTAAAAAAAAAAACGTGAAGCAGGGTCGGCCAATTAGTATTGTAATTAAGCAGACACAAACCTTATTTTGGGCTAATAGCCAAGAGCAATTAAAAAAAAAAATTTCAGAAGGTTGATTGAAGTTTATAATGGTCGGATTTTCATGGAACTTTCTTTATTGAGTTCTTAGAGTTTTAGAGAACATAGATAAAAAATCACCCTTTTTAATATTTTTTTTCGTTTATGATTACTTGAAATCCGACACTTTTATATCCATTTATTACATACATTAGTCGAAAGTCGTTTAATTTTATATCCATTAAACGACTTTCGACTATACAGTGGCTGTTAGGAGACTGGATACGATAATTTAATAAAAGCATACAATTATATGCAGTTGACCTTACATATATAAAAATAAATTAGTAGGTATCTATTTAATACCTTCTTGTATACTTAGTAAATTAAAGCTATTAAAATTAGGGCTTTTGTTAATATAAAGTTTTATGTTCAACAATAATTTAGTACACTCTGGCTCATTTGATTGCAACATTTAAGATATAATATTGTTCAATATCAATTCCTTATAATTAATTTAGTTAAGTATATAAAAACACATTACAATAAAAAAATTAGTCAATAACATAATATACTAACATCGACGGGGTTATTATTCATATTTATTAGCACAGCCAATATTGCAATTTGGGGTATTTTTTAAACCATCACTGGTTGAATATTTTTTTTGGGGCAATCAGCATAACGCCGTAACGTTGATGCCAGTTTTCATTAACAATAGGTTACACCTAAACGAATGCCCTAATAAAAGCTTGCCCCATAGCCACAGATATAGTATACCTAGATCACGCAAGTATCACGATCCGTATGAAAACCAAGCGTGCCATTTTTTTACTACCAATCTACTATAACGTCACAAGCACGATTTAGCTACTATACAAAAAAGTAACTATAGAAAATAGACTACATTTTTGTTCTTTAAATGTCTAGAATTAAGTTCTTGAGTTGTAACGTTGTTGTTTTAAACAAATTAGCTTGCTGCGACAGTAGCCACTGTAAGCATAAAATGATTAAGCTTCTTGCGCTGTCTAGGTATATTTATGTATATCTGTGCTTATAGCCAAAACCATAGACATAATTTAAGAGTCATATAGTTTTTGTAAAAATGGGCATTCATCTATCAATTCATTAATTCACTGTTTAAGTACCAAAATTCCAACTTACCCTTGAACTGACAAAAAATCTCAATTTAAGTTAATTCAAATCACTCGTTTCTTTTTTTTAAGTCATCAGCTGACCCTAAACACAGACCTACATATTTTATAAGTACTAGTAATTAAAATTACAACCAAATTGAAGCGTTAAAATCGCTTTTAGAGTACTTTGGGACGAGTACTAGATTCTGTCCAACAGAGGGGACATGTCTGCACTCTTTGCAGAGTGTTTGGAATTCCTGTGGCAGAGTCTAGCAACACAGAATACAAGGCTGTAGGCCAAGAAGATGATTAGTATGCCAAGGTAAAGGCATAAATATGGAAACCTTGTCGGCGACCAGAAGACTGTGTATCTCATGTTTTTGTGGTTGTTTTCTAGAAAAAAATAAAGTACTTATTGATATTAATTGAAAAAATATGTTCTTAATAATAATTTATTAATTATGGCAAAAAAATCTTGCAAAAAATGAGGCTGCAATACTTAGTTTACGGCTTCTTGCGCGCCTGTGTGTAATCTTAGTCATGTAAATTACTCTTCTGACTAACAAAGTGCCTTGGATGGAATTAAAATTAATTAAGCCATTTAGTCCCATCAAAACTTGTTTATTGCAGTTTACAGCTGGGTACAGTCATGCAGGAAGATATGATATCTACGTCGCCCCGCCATTTATAATTTACTTAGAAATGTATTTCAATGAATCTATACTACCTGTATGGAAAAGTTAGCTCTAGTGCCTAATTAAAAAACCGGCCAAGTCCGAGTCGGACTTGCGCACATGTGGCTTTTCGCTGACAGTTCTTTTTGTTATACCCACATATTTTCCTAATCATCTTATTACTTGAAAAATTAAACACAAATTTTACGGCTTAAGAAGCGAATATCATATGAACAATTGACTTATGGAAAAAAGTTTTTAGGAACATCAACATCATGTTTCAAGAGCTATCGATAGACATGCCCACGGACGGTCGACAGATAGAACGAAGCTTTTAGGGATCCATTATTTGCCATTTGGCTAAAGAACCATAAAAAAAGTTACACTTACCTAAAACTACGGCGCCATACCCAATATTGCTCGTCCCCATTCTATATGAGCAGGTTGGCACATAGATTTCATAAAGTGAGTCGTCATCGAAGGTTATGCTGAGCGTCGACTTTGGCGTGTTGAACCAAGTGGTCAGCTTGTGCGTGAAGTCCTTGTGTTGTTTTATGTACTTAGACTCATGGTCGTGGGCGCAGAAGAATATTTGAGGATTTATTGTCTGCATAATCTGCGGAAATAAACAGTTGTTTTTATTAAAATAATAAAGATTATAGCCAAGTCGGCAAAATAAGTATGGATATGACTGGAACTCATTTAACTATAGCCATGAAATTCGTAGGTAAGTAAGAAGACACTATGTTAAGCGTAATCGTTAAACGACAAATCAGTGCATACAATATGTTTATACAAAAATCATGTTTCTATTTCTTTGAGTTTTTGAATTTGACAGAGACAGAATTATCCATACTAATATTATAAATGCGAAAGTCACTCTGTTTGTTTGTTACCTTTTCACGACTAAACGAGTGATCGGATCTTGAAGGACATAGGCCATATATCATCATGCTACGACCAAAAGGAGCCGAGCAGCAATGAAAAATGTTGCGAAAACGGGGAAAATGTGACGCAGACGAAGTTGCGCGGGACAGCTAGTGTTTTAATAAATACAGGGTGGTGGGCTACACCAACACATAAACGTTTACCTCTTATTCAGTACTTATATCATTCTCAACCCCCCACATAGAAATTTATCATTGGTTATTTCAACGATCCTCCGGCATGGTATACAGAATATTTGGTAACCGTTCCACCCTGTGTGTTTATTGTTGAGTTTGTAAGCATAGTAATTTGTAATTTTGTAGAGCATTTTCTATTCAATATTATGTGATAAAATACTTACATTCTTAGTAAACATTACTCTCAGTGTAACAGGGTAATGAGAGACAGCAATTTTAAAGTTGCTGTCAGTGCCCTTTGGCTCATCAGTCTTCGGCGGGAATGTATATGTAATAGCATTCACTTTGTATATGGAAACATTGGAGTACGTTATCACGGACGGTTGTTGGAACACTTTCTCAAACTCCTCTATCTTGTTGCGACGGATCGGTTCGTTCTCACCACCAATGTCATTGTCGCCTGGTATCCAGACTTGCTGAAATATACCAATGAATGCATAATTAATAAGTGTAATTAAATTCAGCATAGATTATAATTTGTATACTATGCTTTGCAACATGATATTGTTGATGTAAGCTTTTTAGTGTAGAAAATGAATTCATTTCAACTGATGTTTCATATTTATTACATATATATTCTATTATAATTCTAAAAAGCAGTGAACATCTGAATGAGGGTTGCAAAGGACCTTGAAGTGTGACAGAAACTTAAGAAGGCGTATATCCAGAAGTGGCTGACTCCAGGTTGATGTGATGGAGGATGTTGATGATGATATTACAAGTTTACGGCTAATCTCCACATTCTCCACCATCACCTAGCTCAGCCACATCTAAAAAGTGATGAAGGATTGAATCAAAGATTCAATCAATCAAATCCTCTAAACAAGATTAAATTCTTCTTGGTCTATAGCTAAAAAAATGTTATAAGAGGAAAATGTAAAAAATAATATTTTGCTTACCACAGCAGGATGATCCCAGTCAAATATATGAGATAGTCTTTTCACATAGCTGTGGAACTGTGGTATAGTGGAAATGGAGCCCTCATCCATGAGGTCGCCTAAGTAAACCAGGATATCAGGCTTGAAGTAGTCAGCTACTACATTGAATGTTGACTTTAGGTAACTGGAAATATAGTATGAATTTCTTTCACTAAAATCACTACTGTATAATCAAAGTAACTATAATTAGTTACTTTGATTATTCTATTTCATCATCATCTTCCAGTCTAACCATATGAGGCTGAGTACAAGTATTTTTAATGAAACAACTGCCTATCTGACCTCTACAATTTAGTAACTGGGTAACAAGATACCCCTTAGTAAGACTGGGTGTCAGACTTTTGTCTTCTGACTACTTAGAATGACTGTCAAAGATGTACAAATAACAGCCGGGACCAATGGCTTAACTTGCTTTCTGAGGCACGGAGGAAACTCGGTATGTAATTATTGTCACCCATCCACGGACCAACCTCGGCGAGCATGGCTTAACCTTCAAGATTGGCCTGTGAGGCTGTTATTATTTTGCCACAAGCTCCTCAGTATTTTATCACACCAAGAAACACATTTATTTATGTATTTTGGGATTATACATCAGATAAGCAGTTGATGGATTCAATATGCTATCTTATATTTTAAAATAAATTGAAGAAAGATATCAGATAAGAAACTATGTTGTAAGAGTCCTTAACAATATTTTCTACCTGTTTTTATACATACCGATCGCTATCCCAATTAAAGATATAGCTCAAAGGCGGCGGGACGGCCTCGTCCCCTTGTATTTGAGGGTCAGCTATAAACAATATCTTTACACAACTGGCATCTTGATCACTGCTACAATCCAATTCTGTCCAATACGACTGTTGAACGAGGTAGATAAACCATTCGCAGTAGACAATAGCCCCCAGGAACGCCGCTAAGACGTATTTTACAGTCGTGCTACAGAAACAAAAGCCACAAAATCAGCCATGTGTGATTTGTCCAAAAGGATTAATTTCTGCGAGATTTTGACTCAACAAAATACTGTAACTTTCTCACCTTCGCCTTAAGTACATTATTTCCAAGGTCGTGAAATTAAAATTAAGTACCTACTACTACATCATTCCAAAAATTTGAACGAAATAACTCAAAAATCAAAACAATTTCTTAGAGTTTTCATTTTACGTAGAATAAACATCTAATGAAAACAAAATAGTGGTCCAACGTTAAACGTTTGTACAAAATAAAATAAAATTAAAAACATATAATAAAAGCTAGGCTACTAAATATAAAATTTGTCCGAACTATACTTCTAGTATTTGCTATTATCTAGTAATTTAACTACAATATTTCTACCAAAAAAAGGAGGTGAAAAGATGATTGGAACGGAACGTTGAAGATAAACGATTGTTGACATTTGTTAGAGTGCATTCACAATTACAGAAAATGATAACAAGCTTTATAATTGTTTTAAGTTAAAATCATATTTAACCCCTCCTAATTGCCAACACACAACATTTTTTTTTACAATACTGCTGAATATGCAATTGAAATTTACTTCACTTTGGATTACACCCGGGTACGCCATAAAATCTGACGGCTTTTATAAAAAAAATAGACTTGAACGCTTCTCTATTGCGGCGATTTGACAGGTCAGCTTCGAGCCACTTTTTAGCTTTCTGAGTAGCGTATTTTCATTTTATTTTGTGTTATCCTTTCATTTACGCGTAATAAATAACATGTATGTAGTTGTAACAGTAACGTGATTAGTTTATTAGACTATTTGTTAGTGCATTTACAGTGTTACATAAACAGTAGAGGGCTAATCGTTTCGGCAATCCCAATGCATATAACTACATAGTACGTCAGTGAACGAATGGTGGCATTAAGATAATGGATGTGGATGCTCCTAACATATTAAAAAGGTGCAGCAGTGCACCGTTAATCAATGAGGCGGCTTCTACGACGGCCACATCGCCCACGACAAACGTAGCGCCCAGGTAAAGTAAAATCTATTGAACACGCCTCCTACGGCTGTGTTATAGTTGTTGCTACGCTGCTTACCTATTTTTGACAGCTGCTGAGGTCGCCAGTGGGTGCTGTGCCCGTATTTAGCGATGTTTGTGCATTATTCACAGTGTATACTATAATATTATCTTTACTGGTTGGTTGTATATTGTTATGGTAAAAGTGCAGTATCTTGGCGTCATTTTTCGGTGTTGAGTTGCAGTGTGTTGACAATGTGTAAGTGCTGCAGTTAGTGCTGAGCTATCAACTTGACACTGTCCTAATTTTTTTTTTGTTTCTTGAGATTATTACTTAGTCTTATTTTTTTTTATTGCTTCATCTATTAGTGTTATCATGCTTAATTAACTAAGTTTCAATTGGTGATAAAAGTGCTAAATACTGATTTTATTATTAGTTTGTTGCTAAGTGGTTGATTGGGAGTTATTAACCAGGAGACTAATAGGTAAAGTGCATAAAATAACCACATTATATCCAGACATTCATGTAACAGATTAATAAATTGTAGGAAATCAACAGTGATTCACAATATTATAAATGGCTAAATCAAGCTTCCATAAAAGATGTTAATTAAAATGCATTTCAACTCATCAACACCTACATTGATCACCACACAACTTGGCTATGACATGTTTTTTTTTATTGATTCTAATTATTTAAACAAATGATTAAGTTCTTTTTATGTTCTGAATGCAAATACTATTTTGAATGGCTTTTTAAATGCAGACCTTGAAAACATTGAAGATTTTGAGATTGATGTAATATTTGTTTGCATTGTTAGAATTTTCATAAAAATATGTGTGCGTCGTTAATGCACTCATTAACTCATAATCTCCAAAACTACTCAACCAATAACGATAAAAAATAATACTACTTAAACCATTTATCTTGGGGCCTAACTTTTCACCATTACCTATTACTAGTAAAAATATTATAGAATCATGATTTATTCTATGAATGTCTATCTGACTTTGCTATCAGAATAAATTTCTTTTGATAAATATCTGATTCTCTGATAAATTGTTTGGTATAATGTTTGTGAGTGTTTTTTATCATTGTACTTTTCATATTTACCATGAAAAATGATATTGACTATTCTTGTGGAGTTTTAAACTGCTTGGAAATATCTATATTGATATATATATATATATATATATATTAAAATGTATATGGACTTACTTGGTCTGAAATAAATTTTATTATTATAATTATATCAACTTTTGAAAAAAAGTCAGGACAAAGAGATAGCATAGGATGTTAAAAGTGGGTTCATACTCCTTTGTAAATGTGTCAGGATCTTTCTAAATATTTTACTTATAATTCTATTAGTATGCCGGAAATATTTCTAGACAAAAAAAGTGATAGTTTTTAACATAATAAAATCACACCTGCATAAAGTGATTTTGAGTCTTTGCTAGACTTCACAATATTTAGATTTATTCCATGAAATTCTTATAGAGTACAAACCCCTGCTTACCTCTGCTTCTTTTGACTCTTACTCTTTGATATAAGCTGTCTGTCTGTACTACCATGCTCGCTTACGGTTGATCAATGTTCACCCTTATGCCTTGAGGAATAAGGCTGAAAAGCGGTTGACCGTCGGTGAACTCAGTTCTACCTTGCACATTGAAAACCACAAAGCATTCTATTTTCCTTCATTTAGTAAGTATTGCTCATTTACAAGTTGTTTGTACCTCCAGTGACATAATGCTAGACTATTTATTGTATTTAAAGAGTTAATAAATAACAGACAAAGGCTGGCGCGCCCATAGCGTTTTTTTTTTTAAACTATGCCATGATTTTGTAATAATTTGTAAAAGTAGATTCCCAAAACCATAAGTTTGTCCAAAGTTATGGCGAAAAATTACCATATACTTATTTGCAAAACATGTTTTTAAATCGTTTATTTCAATTTCATTTAAAATACTTGAGACTTTTCTGTAAACACTAAGCCATGGCCACCCTAAGAGTCACCTCACACCGAGACGCGACGCAAAGCGACGCTGCGCGCACACTTTAAAAGAGCGAATCAAAATATAATTTTATTTTCTTCACGAAAAGATACACATTTCGTTGTGAAAATTCAGAATACGTTGCGCAACGTATTCTGAATTCTTAAGGTGCGCGCAGCGTCGCGTCGCGTCTCGGTGTGAGCTGACCCTAACGAAACATTCAAAACGTATTTAAGGTTTTTTTTATCTATTATCGGTAGTTCTCCATATTAATAGGCGTTGTTTACCAAAAAACACTCGCTATTGCTTACTTTCTTCGATAGATAATCACGACTCATTTCTACGCGATACCGTACTACACATGTAACAGCACCTAAAATATATACTTATGATCTTTCATGGTATTTTTACAAATTCTGACAAATTCAAATCTGGGCTTTACAAAAAAACTTCAGCCGTTTGCGATGCTTTTTCAGCGAGATATCGGCGATAATGGGTTCGTCACCGTTTCGATGGCGCGGCCATGGGGTTTTAGTCGTACAGCTCCTAAAATATAAACCTAGGATTATTTTGATATTTCTTTTTTTATAAATTCATGCTGTTATTTTTCTAAGTTTCAGATTTCTGCAACGTATAGTTTAAAGATCTCCGTGGCCGCGCAGTTCTACGCGTTTCAATGGCGCGGCCACGTTCAAACCCTTACAACTTTTTAACTATAACTTTTTCAACTTTTACAAATTAGTGGCATAGTTTAAAAAAAAAATCGCCTTCGCCGCGCAGTCGTAACGCACACAAGGCTGGCCAATCACCTGTGTGTGGGGACAATTAACCTTTAGATTATAAAATAACTGTTTGCTGTTGAGATCACTAACATTACATGTTATACTTTGTAAACTGAGGCATGTCTGTGAGTAGAAATTGATCTGCAAATAACTACTACTACTGGTGTAATGGCAAGATATTGTAACAAAAAATAGTGCGTGGAGTGATGGAGTCCCTCCGCGCGGAAGAAGTGAAACTTCGTAATACTACACGCATGCGTTCGAGTGTCACGCATGCACTCTCGTTATTTTATTGAGCTTCTAAATAATATTTTATTGTTTTATTGTTGTACACTTTTTATAAGTTTATCGAGGTTATTCTACTCATGGAAATTGAGCGAAGGCTGGTCACACCGAAGAGTCGAATGCATGACTGTTTGTACGCCATTTTGCGTAGGTACTATCACCAAATTGCGTATCTGACCACTGTAAGGACTATCGTTACTTGCAGCGCGCAGCGTCCGGCCGCTATAGAAGCGCTTATTAACGCTCAGCTACCAATAGCATCGCAGCATCTATTTTTTGCCGAGTCCCTTGGTGTCGTAAATGAAAAAAAAAACTGTGGTCAAACATCTGGGATCATTAACAGAGCCTGAGATTGTGTTTAAAACAATACATGTTTAAAAAACGGTCATGTATTTTTCGGTCGGGTCTTTTTTTGTTTTACCGCTATTGGTCCGCAAAGTATTTGTGCGGACCAATAGTAATAAGGGTGTTAAACAGATGTCATCGTGTGCACGGGATTTTGTTTGAAAAGTGTCCACATTCTCACTTTTCCGATGGTACCTAGTAGAACTACGTAGTCACAAATCTTGTAATAGCGCCATCTCTTAGTGGGTAATAGAAAATATTCCCCCTCCATTAGAACGTTAAACTTGTTGGAAGTCGCATAAGAAGTTTCACTTCAAAAAACATTAATGCAAATAGCTATGTATACACATATAGCTGCAGCATCTAATGTCTTGATTATCCCTACAATTGTCATACTAAAATCAGTTTAAACAACAGCTCTTCTTCTGTGTATCCATCTTCCTTGCTTTTCTTCTTGTGTGTAAGATTTTTAAGAATACAACTGAAATCGTCAACATTACGTGTAGGGTCTAGATGTCCATGCATAATTTGTGAGTCCAATGCCACCCACGACCCGCCAGTATGTTCTAGACTGGACCATGTATATCCGATGAGCCGGCGACCTTTCATTGCATAATACAATGAATACATTATCGTCTTTTAAAGCTCAGTCGCACCGATGCAGCACGATTGTGTCTTACATGCGCGTAATGGTGACAAGAACGTAGTGCTCCCTTTGCGACTAGGCGACGTTTTTGACGCACCAAACTGCGCAGTTCTCATTGATGTGCTGCCAATGTGATAAATTCCATGCGATATTGCATACTTTACATCCATATCCACGGTCCATACCCACTTCTCCCTCCAGGATGACTAAACGAAAACATAGATGAAAGTGCAACATTCGAATATTTTGCTTATCTCTGATATACTTAGGGAATACGACGATATAATCAATCGAATCATGACAAGGCGCAGTCGTGAGCTCGGCTCGCTCGCTTGAGGGTAACCGTAGTTTGAAGGGGATCTAGGTTCGAGCGTGCGTGTAAACGTAACGTAAATACGTCGAGTTTTAAATTAAAAATACCCGGTTCACATATAATATTTTCATATTTTATAAAGAATTTACCCATATCTGATCTATGGATGATACTGATTGTGCTTGTTGCAAACCATTTAACTAAAATTAAATTAAAAATTTAAAAAACCCCCGACGGACAAAACCTCTAAAAAACCAAAAATAATCGCTACGACGCTTGGATTAATTTTATTTTTAATTTAATTTTTATTTCATGCTTTTTAAACTTAAATTATTTTTTCTTAGCCTTGACTGTCCCACTCCTGGGCATAGGTCTACTCTCGATCCTTCCACTTTTCTTGTTGTTGCGCCTCTTCTCGCTTATTAACGAAAACAAGGAAAGATATGAATTTAAAAAAAAAACTTGAGCTTATAGGGGGGAGGGGGGGTGTGCGGCCTATCCCCCTGGCGATGCCCATGGTGAGAAAGTGACAAGAATTCAAATTTCCAATCAACTAGACCCGTAGAAGTTGTTTAAATCCCTTCATCAACTAGAAAAGAGGTGATGAGCTTCAAATGGCTGAGCAGATTTTCTCGAAATATAGCTAAGAACACTCGATTAAAATACCTTTCAAATGACACCAATTTTATCAAAATCGCTTCATCCGTTTGGGAGCTACGATGCCACAGACAGACACACAGAAACACACGTCAAACTTATAACACCCCTCTTTTTTGGTCGGTGGTTAAAAATGCTATAAGATTGTATTTTCGATTCAAGAAACGCATTTACGTTACGTTTACACCGCGTGCTCGTGCTAGGGTCATTGTTTTACAACAGGCAAAATGTCAGGCGTCTAAATCTCCGCAATTTCGAACCCTAACCCTAAGTCCAGGATATTCGATTTTGCCTTGTGCAAGTGGTAAGGTTGTGACGTTCTCATGGGAGTTTTTATCTTGTTAGCATTTCATCGTGGCCAGTCAAGTTGCGCCAGTCCCGCCCGGTAATTATTACTGTATACTTGACTCAACGATAATAGTTGAAATAAAACAGTATTTATACACTGAGTAATTGTTATTGAAGCACGCAACTCTGTCTATGTTATTGTTGTCTCACGACCATCGCAATATATGTGTAATGTTATGGTATCGGAATATATACGTGTTTTATAAGCAAGTGTGTTTGTACTTCGCTGTTTACTCACGTCTAGTTTGCTCTGGTTTGGAATAGGAAATTTCCATTGCAGCTAGGAGTCTTGGATTTGAGCCCGGTTAGTGGCAATAGGCCCACGCTTGACTTATTGCATACAACGTAGACATTCATGTGAGGGTACTGTCAGTGGCGTGTCTGGGGTTCAACAGTACGGCAAGCACATAAGGCAAACTGCTTGTTATTGAAGTATCATGAAGAGTACTTGGTTAAAGGCAAGCCAAGGTTGTACTCTTGTATGAAAATACCGCCACTAGATACTGTACGCAACTGCTGCACTGCCTGCATATTTGGCATCACAGGCGAATAGGGATGATGACTGGGTAAAGAAAACGAAATTCTATTTTGTCCGTCAATCAGGTAATACAAAAATATTAGATACGTATTTTTTGTTTTCTCAAGTTAACAAAAAAATACTTAGTTAAAACGCATTAAAGTTGGAGAGTGGGGGCTCACTACGTCACAACTAGGTATAAAATGTACTGAGCCGTGACGTCACGCGCCATTTCAACTCAAAATATCTCCGTAATTTTACGATTACGTGAAAAAAAGAAAAAATACGTGTCAAATACTTTTTAATAATCCACCCGATAGACAAATAAACAAAAAATGAGTCACCATCCCTATTATAGTGGTGTATTTGTGTTTAAATATATCATTGGCTTATCCCCATAGGCATCGCAGTAATTTCCCAGCGTATTTCATATACGTGGGATTCCGCTATTAAAGTTATTACTTGGAGATGCCACGCATATTAGTATTATACAGGGTTATTTGTAAAACACCGGCAACCTCTTAAGAGGTCATTCTACTCATCATTATGAACAACTTTTACTATGAGACCAAACCTGAAATCGCGAAAAAAAAATCAGCTGTTCCGTACTTTAAGTTCACATAACTCGTCAAAATGTAGGGAACAGCAGATTATTTTTTTCACGATATCGGATTTGGTCTCATAGTAAAAGTTGTTCATAATGATGATTAGAATGACCTCTTAAGGGGTTGTCGGTGTTTTACAAATAACCCTGTATACTTTATGAGCGCAAGTTTTGCCAGAAATATTGCCAGTTTGAGCGGAATTAGCTATGTTCTCTGCTAGTGTACTTTGAGGACACCATTCAATCAAAATAACTAATTTAATCTCATCAAGGGCTCGTAGAGCTAATAGAGATATACGTTTTCCGAATCTAGATCATCGTTGCAAACAGACTTCGAACAAGAGCCGATATTTTATTTCTACTCGATACACAATCTTAAGCTGATCACAAAAGACAGGCGCTCCACCACAGCTAAGTATTTAGGTCATTTGATATAAATTATAGAACTCTTGGAATTCCTCCATAAAAAGAAAATCTTCGGCGCTTTATATTGTCATAAGGGGTAATAAAAAAAATCTTAATCGAAATCATAAAATTTTTATTCATAAGCCGGGATATTAAAAATTCAGTCCTGTTTACTTCGCCAAGTTGCGTCTATACGAACTATTATACGTTTTTGTATACTTTCGACTATCTTCGTTATTTGCGGGCTCGAAGTCAGTCTTTCTAGAAATCTAAGACGCTGGATATAATTCTATCGGGTTGCGCCAAACAGTTGCAAGTAGCTGTGACTCGGCTTTTAGGGTAATAGTGTTCTGCGGTTTCGAGGTATTCTAACGTGGTTGCGATACCGTAATTTAAAAATCATGATAACTTAGCTAGTGTTAGTGGAGTCGTAGTAAAATAGGGCTCATTTTCTTAAATGGAGAAGATAGTTAATAGCTTCTAAAAAAGAATTGTATTGCACCAGCATCATTCTTTTTTCTTGTATTTTCAACGATTATTTCGTGATTACTGGTTCGATTTACGTGATTCTTTTTTCATTTGGTAGAGGAAGTTTTTATGCATTGGTCTCATTTTAATTTTATTCACTGCTTGAGTTGTTCATGAGTTAGGTACCTCTTTAATTACTTATTTTTTCTTCTTGGCCCATGTTGATGATGTGATGGTCGCTTAATAACCTCTGGTTACAATGTAAAATTAATCATCATCATCAGCCTTCAATGTTCCCACAGCTGGGACACAGGCTTCCTCACTATGAGAGGGAGTGGGCTGTAGTCCACCACGCAGGCCCAGTGCGGATTGGTAGATGTCACATGTCTTCGAATTTTTAGTTCTAGGACAAGTTCTAGGAGAGCAGCTGTGGCCCAGTGGTGGCAGCCCCGACTTACGAGCAGTAAGCCGTGGGTTCGAACCCAGGCAGGCGCATTACTTCGTGTAAATTTCATCACCGCTGCTCTCAGAAACGGTGAAGGAAAACATCGTGAGGAAACCGGCATGTAAAATTAATACATGACAAGAATTTGGGCGGCATATTTTTTTTTTATAAAGTCCCTTTCATTGACAGGAGGCCTGGATCCCGACATTGGAAATACTGATTCTGGGCGTACTAGCAGGATATTACCGCGGTTGACTGGCGATCGGGTCTTGGCTCAGTGCAGAACATGATAATTATGACAATGTCCGCCATGCCAAAAATGGTATCAAACTCGTTTGTCACATAGAAACTCGCAGTTACACAGTTCATTCCTCCTAGGAGGACGACGCACGTGTCGGAAGGCTATAACGCAGACTATAATATGGAGGAAACATAATGTGGACTTGTTAGTTGAATGATTATAAGTACATGAGAAAAGAGGGAACTAACTATTGATGATGTTATTCTACTGCTTATCCTGACGGAACTATCATTTATCTGCAGGCAAGGTTCTTCGCTGAATCGTTTTGAGTACGTTCATGAAATTCTGCAAGCTATCGATGGGTCTAACTCAGGTCACAGATGATATCGTACCAAAACGTACTATACCAGTCTTTTACGTATCCCATCCGCATTGCAGTAAATTCTCCTACTCTCAAAGCATCGATTCGGGAAGTCTCGGCTTTATAATCTAATTGAGTGTGCCGGCACCGATGCGTCGCCATTCGCTATCAATTGATGCCAATTCGCTTGCAGAGTGGTGGTGTGCAAGATTGCACAAAATTACCACAAAGGCAACACATCCCGGGAATGTTATAGAACTTTTTTTTGTGGTGAGTCATATGAGTTTATTGAAATTTTACCTCTTGTGGGTAGGATTTGTTGGAGGGGTCCAGGTTTTGTTGGGCGCCAAAACTTAACATGTTCAGGAGTTTATCGTATGATTTACCATGCTATGTTGACTCGTTCGACACCTTAATTTGCTTCGTATAAAAAAGCTCCGAAATCTAACTTCATCTTAAATATTGTTTCAGGAATACGTCGATCTTCAGCATGTTCTCCAACAACAACACGACGCGCACGCGTAGACACAGTGGTACCTTCGGACCTGTCACCTCGCCGGTCAATGTAGTCGTGAGTATCTTGTATTCTTGACAATGTCATATAGTTGGTATTTATTGAAGAAGATTGACGCGAGGTTAAAGGTTCAAATGCTGCATCCTACGTTACTGACAATAGTTCGTTTCAAGAAATAATATTTGATATTTTTTTCTTACATGTACTGTTCTATGTAAATGATTGAGGGATTCCTTTTTCGATGTTGATATTGCATTTGTGTATATTTCCACCTTGTTTGTGGTTTTCGGTATAAAATATGACAATTGTCCTGCCATAGGTTCTAAAAGTGACGATTGAGGAAGTACGAGAAGAATTTGTTCCGTTAACAAAAAAATCACAGAAACAGCCTCTAAAATAACCCTCTAACCCATGGGCACCGGCAGCGGGGTGCAAGGGGGTGCACTTGCACCCCCCTGTCAGAAAAGAAAACATCCTACTAATATTATAAATGCGAAAGTTTGTGAGGATGGATGGTTTGTTACTCTTTCACGCAAAAACTACTGAATGGATTTGGATGAAATTTGGGACTCGGGTAGTTTATAACCTGGATTATCACATAGGATAGTTTTTATCCCGATAGTATGTTCCTGTGGGACAATTATTAAGCTAGTAGAAAATATTAAGATTTTGCGTTCATAAGGTTTTCTTTAAAAATATGGAGATCCTTTTCTGTAATTCTGTTTAGATCACCAAAGTTACTCTTTGAATCTAACTTAGTGCAAAAAAATCGAGCTGTTTTCATGTAACTGACGGTGCACCTCCCTGAAAAAAATCCTGCCGGCACCGCTCCCATACTCTAACCTAGAACTAGACACATGTTTCTAAAAGATCTCTTCCATAACAGGTGCTTATTTGTTGCTACAGAGCTCTTGGGCAAGGATGGCGCCGCGCGTCAACCAGCTGCGAGCCGAAGAGTGCGCCGACGTCAGCAACACCCGCGAGGTGGCGCACGAGAGAGAGATACACAGCGCCATGCAGATGGGCCAGTCTTGCGAGGACCTCACGCTAGTCGCGGGGCTCGCCAACTCACCCACTAGGATACCTAGGTACTGAACTAATTATAATAGTACTCTTGACTGAATTTCGGCCAATCTCGGCGTGGACTATCCACCGATGCGGGAGATATAGTAGTACACACATGTATGAGAGCAAACACATGTGTACTCTCTCTTCCATTACTCTCATACATACAAGACTGGCGTGTGATCAGGTGGCCTACCTTGACGTCTTAAGGTGGAAGTGCCAGGGTAGACCGCGAAATTCCAATTTTCTTCCGTTTTTTGCAATTTTCACGGCAGTGTCAGGTGGTGTGTTAATTAAAATATCATTCGCGATGGTAACACATTACAGAATTATTGTAATTCAAATCACCAATGTAACCTTCATTTAATTTAATCCCATTGAATGACTTTTTCATGAAATAGTCATTTAATGGTATTAAATGAACATACAAGATGTTGTATTGATGCTTATTAGGTACGGTCGCAAATCATATTTTATTAAAAAAAAAAATGGATTAAATAAAAAAGAAATACAGACACCCTTGTAGTACTTAGCAGACAATCACCCACCCGGGTCGTAAACGGGTAAGAGGATGACATGGACATGTGATCAACTTAGTCAATAGGGGATGATCATTTTTTTTTTCTTTATCCGTCGGGTAGGTTATTGGAAAGTATTGGACACGTATTTTTTTCTTTTTTCACGTGGTCATAAAATTACGGAGATATATTGAGTTGAAATGGCGCATGACGTCACATATAGGTAATTTTTATACTTACTTGTGATGTAGTGAGGCGCCAGTCTCCAACTTTAATGAGTTTTAATTAAGTAACTTTTTGACATTTTGATAAAACAAAAAATACGTGTCTAATATTTTTGTATTACCTGTCTGACGGACAAAATAGAATGTCGTTTTCTTTACCCAGTCCGATCCCCTATTACCGAAGGGCATAGCAGCATAGCAGGTTCATAACGTTCCCACGGTTGGGTAACAGGCTTGGGGGCCCAGATAGAGTTTAAAAAAAATTAAAGTAACACAGCCTGAAACTGACTGGAAAATGTAATAAACGTAAGAAAATTTGAATTTCACAGTACTACCCTGCCACTTCCACCTTATTATTATACGCAGTATTGTTTTAATCTTATTCCAGAGTGGGTAAGAGATAGAGCTAGAAGTCCGCTATAGCTCCGTCTCTTTCCCACACTGGAGTGACATTAAAACAATACTGCTTTAAGACTTCGTGGTAACCCCCCAGGCGCATTATCAACGATTTTCCGATCACGGGGGTATAACATCGCTAACTGTCAAACCCCGGGCAGGTACTGTGAGATATGAATACCCAAAGCCATGCAGAAGGGGCCTACTGGCGATGACGTGACGCTAGTCCCGACTCACCTGAGCTTGGTTACCTAGGCACCTGGAAAAAACTACTGTACTGTACTGGCCATTCAAGACTTCGACTTTTGGTATGATCAGATTTATTTTCAACAAAAAAAAGTAAATTCTTTATTTACTTACCTACGAAGCACTTACAAAATTAAAAATTGTCCTCGGATAGGACATTTAGGTAACTTTAGATGTCAATGTCAGATAAAAACCCGATATATTCGCCTAGATAACTGAATTAAAGTGTTGATCGTTATACCGGTACTTAGCGCCGTGTGATATCGTCACTTTATTGTTAGCACTATGCTAATTAGAAGTATGAATACTAAATATGTTATTTCTGACTTAAACCGGTTAAAGACACGTGATGTTCTTCCAGTAATCTAGCATCTGTAACATTGAAATTTTCTTGTAGATAGTACGGTACGACGACGAAATCAGCAATTCCTTCAAAGTCAGTTGATTGTTTTTGTCAATTGATAATTTGATATTGACTTGGGAATTCGTCATGACTTTACCAGTACAACTATATTTTGGCTATTGCTTTGTGAATACCAGTTCTAGTTCTTTTTTTACTTGGTTAGATATATCAGGATGACCAAAGAAGGATGTAGGAACTGTGTGAAAGAAGATAAGGCTAGAAAGGGCATGACTCATGGAGTTGACTACTAATAGAGAAGTATAGAAGACGACTCCAAATAAAATTGGGATTAGGGCAGGAAAACATAGAGGATGATATGTTGGCCTTATGCCATTCTTGAGGCTTCCAGCCGCAAATGGAACGGTCCAAAAATTAAATAAACAACGTATCCTTTCCAGGTTTTCACCAGTAGTGTCCCCGTCCCCAACGCGGAAATACACAACGCGGCGGAGTTTATCGCCGATTGCTATCCGCGCGTCGAGCTTCAGTCCGGTCAGCCGGCCCAACATGCTCCCGGGCAAGCGACGCTGCGACGAGGCCGACTCGCCGCTGTCCAAGCGAATGTGCACGTCGGACAGACTCACGCCGTCCACGCCGGGCACGCCGGACTCAGACTCGCTCGAGTGCACCTTCAGGCCGGTCTCACCCCGCGCACAACCCATGAACGAGTGCTCACACGACCCCACAGATGTCCAAAACCACAAATCTTCAAATCCTAGCTAATAGTATGTAATCATCGTTTATACTGACAGTTGAAATTTTTGCGTAAATAGTTTTGTTAAGATTATCTCTTGCCAACTTCTCCGGATTTACAGTCCAAACTTTTATTGTTTGGACGTTCTTTTGTATAGAATATAGAATAGTAGTTTTTATAAAAATACAATTTAAGGTCTAATATTCTTCGTGGATCGTTTTACGCAAAAGATTTCAACTCAATTCTTTAACTACGGGTTTTAATGACTTTCCTATGCTGAAGCGTCTTTTGTAATGTATGTGGAAGTATAGCGAGCTATTATAAACCCAGTACTACTCTTTATAGGGTTCAAATTCGCGTAGGTATTTGTTCCGATACAGCAGCATACCACGTTGGTTCCTAACAAACTTGAAATTATTAACGTAGTTTTATAGGAATTAACTGTAAAGCTCGTCTTGTATGGTACTTGTAATACTGCTTTATTACATACCGAGTCTTATATATCAGCTAAAATAGCTGATCTAGTGATTTCTGTCTAAAATGTTGTCTTGAGGCTGGCTGGAGTCAATGACAACTTTTTAGCTGTATGGATAATTAAAAGCAGCCATCTTTTTATGATTTATCATATCAATACAAAGCATCAGGTAGGTAGCTGTGTACCAAGTACCATAAAAGACAGACTTAAAAGCGAGCGCCCTATTGTTAGCCAAAGCATCCAAAACTTTATTGTAAATATAACTAGAAGCGTTCACGTGTATAGAACGCGTAATGTACATAATTTATAACGATAAGTTAGCGTAGTAACACTCGAAAGCGTGTAGGTATTATTGCAGGAGCGATAACGTCGTGTAGTTTTGTTTATAGTCATTGATATTTAAATATTTGTATCTCGTTCGCGTTGCGACAATAAGTTGCGTGCATTATGCCCGATTTCTTTCAAAATGGAGACGAGCGGGGCATGGAGAGGACGTGCAAGATTCGTCCAATCACAGGAGAGACGAGAGACGCGATGTAGATTTCAACGAATGTGATTGGTTGATGCCAGCGCGTTTCCTCTCCGCTCCGGTTCGTTCAGGTCGAGGCCGGGCCTGAAAATAGCTGATTATGTTTTTGGTCGATTTTGTGTAATTTGGAGATCAGTCGAATATTTCTGTGATTTGAAGTTTATTGTCGTGATGTGAAGTGGCTTGTACGGATCCAGAGACACGTAAAATATCATTTGTTCATCCTGTAGAATGTTATTATCATACATTGAGGGTAGCCTCATTACAATGTTCAGTTTGCTAAATATGCTAAAACGTACTGATGAAAATTGCTTGTTCTTTGCACAACTTAAGTAATCACTTGATCTCTGGCACCTTTATTGGTAATGCGTTTAATAGCACATATTGCAGCAACAAAAGCACAGGCCATATCTGAAGCATCTAGGTAGTGGCCTCCAGAACAAGTGCTAGCATTCATTAGAATAGTCAATTCTGGTTCAGACATTCTGAATTCTGCCATCTCACTAATACGGAGAGTTCGATATATAGCCCCACATAAAGTTGTCATGAGGAAGAGCTGTACTGCCAGCATTCCAGCCTGTCTTCGCTACAGAACAGCACATATTAACTTTTATATACACATTTACTGGAACCATGCAAGCCGCATAAATTAATGATTTAATTAATCCGCCGAACTTAATTTAAGTTATAACCAAAACAGTCACTATTATTGACGAAGTAAACGGTGTAACAGACTTTCTTATAGTGTCGCCCCATGAAATATTAAGGCATATTTTAATTTGAAAGGGCTCGCACGTTATGGTTTGATAGAAGTGTTTTATCTGCGCAAGTAGAAATTGCTATTCTCTTCAAAACCTAACTATATAACTAGATTATATTAAGACTGCCTCGTTGGTCTGGTGGTAGCAAGCGCGACTTCTAAGCATACGGTCTTGGATTCGATTCTCGGTTCGAGAAAAGTGTTATTGGGTTTTTCCGTCAGGAATTTCTCAGTAGCAGATGGCAATAGGCTCACCCCCTTATTACATCGGACTGAAACATGCACACCTGTGCCTAACCCGTCAGGGAATACAGGCGTGATGTTATGTATTAGTTTAAGTCTGAAACTAGCTTGTTTTTGTTCCCATTGGATCGAGAGAAAAGAACCACCACTTCTCAGAGTTTAGCTTGTAGGTTCTTTACACAGATTTGACTTGAAACTCTAATATCTGTAGACCACAGCAAGTTATGCTCCTTAGCATAGAAAAACAAGCACTGCGTCTGATATGCACTTCCATCGTTTTGAATCCGGTCACGCCCTAGCGTGGACCTATGATGTGCAATATTTTATATCAAGTTAAGCCTCCGATGTACCATAACGTGTGCAGCAGCCTAATTCATTGCCTTATCTGATTTTTAATATCTTAGGAAATGTGATCTACATATTTTTAGCTATAGATGACCTAACTATTATTTACACAATTTAGATCTATGGGAATTGTAACTTAGGGGATGAAGTTAGATAAAAATATATAACCTACAACTGTAATGTCTGTCCGTATCGATGGAGGGCATGAGTAGTTCTGTGTTATTGAGAAATAAATAGTCATGATTGATATGTCTTCTCAATTTGCTGTTTTATTGTCATTTTCGATGCAAGCGTAGTGTATAATGCCAATCAACAATTCCTACACTACCCTCATTATATGGCTGGCTTTCCAACAGCGGTGCAAACAAAACGGCACATAAAGGTCTTTTGAAAATGCAGCAATTATAATGCTGGATTTTCTTATAGGTCACTCCACTCTGGTAGAAAGCCAGCCTAAAATGATATATAAGCTATAATCGCGATATTACTATCATTTTTAATAATTATCATCTCAATACTTTGTAAATACGTTTCTAAATTGATGAGCCTTCTCGGTACCAGAAGAATATGTATTGTGATAAAATTTGATGTATCAATTTGTAATTTTTTTGGACAAAATTGCTGTCAGAATATAATCAATTTTTCTCGGAAAACCTCACGGTTGCGATCGTGTCCCGAACACGCATTTTGTTAATATAGTTTGTGCTATGTATATAAGTTACTCCACGTATCTGCCCACGACATCTTGGCCCGAGCGTGATTACCTATGTATAAGTAGGTATTGTTTCGTAATTTTTTGTATGTATTAGTCAAGACGTCAAGTTTGACTGCTGGAAAAACCATTCTGTTTTCAAGTGTGATTAAATCACAACATGAATAATTTACTTCGTTTTATTTAAATACTAGCTGTCCCGCGCAACTTCTGTCTGTGTCACATTTTTCCTGTTTTCGCAACATGTTTCATTGCTGATCCGCTCCTATTGGTCGTAGTGTGATATATAGCCTATACTATGCTATATATCATCACGCTACGATCCTATAGGCCCTCCAGCTTTCCGATAAATGGCTATCTAACACTGAAATAATTTTTCAAATCGGACCAGTAGTTCCCGAGATTAGTGCGTTCAAGCAAACAAAGTCTTCAGCTGCATTATTAGTATAGACTAGGTATTACTCGCTATTTTACTTGGTGTATGCCGTCGCGCATATTACATCAATCAAAAACATATTACCAAACCAAAATCACTTTTATTTACAAGTCAGTTTTACATTACCCTTGTATAATTAGACGACAAATGTTATCAAGTAGAAAACAGTTTTCAAAGTGACATTTATTCTAAAACTTATTATTAAACGAACAACATTATTATAACATTCCAATATTTTGTACTCTTTAAAATGTGATAAATTACAAAACATATGACAAATGATGCGAATAATCTCACAATAATTACTATGTAAATTAATTATATTAAAACATTACAAAAATCCATTAATAATAGTTATAATTAAAAGAGTATTAGCAAAGCTTGCCAAGAATACATAATATTATGTATAAAAACGTTTTCACATCCGGCGCTCGTTGAACCTACACAGTACCGTCGGGGACAAAAGTGTTTCTGCAACCTTAGAATATAACCTAATATAAAATCTAGAATGATGACACTATGATTAAAACAGTAATAATGAAATTCATTTGAGTCATAATGATTTTTTGCATAACACTTAAGATCGCGACTGTACAGTCCAGGCCTCCGATTCCTAAAGATTCACAAATCCTAGTCGTACAATATTCCTAAAGCATTGCAATAATTATTGTAAAAGCGAAAGCACTCATGTACAACTTTACTAGTTACGCGTTGAGAATTCAAATCTCAGTCCTTGAAATTACCTATCAAAGTTACAATATTCGTACATTTGTGATAAATATACATTTCGATACATTAGCCGATTAACACCCATAACTATAGGAAGACAGCGTTATTCTAATTATATAATAAGCAGCGAGGCGGAAGTAATACAATATTGGAATGTGGATTTTAGGCATTGATTTTTGGTAAAAATTCTATTGAGGTCAGACAGGACATGATGCGATTTTGGTTTGAGTCTTTTATTCAATTTATTCAAACGCTTTTGTTTTGTGGAAACTTAGTTTCTCCGTTAACTGGTGTTATTTATTGAGGCTTCATCCTCTAGTCAAATGTTCCGAGTTTCACTTGCCATAGCGGTATATGGCACATATTTGACTATTCAAATTAGTCAGCTAATCCTGACGCTCCTTACGATCATGTCAACAAACATATCAGTCTTTATAACATTAATTTACCGAAAGTAAATAAACTTCGCATACCATCGTCTAAAACGCTTAACAATTCGTAACACGAATTCTTAATTGATCTAGTTTTCCACACTACCTACACATTCATCTAATGGCAGTGATCTTATCTACTTGGGTTGTAAGCCCAAGGAAAATTGTCTAGTTTAGTCAAACTACTTAAAAAATAAAACGTAGCACTAATGAGCCAATGTGGCACCTTACATTTTACTGGTCTCTATAGATTGCTGTCTTTGTAGCTCGCTCATGGGCCCGAATTTTGTCAGTTTTGATTCATATCGCGTGAACGAGCTACACGCAACATTGGAAGCGTTCACACATCTCAAATTAGACAGCACATAACAATATTTAAGTAACACAAGTTATCAATTGCGATTTCTTAGTCTAGGGCAGCGCAGACCGAGTTCAGTCTGACGCAAGATCACTTTTGAATTTGTCACTAAAAATATTTCTAAAACAAACTCTAAAATAAATTGTTAATTCGATTATTAATTAATAAAGGCACAGACTTTTTAGTCTGTTAAATTCATAAACCTTTCACTGAGAAAATTAAAATGCTATTCCAATCATTCAGATTTACCAATAAAATACATTTAAAATCAATCATAAGCGAAAATGTTATGCTAACAATTAAGGATAAGAAACTTTGATAATGAAGCTAGAAAATTAAACAACAACAAAAAAAATATAATTACATAAATACGAACACAAAAAAAGCGTGAATTTTATGTACATTGCAACTTGAGTCAGACATCGTTCGTCCACTGGCCTCCCAAATAATATACACACAACTTTAAAAATGTATCTATTAGAAAATTTGGACCCACCTTAGGATAGTTTGTACAGCATGTAAAGCGCCACTGGGCTTGCCTCAGCTGGAGAGCACGGAGTCTTCGACGAGAGGTATCTTTGCTACTTCGAAGAAGATGGTGTGGGAGTACTTGTTCCTGACTGTGCTGATGGCGGATTTTGGCTTCTTGTGTAGCGTCGCGTTCTGTGCGATCGCTATGGGGAGGATATCCTTGACATTGTATCCTGAGAAATGAGAAAATGACGATCAGAAATGGGCCGATTTCTCGCGACCACTGATGATGATGGCAAACGAAATTCAGTTTAACATTAGTTAGCTCTGATGATATTATTGGTTTGAGGCTGCTTGCAAACATAACATGAGCAGGCAGAGGTGTAGTACCTAATATTACAACCACATTTAGCTAGGATGTTCTGTAACATGTAATAGTGGTCAAGTCGTGCCATCAACCGTGCGCAGATCCAGACTTCGTGGCTGCTACTCAAGAAATTTCGGAATCGAACCCAGGTCCTCTTGCTCAACATTCGCGCTTTCGCCCTAGTGGGCGAAAGCGCGAATGTTGAGCAAGAGGCTGCCACGTTGTTCTAGTGAACACGCTGCCACGTTGTTCTAGTGAACAACGTGGCAGTCACGTGCTTGCGTAGTATGTATGTATAAAATCTGCCAGCTATGGTCACTTGCGCATTTCATTTTTAACACGTTGAACGCCATGGCAGACACCATTTATCTGCCAGTGTGTATTCTCAGTGGGCTTCATGAAATATTAAAAAACAGTCAAAATTTGTTAACATATTTTTCCGGTTTAATTGTATGAAAAATGGGTATAATCTAATATGAAATAAATACAATAGCGAAAAATAGTAAATATAGAGAAAAAATAGCTGGCAGTCACCATTATCTGCCATGGCCCAGCCAAAGCACTATTCGTTATTTCAGTGGAGGGGGCCACGCGGGTCACCTTGTCAACCACCCCCCGCACCCGCGCGTAAGCGCTGCGCTTGCTCTCGCTACTACTCAGTGGCAAAAGTCGTACGCTAAAGTGCGGACCGTTTCGCGCGCTCTGTAATTTGTAATTATACCTACATACGTATTCAGTATTCGTTACTAATACTCCTACTATTACTAATAAACATGGAAGACTTGGATTTTGATATAACCGCTGAACATCTGATGCAACTGGACAATATTGAAATATCATTACTAAATAATAGTTTTATAATGCCGAGTTCAGATGACGAGTGTAGTGATATAATTCAACCCCTAAGACGAAAGTGCCGCCGAATTATATTATCAACTAGCGAAGACAGCGATGCCGAAAACTTTCCGCCCTGCCCTAGTAATAATACAAGCCCTTCGAACATCTGGACAGAGGTTCAAGGTAATCAACGCCGTATTATTCCGTTTACAGACATTTCTGGTCCCGCACCCCATATAAAGTGTATGCATGGAATGACTCCTGCGCAATGTTTTTCGCTTTTTTTGACTGATAACATATTGCAACTAATAGTCGATGCCACTAATGAATATGCAATTAAAGAAATAACACAATTACCTGAAGCTTCTAAATTTGCACGGGTTCGTAGATGGACACCCACTAACCCTGCTGAGTTGAAATGTTTTTTTGGCTTGATTTTATTTATGGGCTTGGTGAGGCTACCTAAATTAGCTGATTATTGGTGTAAGGACGACATGATTAGCCATCCATTTCCAAAGACCATTATGTCTCGTAATCGTTTCGAGCTGTTGCTGCAAATGTTACACTTTTCAGAAAATGACAATGAACATAAATCAGACCGACTGCATCGTGTCCGCAAGCTGTATGATGAAGTAAATAAAGTATTTCAGGAAAACTTTTCGCCAACAGAAAACCTGTGTATAGACGAAAGCATGGTCCCTTTCCGTGGGAGAATTATTTTCAGACAATACAATAAACAAAAGAGGCATAAATACGGGATTAAAGAATTTAAACTATGTACCATACCGGGCTATACTTATAAAGTAAAAGTATACGCGGGGAAAAATGATGATGTTCATAACACACCCACAAATGTTGTGATGTCTTTATGTGAAGATCGTTTTGAAAGAGGGCATACATTATTTACGGACAACTGGTACACAAGCATTACATTAGCCAGACAATTATTACAAAGAGAAATGCATCTCGTCGGCACCGTAAGAAAAAATCGTAAAGGTTTACCAAAAGAGGTCATTGATGCCAAACTTAAGCGTGGAGAGTATAAAGCTGCAGAGAGTAACGACGGAATAACGTGTTTAAAATGGAAGGACAAGAGGGATGTGTATGTTCTATCCACTAAACATACTGATCGATTTGTTAATATTCAACAGCGTGGGAAAACTATACGGAAGCCAAAAATAATTGTTGATTACAATATGGCAAAGGGTGCGGTAGACCTCTCTGATCAATTAGCGTCTTATTCGACTCCACTACGAAAATCTGTCAAATGGTATAAGAAGCTTGCCATTAATTTACTACTAAACACTACAGTGATAAATGCTCTAATTTTGTATCAGTCAGTCACAAAGAAAACTATTCAAATAGTAGATTTTAGAAAGGAAATTGTACAACAATTCTGCCAAACAGAGAGCGAGGAGTATCGACTTCGTGAGGTGCCTAAACGGTTGAAGCATCAATTGTCTAAAAAAGATGGCAAATCTAAAAGTACCCGACGTTTGTGCTCTGGATGCTATAAGCAAAATGTCATTTTGATGGGCCGACAATATGCTAGAAATAAAACCAAGAAAGTCAACACATTTTGTGAAACCTGCCCTTGTAAGCCGTTCATGTGTTTTGATTGTTTTAATAGATTACATAAAGTTTAGAACTTATGTCTATTTCATGGGCCGACAATATGCTAGAAATAAAACCAAGAAAGTCAGTATATTTTGTGAAACCTGCCCTTATAAGCCGTCCATGTGTTTTGATTGTTTTTTTTTTCATTTTTATTATGTATAATTAAGAAAGAAGTCATTTAATTTGTTTGATCTCCAATTTTAAGTCATAGCGTAGAGTACTGTATTTTTTATTTTATAATAAAGGTATTTTTCTAATATTTGGCATGCTTAATTTTATACCCCAATGATGTAAATAATTAAAATCATAACTGTATGACACAATTTATTTAACTAAAAGTCATCCGTATAAATGTTAAACCAGAAATGTCAGAGAAAAAATGTGTCGGGTCCGTCAGGTCCCAAATATCTCAAAGACTTGTAAGATTTTTGCCGCGCTAAGGCGCACAGTGGAACGAATGTATGGGAGCGGTTGGACGTAGACATGTCCGAAAAATAAGAGTAAAATTATGACAAACTAATGATGCCATCTTATTCGATTACTTAATGCCTTCATAAATTGTGGTGATGAATTTCTTCATAACTCCCATATTTCGGGAGTAATTTGAGAAAATGTGAAATTTTACTATGAAAATGAGTGTATCGAGCTCTCTCCCTCCTGATTCCGGGCTTGTTTCAAGTAGCGGTCTCTAATATCATAATGCTATTACTAAGAGCTATATTTAATACTAAGACACATAGTGCGCCAAATGTGCACTTTCTGGGATAAAAGGAAATGAAAATTTAAAAAAAAAAAAACGTTTTTTCCCCATTTGTATTTACTTTAAACCGCAGACAGACTTATTAAGAGGTCTATAAATATATTATATATATACAGAAATATATATTAACAAAAATATTCACAAGAACTGATGAGAGTATGACTTTTAAGTAAGTTGATAATAAATTACCTAGTTTCATTAAAAGTACAATAAATAATTAAGATGTAAGCTCTAATTTACTAAGTTACACATTTTAAAACAATAACATCATTTAATTATCTTCGTCATCATCATCATCATCAATTAATTCAAATTCAGAATCGATGTCCGCTAAATCATTTATGTTAACAAATTCGATATCACTTTTCTCAGAATCCGTAAGCTCATAAAATTCCTTAAAAGAAGATTTTTTTACAAACTTATTTCCTTTTGGACGGATACTTGTAACAAGTGGATCAGAAGACAGTAAAAGATTGTGCATAATATCTTCATTGCATGAGATACTGCTATGCTTTCGAGAATGCCCCTCTCTATATTTTCTAAAATCTTTATTTCTAGCCTCAGATGCCTCTTCGGATAGAAAACCAATGGGCACAATTGACATGTTCTGAACTATGTCTGGCCCATGCATTAAAATTTTATGAAGTGAAGAAGGCATATAATACCATGGGTATAACTCCACGTAAAGCTTAGCAGTATCAAAGCAGAACTCTCGGAATTTAGTTACGTTGATCTTCTCTCCTGATGAAATACACTGCAAGATCACACAGATTTTTCTTAAAAGCATAGCATCTATTCCGGTCAGTTCAGCAGATTTAGTGTAGTTTTCAAAAAATCTCCTTGCCGAGTTGCCATTGTTGGTGGATCCACTGCCTTGTTTCACAACATCGAGAAGTAAGCCCGTTTCTCTTCTTACAGCCTCTTGAACTCTTTTCTTCCTGTCATCAACTTGCCTTTTTGCTATATCACCCCTTACTTGCCATGATTTTATGTCTAATTTGTAGGAAATGTGTAATAAGCATTCCATTGAGCGAATCCAAGCGTGAAGGGTGCTTAAGCTATATTTATACATGTCCTCGTTTGCGTGTTTATCTTTGATTAACTCTAAATTATTCATTTCTTTAGGACAAGCCTTGCATATGTCACACACTGAAGCTGCTGTATTGGATATAATGGAATGAATTTTACCATCAATCATTGTCAACAGCAGTTGGTGTTTGACACTAATTCCATCAGTGATGGTGGATGGAGTTAAGGCTTCAATCTCTGCTTCGATTTCAGCCATCTCTCTCTGCACATTTTCTTTGGTTTCCTTTATAAACTTAAACAATATTGGCCGGCAAAATGAAGTGGAAGATGGTCGCTCGTTTTCCCAAATTGTTACACCTTTTGAGACGAGCCGCAGTGGTACAAGACTAATCATAAAATTACTAGCAAGATCGATTTGCTCATCTTCACTCGTCCTTTGATGATAAATGCTTTGGCTAGATGATCCGTCAAAACCCCATTTGCTGGTCAATACGAGCTGTTGATTGGGATCAACAGGGGTTTCTAACGACCTAATAAGTCTTCTTGAGGTTAAATCCATCAAGGCTTGTAATTTGATTTTTGCAGAGCTCTCTGTAACTGTGAGATCTTCTTTGGCCGGATAGCACTTAATTTTTTCTTTAACCAACATGTAGTAACTCGGGTATTGAAGAGCTCCTTCTTGAGTGTTGAAATCCCGAAGAGTGTTATAGCGCCATTTCGATAAGTTCATCGATACATAAAGAGCCAATGCCTTCAAAGGGGATATTTCCCGTACCTGAATTGATTTACCTTCAATGAAGGCTTTGATTTTTGAGGCCTCTTCTGGATTCTCCGTCAAGTATTTCATAACATAAGCTGTATCGCTTTGTCCTGCCTTTTGAAGCGCCCTTTCGGCCGAAAACATAATTTCAGCGCTGCTACTGCTGCATGAAAGACTATCTTCAGTGCGTCTTCTTTTTTGCCGGTTACTAAGGTCCTCAAAAGATTTACGAGGACTAGGATGTGTACAAGTTGAAGCATTAGATTTAGCAGGAGAAATTATGGGCTCGATGACGTCACTTATATTTTCTGTAGAAGGTTCCATATTTTCATTCTGTAATTCCGGCCATTGAATTGCAGCCTGTAGCCAAATCTCATGTTTCTTCCGAAACTTATCTGTGCTTCTTCCAGACTGTGTCCATTTTGCATAAATGCGGTAGCAAAATCGACGACACCAGTCTTTTAAACTTGTTTCAGCACTTTCACATAACTGAACACAACTGTTATCTTTTAAAACACTGAACAAATAGTTAAAGTCGCGTAAATCTTTATGTGCGCGTGCGCATAAAGCAACGTGAATATCAAGATTTGTATTAAAATTTGGAAAATACATTGCGAGATTAGCTTGGATACAACGAGGTGTAAATCAACACTGATTTTAAAGTTACTAATAGTGACCTATTTATATAAAATCCAGGTATCCCAGGTATCCTTTGTTAAATATTGCAAGGTAATTAGTTATTGTGATAATTAGTAAATGATGCATGCTAAATTAGTGTATTAAGAGCCATTTAGTAATTAAATAATAGCAATGTTCTTATCAGTAATCATTAGTGCATCAGTTTTATATGTAAACCTTAAGTCCCTAATTATATATCCTAATTAGCTTATATCTTCTCTAATTGGCTGCTCAGAAATGTTATTGTAATAAGGTAAACCTTTAGAAAAACGGTTTTAATCAACAAAATAAACAAAAAATAAAAAAATTGTGTTATAAAATAAACATCACTCTTTATCCCAGAAAGTGCACATTTGGCGCACTATGTGTCTTAGTATTAAATATAGCTCTTAGTATTAGCATTATGATATTAGAGACCGCTACTTGAAACAAGCCCGGAATCAGGAGGGAGAGAGCTCGATACACTCATTTTCATAGTAAAATTTCACATTTTCTCAAATTACTCCCGAAATATGGGAGTTATGAAGAAATTCATCACCACAAGTTATGAAGGCATTAAGTAATCGAATAAGATGGCATCATTAGTTTGGCATAATTTTACTCTTTTTTTTCGGACATGTCTACGTCCAACCGCTCCCATACATTCGTTCCACTGTGAGGCGCGAGGTTTGTTCTACAGCGCCCCGCGGGTCACTGCGAATAGCGTTCACAAACTTATTTATTAGTCCGGGGAATTTACGCCGAAAATTAGGCCAACTCTGCATTAATTAAAAACAGCGATTTTTTTCATTGAATGTGTAGGGTATGGACAGGAGAGTATGTTATGCTGTATCCCGCGAAAAGTTCACCTCCGCGTATGTGTTTTTTTTAAGAAAACGTCTAATATGTTGTAACTTGGTGGAAAAAAATATAAACAGGTATGTTTATTTGGAGTATTGTAGAACAGATTGAGTGCTACGAGTAGGTCAGCAAATTAAACATTTTTCGTCCACGGAACAATCAGTTTTTTTTAAAAATCATATAATTTGACTTCGTACTTAAGGCAAAAATATTAACAGGACAAAAATAGTGCTAAAGTGATTGTTATCAACATATCTAACTATTATTATGAAAATTAAACAAATTCTGCTCCGGATTTCACAGAAAATCAAGAAAATCCAAAAATCTTGAATACTACTTACGGCAAAAATGTAACAGGACTGAAATTCATTTAATAATGGGATATATATCAATCCAAACCTTAATCTCCCAAAATTAAACAGATTAGAGCGTTATTTAATAAAGTAAAAGTAAAAAATAAATTACGATGAACGTGACGTCAGCGCTAAGCAGCGAGCAGCGTACAGCGTGTGCTAGTGTGCGTATCCAAGATAAGCGCTGCGTTCATTGTATGCGTATGACTGTGTTCTTTTTTAAGAGTCGGTGTGTTTTTATTGATAAATGATAAATGATGTTTATTTTGCAAGTAGGTTTTATTGTGTTACTCTGTAATTGTAAAAGCATAGGAATAAAAACGGCAAGCCATCAGTCGGTCAGTGGCGACATACCTACTGTTTACAAACATGATCGTCATTAACGTTAAATCTTCATTTAGAAAACCGGCCAAGTGCGAGTCATACTCGCACACACCGAGTTCCGTAGCACCAAACAATATGTATAATAAAAATATTTTTAACGCTAATTAATTTGTAAACATACACTCAACAGTAAAACTAAATTTGTTAAAGTGAAAGTTTTATTACATCGTCTCAAACTTTTTCGTCTGTGTGTTGCATGTCGCGTGACGGTCGGTTTTATGTACTCCGCGTTTTATACCCTTAATGCAATATTATTCCAATTTTTTTTAGATAAATGTCAAAAGTATGAAAAAAAGTTTTACTTTTACCGTGGTTTCATAAAACCACACAATCCTTTTTCTTTTATAGTATGTTAATGATGAACAAAGTTACTGCTGCAGTTTTGATAAAAAAGTTCCATATCTCGAAACCTAAATGATTATTTCAAGAGTGGATTATTTTCAGGGTGGTTGAAAAAATGTAGCACCCACCTCGTTTTCTTTGGCTAAAAATACAGAAATAGTGTTATTTTATAAAGGACGATAACAACACAGTTTCCCAACATGTTAAATGCAGGTGAGGTAATTATATTACTTATTTCACCATTACAGTGCAGATAGCTACTACATACTTATGGTGGAAGTGGAAGGGTAGCCTGCGAAATTCAAATTGTTCTTTTGCAATTAGAGGGTCAACAAATGGCTTTACAAAGTTATATATATATATATTATATAAATAAAAATAGAAGTCCTGACTGACTGATTGACTGACTCATCAACGCCAAGCCCAAACCTATGACCCAGGAAAGCTGAAATTTTGCACAGAGGTTTCCTTTATAATGTAGACAAGGAATAAGGAAGGATTCTTCGAAATTCAACCCCTAACGGACTTAAATAGGGGATGAAAGTTTGTATGGAAATTCGTAATTTTTTAAAGTTAGAAGGCTGAAATTTCATATACAAGCTTCTGGTTAGAAATAAGTAAATACGTATTTTAGAGTTTTTAAGAATTTACCCCCTAAGAGGGTGAGATAGGGGTTCAAAGTTTTTCACAGCTTGAAATTCACTATTTGTGTTTCTCGATTGAATTGACGTGAAACACGTATCTATTTTTTTGAAAATTCCACCCCTCAGACGAAAACAGGGATGGCATTTTTTTGTTATTGTTTTTTGTGTTAGCACGTTTGTGTGGACAAATACGCTAAAAAAAACTTCATTTAAGTACACACTTCTAGGGAATCTGGGTCATTTGTGGGAAGGACACTTGCGGTAACCCATTTACGCGAAAAGATATTTGCGCGCATGGACACTTGCGTGACCGACACTCGAGGGCTGGACAATTGCGCGACTCAATGGCTTCACGGGTGTCGTTTTCGTGGTTTTAGCGGGTCGCTGGCAATAAAAAAAAATCGGAGATGGCCCCGAGGAAAATTTCCTGTTTTTCGTGCATGGGTGTCGTTTTCGTGGTTTTTGGGGTTGCTGACCAAATTGACGGCGAGGAAAACATTCGGTTTTTCTTTCACAAGTGTCGTTTTTGTGGACTTCAGGGTCGCCGATAACGAAAATGATGACCTCATTTTCTAGGTGCAAATAATAAAAATTAAAATACGCAATGTCTCAATATCCTCCCCTAGGCTATGGCTGGCATTGATTTAAGTGATAACTGTTTCTCACGTGTGCAGTTTTATGTTGCGTGCTCCGAAGTGAGCTCGGCGAGTATCTTAGTAATTTTAGCCCCAAAAGGAAACACCGCAAACGTCATTTACACAGAAGAGCTAGGATAATTCATTAGTATAAAAGGGTGTAAAACACCTCTTAACGAAGCCGAAAAGCACTGGTTTTCCCTGTCATTGCGATCATTTTTTTGTTCTACACCATACCTGGGAACCTTCTAGTTACGGAGATATTAGGGGTCAAAGTTCCAACTTTTTGACAAGTATTTTTTTAAATACAAGTTTTTAATTTAAGATTTTTACTTTAAACACCTCCACGACCCCCGTACTATTCAATCCGTCCATCAGCACAATGTTTTGAGTGCGTTACATTGAGTTCTACCACAAAACATGATTTTACACCCCCCAAAAAAAAAGTCGTTTCCCAGCAATAATTTTTGCGTAAAGTTACATAGTTTCATGTACAGAATGCTTGGTTAACGGCTTCGTGATGAGGTGATTTACACGGTGTAGTTTTCCGGGAGTTAAAAAGATTGGTTTAATCTGAGTATTTTTTAATTTAAAATATTGAAAGTTATGTAAGTTAGCTCATTTACACCATAACCTATATCGCTAGGTGGATGGATGACCGGGGCATTTGAGCTACAGCATCGTCACTCGGAAGACATGTATAATAGTATATTGTGTATTAAGGGCGGTAAGTAAGGAATTACGATCGAGGCTCTAGTAGAAGCCCGAAGTCGAAGACTGAGGGCTTTCTGAGTCGAGGTTCGTAATTCCCGTACCGCCCGTGAAACATACAATGTTTTTCATCACACTTGCGAGTTAATAATTATGAATATAAACAAGTCAGCACACATATTATTACGAAATACGTGAACTGATTTGCGGATTGCGGGCTGTTTACCCACACCACAGATTATACAAATGTTTTGTTCAGAAACTTTAAAGGCAAAATACTTACCTAGGTATATACAGCCATGACGGAGTGTAAAAAAATAAAAATTTCGACGTTTATTTATATTTATTTCGATTTAGATTTTAGAACATTAGTTGAGTAGTTAAATAACATGTAGCGAGATTGAATGAAATTCCTGTTTAGATAACATTTTAAGTCAATTTTTCAATTGCGTGTAAACTCCTTGCTTGATGAACTTGCATGACCCGTGTGCTGTCAAGCGGTGCTGTAAATTAAAAAAAAAAATACTTACCGCCCTAGGGTTTTATATGGGGCATTACAGCCAAGTTCACCTGTATGTTATGACACTGTTTACGTGCAAGTGTGATGAAAATTAAAAAAAAAATACTTACCGCCCTAGGGTTTTATATGGGGCATTACAGCCAAGTTAACCTGTATGTTATGACACTGTTTACGTGCAAGTGTGATGAAAAATAAATTCTGGTTCAACCCATTTAGGTCACTAACAACACAAAAAAAATTAAAACGCCGTAATATACATTTTTCTAACCAGAATGAATTATGTGGCGTCTTACTTCGAAAAGCGCAGATTTTTACACAACTATTAAAATGTGTCCTATACTTACACTTACGCGCGCGCGAAGCCGTGGCCAACAACTATTATCTATAACATTTAAATGACTATTTTCGACATTATTTTGGGGTGGTTAACGCATACGTGGGCAATTGCCGAACTTCACGCGGGCGAAGCCGCGGGCAAAAGCTAGTCATTAACATTATGAATGAAAAAAAAAAATATCGCGCGCGACGAAAAATTTCATTTGGCCCGTGATGTTCAAATTTTCTTACGCTTTTTGCAATTTGCACAGCAGTGTCAGGTTTTATATTGATTAAAAACTGATTTAAACGGATCGTAAATACGTCGATTTCAAAATGGAAAATACTTGTATTACGTACAATATTTCATAATTTATTTCGTATACAGGGTGTAACGGAAAGGGTATATACATCCTTAAGGGTGTGCTACAGACCATCATACTGAACATGTTTCTCAAAGTAAAAAAAAATTTGCAGCAAAAAAAAATATCAGCTGCCTATACATTTGGGTCGAATAGGTATTGTAATTTTCTATGGGGCAGCAGATATTCTTTTTGCTGAAAAACATGTTTTATGATGAGAAACATGTTCAGTTTGATGGTCTGTAGCACACCCTTAAGGATGTATATACCCTTTCCGTTACACCCTGTATATGGATGACTCTGATGAACAACGTAACGTGAACATCGACATTTTACGTTTACACCATGCGCTCCTGCTAGGGAACCAGATATTTACTTGAAAGTATGACAACCGGGAACACATCAAAACATTTGTAAGTCTTAATAGTGTTTTGTTACGTATACGCGATTTTACACCTTATCTCTATTACGGAAAGATCAAATTCCTATGAAAACGCTGCACCAAATACAAGAATGAAGCTTGCAAACGTATTTTACGTAAACATTATTTTTATTTTTTTTCAGTATTTGCTTTAAAGTGTTTAATTTTCGTGTAAATTGGTTAGAAATAGCCTTTAGATGAAAGTTAAACAAAATTAAACCCTGTTACATTTTTGCCCCGACCGCTATTGTAAAAAAACTGATATTAATAACTTCCGTGAGTCAAATTTGTTTAATTTTTTTAACGGAGGTTTAATATATTAATTTAAGTTATTTTATGTAAAAAAACCGCTGTTTATATTTTTGCCTCAAGTACAATCCAAAAATTACGTAAATGTTTTTTTATCGAAATTTCCGTGGACGAAAATGTTTAATTCTGAAAAAATATATTACTGTCACCAGTTCTTTACCTAAAATAATTAAATTCGTCCTGTTAATAATTTTGCCCACGTTTTTATTCACAAAAACGCGTTTTCGTCTTTTTGACCTTGATCCGGCCTTGGAAAATGTTTAATTTTTTTTTATTATTTGGAGAGCTAAGGTCAAGTACACAATTCAAGAAAAAAATCGCTGTTTATATTTAATGCAAGGTTCAAACCTAAAAGCCCCGTACTATATGTCTGCCAGCCCAGTAAAGACATTTTAACGCAGATCGTACTGGCAGTCAAACCGTGTCTGCCGCGGCCCGATGGACCCGGCTCATTGTCAGCCATACGGTGTCTGCCATGGCCCATAGGGCGAAGGCGTATTTTTTTTTGGGCGTTCAACGTGTTAAAATACCGGCCACGCATTAATCATTAAGCAATAGCTGGCATCAATACTAACAAGTATTGTATGAGATAAAATCTTATAAAGCTTCATAACTTCACAGTGTCACATTTGCTTGAAAATGGTATTGCCGACCTCAATATTAACCTACATGAGAAAAAATTTACTCCTCCTGAAGTTTAATAATTAGATCTTTTACTTAATAGTAGGTTAAATCCTCCAATACCTGTATAATACTGTAGGGTAGGGGTCCACTGTCCGATGGACTTCATCTTGAGCGCGAGGTAGAGTGCGGCGGCAGCCATCTTGCTATCCGAGTACTCCAGGAGGCGGTACTCCAACAGGCACTGTTCTAGCACGAACCGCGCCAAGGTAAGTGTCGGCATCGACACTCTTGCGCACTGGAGCAGAAAATATTGCGATATAAAACAACTGCACTTGTAATATTGCTTTTACAGAGGTGCTTGTGATTCACTGAAGATTATATTAGCACCAGCATCAAAATCGAGCTTACGGGATAAAGCGGCACTTGAATCATTAAATAGTCCAGTTGATTTAGGCCCCGTTTACGGACTTAAAGCGATGAAACAAGCGAGTGCATCACTTGTTTCACTAGTGTGAGTACCGTCACTCCACAAGTCGCGTCGCGGTGAGGGTTGCGTGCTCCATACATACAGCATCATTAATTTGTTTTCCCCACAGTCGCTCTCGTAAAACGCGTTTGGTAGCAAGTGGACCGTTTGTTAAAATCAATTGCAAGTAAACAGTAGTCCCAAGGATCAGAACCTCAGTTAATTGCTATGATTGTTCCACTACGACAACAAACTGATATTTCATCTGAGATTTTTCCACGATAAAAAATAATTGGCGCCTTTTTTCCTATACCCGGTTTAGTTGTTGGTCTTACCCTGGCGTATCTCCTGAGGAAGCGATAGGACAGCGGGATGCCGAGGTCGAAGTCCACGACGCGCAGGATGTTCATCTCCATCTTAAGCAGTTGGCTCAGCGTGTACGCGCCGTCGCAGATGTACAGGAAGTCGTCAACAAGAGGGGGGATACGCTCCTGTTGTTGTAGAACAAATTTAAGTCATGAAAAGCTCCATTGACGAAAACAAGACACTCATGTGCTCTTTTTTTAAGATACAAAATAATAATAATAAACGGCATTTCATGGCAATAAACCCAACTGTTGCATTGTGAAGGTAGTAGGACTCAGCTGTGTGTCCTACTAACTCGTAGTGGTGGTGGTTGGAGGAGGTTCGTGAAGATTATGTGAATAATTTAATCGGCTGGGTTTCGAAAACATTTTTTTTTATTGATTTGGCGAATTGACTTAACATAGTAGTTGGATCATGTTTATAACACTTTCAAAGAATTCCTCAATTGTTAAATAATAAAGTGTGTACACACAGAGTAAACTCACGTCAAACTTAGAAGCAATAAACAAGGCAGAAGCTCCGAGCAGCTGCAGTTCTTCCTTCGAGAGATGGTCCCTTTCGGGCTGCGTCTTGGTAGACCGCGTCAGGAACAGGTCCACTAGCTTCACAGCCAGGTATAGAGTCTCGTGGTTGAGCTCGAAGCTCTCCTGGACCTCCACCATCCAGTCCACGAGCAGTGCCCGCATCAACGACGTGATCCCTTTCATCCGTTGCAGGTAGTCGTCGATGGGGAATAGGCGCTAAAATGGGAAATTAAGAATTATGGCGGACGCTAAAACTAGCATGAGTGCAAGAGCGTGTAGCCGCTACCAAAATAGCCATAAAAAACCACCGCCAGAGCATCTTTGCGCTGCTCATGCTATTTTTCAGTACAGACACGCGAGCTCACAAGCGATGCTGGCAACGCACGCCGCCCGCCGCAATATGACTTGTGTTTACATAGTATTTAAGTTACTAAGGCCAGGACCTGCAAATCAAGGAATCGCGGTATCCATGCCTTATAGTTGCAAGGCGACATAGCGCCTGTAAGGGGTGCCTTTATTCTTTATCAAACACAACTCGAGTTATCTACTTGTATCACAATTGATTTATAAAGTATGAAAGCTGCAATAGTATGCAGATGAGTCTTGGTTAACAGTCAAAAACATAAGTTCAAAAAAGACTACAAAAGTTTAAAGTTGAATTTATAAGATACCATACTCACTTCTCTGCTCTTCAAATAGTTGAATATATCCATAGCATAGTTGGAGACCTGGAAGGGATCATTCCAATTCTCGTGGTCGAAGTCTGGGACATCACTGGGGGGCTTGTGCGGCACCTCTGTCTCTTCGTCCAGAGACCGGACTGTGTCGTCAAGGTTCACCTTGTCTAGCTTCTCGCTAATTGTCTTGTATTCCTCCTTTGAGGTTTCTGAGGGGCTGCTGAAGAGACAGTTGCTATCAAGTACAAGATGACGCAAGTCAAGGGAGGGCAGGTATACTTGAGACCAAGTAAAGGCAGCAGCAGTTCAATAGCATTAGCAAAACTTGAATACCACTGAACTGAATAACAAGAAAATGTGTGTTAGTATTAGGAACAAAATCACCATTAAAGTGATTGAAGAGCATTGCTAAGTGGGTCATTCGATTAAGGTCAAAGAATATCTGGGACACAGGAATCAAATTATCAGAAAACTTCCAATGGTTCACTGATGCTTGTTTTAATACTTGAGAGAAAACACATGAAATGCTTTTAGAAAAAAAAACCCACACACAGATTTGTTGTAAGAATGCAAGTAAATGTGAATAGGAAAAGTACTGTTATAGGTAACTGGAAACAAAAAAATACTTAACAATACTCTTACCTATACATAACAAAACCTACCTGAGAATACAGCAGTAATTGTTTTGTACTACACAAGTAAATATTCCTCATTTAAATACTGCTGGTTATTAGTACAGCATTCAGTTGATAGTTACAGTAGTCATGAAAGTTTACTGTTACTGTGTCCAAAATACCATAACATAAAATCATGGCTGTAATTGCCTAAGAGTTAGGCAGAGGTGTACCTAATAGAACACCAAAATTTTGCAACAACAACTCAATATAAATAACAACTCCATGGCTGCTCCTGAGAAATTTCTCTAACCAGGGAATCGAACCCAGAACCTCAGTAGTCACGCTTGCGGCCAATCGACAAACAAGGCAGTAAGCTGAACATCATTTTTGCAGATAATAAACATGCACTCATCAAACAGGCCTGCTGGAAACTGCTGATGTACCTATATTATGGGAACATTGAAATCATACTGACAGCGGCTAGGCACTTATCCAGGTTGAAGCAGTCCCTCTTAAACTCAATATAACATTGCCTCTATCTAAGAGTGGATAGGCAGAGATGATCTTAATTTAATCAGCTCTGAAATGTGTTAAAAACTGATGTGATAAAATAAAATGAAAACTAACGTTGTTTCTAAAGCAGTCATATACAGTGATGGCTCAGACACATCACTTCTCGCAGACTTTGCAGAGTTGTGGCTCTGGTTCTGAGTGAGACTCTTATCCTTCCTCTCCACAATGTTCTTGAGGATGCCATTCTGTGCCCGAGTAGCCACCGGCTTGGGGGGGTCCTTAGCAAAGTGCTTCTGAACTGCATCTATAGCATTTGTGGCCACTCTCTGCAGTGTCTTTGCTTTGGAGGTCTTACCATTCAATATGGTTGTCTGTGGTTTGATACTCTAAAAGTAAAGGGCTGTGTTAATTGTGGGTTGAAAAAAATTGTCAGGTTCGACAAAGTGGTTTTTTTTTTTGTATTGATGATAAATCTTACCAAATTACTTGGGCCCATTAGAAAACGATGTTATAAGCATCTTTCAAATACTTGGTGGATGTTTGATAACTAGGACCAAATCTTAAGAGTTTTCATGTAGTTTTTTTTTCAATAAAGTCTCAGTTAAGTGAAAGAAAATGTTGTAAAGAACTCCTGTCCTGTTATAAAATAATATACAGGAAATGGAATAAGTATAAATAAAGTAAAGTTTAAAACTTTGTTATCTCAGCAAAACATCTGGTTGGCCTTGGCCCTAATTACTGTATAGAAACAATAATTTAGCTCAAAATTTCAGGGAATCTATTTACATGAAAAAATTGTCTATTGAAAAAACCAAGCAAATGTCTAGATAAAATTGCCACATCCTGCAGCAAAAAGTTTTGGAGGGAAAGTTTATTGACCCTTATTACACTTGCAAATTCCATTGTTATTATTAGGAAATTAAACCACATGGATTCTTAACGAGTTGTCACCGTCGTTACGCCCATGGAGTTTTAATACAAGGGGTAGAAGTACCCTCGGCAAATAAATTGTTAAAAAATCGAGTAAAACCTTTACAGTTGGGAGCATTTTGCTCTCCACAGTAACCTTCTTCAGCCCCATGACTTTGTCCTTGTCCTGGAGCGCGGTTGTCTTGTTGAAAGCGTTCGTGATGTCCCCAAACGCCGCCCGCTTGGCCGTAACATCTTTCAAAGGACTATCAGCTTTCCTCTTATTTGGCACTTTCAAAATGTCCTTGTGAGTCTTCAGAGAAGCCAACTGCTTACTCCTTGTCGTAATCCCATGCCCCAGTAAACCATTCAAGTTCTCATTGACGCCGATCGGCTTCGATGCCAACCTTGTTGGCGCCATTACGGAGGTACTGAAACAATCCCACAATTATCACGTGCACTCATTAACGTGGTAAAATCACACGGTTTAACAACTATCTAGCGGTCTCTCATAGAAAATTACAATGTAAACGTAAACAAGCATTTCAAAATCGTCACATCCAACGACTGAAAATGGAGGCAAAACAAGCGAACATCGACGCAGCGTCAAACGGTTTTCTTACGTTATTTTTGTACTCACATTTTATTTAAACGGCGGTGGCCGTTTTGATTGAATTTTGGTTACTTTAGGAGTTGCACGGCCTGATATTAATTTCAAAATGATAATTTTATCTAATTTTTAAGATAAATTCAACAAGACACCGGACTGTTGAAACGTCTTCAAAAACCGTTGAACTACTTTAAAAAAATATTGGTCCAACGGTAAACCAATGGGGAGGGAGGATGCAAATAAACGTTCCGTTCCACTTTATACTGTAATCAATGACAGAGATGATGAGAAAGAAGAGATGTAATTTTTTTTTTAAATGACTGATAAAGTCTCTTTTTATTTAGTGCATGCTGATCTGGCTAAATCTAGCTCTTAGCTTAAATAAGTATTATATTGTGTCGGCTACTGATTTCAAATTTCAGTTAGGTTGTGCCAGGGCAAATAATATTTCAAATCATAACAGAGATAAACATAATTATTTGGTTTTATTTGAGATTGTTCAAACTTTTCTAGGCTTAGCAACAAACTGCAATTTATTCAGTAGCAACTAAGCAAGCAGTGACAGCTTCGAGAATGGATTATTGGCCTGTTGGCATAGAGTATAGTAATAGATTGCCTGTTGGTTTGCTATGGCTACAGGCTCGGCCCTAGTTTATTGAGGTGATCTGTGAACTAAAAAATAGGTGTTCTGACATCTGACAGATTAGTCCTTCTGAGACTAAAAATTCCAAAATTCCACATGAAAAATATTCAAAATTATTGGTTGCTATGGAAAATGGAACGTAGTCCTAAATGTCAAAACACCAAAGTTTCCGGAAGCGTTCCAAACTGAACAAACTACATACTTTATCATGAAACAATTTTAAGCCAATATTTTTATGTAGACAAAATGTAATTCTTAAAACTTTAGAAATATGGTTTCAGATCAAATAAAGTATATAAATTGCACTTGATCTTAATAACTTTTCGACTAATTTCCATCAGTTTGATTAGAGAAAAAACTGAATAGCGATGTCGTAATGCTCGATAATTGAACACTGTTTAACTCCGAAACGCAATTGATAATTCGTGGTCATTGTACTCGCTGTTTTGAGTTTATAACAAAAATAATAATAGAGTGATAACAAAAGGATTGTTTTATTAACTCGGGATACCTCATGAAAGTATTACAGTGCCTGAAATAAAAATGTTGGGTGGAGTGAAGCTGAAAGTAACATTTACCCATGAAAAGACTTGCTTTGCTTATATCAGTCCAAAGTACAGCACAAACAACGAACAGGTGATTATTTTGGCCATTTAATTGTTAAGTTTAAAAGCCTTGACCTTTACTGTATAGTTTAAAAATCCATTTAGTTTGCTAAGTAATGCTAATCATTGAGGTTAGAATGTTGTTTACTTCTAGGCTAAAAATTGTTTCTTTTGTTTTCATTACTTTATTCTTGCAAGGATAACGTATTCCAATGTTAATACATGCATTCATAATTGCATTGACCTTGACTCTGATTTATTCTTCTCTTGTATTGGCAATGAAATTGTAACAATAGCTCAAAAAACCTTTGAAATTGTGCAATACTGTTGTAGCTTGTAGCAAAATGATTTTGTAAAGTTTTGAGTTTTTTTTCACAAATCGCTAGCAACACATTTATACAAGAAATCATTTCCTTCTACCAATTATGATGTGTAACTCATTTTACTATGAATACAAAACACATAGAGTTTCTTGTAGAACATACATTTTGAACATACAGCATAGAAACTCAATTTTTCATTTAATGGTTAATTTATTTCTTCCAGACCCAATGTGTCCAAGTCCTCTGCAGGGACAAACAGATCCTCTTATGGGTGATGTTCAACAGTGGAGTCCCAGAGGGCCACGTAGCCTGCAACCCCATATACAGCCGAATGGTGGGGCTAGAGGAGGGGGCTGATGTGTTTGTGTCTCCGTATCCTGATGTCAAGGTCTTGGACAACCTGTATGTTGAGACTGACAGTCCTGATGATCAGGAGATCTTGGTGAGAAAGAAATATTTAAAAAATATACAAGGTGGAAAGGACACCAATCCTAAATCGGTTACCACATATAGAGTAAATCATTCACACACATAGAAATTTTTATTGGTAATTTCTTTTTAAACAGCTGTTCTATTCATATTATACTAGGTGTTGTTTTGCATCCTCATCAAATTCAAGGAGGTAAATAACTATGCTAGTGATTTGCGACCTGAATCAATAATAAAATGGGTAGGTAATTTATTTTTTCTTATTTACGGAGATCGCTAGTGTGAATCACCCATGTTTTAAACGTGGGCCATCTGATCCTCGCCTTATAACCTCGCTTACACACATACAAAAAATCTCAAATGTTTATTCAATAATACTTAAAACCACATTAAGAGGGTTATTCTGATATTCTGATAAATTTGAACAACCAAAAAAAACTGTGTTTTTTTATAATTAACTAAGTACCGTAACCATTTATATTTTATTATATATTTTTTTCTTATGTTTTGAATTTTGATGAAGATGCAAAACAACAGCTTGTAGATTTTGTATCAGAATGTAGGAAACAGCTATTTTTAAAAAAAAACCTATGAAACACTTATATGTATGGGGGTTCAGGATAATGTACTGAACACATGACGATTTTTGTGTCAGTGTTCCTTCCACCCGGTATAAATGTGTCTACTAATCAATTTGTAGGTGGTTTTTGCAATTTCTCATTTGTATATCTATTGTAGCAGTCAAACCCAACCACCAACCAAAGTTGCAAAAATACAGTGGGCAAATGGTCTGTCTGTAATTCTGTATAGAGATAATAGGGATGATGACTGGGTAAAGAAAACGAAATTCTATTTTGTCCGTCAATCAGGTAATACAAAAATATTTGATACGTATTTTTTGTTTTATCAAGTTAACAAAAAAATACTTAGTTATAACGCATTAAAGTTAGAGAGTGGGGGCTCACTACGTCACAACTAGGTATAAACTGTACTGAGCCGTGACGTCATGCGCCATTTCAACTCAAAATATATCCGTAATTTTACGATTACGTGAAAAAAGAAAAAATACGTGTCAAATACTTTTTAATGATCTACCCCATAGACAAATAAAAAAAAATGAGTCACCATCCCTATTACACTTTGCTCTCCAGTTAGTTTGTGTTAAGTCAGACTCATTGTTTACTTTGACTGATCATTCTGTTTAAAAAACAAATGATTTCTTTTTCCCAAATTGCTATAGATAATTGTATTGTTAATTTAATAAATAAGTAGGGAATGGGTTGTTCATTTGTCTTGTGCGGCCAGTATGTGAAAATTAATTTACTTAATGTGATTTATTTCAGGAACACAATGTAGAACTCCTACAAATGCGGATACTGGACCAGCTACGCTTGGTAGTAGCCAATCAAAAGGCAGTAGTATGGATATCATCATCGTTACCCATAGTCTTCACACCAAAACAAACTGGCATTCTAGTCAACCACAGCCAAATCATTGTCAAAATCGATCCTTTCAACAGCATACATAACTACCCGCCTACAACTACTGTCAATGTACCAAAAGACACAGAGCATTTTAAAAACATTGGCGCTATAAATAAAGGCATGCTAGCTCCATACTTAAATATACCAAAAAAAATTGTCCTAAGAGCAGTGCCCATAGACAGTGATGGCAAAAAGAACTTGATACATCCCTACACAGTATTTATCCATGAAAGTTTTATTGAAGACAAGTATAAAGACTTGACCATTATTCTATCTACAATGACGAGTATTCCATCTATCCTAAATGATAGTGATGATGATAGTGAGAACAATAATATAGCCATCAATGATGTCTGCGTAGAAATAGTTCCAATAGACTCTGTGATCTATAGGAGTTTGTGCAGAGAAGTACACAACAGGAACATACCCACAGTACTTATACCAAAATCTTTGAATGCCATTATTAATATAGAGAATGGAATGAGAGTAATCTTCACTCTAATAGGTGATAGCATAGACCAACCAGAACATATAGATATAGTGACATATTCAGACCAAAAACAATTGGACATGGATGTCATAGAGAGTTTCAAGAACTGTGTTATAAGTAGCACACATTCTGGCAAAAAGTTTCTAATAAACAATGGATTGATTAAACAGAATACTGAAATTAGTACTGGCTTTATACAATTCAAATTAAAACCAGAGAAATTGAAATTTACGATGTTAAATTCGGAATCTTTTAGAAGCTGCACCATAGCTGCTAAATGCTTGAGTGATACGGACATGGTGTTACCTAAAGCTGTAATTTCAAAGATGGATTATGATTATAAGAGTTATTGTAGAACAATGAAATCTATGGAGAGTTTGGTTGAGAAAGTTTTGTCACATGTTAACTTTGAGATACATAGAGAGGCGACTTTTAAAGGAGCTTCGGAGATTAAGAGTAATGTTTTAATTACTGGTAAGTCCTACTTTGTCTTTATTATTTTTGTAAATTTCCAAAGAAATGCGATTTGTAAAACTGTTTCGTTCATTTATTTCGACAATGAAACCCTTGTTAAAATCTAAGAAAGCAACATTTCAGCATCATGCGATTTATAACAACTATTTGTAATGTGAAAAGGAGAGAAGTTCCACCTCCAAGATCCTTTTATTTAAAGCGGCCCCTACACCTACAGTTTGCAATAAGTTCGCAAAATAAATACTTTGGCCCGCTTAAATGCTTTTAGGTTGCAACTAATAAAACACATATGCCTTTTTTCACAGGTTTAAGTGGCACAGGAAAATCCTCATTCTGCCAAATAATCCAAAAAGAGCTAACAGTTTGGTCGCACATCCTTCACTGTCGGTCCCTGAGGGGTCGTAAGGACATTCCGGAAGTGCTGGGAAAGGCTATACTGATGTGCCAGGAGCATAGCCCAGCTGTGCTCATATGTGATGATGTGGATGCGCTGGTCCCGCCCAATATGGAGGGTGCCTCTCCTCAAGATATTGCTTATTATCAGAGGTAACAGCTGATAACTTTTCGGACCCTATTTTATCCTGAACACGAATCCACAGCGCACTCTTTGTTTTGGAATCCGTATCACGCATTCCAGTTCGCTGAACTCGAAACAAATGAACGCGAACGTCTCGCATGGAGATCGTTTTGATTTGGTTGTAAAGAAAGAAAGAAAAAGTATTTATTTGTCTCACACAGGAAAAAACGAGGAGCTCGTGGCTAAATAATAACAGCCGCACGGGTCGATCTTTAAGGTTAAGCCGTGCTTGCTGAGGTTGTTTCGTGGATGGGTGACCATAATAACATACCGAGTTTCCTCCGTGCCTCGGAAAGCACGTTAAGCCGTTGGTCCCGGCTGTCATTTGTAGATCTTTGACAGTCGTTACGAGTAGTCAGAAGCCAAAAGTCTGACATCCAGTCTTACCAAGGGGTATCGTATTACTGGCTTGTGGAGGTTAGATAGGCAGTCGCTTCATGTAAAATACTGGTACCCAGCTGCATCCGGTTAGACTGGAAGCCGACCCCAAGTTAGATTGGGAAAAGGCTAGGCAGATGATGAGGAAAAAACAAAATGGTTATATTAACAATTAAACAAAATTATATAAAAAAGTAAACGTAATAAAAATATCAAACTAAGTCCTGTGCGAGACACTTCACACTCTTGAACACTAAAAATATTACTAAAAATATTCTCGCTCCTCTTATTTAGATTTATAGGTCGTGATGATCCAAATTTATTTCAAATTGCTGTGATTCAAAATGTAAAATTGCCGACAGATTTCTTATGGGGTAAACATACCATAAAACATTTTGTCATACCTAGATTATACTTAGGTTTTTAACCATGATGGCAATAGGTTCACCCCTTTTACTTGCCACTCCGTCTACGGCTTAATCATAATCATAAATCTTTATTTATCTCGACATCAAGAATTAAAGGCGCTGGTTCACACATGTACAATCATATATAGAGAAAGGTGTCTGAAATAGGAAGATCCTGAGGTACAGATCACCTCTCGGGCTTAGAAATAAACATTTTATTTTTTGCAAAAATATTACTCAAGACAAAATTTAGAATTGAAAGTAAAAAGTATTAAAACTAACAAGTTGTTTAAAATTTAAACAAAAGTAAATCAAAAATATAAATTGACATAAAAACATAATATTACTGAAACATACTACAGTTCCAAAGTTGTACTACAGTAACTACAAACATTTAAGAAAGAATTGTCATAATCCATCATACTACAGCATATTTTATGTTTTCCCTGACAGGTTAGCAGTAGTAATAAAGCACCTGCTACAAACATGTGTTGGCGTGTGTGTGCTGATGACGGCGCTGAGCATGAAGGATCTACATCCAACGTTACGGCAGTTCAGCGGGAAACCGCTGTTCACTGCTCAGTTTGATGTGCCGGACTTGGAAAAGGTATGTACTTTAGAACAAAATAGCACGATTCTGTGTGATATTCAGGAATTCATTGATTGTGGGCGAATTTTTGAGATGGGATAGAGCGAAAACAAAACTATGATGAATGTCAAAGGAGCTCAGGTGGCCTACCATGACGTCTTAAAACATTATTGTTTTACTCCTTTTCCAGTGTGGGAAAGAGATGGCGCTAGACATCCTGTATAGCTCCGTCTCTTTCCCACACTGGAATAAGAGTAATACAATACTGCTTTAAGACGTCATGGTAGACCAGCTGATCTCGATTTATTTATTTATTTAAACTTCATGTACAAAAGTGGTACATAGGCGGACTTAATGCCACAAGGCATTCTCTACCAGTCAACCATAGGGTAAAAAACGAAAACATTGTGATAGGGTACAAAAAAAAATATTTACAAGTAACTACTAGTTTTCCAAAATACATACACATACGTAGACACTAATACACATTATACAAAAAAAAAATACTTATACATATTATAACAAATACCAAAATAAAAACGAGAAACCTAATAATAATTCCTATGACTAGACTTTAAATGAAGAGCTATTTAGTCTGACTTAAATAGTGGTGGCGAACTTTCTTTTTAAAAGTGAATTTACTTTCGGTTCGGTTTCGATTTGATTTTTGATTTGAGAAATAATCAACTGCATTTTTACTTAAGTTAGACTCTCTATGTTATGCGCTCATTTGAAGACTTATTTCACAAAAAAAATGAAGATGCATCTATACCGAAATTACTTTTTGTAAAGGGACACATTATTACATGAAAATATACCTAACTTTCTACCATTAAACTTGCGAACTGTGCTCTTCAAAAAGTAGCTTCATAGTGGATGCTTCAGCCACAGTGTTTGTATAGTATTGTATAGCGGGCTGATTTCCGCAACTCTACGTCTAAAGCGCGTATTTTGTGCGTACGGGTGGGAACATTATTCGATCCAGGAGCCACAGTGTTGTATTAATACTTATTTCTCTTCATTTTTAGGCAGAAAGAGCCGAGTTATTCAAGCATCTACTAAACGAGAAGATCCGCCAGGAGTTTGAGATAGAAGACGATGACGTCATCAAGCTAGCGACGGACACCGCCGGCAGCAGCGTCAGAGATATCATCGACTATTTGAATAAGAAAATATTTAAAGCTGTCAAGAGAAAAAGTAAGTTTTTGTTTTCTGTCAATCTTTGTGCTAAATATCTGTTTTAGACCTTCAAATCTTATCATGCATAAAAAAGGCCGCGTAGTGCAAAACTACAAATCACTTCAATTCATTTGACGCTAATCGTATTGAAAACAGCATTCTGTAATTTCCAAGCAATTGACAGAAATATAACAATTTCTGAAATAATGACCTTGTTTACTTGAAAGTATCTGAAAATGTGGTTCCTTTTTTGAAAAAGTGATTTATGTATAGGGTGACTGGTAATTAGTGACCGATACTTAAACACATGATTATAATCGTGATAACAAACAACTTTCCCAAAGAAACATTGTTTTTATTTTTTATACTCATTCACTTTTATCACAATAACACCACAGCCGTATGACCTATCAGCTGTTAGCCGCGTGACGAAGTTCTTTCTCATTACTATTGTACCGTGCCACAGTGGGTGGACAGAGCACTCATACGGCTCGCAACCCCCAATTTCATATGGCTGTTGTAGTATATGCAATGTTTCTTTGCGAAAGTTGTTTGTTATCATGAGTACAATCAATACAATCATGTGTTTAAGTATCGGTCATAAATCCATACTAATATTATAAATACGAATGTCACTCTGTTTGTTTGTTTGTATGTTTGTTTGTTTGTTACCTTTTCACGACTAAACGGCTAATCGGATCTTAATGACATTTGGCAAGAAGATAGATTTCAACCTGGGAAAGGACATAGGCTATATATCATCACGCTACGACCAATAGGAGCGGAGCAGTAATGAAAAATGTTGCGTAAACGGGGAAAATTTGACGCAGACGAAGTTGCGCGGGACAGCTAGTTACCTATATATTTATATTGCATACCTGCTCATTGATTGTATCAGGATTGGTATTTTGTAATGTAAACATTCTCAATTTTCTTTTTAATTCTCCCTTAGCATTAGCTAAGCGTTGCACATTGCAAACTCAAAAAAGTTACATAAACATTTTTATATACTTATCATAATAGTAATAGTAAATTTATTTCATAAAAAAGGAGATTGTAGTTAACATGAGGCTTACACAAAGTTATACGTATAAGTTTTTACAATGTCAATCACAATCTGGTGCGTGGAGTTCTGCTTTCCTAGCTAGGTTATAGAATAACCTGTATTAAGGAAAAACAGTCCCTGTCCCTTACAAAAAGTTACAATAAACTAGTACAAAGGTAATGTACTACAATAATGTTTATAATTGAATACGTGCGAGTGTGTTTGTATTTGTATTTGTGTATGTGTGAGTATGTGATGGAGTGGGAGAGAGAGTGTGTGTTTTGTTTGAAATCGTGTATGGTAATATGAGAACTGTTACTGTAACTTATAACGAGATAATTTTCTGTTTCAACATAGCTTTTATTTTGAAGAAATGAACATAGAACCTTTTTGCACTTAAAATTAGATCGAGCAGATTTTGTTAAATATATTGTACAGTCGGGCCTAAGTAATTGCAAAATTTACTTGCAAATGATGTGCGAACCTGTGGAAGAGTGCAAATTAAGTCTTTCCTACGCTTTGTTACTATTTTATAAGGGGTTTTGCGGTGCTGTAGGAGAACTGTTTGAAGGATGAAGTGTTGTCGAACGTTAAGAACATTACATACAAACACAAACTTACGCGTTTTTCCAATGGGGGTATGCAGGAACCACAGAACGTCAGCTGCTACTATCCTTACTCTCTAACTCCTTTTGTCTCGTCGCACGTTCATACATCTAGTCATACCAAGTATTTTTAAATTATTTAAAACATGCATCTAACATTTTAAGTATCTACTACTCACGGAGAGTGTATTAATCCATTCTCTTACAGAATCCAACCCAAGTGACCCCAAACCCCGCATAGTAGAAGACATAACGAAGGACGAAGAGAAAGCCAACGAGTTCGATATCTGGGGACCCGTGGGAGGACTGGAGGAGGTCAAACAAGAACTTACTGAGTGCATATTCTGGCCGATTATGGTGAGTCGTACATTTGTGGAAATATAATTTCTTAGGAACCATTGATAATACTGTTTCGACAATTCTTTCACTAGTCTTTGGTATGTTTTTTTTTTTTTAATACTTTACAAGCGCGCAAGAACTGGCACGAAATTTGTTCTAGACCTACTTGTACGGTCTGTGTCCTGCATTGGAAGTAAGGACTGCACCATGAGATATGAATATGAATATGTTTCTGCACTATGCTAAGATTAATTAGCCTTTTGGCCTATCTCAGCATAGTGCAGTAACATAAAAAAAAAATGTCACAGGGCTGATATTCTCGCACATATTTATCGACGTTTCTATCGTGTAAACTGTGCCTAATTCTTAAGAAAAAACTCCTTTTAATTTACTTTTGATCTTTCCCCCAGTATCCAGCGTTATTCCCGTCTCAATCGTGTGGCGTGCTACTCTACGGCCCCCCGGGTACCGGCAAGTCCCACATAGGCTCCTGCCTAGCTCGCCTGACCAATATGAACATGATTACTGTGAAGGGGCCCGAACTGCTGTCTAAGTACATCGGACAGAGCGAGAAGGCAGTCCGCGATATATTTGACAAGTGAGAAATTTTGTTATTACCTGTATTTATACAAGGTGTTGTTTTGCATCCTAGTCAAATTCAAGGGGCTAACTATGCTAATGTTTCTCGATCCGAATCAATAATATAATGGGTAATAATCTTTTTTTTTTTCTTGTTTACGGAAATCGGTAAGTTTGACCCAACCGTGTTTTAAACGCGGGCCGTCTGATTCTCGCTCTATAACCTCGCTTCCACAAATACAAAGAATTTCAAACTTTTGTTCGAAAATTTCTTATTTCCTAAACCATGTTAAGAGGGTTATTCTGAAATACTGACAAACATAAACAAGCAAAAAAATCAGGGTTTATTAATAACTAGCTGTACCCAGCATGCGTTGCAATGCACTTTTTACTACCCACCTACCCTATCCGACCTACCTTCCCTATCCTACCTACCCTACCCTACGCTACCTACCTACCTACTCTACCCTACCCTACCTACCTACTCTACCCTACCCTACCCTACCCTTACTACCTACCCTACCCTACCTACCTACCTACCCTACCCTACCCTACCTACCTACCCTACCCTACCTACCTACCCTACCCTACCTACCTACCCTACCCTACCTACCTACCCTACCCTACCTACCTACCTACCCTACCTACCTACCTACCCTACCCTACCTACCTACCCTACCTACCTACCCTACCTACCTACCCTACCCTACCTACCTACCTACCCTACCCTACCTACCTACCCTACCCTACCTACCTACCCTACCGTACCTACCTACCCTACCCTACCTACCTACCCTACCCTACCTACCTACCCTACCCTACCGTATCCTATGTCCTTCTCCTGGCTCTAAACTACCTCCCTGCCAATTTTCAGCTAAATCGGTTCAGCCGTTCTTGAGTTATAAGTGAAGTAACTAACACGACTTTCTTTTATATATATAGATTAACTTGGTACCGTAATTTAAATTGATTATTTATGTCTCGTGTGGCAACCTCCTGAATTTTGACGAGGATGCAAAACAACGCCTTGTATATCTGTGGTTATTACCTACCATGTGTTTTATAAGTTTAAGGTCAAAGCACCGTTTGTGCGTCGTTGTTCCTTCCAACTTACACTTATCGAGTTTCTGCAAGTCTATTCAGATCCATCTATTGTCATAACTGGTTAATATAATACACCTTGGTAAGACTGGATGCCAGCCTTTTGGCTTCTGACTACTCGTCGTAACGACTGTCAACGATCTACAAATGACAGCCGGAACCAACGGCATAACGTGCTTTCCAAGGCACGGAGGAAACTCGGTATATAATAGGGGATAATCCAATTTTTTTTTCTTTGTCCGTCGGGTAGTTTATTGAAAAGTATTGGACACGTATTTTTTCTTTTTTCACGTGGTCATAAAATTACGGAGATATATTGAGTTGAAATGGCGCATGACGTCACATGTAGGTAAGTTTTATACCTACCTATGACGCAGTAAGCCCCCACTCTCCAACTTTAATGAGTTTTAACTAAGTAATGTTTTGATATTTTGATAAAACAAAAAATACGTGTTTAATATTTTTGTATTACCTGTCTGACGGACAAAATAGAATGTCGTTTTCTTTACCCAGTCCGATCCCCTATTATGGTCACCTATCCACTGACCAACGTCGGCAAGCACGGCATAACCTTTAAAGATCGACCCGTGCGGCTGTTATTATCTAGCCACGAGCTCCTGACCTTGGTTGGCTGGCTGGGCGTATACTTTAATAATTATCACAATGTTGTTCCCAGGGCAGACATGAAAAGGCCTTGTATTTTGTTCTTCGACGAGTTCGACAGTCTCGCGCCCAAGTAAGTTCTTATTGTAAGTGTCCACATTGCTTCATATTTTATAGGCATTTTCATTCATAGAACACTCATTGGCTTTACATTCTTCGTCTCATTATAGTGCAAAACCTGAAAGTACTTTCATCAGTTCGTAAATGTTGGCCAAGGCCACTTACACCACACACCAGAATAAATCTGAATTTTAATATTGTGATGATAGACCGCTTAGCGCGCTGCGTAATGATAGTCGATGTTACCATGTAGTATGACGGGAAACCTCGTGAAAGCTGAGAAAGAGAAACAAATAAAATATCTCGACTTGGCCGAGTTCACATTCAAAATCAAAATATTTTTATTTTACATAGGCCTACATGAGCACTTATAAAACGTCGACAAAAAGGTGCACGGTTCGGGTTGGTCGTTTCCTATGGAGAAGAACCGGCAAGTTACTCTTTTAAAATCATTTGGTTTTACAATATTTGAAGTTACAGCGTTAGTACTTAAGTATGGGAGGAAAGCGTAGGCCCGGTAATAAGTCGTTGTTTACTACAAAAGGTAGAACAAGATAAAAAAAATATTCATGTGATAACTACGTGAATGTATGTGGAATGTGTCTCGGCTATCTTTGCTATTGTCATCTTGGAACGATTGACAGAAACAGACTGATGTTTTTAAAACGTTTAGCTTTGAACAAGTTTAGTGAGTTTTTGTGCCAGTGCGCTTAACTAGTTAATTTTTCATTTCAAATTAATTGCATTATTTTAGTTGACGATTACTGCTATTATGTAGTTTTTTGGTTTGTCTTTCAACAGTAGACGCAACGCTGTCCCGCGCAACTTCGTTTGCGTCACTTTTTCCCCGTTTTCGCAACATTTTTCATTGCTGCTCCGCTTCCATTGGTCGTAGCGTGGTGATATATAGCCTATAGCCTTCCTCGATAAATGGACTATCTAACTCTGAATGAGAATTTTTCAAATCGGATTTGTAGTTCCTGAGATTAGTGCGTCCAAGCCAACAAACAAACTCTTCAGCTTTATTATTAGTATTAGATTAGTAAATTTTTGCCTACCTATATTTTAACTCCAACGATTTCATCACTTCTCATGAAATGGTGACACTGTAGGGTAATTTTGAATTCCATTATCACTAATGTTATCATGACTAGTTACATGCATTTCAGCTTTAGAAAACACTTTCTTTGGACCTTATTTCGCTTAAAAATCCTCGTGTTTTTCCCTGATTTGATTGCCCTGTTTCTAAGACGAGGCCACGACTCAACGGGAGTAACAGATAGAGTAGTGAACCAACTGCTCGCTCGTCTGGACGGGGCCGAGGGTGGGGCCCGTGGGCCCGTGATAGTGGCTACATCGCGGCCCGATCTCGTGGACCCGGCGCTGCTGAGGGCCGGCCGGCTGCAGCGACATGTGTACTGCGCCTTGCCTGACCGAGTTAGTAATTTATTTTGTAATGAGGCGACAATTTCTCTGTAAATAAATTACTGTTACTGTTATTATTTGATTCATCACGAATAATATTTTTTTTTTCTTTTTTCACGTTGTCAAAAAATTACGGAGATTTATTGAGTTGAAATGGCGCATGACGTCACAACTAGATACATATTATACCTAGTTGTGACGTAGTGAGCCCCCACTCTCCATCTTTAATGCGTTTTAACTACGAAATTTTTTGTTAATTTAATAATACAAAAAATACGTGTTTAATATTTTTGAATAACCTGACTGACAGATAAAATATAATTTCGTTTTCTATACCCGGTCGTCATCCCTATTGTCAGTTGCTTTGTGCTAAGTCCCAACGCAAGTTTAGAACATGAGGAGATAAGAAAGAAATCTCCATTTCTCATTTTGTCACCAATGACCCGAAACATAATTCGCTAATTTTGTCTCACAGCAAGGCCGCTACGAAGTTCTCCGAACGATGACGAAGAGCGTATTGGTAGACGAGGAGGTAGATCTTGAAGAGCTAGCAGAGCAAACCGAGGGGTACTCGCCGGCTGACCTCAAGTCTATACTAGTCACTGCACAACTGACCAGATTGGAGACACAATTGGTAAGAGACTCCTCTCCAACGCCCGAATATTGCCGAAGTGTTCCGAACTTTAACGAAGAGCGTGCTGGTAGACGAGGCAATATATCGTCAAGAGTTAGTAGAGTACCGTAGGGAACTCGCCGGCTGACAAGTCTATACTCGTCACTGAGCAGCAGACTAGGCTGGAGACACAATTGGTAAGAGCTGCCTTCCAATAGCCCGAACATAGCCGAAGAGTTCCGAATATTAACGAACAGCGTGCTGGTAGACGAGGCAATAGGGTTTTATTAGTAAGCAGGGCAGTCCGTAGGGTACCGCTGACCTCAACTCTATTTTGCCGCTAAGACGCTATTGGTAAGAGACAGAACTATCATCAGTATCATTCAGTCGAAAAAGATCCTCTGCTGGACATACCCTTTCAATTCTCTCGACATTTAACTTAAGAACCTCGGCTATGCTCAACTACAATCTAGTCACCCTGAGAACATCGCCACTCCACCAAACCTGGGAGCGTTAAGGCTTTCGTTTTGTGATTTTCAGTCTCTACTTACGGCATCCGAAGCGGCTGAGTGGTTGGCTGCTGCGCAGCGTGTTGTGCGTTCGATTCCCGCACGGACCAATTATTCGTATGGCCTACAGTTACGTTTTGTGTTTGTATACGCATTTACGGTATAGGAGAATTATCTAGTGTTGGGCTAAGTGTAAAAAAAAAAAACTTAAAAGCTCATCTGGCAATGCTGAACGCTCTTCTGACATCGATACCGGAGTGTGATTTATTTGCCTCGAGCTGGGTAGACGTATGTCGTGGATGTTTGAGTTTCTGTGAGAAGATGAACGAAAGATGATTTTTTTTTGTGTTTGTTCTGTGGGAGGATGCATGAAATATGACTTTTTTATTGTTGTAATTTTTTTTTTAAAATTTTAAGTATGTACTTTATTTTAAATGTTTTATCATACTTTATTCTAAATATGTTTCTTTTCACTGTACAATTACTTGGATTTTCTCATGTCTTTTCAAATAAATAAATCTGATCATCCACGGTCACCAATTGTATTTTTTAATAAAAATAACTCACTGATGTACATGAGGCTCCCAAAGATCGTTGATCGGTCCAAAAGGGACATATTTATCCTAGGGTCCTCAAAATCATTGTTCGCTGTTCCCAGCTGGCTATTAATTCAATATGCAATGTTAGACCGCAGTCTAACTAAATGTGTTTATGTTTACTTTAGACGGCGAACGAGGAGAAGTCAATGGAATCCGTGGTGGTGTACAAGGAAGACATAGAGAGTGCCTTGGCAGAGACCAAGCCTTCGCTTTCTATACAACAGAGACTGTTCTATGATATGATGTAAGTGTAACCTTAATAATAGTTATTATACAGGATAGTAAGGATACCGACGCACAAACGATTGCCACGCCTTCTACCCTATATAAAAACCCTTATTAACCATGGCACAGGTATGCCAAAGGCGTGTGGACCGCAACGCACTTTTTAAAGTGAAACTTTTATTACATCGTCTCAAACTTTTTCGTCTGTGTGTTGCAAGTCGCGTGACGCTGACGGTCGGCCGCGGAGTAGTGAAAGGCGCTCTGGCGAGCGCCTTTCACTTTATCCCTACTTCGCGCTATAGTGTGAAAAAAAGTTTCAGTCTTATCGTGGTTTCATTAAACCACACAATCCTTTTTTGCATAATGGCTCATTTACGGAGACACGGTGCGATGTGCGGCGCGTGGTGCGTGACGTCACTTGGCGCGAGGCAGCAGCACATAAACATATGACAATGTACGATGTTGTGCACGAAGACGCGGCGTGGGAAGCGGCGCGTGCGACGTCGCGGGTTAAGCGCCACACACGCCACAGTCGCGATCTATAAGTATAATAACAAAAAAAATAATCATGAGGGGCCCGCTAGCTAGACACTTCATAGAAACGTCATTTAATCAAAAACTGTTGAGGTACAAAATATATCTTATTTATTTTCTTTAGGTACAAAAAAATGTCTTTATGAAAAGCCATGACCTATTGATAAATCTCGTTGGGGCCCGCCAGACAGACTCACACGTAAAGGAGATGGCTGGCCGTAAAACTGCGTGCGTCGCTGCGTTGAAAACTGCGTGCGATGTCATCCACGGGCTCCGCCGCAAGTAACGCTGCATTTCAAGCAAACGCGCGTAAAATGATGATGATGAATGATAGTGTTTACGGAAAAGCGTCTCCGTGAACGCTTTCATACATCGCCATATGTTTGAATGTATTGCGGACGCGCCGCACAACGCGCCGCGTCTCCGTAAACGAGCCCTTAGAATTCGGCCCTCTTCTTCGCTGTAATATGCGCCAGCCATTAGATTAAAATAAGAATACCTCTACATCATTGACAAATAAATAAAATTGAAGTATCTGTTTGTAATATTAAAATAACCGCTTTTTACTACATGCATATGAATGTATATAAATTCATATGTATGTAGTAAAAAGCGGTTTTTTGATACAAATACCAAAATAACATTTCACATTTTTTGTCTGTCTTTCTGTCTGTCTGTTTGTTCCGGCTAATCTCCGGAACTGCTGGACCGATTTTGACGGGACTTTCAATGGCAGATAGCTGATGTAATAAGGAGTAACTTAGGCTAAGTACTTCTAATTTAGAAAAAACCTAATTGCATGCGGACGAAGTCGCGGGCACAGCTAGTTATATCATAAGTCTTTTGAAGCTAAATTTTACCGATATGGTGGCGAAAACCTTCACTATAAAGTTTTAATTACTTCAACTTGTTTAATATTGTCAAACTAATAGCTTTGACGTAACATATTACATAGAGTTATAAATTACACTGCGAAACATTCAAAAAAGTTTTATTATTATATGTAACCTCTTTGCAGATACAAGAGATTCCGTGGCGAGAGTTTGACGCCTGAACAGAAGATGATATCGAGCTTCCAGCAGAAGCAAAGAGTCACGCTAGCTTAGATTAAATTGTGATGGTAAATAAATACACGCCTGAATAGCGTAGAGTTGCCATACAGATAGACTGTGGTAGATTAAATACTTTACACTACACACAACACAACCATAATATCACGCTTCTAATCCTCGAAGGGTAAGGCAGAGATGTACCTAATAGTACACCTACATTTCGCGAGTTATGTTAAAGTCCCATTACATAGGGGGCGAGCCTATTGCCATAAACAGGGCACAAATCTAGATAACGTGGATGATACTTAGAAATTTCTGATGGAAAAATCCAATAACGGTTTGCCCGACTTGGGAATCTAACCCAGGACAGATCGATACATCTTGATTGAAAATGAAATTTCGAAACCTGTGCTAATAACAGAAAATTAGATTTAAGATGTAGCTACCGCTACTAAAGAAAAAATATTAAATAGTTGTCGCTTTGTAGCTTTTTACAATAGCGTAGCAAGCGGTCATTGACCTGACCCCCCTACATTTTTCATTTGAAAAACGAATTAAATAACACTTGTGCCACCAACCGCTCTGAATCAACATCTACGGTGATCCTAAACATGTTTTACTAAAGAAAACCCATACACTATTTATTACAGAACAAGAACAGTAACCGCAATTACTAGTTAAGCTAAAAGCTAAACGCCATGGAAGAATACTGTTACGAGCTGGGTATAGGATAAATTAACACACTACCAATTCAACAATAAAAATCTTTAATTAACACAAAATATTTAAACTTAATCACAATTACACAAATGATCACTGTTCACTTAGATATCGCACTAGTAGTTCACTTCGATCGCTTCGTTCCGTAGCCAAAATCAGACTGACTTCTTCCGCTAACCCGTCGTCTATTTATATAGCTGACCCATTTACGAGAAACTTCCACAACTTCCGTGTACGTCTAGGTAGTTCCTTAGGGGAACAACCTTCCCGAACCTTCCAGATAGCTCTATAGTGGGACCAATCCTTCTAGAAAGGTCTAGAACTTTCTAGACACTTCCATCGTGGCACATTCTAGACTCGAACGTAATCGTAGAATGTTCTCGTAAAGCAGTCGGCGTAACAATACCAAAGTTACACCGCGCCATGAACACTTTCAAATAAACTACTAACAATAAAAATGACCTTAAAAAGATTTTTGCTGTCTCTGCCTGCGTCTGTGTTTCCGAACGCTTACAACCCTAATCTGTTCAAAGTTAGAGTGAACAGGCTTCTTCTGTGTAAGCTCGTACCATCGTCGAGTTTGTCTGTCATCTCTGACCTAGACTACGGTCAAGAGCAAACCCATCGCAAAAAAAGTACCATTTAGGCTCTAAATGTTTCCGCCTTAAAATATAAAATTAAGGATTAATAACCAAACAGAAATGGATTGAAATAAAGGGAGACTATATTGAATAAAAATATTACTTTATTACTGTTAGTATCTAGAGAAAACTTCAGTAATTTTGTGGCATGATAGTTTCGTATCTCTTATTAGTCTAATGTAGGCCGCAAAATTTTGGACCATATAATGAAATTGAGTTTGGCGGGGAATAACAAAATTGTGTCGTTTCGTGTCGTAGCGAGTTTCCAATAAAATATGTGATGAAATCAAAGTCAAAGTCAAAGCATTTATTTCAATTAGACCATTACAGGCACTTTTGAAAGTCAAAAAAAAAAAACAAAAAAAACCGCGAAGCTACAGTCCCAGTCACAAGGCATAATAACTTATGAAAGTACTGTAGTTGAAATGCTTTTATTTGTCGTTTTCTAGCACGATATCGTCGTTTTTTGATTCGCTAGACGATACCCCATATAATTAGGTTAGTTTTTTGGGTATTTAATACAATTTGCTTATTATAATTAATAACATAATATATACTGTTGGATTCGGTCAGTCGGTGTTCGGTGAAGTCTGACATCCAGTCGTACCAAGGGGTATTCTATTACCCAGTTATTGAGTTGTAGAGGTCAGATGGGCAGTTGCTTCATGTAAAATAATGGTACACAGCTGCATCCGGTTAGACTGAAAGCCGACCCCAAGATAGTTTGGGAAAAGGCTAGGCAGATGATGAATGTTGGATTCGGTCACTCTTGTTCTGACTGTGCGATGTATTAATAAAAAAAAAACACTGTACTCACGGTGACATCAGTTTACAATTTCCAGTATAACAAGACCTCGTTTTGTATAGATTTCCTGTGCAATGAGGGATTCGCATAATCTGGTTTTGTACAGCTTAATTGGTGATCGTTGTACAGTCACGTCTAATAATATGTATACACTTAGCTAAACTGAAAAGTGATTTGCTCGTGAAATTACGGTTTCTACGTTGAGATAAGACCTATTTCGTAATAGCATGGCTTCCAAAATTCCATGTTCGTGAAAACGTAAAACCTTAATCAATACAGTAGGAGAAAATCACTTTTAAAAGTTGCTGCGTGTATACATATTATTAGACGTGACTGTACTGTACGAATATACTGACTGTCCATTGTGGAGTAAGACTTTTTAACCGACTTCAGAAATGGATGTTTTTATTTTAAGGATGAACATTTTAGTTTATTTATTGATTTTATGTCTCCGGCATTTCTTAAAAGATTAATTTGTTATGTTTAATGAAAGTGATATGAAAAGCATCTACGACCTACTAGCGCCTTGTTTTAAGGAATGGTAATCACAGGAACGGTTACCGTTACCAAAAAATACCTGTAAAATTACTAAAACAGTAACGTTATGCTCTTTAAATAATTAATGTAAATGTAATAACGATAAGCTGGGAACCTTACGAATAGAAGGTTCCCAGGTTATTTCGGTTTTTATTATTCAACAGATAAATAATAAATTAATTTAGTTTTGATACCTTCCTTTAAATTTTGAATTGAGTAGTTATGATATAACTACCAACATTAACAATATTTAATTTAATCCGAAAATACCGGAATTACTTTTCGGAAAAATGGCTTATCCATGTTATTCTTTCTGTATGCATTTATGATACAAGTACCAAAAATCAATCTACCTACGCCGATCTATGACAATTATACATAATTATTGTTTGATAATTATGTTTTGTTATGATCTGATAAAGTTTTTCGAAGAGAATGCAACTCTTTAAAACGTACTCGTATCTATTATCAGTGGACAGTCAGTGTGGTTTTTAATATATTCAATTAGTGCAATAAGCTTAGCTGTGATGTACATAAGCTAGTTATAAGTAAGTGCTAGGGCTAAAATGATAAGCGCACATAATTACTTATAGAAATGATTGTTTTGTATATTTTGTTGCGAATTTTTAATTTAATTTGTTAATTGTTATGGATAAATCGGTATTTCACAGTTTTGAGTTTTTATTTCACTACGCCCACTTATAGCAGCACGCGTAGCATGACCACTGTAGAAACGAGTATTGTCTACGGAAGAATCGACATAATGACACATTTTCATTCATCATCATCAGCCTATATTGTTCCCACTGCTGGGACGCAGGCCTCCTCTCTATGAGAGGGAATGGGCTGTAATCCACCACGCGGGCCCAGTGCGGGTTGGTAGATGTCACATGTCTTCGAATTTTTAGTTCTAGGACATGCCGGTTTCCTCACGATGTTTTCCTTCACCGTTTTGAGAGCAGCGGTGATGAAATAAATTACACAAAGTATTGCGCCTGCCTGGGTTCGAACCCACGACTTACTGCTCGTAAGTCGGGGCTGCTACCACTGGGCCACCGCTGCTCTCATTTCACATTTTCATTGTCTAGCTGTAATTATGTAGATAGACAGAACACGTTTCTACAGTGTTCATGCTACGCGTGCTGTTCAATTCATTGTACCTACAAAATGATAAAAACATTTTCTATTTAGTCATTGCCCCGAAATACTTGACACATTGGACATTATATAGGGTGACTGGTAATTAGTGACCGATACTTAAACACGTGATTATACTCATCATAACAAACAACTTTCCCAAAGAAACATTTTTTTACTCATCATCTTTTATCACAATAATACAACAGCCGTATGGAAATAGCGCGCGCGCGCCTGTTGCCTATCAGCTTGTTGCCTTTCCATGGCTAAGATGGCTGGCTTGAGATGGAGAGTTAGATCGTAAACTACAAAGTTCGGACGGACATACAAAAGCCTGGCCTTACGGATGACGATGCTTACCAGTGAAATGAATGACGCTGCAGGATTAAGAAACCCAACCCCGCGTAATGGGAAGAAGCGAGGTCAAAGAAGAGCTTCTTCTTCAATTCAATCCTAATCGCCACGAAATACCTGCATTATATCGGATTCATTTTGTTTTTTTTTACATAAAATCCTTATAACAAATACCTAATCACAGATAATAGTTTCGGAATAAAGTGGCTGTGACTTACATACAGGACAGACAGACACATGACGAATCTATAAGGGTTCCGTTTTTTGCCATGCCGCTATGGAACCCTAAAAAGTACCCTATGTGCTATTCCACACCATAATGTATCTCTGTGCCAAATTTCACCAAACCAGTAACAAACATCAATAAATCGAATATTTCGCATTTATTTAATAATAGTAAGATCTTAAAATCCCTTAGTCTCAAACAATCCTCTCACCAAAATCTCAAGACAGACATTCCACATTCCCGCAGTTTCCCAAACTTGTGATACCAGCTAATAATGTTGATGGAGAAACTTTTATCGGGCGGCGCTAACAGCGCTCGAAGTGGCTGTTAATTAGCGAGCGAGTACCAGGAGATTGAATATTGATAATATCTAATTGATTACTTCGTGAAATGCAGTGGTATCGGTGTGCGATTAGTACTGGGGAAATGTTGAGGAATCTGTTCGCTGTAGGTTTTTGTTAATTTATTTCAAAGTTGCAGTTGTTTTTTGGGTAAGATCGTGCCATCGTCGACTTAATCTCTGTCATCTCTGACCTAGAATAGAGTCAAGAGCGAACCAGTCGCAAATAAAAAAAAACAGGAATAGGGGTGAAGACTGGGTAAAGAAAACGACATTCTATTTTGTCCGTCAGACAGGTAATACAAAAATATTAGACACGTATTTTTTGTTTTATCAAAAAATTACTTAGTTAAAACTCATTAAAGTTGGAGAGTGGGGGCTCACTACGTCGTAAGTAGGTATAAAAATTACCTACATGTGACGTCATGCGCCATTTCAACTCAATATATCTCCGTAATTTTATGACCACGTGAAAAAAGAAAAAAATACGTGTCCAATACTTTTCAATAATCTACCCGACGGACAAAGAAAAAAAAAATGTGATCACCCCTATTCTCAAAGTCCATACAAGCAAATACGTTATTATTAGATTCATAGACATCATCACATGTTCCCCAAAGGGGGCAGAGGTACTTTATAGTACACACGCATTTCGGCAGTTATGTGTTAAGTCCCATGTAGTAGCTAAAACACAAGGAAGTGGCGAAGGGCGGGCGTTTTGGGGGACTGTCTCTTGTAATTTTGACATTCAAAAAGTGCTGATTATCAGCCTAGTTTGAATAAATGACTTTTGATTTTGTTTTTTTTTTTTTAGTAGGGGGCGAGCTTATTACTATAAATTATAAATCATAATCAATCGTTATTTATCTCGGCATCAAGAATGAAAGGTGCTGGTTCACATAATAATATGTACAATCTTACATAGAGAAAGTCGTCTGAAAAGGGACAATCCTGAGGTACCAGATAACCTCTCGGAATAATAATTTTATTTTTTGCAAAAATATATGTCAAGATAAAATTAAGAATTGAAAATAGTAAGTATTAAAATGAACAATAAGTTGTTTGAAATTTTAATTGGGCACAAATCCAGACTCTGTCTGACTTTGCTCGTCACGGGAGTCGAACCCAAGACCTTATGCTCATCAGTCGCCCTTGCGACACTAATCCTACGAGATAGTCGTAGGTTACGTTTTATTCAATTTAGCAGAACGCTTTTTGAAGTGAAACTTCTTATGCGACTTCCAACAAGTTTAACGCTACCATGGAGGGGGAATATTTTCTTAAACTCACTAAGAGATGGCAGTATTACAAGATTTGTGACTACGTAGTTCTACTAGGAACGCAAGATGGCGTGCAAAGTCATGCATTCGTGTGACCAGCCTTCGGTCAATTTCCATGAGTAGAATATCCTCGATAAACTTATGTAATAATTATGTAATAAAAATAATACAATACGAAAACAAAAAACCACGGTAAAAGTGAAACTTTTTTTCACACTATAGCGCGGATTAGGGATAAAGTGAAAGGCGCTCCGGCCCACCGTCACGCGACATGCAACACACAGACGAAAAAGTTAGAGACGATGTAATAAAAGTTTCACTTTAAAAATATTATTTAGAAGCTCAATAAAATAACCAGAGTGAATGCGTGGCATTCGAACGCATGCGTGTAGTATTACGAAGTTTCACTTTTTCCGCGTGGAGGGACTCCACGCACTATTTTTTATTTTGCAGATCTTAGTTCTACCAGATCCGTTAGATAAACTTTACGTCAATCAAATAAAAACAGATAGACAAGAATACTGGCACTAGATACATCTTTTGATTTATGTTATTTGCAGCCGTTTGTTAAAAGTATTGTACCCTTTGATTTGCAGTTTGGCGTTACTCGCTGTTGCTCAATGGCTTAACTTACTGTACATGTTACCAAGAGATGGCGCTACTAAGTTACTGGACTCTTATTTTTGTAGTTAGATGGCTTGTCCTGCACGCGTAACATGACCACTTTAGGAACGTGTTTGTCTACGGAAGAATCGACGTATTGACAGATAGACAGTGACAATGTGTCAGTTTGTCGATCTTTCCATCGACATGACATAGCCCGTTTCTACGGCGGTCATGCTACGCGTGCTAGTGTAAGTATGAGGCAAAACAAATGGACTCTGATGCTGACTATACCGTATCTAATAGTAATCAAAACTCTTGATTCTACCTATCTTACAATGTATACAAGATGGAAGGGACACGACGCTATAACGGTTACCTACCACTACACCACGTACCACCACCACCACCACTGCGTTTTTAGTACCTACATCATTCTGAAACCCTCCTCAATGAAAATTATTATAGTGTTTTTTTTTAATCCTTTTTTTAGTTCCATACGTTTTGACCGTGTAGGTATTTAATAAAATTATAACAGCTTTGTAGGAAAAAGCTGTTTTTTTTTTATAACCGACGAATATTTTTTTGGTTTCAGAATTATAATATATTGTAAGCGCTACTGGTAACCGCGTACCCTGTCTAAAACGGTTTTACAACACAAATCTGTCTAATGTGTAGTACCTACTGCAAGATGATTTAAATAATTTGCAAAATGTAATTTTGGAAACTTAGTGCGAAATTGTAAGTAAAATCTTCCCAAGTCTGTAATTAGCTGTTTACTTACACCAGTGCGGGAGATAAGCGTGTTTTATTGAAAAACTTGCTCGCTGCCGCAGTTTTGATTAAGATTAGTTCGTAACTTGCACAATAATTTAGATTGAGCGGTGATTTGGAACGCGACGCGCGCGGGTTGCCGCGAAATATCGCGGTACAAGGATCTCTAACGATTTCACTGGAAAGGGTAGGAATATGAGTGTTCTTCGCTGCCCGAACACGGTACGATGGCAATAGGCTGTGTATCAATAATGATTCCTATTGTTATTATAGCTGTGAAAGTGTGAACTAATGTCTTTTACTTATTAGAAAAGAATTGTTCCAATGAACTTTGCTATTTTATCGGTATATTTTTGTGCGCTGACTAACAATTACTCAAGCTACAATTTTTTGATAGCACGGAAACGTTAGTTGTAAATCTATAGGCTCCATTTTTGAGATCATGTCATGGTGCAACTTTAGTTTTAGTACTTACCATTTGAAAACAAGAAATCTACTTATGAGAATATTATGATCTTACCCTCGATATAAATAAAGTCATGTGAATGCGATCTGATTTGGTGTTTCAATATCATTAAATATTACTGAGACTACGACATCAGTTGTGCCATCTAGCGCAAACCACGCTACACATCCAGCATCCCTGTTCTACCATCTTGTAAACTTTGAGCGTCTGTTAATAGCTTAACACGCGTTTGTAACGAGTTGCTTAATGAATTAAATCTGTATTAACTGCCGCTACCAAGACGGGCACCTATATTTCACTTGCATACGCCGCGGTTTCAGATAAGTGATCTGATAAATAAGTATCTATATTCTTGTTTTTAAAGTAATTTCCGCAGTTTGTATCTTATTTATGAGGCGGCCTGAATATATATGGCCAAAATCAAAACATTTTTTTTACATAGGCCTTCATGGGCACTTATAAAACGTCGAAAAAAGGTGCACGGTTCGGGTTGGTCGTTTCCTATGGAGAAGAACCGGCAAGAAACTTCATAGTTACTCTTTTAAAATCATTTGGTTTTACAATATTTTAATGTATGGGAGGACAGCGTATCGTAGCTTACTACAAAAGGCAAACAAAGATAAAGCCAAAAACCTAGGAATTAACAACGCCTACAATGTCCGCACATACACAAAAATAGGTAAATTAAAAATAATCTATACAAAAGTAAAAATAAAATATTATTAGAAGACTAAATTAAACAATTGACACAAATGTTGTCATCAGTGCTGCCTATCCTCTTCCTCGAGGCCCTAGTACCAACATCACCGCTTCGCCACTTCTACGGTGTCGGCGGTGGCAGCGTACTTTGGTCAGATGATTTTGGGTATATACGGCAGGATGAGAGGTGGAATAGTTTGCAGCATAGCGAACCAAGCGGAGTTCATCGACGTCTAGAGCCGAATGAAAGCCCAGTATGACTGTGTAGAAATACTACAATTAACAATAAAAACGGGATATTTACCATCTTTACAATTTTAGAGTTCCCGATTTAGGCCCTGTTGCAAGCACCATGATCACGGATAAATAGGAGGTGTAGGAATGCTTTAGGTCGGCTAAAGTACTGCAGAAACGGTTGACCCCAACACGTGTGAAGGATCCCTAACGAACACCAAACCATTTTCTACGCGCGTTGATTACGATAACTTTCACGATCATTCCATCCGTTAATGGAGATCCATGCAAATTCATGCAAATTCATGTCAATCAAAAAACTGTCTCCGCAAAAATCATCATCCCTACTCACGACGCCTTCCTATCTAAATTCAAGAAGAATCGTTTCATAAATAAAGGAAAATAAAGCGGCTTTTGTAGGCAAGGTCCACACCAAGTCAGGAGAGGTGGCAAGGTGGAATTACGGCCCTTGTCCGCCTAAAGAAAGCAGTTTTTATTCCGTCTAAAGTAATTATTGTGTTTTTGTGAAAGAGTTTGTTAGCGGACCATTCAGAGTCGAGGATGCGGACGCTTTCTTGATCGAGGGTCGGATTCGGGAGGGCGGGAAATGGGATATATTATAGTGGTTTTCTTTATTATTTTTTTGCGATATTCTAAGCGATCCCTACCGTGATTTATCATTAAAGAAATTAATTTTACATAAAAGATACTATTAATAATCGCCGTAAAACAATATAATTAAACTAAATTCACTATTAAATTGTTTAAAATCTGTTGCAAAAAGATGGCTGCAACAAAAATTCGTAGCACGTAGCTAATTAGCGTAGACAGCCGTTCGTAGCCTCGTAGACGTTGGCTACGAGCGTAGGCCAATTCCGTAGAGTTGTAGACTGCTACGACAAAATATCAACTCTCTTGTTTCTCGGTGATATAAAATGCTACTGACCGCACAGTTAGCGATTTGACAGGATTTTTTTTTTGTGTAGATGAGGATGAGATTCCTCATTAATATCGAAAACTGAAATAGTTTCAAAAATAACCGCTAGCGGCCTCTCATCATGTAAATAAAACCAATCATTACGACTAAGGCATTGTTCAGACCAAACGTATTGTCGGCCGCTGACTGTGAGCGCGCGTTACGCAGTTTATTGCGTGTTTGACGCTTTTCTATTTATATTTAACTTCTCGTTCAAATCGAACCGACAACTGAGAGTGACGACGTTGGCGGCGGACAGTACGCTTGGTGTGAACGATGCCTAAAATGTTTACTTACATACTAATTAAATTTTTAAATATTTTTACAAAATGATATAAAAAAAAATTGTAGCCCACTGGCATTGGGAACAGGGTCCGAGCTACCGATGGTCAGGGCTCTTGAGAGAGGAACCTCCTAACAATACGCACCGTGTCCAGAAGTACTGCTTTCTGAATCAAGCCCTTGATCCAGCTGCCAAGCGAAAGCCTACTCAAATCTTGGTCGAGGCTTGGCCGACATCCCACATGTCGACAACCTCGCGAGCCAGATCTAGATATTTGTTAAGCGTGTTATTATTATAATAGGTACCTACTTAAACTTACTTACCTTTTCCTATGCGGGTAGGCAGAAACCACAGATCAGCAGTTGCTACGATTCTTACATACGATCCTAAGCTTTTTCCTCGGCTTCTAGATTAACCAGATTCAGCTGAATACCATTATTTTAGATAAAACGACTCTCTGACCTCTAAAACCAAGTTAGTACTGGGTAATACGATACCCCTTGGTAAGACTGGTTGTCAGACTTTTGGGTGACTGACTGCCTGTAACTACTGTCAAAGATCTACAAATGACAGCCGGGACCAACGGCTTAACGTGCTTTCCGAGGGACAGAGAAAACTCGGTATGTTTTTTTTTTTTTTTTTAATTCAAAGAAACACTTTTATACTTATTGACAAATCGTAAACATACCACACAAACCATCGTGGGTTTAACAGTGGTATGCCAGATCCGGCAACTCGGTGCCACAACATATTTATTCAATACATACTTAGGTATAGGAAATATATAGGTACTAAATAGACACTTTCTATATTGATCCGCAATCCAGAAAGTATCTTTTTAGCACCTTCGAGCAATTTTTTACATTTATTGTATTACAGATTTCTGGCGGTAATTCATTCATAATAGAAGGTAGCATGCATTCCCACGTCCTTGCTCCATAGACATTATTCGATTTAGGTATCTTAAAAGTGGGTAGGTATGACAGACGACGCAACGACTTTAACCGTTCATATTTTTGAATTGTGCCTAGATTGTGGCAGTTCTCCTTTAAAAAGAGTATACGCACCTTTTCGAAGACATTTACAATTTCACAGTACTTAAATAGACCCGCGTCATTATCTTTGAAATCGTGTTTTATTCTTCTGGGTACAATAGTTTTTAAAATACGTAACTGTAATGTAATGGGTCGTCATCCATCCACGGTACAACCTATGCAAGCGCGGGTTAACTTTAAGAGCGTATACACCTTATCGAATTTCATACAAACTTTCAAGTCCTTTTTTTCCGAAATGACTGAACCGATTTTAATGAAACTTAATACGCATAAGCAGGATACATAGGTCTAAAAAGTTACTACAAAACATTTTCAAAATGTCTTAAAAAAAAAAAGATAATTGGAAATATTCGTTTCTATAGATAATTTATAATCGGTTAATTTAGCTGTAACACAATTTTTCGAAAATGTTTTTTTGGTAACCTTTGGTTTAAACGCTCTTAAAATCGACCCGAAGGGCTGTTTTTATTTATAAGTTTTTTAAACTGACATGGTCACTAACACTATAAATAACACTAGCAACGGGATATTTACCATGTTTATAAATACAAGGTGTTGTTTTGCATTCTCGTCAAATTCAAGGAGGTGACTATGCTACTGATTCTCGTCCCGAATCAATAATAAAATGGGTAGGTAATTTTTATTTTTTTTACTTATTTACGAAAATCGGTAAGTGTGAACCACCCGTGTTTTAAACGCGGGCCGTCTGATTCTCGCCCTATAACCGTGCTTTCATACATACAAAAAATCTCAAACGTTTATTCGATCATTTCTTATTCCCTAAACCACGTTAAGGGGGTTATGCTGAAATACGGACAAACTTAAAAACCCAAAAAAATCAGCGTTTATTAATAATTAACAGGGTACCGTAATTTTAATAGATTATTTAGGTCTTTTATGACATCCTCTTGAATTTTGACGAGAATGCAAAACAACACCTTGTATAATATCGGGAACTCGAAACAAATAATATACATGGTAAATATCCCGTTGCAAGTGTTATTAATAGTTTTAATTTAGCCACGAGCTCCATTAAATTGTACATATAATCCAAAAGTTTCTACAAAGTACTACTGCCTAAGTCCGTCCCCGTCCATTGCCCGGAATATTCTTGTTTTCCTCGAGTTTTCTCAGCTTTTCTTCGCGTTTTCTTTCGTTTGCTGTCTTAATTAGCTCATTCAGTGTCCCCTCCCGCCGCGTCCCCTACCGCACCCCTTAAATTATCTTATTTATTGAAAGCACTTTTATATTACATTTTGACAACCCGAATGGAGTATTTAGTGAGCATTTTAGGATCGGTGAAGCCCCCAAAAAGCGAATAAGGTGCTATTTTATTGGAAGGGCGATAAACTTTATTCAAGGCATTTTTTTGAATAATCAAATATTTATCGGTTTTCAGTTTACGTTACGTTCGTTACGTATCTGGGTTTTTATTTGACGTTGTCATGATGGCGAGTTAAAAATGCGTATCTGTTAATATTTTATTTTCACATTGTAGAAATCTGATGACCCATGAAAGGTGAGATAGTGTATAAATATAAGCCAAGTGTAAGTATGTAGGCACTTGTGACCTAATAGAGCGAAAGTACAAAATATCGGTACGGTACCCTAATTTCTTATTTCACTTATTTTATGCCACAGCCCTTGCCTATAACGTCCCCGTCTCATTTGATACTAGAAAAGTTTCATCCTTCTCCGTAGAGGAATTCTTAGGTCTGTACCTCGGCAGGTAATAAAAAAGAACACAGATCAGAATAGAAGGACAGACGTAACATGTTACAGCTTTAATCTAGCTACTAGACTTATACCGGCCTTCTTAATAAAAACTGTTTGGAGGAAGTGAGTTCCCGGAGCTATGATTTGTAATCAGCACCATTAACATAAAACCTTGCTATAAAAAATCGTACTACAGCATATCCTTAATAGGTGATTTCCATTATTCTGACTTTTTTAGGTTTCTTTTCATAGACGTTTACACATAACATCACGCCTGTAATCACAGGTTAGGCAGAGGTGTAAGCTATAGTTTCGCCAGTTATGATTTTAATTCCCATGTAATAGAGGGCGAGCCTATTGCCTTCAACGAGGCAAAAATCCGGACTCCGTGGTAAGGTAGTTTTTGATGAAAAATTCAAAAACACCTGCCCGACCCTGGAATCGAATTCAGGACTTTATGTTCAAAATTCGCTTCGCGACCACTCGTCCAACGGGGCAGTACTTTTCATGGACGTTCACAGATAAGATGAATCTCAGACTATAAAAGGCTTCAACACCTTTGAAACCTTTGTGATACCGACACCTTAGCAACCTTTATAAAAAAACCCTAAAATAAAACAAAACAGTAAAAAATTAAAGCGAAGAAAACGTGAAACTGAAACCACTATCTCCACCTGAGCCAGACGTGACCGTAAAAGAAAAAGGGGCGAAGTCTTGGCGGAAGTGTCTCTGATAAGCCGCCATAATGGCCGCCACTGATAACAGCGCTCCCGCCTTTTTCTCCCGCCAAAACAGGGCGCCATTGTTGACGCAGAATGGCGACACAAAAGACATATCGCGACACAATGCCTCGCACTCACACAGCGAAGTAATAAATGTTTTGTAGTCTATTCACAGTTTTATGCCATTTTTATAGGTGGTTTAGGTAAGTTTGATTTTTAAGGTCGTATATGGTAGGTTAATAGATATTGGTAGATGCTGTCAGTTCTTGAGAATATAGTGATGCGAGATCCAGCACCTACTTATAATGCCTCTCCGATGTTGAGTGAGTAAGACTTTCCTAACATTCAAAAATCAAAAGTCATTTGTTTTAAAAGATTTCATCATTTGGTGAAAAAGTTTCTGTAATAGTTTCAGGCAAATTATATCTTACATCTTAAGTGATGCAGGTTACACTGAGAAATATGGAAAAACGTCATTGTTTCAAGTTTTACAGTTTCAGTTCTTTAAGAAGATACAAAAAGGTTGGGACGGCTACATATTAGATATTGCGATTTTTTACTTCGTGAGTAATAAATAGGTAAGTGGAACCTTAAAATATCCACCTCAAAATAATTAATTGAAATAACAACCTTTTACCTTGTATAATACAACATTAAACCGCTCAAATAATATACTCAGTGTCGTTAATTTTCTGGGAAGCAAAATTATAATCTAATAATAAACCATCGACATTATTAAAATATTAATAAACCTTAACATACACATTCAAGTGCGTTCAATTTGTGGTTTTAATAAAATTTTAATTGACACGTATTAGGTTTTCAAGTAAATTATAAAGGAGGCAGAGTGGTCGCTTTCCTTTGCCACTCCGGGAACATTAGCGACGGGGGTGGGTGCTGGGACAAATTTTTGTTTTTCACTCGCGTTAGAGACAGCGATAATGGGAACACCGCGTGTAAGAAAGAGACAACAGCAGGTGCACACATTGCCTTTGTTAAAGAGCAAAAATAATAGAGAGAATGGTCGTTTATCTCTTTTTATGGCGGGAACGCTATCTTCCCGCCGACGCTATTATGGAAGACAATTTTGGCGCGAAAGAAAACTGCTTATTACTTCTTATTCTTGGTGGCTGGTTTGGCAAATTTTTCTTTTTTTTTAAATCTGGTGCACGTCTAGTGCGTCTTTGGGGTTCCGTTTTCTTTTTTCTGTTGTTTGTTCGTGATTTAGTATTAGTAATTAGTTAAATTAGGTATCTTTCTCGGTGGATATTTATGTTAATTCTTCGTAACAATACTGAAGTTGTTCATTCTTAAGGTTTGGTCAAACTTGTACGGAAAAATTGCGTACACGACTCCGGACACCTTTAACGATAATAAACTGAAATATCTGTTATTGGTCTACTAGGCTGTAATATAACCAGTTTCACCGAATCACCACTGAAGCATACATTACATTCCAAACTGATTTACTTATCCATTGATGATCGGCTGGCCTACCAACATTATTGTTTACTCCTTTTCCAGTGTGGGAAATAGATGGCGCTAGACATCCGGTATAGCTCCGTCTCTTTCCCACACTTGAATAAGACTAAAACAATACTGCTTTAATACGTCATGGTAGGCCATCTGACACTTCATCAACATTTCTGTAATAATAATGACTACGAGACAATAACCTAACTTTTCCTCTACATTATTCTCCTCCTCTATATCTTTTGGAAAAGCAACACAGAGCCTTATTTTCTTTCACAATTGATAATTATTTCCAATAGCTTTGTTTCATCTTAGTGGGATGTTGGATCTGTTCTCAATAAACCGAATTAATTGATCGCTGACACTTTTGTGGTCTACGAACAATGGTTCTGAAGATGGCGGAATCTTGATACTTTAGCTTTTTTTTTTGTGAACTGGTAATCAAATGATGTGCAGAATAGCGAATATATCCATGAAAGGCTAGATTATTGTCTAGGCTTGATTCGCACAGCTTTTAATTTATCAGTTTCATCTCTTATGCGTAAAAGTGTCTGAAATAATCAATTTACAGAATGGAAACCTTTAGCATTTATCGATTCTTACTTCAATTGGTCTCTCTTCTGTTACAAACCTTGCACTAAGAAGAATTAATAACAAATGAGCCTTGTCTGATTATTCACTACTAGCTTATGCCCGCGGCGTCGCCCGCGTGTAGTTCGATAATTGTCCCACGGGAACATACTGTCGGGATAAAAAGTATCCTATGTGTTAATCCAGGTTATAAACTACCCTGTGCCAAATTTCATCCAAATCCATTCAGTAGTTTTTGCGTGAAAGAGTAACAAACATCCATCCATCCATCCATCCTCACAAACTTTCGCATTTATAATATTAGTAGGATTAGTAGGATGTTTGCTTTCATGTCTTCATTAAACAGTTTTCGGAAAGTATCTATCGCATCTCATTTTCCAACCTCACAAGTATCAAAACCGCTCGCACCTATCTACCCGGCTACCCGCTTCCATTGTGGCACCATTCTTCTCATTTCTTATTATCAGTGAATTAGATCGTCGCCGCAAATGGATTAAAACGTTAAGTATTTATTTATCGCCCACTTAATCTGTGGTCGTGCGGTTATACAAACAGACTGTTAAATTATACGCTTTGTTAATGTTATAACGAGGGTCTTACGCTTGATTTTGTGGTTATTTTTAAGTTTGCTCAGCTAAGTGATGACGGCTGGTGTAATTGTGTTTGTTGGGGGTTATAATAGTGTTGTACTTGTGAGTTTGGTTGTCTAGTTTATTGCCGATTTTGTATCATATTCTGCATTTAAGTATTTTAAGCTGCTGCTAATAAAGGTTTTCGGGAATGTCCTGGTTTTACATTCTATAAAAATGTGTTAAAATTGAAGTGATTTCTCAACCACGGAGTTTAAATATTGGTCACCGAGGACAAATATCGAGGATAATCTGCTCACTTCTTAGGAGCTCGTGGCTAAATAATAACAGCCACACGGGTCGATCTTAAAGGTTAAGCCGTGCTTGCCGAGGTATGTCCATGTATAGGTGGCCATAAATACATACCGAGTTTCCTCCGTGCCTCGGAAAGCACATTAAGCCGTTGATCCCGGCTGACATTTGACAGTCGTTACGAATCGTCAGAAACCAAAAAGTCTGACATCCAGTCTTACCAAGGGGTATCATATTACCCAGTTACTGGGTTGTGGAGGTCAGATAGGCAGTCATATGTAAAATACTGGTACTCAGCTGCATCCGGTTAGACTGGAAGCCAACCCCAAGATAGTTTAGGAAAAGGCTAGGAAGATGATGATGAATCTGCTCACTTCTGTGCAATGGTGTTCTATGAACTACTATTTCTACGCTATTCTTCTCCTCTTTCTCCCATGCATAACCTCACGCCTTTTTCTCATTGGGTAGGCATAAACTACATAAATCCTGCTACGATCCGTACTTATGCCTCGCCAACGTTCATCTATCAGTTGTGGTTTTGCATTCACCCATACCACAGATAATATAATACTAGCACCCATACTAAACCATAAACACCCAGCTCTACGCAACCACTCTGCCATCGCCGAGGCAATCATTGGAAGTCCCTGTTACTTAGCGTTCATTCAGCACGCTGTTGACACGGCCACGTCATTACACGAGACGTTTGCTACCAATTGTCAGATATAATCACTTTTTAATGTCGTTACCTTGGATTTTGTTTGGCAATTATGTTATTTTGTTGATTGGAATTATATGGTGTGGGTGATTGATTGATTGAAACGATTTAACATCATTTGAAATAGGTTATTTTCTGTTAAATAACCTGAGATGGTCCGAACGTAGCTATGATTATTATGTACCTACAAACTTATCCTAACTAATATTATAAATGCGAAAGTAAGTTTGTTTGTTACCTTTTCACTACTTAACGGCTGATCGGATCTTAATGAAATTTGGCAAGAAGATAGATTTTAACCTGAGGAAGGACATAGGCTATATATCATCACGCTACGACCAATAGGAGCGGAGCAGCAATGAAAAATGTTGCGAAAACGGGGAAAATGTAACGCAGATGAATTTGCGCGGGGCAGCTAGTTATGGAATACATCAATGAACCGTCTGTGACACAAACCCACGAGGATCAGTGTTTCTGACTCTAAGGTACCATTTCCAATTTCAAGCCGATGAAATTCCCTTTTTTAGATAAAAGGACCTGGTACTGTTTTATATCTATAAGTGTTGCAAATAAAAGTACTAAGATTAAATAAATAAGGTGAGACGCGAATATTCACGGTTGCTAGGCATTTGGTTTCAGGCGAGGTGTAAGATTGAACTCAATTTAATTTGTACAAAATGGGAATACCTCCCGTCTGCTCAATCTCAGGGGAGTGTGTTTTTTATTTAATCTTTTTTTCTATATAAGAAAATTTATTTGATATCGTACGCTGGGGCCCGCGGTCTCTGCTGAAATCGTATTATTCAATTGTCAAAATATGAGAATACCCCAGACTAGGCTGTATAGATTTATCATAGTGGGTGGAAGTCCCCCTACGCACAAACGGTTGCCACTTCTTCAGTACCTACATCATTCTGAACACATTTTTTTTTTTTGCGGATGGGAAGTCATCAAATGACTTCTCCCGCTCTGGGCGGAGCGGGAGGGAGTGTCAGACTTGACTGACTAAAACCCTCCCATGTTCCTACTTAGCCATTTGTGTTCCAGGGCCGCGGTATCTCTTTCGAACAACCCGCAGCCCTGGCAGGCATCGGCACTTTCGGACCCCTTCCGGTTTGCTGACATCTCCTTGAGGCGCGCGTGGAACACGTACGCGCCGTCGACACGGCCTGTCGTCATGAGACGGACGGACGGTGAGCTAGCCCATTACTCACCGTCCACAGGCTCGCATTCTGAACACCCCACATACTAATTTTTTATCGGTAATTGTAATAAATCTGCTGATTCCTGCATGACTACAATCATCATCTGCCTAGCCTTTTCCCAAACTATCTTGGGGTCGGCTTCCAGTCTAACCGGACGCAGCTGAGTACCAGTATTTTACATGAAGCGACTGCCTATCTGACCTCCACAACCCAGTAACTGGGTAATACGATACCCCTTGGTAAGACTGGATGTCAGACTTTTTGGCCTTTGACTACTCGTAACGACTGTCAAAGATCTACAAATGACAGCCGGGACCAACGGCTTAACGTGCTTTCCGAGGCACGGAGGAAACTCGGTATGTAATTATAGTCACCCATCCACGGACCAACCTCGGCAAGCACGGCTTAACCTTAAAGATCGACCCGGGCGGCTGTTATTATTTAGCCACGAGCTCCTCTGCATGACTACAATGTCTACACAAAATACGTCAAAAAGAAAGGTACAGCAGATTAAAAAAAAATGCGTTGAAAATATTACCGGTGTCCATTCTACCTGTATAGGAAGACCCGATCAAACAGCTGAGGTTAGAAACTTACTGAAACGATATTCACTTTTGAAACAAGGATTATATGTACCTTTACTGTATTGGGGTTATCCTGTAAAGATAGTGTGTGTAAGATAAATAAATAAATAAAATACAGCATTTACTCAACTGCGAGCCTGTGCTCATTTTTTTTTTTTAAACATTGCCCCGCATTAGGAATTTCTCCTGTATCGTGGGTGCGTTTACAAACATTTAAACTGACATACATAAACAGCCAGACCCGGAACAACTATTTGTAGGCCATACAAATATTTGTTCCGTGCGGGGATCGAACCCGCAACACGCAGCGCAGCAGTCGATCGCTCAACCACTGCGCCAACCGTGCCGTCATTTGCCGGTTTAATTTTTTCTTGGTTTTCGGCCCTTCACGCATCACCTGTGTCACATTACCCACGCATGTCTATCGAATACCATAACATTAAAACAAGATACCTCCGACCTATGATGACATTGGATTGTTTTTATCGCTCTATTGTGGTAGATAGCCCATAGAAATGGGCAATCATTTTGAAATGTATTGCTTAAATAACGGTATACCACACGTACGAAAATGTAATCTCATGTTTGTGGAAACCAAGATGCTGTGTCTTCCATTCCCACCAGCTGGTGCACTAGGCAACTGCACCAAATGACAGTTTTTATAGAAAACGGGAATAATAATAATCTCCATTTATTGAGCCGGTATGAAAACAGCGAGATTCACACACGAGACAGAGAATCGATCGCAACGTAATGTAATTTATAAGAAAACCTCGGCGTCTCACCGTTTTATGCGAAAAGTAATGACATACTACAGCTTAGCGCAGAAGGTCTATTCCATTTAATACAGCACTCTTAAGAGGGATCTCTAGTGGGCCTTTCTCCATACAAATGTATTCCGCTGTTTTCTTCGTGGATAATGCGTCTGGAGCAATGATTTTTTTCCAAAAAATCTAATCTCTTATTAATACATGCTCCTATCATTTTTATTTTCAAAACATAATCACAAAACCAGCCCGTTTTACTGCCATGTTCAGACGACTATCAGATAAATTAGATAAGTTTTTAACAAAAAAGAAAATAATAGAAGCTTAGATATACGTTTACCTCTAAATTTTGATATAAGAATTATTTATATCATTTTAGTTTTGAAAAATAAAACAGCAGAATATAAAACGTCTTTTGGTCAAGATTTTTGTAGGTAAAATCAGCCTGAGCTGCAGTTGTCCCTTTCGCACTTCACGCTCGCTTAGGCGCAGCGCGACGGCAATAGTTTCTTCAAATACCTATTCTTGAAATTACTCGGGAGTAGAGTCCCCTCTTAATAAAACTTACATCATTTTTCAGAAGGTACTAATGAATCATTGTTGACTGACTCGTTGGTCTAGTGGCCGCTAGCGCGACTGCTGAGCATAAGGTTCTGGGTTCGATTCTCGTGTCGGGCGAAGTGTTATTGGGTTTTTCCATCTGAATTGAATATTTCGGTTTTGGGTTTGAGACTTAAACATAACTGGCGAAATAATGCGGGTGTACTTGTTAGTTACACCTCTGCCTTACCCTTCGGGGGTTACAAGGCGTGATGTTACGTTATGTATCAGCTACGGAGTCTGGATTTGTGCCCGGTTGATGGCAATAGGCTCGCCCCCTATTACATGGGACTAAAACATAACTGTCGAAATTTGTCCGAAATATTAGGTACCCCTCTGCCTTACCTTTTGGGGATTACAGGAGTGATGCTATGCTATGTTTTGATTAAATGTCAGTTGTGTAGTAACTAGTCTTAACTAGTTGCGCAGATAACTTTGCACCACCAGCATGGGTGCCTTACAGATACCTGTCGCATTTTAACATTGTGCACGTAAAGGTAAAAAGAGGAGCTTGTGGCTAGATAATAACAGCCACACGGGTCAATCTTGAAGGTTAAGCCGTGCTTGCCGGGGTCGGTCCGTGGTAACCATAATTACATACCGAGTTTCCTCTGTTTCTCGGAAAGCACGTTAGGCCGTTGGTCTCGGCTGTCATTTGTAGATCTTTGTCAGTCGTTACAAGTAGTCAGAAGCCGAAAGTCTGACATCCAGTCTTCGAGTCGAGTTTCATATTACCCAGTTACTGGGTTTTGGAGGTCAGATAGGCAGTCGCTTCATGTAAAATACTGATACTCAGCTGCATCCGGTTAGACTGTAAACCGACCTCAACCCAGTTGGAAAAAGGCTAGGCGGATTATAAGGACGTAGAACTTCTGATTCTCTCTTTATATTGGTAATGAGGTGTGTCGGATCAGACAGAAATCGTCTTTATCACCACAATTGTGGTTCTATTTTGCGCACGATTCATTTGAATGTTATAACAAGCGAAGTAATTCATAACCGAGGACACTTCATGAATTGAATTCAATATTTTTAAAGATTTTCAACTCCAGTTGCTTATTTATTTTGTTTTAAACTTGAATAGTCTGTGCGGTGGACTAACATAAAGGGGGGAGGGTCAGGGTGACAAGTGGCAATCGCGTTCAAAGCTTCGCTAGTAGTTCAACCCTGATTGACATAAGCGTATGTCATTGTCACAGATACAATGCTTATTTGTCTATGCCCTAAGAGATGATCTTATCGAGCAACGCAGTGTGTCTTTTGTTTTTACACCATCTTATCAACCTCTATCGACTGTCTTTTCTTATGAAGCGAAAACTTCTTTCCCATGTTTTTAGGTTAGGGTAGGTTTGTAGGGTATCTTATATTAGATACGGCTTGTTGTTCTAACTTTTATTTAATAAAATATGTAATATTATTTTATAAAAATCATTTGTACATTTTTTAATTCTGCAATTATGGAATTGTGTTAACTTTTGCTTTAAAACACTTCGTCTTGTTCTGCCTGAAACTCTTTTGTGATACTAAAGTATGGTTGGGCTTTTACCGCTGCTCTTAATACAAGTTTTTCATTGCTTATTAAGGGTGCTGGTTGCAACACCTTCCTGTTTTTGTTAACTACTCGTGGCATTAAGTAAAGTGCACTTAAGTATGTTACTTTTTAATGTTAATATTTGATTAAATAAATAAATTATTATTATTGATACTGCAATAAAAATAAACATAATTTGAAACGAGATATATCTTTCTTAATTGAATTTTATAAGCGCAGTCTGATATAAACTAAACTGTGTCACCCAAAGACGGCAGAATTACTAGCAGACAGGACACAATTTAGCAAGACCAAGCGGCTGCCTCCAGCGAAATTAAATGACGCTGCATTCGCAAAGAAAATGCAATCACCGCCCCGGTATATTCCCCGATGCAAATCTCAATTTCCGAGTCAGTGTGCCCCGCTATTCCTTACGCTAATAAAACGTGCACCAAACTGAGATGCTGTTTCGCTCGCTGATGAACGCCAAATGACGTTATGACAGCGCACGCCGCCATTTAACGCCTATTTGGGTCCAATTTCAAATCTCACGCGCTCCCCTGCGGTTCCGGACACGAACGGGGCATAGATAATAGCGTTTTGTTTTATAAGTTTAAATGTTTTTTTCGGCCAGTATCGGATATTAGATTAAGGAATGGAAGGAGTTTATATTCGGCTTTGCAAACTAGATTTTTAATTAAAACAGTGTTCTCATCAAAGTTTGAAACATAAACCGCTCGCATAGGAGTTTTATCCAAATGAAATTTGGACGGACTGCTGTATGTGAATGGCGGACAAATAGGAATAAAAATGGTTCGCTTTGGGTGGAAAAAGAAAATGAAAGAAATCAATATGGCCGAAACAGAGAGGGGTAAGCCGCTAGCTCTTCGTCGTACTGATACACAAGTTATTTTTGGGACTGAGATTGAACGTACTTTTTTGTGAGGTCTTTCTTCGATTTTGGTTTTGTGTCTGATTGGGTCAATAAGGTACCAAATTTAAATGAAGTTGTATCTTTTCTGGGTTATAATGATTAAATAAGCGTATCTGATTGTATGTTAGATCTAAAAATAATAATTATTGTCTTTATGCGTAAGCAGCGATGAGGTGTTATTTAAAACGGTATAAATATTAATTGAATCGTAAGTTTAGTAGAAGTAAGCTAGATTGCTTTTTAAAGTGACGATTCAACGTTTTGATTACGCAAATTGGTATTTCAACGAAAATCTAGGGTAATGAGTGAAGGTGTCTATTGACACTAACCATTTCTGGAGTTAATAAAATTAACGAAGATCCCATGTTGGGCGCCAAACCTTTTTCGAGTTTAACTTTATTGAAGTACCTACATATTAAAAAAAAAACAAGAAGTAAAATGTCTTCCAAATAAATAGAGCATTATCTACAGCGTTTTCTTTTATTCGTAGCGCAGCGATCGCGTTCCGAATCCCGATACACGAATATCCGTTATGCCATTTTGGCGCGCGGGCGGCCGGAAACCCAAGGATATAAAGTTTCGCGCGCCTTTCTGCCCGCCATGACACTTTTCAATATTTTTACTCTTATTTACCGCTATTATTTATGTGCGCCATTCTTTGGCGAGGGAAACCGACCGGCTATATTGTCTGTTGTTGGTTTTCTATCGCTGAGTCCTTTATGTTTTGTTTGTGTTTGACCTCTGTATTTTTGTTTGGGGCGAGAAAAAATGTTAGGAATAACTTTGTACTAGTTTTTGGGGAAAATAGATGGTTCAGTTTGATACGTTCAATTGCGGTATTATTGTATAAAGGGTGTGATTTAACAATTTTGATACAGTGGAATTTAGTGTCTACCTCTGTTAGCTCTACTAAGTACTATTGTATGGTCGTTCTTGTGTGGACCATATATGTTAAATTATCTCTCAACAACTATAGCTTTTCCAGGAGGTCCTTCAAAAAAATAAATGTTTTCACAAAGGGTTCGAATCAAGGCAATTAGGCTAAGAATTAACCAAATAACTATTTTTTTTTCACATATATACCTACTGCCGCATTATGAAACGTCAAAACGTAGTTACACGGTTCGGGTAAGTCGTCTCCTATGGAGAAAAACCGACAAGAAACTCCAACCAGCACTTTAAGATTCGAAATCGCATATTTAAACAGTCCAAAACGCTCGTCCTTCACATTCTGGGAAGACACATCAACACACCAACACATCCAAGTCCCAAACAAGAGAGAAGCAAGGAGATCCAAGAAACAACGCTGAACACAAAGCAAACAGCGCCTTGCCTTGAATATCAACCCCCAAAACTGAATCTAAATATAGACATCTGTCAAGTAGATACACCAAAAGATTCCCTCGCCATTCATGATACGTAATCGCATAGAGATTTAAAAAGCTAAGTTGCGTCCCCAAACTGGTCGGGATGTTTTTTATTCGGACAGAATGGCTCTTTTCACATCCATTGCGGCGTAAGGTGGTCACTTCGAGGAGGTATAGATTCTGGATGTGGTTTGAGCTTGGTGGAGAAAATTGATGAACGTTGGTTGTTTGTAAAACCTGCCCTCGTAATTATAAATAACTTAAATTACATTATTGAAGTTACTGGGTTCGAATATTTTTATATTTGTGACGTAGTACAAGAAAATATAATTAAGTTTGTTTCTACAAGCTATAACTCGTTAAGCGGTTTCGTGGTCTCGTACTGGGTTACCGTATAGGCGGAAACATACTTACGTGTCGTGGCGTGTCGTGAGGCGCCAGAAGCAAATCGGTTTCATACATTTAATATGTTTAGGGACATATTTACATGGCGTGTCGAGTCGCAACGATGTATGAAACCGAATGCTTCTGGCGCGTCACGAGACGCCACGACACGTAAGTGTGTTTCGGCCTTAATTCGCGGGCAGGCACTCGAAAGTCTTTTTCTTCTTCTCTCCAGCTGGAAATAGAAGAATAGAAGTGGTGCGGTGACCAGTGAAGAAATATGGGTAGGTAGTTTGTACGCCCCACAACACCACAACCTACACCGTGTAAATCACCTCATCACGAAGCCGTCAACCAAGCATTCTGTACATGAAACTAAGTAACTTTACGCAAAAATTATTGCTGGGAAACGACTTTTTATTGGGGGGTGTAAAATCATGTTTTGTGGTAGAACTCAATGTAACGCACTCAATACATTGTGCTGATGGCCGGATTGAATAGTACGGGGGTCGTGGAGGTGTTTAAAGTAAAAGTCTTACATTAAAAACTTGTATTTAAAAAAATACTTGTCAAAAAGTTGGAACTTTGACCCCTAATATCTACGTAACTAGAAGGTTCCCAGGTATGGTGTAGAACAAAAAAATGATCGCAATGACAGGGAGAACCAGTGCCTTTCGGCTTCGTTAAGAGGTGTTTTACACCCTTTATACAAATTCAGTTTATGCAGATCTCTCGTTGTACGGAAAATCTATACAAACTGAGGCCATGTTATACTGGATATGTATAACTTGATGCGTCGCCGTGTGTTCTTCCTTTTTTCTTATTGGAGAATCAAACTTAACAGCAGGTTGAAAAAAATCAAACCTGATAACCGAGTAGGACACTTGAAAATGAGAAGACAAACGAAAATTTCGATTTTTAAATATTCAGATTTCAGACAAAAAGCAACTTGCAACAAAAAGTACTACAGCGCCATCTATGACACGACGGAAAAACTAAAATCAATATCCTACAAGTCGCAAGCAAAGTTTACATAGACTTATGACTATATAGGAAAACCCGACAACAACTGTCGGGCAGTTGCCCACCAGACATAACACCTGTCTGGTCGGTGGATCCTCCCTTTACTACGGGGGATGAGGAGCTTTATACCCTGTTTTTCAGTCATCTAAACTGGTGACCCCGAAATGGATGTCAGCGCAGCCTTTGAGCAACGTGACGTCATCATCTTCAACGTCACATCCTCGAGCAGCGAGTCTCACAGCCAGCCAACTTCATGAGTATTCCTGACAACCCGCATGGGGCGGAAGCGCATTCTTGGTCAGCACAGTCTTGTTTACGAAAGATTTCGTTCCTTCCACAAGTCTCTACTACATCCACGTCCACAAGCAATGAGATATACAAATAGGACTATGAACACGAGACTTTTATACGCTCATCCGATTAGACTGTCGTATATGCTTATGAGCTCTTTGTCATGCGTTTTTGTGATCGCAGTTAATCGCAGCGATCGTGCGCAACCGTGCGGCAACGCTTACGAGTCCTCAAAGCGACGACACAATGTGCGCTTTATGTTATTCTGTATCGGGATGTTTAGATGTACGAAGTGACGTCATCGTATGAAATGTATTGGGAATTGGAAAATGTAGAAGTAAAATGTGGTGGAAAGATGGAGCTCGTAGAGTGAATAAGGCAGCTGGAGAGGTCTGATTCTTTATCTTTTATCTACCTAGCCTTTTTCCAGGTATGTTGGGTTGGTACTTATTAGGACCAATTGGCTTGAACCATAGCAAGTCTCAAAATCATGACAATTAGTGGCTCCATAGAGAAAAACTGCGAATTACTTAGTTTTAAACTCAATCTAAAAAAGTTTTTAACAGTAGCAGCCTAAAAAAATTGAACTAAGCACATACAGTCGTCCTACGTATGACAGGATCTGGGGTAGGTAAAAGATGTCCTAATTTTTATTCTAGCAAAATTAATATTGACCTTTGTTGTTTATACAAGCAGTCCTTTTCTCCAACGCTGACTGTCCTAATTTAAAAACTTTAACCCCATCGAAAATACGAAGTAAACTCATTTTCCACCACCACAAATTCACAAAACTGACTTGAAAATAACCACAAACAGCTAATTAACCACATACCAACAAAATAAACAGAACTAACAAAACAGTGTAGGCAGTAACTCAATTACCCGCCCACAATTCGTAATAAAAGATCGTCGTTTTATCGAATTACAGAGCGCTTTGCACCCTGCTATTATGCGAAGAATCGTCACAAACGAAGTATTGTTAGGGACACTAGGTGCCATTGTCTGTGTTATCGCTCCGAGTCGGTTTTTGCCGTCTCTCTTCCGTTTAGCTAGGGTTTTAGGAGATGGCGAAGTAGGTAGATTACTTACTCAGTTGAGGTTAGGTTTGTGAGTTATTGAAAGTAAACTTTAGGCAGATTTTGTTGAACAATTTTGGTGCCTGGTTTTTTATTTGTAATTTACTCATCTAAAGACAAATTTATATTATCATGGCGATTAAATGCTTAAATTTTCTCTCAGATTGATGTCTATTGGTAGGTAGATCTTTGGTTTACATTGGGATTTTTCATTGAGTTTTCACAAGAATGTTTTGGCGAGACACCCTCATCTTGATTTGCATAGAACAATTTCACAATTTTTTACCAACAGCACATCCCTGTCACTATCATTCAAGCGCCAGATTATTTATGCAGTTTACCTACAAAGCAGTGGTTAAGTAAAAAAAAGTTACCGTACTTTATTTTGGAACCAGCTACAAAATTAGGTACAACACAACATTAACAATGATGTCTATCTGATGTTAAATGCCTTTCACGCTCACAAAAGCTTCACCAACATAGGCAGAAACCTATAAAACCCATTCCATTCTCCCCGCTTTTATTCAAACCCGTCATTGATTGTCGACCTAACGCCCTAACAAAAACTTATCGCGACATTTGTTCAGTTTTTATTTTCACTACGATATACACCTTTGCAAACTTTACGATGCACTAACACGGGGGATGCATAACTCCTGTTGAGAAGCATTTAAGGTTGATTTTCCTGTGTCTTTTTGTTTGGTATATAGAGGTGTAATATGGGTTTTTATAGGCAGAGTTGCAACGGAAATAAGCTCCTTTGTATGGCACTATCGTATCACATCGTCAACCGCTTCCTTTCTGAAGATTATTGTAGACGCCAGAGCAAATAAGACTTATCGGCCAATGTTTGAATATTAGTTTTTTTTGGGTTTATGCTCTGGTACCATGTTAGGTGTTTTCTTTTGTGTGTACAGCTGAGTGGAGCAGTGTTGTCTTCGAATTTAGAGTGTAGATTGTGATGGAGGTACTATATAAATTGATAGAGGAAATTGATTTACCATGCTCGCATTTGGAAGGGTTAATATGGCTTACACATATCATAACGCCTGTAATTCTCGAAGGGTGAGGCAGAAGAACCTACACAAACATTTCGCCCAAGCGGCGAACCTATTGCCGTCAACCGAGCACAAATCCAGACTCCGTAGTACTGAGAAGTTCCTAATGGAAAAAAAGGATTGTGTGGTTTTATGAAACCACGGTAAAAGTGAAACTTTTTTTCACACTATTTATTTATTTATTTATTAAGTAAGTAAGGCACACCAACGACATATTTACAATAATTTTCATATAGAAATTACAAGTCTTTGATGCTGTGTAAATACATCACTTACAGGCATGCACAACATTCATATTAAAGGGTAAGCAATTATTCTAAAAACATTCATTAGACATATACAAAATAAAATTACAACTTATCATGATTAAAATTACACACAATTGAAATTAAAATTACATATATCATTACATTACAGAATAGATTATAAATAAACAAAACAAAAACATTATTAAATTAATCGATCGTTCCATGTCAAAAAAGATAAATAATATTTTAATGTAAAGTCAAATCATAAGTTAAGTGAATAATATGAATTAAATTGAAAATAAAATAAAAATAAATTCAATTGTTAATAGATTAAAATTGAAAATTGTTTTTTTTTTTCTTATAAACATAGAATAAGTAAGTAGGTAGGCAGCTGATTACACTATAGACATTTAACTAAAAATTTTTGGTATAATATTCCATTAAGGGTATAAAACGTATAAAACGCGGAGTAGGGATAAAGTGAAAGGCGCTCGTCAGAGCGCCTTTCACTTTATCCCCACTCCGCGGCTGAGCGTCACGCGACATGCAACACACAGAAGAAAAAGTTTGAGACGATGTAATAAAAGTTTCACTTTAAAACCCAATAACACTTTCGAATCGAACCTAGGACCCTAGGCAAAGTAGTCGCGGTTGCGGCTACAAGACATACCAGGCAGGCCAGTGGTGTAGATACCTACTTACCTTATTCCGAATGTGCTTTCTTTCATTGTGGATACGATAAATTTTTTCTTAGCCCATTTTTTATTTTCAGAAATCTAGAAAAAACTGGTGTGAAATCAGATTGTTCGTCTCACACAACGACTGAAGACGTTGTTGTCATAATCCTCAATTTCTGACAGCTATGTACTTACTTACTTTGATGCGTTAAGAAATCTTTGTCTGAACATTTCCCAAAAAACTGAAACTTATACTAAACACATCAGTAAGCCCAGCGCAACATTCAGGAATCGAACCCCGAACCCTTTGATTCGCAAGCCGTGAGTGCGGGCCGCTCGGGGCACAAACAAATAACCCGACAAAGTGACTACAGAAATCGCTATGATTGAAAGCGAGTGTCTATTACGTGTCATCTTAAGCGATAGTTATTGACTGATTTTCCAAAGATTTTCCAGCCACTTGGAAACAGGTGAGTTTCTTAGACTTGCTCCCTTTAGAAGTCTGGTCTTATTCTCCATCGTGAAGTTAGCGCCTTGTCTGGTGTCAGAGTTTTTATGCCGTCCATACGCCTCTGCCTTGGCTTTACACGCCGGCAAGAAATATCTCTCAGGCATGTTTGGTTTCCTCACTGTGTTTTCATTCACCGAAGCTAGTGATAATTATACAATACGCACATGAATCCGAAAAATCAGAGGTGTATATCATTAGCTAATCAATTTAAACACCTCTGATTATCATATTGGTAAGGGTTACTGAGATGTAGGACGTAAAGATGAGGAAGACAATTATTCCTCTTTTTCTTTACACTAAAGCGTTCATCCATCGCTGGGTAGTATAGTATATTGTGTATTAAGGGCGGTAAGTAAGGAATTACGATCGAGGCTCTAGTAGAAGCCCGAAGTCGAAGACTGAGGGCTTTCTGAGTCGAGGTTCGTAATTCCCGTACCGCCCGTGAAACATACAATGTTTTTCATCACATTTGCGAGTTAATTATTATGAATATACACAAGTCAGCACATATTATTACGAAATACGTGAACTGATTTTTAAGCGGATGGCGGTCTGTTTGCCCACACCACAGATTAAACAAATGTTTTGTTCAGAAACTTTAAAGGCAAAATACTTACCTAGGTATATACAGCCATGACGGAGTGTGAAAAAAAAAAAATTCGACGTTTGGATACAAAAAACTATCGATTATTTAGATTTTAGAACATTAGTTGAGTAGTTAAATAACATGTAGCGAGATTGAATGAAATTCCCTTTTTAGATAACATTTTAAGACAATTTTTCAATTGCGTGTAAACTCCTTGCTTGATGAACTTGCATGACCTGTGTGCTGTCAAGCGGTGCTGTAAATTAAAAAAAAATTACTTACCGCCCTAGGGTTTTATATGGGGCATTACAGCCAAGTTCACCTGTATGTTATGACACTGTTTACGTGCAAGTGTGATGAAAATTAAAAAAAAAATTACTTACCGCCCTAGGGTTTTATATGGGGCATTACAGCCAAGTTCACCTGTATGTTATGACACTGTTTACGTGCAAGTGTGATGAAAATTAAAAAAAAAATACTTACCGCCCTAGGGTTTTATATGGGGCATTACAGCCAAGTTCACCTGTATGTTATGACACTGTTTACGTGCAAGTGTGATGAAAATTAAAAAAAAAATTACTTACCGCCCTAGGGTTTTATATGGGGCATTACAGCCAAGTTAACCTGTATGTTATGACACTGTTTACGTGCAAGTGTGATGAAAACAATTTGACAGTACCTAGAAGCTGTAACTGGGTGGTTTGTATGGTGCCCCGTGCAAGTGTTAAGTTTCTCTTATGTGCGGTTTGCTGTTTATTATCTTCATACGGTTTCTGCTCCGATACCGCGATTAGTTTATTGAACCGAGTAACGATAAATTAAACTAAATTGTAATGTTAAAAATGTGACGTCTAGATTGCAGAGAAGACATTATTTGTATGCAGTAGTTCTGTTATGTAAGATTTCATCTGTTCAACCACATATTCTCTTCTATTACCTTTCTATCTGCTTTCCTACAGTATGACGTTGTTTTGAGTCAAGTTTGACTTCTCCACCCCAATTCTTACCAATCAATCTCCATCCAACATCACTCAAAAGCCTCCACTTCCCATCAGCACACGTTACCCAACAGCCCGCTAAAATGCAGGTCACGCACGCGACTGTTGGACACAAAGGCGTCAAATTTGCACGTCGGCGGCCGTTTACTCGACATCTCGCATTCATCGCATTGACGCTGTGTATACGAAAAATTGCCATTATGCGCCCCCGTCGCCATGACACCCAGTGACGGAACTTTTTTTTTACTCGTTTGTTCTTTTTTTGAATGTTTTTTTTGTTGTTGTTTGTTTTTGATGTAAGTAATGTTGTTTTATGGTGTCTGTGGATAGTGGAAAGGCACTCACATGACTAATGTATGAAGTGGTTGCTTCAATCAATGCTGCCGAAATCATTGAGAATTATTGAAGTTAAACCGTCTACGATTTGTCGAATGGAGGGATTTTGTTAGGTACAGGGAAAGTGGCCATAATCATCTCAATCTTGTCCTAAAGACAGAGATGAGGTCGACGTTGGAACGAGCAAACCCAAAAGAAGCCTATTAACTCGCAACTTAAATATGAGCGGTCTTAATGAACTCATGTGCTTGTTTGTTGATTTGCATTTTCGCCTTTGTCGCAAGTCAAAACATACTAAAACCAAACGTAAAGCCTGTGAAAGTAAAAGAAACAACGAAAAACCCTTACAAGCCCCTTCTAACTTCACACCACCAATTTCTCCACATTCATAAACCGTTTCGAATCGCATCTATCACTTACCGATCATAGAACTGCATAAATCTAACGTCGAATGTATGGCCGTCGTTCAGGTTGATCTGAATGTCAGACTGTAGGATAAGCGGTCCTGGGTGGCTGACGTCTGACAAATGACTGTCATTGTCTGCATTGTAGGGTCATTTACTAGTGTGTGCTGCACTTATGCCCATATGGACTAAGTGTGGGCCGTTTTGGTGATTTATTGTGTGATGAACAGGGACTTAAAAACACCTTCATAAAGGTTACAGAATTATAAGTGTTACATATTGAATCGGTAACAGAATCAAATATGTAACACTTTTAAATGTGTAACAGATATAAAAGTGTTTAATGAGTGTAACAGGTAAACGCAGCGTACTAAAATATAATTGATTATTTCAGTTACACATATTAACACATATAAAAGGTTACAGTTTGATTCGGTAACAGTATTGTATTTGTTTCACTTTAAAGTGTTCTTCTGTTAAAATTGTTTTAAAAAAACAGTTTATCACGCCTGTAATCCCCGAAGGGTTAGGCAGAGGTGTACCTAATAGTACACACACATTTCATATTCATATTCAATTTATTTGCATTCTATAGTGTTTATAGGGTGTTACAAAAATGCTTAGAGCTAAGTACAATATAGAACCTGTTAGGGCACAGCAATATACATATTAAAATTAAAATAAAATAAAAATAATATTATTAAATGGTAAGTAACCGTTTCTAATTATAATTAACATTATAGAAATAATAGTGACATTCTTACTTAGTTATTCATGCAATTACACAATAACAACTTCATATATGTCTACACTGTAGTAACATAAGGCAACATTTCGCCAGTTATGTTTTTAAGTCCCCTGTAATAGGGGCGAGCCTATTGCCAGAGATCGGGCGAAAATCCAACCTCCGTGACTGCTACTCATTAGCAGTCACGGAGGTTGGATTTCGTAAAGAAACATGTAACAACATAATTATGTGTGTTTATACGCAAAAATCGTGGTATATAGAAAACAAAGCTATACAGGTTAATTGCAACAGCAGCACCAATCATTCAAAACTGGATCTTGTGCTTATTTTTTTTTTTTTTTTTTTATTATCAATAGGCTCGCGCTTGACCACTATCTCACCTGATGGTAAGCGATGATGTGGTCGAAGGTGAAGCACGCTTGCCTAGAAGAAACCTATTCACTCTTGACTTAAAGACCAATAATTAATTAATTAATTAATCAGAGTAAGAGGTTGATAAGTCGCTATAATATTTAAATCAGTATCATACATCCAATACCCACTTGGCAGTATACAAGGTGTTGTTTTGCATCCACGTCAAATTCAAGGAGGTAACTATGCTAATGATTCCCGACCCAAATCAATAATAAAATGGGTAGGTAATTTTTACTTTTTTTCTTATTTACGAAAATCGGTAAGTTTGAACCACCCGTGTCTTTAACATGGCCCGTCTGATCCTCGCCGTATAACCTCGCTTACACACATAAAAAAAATCTCAAACGTTTATTCGATAATTTCTTATTCCCCAAACTACTTCTACTACAGGGGGTTATTCTGAAACACTGATAAATTTAATCAACAAAAAAAAAGCAGTGTTTCTTAATAATTGACTAGGTGACGACATTATATTGATTATTTATGTCTTTTGTGACAACATCCTAGATTTTGACGAGGATGCAAAACAACAACTTGTAGATAGATTTAGTAAAGTAGACTTGCCTACCTATTGAACTACGAGTTCATTCAATGATCTTTTGTGTTATCATATTTGCCAATTCTGTGCTCATTAATGGTCCAGCTAAAAACGAAAACTGAAACCCATGTAAAGCTAAGTCTAGGTTTAAACTTTATTTAAAATATTTATCTGACCACAGCACCAACCAGTTTAAAAACCATATAAAAGCAGACCTGTCCCTCTAACTCGTAGATTATTACTTGATATAATAATTTCCCTGCAGGATAATTTTCAATCACGTCCGTCTGTACCCGCGGGCGGATTGCATTTTTCTTTTAGTTTTATTTTTAATCTCCCCAGCTTAACTGGATTTGAACATATTTATTTTATGTCAGAACCGTACAACGAGGTAGATATAGGTAGCGGATGGAAAGATTCTCGGGCATAAATCTCGAGAATAGGAATGAGTTATGTTATTTTTTTCTTGATAGTTTTTTAGTTACAATATCGGACGGGCAATAGTCATTCCAATCTTTTTAAAACTGAACCGTTTAGTATGTGAAAACTACGCATAGTGAAAATCTTGACATCTGTCGTTTAAACCGAATTTGCTTATTATTAACTGATGTAATAATTTTACAGAATTGCAGATATTTCATATTGATTTCAATTATTTCCAATCATTATGAAGTAAGTAACCAAGTTTTATTTGTTGAAACATGGTGTACATGAAATAATATCTCTGTTAATAATATCAGCCTATTACTGTCCCACAGCTACGCAAAGGCCTCTTTTCTCATATAGAAGGCACGACCATCGATCACCACGCTTGCTCACACATCATCATCGTCATCTCAGTTCATGAGGAAAATAGCAATATTAACACTATACCAGACCACACCTTTTAAATAAAATTATGTCAAATCAAATTAAATCAAAATATTTTAATTTACATAGGCCTATATGGGCACTTATAAAACGTTGACAAAAGGTGCACGGTTCGGGTTGGTCGTTTCCTATGGAGAAGAACCGGCAAGGAACTCCATGGTTACTCTTTTAAAATCGTTTGGTTTTACAATATTTGAAGTTACAGCGTTCTAGTTCTTAAGTATGGGACTAGTACAGCGTAGGTCCGACAATAAGTCGTTGCTTACTACAAAAGGTAAAAAAAGAACTGTGTGGTGTCTCCTATAGCTTATACACAGATATATAAAAAAAAAAATAACAACCGCCAATCACACCTTAAAACATCAATAACTCCTAAGCGCCATAATTGCGCGTACAATAAAACGGCATAAGTACATCTACCACAAATCTGCGACATGGTGATCTGGTAAAGCCGTGGATTTATGGTGGATGGTAGATGTAATAGAGATCGCGCCACCTCCGCAATTAGCAGCTAAAGGGTGTTTGTTTGTGGGGTTAGGGGGTGGCCTTGTTGAAGCCGAGAGCGGGATAAGTGCAGGATTAGATGTTGCATGAATTTTGTTTGTATATTTCCGTGTTTGCATTTTTATTGTTAATTAGTGGCCCTGGATAAAAGGTCGTGCTAGAGTTGGTCTGCTTGATTTTAAACTGCTTGTAGTGTTACTATACAAGAAAAACACAGCACGTCTTTAAAAGATAGGTACTACTTTTTTTTTTTTTTTTTTTTTTTTTCCGGATGGGAAATCATCAAATGACTTCTCCCGCTCTGGGCGGAGCGGGAGGGAGTGTCAGACTTGTACTGACTAAAACCCACCCATGTTCCTTCTTCGCCCTTTTTGTTCCAGGGCCGCGGTATCTCTTTCGAACAACCCGCAGCCCTGGCAGGCATCGGCCCTCTCGGGCCCCATCCGGTTTGCTGACATCTCCTTGAGGCGCGCGTGGAACACGTACGCGCCGTCGACACGGCCTGTCGTCATAAGACGGACGGACGGTGAGCTAGCCCATTACTCACCGTCCACAGGCTCGCGCCTACGGTGGCCGGGGGCCACTGGTTGCCCCCCGACGCCCGGGGCGTCTCCCGCGGCGGCTGGGACGTGAGGTTCTCTCCCTCTCACGTTCCGCCACCTACTTCGCTAGCATGACTGCTTCGCAGAAGGAGGCGACGGCTTCCCATTCCCTCTCGCTCCGGACCATGGATTGAACCAGGGCCGGTCGCGAGAGGTCACCGCCGCCAATCGCCGCTACGAGGACACGGCGGTGCTCAGCCCAAGCGGGGCAGAGCTCCACGGTGTGCTCCACCGTGTCCTCCGGCCGATCCTCACAATGGTAACACCCGGGCGTTTCCTCCCGCCCAATTCGGTGCAGGAACCTCCCGAAACAACCGTGTCCGGTGAGGACCTGCGTCAGGCGGAAGGTGAGGGCGCCGTGCCGCCTCTCTAGCCACTCCTCAAAGAGGGGACTTATCGCCACTATTGTGGCGTGCCCTGCACGTGGTTGCGATAGTCGCTGTCTCCATGCCACCATGAGATCGCGCCGGAGGTCTGTCCGCTGAGCGACAATTTGCCGCGGCAGCGGAGTTTCCCTCCGGCGTAGTGCCTCCGCGCGCCATTCATGCAGGCGCGCGAGGACCATCGCCTCCAGATCCCATGGTGGCAATCCGGCCAAGAGGCTCGCCGCCTCGCCGGAGATCGTGCGGTACCACCGGATCAGCCTTACGGCTACCACCCTCTGGGGCGCGTTCAGGTAATGGGCGGCTCGCCGCCTCAAAGAACGCGCCCACACCGGGGCCCCATAAAGGGCCATGGACCGCACAAGATAGGTACTACTTGGGTAGCTAAATGTATATTTTAAAAAGTAAGATACTGTATTACCAGTGAATAAGAACGACATTAGCTCTTAATGTAAACTTTCTCATATCAAACGCAATCTACGTCAGGGTCATCATCGATTTTCTATGATCCACAGCTGGGAGTCATACACCTCTTGAATTTCACTCTCTTCTTACTCATCAAACATCATCATCAGCATTGACCGAAAAGGATAGCAATTTGAGCTCCTGTGATACAAAACCTGTCTTAATCTCTACATAGTACAAAACAAACTCGCTTCCCGCCGTCTGACTCTGTACGCTTAGATCTTTTAAACTAAGCAACGGATTTTGATGCGGTTTTCATCAATAGACAGAATGATTCAAGAGGAAGGTTTATAATGTATAATTTATCCCTGCAAAACACATCAAATTACCACCTGAACGAAGTCGAGGGCAACAGCTAATTTATACAAATAAATAAAATTGAAGTGTCTGTTTGTAATATTAAAATAACCGATTTTGACTACATGCATACGAATGTATATACGGTACATATAACAAAATAATATTTTTTACAATTTTTGTCTGCCTGTCTGTTTGTTTCGGCTAATCTCTGGAACAGCTGGACCGATTTTGACAGGACTTTCACTGGCAGATAGCCGATGTGATGATTTAAATTCCACGCGGACGAAGTCGCGAGTAACAGCATTTTTTTTTTATAAGACGCAACTAGAACATTTTCCACTTCCACTTATTTTCGAATCCCAGTCCTGCTACCATTCTGTTCACTGTCACCCTACAACCAGTAGCATCAGGAGGCCCCCGCCGCGCTCGTTATCTCTAATCGCCCCCGGCCGATACATAAACTGTGATTATTGTCTTTTTATTGTACATGAATAAAATATTAATTGCCGATAACTTAAATGTCCGCTTTATCGCGCATCGATGGCGTTTAAACGGTTTTTCTGTGATTTAATTTTGAGGAAAGGTTTTTATGGGATTTAGTAGGTTCATTTCTTTCGTAATTTTCATTGATAAAGGTTGGTCGAAGAATATAAAGTCTGTACTAATGTTTGAGTTACTGGGTTCTCTTTATAAATAAATAAGAGAGTTCCTTGGTACTACATAAAGTTATTATAATTAATGTATCCATTTTATGATCAGTTTATCGGTTCTTAATATTCCCGTATGCATTGGGTTAAAGATGACTTAGATATTACAAATCTGAATTACAAAGGAAAAAGTAAACGAAACAGCAATTACTTTATATTTTCATTATGCAATAGGGATTTGCAGCAAGTAAAATGGAAAAGCTCAGTATTTAATAATCATCATCAGTAACCTCCTACGTTCAGTAACCTCTACCCTTTGTACCCGATAATATACGATAAATTTTAGTGACCTCTGACTGTACCACCGATGATGCTGTGGTTGTGGCAAATTTTTGTCCAAACTATATTTTTGGCCTAAATATATTTTTTGCCTAAATATAATGTTGGCCTAAATATATTTTTGGCCTAAATATATTTTTGGCCTAAATATATTTTTGGCCTAACTATATTTCCAGGTACACGAAAGTGAATAACCTCAACCTGATGTTTACCTATGTTAAGTGCAGATTTTTTTGTATTGACAATCAAGCATCTACCAGAGAAGGAGCTCGTGGCTAAATAATAACAGCCACTGGAGTCAATCTTTAGGATAAGCCGTGCTTACCTAGGCTTGTCCGTGGATGAGTGAACGCCCATAACGTGTCCCCCGTGCCTCGGAAAACACGTTAAGCCATTGGTCCCGGCTGTCAATTGTATTACCCAGTACTAACTTAACTCTTTAGGGTTAAGCCATGCTTGCCGAGTTTGGTCCGTGGATGGGTGACCATAATTCCATACCGAGTTTGATCCGTGCCTCAGAAAACACGTTAAGCCGTTGGTCCTGGCTGTCATTGGTAGAGTCTTTACGAGTAGTCAGAAGCCAAAAGTCTGACATCCAGTCTTATCAAGGGCAATCGTATTACCCAATTACTGGGTTGTGGACGTCAGATAGGCAGTCGTTCCATGTAAAATAATAGTACTTAGTTGCATTCAGTTAGAATACAATAGAATAGAATAAAACAAATGCAACGGTTACAACGGCGTTCTTTTTGCTTATAGCGATATCTTCCAGACAACCTGACATGACTGGAAGCCGAAGCTAAGGCTAGCCAGATGATGAAGCATCTTCCAGATATTGTTCTCCCGACTCTCATAGAAGAACTACCAGTGCTTCCCTCCCCCTTATTTTCCTCAAAAACTAAAAACCGTGAAATAGTCCCCGGTTCCCCCATGCCGCCATGTGTCCCCTTATTGTTCACACTCGAGTGTTTATTCGCTGATAATTGAGTATGTACCGTATTTAATCCTGAGCCCCTTTAGCCCTCCTGAGCCCCTCTGTTTAAAGAAATACTCGCACCGCTGACTTTTTGAGTGGCTCGTTCAACACATGGCGATTGGAAGTTTAATCTTTTTTAAATTTATTTTGGGAACTTAATAAACTGTTACTTGTGTAAAGTGTATTGTTTGTAATTATGTTTGATTACATGTCTCGATCTGGATGTTTCTTACTCCATGATCTGAACATATATGTTATTTGCCAGCCTTAATATTTCTATATGTTCATCTATTATAAAGTATATTTTGTTGGTTTAATTATTCGGAGGGAATGGAGAAGTGTGGAAGATGAAGAAATGCTGCGCCGACCCCAAATAAATTGGGATTAAAAGGGCAAGATTATGATGAACTATTCTGAAGGATCACCTTTTTGAACCTCAGAGTAATTTTATGGTTATAATAATCCTAATTATCAGCTGGCAGATGGGATCGGACTAGGTAAAGAAAACGACATTCTATTTTGTCCGTCAGACAGGTAATACATAAATATTAAACACGTATTTTTTGTTTTATCAAAATATCAAAAAATTACTTAGTTAGAACTCATTAAAGTTGGAGAGTGGGGGCTTACTACGTCACAAGTAGGTATAAAACTTACCTACATGTGACGTCATGAGCCATTTCAACTAAATATATCTCCGTAATTTTATGACCACGTGAAAAAAGAAAAAAATACGTGTCCAATACTTTTCAATAAAATACCTGACACACAAAGAAAAAAAAATAGGATTATCCCCTAGGGTGTTAGGATTGACATTAAGGTTACTGACCCATGGAATACTTGGCTTAGAAAAGGTTTCGCTTTTTAGCATAAAATAATCCCATCTTGAGGTTATTTGAGAATTCTCTTCAAATGAGGGTTGGTACAAAAACAATATGCATTATTCTGATGTATCGTTTATTATTCGTATAATATAAAAATTAAAAACGTTCGTTGAAAATAACTAAAAACTTCAGGAAACCTATAAACTTAAAGTTCAACAATAACATAATATCAACAATAATTCATTAATTCGTAATATACAAACATTACATATTTCCTAACTATTAAATAAGACCAATTTAACTACACTATTGATCGGTGGGTATATTAGACATAACTTATAGAACAGATATTTTAAAATTAATACATAGTAACGTCGTATCTCTAATGTCAAATTGAAGAAAAATTTAGTGTTGTGCATCACTGCTTGAATTCGGTTTCGGCTTCTAAAAGCACGAACAATTCTCTTTATGCATCATAGATCTACATAGTAAACCTGAGGGGTTACTATGACGTCTTAAAACATTATTGTTTCATTCTTATTCCAGAGTGGGCAAGAGATGGAGCTAGACGACCTGTATAGCTCTGTCTCTTTCCCACTCTGGAATAAGAATGAAACAATAATGTTAAAAGACGTCAGAGTAGGCCACCTGTTTTCTTCAAAATAACGTTAAAGCCAAATAGTTTATAATAGAACGAAACTCTGTAACCAGCTTGTCATACATTGCTCTCAAAATCAACTTCTATACTTAATTAAAACATAATAATATACTGTACTTAAAGTAGTTATATAAAATCCAGCTTAGAATAAACATACTGCCCAGAAAATGTCTGTAAAGAAGGGAGAACAAAAAAAACGCAAGCTGTCTTTGAAAACCTAATCTTAAAAATCTATTGCTCAAATGTCATATTTATCTGATTCCTTTTTGTATTTTCCTGAATCAAATATTACAGCTATTTCCGACTTAAATGACTGTATCAGAAATTTGATTAAAGCAAGACATAGAGAGAGTATCTAGGGAGAAATATAAAAATATAAACAATAATTTAAAATTAATTAAGTACAATTTCTTCCTTAAATAATGTTTATAACAAAATATTCAAAAAATCATTTATAAAGTAATTAGTTCAGTACGCTATACTTACATAGTTTTCATAAAAACAAAATAATTAAGTACAGATTACATATTTACAAGTGCTATTTACAAAAACTTAACTTATTCTTAAATCACACTATTTTCTCCTATATCAACTAAGTATTTTACGCAATATAAAATCGACTGCAATTATATATCGAGAAAATAGTGTAATATGTAAATTAATTATAAATTACTCACGTCGAAAGTCTTCTTATGTTAGTTTAGTATAATGATATACTTAGGTATGTTTTTTGATTACATAATTACAATATTGCACTACAGTTTATTAGTGATTAAATACATTTAATGCATTAGTGTTGAGCTACTTTTATAGACCAATTTGTCGATACCAAGAGTTTAAAAAATAAGTGATATTATCTTAACAAATAAACGATGTGAAGACATCAAACAATTAAAAATAGTAAAGAAAACAGTAATTAATAAGAATAACAATGTATTAAAATTGGAATCTAAAAAAATAAACTGTGTTACACTGCATTACACGTCAAAGATTCAATAGTCTTTTTTTTTACAAAATTGACATTAATTCGCCTAACTAACGTCTATAAATTACACAGTTGAAGAGTACATTCTATGATATGTTATCTATTCAAAGTGCGAAGTGCTCCTCACGAGGAAGTAAAAATAGGTACATTGCTCATTAACATTAATAACATTGATTGCACATTAATCGAAAACTCATGTCACGATCAGCACCATTCCACCATTCAATATTTTAATTAACCAAGATTCATCATTCTTTATGATGACTTTTATTTAACTAAGATTCTGCATATATTTCACTGTCCTAATAAAAACAGAAACCACTTATCGCCGAAACCAATAAACCGGCCGATACCAATGTCCCATCTCTATACACTGTCAAATACCAACAAAAGTCAAACACCTTCCATGCAGTCTTACACACTGTCAGGCGAACTGCTCTCGCGCTCCTGTGCGGAAGTGGAAGGTCGCTCCCAGTGCGAGGGCCAGACCCTCGCCGGGAGCGCGACCGGCCTTCAGATGACATGCTGAGGCGGTTCCTCGTCGCTCTTCATGAGGACGTACGCCACGGGGCGTTTGACGTCCGCGGGGGGAGGTGAGGGCGTCCTGCGAGGAGGACAGCCGCAAGGGGATAGTGCGCTGCTGTAGAGCGCACTGCTGTATAATGCGCCGCCGTATAGTGCCTGGGGACAAAAGTGGGTTCAGAACATGTGTTTTATCTAGTCAGGAATTTATATGAAAACATAATTGTGAAGCAAGAAGCTTTTCTCTTTAAAAGATTATTTCAGCACAGCATGCTCAACATTAGAAAAAAACATAACATTAACATAAAGAATTCCATTGGAAGACTAGGCTGAATAGGCTGATCCACTACTGCTCAAGACAAACATTTTATGGGCTAGATTAGACTATAATGTCGACAGCCAAATTTTCCAAAATTAGTCTAGTATGAATATATTTGCAAGAATCATAAAGTGTTCAAGATAGTTCCCTGTTTGGTAAGATAGTACAAAAAATTAAACTCAAAATTCGTAAATCAATACCTTATTGAAGATTACCTGCAAGTGCGCCAACTCGGCTGCCAGTTTCCCATCATCAGACGGTATCTTCGCAAACGGATAGAACGGGTAAGGCAATGGCGGGAATAAGGCTCTGCTTAACTCCGGTTTATCCTGCAGTAAGTGATGGGGCATTGAGTGCAACTGCGGATGTACATGGTGTGGTACGGATGGCGTCACCAGTCTCGGTACCGGCGCCATCAAGCCGTTGATACCGAAACCGAATTTCGGCTCCTTCTTGACAAGCGGTTTCGGCTTTCGTCGTGGCCGGTATTTGTAGTCAGGGTGTTCTTTCATGTGGAGTGCCCTGAGAAAGAAAAAGGACATGAGTTTTGTAGGTGCTTATTATTTAATTATGTATACGGCTCAATTGAAATACCACATCATAATAATTATACAAAGAAATCTGGTCATAATAATAAACTGCAGTTGCCCTCGGACTATTTCCAGCGGAACCTGAGTCCTTGATCCTTTTCTTTATAGTAGTAGTTATTAGTAGGTGAAGTCAGGTTTTAGAAAGCACAAAAATATACAAGGTGTTTTGCATCCTTGTCAAATTCAAGGAGGTAACTATGCTAATGATTCTTGACCCGAATCAATAAAATGAGTAGGTTATTTTTATCTTTTTTCTTATTTACGGAAATCGGTAAGTGTTAACCACCAGTGTTTTAAAACCGGCCCGTCTGATTCTTGCCCTATAACTGCGCTTTCACACATTATCGAATAAACGTTCGAGATTGTTTAATCACAAACATTTATTGAATAATATCTTATTCCCTAAACCACGTTATTCTGATATAGGTACTCACTTAAACAACCAAAAAAAATCAGCGTATATTAATAATTAACTAGGTACCGTAATTTAAATTGATTATTTATGTCTTTAGTGACAACCTCCTGATTTTTGACGAGGATGCAAAACAACAACTTGTATGTAGTCCGAGCTTAATTTAGTACGTCGGTATTGTGTGTAGGTGTAAAATCTGCCTAACGCCAATTATAACTTTTTCTTTTACTTTGTTGGCCCGTAAGATTTATGAATAAACTTTATCCATGGCATAACGATTGTTGGCTCTCACGTCGACCTCTCTATCCCCGTCGCTCTCGACAAACATCAACACTTCGAGTATTATCAGCAAAAACAAACGCGGAAGATATCCGATACCTCTGAAATCGAAAGCATAACTCAATTCGCCCCACAATACTATAAGTTTAGCGTCAAAATGCCACAATGAAACGCCGCTGGGCGATATAACATTATTATTTATGCAATAAAGCGTGCAATTGTCGCGAACGCCTGGCCGCCCTTAAAACAACAATGTCGATTCAACAATGCTCGGATTATTGCATTGTCCCAGTCACAATCGGCTGTCTGTGTATACCACTGCACTATGTGCATTCCAAATGTAGGCAAAATTGAATTGTATTGTTATGGAATAGAGCTGAATTTGGAGCGTGGGTGTGTGTGTTTACGACATGTAGTGTTGGGAATGAGTCGACACAGCGTCCGATTATGCGAGCTTTGTGATAGAATCGCGATTGTCAGCGAGTCGATTGTAATTATTCGAGTGGACCACGCGGGCGAATGATAGTTCGTCATTGCGCTGAGGTTTCAATGTGAATGTTTGTTGAGTCTGATTGTGTAGAGGATTTAGATTTATTTTTTTATTTAATTTGCGATAAATGCTGCCGTGTTTACTGTTATTTGACTTGAGATATCTTCTTTGATTGCAATGACAATAAGCTCTTCATTCATGCATTCTGCGGATATCATGATGCATAGACATGTAAATAGTAGCATAGGCTGCTACGGCAATACACGGAGGAGCCAGAGAAAACAAGAGAGAAGAGAAGAAGCAACAAGAAGCAGTGACAATTGATTGACTAATCAGGTAGAGTAAGAAAAGAATAAGTTTTGACTTTTGTGGCCGCTGAAAAAGAAATGTAAGTATAAGTTTGGTAGTTATCGTCAAAAAGTAATAATTACTGTGTATACTTCATATTAGAGTTTGAGATATTTTCTAAAAGATTCCTCCGACGGAGAGTTTCTGAATTGTAAACACTAACTACTTAACAATTAAGTACAATCTGATTTATCAAAGCATAATTTCAAATAATCTTCAATAAATCCTATCACAGAAATTTTCCATACACAAGTAGCTACCCATTCACACCAAACACATTTATCAGCATTGACAGAAACTGTCCTATCTCCAAAACCAAAAAAACCTGAGGTCATCGAACCGTCACTATCACTTCTTTCATTACAGTTTGTTAACCAAATAAACACGATATCGCCAAGGAAAATAACACAATAATCTTTGGTCAAGAAAAAACCTATCGACATATTTTTATCAGACACGTTTTTGGCGTATTTTTTCTATGGAGCTAATCGAATTCGGTAAATAACGATACGATGTATTTATACTAAGATTCTCGATATCAAGGAACGCTTGTATATTGAATTTGGAACGTCAATAAGAAGTTACTGGGTTATTTTTTTTATTAAAACCTTTTTGGTATTGATAGTGTTGTGTAAGTGTGATTCGTCTTTAAGTTTTTTTTTTTCTGGAATATTGTGATAATTCAAATAAGGGGTCGAACTAGTAAAGAGTTTTATCTTTGCCCATATTTGTGTATTGAAGGCTACCTGCTACGTTTTTAAAGTTTTTAGGGTGGCGCCTCTTTCAGACGATTCATATAAAATACTAGTACTTATTTAGTTAGACCGGAAGCCAACTCCAACTTAATTGGAAAAAGGGTAGTAGATTTTGCAGATGATGGATGGGAGGCGCCTTCAAATCAATGTGATTCAGCACGCGTAGCATGACTACTGTAGAAACGAGTTTTGTCTACGGAAGAATCGACTTAATGACAGATAGACAATGACAATGTGTCAGTTTGTCGATTCTTCCGTCGACATAGCCCGTTTTTACGGCGATTATGCTACGCGTGCTGTACACTGTTGTTCTAAGGAGAAGTTCAGTTTTTAGACTTAACTTTGGCAACTATACTAGTTTCTTTACTATATTTCAATGAAATCAAATTCGACACAGGTGTCGTACCAATAAATCTGAAAGCCAACTAAGACTTAGGTCCGGTTGATGGCAATAGTTACCTCGGTCCCATCAATGAGACTAACGCATTACTGGTGGAAACAGAAACTGGTGGCCTACCACGACGCCATAAACATTATTTTTTTCATCCTTATTCCAGAGTGGGAAAGAGACGGAGCTATACAGGTCATCTAGCTCCATCTCTTTCCCACTCTGGAATAAGAATCAAACAATAGTAATCCCCTGGTGGTATGAGCTATGCTATAACTACGGACTCGGTTAGAAGTCTAGTAGCAATCTCACAAAGCTATAGAATCGAACTCGCTCCTACGAACATCGTTAATATTTTTTTTTGTTGTAAAAGCACCTTGCCCTGCCCTACAATAAAGACATTAAACACACATATAGAGATACTCCCGTATAAAGCACTCATTCATAATTAGTCAAAATTGTGCTAATTTTTTGGGCTAATTGTGTCGACGTCTTCTTAGCTGCTTTGAAAATAATGGACGTCACTTAAACTATTGAGTTTTTTTTGCAGGGGTTGTGGTGGCCGGAATATTAATTTAAGATAGTTCATAATTTTAAGATTCAAAGTTAAGTTTCAATCCTCTTTTCCTTGAGTAAATGAATATCTTAGCTATAAGCACACCAGAGAGAGCAGCGGTGGCCCAGTGGTAGCAGCCCCGACTTACGAGCAGTAAGTCGTAGGTTCGAACCCAGGCAGGCGCATTACTTTGTGTAATTTATTTCATCACCGCTGCTCTCAAAACGGTGAAGGAAAACATCGTGAGGAAACCGGCATGTCCTAGAACTAAAAATTCGAAGACATGTGACATCTACCAACCCGCACTGGGCCCGCGTGGTGGATTACAGCCCATTCCCTCTCATAGAGAGGAGGCCTGCGTCCCAGCAGTGGGAACAATATAGGCTGATGAGGGAGGGGAAGCACACCAATAATCGTAAAAACAACGCTAATATAGTTAAAAAAATTGGTTGCCTGTAAAGTCGGTATACGGGCGAAAGTTTTACGTGACAACGACTTTGAGTGGTAAAATAATTTTAATGTGAATATTCATTCGTATAGTAGGAAGAAGGATGAAATAATAGTAACAATTTAAAACATTTATTTATACAAAGAATTATATTTAAAACATTAATTTATACAAAGAATCTCGCACTGAATTTCATATTAACAAAATTTTATTTTTACCTTTACACATACATACGTATTTATATACAAATATACATATATAGAGGCACGCGTCCCTTCCACTCGGGCATGGTTAGCCCGCCTAAGAGCGAGAGAGACAGACATAAAAAGTGAAAGGCACGCGTGCCTCTCACTCGCTCTCATTGTGAGCGCATAACGTGAGCGGAGCGTAACGCAGTTTCTTGAAGTGTCACCCGGCAAACCAATTTATAAGACGTTGTCACGTCAAAAAGAAGAACATGCGTTGTTAACTTTGAACATCTTAGTCTAAACTTGACCAAATGCATCTGATTCACGTCGTCTCGTCTCCTCGTATTTATGCGAATATGAACATTGAGATGCTACTGGACTTATGGTCTTTGACTGTACCTATTCCTCGGCCTAGCCCTACGGAGAATACCAGCGTATTGCTCTGTTTGTGTAGGTAGGTGCCGTTTTTTATGATCGAAGTAGTATGTAATTTTAATGATCTTGAATGAACTAACTTGCAAATCTCAAAATTCTAAAAATGAATATCAATATCAATAGGTATACTTCACTATTGATCTACACTTAAACTTGAAAGATCATGGTGACATGCTTATCGGTCAATACAATGCAGCAATGGTGTGACGGCACGCCTTGAAAACCATCGATAAAAAATGTGTGAAAGATTTTTTTTTGGAAGTACTGAAAAGCCCTCGATGAGCTGAACTCGTGCTGCTATTGCTAACATCGACGCGGACATGTTGGACAAAATTGATCGGAACTTTCGATTACGATTTTCTCAACGTTTTGACCAGACCGGAGGCCACCTTCATGATTTAATTTTCAATAAGTAGTTAACAATGGTATGTTAAAGAAAGTATATGAAAAACATTGCCTATAAAATTTGTAGGTTGACCTCGACTTCCCCAGGAGGGATCCCATCATCAGATTTTTACTTGAAACCAACTCAAGACAATAGGCTTTCGAATAAAAAAGAAATTTTGGAAATCGGTCCACAATTGGCGGAGAAAACGGTGAAGCTACTTAAAAAAATACATACAGTCTAACATAGAACCTCCAGGGGGAGGAGGTGACTTAAAAAAATTCAAATGATATATCCTATTTTTCTTTACAGTAAATTCGCGTACCTGTGAATCGGGCGCTGTCAGTTGTGACTGGTCATCTCTTAGCTGCCACGGTTTATTTTAATTACTTTATTTCTTAATTACTGATTTAATCTTTTACTCCGGAAGCTCTTAACTTGCCCCTATTTCTACATCGTTCTCACATATTTGTAATATTTAACATGAATGATGTAACCAATATTTTGTAACATATTTTGATTTAAAAGAGTGTCCATGGAGTTTCTTGCCCATTCTTCTCCATAGAGATCTACGCTACGGAATGGGCAACTACAGTACTTTCACAAGTTATTATGCCTTGTGTCAGGGACTGTAGCTTCGCGTTTTATTTTGTTTTTCGTCTTTCAAAAGTGCCTGTAATGGTCTAATTGAAATAAATGCTTTGAGTTTGAGTTTGAATCGCAATTTTGGAAGCTAAGCTAGTAACATTGTAAATATAAAATAAAAATTTACAACAAAAATCAAATAATATAAAAACGCTCACTATTGAACATGTATCTAAGTAACACTTAAACTTGGGACATCATGGTGTCTTTACATCCTTATCGGTCAGTACAATGGTGTAAGGCGCGCCAATGTTTGCCGCCATACTTATTTTATCACGTTGTTTGATCGGCCATAATCGGAGGATTCAATAACGGTCACTAAATAACATTCGATACTATGTCTGGGGCTATTGAGCAATCGTTTATAAGATAAGTAAGTTATTGAGTTCCTGTTAGTGACTACACTACATTATTTTCTCGTATTATCACTTAATTTATTTGTTAAAGGCACTCACATCTTCTTCAGTGTACCATAAATCTTTAGCTTTAGTGTTTAGATTTACAAAGTCGCTAATAATTACAAGTAAACCAGCACGCGTAGCATCACCACTATAGAAACGAGTTTTCTCTACGGAAGAATCGACATACCTAATGACAGATAGACAATGACAATGTGTCAGTTTGTCGGTTCTTCTGTCGACATAGCCTTTTTCTACGGCGGTCAAGCTACGCGTGCAGCACTCCCAAACTGAGTGGGTATAGGTTGCTGTAAAACTCTTCACAGCATCAAAATCATTTCCAATCTCATTCCGATTTGTATGATAAGTAAGCTTTCAACAGCTAAACGTGCTAAACTGCATTTCTACCCATTTCCAAAAAATAAATTGTGACTGTTTAATGAAGATGATTCTGATGAGACGTAGTCTCGGGAGTGAAAATTTGTTTTGTGTTAATAAAAGCATTAAACATAAAATGAATATTGCATGAAATACGATAATGGCCTTAACTTTATTTTGGTTTGCAGGCATGCTGCAACTCTGTCGTATTTAATAAAACTGTTCTTAGTACAAAGTACTCATGGTTATATTACTTAAGATCTTCTTCGTGTTGCTGGGATAGTATATATATTCCTTAGCCCCCTGAGGGCGTCGAGGGTGGCTGGACAGAGGACACTGTGGCTGCATGTTTTCGGGCTATGAGGGTAGGTTAGGAGGTGGAGCTTAGTCTATGTTTCAGCTCCGAACCACGCTGCTGTTTTATAAGCTAGCCCAATTTAACGATGTTGGAGTTCGTTTTCCGACGTGACTCCGGAGACAGTTCAGTGACTTCGAAGATGGACCATGGAAGATTTAACCCTGCAGGAAGATGCTCACTTGGTGGTAACTAGTGATTGAGAAGGGCTCAGGTATTATTTATGGAAAAAACTGTGAGTGCTTTTTAGCCGTTGCTTTGGCAGTTGGGCGCCAATAGCAGATCTCTGGTGTCTCATATCTGTATTTCTCCACTGCACATGCGATTTCTATCTATCTTAAGATAAGTCGAGACAGTCTTCATGCACGGAATAAATATGAATAATTCGACTGCTTAAAAGATGCCAGCTATATAGATATCCTAAGATTTCTATAATTTTATGATGAGAACTTGTAATTAGCTAAGTCTTACATAAATATACAATTGTTATCCATCGTGAAAACAGTTGATTCTCCTATGAATAAATAAATATCATATCATATACCTTGATTAGTTGCTAGACCAAATATGTTTTGCATCCTCGTCAAAGTTCATTCAATTCGTCAAATGGAGGTTGTCACAAAATACATAAAGAATCAATTTAAATTACGGTACCTAGTTAACTATTAATAAACACTGATTTTTTTGGTTGTTTAAGATTGTCAGTATATAAGAATAACCCCCTTAACGTGGTTTAGGGAATAAGAAATTATCGAAAAAACGGTTAGACATTTGATATTGTTTGTATGCGTGAAAGCGCGGTTATAGGGCGAGGACCAGACGGACCGCGTTTAAAAAACGGCTGGTTCACACTTACCGATCTCCGAAATAAGAAAAAATATAAAAATAACCTATCTATTTTATTATTGATTCGGGTCGATAAACCTAAGCATAGTTACCTCCATGAATTTGACGAGGATGCAAATCAACACCTTGTATAATCAAATAAACTAAGAAAATAACTAAAACACATCACTAAAGAACAGTCGTGAATCAGATAACCTATATTCTCCTTCCCCACGTGAAAATCAAACAAACGTCTCCACAATACCTTTATACATAATTTATCAATAACCGTACATATTGTTATCAACTTATCACTAACAAATAAGTTAAAATAACTGTTGGTTTTACAAAGAACGATTCATTTTAGCTTCTGATGTCACTTGCCATTGATTCTCACAATGTGACCATTTGATTTGATATCTTTAGTCAATGTTGGTGTAGGATGGTTCATTGCAACAATCAATCATTTATCTGTACATCTTCATGTGTATGTACAATTGTACATTATGTTCTGTGTTACAGGTTAAACGATTGATTGATCAAGAATGAACAATAATTTTTTTTTAAAGTATACAAGGTGTTGTTTTGCATCCTCGTCAAATTTCAGGAGGTGGTCACAAAAGACATAAATAATCAATTAAAATTACGGTACCAAGTTAATTATTAATAAACGCTGTTTTTTTTTTTTTGAGTTTGACTATATTTCAGAATAACCCCCTTAACGTGGTTTAGAGAATAAGAAATTATCAAATAAACGTTTGAGATTGTTTGTATGTGCGTAAGCGAGGTTATAGGGCAAGAACCAGATAGGCCGCGTTTAAAACACGGGTGGTTCACACTTACAGATTTCCGTAAAGAAGAAAAAAAAAATACCGATCCATTTTATTATTGATTCGGGACCAGAATCGTTAGCATAGTTACCTCCTTGAATTTGACGAGGATGCAAAACAACACCTTGTATAAAGCTGTGGTGGCGGCTGTTGTGTATATAATGACAATGTAAAGGTAGGTAAGGATAAAGCGTTATCAATAGTATTTGTAAGTACCCTGTTTAAATGTAGATATGATACGGTAATGCTAGAAGAAGTAATCCTAGGTTTACCCAAGAAAAGCTTAGTATTACCCAAGCTTCTTGGGTAAACTCCGAATAATCTGTAAAAATTTAAACCTGACCTTATCCATTTGGTCGGTGAGCCTTAGCACTTAAGGGTACACCTATCTTTAATCAGCTCGGAGGAGCTCGTGGCTAAATAATCACAGCCGCACAGGTCGATCTTCGAGGTTAAGCCGTGCTTGCCGAGGTTGGTCGGTGGATGGGTAACCGTTCACATACCGAGGTTCCTCCGTGCCTCGGAAAGCACGTTAAGCCGTTGGTCCCGGCTGTCATTTATAGATCTTTGGCAGTCGTTTCGAGTAGTCAGAAGCCGAAAGTCTGATATCCAGTCTTACGAAGGGGTTTACAGTTACTGGGTTGTAGAGGTCAGATAGGCAGTCGCTTCATATAAAATACTGATGCTCAGCTGCATCTGGTTAGACTAGAAGAAGCCGACCCCACAAATTTTGGGAAAAGGCTAGGCAAATGATGATGACCTATCTTTAACTAAGTTTTGAGTTTGAATATGGATGGTTATAAGAGTAGAGGAAGACCAAAGAAACTATGGATGGACTGTGTGAAGGGTAATATGGCAAGAAAGGAGGTGTCTGATAAGATGACAAGTAATAGAAAAGTATGGAAGAAGACATGCAGCGCCGACACAAAATGAATAGGGGATGATCATATTTTTTTTTTCTTTATCCGTCGGGTAGGTTATTGGAAAGTATTGGACACGTATTTTTTTCTTTTTTCACGTGGTCATAAAATTACGGAGATATAATATTGACTTGAAATGGCGCATGACGTCACATATAGGTAATTTTTATACTTACTTGTGACGTAGTGAGCCGCCAGTCTCCAACTTTAATGAGTTTTAATTAAGTAACTTTTTGATATTTTGCTAAAACAAAAAATACATGTCTAATATTTTTGTATTACCTGTCTGACGGGCAAAATAGAATGTCGTTTTCTTTATCCAGTCTTCACCCCTATTGGGATAAGGGCAAGGATATTCGTTCTGTCAGTGAACTAGTAAACTGAACAGTCAAAACTCTGACAGCAGGTAAGGCATTAACCGCACGATGAAGAAGTAGAAACAAAGCTATCGAGATAGCTCACATGATAAGCAAGCTCAAGGGGCAATAGGTCGATCATATAACCGTAGAGGACCGGTGATTTTGAGTGAAGCTCTCGAAATAATAGGTATGACTCCCACAGGTTACGTAGGGCGACGACCCTCGCAGGATACCCTGGTAGCAGCTGGATCAGAATTACTGATAATCAAGTGGAATGGCGTATAATTGGAGACCTGTATGTTTAAAAACGACTGCTGTTGATGATAATTCCTCACTGCAACTGCCCCAGACCTATGGAATATCTAGGGTTTTGTTAGCAATTTCGAGGGGTTTTATTTTTTGCACGGAACCCTAATCCTTAATATCCTTATGTCATCAGCTGCCAGTAACATTCTTGTCAAAATCGGTCAAGCCGTTTCATAGATTAGTCGGAATAAACATACAGACGGTACCCCGTATATACTTTCATATGAATTCAGTAAAAGCTGTTGTTTTGAAATTACAAGCAGACAATTTAATTTAATTTATTTGTATAGATGTATAGTTTACAGAAAATCGAAGGATCGGCGTATACAATACTTAATACTTGACTTCTTAATTCCGTCGCATCTGATTAGAAAATTGACTTTAACAGACACGGTCTAATTCTTTCAACAATTTAATTTCCAGTTATTAAATATTAAGACCCGACGCACAATGAGCGTTTAAATAAGATATACGTTACAAATGAATTCTGACGTGGAACGTGCGCCCGGCCTTACGCCCCGCTAATAAATTCAACCCTTACAAATTAATTCTAACTGTTCGACCTTATATAGAAATGTTAATACGACTCACTTTTATAATGGGTATGATAGTTTTCTAATACTAACTTGTGAGCCAAAAAACTAAGGGAGATTCGGCAAGAAAGGATGTGCCTGAGATGACGAGTAATAGAGAAGTATGGAAGAAGAAGACATGCTGCGCCGACCCCAAATAAATTGGGATGGGCAAGAGAATGGTGATAATTGTGAGTCAAAAAAAAAATGAGAAAATGTACTCTTCTGGTACCCAAGAGAGTACATTTTCTCTTTTTTTTTTGCTTCACACTAGGAATTTCTCCTGTTTCGTAGGTGCGTGTACAAATTAAACTCACATATACAAACAGCCAGACCCGGAACATCTATCTGTGGGCCATACAAATATTGGTTCCGTGCGGGGATCGAACCCGCGACACGTAGCGCAGCAGTCGATTGCTCAACCACTACGCCAACCTTGCCGTCAGTTTAATTGTCACTGTACGATTTGAAGAATATTGTGGTTTTGCAACACCAGCGGGTAATATAACATTACACAACATTACATTAGGTATACTTATTTTTTTAAGTTGTTCAAGTTATCTCTCAGGTTGAAGCTGAGTTGTTGTTTTTATCTGCATCACCCTGGTAGACTGGTAGAAAATGTCTTAAGCAGTATGAAAACCTATGTATTTTATGCTTGTGCGCAAGAGTAAATTAATAGCAGAAAATACAATCTGTACATCTACACAAATAAATAAAATTGAAGTGTTTGTTTGTAATATTAAAATAACCGCTTTTTACTACATGCATATACATATACCAAAATAACATTTTTTAAATTTTTGTCTGTCTGTCTGTTTGTTCCGGCAAATCTCTGGAACGGCTGGACCGATTTTGACGGGACTTTCAATGGCAGATAGCTGATGTAATAACGAGTAACTTAGGCTACTTCTATTTTAGAAAAAATATAATTCAACGCGGTCGAAGTCGCGGGCACAGCTAATTTGAAATAAACTTGGCGAGTTCAGCAAATGCAAGACATTGTTTCAGTTATAATGTGATCACACATTATAACTTTGTTTAAAATAGCTTTATCATGAAAATAATAACTATTCCATTCATGGATTCATGTATTTGACCTCATCTTACTCTCAATCAAAACTAAATAACCTTTTCAGTTAAGCAACAATTCCTTACAAAAACAAAGCACAAACTCAAATTCCCAGTAGAGACAATTAAACCCAAATTCGCAACAACAGCTCTGTATACTCCGCCCGAGTTAGACTGGAGACATAAGCTCATTTTTATGGTCCTGCCGACCCCCGATAGCGCGCCCCCAACAATGCAAAGATATTATTACAATGAATAACAGATAATTGTCGCCTCTCACCAACCTCTATGGATACATTAAATTGATTTGTTGCGTATTTGTGATGCGTAGTTGGGTTTTTAGAAAGGGTTGGTTTTTTTTTGTGTGTGCGAGTGCATGGATCAGTTTTTTGGGAGATATCTGCTCCTGTATTATGTTTCGTTCAGAATGAAGGTTGTCATGAAATTAAAATCAATGATTGCCTACTTATCATGGAAGTTATTGACAAGCTGAAAAATGATCGCTACAAAATGATTAGGCAGGAATATAGACATGAATTATGCGTTCGACCGTCAAAGACCGCCTTAATGCACAAAAGCATACTTTGCATGGCCCCAAAAATATTTAATAAATTACCAAATGCAATTAAGGACTTAAATATTATTCAATTTAAAAACAAATTAAGACATCTTATTGGAAAAATGTTATTATACTCTTGACGAATTCCTTAATGATAAATTGTAAGTTATTTGACATTGATATCTTTTTAATTTTGACATTGTATTATTATCTTAATTTCTATTAATTATTGACATTGTATTGTTATCTTTATTTCCATATTTTTTTTTAAATAGTACCTACTCAATTGTTAATGTTTTTCCTTATATTTTCTGTCTTGAGTTATGTTGTGTGTCGTAGTAATTATTTTATTTTATTGTGTTGATTATTAATTTTATAAGAACTACTAATTATGTGAAAGAGTGTACGCCTTTAAGGTAGATTTTTTAAGAACTTATTTTTTAAGGATTTATTAAGATCTCATGTAAAATGTACCAAAAATCACACCAATAAATAAATGAATTGAAAGCTTTATTCCAGTACCTACTGCATGTGTAGCATGACCGCCGTAGAAACGGGCTATGTCGACGGAAGAATAGACAAACTGACACATTGTCATTGTCTATCTGTCATTATGTAGATTCTTCCGTAGATGAAACTCGTTTTTTTACAGTGGTCATAACGCTATCGCATGCTTCTCCAGCGTATCGATGGCAATCTAAATTCTGTCGGTCCAGAACTGAGCCACTATTTTGGCGCCCTCTGTTCCGTCCATCTGTTCCTGTAATGAACAAACAGCAGGACACGCAGAACACGATATTAAGTGACGCATCGTTTGTGGGACAGCACCACATTTACACTCCAGGGCAGAATAACTAATTAATCTCCACCTGAACAGGTTTTTCTTGCTGCAGCTAACCTGGGTCCGAAGTCTATTTAAAGACTTCCAGGTCAGCCATCAGTGCTGGAAGATGTAAATCTCACGACGAAGTATTTTTATTAGGAATTAAAGATATCTGTAGATAGAAAACAATTCTGAAAGAACCACCGAACAAAGGGTTTAGGGAAGATGATGACTTTTGGTTACTATTTGAAACAAGTTGTTGCCCACGACTTCGTCTTCGTGGTTTGATGTATGCCTAAAAAAAAGATAGCCTATGTCTTTCCTCAGGATATAATCTATCTACTGGCCAATTCCAGTACGATTCGATCAGCCGGTTGAGTCGTGAAAAGGTAACGAACAAACAGAGTTACTTTCCCATTTTTTATATTTAGTGTCGATTGATGAAGCCTCATTATCACAGTCAGTGCTTACAGATTTAAAGGTACTCTTTAAACTCTTACAATCCTCAGTTAAAATAGCTACATACCAAAGTAAGTTAAATACAAAAAAGATAATGTTGTAACGATAATGACTTTAAATCCAAAATTTTCATCCGTTGTCGTTTTGATAAAAAATAAGAGATAGTAATTTTCGTATTTACCGATAAGAAGCCTTGTTACTAAAACTATATAAGTAATTTTAATTTCATATTATAAGATTCAAGAGGGTGAGTTATGTACCTACTTCAAGATTACAGTATAAGTACACTGATAAATAATTCATTCTGATTCACCATAGGAATCTTAACAATAACATACTTTTATAGAATGCCCTCACATGCGCTTTTTTATACGAGGACCTTCGTTTTTAAAAGTTAGGGGTACGGCTATTAAACATATGGAGCTTGTAGTTCGAAATAAATTATTAATTGATTTTGATTTGACTTGATTAACCATTAAATACATTTCTTTGACATCATATTGGTAACTTTATTTAATAAACTAACTATATACGCATTATAACAATTAAAAACCCAATAAACTAAAAAACTAAACTGGACTAACAACAGACTATAAAATCATCACCATCAGCCTATAATGTTCCCACTGCTGGGAAACAGGCCTCCTCTCAATTAGATGGAGTGGGCTGTAATCCACCATGCGGGCCCAGTGCGGGTTGGTAGATGTCACATGTCTTCGAATTTTTAGTTCTAGGACATTCCGGTTTCCTCACGATGTTTTCCTTCACCGTTTTGAGAGCAGCGGTGATGAAATAAATTACACAAAGTAATGCGCCTGCCTGGGTTTGAACCTACAACTTACTGCTCGTAAGTCGGGGCTGCCACAACTGGGCCACCGCTGCTCTCAACTCAAACTATAAAATGCCATCAAAAAACTCCTCCTCAACGCTGTCAGCTGATAATGTGCCCAAGAGACTGGTGGCGTTGCCACGTTGATACAACGTGGCAACGCCACCAGTCTCTTCATCAATACTTAGCCTCTGGCCAAGGTAAAACCTAGCCCTTGGGTCACGGGAACCGTCAACTAGGCATTTAGAAATTTACTTAAAAAGGCTGTAAGGACTCGGACCCCACGGCCCCGGAGTTTCAACCCAATTAATCTATTTTACACATTTAAATTACATTTAAATTGAACTTTTTAAACCGTATCAAAATGATGTCAATCCCTTTGACCCAGCTCTGAATGAACGTCATAATCAGAAATTAAAATTTAATGTTTACGAATTGTGCTAGTACAAACTAAATTATACAGCATAATAAAACCCTCCCATTAAATATGGTAAGAAAGAAAGACCCAGTTTAAATCTAATTAGTAAGAGATAAGCGCGTCAAACATCCGGCGGCACAATTTTGTTTACACATTTAATTGTGTCGCTAAACGGCTGTGTGCTTTATAAATTATCATTGCTATCTAAACACCTAATATTTAAGTTAATCAAAAAAAAAATGTGAAAATTTCCTTCTTATTTTATTATTTGATTGCGATACCACATCTAACTCTCAATATTATCGAAGATAACTCAAAAATATTAAAAAAAAGGTTTGGGTCGCGGGTCATCGGCTGAAATTGTAAAAGCAAATCTTTGGTAAGTTGAGATCGTGTTATGTTACCACCGATTTCAGATTCAGACTTCAGATCCAACTACAGATAAATTGATGTTTATGAGCATGACTGTTTGTGACGCAGGTAGGTACTCAGGAAGGGCAGGACATTCCTAATTAACGTAGCATGATGATCAATATTATCGATCGAATAGATGTTGTCTTGTATTTTTTTTGTGCTTTGTTGTTCACACCATTTTTACCAGTTTGTTTTTATAAGTGAAAACTTACAAATCTCCACTTAATAAAAATCCGGCTTGGCTGTCCGTTTCACTTACTATTTTATTTTGTTTTGTTTAGCTGTAAGTCGTCCATAGTGCAAAAAAAAAACGAAAGTTTGGTCTGTTAATTTTGTGAGCGTTCAAACTAATAATTAAAAGAGTGCTTTATTCTGATAACCTGTGTCTTTGATGTTATTAAACGAGGCAGAAGTTCAACATGGAATTTCATTAAAGCTTTACTCTTCAGTTAATCTCTATAGAGTCAACCATACAATATAACACGTATATACGTGTATTGCTGCGTTTCAAAAGTATAAATAATTATTTCTCTTGTTCCTACACAGCATTTGAGGTAGGTGCATCTGTTGTATTGTATCATCAATTCATCACCTACCAACCAACTTACCAACAAATGCCTCAGTACGCAAAATGCTATGTAGGTATGTATGCTGCCAGCAATAGGAGTTACAATTCTGCTTTGCATAAGTCCCTGTAATGATCTCCAGTCAGCAAAGCTACCTTAATTCCACTTATAAACAAAATAAGAAATATCTCTCCTCAAGAAACAAAAAGTAAAAGGTAGTGAATTAAATAAAAATAATTCTAAAACAATTAAAAGCGCGGTGTCAGCCGCCTGGAGAAATGGTATACCCAAACAAATACAGTTTTTTGTTCCACAGATAACGCAATACAGGTGTGTGGCTTTTGTCCAATGTTTATTCAAAGATATGAAATTAAAAAAGATAATGAACGAGGCTTGAAATTAAAGACTTTTGACTTGTTCTGTTTGCTTTACAAATGAAAGGTTAGCTGTGTGTGGTGCGTTCTTTTAGTTTAATTATCTTGATTTTTTTGTGTTAGTTAAAACAGTCGTTTGGGTGGGTGACAAATATTTGATTTGTTCTTAATAGTTATGAGATAAGGCGTAGAATGAGATTTTAGAAATTTCGTAATTACATAGATAACAATCTTGCAGTCATAAATAGTTTTTCTTGCTTTTTTATAGTCCTTTGAAGGTTTAATAAAGTTATTATGAGAATGAACCCGTTTGAAGTAGCATTATTTGCAAAAGTTGGTACAGGTTGGTGGGAGAATCAAATTTTAATTCAGAAGAGTCCAAATCGACTTTATCTACGATTGTATCAATAAATAGCTCCCATCACTTGAGATTTATGATCATCACAAGATGACAGTTAAATACATAATACTCTTACTTTATTTTTACACTGTATCCGTCACTGCGTAGTTGTTTATTAGGATTTTAATCAAAATTTCGAAATACATTCACAAGTGAGACGGTAAACATAAAGTAATAAAAACACACACAGAAAAGTACTGTAGTTTTTTTTATAGCTATATTTTTTTTGTATAATAATTAAGGAAATAATTATAATCATTTTGTAATAACATACTAGACTTGCTTTGAATAAAATATTTTAAGAGCCGATGAAACTTTGAGATTGCTTTTTTTTTATTCCGGTCAACCTAAACGTTATTTTTATTCTTTGTAGGGAAATGAATATTTTACCAATGAGCCTATTTCAAACATACCTCAATCGCTTAGCTTCGTCGATGAATGGCCTTTTCTCCATCTCCGTCAGCAGCTTCCACTCTGCCCCCAGCCTCTTGGAGATCTCTGAGTTGTGCATCTTCGGGTTGTCTTGCGCCATCTTACGCCGCTGACCCCGTGACCACACCATGAAGGCATTCATAGGCCTTTTTATGTGGTCATTGGGCTGTTTACCCAGAGACATTGTTAGATCAATTTTGACGGATTTTTAATAACAACTTTTCAAAAAAATCTATTTTCGCCACACCGAAACTCCACGCGCATTATTTTCCAAACTTGACTTGTTACTGTTCAGTTTTAGAATATTTTGTTTCTTAATTTTATGCGTTCTACATTCAAAAAATATCGCAAACCGATTAATTCCCGCGCGCGTAGTGAAAAGCTCGTCGAAAGCTCAATGCGGCGCTTTTCTTGCTAGTGTCATGTTAACGGCGAACTCTGCCTTGTCCCCCTCGGCTTTCCCCCTCTAAAGTGACTGGCCAATGATGGTGGGCCGTGGGCGGACGCTGGGCGCTGATTGGCTGAGGAATCGTTTGTCTCGCGCGCTTCAACAGGTAGCCGCTGCGTTCGTGTTTGCATGTTTATTAGCAAGATTAAATTTCTTTTTAAACCACAATCTTGGGGCAAAAAAAACGCGCCCGTTCGCAATCGAATGCTGATTCGATTGAGAGAGCGAGCAGTGCGCGGTGATTTGCACAAATTAATTGTTGACATTAGAGCGAGTTCACACTGTGTTGGGGAAATGTTAATTCTTGGATTGTTGGTTGTTGGATATTGGATTTGGATGATGTGGATGTAATTAAATGTCTTTGAGAATTGATGTTTTCTCATTTATCTATTTACTTGTGAGTGGGTACTATGGAGGAGCTCGTGGCTAAATAAAGACCGCCGCTCGGGTCGATCTTTAAGGTTAAGCCGTGCTTGCCGAGGTTGGTCCGTGGATGGGTGACCATAATTACTTACAAAGTTTCCTCCGTGCCTCGGAAAGCACGTTAAGCCGTTTGTCCCGGCTGTCATTTGTAGATCTTTGACAGTCGTAACAAGTGGTCAGAAGCCAAAAAGTCTGACATCCAGTCTTACCAAGGTGTATCGTATTACCCAGTTACTGGGTTGTGGAGGTCAGATAGGCAGTCGCTTCATGTAAAATACGGGTACTCAGCTGCATCCGGTTAGACTGGAAGTCGACCCCAAGATAGTTTGGGAAAAGGCTGGGCAGATGATGATGGGTACTATGGCATGAAATGTATTGTGGACTCTTCATATTATTTTAACGATAATATTTGTATCAGCCACGTTACAGTTTATTTGAAGAAGTACTAAGTAGAAGGCCAAAGAAAAGATGGATGGATGGTTTGAGCAGTAAATGATGCCGTGACGTCTTACAATGGAAGAACAAAAAAGATGCGCCGACTCCAAGTAGACTGGGACAAGGATAGGAAGATAATGATGAAGTAGTGTTACGTTGGGGGCCTTAAGCTCTTATACAAGGTGAGGTTTTGCATCCTCGTCAAAATTCAGGAGGTGGTCACGAAAGACATAAATAATCAATTAAAATTTCGGTACCTAGTTAATTATTAACTAACGCTGATTTTTTTGGTTGTTTATGTTTGTCAGTATTTCAGAATAACCGCTTTAACGTGGTTAAGGGAATAAGAAAGTATCGAATAAACGTTTGAGATTGTTTGTATTTGTGGATACGTGGTTATAGAGCGAGAATCAGACGGGCCGCGCTTAAATCACGGGTGGTTCACAATTTCAGATTTCCGTAAATAAGAAAAAAAAAAAAACTATCCATTTTATTATAGATTCGGGACGACAATCATTAGCATAGTCACCTCCTTGAATTTGACGAGGATGCAAAACAACACCTTGTATAATTAAGATGTTAGGATAATTATATCAGGTTTTATTCACTGACTAATTAAAACACATAAAACTGTTTGCAATTGCTATTCTTTGATAGAAAAATTAGTAATACATAGCTAGTTGAAAGTAACTCACACTTTTGCTGTATCGATCAATTTAATCATTTTAGAGTTTTTTTTTTTTTAAGTTGCCCCACACTAGGAATTTCTCCTGTATCGTGGGTGCGTTTACAAACACATACACAAACAGCCAGACCCGCAACAACTATCTGTAGGCCATACAAATATTTGTTCCATGCGGGGATCGAACCCGCGACACGCAGCGCAGCAGTCGATCGCTCAACCACTGCGCCAACCGTGCCGTCTAAGTTAATTCGGCTTTGTCTTTGGCCGACTAGCCGAGTGGTTGGCTATTAGTCAGTTGCAAAAAGGCCGACTAATCAGCCGACTAGTCGACCAAGCCGATCATTCTTACCAATGGAGATCAGAGGGCATCGGAAATGTTCGTGGTAGTATCATTGTGATCATGTTCTACAGCTGAGTCGCCAGACGCTGACAGACCGACAGACAGACAGACAAAAATTGTAAAAAATGTTATTTTGGTATATGTACTAGTCACGTCTAATAATATGTATGCACGCAGCAATTTTTAAAAGTGATTTTCTCCTGCTGTATTGATTAAGATTTAACGTTTTCTAGTAAAAAGGAAAATCTTAAATTCTACTAGTAGTAGTATTTATATTAAAAAAAAAACAGTTTAAACGATGATTTTGACTGGTTTTGCCGACAATTCGCCAACTGCAAATATTGCAGGATGCATCTCTACACTTCGTCGTCGCGTCGCGGTCGGTACATCTCTAATCTCTATTAATTTTACAGAAAAATAAATTAGCTACCATGATTCGCATACTGAATTTGCCTGTATGGCCAGTACAGTTGTTTGAATATAAAGGGTGTAAAACACCTCTTAACGAAGCCGAAAGGCACTAGTTCTCCCTGTAATTGCGATCATTTTTTTGTTCTACATCATACCTGGGAACCTTCTAGTTACGGAGATATTAGGGGGCCAACTTTTTGACAAGCATTTTTTTAAATACAAGTTTCCTAATGAACGGCGTCACGCGGCTAACAGCTGATAGGTCACAGGGGCACGCGCGCGCGAATTTCATTTGGCTGTTCTGTTATTGTGATAATTTGTATAAAGAAAATGTTTCTTTGGGAAAGTTGTTTGTTATTATGACTACAATCATGTGTTTAAGTAACTAGTCACCCTATAGAACACAATCCATATTTTCCCTCACCATTCAAAACCCACTGAAACCCATATAAACACAAGACAATATCCACACGTTCGCCCCCGCACACCACACACTATACAACATACGCAGACGGTATCCAATTTGCATGAGACAAGCCGCGGGCACAAACAATTCCTGCCTGAATGCAGACTAATGGTCACCTCTGTTCATAATTGTGGGCATACGGACGTGTCCCTCAAACTATCTGGCTGCGTGGTTACTCTAGTGCGGGTTTGTCAATAGGTGCATACGGAAATATTTTGGTGAAAAGATATTGCTACCAAATGTCGTTTCACCGTTGGTTTAAATTGTTTTGATAGTTTTATGGACAAAAGTTTTTTTATAACTTTGTTGGTATTTCGTTACACCTTTGTTAAATTTCACTTCTTCTATTTAAGGCAGTGCTGATAAAAATTTCTTCAAAGGATCGCAAGTAGATATTATTTTGTAAAAATACCCATGGTTCACGCATTAGGTGAACCAAGGGTACAACAAAAATTAACCGTGGAACACCTAGGTGAACCACTTTGGTGTTCCACGGGTCACAAAGGAATAAATTGACAATTTATGACCATATTACGAATTGTTACAAAATTCATATTCTTATCCTATTATGACTGTGCTAGGGCGGCCATTTTAGGCCCCCTGTAACTCTCATTCGTTTGTTGGGGAACGCTATTAGTATTGTCGAGGATACTGGATGCCATATTTTTTTTTTATTTTTTTATTATTCAAAGAAACACTTTTATACTTATTGACTAATCGTAAACATACCACACAAACCATCGTGGGTTTAACAGTGGTATGCCAGACCCGGCAACTCGGTGCCACAACATATTTATTCAATACATACTTAGGTATAGGAAATATATATAGGTACTAAATAGACACTTTCTATATTGATCCGCAATCCAGAAAGTATCTTTTTAGCACCTTCGAGCAATTTTTCACATTTATTGTATTACAGATTTCTGGCGGTAATTCATTCATAATAGAAGGTAGCATGCATTCCCACGTCCTTGCTCCATATACTCATATAAAAATATGAGTATATTAAATATCTCCATCATACATGTGTGACTAGGCTTAATGGTTCTCGCCTTAGGCTTTGAGACCATCTTTGTAACTATTCAAACTGACCGTTTACTAACAGTTAGATTAAAGTTTAATAAAAGTACAAAGAGTAACCCTAAAGTCCAGTTAAAATTATTACTTCAGTTTAAGTAAATACTAATGCAACCATTTTTATGAACAAGAACTTGAACGAAGTAAGAACCGTCCAAGGAACCCAAGCTAAGACTTCTAAATTTTGACAGTTCTAAGATAAGATAAGATATTTATTTTGCAAATATGGGTACAAAAATGGTGACATAGAATTATAATTAGCAACAGCCATATTTACTAACTAACTATACTTAACTACAGAATAAAAATCGTATTGTCAAGAAATCACTTTGACTGGTTTATTTAGGGTTTGAAAATATTTATATTATGAAGTCTGAAAAAAAAACAAAAAAAATACATCGTGATATTCCAATAATGAATGAATGACCCATGAATACGGAAACAGCTATCAAACATGAAACTCTTTCTATAAGGGTTTCAGTGTGAAAAAATGCTTTCTGTCTTTACACTTCTCGCAACTGGGCCTTTTAATTTGAGTGAGTCAATCAGTCAGCTCTGAATTCACACATAAACATGTATGTATGGATAGATGAAGAGCTCTGCTTTGAGGTACGCTGGGTTTCATAATTATTATCGTTCAATAGAGGCAAGTTTCAGATCATATTGTCTTAGAATAACTTGTATGTGCAAACTGATTTAGTAACAAAAGGATTTTATGATTTTCACTTATGTAACTAGGACCTCGTTGGTTTAGTGGTACGGTCAGCAGCAAAAGTCGCTTTACATAACCAAAAAGACGTCTTAGTTTTAGAACGATCCATATTAACAGACTGGAGTAAAAGACATAACAATATTTTCATCAATGGTTACACAAATTCGCAAAACAATATAACATCAGATCACACTGACCAGCACAAAACTTGGTGTAATATTTATAAGTGTTAACCGACTTTTGATGCTGACTGTGTACTATGCGCGACTGCTGAGCATGAGGAACTGGGTTCGATTCCCGGGTCGGGCAGTGTTATTGGGTGTTTCCATCTGGAATTTCTCAGTCGCAGCCACGAAATTTGGATTTTTGCCCGGTTGATGGCAATAGGCTAGGGCTCTATTACATGGGACTATAGGGATAACTGCTTAAATTTAGGTGTCTTATTAGGTTCACCTCTGCCTAACACTTTGGGGATTACAGGCGTGATGGTATGTCATGTAACTACGAATCTACTCAACAAAAAAACACGTAGATAAATAATTTAATCAACTTAAATTGGGCTTCTTAAAGATTGATCTACAAGGTGTTGTTTTGCATCCTCGTCAAATTCAAGGAGGTAACTATGCTACTGATTCTCGTCCCGAATCAATAATAAAAAGGGTTGGGGTTTTTTTTTCTTGTTTACGGAAATCGGTAAGTGTGAACCACCCGTGTTTTAAACGCGGACCGTCTGGTCTCGCCCTATAACCTCGCTTAAACACATACAAACAATGTCAAACGTTTATTCGATAATTTTTTATTCCCTTAACCACGTTAAGGGGGTTATTCTGATATACTGACAAACTTAAACAACCAAAAAAATCAGCATTTATTAATAATTAACTAGGCACCGTAATTTCAATTGATTATTTATGTCTTTTGTGGCTATTGGTGTTATGTGGATATAGGTGCTGTTTTGCATCCTCGTCAAAATACAGGAGATTTTGACGTGGATGCAAAACCACACCTTGTATAACGTCAATAAGTTGCCATCCCATTTTATATTACCCCTCATTTTATCCCCTTAATCATGAGTTTAAAAATATCGCATGAATCTGATATAATTTGACACAGAATGACATTATGGCGGCGCGGCGTTTGATTGGCGGGCGCACGTTAAATTGAAACAGAGCGGCCGGCGTGATTCGGTTACGGACAGGTCACTGTACAGGTGGACACAGCTGCTGGTGGGGAATGAGGAAAATCGCTGCAGAAAACATTGGCTTTCTTTTTAGAGATTATTTGAGCTTTTAAGAGTGTTTATGTCTTACGACATTAACATACAAACTTTCAAGTGCTTATTTTCCGAAATGACTGAACCGATTTTAATGAAACTTCATACTCATAAGCAAGATACATAGGTCTAAAAAGTTACTAAAAAACATTTTCGAAAACTTGTGTTGAAGCTAAATTAGGCCGATTATAAATTATCTATATAAACATTATTATAACACGCTTTTTATTTTTTAAATACTTTTCGAAAATGTTTTTAATAACTTTTTAGACCTATGTGTCCTACTTATGCGAATTAAGTTTCATTAAAATCGGTTTAGTTATTTCGGAAAATAGGGACTTGTAAGTTTGTATGAAATACCGACAGCAGCCCTCGAAATTTAACTTTCTTACATGTTTAGCAATTTGCAGGTTAGTGTCTGGTTATATGTTGATCGAAATATGATTTGCGAATGCAAAACAATTGGCTTTATAAAGCTATTATCATTAAATCATCAATACAACCCTCTGAGTTAATTTAATCCCATTGAGTGACTTTTTCATTAAATATGATTAAATGAACTTGGAGGCTTGTATTGACGATTATTATTGTAAAAACATTCGTTTTACGGTCGCATATCATATTTTGTCTAAAATACAACCAGATACTGTCCTGTAAATGGCAAAAAAAAAAATAACAAAAAAAGTTTGTGTTTTGCGGGCTAGCCTGGGACTTCCCCTTTATGCGATGCTGAGTGGAAGACCCCCGAAGAAACACAAAATGAAGCGAGGGTAGGTAAAAAGCTCTTACTTCATAAGGATAATGTTCTGTCACCGCCTGTCTATTCGTGAAGCTGATGAAAAAATTCGGGAATGAACAGGTTTTATTTGGATAGAAGATGACTAAGATGGAGGTGTTTATTACAGAAGGACTGCAGCATAGCATTGGCTTGGAGCTCTTTGCAGCTGGGACACAGGTTTCCTCTTCCGTAAGCCGTAAGTCTTCCGTGGACATACAGAACCACTCTCTTCCTAGTTTTATCAGTCATATTTTTTATTTGCGATGGGTTTGCTCTTGTCTCTAGTCTAGGTCAGAGATGACAAACTCGACGATAGTACGAGCTTACTCAGAAGAAGCTTGTTAACTCTAACTTTGAATAAATTAAGGTTGTAAGCGTTCTGAAACACAGAGTCAGGCAGAGAGGTCTACTCCTTTCCATTATGAAAGATTTTTTTCAATTTCCTCTGCTCCTGTTGTTTTGGACATTACTATGCATATAACAGGCAGATGAAATTTCTAAGCTTTGACTCTAGGATGATAACATATCTGCGATGTGTATGTGTGAGACCTCTGGCGATGATTGTGTGTTGAAAATCATCACCATAATTCTTCTGCCGTTATGCCAATTCATTTGGGGTTGGCGCAAAATGTCTTCTTCTTCCATCATCATCTACCTAACCTTTTTCCCAAACTTGTTGGGGTCAGCTTCCACTCCAACGGGATGCAGCTGAGTACCAGTATTTTACATGAAGCGCCTATCTGACCTCCACAACCCACTAACTGGGTATTACGATACCCCTTAGTAGGACTGGATGTCAGACTTTTGGATTCTGACTACTCGTAACGACTGTCAAAGATCTACAAATGACAGCCGGGAGCGGCTTAACGTGCTTTCCGAGGCACGGAGGAATCTCGGTAATTATGGTCACCCATCTACGGACGAACCTCGGCAAGCACGGCTTAACCTTAAAGATCGACACTTGCGGCTGCTATTATTTAGCCACGAGCTCCTCAATGTCTTCTTCTTCCATACTTCTCTATAACTCGTCATCTCACTTCGTTTCTAGCTATATCATTCCTCACACAGATGTGTGTTGCTGATCGTAGCTAAAACAAAATACCAGATAATTCATCAATGAGTTTACATCTCAAAAACAAAGCTGAACTCTCTTGAGGCTATAATTACAATACTACATTAAGTTTTTCTTCCTGAACGAAAAACTCCGAAGAAAAACTGTGTAGATTTTTTAGCTCACTCTTACCACGACGGTGTTATCACAAACACATGAGACTTCAGCTTTCTCTCTGAGATGTAAACTCTTTTATGAATCCTCTGGTAATTCAGCTAATGATGATGTAAGAGAGCAGCGGTGCCCCAGTGGTGGCAGCCCCGACTTACGAGCAGTAAGCCGTGGGTTTGAACCCAGGCAGGCGCAATACTTTGTGTAATTTATTTCATCACCGCTGCTTTCAAAAATGTTGAAGGAAAACATCGTGACGAAACCGGCATGTCCTAGAACTAAAAATTTGAAGACATATGACATCTACCAACCCGCACTGGGCCCGCGTGGTGGATTACAGCCCACTCCCTCTTATAGGGAGGAGGCCTGTGTCCCAACAGTGAGAAAATTATAGGCTGATGATGATGAAAAGTAGAAAAAGGTAGGTACATTCATTAGCTAAAGTTTTTAAAACCCATTATCAGACAAAGACGAAACGAAAGCATAAGAAGCAAGGCAGCTTTAGTGTGTTAGAATCGTAGCAGGCGCCGTTCTATAGTTTCTGACTTTCTCCATCTGGGTTTATTGTGTACTAGCTGTGCCCGCGACTTCACCCGCGTGAAATTTAACGAAAAAGTTAAAGTTAGTTTTTTTTTTTCACTTTTGCATTTTTATTTTTTTAAATAGAAGTAGCATAAGTTACTCCTTATTACATCAGCTATCTATGAAAGTCCTGTCAAAATCGGTCCAGCCGTTCTAGAGATTAGCCGGAACAAACATATAGACAATTAATACAGATAATTAGACAGACAGAAAATTAAAAAAAATGTTATTTTGGTATATGTACCGAATATACATTCATCTATCTGCATGTAGTAAAAAGCGGTTATTTTAATATTACAAACAGACACCTCAATTTTATTTATTTGTACATAGATGTTTAGATATAGATGTATCAGAAAACATAATTTCGCAAGTATTTTGCTCATACATGTACAGTAAACAATCCGGGTTCCCGGCCACAATATCGTGTTATGTACCGTTTTGCCGCGTCGCCGCGCCGGCCTCGGGCTACAGACGTCCATTTACCTACCTCTGTACACTGTACCTCTGTTCTATACAATACAACAGCTTTATAAGATTTTAGAGGGTATTATTTTCGTTTATGAATGTTTTTGAGGTATTTAGGTCCTATGGTTTTCTATGTGAGGTGATTTTAGGTGATTTGAGCATCTGGAGAGAACTTTAAGTCTAAGTATATTTAAGAATTGCATTAGAGCAACTCATTTGTAAATCATTGCTAGATTGCTAAACAACAGCCTAGAGCACAAATGCTGAATTTAACCTAACCTTGCTTCAGGTTAGGTTAAATTCAGGTTAAATTCTATATATTATAAGTGCCCGGGCACTAATACAATCTCAATTAAGTAATTCGTCCTAGCAAGTTTTCGGAGAACCTTACATTGCGATGATGAACTTTCAGAATAACGTAATTCGTCGTAGCAAACTTTCGGAGTAACGTGCATCGGAGTGACGAACATTCTGAGTAAAGTAATTCGCCATAGCGTACTTTCTGACTAACGTAATTCGTACTTACTTTTTGTAAACCGTACATCGGTATTTTGAACTTCGGAGTAATGTAATACAGTCCATATTCCGCAATCAGTAAGTAATCAAGGTAATTAACAAACGTTTCTCAGCCAACAAATCAAGTTTATCGCTGGACATCTGTGTCGATGTGTCATGGCGGCCGCTATCAAAATAATATCGTTTGGGACAGGCAGCGGCGCGCACATCACGAACAATTTTGTCACGCGACAACCGCGCAGCACTATTTTGGTACGATAGATATTACTTGGATTTTCAGGTGGATTTCGATTAGGTCATTGGTACGGGTAACTGCTATTTCTGATTCAATGAACTGTGTTTTCGTAGTAGCTGGCTCGTATATTTAACTTTTCACAGAAATTATAAAATAGCAGAACTAAATAAAAATACCTTTTATAGATAGCAGTAAATATAGTAGTTGTTTTTGACATAATCTTTGAAACAAAACTCTTTTAAAATAAGAGGAGGTTTTTTTTTAAAAGTATATTATTATTAAAATTTCTGTATCTTCTTTAGCGGTACTTCAAGATATTACTTTTTAAAGAAGAGGAAGAAAGTTTCTTTGTTCCTTTATGGAGCTTTAGAGACCAAACGCGTAAGCCGATTTTGATGATTCTTACGTTTATCGATTTGCCTTAATCTTGCGAGTGTCACTAAAGACACGACAGTACAACCAAAATTCAATATGGCTACCACCAGACACTATTTTATGAAAAATGGTAATTTATAAGTATGATCGCATTGTTGATTTATTAAACGTTTGATATTTTAAAGTGTTGAGATTTTGAATAGTTGAGCTTATGGTCTTGATATTACACAGGATGTAACGGAAAAAGTATATACATAATTAAGGGTGTGCTACAGACGGATAAACATCGTATAAGCGAAAAAAATATAAGCTGCCCCATACATTTGGGTCGAATAGGTATTGAAATTTTTTATGGGGCAGCAGATAATATTTTCGCTATAAGGTACGATGGTTATCCAATCGAGAAACATGTTCCGTTTGATGGTCTTTAGCACACCCTTAAGTATGAATATACCTTTTCCCTTACCTCCTGTATACAGGATGTAACGGAAAGGGTATATACATACTTAAGGGTGTGCTACAGACCATCAAACTGAACATGTTTCTCATCATAAAACATGTTTTTCTGCGAAAAAAATATCTGCTGCCCCATAGAAAATTGCAATATCTATTCGACTCAAATGTATAGGCAGCTGATATATTTTTTTTGCTGCAAAATTTTTTTATGTTGAGAAACATGTTCAGTTTGATGATCTGTAGCACACCCTTAAGGATGTAATACCCATTCCGTTACACCCTGTATATGTTGATATTATGATTTGATCTTATGTGCCAATAATTCCTTTACTACAATAATTAACCTCCTTAACAATGAACTCATTTATATTGATACCGATGAGTAGCTTCAAGAAAGGGCAGAATACCACGTAAACAATAAGTGAATACCCGACATGTCCACCCGTGGGCAAGTGTGGGTCACGTGGGTGTGGGGTCACCGTTATTGTGCCCCGCGGCTAAGTCGTACGTGTCGTGGGCCGCGATTGACGATAGATTGTGTTATTGTGGCAGTGTGGAAATGGCTTAATTGCTTTGTATAAGACTGTGGCTGAGGATACATTGTTGTGAAGTAAATAAGGATAATGAATGATGTTTCTGTTAATATAACAGCTTTTTATTGTAAGGGGTAAGAGGTTGAAAATTAATTAATAATCTATCTTTTGCTATTACATTTTCTTACCTTAATTGCAATATACGAGACACTAAGAAGTAAAATAAAAAATATGTATCTTTGTGTCTGTCTGTGACACCGTAGCTCCTGAACAGATGAACTGATTTCGATGCTATGTTTCAAGAAAATCACCTCTTTTCTAGTTGATGAAGGGATATAAACAACTCACACAGGTCTGGTCGATTTGAAATTTGAAATCTTTTCACTTGTCACCATGGTCATCTCCAGGATGGAGGGTGGCAGCTGCCCCCCTGCCTCCCCCACACCCTTCTAGGTTATAACTATCCTTGCGTTCGTTAATTGGTGAGAAGAGGCGCAACACCGAGAAAAGTAGAAGGACTGGGGGAGGCCTTTGCTCAGGAGTGGGATAGTCGAGGTTAAGAAAAAATATATAAGTTTAAAAAGCCTGAAATAAAAATAAAAATTTAAAAAACCCCCGATACAAAAATAACTAAAAAACAAAATATAAATTAATCCAAGCGTCGCGCGCCGTAGCTTCGGGAAACCGCTAACTAGGCTGCTTAGTACAAGCACAAACCAAAGCATGCCCCCGACGCTACGACGCTTGGATTAATTTATTTTTGATTTTTTGAGGTTTTTTGTGTCAGAGGTTTTTAAATTTTTAATTTGGTCGGGTCTAAAAATAAACATGATTGTAAATACAAACAAGCTCTTATTTTATAAAAGGTAAAACAAAACTTTTACATAGTTCATACACAACAGGCAATATGAAGTTCCCAAAAAAATATCATAGTCGGCTGTGAAACTGCGCAGAAAACAGAGGCTACGAAATGTCGTAGCCGCGCCGTAGCATGCCGTAGCTTCGTAGCTTCGTAGCACAGTAGTTACAAAACAATGCTAATTACGAAGCGGTAGTGATCTTGAAAACACGCGTGTTTTGTTTTGCTAAATAATCCCTTGAATGAATGACTAATAAACATTTTTTTAGGCTTCTATTTCATTTATTTTTGGAACTTACTGACAATAATTATCAAGGACAATAGTTATTTGTGCAACAAGAGAGCAAAGTTGTTTTTTGCTGCGAGTGCTGATTTTGAATCCTGAGCGTGGCGAGGGATTCAATGGCACGAGATGCAAAAATCTTTGCTCTCGTGTAACACACATAACTTTTCACTTCAGCAGCGAGAACACTTTACGAGATAAAATAATAAACAGGAATTGATTGAAATAATAACTATTAATTGTGAATCAAAATAATTAACATTATAGATGATCACCTCGTCTGTGATAAATCTAAAAAATAAGATAGCAACTCCGTCTCCGAAAAACTGCTTGCGCCCTTTGTAAGTCTCGTTGAAGACATGGTATGCTTTCAGATATTTCTTGCGAGACTTCTCAGGTAGGAAACTTAATTCTGCATTAATAACTGTCTTGTTGTTTTAACTCTTCCTGTGTTACAATACTGTTCTCGTCGCTAGTTTCACTCATATTTAACGATTATTTTAATATTTTTAACTTATTCAACTCTTTACGCCAGCCACGAATTTTTTTCCCGCTCTTTCATTTAAATTAAGGCGTGTTCGGAAATAGCACCCATGATATTTTATTATTCAAAATATATTACGTAACATTATTGAAACTAGAAATAAATATTTATAGGTTAAATATCAGTTTTGTTTGCAGTAAATACTTTTTTTCGTTTAAATACAACAATAAGTTAAACATTCAATAAATTACATTAAAAGACATTTTTTCAAAATCTCTTTAGTTAGTACGAAATTCCGAACGTGTTCGAATTCAAAAACGGAACTGCGAAAGGGCTGGTCTTTGTCTCTCTCTCTTTCTAATGGGCGGGAAAGAGATAGAGTGTGAATGTTTCGAATTGTATGATTAACCCAAGGCTGAGTAAGAGATTCAGGGCTTTCTGAAAAAGATAATTAAAAAGTTACTTTGTCTCACTCAGTGAGCAAAATCGCATTTTGCTCACTGATTTCAGGCAGCAAAACCTACATGTTTGAGCTACTGAAGTGAAAAGAATATTTTCTATCTTCTTCTATAGTTATAAAAAACAATTTCTATGCGTTAGTCTCGCAAAGACTTGAAAATGGCTCGACTAGTCAGAACAAATTTTGTATGAAAGAAGATATTGATATGGAAAAAGAGCTTGCTTAATGCACTTTTTCATTAGTAAACTGCTCCCGTGCGAAGCCGGGGCGGGTCACTTGATTCATATATTTTTGAACGAGTTTCCTATTTCCATAAACATCACCACTTTAAATTACCCAAATTTTCAAATAAAAGTCTTACTGAACTTATTATGATAATATGTTATGCTACAAAGTGTTATGTTAAAGTTGTATTGTGTGAACTCGATCTCGCTCAGTATTGAGCGGCGAGGAAATAAAAATATCGCATCAATAGCGACATAAAAGGGACTTCTGTTGTTGGGTATACATGAGCTGACGACCCGGGGATATGGAAATAATCTTATTACATGATTTTTTTTTGGTCCCGGCTGTCTTCTGTAGATCTTTGACTGTCGTTACAGGTGCCCGAAAGTTTAACAAGCATTCTTCCAACGTACCTCGTATTAGAATAGAATAGAATATATTTATTTCAGACTAGCACACATTAAATGAGAGAGAGCGGCGGTGGCCAGTGGTGGCAGCCCCGACTTACGAGCAGTAAGCCGTGGGTTCGAACCCAGGTAGGCGCATTACTTTGTGTAATTTATTTCATCATCGCTGCTCTCAAAAACGGTGAAGGAAAACATCGTGAGGAAACCGGCATGTCCTAGAACCAAAAATTCGAAGACATGTGACATCTACCAACCCGCACTGGGCCCGCGTGGTGGATTACAGCCCACTCCCTCTCATAGGAGAGGAGGCCTGTGTCCCAGCAGTGGGAACATTATAGGCTAATGATGATGATGATGATACATTAAATGATACAAGTCCATATTATGTTAGTAGGCAGATACTTACAGCTATGTCAGTAAAATTTAAAATAAATATTATTTTGGACATGCATGAGCGATCAATGCTTCAGGATTTGGCTGTTCACTCTGGCCGACGCCACTCCCAGAAGTGTGTTGGTGCCACTTTTTACCCAGTACTAACTAGGTTGTGGAGGTCGGATAGTCAGACACGCTATGTAAAATACTGGTATTTTAACTGCATCCGGTAAGACTGAAAGCCGACCCCAATAAAGCTGGGAAAAGGCTAGGCAGATGATGATATGATTTTAGGATAGAAGAGGTGAAGATGCCTCGCTGATCTGTGGCAGTTTCGAAAATTGATAAAATAAGAAACGAATATACCCGTGGAACTTTTTAAAGACGCTGGGAATCATGCAATATGCGAGATATGGAAATATCATGAGGGAAGATGATTACCATGACTTAAAGAGTCATGAATATGGAAGAGGAAAGAACATAGCACTCCGTGGACGACCACCAACATGATAGCGAGCAACAGAATAAAAGATATAACCCACAATCGTACGGTGTGGCGCAGAAGTACGTACCAGGAGAGATGACCCCAAATAAATTGGGAAAATAGAGAAAAAGGGAAACAATTTCTACACTGTATTTTTAGGTGGTTTCCTGAGTTTGGACGATTTTTACCAAGGAAATTGAAACTGGAATCCATATTCTTGTCAGAGTCACATAGGTTGTTAGGTTATAATTATTGCACCTATTGATGTATACAATATTGAGATACTTTTTTATTTTAATTTATGTTTTATTTTATTATTTAAATATTCCTATTTTTTCGAGTTTTATTTCCAAAATTGAGTTTGCGTTTCCAAAACTGGAAAATTCATAAGACGAATTGACATTAGGTTACGAAGGAATTTGAACTTTATGACATCTGTCATTGAGTTTGGGTTTCCAAAACTGGATAATTATCTTATGCACAAACAAAACCTTCGGTTTCTCCAAAGAGGTAAAATTCGTAAATTTTATAATTTATACTGATAATTATAGCAATTCGTGCAAAATTATTCCCTAACCATTCCAAAATATCAAAAATGCACATCGTTAATATTCAAGTTTTCACTTGTACCCCCACATTGGCACTCCCGGAGTGCAAACTGGAAGATTAAAAAAAAATGCTTTTTATAAAAGCACCTAGTTTTTTCTAACGATACTTCTCTGACAGTTGCGGAATAGGCTTTGATAATACAATGACATTTGATTAAGGTCCTGTTAATACTAAATCATTAATTGCATTATCAACATTCTCTTCTTCAACCATAGTTATCTATTACTTGCCATTTCATCAAACACCTACTTTCTTACCACATCATCGTTCACAAAGTCCATCCATCGTTTCTTTGGTCTGGCTCTACTCTTAAACCCATCAACTCAAGCGTTCATTGCATTTCAAAATGTCTAATTTGGCGGTAACTTTAATAAACGTTACCTTTATCCTCAGACATATCCCAGCATGCATACTCCACATGCATACCAACACCCATTCTGTCATATAGGGTGAAGGAATAACATTTCACTCCTTTCTATTCGCCGCAGTATTTATATTTGTTTGTTTGTCTGCTCGTGCTTTGACTGTCGGCTTCGATTCCTCTTTATGTGTGATGCCTTTGCTTTTCTGTATCAAGGTTTTGTGTGAAGAGGCTTTTTCTTTATGATAATGTTATAGTACGGGGTGGACGGCATATAAGGTAATAGCAATACAGTCTTTAAAGTGGCGACAAAAGTTAGTACCTACTGTTACGTTTTTATATCAAATCAAGTAATTTATTACTGTCATTTTAGAAGTGCTAATAGCTGTTAATATACGAGTACACGGTTTTATCATGAATTTTTGGCAAAATTTGATTTGAAAAATCACTGCATAGAGACACATCTCCATCGAGAAATAACATATATCATAACTTACATTACTACAAAAAAGCTCTTTCAGGCATTACTCATAAAAACCATTTTTTATTGTCAGAATTAAGACTTAGGCTTAGACTAAGTTAAAAACCAGCTTATCATTGTTTGGACAGATCTCTTTCTCAAACATACCCAGAATATGTAAATCTGTATATATCTATGACACAAAAATTACAAAACACTTTACTAGCACACAAACACCAGCTTTTTCTCGCATTTTATCAGACAACGTCCACAAAATGACCGTATTTTATCATTAGTGCCTTAAGTTCACCTCAAGCGTCCTCAAGTGTCCTCACTCCTTGGCGAGCCGCCAATAAATCTATATATAACGTAAATAGATGCAGGCTCGCCGATCCGCACATAAAACTAAGGCTTAAAACTTGCAATAACAATAAGTTAAGACTAAAAGAGGGTTTTATAGAATGCGATTTTAAAATGGGGTGATACGATGTATCGTGACGCAGAGATTTGGCTATTCTCAGTCGATAGGGTTGATTTGTTTTATTTTTCGTATGATTCCAAAGTAACTAAGTATATATGCTTGCATAAAATGTGGTAAATACAGGTTGTATAAATATTTTAGAGCAAGACACATTGCGCCATAATAATGGAATAGCATGCAAATTTACAAACACATTGCTACATAGGGTACTTTAAAAAGAACACATAGGTATCTATTTATATATTCATACAATTATTTAAGTACATTTGCATCATTTTAAAATACTAAGCACTACCATCATTAAACAAAAAAATGATAAAAACAAATATACACTCTAAATAAAAGTAGCAAGTATAGGTCTGGCTTTACATCAGAACTAAGTGACCGAGATTAATAAAATAGAATAGCTTCATATTTAAAATCGCGAAACGGATCTGGTGGAAAGCAAGCAACATTTTCCCTGTATTTTGCTTTCAGATTTTAAACTTACGGCTTTAAAATAAATATAATTCTAAATAATAATAATAATTCATTGTCAGTTCTACGATCCTACGATCTCTAATCAAATCATTTTTTTTGATAATAATAACCTTATTGAATGATAAATTATTAACTTTGAAAGAATTTTTTTTTTTGGTTAACACAGTGAAGGAAATCGTTAAAAAAAAAACAAATTATTGTAAACTAAATATTCTTTATAACTGCTCATTTTGTTTTCTGTGCTGTTTTAACCCCACAACATTTTATATAAAAATACCATTTTTCATTCAGAGGCAATATTGATCATTCAATAAGCTTATTATCCAATATAATTACTCTCATTGTAAAGGTTATTTATTATACTTTTAGGCAATATATGGTTCGAACTGATATGTTCCATATTACCAAAAATATGAACCATTATACGTGAAAAAAATAAATGGCTCGATTTATTTGCTCGCAAGTGTACTTTACAGCAATGTCCGTCTTCTTGGGCACGTACTCGTATCTCTTGAGATCGTAGGATCTTAGAACTGACAATGAATTATTATTATTTCTGTTTCTGTAAGAACTAGCTCGATTTATTTGCTGTAAGTGTAGTTCCAACCAAACTGGCACAGGTTTACCTGTGCAGATTGATTTCACGCTCTCGATATTTTTTTTGGTATATCATCAGAAAATATTTATATTGCAGCGTAGTGTATTTCAGGTACATTTGAGGTGGAAACTTTGTCTTAAAGAAACAAATGTGAAGCATTTGAAATAATCTAGACATACATACATACGAATAAATCAAATTGAATTGCCTGTATGTAATATTAAAAAAAAAACGTATTTCTGCTTTGATAGTCACGAGTGTCAATGTGTGTCGTGTGAATATCAATGTGTTGGACTAAATCCTCCTTTGTCTCGATTTCCAAGGCGTAGACAATGAATGAATGAATGTGAAATTGGAATGAATTGAATTTTGGAATTTATCAAAATATAAATTAAGAAGCTGTTATAAAAAACCGGTGAGGCAAGGAATGAGTTATAGGGCATGAAGAGATAGCAAATGACCTCTCCTTTCGGCCTATTCGATTTGGCAAACGATGCACCAAACACCCTGTATAAATGTATATTCGTTTATACCAAAATAACAATTTTTACAATTTTTGTCTGTCTGTCTGTTTGTACAGGCTTCTCTCTAGAACGGCTGGACCGATTTTGACGGGACTTTCACTGGCAGATAGCTGATGTAATAAGCAGTAACTTAGGCTCTTCTTCTTCTATTTAAGAAAAAATTTAATTCCACGCGTTAGAAGTCGCGGGCACAGCTAGTCTTATACATAAATAACTCAATTCTGTTATAACTGACTATTTCTGAGAACAGAGATTTCAGTTAAATGTACGAGTGATTTAATAAATATTCGTGTCGTAGTCGTATCGTACCATCTAAACCACATCTCCCCGCCCGCCTTACGACGGTCGGGGCGGGCGCTTTTTGTATTTTCCATTATGGCGCCAACGGTCTTATTATCATAAATATGGCGTTAAATACTCCCCTTTATGTCGCTCCGTGATTTACAAAGTCGCCTCCTGTTGGTTACGGATTTATCTTGCGGTTCTCAAGTGGGTATTTATTTCATTTGAGTCTGTAGTTCATTTTTGTTGCTAATATTTTTGTTTTAGGAGAAAATTGTGCCTAGAAAACAACAAATAACAGCCGCACAGGTCGCTGCTTCAAAGTAAAGCTGCGCTTCCCAAGGTCGCTCTATGGATCATCCATAACGTACCGAGTTTCCTCCGTACCTCGAAAAGCACGTTAAGCCATTGGTTCCGGCTGTCACATGTAGATCTTTGGCAGTCGTTACAGGTAGTCAGTGGCTCAAAAGTCTGACAACCCATGAATGACTGTTTATTTATTTATTTTACTATTTATTTACACACAGTAGAGAGGAAAAACATAAAACATTTGAGTACAAAGGTACTGCTTATTTCATACGAAATTTCTGCCAACAGACCTGCGAAAGGAAAGATGAAAAAGAAATGTTCATGTAAAATACTGGTATTCAGCTGCATCCGGTAATACTAGAAGCCGACCCCAATATAATTAACTAGACACCTTTCAAACAAAAAAAAATCTTAATCGGTTTTCCGCTTAGGAGCTACGGTAGACCGACTCAGATACCTATCAAAGTCAAAGTCAAAGTCAAAGTCAAAGTCAAAGTCAAAGCATTTATTTCAATTAGACCTTTACAGGCACTTTTGAAAGTCAAAAAAAAAAAACAAAATTAAACGCGAAGCTACAGTCCCAGTCACAAGGCATAATAACTTGTGAAAGTACTGTAGTTGCCCATTAGCGTAGATCTCTATGGTGAAGAATGGGCAAGAAACTCCATGGACACTCTTTTAAATTAAAATATGTTACAAAATCTTGGTTACATCATTCATGTTAAGAATTAAAAATATGACAGAACAATGTAGAAATACGGGCAAGTTAAGAGCGTCCAGAGTAAAAGATTAAATCAGTAATTAAAAAATTAAGTAATTAAAATAAACCGTGGCAGCTAAGAGATGACCAGTCACAACTGACAGCGCCCGTTCACAAACATGACGCATGTATCAGCCATCATTCAACTCAACCATTTTGAAGGGAACTAAACGACCCGACACACCCGCCACCATCAGCGTGACATTTAAGTGAGCATGACATTCACTCAACCACCAGGGTAATTTCGCGTCAATGAAAGATTTAGGTACTCATTAAATGGTGGCTTTACAGTACATGGTACTCACACATGTGCTATACAATTATATAATACTAAGAGATTGAATCTATATATAAAAATACCAAAAGTAAAAGCACAAAAAGGCAACTTGACGCGGTCGCCCATCCGAGTACTGACCGAGCCCACCGTAGCATTATTTTAATAATCGCAGTACGTAACAACGAAAGAATAATCGTAAGAAAATCACTGTATCCACCGTGGCAAAGACGCCGGCAATTTTTAACGTTAGATGTAAGTAGTAAGTTTTTCTATTATTAATCTCTCATTTTTTAGTTAATCTTATAGAGTTTTTGAAGTGAAACTTCTTATGCGACTTCCAACAAGTTTAACGTTCTAATGGAGGGGGAATATTTTCTATTACCCACTAAAAGATGGCGCTATTACAAGATTTGTGACTACGTAGTTCTACTAGGTACGCAAAATAGCGTGCAAACAGTCATGCATTCGACTCTTCGGTGTGACCAGCCTTTGCTCAATTTCCATGAGTAGAATAACCTCGATAAACTTATGTAATAAAAAGTGTACAACAATAAAATATTATTTAGAAGCTCAATAAAATAACGAGAGTGAATGCGTGACACTCGAACGCATGCGTGTAGTATTACGAAGTTTCACTTCTTCAACGCACAATTTTTTTATGATTGCTTTTTATTTTTTTAATGATTAAGTAACTAAATGCTGTAGGTAAGCTGGAAGATTTTATTTTAGAAATGAGCATCACCTTTATACCTTTATACCTTTTTTTCTGTTCCTTTCTTCTTTACTGTATTAAGTGTGTACATAAATTGTTAAATAAAAATAAATAACTACAAATAAGTAAGTAGAATTTCCCGGCCACTTTTAGTTTTATGTGCCAAAAACATTCGTAAAGAATAACAGCTTTTTGTAGGACAAATATTTTCGTGAAATAGAAAATAAACGGGTGAAATAAATAATAAAAATAATTCGAGTGAAGCAGTGAAGAACTAGCGCCATCTGTAAAAAAATCTCGATTGAACATTCACTTTGAATTCCCTGCCATCTTGTGGCGTCAGATAAAGCCGTCAGATTTACTGGCGAATCATGAATGCACGTAGTATTACTAGTTGTTACTAGATGGCGCGCTTATACGAGAATACCAGAGAGCTTGGACTGTTTTTATTCAAATTTTGTTGACATTATGGTTAGGTACTACATATATTTGGTTACATGATTTTCATAATGTTCAGTAGCAAATTTCCCGAAAGGGAAAGTTTTCTCTAATAATACCTTAACCTTTTAAACATCATTGTCACATATACGCGACAAACAAGCGCGTACCCTGTACGCCAGCAAAATCCAAATCAAAATATTTTTATTTCACATAGGCCTACGTGGGCACTTGTAAACCAGCGACACAAATATGTGACAAAAATGTAGTGCAATTTAACACGAAATAAAATATCTTTAAAATGTGATCTATAATATATCTTAAATGTCTTATCAAGAAATAAGTTATCAATAAGTACTTTGGGAATAAGAGAGCAGCGGTGGCCCAGTGGTGGCAGCCCCGACTTACGAACAGTAAGCCGTGGGTTCGAACCCAGGCAGGCGCATTACTTTGTGTAATTTATTTCATCACCGTTGCCCTCAAAAACGGTGAAGGAAAACATCGTGAGGAAACAGGCATGTCCTAGAACAAAAAAACGAAGACATGTGACATCTACGAACCCGCACTGGGCCCGCGTGGTGGATTACAGCCCACTCCCTCTCATTGAGAGGAGGCCTGTGTCTCTCTGTGTAACTCTTTTTTTTTTGTAAGTACCACTTGCGGTGAATTTGTGGCTTGGCGCGGAGGGCACGCGTGCGCGTTTTGTGCTCTGGCGTTCAAAAGGTTAAGGGCTTGAAGAAAACTGTATCAAGAGACCTATAAATCGTTCAAAGTACGAAATTAAAAAAACATGCCATTCACAATGAAACTAAGTACATCCTTAAACCAGTCTTTTGTAACCTATTGACGATAAAACGAGTTGTATCGATCAATGGTCATCAATTCACCATTATGTTGCAAGGATTAGCCGCTCCTCACATTCATTCTGAGTCCCAACAATGCACAATCACATACAAGGTACTTAGTTTCTCTATTCGCTTTGAGAGTTGCAAAATCTAAGGTGTGGATGAGAACGCGTAGTGAGTAGCGACATCTAGCGAAGTTTTGTGTTATTAAATGGGGAGCACGAAGGGTTGATGCGTAGGGATGATAAGCGATGGAAATAATAATAGCCCAGAAGGAGCGTGTTGGAACTTGTAGATTTTTAAAAACATACAGAGATGTCGTAAGTTTATGGTTTAGTATTAGGACACTTTAATTTATCAACAATTAGGTAGAGGTAAAACTAATTCCAATGATCGATTAGCACTAGCATGCATGATGTTCATTCAGTAATACATTCTAGCCTTTTTTTTCAACAAAAAAAAAACGCTTAAATGCTAACAAAATCATATTACAATGTCAAATAGCACTTAATAGGATCATTATTAAGACAAGTGTCATGATATTTTATTTTATCTTACAGAACAAATTGTAAGTAAGTATAAGAAAAGTAGGTATGGTGTATGAGTTACAGCGCCCCCTACATATATTATTTGTTAAGGAAAAATGTTACAAACCATGGATTCTACATTCGGCTGCTTAAAAATCTCCACGATATCTATCAATCGAAACACAAATCACTGCTCAATCCTTTTTAATCAAAAGACTGTTCGTATGAATGCAAAAAGTGTCTAGGTACACTAGTAGTTAAGCTATTTGAAAGCCACGTTTAGGGTACGGTTTGAAAACGCCGCATATGAAAAAATAAACTATGTGGGTTCCATGATTTGGAGCCCCGACAAAGACAGAAGCAGGTGACGCGGTAGCCGGGCTGTGTATTGCCAAACTGTATACTAACCCAGACACCCGTAATCTGTACTGAACTACATCGTGCTCATTAAAATCACAAATAAATTGGAGCAAAGTGCATACGAGTTCAGAGCAATCTGAGAAGGTTTGCATTTTGCTTGCAATAAATTGGAGCAAAGTACGTACGAGCTCAGAGCAATCTGACAATGTATGCATTTTGCTCGCTTGTATGTAAAGTAAACTGTGACACCTCAAAACATTTTATATTTGCTTATAAAGCATAGTCTACGTAGCCCCGCTACGCGGCGGGGCTCCTATTTCTTTCTGCAGGGTTTACAGTAACCTAACACGAAGGGGAAGTCGGGGAAGGGGAAGACCCCGCCATCCCCTTCGAACCTAACCTGACCGAGTTGGGTTGCCCCAAGTCCAGAGCTCGCTTCGCTCGTTCTTGCATCCAAATTCTCCTGGATGTGTATAATACAGTACTAGGTTTTGTCCGTGCACTTTCGTTTGAAAATATCCAGGCAAAAAGCTAGTCCATTTGAGTCAATTTTTTTACTGAGATAGATTCGTTCAAAGTCAAAGTCAAAGTCAAAGATTTATTTGCAGATAAATATGGTTACAAAAGTTCTTACAATGGTAGTATTAGTAGCTTAACATATTCAATCATAACATAATGACATGCAAATTTTTGGTATAGGTAGAATTCGAACATTAATTTAATTTATAATCAAGAAGTTCTTTTATATTATAGAAGGGATGCTCAATTAACCACCTGCGTAAAGCCCTTTTGAAGCGGACCATTGGAAGTTCTTTAATTTGGTTAGGAATCTTGTTATAGATCTGAATACACATAGGATAACAACTTCGCCTATATAGTTCCGTTTTTATTCTTGTAGGATTTATTAATCTATTAGGATATCTGGTTTTAAAGTTACATTTATCTCCCAATTTTTCAAACATTTCAGGGTGAGATTTGGTAAATTTACATACTTCCTCAATATAAATACCAGTTAATGTAAGTAGTCTAAGTTTTCTAAACAGCGGTTTACAGGATGTGAGTGGGTCTACATTACAAATCGCACGTATACACCGCTTTTGTGCGATGAAAGCTCTTCCGAGATGCACCGAGTTCCCCCATACCAGTATACCATAGCGCAGTATTGAACCAACATATGCATGATAAGCCTGCAATGTGGCTTGTCTACTTGTAAGATTAGATAAACGCCATAGAGCATAAGCAAACTTACTGAGTTTTCCACATATCATATCAATATGGTTAATCCAAGAACACCTTTCATCTAGAACTATCCCAAGAAAAGTAATACTATCTGATTGTTGTATTTGTTTACCTTTATAAGTTATGTTTAAATCCATTTTAGTCCAGTTTTTGTTTTGAAATTGTACATATTTGGTTTTATCTATGTTAGGTTTAAGGTTATTCTTTTCCATCCAAGTTATTATTTTGTCTACGGTGCTATTTATTTCTTCATTATAGTTTTCTTTAGTTTTAGGGATAATTACGGAGACATCATCTGCAAAGAGTATGCAGGGATGGTCAGTTACTTTTGTCAGGTCATTGATGTATAGCAAAAAGAGAGGGGGCCCCAAAATACTGCCCTGTGGAACGCCTGTGCCATTGTAACCTAATTTGGATTTATATTTCTGTCCACCATTTTGATTTGGTTTATCCACAGTAATTTCTACAACTTGCGATCTGTTTGTAAGGTAACTTTTTAACCATGCATTTGCTTTACCGCGTATTCCATATTTATCACATTTTTTTAGGAGTAGCTCGTGCGATACAAAGTCAAAGGCTTTTGACATGTCAAAAAATACAACAGTAGTCGGAATCTTCTGGTCAATATTTTTGGTAACTAGGTTAATTAAGTTAAATGCCGCTGTGGTTGTCGATTTTCTTTTTTGGAATCCATGTTGATCTCGATTCAAAATTTGGAACTTATCGATAAAATTTATTAATCGCGCATGCATGACCTTTTCGTAAATTTTTGCTAAAATAGGCAACAAGGCTATCGGTCTGTAATTATCAACAAGTTTTCTATTTCCTTTTTTGTGTATTGGTTTAATAGCTGTCATTTTTAATTTCTCAGGAAACACTCCCGTGAATAATGATAAGTCTAATAAATGTACTAGTACCGGAGTAATGATAGGGCCTATGTATTTTATAATCCTTGTAGGTATTTGATCATAACCTGTTGAATTTGTATCCCTGAGAGATTTAATTACTTTTTGTATTTCGTCATCATTGGTGGGCATTAAAAACATACTAGAATGAGTAGGATCAATGTCATAATTATTAGTATTAATGTCAAAATTGTTGTTCGTCAAATTAATATAATAGTCATTTATATAATTGGCAATGTCCGTGGGGCTTGTTAATGGTCCGGTTTCAGTTTCTATCTCCTTAATGTATGATTCCTGAATTTGATTATTATTATTGGAATTATATTTTATTAAGTCCCATGTTGCCTTGCATTTATTTTTAGCCCTAGATATGTAGTTTGTATTATGAATTTTTTGTGCTTTCTGTATACACTTTTTAAGTAATTTATTATAGTTTAAGTATTTTAATTTATTGCCTTTATCAGATGAGAAATAGTATTTAAAACGCAAGTCCCTTTTAGTTTTAGCTGATTTTTTAATACCTTTGGAAATCCATTTCGTATATTTTTTCACTAGGTTGATTTTGATCTCGATTTTAGGGAAACACAAATCAAAGAACATGACAAGTAAATCGTGAAACAGATTAAACGCATTGTTAGCTTCCTGATTAGAAAAGATATCAGTCCATTTCAAATTTGATATGCAGCTAAAGAACTTTTCTTTATTTTCGGCGCTAAAATCACGCTTATAAATTGTACGAAAGCGTAGAGGTGGAACTTTATTGTCTATTGGTATGGATATCATCTGAGCCGTTTCGTGATCTGACAGTCCCAGTGGTATAACCTCACATATTGCATCCTTACAGTCACTTATTATTTGGTCCAGACATGAATTTCTTCTTGTTGGTTGTTTTATATGTAATGTTAAACCAAAATTATTCACAATCCTAGTTAATTCGTCTGTGCATTTTTTGTTTCTATCGATTTTTCCCCCCAAAATATCAATGTTAAGATCACCTACTATCACTAATTTTTTTTTTGATTTATTTCGAAGGTTGCATAACATTATTTCTAAATTACGTAGGAAAACGAAGGGGTTTGAGCTTGGCGTACGATATAAGGCTATTATTATAGTGTTATATTGTGAGAGTTCAACTCCACAACACTCAAAATCATTTTCAGATGCATATTTCTTCAATTGCGTCAGTATTTTGTACTCAATGTGATTTATGCAGAATATACAAACACCGCCTCGCTTTTTATTCTTTCTTGAGTACCAGTCTCCTAATTTATAGTCATTTAAGGCAACGCTGCTCTCCTCACTCGCTTTAATAAAAGTCTCCGTCAAGCATACCACATCAATAATCAACCCTTTATTTAGAAACGTATCGATCGCAATTTCTAGTAGTTCTTTTTTACTTCTTAAACCCGCAATATTTTGGTGAAGAATATTTAATGAGCGACAATTATTAATATTAGTTACGTCAATGGAATTTACGTCTTCTACCTTACTTATCTCATTATAATACACTTTTTTTAATGATCGACGTTGATCATAGAGCATTTTAGGTTTAGGTAAAGCATTACTAGTACCTGCGAAAAAAGGTTCGGGGTGCTTTTACAGTTATACGATCTTGTTGATCGGTAAGTAGGCTTCGTGTCTAGGTTTGTAGTAACATAATATGTGGGCAAATCGGAGCATTTCGACAGAACTGTTGGTTCTTTGCTGAAGTTAAGATATTTGTTTTTATAATCAATTGTGTCAATCAGAACGTTCAGTTTATGACAAGTATTGCTATGAGTACGTAAGAAGTAGCAGTTTTCATTATTTTTACATATCAGTTCTAAATTATTATTCAGTAACTTTACATTTAGATATTTATTTTCCAGCACACTTAACACAATAATTGGGGAACTGTTATATTTTCTTATAAACATATATAATTCATTCATCATTGTAGTAGGGTTGTAGTCATTTTCTCCTACACAAATAATAATTTTATCACAAGGCTTACTTGACAACTCCGTGTTTAACAGCTGCTGAGAGATCGCATAGTATTTTAACATTCCTTCTGCGCAGTACCTTTCGTATGAGCTATTAGATCTCAACTCAAGTAGGCGTGTAGTTAAACCCGTAATTTGCTGGGTTCCTAGGACATGTATTTTCCTCTTCAGATAATAATTATTATTGCTTTTAAGATATGAAGTATTAGTTTTAATAGATTTTTTCTTATTATGCTGTATGGTAGTTTGGGTGCAATCCGCGTTTAACTTCTTCAGTTTTGTTTGTTCTTCCGTATTTTGTGTAGTAGTACCGATGGTTAAGCTGGATTTTCGAGTCTCATTATGTAGTGTGTTTCTAGGTATTTTTTCCATTTCAGGTTCAAGATGCAGTTGGTTACTTAAAATCTTTGATTCGTTTAAGTTTCTTGATTTTCGCTTTGGAGTATTAATTTTTGGTGAAAATATTTTAGTTAAACTAACTAAACTATTAATCTTGGTTTCTTGATTTTGTAGTCTTTTATCCAAATCATTTTTTTCTAGTATTAAGTTTTCAATTTCCTTGTGCGCACTCTCTAGCTTTTCCTTTAAATCTCTGACGGTTTCCTGTAGATCAGTAATTTCTTGGCAATTCCATGTAGATAAATCGGGTAAACTTCGTCCAAGAGCATGAGAGTCGGTGGATAAGAACGAGTTATCTTCAAAACTTGTTGTAGAGGCATTTAAATTAGTAATTCTTCGTCTAAATGTTATATTATTATTGATGTTTTCCATGATGTCAGTGTATAAAATTATAAAAATATACAAAAACAAAAACAAAAGTAACTCTCTTCGTTGGGATCGAACTCGGGACTCAATGCACGGTGTGGCGTGCGGCCGTTTTGAGGCTGCTTACGCCACTACGCCACGCTGTCAAGTAATATATTAGTTGAAATTGTCGATCCCTTATTAGTTCGTATTGTGACTTTTATTGCAAGTAGGTAGGTAGGTTTTGGTTGAAAAAAATGCGTTCACCAACGGGTTTTGTTTGTTGTACCACTTTTCACTTTTAGCCACTTATTTAAATAATCTTTGTTTAAGGTATATTGTCACTGCACTTTATTTTTATTATGCTATTACCAATAATTTGTTTGTTAGAAAACTGTTTTACTGATCACTTCACATGAGACTGTTTTACTTGAGTCACTGATTTTTTACTTGATCACTTATTTTTGTTGTTTTATCACTAATATTATTTTGTTGTAGCTATTAACATGTTGGATGCTGTATTATAGCTTTATATCTATTATAAATACGGTTTTGTCGCATAATATGAACTTTAAATATTTTTAAATGGATTAAAATACAGAGCGCTGTTTTGACCGTGCGCGAGCGAGACGGCAAGCGTTTTGGCGTCGTTTCGGCGAGTAATATGCATAAACAAAAGCTCATCTATTAGAGTCTGGCTCGAAACTCAATTCGTTTCAGACACTCTCTGAATAGGTATACAGTTTGCTCTTCAACTACAAAGGCAAACTGTGGTCAAACTCAGAGCAACCCCGGTCTGGGTCAGTATACAGTTTGGCAATACGCAGCCGGGCTGGAGATGGCGCTGGCGGGCCGAGTTGGACAGAACCAGACAGTGGTCTACAGTACGCCCTGGAGCAAAAGATTTGGAAGTCATGGGAACCTCTTCCCATGCCTTTGCCCAGCAGTGGGATGACACAGGCTGACAATAAAAGAATGTTAATTCTTACGGCGTCTTATAAACAGCGTGATTTCGGACATGACAACACAAGTATGTAATTCTTATCCCTGAAATTAATATGTTCTCATAAAAGCCTAGCCCTTTCCCAACTTTGGGGTCGGATTCCGGTTTAACCAGATGCAGTTGAAAGACAGTATTTTACATGGAGGTACAACTCATCTGACCTCCACAACCCAGTTAGTATTTGGTAGGTAATACGATTCTCCTTGGTAAGAGTAGTTGATATACTAAACTGTTTTCGGAGATATAAACATCGATTTGAAAGTGCCATGTTGTTAGCTTAAAATAAGAAAGCTTATTATCAAGAATATGACAACATCTTAAAAATTAACGGTAATAGATACGGTGTTTTCTATTTCACGTTACAAACAAAAAAAAAACACTTGTCTTTTCATTTCACACTTCAGTCATCCAATTTGTAAAAAAATCAATTCGAACTAGTATTTTTTGTAAACCGTACAGTTAATAGATACCGCTGCGCGGGCGCGGCTTACACAAAACATACGACGAGTATCATTTGACAATTTGCGAGCAATCAATGCATTGTCACCGCTCTTTATTCAACTCCAAATAATACATGGAAAATTGTCCATTCCAATTGTGATCGGACCATTGTTGGTCTAATGACACGATTCAGGCTAAGCTCGCTTCGAAACCGACCATCAGTGCATGTTCGGACGTGTTGGAGATGAGTATTACTATATTTCGCACTCGGTTTGGTATTTGAGACAGTTTATCCGTAATATGGACGTCTACGTAAGTGTTGGAGAGACCTTGCTCATCTCAATGTTTAGTGTATTGCAGTGATTTATCAAAATTTCGGCCATGATAAACTAGAAAAAGCAATGAAAGTAGAAAATCTGACAAAATCCAAAAGTTTGCAGACTCTAAAACTGAATACAATCAATAATTACACCCGAAGACGACAAATGACGTAACCTCGATGGCATATCAACTGGATCAGCAATCAACGAGATCCCTTCCAAAAATATCAAGACACTCCAATCCTTACCACATAAAGAGACCCATGAACGCTTTCATGGTATGGTCAAGGCTACAGCGGAAGAAAATATCGATGCTAAACCCGAAACTTCACAACTCGGAGATATCAAAGCGCCTGGGATTGGAATGGAAGAGCTTGGATGAATCAGAGAAGAGGCCATTCATTGACGAAGCAAAGAGGTTAAGAATAAAACACATGCAGGATTATCCAGACTACAAATACCGTCCAAGGAGAAAAAATCGGCTGGATACAGCGGCGTTTTCCAATCCAGCGCTTTACACGACTAGGGAGACTTTTGTGGAGGTAGAACCTCGTCAAGAAGCGAATTATCAAACGCTGTCTTATCCTGACCAGTTTGTGTACAACAATATGATCAGCTATACCGTGCCTTCGATACCTCAGCCGACGTTTGTGCCAACATCTATGAGGCCTAAGGAGGAAGCCTTGCCAAGTTTGGACCTGAGGCCTTTACCATCAATTGAGAGCATATCCCCGAGGCCTTTCGCAGTGGTGAACCAGCAGATGATGGTGAAAGCTTACCAGGACCTGCATTACGTGCCCAGTGATGTAACTAGGATCTCATACCATTATCCGTTTGGGGTGCAATAGAGTCTTTTTTAGCTATAAAGTTTTTTGAGGCCATAATTTATTGTATAAGCCGTAGTTAGAAGTACAGCTAACAAATTATTGTTTTTATGTGAATGAATAGTGTTTTATTTTTTAGTTAACAGTGTAGAATATGCACTGTAGTATTCTAATCACAGAGTATGTGTGCAGTTTTCCTATGTTCTAAAAGTTTTCTGATACAATCTAAATACACATGTTAAATTAATGCACATTTTGTCCTTTTGTCAACTTTTCTAAATCATATTAAAAATTGACTACTGACTATAGTTTCAAAAACCATATCATTGTGATGAATTAACTAAATATTAAGAGCAATGCAAACATCGTTTTGAGATACTTTTCATACAGTTATTTCTTACTCAGCAACACAATAGGCAAAAAGTTCTATTTTGCTTTAAAAGCATGTTTTCAGAATTAAAATATTTGTGGAATAAAATATTTGCCGTAATTCAAAATAATTGATACCAAAATAGCATCATAACCGCACTAAATTATATCTTCTTCACATAATGACGATATTTATCAACATTTTTCATGTAATAATACACTCATAAAATATACAAACTATGCTTTTAACATTGGAACAGATGTAATTTTCATGGAAAATGCTATAATTTCGAGTAAACTGAAGTTTAATGATAGATAAATAACATAATATTCTGTTGTTTGTAGGTATAACTAGTTTGTTTTGCAGTGTCCATGAGATTAAAAGTACATAGGTTTAGTATATAAGTTTAAAAAGTCATGCTAGGACTAATATTTATAGTAAAATTAATTGTTTTCAATTATTTGTTGTTTTTCTTGCGATGCTGGTCGACAAAGACTGTACAAGATACACTATGCTTGCGGTGACCTCCAATCAATTGAGTCAAGGGCCAGAACGAACTGAATTATTTTGACGACACGGTTAGCGCAGTGGTTGAGCGATGGACTGCTGTGCTGCGTGTCGTGGGTTCGATCCCCGCACGGAACAAATATTTGTATGGCCTACAGATATTTATTTCGGGTCTGGCTGTTTGTGTATGTGAGTTAAAAAGTTTGTAAATGCACCCAAAATACAGGAGAAATTCCTACAATATCAAAAGTTAAAAAAAAATACTTATGTTTATTTTCTTTATGTCTTTAAATGTACAGGAGAGGGACGCCATGTAAGTTCTTAATAACTATTAAATACAATCAATGCATACTGTCTGAACGATCGAAGACTTGACGAAAATTTAAATCTGAATAAGAGCGTTTACGCCTACGGTATTTCATAGAAACTTTCAATTCCTTATTTTCCGAAATGACTGAACCGATTTTAAAGAAACTTCAAAAAAAGATAATTGGGAATTTCTGTTTCTATGGATCATGTATATATAATCGGTCTAATTTAGCTGTTACACTATTTTTCGAAAAACAATTTTAGTAAGTTTTTATTCTGCTTATGCCTATGATAAATTTCAATAAAATCGGTCCAATCAATTCGGAAAAACGCTATGTAGCAAATTGAGATTGAGGGCAAGGTTTCAGACAAATAAGTCTTTATTGATGAACAAAGTTCAGTCATACAACATTTTCCAGTATTTGAGATACCATCACGCCTGTTTTTTAATGGCTAGGCAGGTTCTGGTTCCTATAAGAACTATTTTACAATAACGTGTTCTTTAGCGTCAACTAATACTACAACATAACCTAAGCTACTTGGAAACACATAACCCCATTTTACCCCATCCAAGGATACACACAGCTGCTTCAAAAACATTTCTTCTCAAATCGTCTCCACCCGTCATGTCGCACAGACGGAGATGTTGTGAAATGCCGACGGAAGCTGCGCCAGAGATAATGTAGCAGCAATGACGCGACACTTCATAGATTGATGATCTTGTCACTATGGGTACCTACTGTAATTGATTCATTTCTTCTTTACGGTGGAAGCGCCCGTATTTTTTGTAGAATGACAATTTGGTGAATCACTGTTTTTCCGGATTTTCTTGTGATGGTGTGTTTTTCGCGTATACTTGGACAAAGTTCGTTGACCGCTTGTGAGTAATGTATAGGGCATTCAAACCGGTTACCCGGTTAACCAAAAAACCGGTTATCCGACTGATTTGAAAACGAGTTCTTTAAGATCGTAAAACCGTTTTTTTCGGTTTTCTGTTACATATTTTTATAATAAATAAATATTAGGGAAAACAAAAATTACACACTATAAATATTTAACAACAAGTTATGTTTCTCCTATCTTATTGATTTAATAACTTTAATTTTCCCAAACAAAGTATTGAATTGAACAGAAAATATTTATTTCAGACTAAGCACACATTAATTGATACAAGTCTTTATTATGTTAGCAGGTAAGCAGATACTTTCAGCTAAGTTGATAAAATTTTAAATTTGTATTATTTTGGACATGCATGAGCGATGAGCCTCAGGATTTGGCTGTACACTCTGTCCGATACCACGCTCAAAAGCGTGTTGGTGCTACCTTTTAGCCGAGACCGCAGGGATGGTCTTTTGCGAAGCACCGCCTGGAAGCCGTCCGTTCGTTGTCGGTGAACATGCCGAAGGAACTGCACCGGCATGGGAGCCCCAACAAACCCCTAAACTCGGTGTTATACTGGACGCGCAGAACATTGCAGGCTTTTTTAGTGTTATTTTTTAGTCCACAGGTTGCACGTTGTACACATAACATATCACGCCCGTAATCTCCGAAGGGCTAGGCAGACGTAGTGGCGATACTTTCATACAAACTCTTCCTGATTTTAGGGTTTCTGAACAGTCTGCTTGCCCTAGGGCCTTGCAGTATTGTTGGCACCGAGGCACGCCACTGAGCAGAGGTGTACGCATATCGTACAAATACATATCGCCAGTTATGTTTTAAGAAACATTTAAATGGGGGTGAGCCTATTGCCATCATCATCATCCTCAGCCTATAATGTTCCCACTGCGTACACACAAGCCTCCTCTCTACGAGAGGGAGTGGGCTGTAATCCACCACGTGGGCCTAGTGCAGGTTGGTAGATGTCCCATGTCTTCGATTTTTTAGTTCGAGGACATGCCGGTTTCCTCACGATGTTTTCCTTCACCGTTTTTGAGGGCAGCGGTGATGAAATAAATTACACAAAGTAATGCGCCTGCTTGGTTTCGAACCCACGGCTTACTGCTCGTAAGTCGGGGCTTCCACCACTGGGCCACCGCCGCTCTGCCATTCCATATTGCCACCAACCGGGCACAAATTCAGAGTCGGTGAGTATTAGGAAGAGTATTAGGAAAGTTATCTATAATTCGAGCTAGACTCTGGACGTTCAGTTTATATCGGCTCAAGAAAGAGAGGATTGGAAAGGAGAAAGAGAGCCTTTACCCTACGGTGAAAAAAACAGGTTAGTAATATATAAATATCATCAATTAATCAATCTAGATTCAATTTGTGAAGTTTTTGTTCACTGTTTGTGAATGCAGACGTGCCAATTATTATTTCCGACCAGCACGCGTAGCATGACCGTCGTAGAAACGGGCTATGTCATGTATGTCTGACACATTGTCATTGTCTATCGGTCATTATGTCAATTCTTCCGTAGACAAAACTCGTTTCTACAGTGGTCATGTTACGCGTGCTGGATGAGTGTAGTCATCTAAATGGTCAACATCCTCTCTTTACTTACATAAAATGATTTGTAAGCATAGCATTATAACGTCACGCCTATATACCCGATGGGTTATGCAGAGTACCTAGTAAACCCACATTTCGTTAGGTATGTTTAAGACCTAAGTAATTGATGGGGAGCCCATTGCCGTCAACCGGGCACATATTCAGACTCCGGCTGTACTGAGAAATTACTGATGGATAAACCCAATAACACCTCGGCATCGAACCCATGATATCATTGATGCTCAGAAGTCGCTCTTGCTCTCTTTAGGTAGACCAACGAGGCAGTCAACAGCTGGAAGTAAGAAAGAATATATCAAAAATACTTGAACGTTGTTCCACGCCATTCGCCTTGTTACTTTATTTCAGTCATAAACTCGCCTGTGAGCGTAAAATATAGTAAGTATAATAGAATTTTACCACAAAGATTTTCCATTTCCATAACTAATTTATTACATCTTAAGGAAGCCCAAGATTGAGAGAAAACCTGAAGGCTGTTATATACTAAGCCCCATAGGTAAATAATTTACCCAAAAACTAACAATATAACCAATCAGAAATTATCGAATTTCGATTTATTCGATATCCTACGTTTTGAATTATTATTAGCAATTTAATCGAAGAAAGATCACAGGGTTACATAAAGAGGTGTTTAATTAAATTTATTATTGAGCACCCTTCACCCCGTGTTGGGGGCGAAACGATTTTTCTATACTAAGCTTTCCATTAATTGAAAACTTGTTAGAGAGTTATATGGAGATGATGATTTCGACTCGTGGATATTGTCTTTGAGTTGCACACTCGTGGTTTTTTTATGAGTTTTTTTTTATGCTTTCTCTTGCTATGAGGACCGACGTTAAGACTGTTCGAGTGCCGGTAGAATTTTGAATAATAGTATGATTGCTTGACAAAAGTAAGTCTTTGGTCTCATTCAAGAGTAAATAACATGCAATAGGCTCAAATTCTTCGTTTAAAGGCATTTGGCTTCCCAGTCAAAGAGATTTTGCAATCCTCAATGGATGTCCTCCGCCCTAGGGAGGGCCGATGGGTCTGTCAAACTCCGGTGTTCTCTCGTACACTTACGTCGGGGGGCAGCGGGATCTAATGCGACTTCCGCTGCCCCGGACTAGTGCCGGGCTGCTTTACCTCGTGAGTGTGTGTCTCGGGCGAGTGAGGTGTGCACCCCCCGTTACGTCTTACAAAGGCACGTGTGGAACACTACGCACCGCCTTCTCGGGTCTAGTGTGGTGGGGAGCCCCTTCCTCTGCGACATGACGGTTTCGCAGAAGGATATCACCGCATCCCAGGACTCCTCCGTCAGGTCAACAACGGTCGGCAGCGATAGGTCTCCTCCTACCTCTGTAAAGACGGCACGGTGCGGCTCATCCCACGCAGCACAGTCTTCCAGCGCCAGCCGAGCCGTAGTCAAAGAGACTAACCTAACTTCTACGTACATATTTACAAATAGTAATCTAAGTTTATTAATCAGTAGAGTAAACTAGTAAACTAACCATACCATACCATACCATACCATACCGTACCATACCATACCATACCATACCATACCATACCATACCATACCATACCATACCATACCATACCATACCATACCATACCATACCATACCATACCATACCATACCATACCATACCATACCATACCATACCATACCATACCATACCATACCATACCATACCATACCATACCATACCATACCATACAATACCATACCATACCATACCATACCATAGGTGCAAACCAACTCTTTACGAAGCTGTCAACCTAGCATTCTGTACATGAAACTAAGTAACTATACGCAAAAAAAAAATGCTGGGAAACAATTTTTTTATGGGAGAAAAATCACGTTTTAAGGTACAACTCATGTAACGCATTCATACATTGTGCTGATGAATGCATTGAGTAGCACGTTGGTCGGGAAAGTATTTAAAGTAAAATTATAACATTAAAAACTTATGTTTGAACTTTGACCTCCAATATCTCTGTAACTAGAAGGTTCCCAGGTACGGTCCAGAACAAAAAGTGATAGTAATTTCGGGGAGAACAAGTGCCTTTCGGCTTCGTGAAGGGACTATTTACACCCTTTACAATTAAAAACTATTAAATAAACTTGAATAAATAGTTTTTTATTAGTTATCTTCTCTTCTATATAAATAAAAATCAATTGCTGTTCGTTAGTCTCGCTAAAACTCGAGAACGGCTGAACCGATTTGGCTGATTTTGGTTTTAAAATGTTTGTCGTAGTCCAGGGAAGGTTTAAAAGGTGAGAATGGTAGGGTAGGGTATGGTAGGTAGGTAGATAGGGTAGGAAAAAGTGCATTGCAACGCATGCCAGGGACAGCTAGTCTATATAAATAAAAATCAATTGCTGTTCGGTAGGTAGGGTAGATAGGTAGGTAGGGTTGGGTAGGGTAGGGTATGGTAGGTACGTAGGAAGGTAGGTAGGGTAGGGTAGGTAGGTAGGGTAGGGTAGGGTATGGAAGGTGGTTAGGGTAGGTAGGGTATGTAGGGTAGGTAGGTAGGTAGGGTAGGGTATGTAGGTAGGGTAGGGCAGGTAGGCAGGTAGGTAGGGAAGGTAGTTAGGGTAGGGTAGGGTATGGTAGGTAGGCAGATAGGGTAGGTAAAAAGTGCATTGCAACGCATGCCGGGGACAGCTAGTAACAAATAAAATCTATCTAGCTAAACCAAATCAAACCGGTATCACCAGCTCTATACCAGCCTACACCTTTGAAAAGTCTTCAGTTATAACTAAAATAGTAATTAAAGAAACCTCATCGATGCAATGGTAAATTGACATTTTGTTTCTACAATTTAACCCTGGCGTAACAAACAACCCGTCAACCGCCTCGGAATATTCCAAACAGGGTCTTTCATGGTTTATTGTGGAATTCTCTAGTAATTTCTATGTAAGGGTAGGTTATTTTCCTTTTACGTAAAATGTTTTTCTTATTATTTTCCTGCTTGTAGTACGGTTCTTTGATAATTATTTGTTTGTTACGTGGCTTGTTTTTGTAATATGACTCATAAGTTTTATATTTTGTAAAATGTTGGTTACTTTTTTATGTTCATTTAGCCCACGTGTTTTATTTTTATTTATTTATTAGGTACACCAATAGCAAATACTAAGAAATTATGAAACGATCTATACTCTGTACATACTAAAATACATGCATACAAATATATAAAAGGGCATTGGGTAAGTTTGTATGGACCAGTGGCATGTTTTTTTTTTTCACAGCGGCCTCAAATTTTATTTTTGCTAACGTATAGTAGAATATACAGATAATGATGACTTCTAAAAGAATTTTGCCGAAAATTGTATCGGAGCTGAAATATGTGATGTCAAAGTTGTGTTGTTCCTACACAGTTTGCATACTGTTACGAGTATGTATTTTATCAAAAAATAAAGAACTATTTCCTATCGTTTGCCATATGTCTTTATTTCCCAGAATTGGATCCATAGCAGCGACACTACCGAATGGTGTAATAATAGAGGATGTTTTTTTTTTTTTAAATTAACGGGTTCGATTCTTGGCTAATAATATTGTTTTTTCAAAAAAACCAATGATGCAGTTTTAGTTTTTTATCAAAATCGGGCTCGTGACTCCTTTGAGTGTATTTCGCTATTCCTCATAGTTTCGGATTTGGCCTTCCACCCACTTGAAAAATTCACCCTGTAAATCTCGGCTCTCTCCGTTGCATTTTGGAAATCATTGTTCTTATAAGAACATGAATGTCTTTTTGTGTTTTTACTAATGAAATATTAATTATTAGTGGCCGCAGATTTACAAAAATCATGCCACTTTTACCCAAACCCCTTTAAGTGTCTGTTTGTTATATTAAAATAACCGATTTTTTCTACATGCATATGAATGTTTACTTACGGTCCATTTACCAAAATAACATTTTTTACAATTTTTGTCTGTCTGTCTGTCTTTTCCGGCTAATCCCTGGAACAGCTGGACCGATTTTGACGGAACTTTCACTGGCAGATAGCTGATGTAATAAGGAGTAACTTAGGCTTACTTCTTAAATTTCACGCAGACGAAGTCGCGGGCACTGCTAGTTAGTTTTATAAAGGCAAATTAGTGCGCTCCCGTGTACTGTAACCTGATTTTCCAAACTTGTTGAGGGAAACACTGAATAAATCGGTTTCCAGTGGTGTGCAGGAGCTATTATAGTTTTTTTTTATATTCGTAGCAAGGAAGCGTTGAGGCCAAGGTTTGATTTTCGGAAAGGAGTATGAAACAGTTTGGTGATAGGATATCTGGGAGGTTTTGAAGGGACTGAATAGGGAATACGCTCAACTAAATCGCGGCATTTTACGATTCCGTTGACAATTTTGTAAAGAAAAATAAGATCGCGCGAATGGCGACGGTCTGGCAACGTCTTTATATTTAAAAAATGTTGCTCATACGGATACCGATGGCTTATTTTTCTAGATGGCATTTTCTAGGCAAGATGTTTGGTGAAAGCTCGTTGAATTCTCTCAACTCTTTGCGAGCGAACAGCGTAGAACGGATTCCATGGAACGCTTGCTTATTCTAGCCGATTACGTACAAGAGTGTTGAACAAAACTATTCTGGTCTTTGGAAATTGAAAGCCCCGAGTATTGCGTTTAACGAAATCCAGCATCTGTGCTGATTTCTTGGCAATATCGCTGATGTGTGGTTTAAAAGCTTTTAGCTCATCGTCGACTAGAACCCCAAGGTCACGTATTTGACGTACCTTTGATAATTATGTAGTATTGTACAGTATGTAAGATGTGGAAAAGATGTTTTTTTTTCTGACTGATTTTTCAGCAGAAATTCCTTTATAGCATGCCAGAACCTGTATGTGTATCGATTGACGGCAAACGGCTTGCCCTCTTATAATTGGCCAAAAGCTCGTATGCAACAAGGATGACATAACTCAAATATTCTGATTTTTCGATATTGTTTGACTTCTTTATCGTATGGATAGCGCCTAACCTGTTGTCAGAGCTTATATGCCGCCCTAGGGCTTCTGACTTGTAGTTGAATATAAAGTAGCTGAAAGTAATTAACAAAATACTTTAAATAAACCTTTCATTTCTTGATAAAAGAGATACCTTTTATCAAAAAATAAAAGGTTTATTTTACGTATTTTGTAATGCAAAAAATATTGTCAATATTTTAAGTCTAAGTTAAAGAAACGCTGTCCTGTTTTGGTTATTTTTTCGAGTTACTTGTCATTATTGTTGCAAAAAAGCGAAATGTAGGTGTGTTTATTATAGTTACACCTCTGCCGCTCTGCCTAACCCTTCAGGAATTACAAGCGTGATGTTATGGTATGTGTTAATTAGATCTTTAGATACTGACACTGACAACTTGATTAGGGCAGACCCCAATCAGGCAACATAGGACGTGAGCCTCGGCCCTAGTCCAGGCAAAACGCGTATTGTGACGTCACGGCACGGAACGCGTGATGCCGAAACACGTTTTTCAGCGAAAAACGTGTTTAACCCACGTTTGAACTAAAAGTTTAGCGTGAACTCGCGAAAAGTTTAGGAAAATTCATGCGTTTTTTTAATTTCGTAATATGAGGGTAGGTCTAGCTTGTTTAGGTGTGGCCGTTTGATTCTAGGGGCGAACTTAATGTTGCAATGATTTTTTTTTTGTACTTGTATTTAATGTGATTTATCACCTGAAAATCGCTGAAAAGCTCGTTGCTAAACAATAACTGCCGCACGGGCCGGTCTTTAAAGTTAAGCTGTGCTTGCCGAGGTTGGTCCGTGGATGGGAGACCATAATTACATACTGAGTTTCTCCCGTGCCTCGGAAAGCACGTTAAGCCGTTGCTCCCGGCTGTCATTTGTAGATCTTTGACAGTCGTTACGACAAGTCAGAATCCAAAAAGTCTGACATCCAGTCTTACCAAGGCGTATTACCCAGCTACTGGGTTGTGGAGGTCAGATAGGCAGTCGCTTCATGTAAAATACTGGTACTCAGCTGCATTCGGTTAGACTGGAAGCCGACAACAAGACGATGATGAAATCTAAATTCTCAACAAAAGTATTTTACATGGAACGACTATCTGACCTCCACAACCCAGTTAGCACTGGGTAATACGCTACCACTTAGAAAGATTAGTTGTCCGACTTTCGGGCCACTAACTAGCTGTAACGACTGTCAAAGATCTACAAATGACAGACGGGACCAACGACTTAACTTGCTTTTCGAGGCACGGAGGTAACTCGGTATGTCATTACATATCGAGTTTCCTCATGGGTGACCACATACCAACCTAGGCAAGCTCGGCTTAACCAGAAAATCGATCCGAGCGGCTGTTATTATTTTAGATTTATTGATAGAATATTATCAGCTACTACTCAATTAAGATAAGTACATTAGCATTTCATCAGCAACATTAGCCTAAAATGTTCCAACTGCTGGGACACAGGCCTCCTCTCCTATGAGAGCGGAGTGGGCTGTAATCCACCACGCGGGCCCAGTGCGGGTTGGGTTGTCACAATGTCTTTGAATTTTTAGTTCTAGGACATGCCGGTTTCCTCACGATGTTTTCCTTCACCGTTTTTGAGAGCAGCGATGTTGAAATAAATTACACAAAATAATGCGCCTGCCTGGGTTCGAACACATGGCTTACTGCTCGTATGTCGGGGCTGCCACCACTGGGCCACCGCCGCTCTCATTAGCATTTATTTAGTAATTAATCCGTCGTTTATTTTAATTTATTTCAGGTAAAGAAATACCCAAAAATTTCTTTGTAACAGGAAAATCAACATTTAACACAACCCCTTACACGTTATTGTTTCCCATTTGTTTACCTCGATTACTTAATTGTTAAACCAAACAAACCTTTGCTTGCGCAATACTTGCAAAGTTCGCCTTTCTTAACCTTTATCAACAAAGACTTAACAGTTACAAAGTTACATCATTACTTTGTTGAGCACTTGACAGAACCGTATCAGCTTTTGATGCAAAAACACTACGGATCCTTTTGATACGGATCTCTTGTGCACAAACACTCACGTCTCGCGTCATTCAATATCATGCGACGCATTCATCCAAAACATCTCTGCAAGAACCAAGAACAATGCTAGACAACTGTCTAACACCTATCTCACTGGGCTTCAGCACTATCCGTCTGTTTGCAAGGAAATTTCGACCGTACGCCAAAGAACAAGAGCTCGCTTTAGTCTGGAGAAGATCACGAAATGCAATTCTGACGAATAACTGCTACGTATTAACAAAGCTTCGTTACACTTAAGTGTTGGTACTGAAAAGGTTTTCAGTAAACTTTTTAATTATTCGAATTTCGAATCTATTTGTTTGACTATAAAGTTGAAACTCACATGTTAAGAAAAGAAAGAAACGACGTTCCAAATTGGAAACGCAGCACAAAACTGTTCAAGGCACAACAAACTTAGAACGTTGCGTTTACAATCAAAAAACACATTTAACACAATGGTAGTAAAGGCTTCGTCGCCAGCATTTGCCGTTGTCACACCGAAGCGCACGTCATAATCGTCACAGACGTCTTTCACACCGCACATGAAGAATGAATGATGGATGAATCGCAGCATGAGAATCCAGCTTTTTCCATGTATGGAGGAAACAAATTGTCGTTTTCCGGCAAGAGACCGTTTCCTAAGCGACTTTAAACCTTAAAACTTGAGCATCAAAGATTGCTGTGTTGTTTCAGGGTTGCAAAGTAAGTTGGTCAGGCAGATATCTGTGTATATTCATACGAGTCACAAATGGGCCAAAAGTTGTATGCTGAATGTGGGACGGTCTCCGATGTAAAGAAGTTTGCAAGAAATGATTTGACTGAGACTAGAAAGGTTTGGGAGGGATGATTGTTTGGCCTTTTGATGTTCACTGGTTCACAGAGGCTAGTCTTTTATCTAGAACCTGTTAAAATTGTGCCTAGACCTGACCAAGTCTATCGATTGACATTGAATTGGTACAATGATGATACGTTAAATCATTTAGCCAGATTTTTTACGAGTATTATAAAATGAAAATGTCGTAATTTATTGCTAAAAATCCGACCAAATGCGAGTCGGACTCGCGCACGAAGGGTTCCGTACCATTATTTATAAAAACGAAAAATCACTTTTTAGTATGGGAGCCCACTTAACTATTTATTTTATTCTGTTTTTAGTATTTGTTGTTATAGCAGCAACAGAAATACATAGCACTGCTCGAAGTGCCAGCGGCTAGGACTAACCTACTCAAGTTTACCCCTATGTCGCGAGCTGCACGTATTATTAATATTATAACGGTATCGGAAGATATATTTGGGCAAAACCTGCCGAAATTTATTCAAGCGGCACAAATATTAATTGAAAGAGGGGTCCAACTATAAACGTTGTCATATTTAATTAATTAGGTAATAATGTTTGGACTAGGTGTAATGTTCATTTTTACTTTTATGTCGTTGTATACACATATATGTATGTTGTATTGTGTCTTATAGCATCGCATTGGACTTGACTGTAATGTTGCTATAATTGGTGGTAAATAAATAAATAAATAACCTCCTTGTTATTTCTTATTGAGAAATAAATGTCTTTAACCATAAATAACCTTGGCTAACTATCACGGTTCATGAGATACAGCCTGGTGACAAACGGACGGACGGACGGACAGCGAAGTCTTAGTAATAGGGTCCCGTTTGACCTTTTGTCCGTCCTAATGTCCTAAAAGGGGACTTTCTTCTAAGTACCAGAATTTTATGAACTATGCAGGGCCTGAATTCGCAAATTTCATGATATTAGACACCACTGACCATATGTTACAAAAAAAACACAGAACACAAATAAGAGTGCTTTTAATAATTTTTTGTTTCTTTGCTTTTGCATGAGAAAACAGCAGGGGCTGTCCCCCGGGTGCTGTAATATCTAGATTATGTACCAAGACTTCTGAACAGTCCTGGGTTCGAATTCCTAGTCGGGCAAAGTGGTATTGGGTTTTTCCATCAGGGATTTCTCAGTAGCATCCACGTAGTCTGGATTTGTGCCCGGTTGATGGCAACAGGCTCGCCCCCTATTACATTGGACTCAAACATAATTATGTACTAAACTGGTAAAATGTGGGTCTACCAACAGGTACACCTTTGCCAATCCCTTCGCGGATAATTATAGATAGTTGGTATGTTGTGTTAAAGAGGAGTTCGTGGCTAAATAGTAACAGCCGCATGGGTCGATCTTTAAGGTTAAGCAGTGCTTGCCGAGGTTGGTCCGTGGATGGGTAAACTTAATTACATACCGAGTTTCCTCCGTGTCTCAGAAAGCACGTTAAGCCGTTGGTCCCGGCTGTCATTTGCAGATCTTTGACAGTCGTTACGAGTAGTCAGAAGCCAAAAGCCTGACATCCAGTCTTACCAAGATGTTTCGTTTTACCTAGTTACTGGGTTGTGGAGGTCAGATAGGCAGTCGCTTCATGTAAAAGACTGGTTTTCAGCTGCATCCAGTTAGACTGGACGCCGACCCCAAGATAGTTTGGGAAAAGGCTACGCAGATGTTATGTTATATTAAAATCAACTATCAGCCGTAATTTCTGCCGTTTCCATTAATTCCGACCTATCAGTTCCATCATCACGACATTCGGGTATCCTCATATATTCAACTTTCCCAGTTACACGGTATTTTTATTCGTTTGTCATGCCTAACAACTTCCCAGCGCGTTCGTATAATATTGCAAAGGCGTGAAAATGTTCCTGAATACGATCCGTAAAGGCTTTCACGGTACAACGCTTTTTAGGATTTAATGTGTGTAGGCAGTTCTGGTTCTTTTTTTTTTGTAAAAGAACGTGGGCAGACATGTTACGTAGGTAAAAGTTTTTTTTTAAATATTGTTTTCATATGTTTTGATTCAGGAAAATGTGTGGGTTTTTAGGAATAATGAGTGTTTGGTCATGGTTCATAAATTCAATTTGAGTGTTTTCCTCGGTTTAGATATGTTAAATTAATACAACTTGAAATACATTTGGATGGATATTTGTAGATTTTATAAGTTAAAAAGATACAAACGTCAAAATGTTAACTACTACAGTTCCCGCCAAGAACAAGCCATAGAGAAGAATTTTCTCTATAGAGTATGCATGCATACTTTAATATTCGTGTACTTTGATTAATTTGATAGAGTTGTGTTTTGATGAGTTGAGAAGTTCCATCTTTGTATTTATTGCCTAAATCACGTAGTTTCTAACTACCTGAGAACTTTTCTGGTCATCATCATCATCTTCTTGTCCTTTTCCCATTCTACGTCTTTGGGCCACACGTTTTCTTAAGTCTCCCCTGACGGACGTCACGGCATCACGAACTCCTTTCTCTTTTATATCATTTCTCACATTATCCATCCGTCTTTTCTTTGGCCATACTTCCCTGTCCATCCATCAAAATTCATACCCATAACTCTTTTAGTCACATGCGTTTCATCCTTGACTAGCTGTCCCGCGAAACTTCGTCTACGTCACATTTTCCCCGTTTTTGCAACATTTTTCATAGCTGCTCCGCTCCTTTTGGTCGTAGCGTGATGATATATAGCCTATAGCCTTCCTCGATAAATGGGCTATCTAACACTGAAAGAACAGGAACTCATCGTGCTAATCTCAGGAACTACTACCGATCCGCGAAGATTAGCGCGTTGAAGCAAAATTCAGTTTTATTATTAGTATTAGATAAGGTTTTTCCTGACCCGATAAAACTATAGAAGAATGTTCTGGTTCAGACCGTATTTTAATTCAATGTTTAACAAAAACACTTACAAAACACAACAAATTCATTCATCATCCCTATTTGTAAACCAACTTCCCAAAATCAATTCATTAACATAAAACCATTAGTTGTTGCTGCACAGTGGGTCCGATATCTAAATAAGTCGCCAAATAATGCTCATAAGCATCATGTCCCCCAATAATAAGCGGTCTAATGGTCGCACAGTGCGCAGAAACGACGCTCTTGTGTGCAAAATGAATTGTGTACGGAAACGTATTAACGGTGTGTCAAATGACTCGGAACTAGGGATGTGGGCATAGTTGGCCGGGATTAAAGAGATACTGGTTGTCTTTTTCGCAGATGCAGCGACTTTGTGCCGATAACTCTAACGCAACCGATCGCCGAAAGTCAAACTGGCATTGGTTGACCTAGCTATCGGGTAAAAATAGCCTTGTGTGACATGACTATGGGGTATTCGATAACTTAGGGCCTTTTTATTGTCATGCGTGTTTGCGCCCGCGTGTAGGCCAGGCACGCATGCGTGCTGCCTGCAACCTATCGTATCATACATGTTTTTATTGTCATGCTCTGCGTGCAGCCCGCAACAAGCATGCGTGCCTGGCCTGCACGCGGGCGCAAACACGCATGACAATAAAAAGGCCATTACGGATGTTTTAAACCGATACATTTGCACCTGGTTAGGGTTTATCAATGCGAGTGTGAGCAATGAGCATATTTGCTCGTCGTTTTAAATTTAAAATCTCCTGCTAGACATGAAAAAGAGTATTGCAGATTTTTGAAAAGCGATATTTAATACCCATACTGAGCAAAAACTTACATGTAGCGATAATGAATATCTTATTATTTCGATAAGGCATGAATCATTAAAAAAAAGTCTCATGGATCAGCCTACATTTAATTTTAAATGAAAAAGGATACTTTATGCAAATGTTACTAATACACAGAAAATTTTATATTTGCAACGACGCGGACGATATGTAGCGAGCGTAATGACTTTTTCTCTAGGAAGAATAAGGATGTAGCTGCTAATGGTAAAAGATCTCTTAGGTATTATACCAGAGAATGAGTACCAGCTTCAACTTTTTCAACGTTAAAAATTATATTTCTGGGATTCTCCACAACTATCCCGCATTGCAATCCCGTGTTACCCCATCCCTAATACAAACTTATGTCGAGTGCCCGGAACTTCGGAGCAGGATTTTTTGTTTACATGTTTGTGTCATCTCGTGGGGGATAACTGGTAACTATGATGTTATTTATAGGAGCTCTAAAAGGGTGGCTCTGTCTTCTTTCTCATATAAGTATGGTTCATGACCCGTAACGGGTGTTAAAGATGGCGAATTTGTGGTGAAAGTTGAGTTGTTTAAGTAATCTAGTGATGTAACTAACCGGTAAGAAAGGAACTAAGGATATCTATTTATTTATTTAACAATTCAAGCACATAGTAGAGAGGCGGCCTTAATGCCATAGGCATTTTCTACCAACTACAAAAAAATACAGATGAATATTTTTTCTAAAACCAGAGCTTGAAACTTGACAATTTTGGTGAAAAGGTTCATTTTTTAATGCATTATTTATTTTGCAATTTCCGAACAATATTTACACTTTTGACATGTTTTCTTTTGGTGCCTTAGAAATCCACGAAAGTAAGAAAAAAATCATGTAAAGTTTTTGGACTGACAACTTACTCCCCACCACATTTTGACTTAAACCCATTTTACTTACATCACAATAAACAAAAAACGCCCCACAACAGTATTACCGGCAGACAATGCAATTTAAACACAGTGCGCCCACTGCGCCAGATGTTCAAACATGGACAAAATCAACACTAATTCTATCGAGTTACGTTCCGTATGCTTTCAATTAGCTCGTTTTACATTATTTATTTCACACCACCCGATTGAAGCTTTCGATTTGATTTGTAATGGTTTTTGGATGTATTTTAGGGTGAAGTTTTTGAAATAATTACTTTCATTTGTTTTTTTTTTGTAGAATCACGACCCTAACAATAATTTTGACGTGATAAGAAAAACTTTTGACGTTTAGCCTTAATTAAAATATGATGACATCGGTAATACATAAGACGAGATACTTACTATACTGTGGTAAAAGCACGGTGCTTTTGTTCCAGACGTAAAAATGGTAAAAAAAAGTTAAAAATTATAGAGGGCTTGTTAATTTATCCAGAACTTACATCTTTGTTGAATAAAATAATAAATACAAGGTGTTGTTTTGCATCCTCGGCAAAATTTAAGAGAATGTCACAAAAGACTAATCAATTAAAATTACAGTACCCATTTAATTATTAATAAACGCTGATTTTTTTGGTTGTTTAAGTTTGTCAGTATTTCAGAATAACTCCTTTAACGTGGTTTAGGGAATAAGAAATTATCGAATAAATATTTTAGATTGGTTGTATGTATGAAAGCGCGGTTATAGGGCGAGGATCGGACGGGCCGCGTTTAAAACACGGGTAGTTCACACTTACCGACTTTCGGAAATAAGAAAAAAATAATTACCTACCCATTTTATTATTGATTCAGGACGAGAATCTTTAGCATAGTTACCTCCTTGAATTTGGTGACGATGCGAAACATTGTTGTTAATGAAAACGCGTTTATTGTTCTGTTTCATTAAGTCCATTTTTATGAAAAGTATAAATTTGTTTTATACATTTTTTTTTTATAAAGTTGTTTTTATAGAACACTATTTTTTATCGTAAGTAATTATTGTTTAATGGATTAAAAGCAATCAGGCACTTACTAATAAAATAACAGCGTAATTCAATAATTTACCAAAACAATTTATTGCAAAAAGATACCACTTAAAGTCAAAATTATGCTATTAACTCTACAAAACAGACATTATCTTCTCCCTTCGATAGTAAACACAAAATATTCACAAAGGGACGGAGGCAATAGGAAACGCATTCGACCGTTCAATCGATTGGAAAATTGTATTATTTTTTCCAAATCATTACAGCTTTCGTCTCACTGGGCTTCAAAAACTAATAGTTATTGGGAGATTAATAGGTTTGTGAATAAAAATGACATCGCAATGGAGATTTAAGTTAGGTTCAGTAAGTTTCGGTAAGGTTCAGTATTTTAACTAATGTTTCAAAAATGAAAAGGAGTTGGTTTTTTGTGTCATGTTTTGGCGGCTAAAAGCATATCGATGAAATTTGACATACGGATAAACCATGACCTAAGTTAGGACTACTTAGTGTGGGATAATTTCCGAACACTGAAGCCGCGGGCAAAAAAAGCTAGTAGCAGAATAAAAGTTAAATAAATAACTATTTTTGTGTAAATAAGTTAATGGATCGTTGAGTAAACTGTAATAATAAACAGACAAAATGGTCGTACTTTTATGAAATATTGTGTTTTTGTATCGTTTAGGAAAGTTTGTTCGAAATGAAAACGTTTTGCTTGTCGCTTTTAGTGTTAGTTATTGCAAATGGTGTTCGTGGGTGAATTTCCCAAATGACTTATTTTTTTGTCTTCGGTGAAATTAGTATTTGAAAAAAGGAATATCGTTCTGAATTATATTTTTTAGTATTAAATAGGTAGTTATTGGGTTGTGGCAAAAATCTATTTTGCCTAGGACTATTTACAAAGGTTGAAATAAATTCATAAACCTCTATTTTTTTCAATTCGGTGCTGTCCCTCTACTTTTTTTACAAACAAAAAAGCTTACACACTAATAGAAATAAGTAATTTAAATATATAACTTATTCTATTTTATAGAATATTAGTTTTGTTATTAATATATAGCATATTTTATTACATAATTAACGATTGTTATTACTGAGAGGCACAAACGTACCTGTCCTGCAAAATGTTCTCATATCGCTGGACAAAAGTAATTTAAACCTAACTTTACATCGACGAGTCCGACAGCGTCCCCACCCCAATTTTATTTTCCTCGTTAGTGTGTGCTAGTGCGCAGTAAGGACGGATTTGTGTCAAATCGCTGCATATTCTCGCCAATAACATAAGTACGCCATTTCAGTTGCTCCCGGACAATTATTTTATAGTATCGGTGGTTGCATTTTTCTAGTGTAATGAGTAGTTTTATTTTTGTTGTTTGGTTCTAACACAGGTAGTAAGTAAATTAGCTTCATTGACTGTTATTGAATTTATCCTAGATATTATGCATTTTTTCTAATTTTCGAAAAAGTGTATTATTTCTCACGTCGCTGTTCTCATATCGCTGTAATCGGTGGTCTTTATTACCACCGATGTGATAATTTACACCGAAAAAACCAATCGGTGTCGGGTGAATTTCAACAAATGCCATTTTTTTTATCATATCGGTGAACTTTTTCATTTATATTTTTTTTGTATATTTTTCAGGTTTAATGTAATCTTTAAGATATCAAATATCCCCAAATTTAATATTATCAACGTATCATTTAAGACTAAGGAGAAAATTCAGTTTGAATTCTGGTTTCCACCGATATGACAAACCGGCACCGATTTTTTTTTCTGTACACCGGTATGATAAGTTTATCCACCGAAATGATGTACATATCCAGCGATATGATGATCTATCACCCTTTGAACATCAAAAAATGAAATAGTTAGTAGGTACCTATATATTTTTATAAGGGTGACTTAGAACTGAAGACCTGAACTAAGGGTCTTATGTAAGTAGATCACATCCAAAGAGAACTGAGTTCTTAGAAATTCAGTTGCAATATATTTTTTTAAATGATGTACCTATTTTATTATATATACTTTCTTTTTTATCATATTTACTATAGGTATTATGAATTTAAAAAAATGTTTATTTTTATTATCATTGTCTCTGTAATAGTATTATACTTTACGTAACGAAATGATACGGGATCTACCGATATGATAAAACGAATCACCGAGATGATAAAATGATCTAGCGATATGATAAAGTAATCCACCGATGTGACAAAACTGTGCGTTGATCATGAATCAAAACACCGATATTAGATATAATGTTTGTGCCATTTAGATTTTTTTTGAAAAGTAAGTTACTTTTCTTTTTTATTAAATCTTTTACTTGAAAAGTTATGATAAACCCAATAGAGAGCCGAGATCCATAAAATGTTACTTAGCACGCAATTTGGTCTTTGGCTAAGCGTTATTCTTGTAACTTGCACACAGCTATCAAACACTCGGACATAATTATCAAACAAAGACGACAACATTATCGTATCGCACCAACTTAATTACGTTTTTAGATCTCGAACTAAGGAGCCGATATTCGAGATAAATAATAATAATAATAATAAAGCCCATTTATTTCCAATCTACAATAATTACATGCATTTAGACTATATTAAATGTAAAAGTTTTCTATTTTAAATAATGATATTGTTTCTAATATAATGAGTTCTAATTAATAAATATATTTATTTGCTTTAAACACTATCGCTGTTTTCATTATGATTGATCGGAACCCCTTCTCGGGTATAGGCCTCCTCCAGCTTTTTCCAGCCCTCTCTGTCCATTGCTTTCTTTCTCCATTCGCTTCCTGCTATAACTTTTATATCTTCTATCCACCTTTTTCTGGGGCGTCCTCTTTTTCTTTTTCCCGTCCCCGTTGGTCCTTCCCACCTAGTTGTCTCTAATGTCCATCTTTTATCCGTGCCTCTTCCTATATGTCCTGCCCATCGCCACTTCTGTTTTAGGGCAAATTCTAAGGCATCTATAACTTTTGTTTTTCGTCTTATTTGTTCACTTTTTACTTTTTGTATTTTTCTAATTTTTAGGACGCTCCTTTCCATTGCTTTCTGGCATGTTACTAGTTTGGTTCTAATTTTTGTGTTATACGTCCACGTTTGGCATCCGTATGTGAGAGTAGGCAGTACACAGGAATCTAAGACGATTTTCTTTAGGTGGAGGGGAAATTCCCCTTTCAGGATTTCTTTCAAGGACCAAAACTTTTTCCAACTCATGTTAATACGGCGCTCGACCTCTTGTTCTTCATTTTTATCTTCGAATGATATTTGTTTACCTAGATATATGTAATTTTTTACATATTCGAGTGGCTTCTCATTCAGTTTTATAGTATTAGCGTGGCTGTTTGTCAATACTTTGGTTTTGGTTTCGTTCATTATTAGACCTACTTTTTCGCTTCCTTTGTTTAGTGTGTTTATCATTTTTTCTAGGTCTTTTCTTGTTTCAGCGAATAGTACAATATCATCCGCGAATCTGAGGTGAGTAAGTCGGTTTCGGTTTATTATAATCCCTTCTGACTGCCAGTTGAGCTTATCAAAAATATGTTGCAATACTATTATGAATAATTTGGGTGAGAGGGGATCTCCTTGTCTGACTCCTCTACAGATCGGTATATCAGGACCTCGTGTCTCTAGTTTGACTTGGCTTACGCTACCCTCGTAGATGTTTTTCAGTACCCTTATGTATTTTTCGTTTATGTGACATTTATTCAGTGCTTCCCAAATAGCATCATGTGAAATCGTGTCAAACGCTTTGGCGTAATCGATAAAAGCAATATATAATGGCCTGTTGAACTCCTTGTATTTCTCTATCACTTGTTGCATTACTTGTATGTGGTCCGTCGTTGAAAATCCGGAACGGAACCCCGCTTGCTCTAACGGCTGGAACTTATCGATCGTCGGGCTCAATCGGCTTTGTAGGATTGATGTGAACAGTTTGTACACACTTGAAAGAAGGCTAATAGGGCGGTAGTTAGCGATGTCTCGGGGGTCTCCTTTTTTGTAGAGAAGGATTATGTCGGATCTTTTCCACTGTTCCGGTACCCGACCCGTGTTGAGAACTTCGTTGAATAAGTACGTAAGTGGGCGGGCTAGAATGGCAGCGCCAGCTTTTAGGGCTTCATTTTGTATGCCGTCAGGACCAGGGCTTTTATCAGCTTTGAGTTTTTGGATGTGTTTGATAACTTCCATTTCGTCCACTGGTAGTAAGTCTTCGATGACTTGTGAAGTTCCCGCTGTTTTATCAATTGTAGTGGTACAAGGAATAGAGTTCGGTTCTTTTGCATATAATTGCTTATAGAAATCTGTGGCGCATTTTATTATGTCTTTTCTGGTTTTAGTTTCTTTTGATTTTGTTGCTAAGTTTTGAATCCATATTTTGTGAGTGGTTAACTTTTTATAAGCTTTTTTCGTGCTTCTATACTCTTTTAGATTAGTCTGTATTATTTTGTTTCTATAATCCTTGTAGTCTTTATTAATTGCTTTACTTGTAGCTTTAAATAATCTGCTTAATTCTTCCTTAGTTTCTTTAGTTTTGTGTTTTGTTTTCAAAAGTTCAGTTCGTCTTGTAATAAGAGTCAGTGTATATTCACTAAGTATTTTGTCGATATATCTTAGTTCTTTATTTGGTCTACATGCAAGGCTGGTGTTGATGCTGTTAGCTAGTTTGTTGTAAAAAGTTGGGATATCTTCTTCTTCGTGTTGCATTTCCAGTTGACGTATGTTGATCGCAAGGTTTTTTAAGTATGATGATATGTTCTCATCCGTTCTCAGCGACATAGGTTGCGGTCTGAACGATGTTCTGCTCTTTTTGCCTTGGTCTAGTGTGTAGGTAGCTCTAACCAAGCGATGGTCAGATCTAAATCCAAAGCCATGTAATACTTCTACGTTTCTTATCCTCGTTGGGTGGTTTGATAAAATAAAATCTATTTCGTTTTTTATGCTACCACAGGGAGAGAGCCAGGTCCATTTTCGATTTGCTCGAGCTTTAAAAAAGGAGATATTCGAGATAACTGCTGGCTAAAAGAACTTCAGTTTGGGGCCGAAGCTCAAGGGGGTTAATAAGCGTCTTAAAACATTATTGTTTCATTCTTATTCCCTAGTGGGAAAGAGATAGCGCTAGACGTACTCCATAGCTCTGTCTCTTTCCCACACTGAAATAAGGTTAAAACAATACTGCTTGGTACTGTCTCTATTTCATATAACATAACATAACATCACGCCTGTAATCCCCGAAGGGTTATTCAGCCAGTTATGGCTATAAGTCCCATGTAATAGAGAGCGAGCCTATTGACATCAACCGGGCGCTAATGCAGACTCCGTGGCTGCTTCTGAGAAATTCCTGATGAAAGATCGCAATACCACATTGTCCGAGCTGGTAATCGAACTCACGGCCTCATGCTTAGCAGTAATTCTTGCGGCCACTAGACCAACGTGGCAGACAAACATTCAAAGAGACTATACTTCATATGAACATAATCAGTTACCATACATCCTCATCTGCCTAGCATTTCCCAAACTATCTTGGCTTCCAGTCTAACCGGATGCAGCTGAGTACCACTATTTTACATGAAGCGACTGCCTATCTGACCGCCACAACCCAGTAACTGTATAATACGATACCCCTTGGTAAGACATGATGTCAGACTTTTTGGCTTCTGACTACTCGTAACGACTGTCAAAGATCTACAAATCACAGCCGGGACCAACGGCTTAACGTGCTTTCCGAGGCACGGAGGAAACTCGGTATGTAATTATGGTCACCCATCCACGGACCAACCTCGGCAAGCACGGCTTAACCTTAAAGATCGACCCGGGCGGCTGTTATTTAGCCACGAGGTCCTCTTCATCAATCAGTTACCATACATAAAGAGTGTAAATAGAGCCTTAACGAAGCCGAGGGGCACTTGTACTCTCCGTCATTCGATTTTTTTTGTTCTGGACCATACCTGGGAACCTTTTAGTTACAGAGATATTGGAGGTCAAAGTTCCAAATATTTCGCAAGTTTTTTTTAAAAAAAGAAGTTTTTAATATTATAATTTTACTTTAAATACCTTCCTGACCACCGTACCATTCAATGCATTCATCAGCACAATGTATGAATGCGTTACATTGAATTTTGCCGTAAAACGTGATTGATTTTTCACCCAAAAAAAGAAAGTCGTTTCCCAGCAAAAAAATTTGCGTAGAGTTACTTAGTTTAATGTACTTACAGAATTCTTGATTCCTGGATTCGATTGAAATGTTGATTTTCACCTTGTATACTAGAGTAAAATACATTATTACTATATTCACATCCACTACAAATTAAAAACCTTTCAACTTAGTCCTCTAAAGCGTCCAATAAAACTTGGAGTCCCTCAACACTTATCTAAGTGGTACAGACAAAAGCATTCAATGTATAATGCAAATTATCCCTCTGGGAGGGCCGGAGGACAACCAAGTGCCTTCAGAATATTTTAGCCGAAGTGGATAAGATTCAGTACTTATACTAGGAGCGGATGAGACTGGCGTAGGCTTAGTTTCGCAGGGTTTTTAACCCCTGGCCAAAAAAGAGGGGTGTTATAAGTTTGACCTGTGTATCTGTGTGTCTGTCTGTGGCATCGTAGCTCCTTAACGGGTGAACCGATGTTGTTGTGTGTGATTGTCTTCGTTTGAAAGGTGTTTTAATCGAGAGTGTTCTTAGCTACATTCTAGAAAATCTGCTCAGCCGTTTGAAGGTCGTCACCTCTTTTAAAATTAATTGAGTTATTTCAGCCTATTGATGTCTAGTAATGATCTTAAGATCGAAAGGAAATTAAAAGTACTTGCACAATGATTATTATATCTAGATGTATATTACAGCAATTTGGGGAACAAATGGCTTCTAAGCCACAGGCATCTGCCCTTGTTTAGAAGTCACACGTTCGTTCTTAAACTGGCTCTGTTATCTCTCTGTATATCTTAATCTTGTCGTACCTGATTGTAATCATTACGATGCACGCTATTATCTTAATTTAACAGTGATTGAAGTCCTGATCAGTGCCGTGAGGGCAGGGAAGAGCTCACAGAGCCGACGAACAAAACGGTGGTGCAATGCGATCCTCCAGTCTTTGGAAGGACAGCCCTATAAGCAGACTCGAGAATAGCCCAGGACCTACAAGACCTAAAGAGGAAGTGTGGTTTAAGTATCCATGATTACCGGACATCACGAAAGAAAAGAAAGTTCTGAATATGATCTTATTTTAGGAAAGACTTTTACTGTGGTGCTCGTATAATCGATTAAACAATAATTAGAATTTTGTCAAATTCAGTTCATCCAATGACTAGATGGTAATGTGTCCAGATTAGAACTCTATTTGCCATTGCATAAGGACCTAGGTGCTCAGAAGACAAAAACAGATCATATGTATGTGGCTAGATTTTATTGTGTCAAGTGAGTTGACTTTCCCTTAGGCTTAACCAGATTGCTGAGATAATACAATTTCACGCCATTGCAGCCCCTCCCCACTTCACAATCTAGAGTCATAGAAACAAAGTGATTGAATTGGAAGAAGCAACTCTGTCTTAACCCATTCACTGCTGCGAGATTGGCAATAAACAGCATTTTAGTCAGATGAACGGTTAAACCAGTTTAGTACTGAGAGATAGGCTACAATGTGGTTGTAGTTAAATGTTAGTGGTAGTTTATTGAGCATTATAACTATGTTATGTGGGTATTAGATTGAATGGACTTGAGTAATTGTTTTTTTTTGCATAAAAAACTTTGGACTCAAAATAGTTGGCCATGGCTGGGCTTTGCTGCAACGAATAGGTAGGTACATTCGGACATAGGATTTTGATTTTACCACTGCCATCTCCGGGTACGTTTTAACGTTTTATAACAACTTTTATTTATTTTGCAATGTACGAGTATGTATCTTTGTTTAGGTCAAATCTTACCACTGATGTCCTAACCAGTTCCCCCAACAGATTGAGCTGAAATTTAGCACAAAGCTTTGATTCTGTTGATCATACATTTTTATAACAGAAATGGCTTTATCCTGTAGCCAGAATCGCCTTCTTCCTAGAAAACTCTTTAACGGATAGTAACATGGACACTAAAACTTTGTACACGCGTTCAATGTTCAAACATAAACCTCATTAATTTTCTTCTTTTCACACTAATCTAAAATGTCTGTTTTGACTAAGGACTGCTTATTCTTCAATAGATTGATGATCTATCTAACCATTAGAATAATCGGCAGTCAACGACAATAGACAATAATAGGCAGATGCAGTATGTATATACGAATAGTAGTATGTTCCTTGTTGGTTCTAAGTCAGGCTTGTTACGAATAATTAATAAAACGGGAGTGACAATACGTTTTGTGAAAAGAAAAACAGTTCCATTTTCTAAAATTGCACCATTAGTTGAATACAAAACTGAAATTCACAGAGAAATAAAGCAACAAAAACTCTTGGATACTAAACATAATATTAATGTGGGGGAACGCATTAGGGAGCGGAAATGGCGGCGTACACATTCAGTATTGTGCTCGGGGAAAAATGATATAATATCGTAACATCCTTTTATGACCATTACTGGGCTTGCCCGCCCAGCATAGATGGGGGATGGACAGATATGATAGTGGGGAATGGTACGTTTGTGTCTAATTTGTGGCAATCTCTGAGAAGATATTGTGCGTAGCAAGATAAGAACAAAAATCTTTAGATGATGTAATTCCTGGTAGCAATGTATAAATGTATATGTTACTAGTTGACTCGCGCACTTTTGTCTGCGTCATATTTTCCTCGTTTTTTCAACATTTTTCATTGATGCTCCACTTCCTGTTGGTCGTAGCGATGTTATATAGCCTCTTCAAATGGGCTAACTAATACTAAAATATTATATACAATTGGAACCGTTTGTTCCCGAGATTAGCGCGTTCAACTAAACAAAAAAAACTCTTAAAATATCTATAATATAAGTAAGTATAGATTAGCTAAATAAAGCTAAAGATAAAGCTTTACGATCAATAAAGATTTAGAACGTCTGTGTTCAGTGGAATGTCGTTCAAAGAATGATGTTGCCATCCAAGAGAATGAGAAGGTTAAGAATACTTACCCAATCTTCCCCTTTTAACTTTTTTTTTAGGAATGGTATCTAGCAGTTCAACCTATGAGGTTGTCGTCTGCTAAAGATTCTCCTTTGAACGTTAACCTTCTCGTATTTATAGCGATGAAGGCACCAGCTTATGGCATGATATTCAAAAGGTCTGTTTGGTAAGTAAAACATTGTAAAATGTATGAAATCAAATGACTGTGAGTCTGTGACACCTCAGTGCCAAGGTCTGTCCATAATTAAGTATACTCGTATAAATACATAAATAGACAGACCTTGCTTGCTTGCAAATTCTAAAACTTGACTTAATTGTATTCTGAATATTTATTATAATAGTTGATTGAATTTAATTGTCTATATTGTTTTATTGTTAATTTGTATCGAATATGGAATTTAAATCTTAAATATTGTAAAATAGTGTATGTCCTAATAGGATGTTTTTTGAGTCACCATAAACTAACTATAAGACCCTAATGTATCACCATAAATCACACTAATAAATACTTTGACTTTAACTAAGAATTATTAAACAAAGAAAAGATTCTTTGGTTCACGCAAGGAATCCGTGGCAAGTGGATATTAAGATCAAAAGGTTAGCCCGATATATTTTTCTTGACTTCTCAATTTAATCTTTGCCATAACCGCCCTACATGAGACAAATCGTCCAGTTGGCCATTTGTCAAAAAACCTGCATCCGCCCAATGAAAGCCGTCTTTGTCAACCCCACAACCTTACCCAAGCACTTTCTTTTTCCTTATCAGAACTGAATAAGATTCAAAATAACCTTAATCACCCGTAAATGTTTAACAAATCTGCAAAGTATTTTAAGCAGTTTGCGTAGATTTTATTGCGAGGTCTTAAGGTTGTTTTTAGCATGATTTATGGTAATTTGGTGGTAAGTATTTAATAAGAATGGCGATTTCTGACAAAGGTTTCTTTTTGAAGTTTTCTGTTAAAAATGTGTGCGGGCGTGTCTGTTTGTCATAATGATGGCTTTGTATTGTTATAGAAATTATTTCATCGTCGTCTTTATAATGCTGATGATTAAGTACTATCAGGGGTTAGCGGATTGTGTTAAGTGCACATATTTACTTAATTTCTGTCAATTCTACAGGAGATAGAGATAATATACGAGGGTGTGTTTGCTGGAAATGAATTTAAAGATGTTGGTCTTGATGGGGGGCCATAATTACATACCGAGTTTCCTCCGTGCCTCGGAAAGCACGTTAAGCCGTTGGTTACGGCTGTCATTTGTAGATCTTTGACAGTCGTTACGAGTAGTCAGAAGCCAAAAAGTCTGACATCCAGTCTTACCATGGGGTATCGTATTACCCAGTTACTGGGTTGTGGAGGTCAGACAGGCAGTCGCTTCACGTAAAATACTGGTACTCAGCTGCTTCTGGTTTGACTGGAAGCCGACTCCAAGATAGTTTGGGAAAAGGCTAGGCAGATGATGATGGTCTTGAATTATCTTATTTAGGATAAGGACTGATTCGGTGGTCTAGTCGTCGATAACGGAACTGCTGAACATGAGGGAGGGGTGGGAAGCCGATTCTCAGGTCTGGCAACGTTCTGTTCGGGTTTTTCATTAGGAATTTCTCAAGAGAAGCCACTTAGTCTGCATAAGTGCCCGGTTGGTGGCAATTGGCTCGCCCCCTATTACATCGGACTTAAACATAAATGGCGATATTATGTGGGTAGTACTTACTATTAGGTACACCTTTGCCGAACCCTTCTGGTTTTACAGGCGTGATGTTATGGTATTTAGTCAACGGTTTTGTGAATTAAATCTTTTCAAATATTGTGAATTGAGTGCAAGGTAATAGAAAAAAAATGACGAGCAACATTCTGTTATTTTGCATGCAAGCAACATTGCTCTTACCTTTTTAGAAGGAGCAACGCTTCTCGTAGTTCTTTTTTTTATTTTAAGTAACACCAAAGCAGACAATATTGTTAACGAAAACAAAAACATTAAAACACAATAATTCATTATCTACCCATACTACAGATACAACACAATGCTGCTTACTCCTGCTCGCTCAACCGGCGTGAATATACGTCGTTCACAAAAGTTGGCTTATCGCTAGCGTCACGGTTTGACGTCAGTTAATATCGGAATTCATTTCAGCTTTCACATCTTCTGCATCCGATTTGTGTCCTTTTTGAATGTTATTTTGTTTTTTTTTTTACATTATTATTATAAAAAAAAAAAAACTGACAAAGGAGTCTCTGTTGGAACTACACTACATAGAGAAGCGTTGTGGTGAAATGGAACATGTTGGAGGACTTTGATAGGTACTTAGATGAATAGATTCTGTTGTGCCTGTTGGGAATAAAGTATGGCGGCCAATCTGCCCCGTATTCACAAACGTTCGGATTCAATTTCGATTCGGAAAGTCGTATGTCTATCTCGCTCGCTTTCGTAATGCCAAAACAAGATAGACATACGACTTATCGAATCGAAATCGAATCCGAGCGTTTGTGAATAGGGGTCCTGTGAAGATGGCAGGTCGAGCTGGACAAAACCAACGACCAGTGGCCCGTATTAACCCCGGATCGAATGAACTGGAAGCCATGGGGAAAGGCCTTTGCAGTCTGATCAAGTAGGCTTAACAGTAGGTAATATCAAGTAGGAGCAGAACTAGTTACTACTACACCAGCACGCGTAGCATTACCACTGCAGAAACGAGTTTTGTCTACGGAAGAATCGACATAATGACAGATAGACACAATGACAATGTGTCAGTTTGCCGATTCTTCCGTCAACATAGCCCGTTTCTACGGCGGTCAAGCTACGCGTGCTGGTACGTCAAGGGACATTTACTACCCTTAAATAGGTACCAAGAATAGATTTGTGTTTCGGTTTAATGTGTGGGTTTATCGTGTTTTGTAATGGTTCTTGGCAATGAAAGTTTGTTAACGGGTCAAAATCAACGATGACGATAATATTACCTATTCAAAGTTTTTAATAAACCCGTCAATCACCAAAAATCATAACTATCATACACAACACAACAGCTCATAAAACCATAACCACAGCCCAAGTCAAAATTCACACAAACTCACGAAGTCAGTCATCTTAAGGCACCCCTAATTAATTTCGTTAGAGGTTCTCAATATCGTTGGCACTTGAATGCCACTTGAAACTTGTAAGGGAACCGTTTTCACCAATAATATAGTGACCGAAAACAATGCCTTAACTGAGGTAGGCGAACAAAAAAATGGCGCGATTGCATCTTTAAGTGGTTTGCTTTGGTGCGTGTTTCTCATGGGGCTCTGTTTTGGTACTGACGCTAGAGGGAGCCACGGAGTATAGGGTGGTTATGGGGTTTGTGATTTAGGAGATATTCCTGCAATATTCATAATGCCAGTGACTAAATGTGCAGACTGCGAAGTTCAGTTGAACGAGTTTAAATGTAATTTTGCATTTGGATCATTTGTGTTTTGAAAATGTAGAAAGCAAATTAAATTTCGAAATTCAAATATGTACCCTCGTAGGAAAATACGTAGTTGGAAACAATTGGTATTTATCACTAAAAATAGGTTAAAATTATGAAAAACATAATTAAAACTTCAATTTATAGAATTGTGCGAAATAAAAAATAATCATGCAACGATTTTCTGTCGAAGCAATTACTACAACGATGCAGTTTTAACGAAGGTGGACTTGAGATAATTGCCAGAACATTCCGTCCCTCGTTTATTGGATTATTTTTAATTAAATATAATGATACTGCACTTGCAGCGGTGAGCTGTTACTTACCTACGTGGCGTCATGTTAAAATAATGGGCTTTTGATGCACCATGATTAAGTTAATTAGTGTAGTTTCTGTTTATTTGTGCCGTTATCTGTAATGATAGCTAATCTTAGTGTCTCGTTTTGCTACTGGTTTTATGCTGAAGAAAATTCTTCTGGTTGTCTTTTTCGACACAATCACCACTGCATGGTTCACAAAGATAATGTTCCTATTGTAGTTTTCAAGACGAACAAATAGTGCAAAAAAATAGTTGTGCAACTGTCTCCAGACAATAAGTATTCGAAATATTTCTTTTATTTAATTGCTTGCTACATATTTTATTTCTGCTTTCTAAATTCATCCCCTACAGGGGTGTATTTCCAATGATGTGATGAATTTTCTAAAATCCTTGGCTTAGTGCAGTTAAAATAATTGATACTACTTATTTGCGTCCTACTTTTCTGAATGTCCCTGAACCCCCATGCAAAATGGTCTCCCTATTCCCCACAGACGTCTCACAGCGGCGGCTCCCACGGGTGCTGTGCACAAATTAGCGCTCAATTTACTGCATGATTCGATTTGCCACCCGACTGGGCAGTCAGCTGACCGACTATCGCTGCCATTTAGGCTTTCTGACGACACTTTTGTGAGGATTTAAGACTGTTGTGGGCAAGTAGGAGATGAGTGTGCTGAGAAAAATGATGCTTTAGTACGTGTTTCAGTTTTTTAGCGTACTGGAGGTGTATTGAGACTTGTGAAGTATGTTAGAGAGAGAGAGAAACTTTACTGTATCACGTTTCAATACAGAATAATCTATACCTACAGTACTGTCTAATTATTGATTAATTGACATAAAAAAACGGCCAAGTGCGAGTCATACTCGCGCACGAAGGGTTCCGTACCATAATTTATAAAAACGAGTAAAAAAATCACTTTTTGGTATGGGCCCCTTTAAATATTTATTTTATTCTGTTTTTAGTATTTGTTGTTTTAGCGGCAACAGAAATACATAATCTGTAGAAATTTCAACTGGCTAACTATCACGGTTCATGACAAAAGCCTGGTGACAGACGGACGGACGGACGGACAAGTCTCAGTAATAGGGTCCCGTTTGACTCTTTGGGTACGGAACCCTAAAAATGAGCTCGTTTATTCATCGCTATCCATAGTCCATAGTAATATTATAAATGCGAAAGTCACTCTGTTTGTTTGTTTGTTACCTTTTCACGACTAAACGGCTGATCGGATCTTAATGAAATTGGGCAAAAAGATAGATTTCAACCTAGGAAAGGACATAGGCTATATATCATCACGCTACGACTAATAGGAGCGGAGCAGCAATGAAAAATGTTGCGGAAACGGGGAAAATGTGACGCAGACGAAGTTGCGCGGGACAACTAGTTTATTATATGTGGAGGTATGATAAAAGACCTTTAGTTTGATTTAATTCTGACTAGACTGCTTTAAAAAAAAGTACCGAAAAACCTTGAAAATGATTGAATATTGAACCAAACCTTGATATGGTTTAGTTTCATGGTTTAATTGTAACCACATCATCATCATCTGCCTAGCCTTCTCCCAACTATATTGAAGTCTGCTTCCAGTATAACCGGATGCAGCTGAGTACCAGTATTTTACATGAAGCGACTGCCTATCTGACCTTCTTTCATAATTCTTTCATAAACTACCCATATTTTCAAAATGACAGCTGTTTACCCAATTAATTTGATTAAGTTACTGCTAAAGAAAAAGGCTGAGATTCGAAGAATCATTTTTAGAGCAACAATTAAGCAACAGCTAGGTTGCTACCATAGAAATTATAACTCAAAACATTACATCAACAAAGCAATTTTTATAACAGGTAACATTTATTTTAATTACACAAACAAGTGGCAACACTCAATAAACTCGTTTCTTTTATTTAACTGTAAACATTCATAATACTGTTTCTTTGTAGAAAAGTAAAACTTTAATATTGCTTTTAAAATCTTATCGTAAGATCTGACAAAACAAATAACATTATATGACCAAAGAAACCGACTTTACAAAGGTATTTTAACTCTACATCAGCCACTTGAACTTTATGCTTCATGCTGCGGAAATATACACCTTAAAGTTTGTACAGAAAGTTTAATTTCCTTTCCTTTTGTAATTGTTTTACGACCTTTCAAAGATATTGTCTCGATCAAAAATCAACTTACCACTTAAAATCAAAGGGTTGATTTTTCAATAACCAGTGTAAGTATATTTTTATTCCCATACAAACTTTAGTTTAACTGTTATCTCTGAAATCTCACTACAGTTAAACAAAAGGGGTGAAAACAAAACGGGGTATTTCTCGAATAGGGGTGAACCGTGAAATACAACTACTCGAGAACTCGAGTCGAGAGCTCTCGAAAACTGGCTGTAATCGATATTACTGATTCGATTCAAGAAACAATTTAAACAATCGCTAGACGAGTGTGGAATATTATTTTTGCGTGTGAGTTTTTTTCTTAATTGTTTTTTTTTATATGTACTTCTGAGTTCTGCAGTTGCGTGTTGGTAAGACAAAGAGTATTAATATCATTTGTAAAGCGGTGGGAAAATATGCAATAGGTAGGCACATTTTTTTTTTAATAATGTCCATTCTTGCGCTATTTCGAAAAATTATAAAAAAAAATCTCAACAGGAAACAGGAAACAGCCTTCTGCTGGGCAAAAGCTAATCCCCGTCACTTCCAGTTTTTTCAATCTAGGGCGAATGTGCATCGCTGGTCGCTGGTCCTGTCCAGTAATAAAACATGTTATATATTGCTGGATAAGATAATGAACGCCTGTACAGGTCGTATTTGAGTAGATAAAACATATTACCTATTATTACAATTCGCAAAAACAGTTTAATTAATGTTTCATAATATAATTGGTTCACAGCGAATTACATTGGTTTACATCTCGGTCTAACTCTTCAGGAAATACTGGCGTATTATTTTGATATAACGAAATACAGCTGAATATTAAAACCCAAACTAGTTCAAGACTAATTAGATTTTCCCTGAAATCCGTCGCCAATAAAATAACGTAACGAACGAGAATATTCGTAGCAATGGCTACGCTCGTAGCTTCGTAGCAGTTATCTGGGATAGTGATGTTCGTAGCGCGTAGCACGTGTTTTGAAGGATAAATTTACTGTTTAAAATAAGTAAAATAAAATAAGTTTATTTCATATTATTTTGTATTAAATTGCATGTCAAGAAGTTCCCATTTAGTTGTTTTAGCTGTGGTTGGAGGCTACGCTCTTTCATTATAAACTTATAAAAATGTAAAAAACATAAAGAGGATAATACGATCAATTTTATAAGTGTGTGTGTTCGTTAAAATTTATCATATCTTTAAAAAACGTTGCCCCACACTAAGAATTTCTCCTGTATAGTAGGTGCGTTTACAAACATTTAAACTCACATTGTACAAACAACCAGAGCCGGAAAAACTATCTGTAGGCCATACAAATATTTGTTCCGTGCAGGGAACCCGCGACACGCAGCGCAGTAGTCTATCGCTTAGCCACTGCGCCAAACGTGCCGTCAATTATTTAGTACTTAGGTTATTAATTATTCAGGTATATTTACAATTTTATGGAATTAATGTTGGAATATGATTTTGGGCAAGTTGACGCGCTGCCGAAATTAAAACTGAATTCGATTTTAATTATTTATTTTAAGACGAAAGCATAATTGGCAAAATGCGGCAGTTCAATTCGGGTACACATATCTCTACTTTGTTAAAAAAAAAAGATTCGAGATTTATTAAGAGATAAGTGTTATTATAATATAAATGACTTTTTGAATGACACTATTTGTCATTTTTTTTTCATATTTTATTAATCCTGTTTTGTTTTTGACATTTTCGAATAATTTATTTTATAATGATGAAAATGATGAATGTATGACTGACTACTATGTAGGTATACGTTATGGAGCGACTTTGTTATTTCATTTAAATTTTGTAATTTAATATTGTTTTTTTTTGTTATAAATTTTGTAAATTTGTACCCCTTGCGGGAGAAACATGTTGTACGTACTATTAATATTGTGACATCCTGTATGCTTAATTTGCATGTATACGCATGTTTAGACAAATAAAATTATCTTTATCTACCAACAGGTGTGAGGTTGTGTGTATGTTTATTTTAAGACACATTTTGTGTTATTAGTATTGATTTACAATATCGTAACAACTTTAATCCCCATATAATTTATGTCATACAGTCGTACTGAAAGCGCCAATCATTGTGATTTGCATCTTTAAATGCCATAACAAGCAGCAACTTCGCATTCAAACATATAATTAATTCCCAAACAACAGTTTACTGACCTTTATTCCCAACAAAAACAAACAATAAAACCGTTTTAAAAACGTAACAAGAAACCTAGCATTAGGCTGGCCACACACTGGCGACACAAAGGCGAACGCGCGACAAAGGGCGCCGAAACAAACGCGCTAGCTAATTTGAAGCGGTGACGAATCTGATCGTACGTCTGTACCGCAAGTAGCTATTTGTTGTTGTCGGTGTACGCCCACGAGTGTGTGGTTACGTTAGGACGTGTAATGCGGTATGAGATTTCCTGTTTTGTGTAACCGTTTGAACACCAGAGCACAAACGCAAGCACGCCAAGTCACAAATTAACCGCAAATACTTACAAATAAAAAAAAGCGATTTCAAAAGTATTGTTAACCTATTTCTTGATAAGCCATATAATATTAAAGATATGTTAATTGCATTTTAAAGAAATATAAATAAACACACACAAAAGTAATGATTTAAATTGCTAATTTCGTGTTATAGTGCACCACATTTTTTGTCACATATTTGTGTCGTTGGCGTACAGGGCACGCGCTTGCTGGTCGCGTATATATGACAATGGCGTTCAAAAGGTTAAAAGCCTAATTAGAGAGTCGAGTAGATTTGTGTGCATACTCGAGGATTGGATTTCTTAAACCAAACTAGAACCATCATCTGCCTAACTAGTTTTAAACTAGAACCATCATCTGCCTATCCTATTCCCAAACTATCTTGGGGTCAGCTTCCGGTCTAGCTGGATGCAGCTGAGTACCAGTATTTTACTTGAAGCGACTGCCTATCTGACCTCCACAACTCAGTAACTGGGTAATACGATACCCCTTAGAAAGACTGGATGTCAAACTTTGGGCTTCTGACTACTCGTTACGACTGTCAGAGATCTACAAATGACAGCCGGTACCAACGGCTTAGCGTGCTTCGGAAAGCACGTTAAGCCGTTAGTTGGTCCCGGTACTCAAACTAAAATAAACTCGGTATTTAATTATGGTCACCCATCCACGGACCAACCTCGGCAACCACGGCTTAATCTTAAAGATCTAATCTTATAGATCTAGGGACTAGGGACTAGGGCCAAAAACTAAATAATTCCACCATGACATCCATTCAAAATTCTATCACTATCAACATCCTCCAGGTAAGCCGCTAACTTCACATTCTTCTTTCTCTTTTTTCTGCTTTTTTGAAAAAGTAATTAGAGATTGTATTACTCAAGACATACCTACACTTATCCCACAACACCTTAACTTCTCAAGCCCCATAATAGAGTCATACGCACCAATCAGACTTATTGTCGGGTCTACGCTATCCTCCCATACTTAAGTACTAACGCTGTAACATTCAAATATTGTAAAACCAGATGATTTTAAAAGAGTAACCATGGAGTTTCTTGCCGGTTCTTCTCCATAGGAAACTACCAAACCGAACCGTGCAACTTTTGTCGACATTTTATATGTGCCCATGTAGGCCTACGTAATTTTTTTTTTTCAATAAAAGCGTGATCAGCTACATTTATAAGAATAAATAACCAGCCGAATATTCCCGTACAACAACGCACCCGCACATTCTAAACATCGTTTACCAACATGTAATCATTAGCTGGCGCGTGTGAAAACAGCCAATTTTGTCGCGATGTCGCGCGACCATTGTGTCGCGCGCGCGGTTTGACTCGTCGCCAATATTAGTCGATACGTTTGACTTACGTTTGCGGAATAATTGCTGGAACGTAATTACATATTGGTGTTGTAGCTTGTATACTTAGTTAGTGTGATTAGGTATAGAATGTAATTATGTTTTCAACGTTCGTTTAATGTTTAGTTACTGCATCGAAACAACTGGAAATCAAGGGAAGAGGCCTTTGTCCAGCTGTGGGATGACGCAAGCTAATCGTATCAATACATGTATTTTTACATCTTATCTATCTAAATATGTATTACATCTTACTAAATGACACTGTACTGTGTTTGAACGTGCTAAGAGAGTGTTTTCTATTCAGTTTTTTGGTTTTCGAGTCGGTATAGTTGCAATAGAAAACTTCTAATTACCTCGGTTCGAATAATTTTCAAAAGTTTTCTAAAATATTTAGTATCCACTAAAACTTCATATTAATTGACACTTTATACAACCTTTTTCAACGTGGAAACGTACTGCTGTTCCTTCTGGTAAAAAGCAACATTCATCGATGATTAAAAGTAATAAGTAGGCTCGCCCCCTATTACAAGGGACTTAAACATAATTGGCAAAATGTGGGTGTACTATTTAGGTACTCACCTCTGCCTTACCCTTGGGGATTACAGGCGTGATGTTGTTATGTTATGTTTAAAAGTAAATATTCAATAATCATTCTTAGATGCGGTGGCTAAAAGTTCAAATATGTTTGTCCCTTAATGCAGTGATGAAGTCCGCTTACTGATGCAGTCAAAAGGCTATCAAGAAAATTATGCAGAAACACACGCTTTTCTTTCTTTGAAAAATATTTTTTATTATTTTATTTAAATCTGACCAGTAGTTCCAGAGATTAGCGCGTTCAAGCAAACAAACAAACTCTTTAGCTTTATAATTAGTATATATATAGATTTTAATAGGCGTCTATTTTGTTAATGGAAGCTTATTTCGTCAAAATAACCTATTTCAAATACTAATAGTTAATCATATCCAATTCTGTCGCTCACAAAATCATCATTAATTATTGAATTTACACTTACAGTGGCTTAACGAATCTGTCCTAGTACTAGTAACTAGTTTTCAGAATCACACGTACCTATGTACTAAGTATGTATATAGGCAACACTGAATAACCGTGATAATTAGTTGTTGCTGAAATTTTAGTGATGTTACAGTCAAAATTGTACAACGGAAACGGACAAAACCAGTTTTTTCAACACGCGTTGCGTGACCCCTGTAGAAACGAGTTATGTCTACGGAAGAATAGGGGATCGGACTGGGTAAAGAAAACGACATTCTATTTTGTCCGTCAGACAGGTAATACAAAAATATTAGACGCGTATTTTTTGTTTTATCAAAATATCAAAAAATTACTTAGTTAGAACTCATTAAAGTTGGAGAGTGAGGCTTACTACGTCACAAGTAGGTATAAAACTTACCTACATGTGACGTCATGCGCCATTTCAACTCAATATATCTCCGTAATTTTATGACCACGTGAAAAAAAAAAAATACGTGTCCAATACTTTTTAATAAACAACCCGACGGACAAAGAAAAAAAAATAGGATTATCCCCTATTGATACAATGACAGATTGACAATGACTATGTGTCAGATTGTCGATTATTCCGTCGACATAGACAGTTTCTACGGCGGTCATGCTACAAGCGCTGGTGTCTGTCAAGACCCTTATTAAGTTAAAATACGTTTTCACTTCAGTAGCTCAAACATGTAGGTTTTGCTGCCTGAAATCAGTGAGCAAAATCGCATTTTGCTCACTGAGTGAGACAAAGTAACTTTTTAATTATTTTTTTCAGAAAGCTCCTAATATCTAATTCAGCCTTGGGTTAATCATACAATTCGAAACATTCACACTGTATCTCTTTCCCGCCCATTAGAAAGAGAGAGAGACAAAGACCAGCCCTTTCGAAGTTCCGTTTTTGAATTCGAACACGTTCGGAATTTCGTACTAACTAAAGAGATTTTCCAAAAATGTCTTTTTATGTAATTTATTGAATTTTTAACTCATTGTTGTATTTAATCGAAAATAAGTATTTACTGCAAATAAAACTGATATTTAACCTGTAAATATTTATTTCTAGTTTCAATAATGTTACGTAATATATTTTGAATAATAAAATATTATGGGTGCTATTTCCGAACACGCCTTAATTTAAATAAAAGAGCGGAAAAAAAATCGTGGCTGGCGTAAAGAGTTGAATAAGTTAAAAATATTAAAATAATCGTAAAATATGAGTGAAACTAGCGACGAGAACAGTATTGTAACGCCGGAAGAGTTAAAACAACAAGACAATTATTAATGCAGAATTAAGTTTCCTACCTGAGAAGTCTCGCAAGAAATATCTGAAAGCATACCATGTCTTCAACGAGACTTACAAAGGGCGGAAGCAGTTTTTCGGAGACGGTGTTGGTATCTTATTTTTTAGATTTATCACAGACGAGGTGATCATCTATAATGTTAATTATTTTGATTCACAATAAATAGTTATTTCAATCAATTCCTGTTTATTATTTTATCTCCTAAAGTGTTCTCGCTGCTGAAGTGAAAAGTTATGTGTGTTACACGATAGCAAAGTTTTTTGCATCTCGTGCTTTTGAATCCCTCGCCACGCTCAGGATTCAGCTTTAGAATCACTCGCTACGCTCGTGATTCAATCGTTGAATCCTTCGCTTGCTCAGGATTCAAAATCAGCACTCGCAGCAAAAAACGACTTCGCTCTCTTGTTGCACAAATAACTATTTCTCTATTAATAATATGTTTTTGAGAACGTCTCAATTATTATTACCCAGAATGACTAAAACACGATGTTATTCGAAGAGTAACAAAAAAGCTTAACAACCTTATGAGTTTTTAAGTAAATGTTAGTGATTGCTAAAATAGCTTTAACCAGTCAAAAGTAGTTTTGACTAATGAACAGTTTTGGCTGTGACAGTGATATGATTTTAGCTGAATCCAATATATCTAGAATGAAATGGTGACCACATTCACCCGTTCACTTGTCCATGACAAAGCTTCCGCGATGTTGATCCACCGGATCCAGGCCGGTCCGGTTCCCGGTGGAACCCGCCGGATTTTAGACCGGTTACATTCGGATTTTGCCTCGCTAGATACACGCGGTGGTCTGGCGTCCATCCAGCGTGTATTTAAACCACATTTCTAAGCGCGTCGTGTTAGAATTTCAAATTTGTTTGCATACGGATTAGAAATTTCAAGTTGGGACATGATATTTCCGATTTTGCATTAATGTTATGGCATGAATTTTGATATGTATTTACGTTGGTATGGAAATGTGTATGTTATTAGTCTGTTGTGTTGTTGGGCTATAATTTTGTAGTTTGCTTATGATGTCTCGTCAAAGAATTTCGTTGAAATGACCGTGGACATCGTCGTTCGAAGTAATAACGTACGGAACAATTTTGGTTGAAAATCTTAATTATCTATTAGTAGTTGATTTGTTGACAGTTTGTGGTGGATAGTCAAACACCTTTCCCACAGTTTTCGTCGAAGTTAGCTTTTCGAGCAATAATATCTTGCTCCAAGTTGTTAATATTTAAACGCATTTTGAGAAATCATTATCTGCCCAGCCATTTCATCTGTGTTGTCGTTCCTGTTTAGAACGGTTTAATTACTTTATTAATCATCATCTGCCTAGCCTTTTCCCAAACTCTCTTGGGGTCGGCTTCCAGTCTAACCGGATGCAGCTGAGTACCAGTATTTTACATGAAGCGACTGCCTATCTGACCTCCACAACCCAATAACTGGGTAATACGATACCCCTTGGTAAGACTGGATGTCAGCCTTTTTTTTTTGGCATCTGACTACTCGTAACGACTGTCAAAGATCTACAAATGACAGCCGGGACCAACGGCTTAACGTGCTTTCCGAGGCACGGAGGAAACTCGGTATGTAATGATGGTCACCCATCCACGGACCAACCTCGGCAAGCACGGCTTGACCTTAAAGATCGACCCGGGCGGCTGTTATTATTTAGCCACGAGCTCCTCTTACTTTATTAATATCCTACTAATATTATAAATGCGAAAGTTTGTGAGGATGGATGGATGGATGGATGTTTGTTAGTTACTCTTTCACGCAAAAACTACTGAATGGATTTGGATGCAATTTGGCACACGGCATAACCTGGATTAACACATAGAATACTTTTTATCCCGATAGTATGTTCCCGTGGGACAATTATCGAACTCCACGCGGGCGACGCCGCGGGCATAAGCTAGTCAAAGATACATTCATCCCACACTCAACCAAAAAGTGATCGATGCTGTCCCTAATTTAAATCACATTCAATTCTAAGTCCAAAGTCCAATTTTAAAGTCCTCGATACCGTCGCTGTCCACTTCAACCCAAGTTCAAAAGAAACCTCCCTTATTTCAGCCCCTAATGAGTAAGTATTATTAACTAACAGTCTTCCACAAGGAAGGCGCGACACCGGAAAGACCCAGGGTTGCCACACTCGCCCCCCGGCGTACACTAATTGTCTAAGTGCATAATGAACTTGTTGCCAACCCTAGAAGCAAACTTTGATATCAGGACGACACACAGACGTTGACTTTGTTTTAATATCTTAGAGTTAAATTTTGTTTGACGAATTCTCTTGAGCGACAACCCTTAACAATAAACCCGTGACGCAATTTTCAATCTTGTGAAGTTCAAGATAGAGTTGATTTCAGGTTGTGAATAAAATTAAATATATCAAGGGTTGTGCTGTAGTCGTCACCCTCAGTCTTTCTGTATGTATGTGTCGCACTTTCTATTGTCTCGTTGAGTTAATTAGAAAGTTGTGTCGCGCAAAAATGACGGAGTTCTAAAGAGATGTAACTTTGATAGTTACGATGCAACGAATGTTTTAAAGTTTTTTAATTAAATATACTTTATTTTTATATTATTTATATTTGTTTTTAATCAAACTATTACAGTTTCGTTGTGTGAGAATCTATGAGTTTGAAGAGTAATATTGAAAGCAGTGGCGATTTTGGATAATTTACATGAGTCTGTTTTTGGCACTCGATATTCTCTTTTTCGTTTTATTCGTGAGAGTTTTTTCTTTCTCTTATTTATTTTTTATTCCTTTTATATCCTCTTCCAAATATAAAATACATGTGACAATCTCATGTATTCATGAGATTTTCACGTGTATTTTATCGTATACTAGCTGTCCAGCGCAACTTCGTCTGCGTCACATTTTCCCCGTTTTCGCAACATTTTTCATTGCTGCTCCGCTCCTATTGGAAGTAGCGTGATGATATATAGCCAATAGGCTTTCTCGATAAATAGGCTATCTAACAATGAAAGATCTTTTCAAATCGGATCAGTAGTTCCGGAGATTAGCGCGTTCAAGCAAACAAACTAACACACTCTTCAGCTTTAAAATACTTATCGTATATGTTCAAATCGTCGTCTTAACAGATAATAATGCTGTCGTGATCAGTTGGGGTTAAAATATCACGTTCTGTCATCTCATTAGCTCAGTGACCAGTTTGACGGTCAGTGAAATGGGGTGAATATTTGGATCTTCCCTCATCTTGTTGTATGAGAACTAACTGCCGGAAGACTTCCGGGACAGTTACCTTGATCCAGTTTTTACCCTAATGGTTCCCGTTATTCCAGTCCAGTAATCAAGCAAGTTGATCCAACCCCGTGCTGAACTGTATCATATCGTCTACATCTATACTAATATTATAAAAAAAACTGTACTGTAATAATTGGAACTGAGCAATATGTTCCTCTTTCGATATACAAGGTGTTGCTTTGCATCCTCGTCAAATTCAAGGAGATAACATTGCTAATGATTCTCATCCCGAATCAATAATAGAATTGGTAGGTATTTTTTTTCTTATTTACGGAGATCGGTAAGTGTGAACTATCCGTGGTTTAAACGCGGCCCGTCTGATTCGCGCCCTATAACCACGCTTCTACACATACAAACAATCTCAAACGTTTATTCCAAAATTTCTTATTCCCTAAACCACGTTATGGGGGTTATTCTGTTATACTGACAAGCTTCAACAACCAAAAAAATCAGCGTTTATTAATAATTAATTATATACCGTGATTTAAATTGATAATTTATGTCTTTTGTGAATAACTCTTGAATTTTGAAAATTGTATACGAATATTGTTGTATTAACCTGTTCACATGAGCTATACGGAAATTTTGGTAAAACATTCAAAATAACAAGGAATATTTTTAATGTCATCAAACGGTGCAACACGCTTACGCTAGTGAAGTTATCATCTATCTACCTATTTGTTTTGAAAAAGGACAAGCCATTAGAAGTATTGTTCGTTTCTTTGTTTCATTTCAATGAATCAATAATAGTCTTTTCAAGCTTTAATTTCACAAACGACGCCGCTGGTAAAAGTTATACTCAAAAACAAAGCATCATCGCGTTTACTTCCTTTTCAAGTTCCCTTTTTGACCTCTGGAACGAATCTACAAATATATTTCCAAAACAGAAATTATGCAGTTATTATAAGTAAACTGTTTGACAAAACACATTCCGGGAATCAAACGGTCTACCTTTTACTCCACCGCCTTCACAAAAACAAGAAACGGTTGCTCATTGTTTTGACATTTGACAAAACTCATTGTGTATTCATGACAATACTCATTTTTATGACAAAACTCTACCTTAAACAGAGCGAAATAAAATCGTTTGATCCGTAAATGTAATTTGGTTTTTACAAACCGTTATTTTGGATACAATGATATTTATTGCGGTTATGAAGACATCTTGTTTGTCGGCGTTTATTGGTTTTAAAACGTATTGTTTTTGTATTGCTTGTTCTTCATTTGTGTGATAATGTGGGTTGCTTGTAAGTTATTGTTCTTCTAAGACCTTTAGTAGTGTCCTTAGTTATATTTTTATGATGCCTGTGATTATAGTCTCTACACGCGCGACTTTAATGAAAGTCTGAAAAAAGACTAGTTTTTATATAAGAGTGTGCCCGATATCTTCTAATATATAAAATTCTCGTGTCGCGGTGTTTGTTACAAAACTCCTCCGAAACGGTAGAACCGATTTGTATGAAATTTTGTGTGCATATCGGGTAGGTCTGAGAATTGAACAACATCTATTTTTCATACCCCTTAAACCCATCACAATTTCCACGCGAACGAAGTCGTGGGCAAGCAGCTAGTATACTTATATATAGAAAAAAAAACAATTTATAAATTATAAATTATCTAAATAAACATTAACTAGTAAATATATTATTATAATTGATTTATAAGTGCAGTGTTGAAGATGACTGTGCCGGTATATTTGAAAAGATTTTTTCTGTCTGTCTTAAGTCTTACTAATAAGATACATAGCACCATACGTATTTTATTTGTTACATTAATTTGGAAGGTTTTTCTATAAATTAATTATAGCTTCTCTAACCAGTCTGGGTGTGGCGTTCCGTCGAGATGACCTGAGGGTTATGTAAGTCAATCTAGTGGTTCGATCCTGATTCAAGGAGATATTGAGCTATGGCCGATTTTTGGGTGGCATTATTTTTCACCGCCCTTATGTGCTCCGCTATTCGACAAGCTACCGTACTTACGTTTCGTCTGACCGATATACGACTTGCCACAACAAGAATCTACTTTATGAACACCGGGCTTTTCCAACGGAAAGTTTTCCTTCGGCGAATGCAGCATCTGAGACACTTTCTTGAAAGGTGTGAAGACAGTCTTAATGCAACGTTTGCAACAGCGCCGAAATATTGGGAACTCAAAAAAAATAATAAATATGGTAAATATCCCGTTACAAATGGTATTGATAGTGTTAGTGACCATTTAAAAACTTGTTATCTGATTGTCACCTCCAGGGACTTAAAAACAGTACCTTCATAAAGGCCAGAATTTAAGTGTTACATGTTGAATTGGTAACAGAATCAAATATGTAACACTTTTAAATGTGTTTTCAACCGTAACATATCTGTAACAGACATAAAAGTGGTAACAGTGTTAATAAGTGTAACAGGTAAACGCAGCGCACTAAAGCTAAAAATGATTATTTCAGTTACACATAGTAACACTTATTCACACAATATAGAAAAGGTTACAGTTTGATTCGGTAACGTTATTGTATCTGTTACATTTAAAAGTGTTTTTCTATTAAAACTATTTTAAAAAACAGTGTTAATTAAATACACTTAATACGGTTACAGTCAGTTTTCACCTCACTGCTGGGCCTTTCTCTCCACTTCCAGTTCTGTCGATCTTGGGTCCATGTGAACCACCAGTCATTAAAGACAACTGATAAACATCAATCTTCTGCTAAACCTACTTTAAAACTGTGGGGCAAGGTTAAAAAAAAATACTTTAATGGTAGAAAAGATAACTTTTCTATCAAGGTTTTTTTTTTTTTAAACCTTGCCCTACACTAGGATTTTCTCCTGTATCGTAGGCGCCTTTACAAACATTTAAACTCACATACACAAACAGCCAGTCCCGGAACAACTATCTGTAGGCCATACAAATATTTGTTCCGTGCGGGGATCGAACCTGCGACACGCAATGCAGCAGTCGATCGCTCAACCACTGCGCCAACCGTGCCGTCAGATATATAACCTATCCCAACTTTCATACGTACCAACAAATCCTGAATATGTTGGCTCAATATCACTGAACACAACATTACACCTACAAGCACAGTTACTAATCTAAATAAAAAACACTCCCTACACCGTTATTAGTTTATTAAAAAACCTATCTATAAATGGAATTTCGTGCGCACAATGCGAGCACTATGAAGATTGCCTGCGCGTAGGCATCGGATCACAATGGACCATTATCGCTGGGAGGTCATTAACTGAGTGCATTCTTGGTGCAAGATAATAGATTCAGCAAAAGTAACGTATAGGATATAGGATGCAGGAAGGCCCGGTGCCACTGGATTGACGGGAGTTTAGGATAGAAGGTGCAAATGATCGGTTAGTGGCAGTTTGTGGAAGCGTTTTTGGAGCGAATATTATTTTGTTGTTAGTAAAAAGCTGTTGAAGCTATTGAAGCTCTCTTTTGTCTGATTTATATGGGTTAGTAAAGAGCTTTGTTTCTTTGTTTTCGCCGTTGATTTTCGAACATGTCCGGTCGTTATACACTATATTATACTTTTGACATTAATTGTTATGGTGGAATCTTAATTTGTTTTTCTTAACATAATTGTAACAGGGGAATTGCAAATGTTTTACTTTTGAATTAATTTATTTGTTTACTGTTGATGATTTCTATTGTAATTCTTTGATTTTAGAATTTTGTGTGAAATTTCTATACGATGTAAAAATTGTTACTGAAATAAATGACATGAAATGAAAATATAGTGGTCGAATTATGTCATTATGAGGAACTGAGTTTACACATCAATAAACAGCGCGTATTGTAAGCGCCGTATGATTATTTAAGTCAAACAGGAGAAAAGGCCGCTGTGGCTGGAGAATTAAAGTTGGGCCGTTAGACAGTCTAGCTTAAAATTATGATTTGATAGAGTTTCACTTACTGAAGAACTCTGAGTTAAATCTTCACATTAGTGTTAACCGATGATTAACTTTAACTAACCTCACCAAGAACAACCCGTCCTTTAAAAAAACCAAACATAATAGGATGTCGGGTGAAGTGTCATGGGAAATTTGCGTAAATTAAAATAGGAAGATGGAGCGAATAGGCTTTAAGCCTATATTGTGCTCACCCCGCTTTTGTCACTATTCGAAGCTCAACGGCATTCGAAGACTAACTAGCTAATATTCTCCTCTCTTTCTTTTTTGACGGGTTGGAGAGGGATGGAGATACCCAGGTCATGTCTGCAGGCAGATTCATTGTGGCGGTGTCGAGAAATAAGTAATTAGGTGCGATGTAGCTTTGTTAGATATTTTTTAAACCTCGTTATGTATTTTTCTTGTTGCGGTTTTAATTAATGGTGTCTATGTACTGCTTATGTTGGGGGAGGGTTTGTTTTAGCTGTGATGTGTGGATGTATTTTTACTTGCTTGGAAATATGTCATGTTTGTCGCGTGGCGTCATGTTATTAAGACACGGATATGGGTTTTGAAGAAATTTATGAATAATTTTATTGTACTTAACATTTATTTTTAAATCTTAGTAGTACTATCAATGACATTTTTAACGGGATATTTACCATATTTACTATTTGTTTCGAGTTTCTGATATTTCGGCGCTGTTGCAAACGCCATGATCACGGATAAACCGTGACTGTTTATCCGTAAAAACTTATATCTTAGTAGAAAAATGTCAAAGTTGGTAAAAAATGTTATAATAAATCTCTGTATCTATAGGTCTATAGGGTGACTGGTAATTAGTGACCGATACTTAAACATGTGATTATACTCATGATAACAAACAACTTTCCCAAAGAAACATTATTATAATCATACACTTTTATCACAATAATACAACAGCCGTATGAAATTCGCGCGCACGCCTGTGGTCTATCAGCTTGTAAAGTTAATCAGCATAAAAAAAATGTTTCTTTGGGAAAGTTGTTTGCTATCATGAATACAATCACGTGTTTAAGTATCGGTCACTAATTACTAGTCACTCTATATAATGTTAAGCTATAGACATACCTTAATTCCTTATCGACATCGCAATGTCTTATCATCAAGTCATTTGACTTACCAAATTACCTGATTTAAAATTCTTAAAAAAAAATGTGCCACCATTTTGTAAATTACCTGAAAAGCTACGGACAGCAACTGCGATGGCAATGTTTATTTGTTATGTTTCATTGTTCTTTTTATCTTAATTTTTATATGATAGGCATCATCAAATAGTTAAAAAGTTTGTAAAAATTCTCAATTGTTTTATTTTGTTGTTCTATTGTTTTCACTGTTTTGTTTTTATTATTTTATTTTGGACACAATGAGGTGATAAAGTAAGACTCACTTTTATTTTATTGGGAGTTATAGGTTCGTGCTGACTTTTTTTCGAAAGCTCGTTGGTGTTTTTGCGAAAATAACTATAAAATTAACTACTTTTTCAACCGAAAAGTGAATATAAATTTTATTACAATATTGCCAGGATCAGCTTTGTTGAAGAATTTTTGCCCATTTTGAGGTATTTTAGTTACCAACTTCTTATAAAGCGTGTGCAGCCAGCTGCCTTTTGTAATGAAAATCTGCATGTTACTTTGGTCCGTCCTAAGCTTGTTGCGTCGCGTCGACGATATTGTCAAAATCAAAATCGCAGGATAGACCTGGATAGGGGACCCATAGAACGAGGAAGTGTGGCAGAGGAAAGGGGAGTCCTATACCTAATCACCAAGCAGTGGGTGATATGATCATGATGATGTATTTGGCTTTTTTATTGAATTGATTTCTCAGTCTTCCAAAAGATTTTTTTGTCATTAAATAATCACATCGTAATGAAAAAACAGTGCGTAGAGTCCCTCCGCGCGGAAGAAGTGTAACTTCATAATACTACACGCATTCACTCTCGCTCTGTCTCTTTCTATTCCTCCTCCATGGTAGCGTTAAACTTGTTGGAAGTCGCATAAGAAGTTTCACTTCAAACATTATTCCTTTCTACAATGGTTACCACCTACGTGCTTCCGTGCCTCGGAAGGCACGTTAAGCCGTTGGTCCCGGCTGTCATTTGTAGATCTTTGACAGTTGCTACGAGTCGTCAGAAGCCAAAAGTCTGACTTCTTGTCTCACCAAGGGGTATCGTATTACCCAGTTACTGGGTTGTGGAGGTCAGATAGGCAGTCGCTTCATGTAAAATACTGTTACTCAGCTGCATCTGGTTAGACTGGAAGCCGACCCCAAGATAGTTTGGGAAAAGGCAAGTGATGACATTGGTTACTACCTGCAGCTGTGAAACGAAATATATTACTCTACCAATAGATAAAATTAAAATTCCACGCGTCTGCGAATTCTATTCTTATAATTCTATTCTATTTCTTATTTATGCCGCCAATGGGCCTCTGACAAGACTTGTAGTACCTACATGCCGTCGAGAAATAGCTCCCAGGCATGCGAATTATCAAAGAACAAAAGAAATCAATGAAAAAAATAATTAGAAATTGAAACCTCATAAAACCTTTTCAGAAGCGTAAAATTACACCACCATAAAATACACTTAAACAGGCCAAAACTTAAAGCTCCCTTAGTTCGTACTTTACGCGTCGGATCAATAGATGGCGTTAGCAGTATCAGATCGCCGACCGTTTCGAGTCGTTATAAAGTGATTGTATTGACTTGTGTGTTCGCAAGTTCTTTAACCATTTATAACGGGCTATTGGTATGAGAAATAAAAGCATTATGAAGTCAGTGGATTACTTGTGAAATAAATGCATTGTTTTTGTAAATGATGAGTCTTTAATTTATTACGATGTTAAAAGTTTGACTTAAATAAAAACAGTTTTGAGTTGTAATAATGCACAAACAACTTAACATGTAGTCACTTATGTGGAAATATTTGTCTTAGGTCTATAAGTACGTAAATTCTAATAACTCCGCAGATTATTTAATTTGTTTTGAAATTAAGTACTTATTCGTATTCAAGCCTGAGTCTGTTGAGAAATTATTGATGACTATGAATTATTAAAGCTTAGTTTGGCTTTATAGTATTTTTTATTTTTAGCGGTTTTCATACTAACTTTACTTCTTGGGAGAATCTTTAACCCCAATCCTCTCTATACAAATATTAAATTTTCACATTAATCAACTATAATATTGTTTATTTTCATACTCAAATGTCTTCACAGCAATTAAGTTTAGCTAAGTACCTGGTTTTGACTATAAAAGGAAATTATGAATTTCCATTAGCCATTTCGTTTTACGACTAAGCTGAATCACGAAAACTTTGATTGCTAATAAAGTTTTAACAAAACGCGAACAAACTAAAGTTTCGACTATAAAACATAGAAATTACTCACATTCTGTCTTGCTATTATTTTATTGTTAACGTCTTCTTGGAAGTACTTTTAGATCTCAGTAAGACAAAAGACCATCCTGTATTAAAACATCCCCCAACCTGAAACCAACTCTATCGTCTCAAGTATAAAGATAAAATTCTTTTGTCAGAAAAAAGACTTAAGTCTTAAAAGTGTATACAGGGTGTATAATGAAAAAGTCATTTTATGATTGTAGAATGTGTTTACGAGCATAATCCTAGTTATTGGACACAAGTGTCGCCGCAGACTATTGCTATGAAACAATAACACAATGCGTGTCCGATTTGATCCGTGAAACGATCATTTTTACGACCATCTTATAAAGATTCGATTTAAAGTTAAATCTGTGAAAGGTTTTCTTGTGTTCCTGTTTTATGTGATATAATGTATTGTGTGGCTTATAGAGCTTGGTTCTGTAAGCACTGTGACCATTCGTAGTCGTGATTGAGTTTAGATGAAGTTTGTCTGCTTAGCTCTTTAAGGATCTTATTAATATGATTTATAGTTTGGAGTAGATCTGTTCGTGGTTGTTATTTCCTGAATTTCTTTTGAATTTTGGCGTAGAAGAGGCAGAGCATTGCTCGTGTATTATAAGTAAGTTTCGTTTGACCGTAATAAGATGCTATAAGGAAGTTTCTGAACATCTCTGGATAATCTTAGAAATAATAATAGGTATGTAAATCTTGTCTTGTTGGATTACTGAATCTACGTTTTAAACTTATAAGAAAAGTACCTAAGTAGTAAAAAGAAAAGAATACACCGTGTAAAACACCTCATCACAAAACCGTCAACCAAGCATTCTGTACATGAAACTAAGTAACTTTACGCAAAAATTATTGCTGGGAAACGACTTTTTGGGGGGTTTAAAATCATGTTTTGTGGTAGAACTCAATGTTACGCACTCAAAACATTGTGCTGATGGACGGATTGATTAGTACGGGGGTCGGGGAGGTGTTTAGAGTAAAAATCTTACATTAAAAACTTGTATTTAAAAAAATACTTGTCAAAAAGTTGGAACTTTGACCCCTAATATCTCCGTAACTAGAAGGTTCCCAGGTATGGTGTAGAACAAAAAAAATATCGCAATGACAGAGAGAACCAGTGCCTTTTGGCTTCGTTAAGAGGTGTTTCACACCCTTTATACTTAACCCAGAGATATTTTTTTCATTCAAATGTTTTTTTTTAACGGTTTGCCGGTGCGGTGGCGGCAAGAGGAAAGTCTACTTTTCAAAGATTTAAAATCCCTATAGATGAAAGTAAAGACAAACGATTTGGCGAAGGATTAATAAAGAAAAAAGCTTCTTTTTCAAAATTACTCATCCTTAATAATGACTCAATAAGTATCACTTCAATTTGTCAGTTTTCATGTTCATTTAAAATCATACTATTTCGTGATGAAAAGAAACTTCGTTCACATAAACGGCTGACGACGAGTTACCAAAAAAGTTAATTAGTTTATTTCGTGCGTTTTTGTATTTTTATCAACATATTTTTTTTATAAATATTTCATATTTTTTCTAAAATAGAAGTATCTAAGTTACTACTTATTACATCAGCTATCTGCCAGTGGAAGTCCCTTCAAAATCGGTACAGCCATTTCAGAGATCAGCCGGAACAAACAGACAGACAGACAACACACGCATGTAGTAATTACAGTGGTTATTTTAATATTAGGTACAAACAGACACTTCAATTTTATTGATTTAATGGTAATAGATAAACCAAAATGAAACCTTTACTCTTAACAAGCACATTCGTCACCATCACCTGCCTTGCCTCTTTCCAACTATGTTCGGGTCGGCTTCCAGTCTAACCGTATGAAGCTGACTTCCAGTATCTTAATAGAGCGTCTTAACCTGTGAATCATCATTATATAAACCAAAATCCGTCCACTGCTGGACAAAGGACTCACCAATCATCACTTCAACGACCGGTCTCTTCTTGCATCCAGGGGATTCCCGAGGTCTTCACCAGGTCTTCACCAGGTCTTCAGTTCACCTTGTGCGAGCGCGTTGAAGTTGTAATGTCAAATTATTTCACAACTGCCTGAATTCCGAGTGCTGAGTATGACGTCCTGGGTTGTGATCCCGGTTTGGGTAAAGGGTTATTGGATTTTTTGATCATGAGGGCCTGGGTTCGATTCCAGGTCGTACAAAGTGTTATTGGGTTTTACTATTTTTGAGTAGCAGCCGCGGAGTCTAAATTTGTGCCCGGTGGATGGAAAGGGGTTCGCTCCCTATAACTTGGGATTTAAACATAACTGGCGAAACGTGGGTATACCATTGGGTATAACTTCTGCTTACCCTTTGGTGATTACAGACATGATGTTTTGTGTTGTTATTTCGCAAATCTTTGCATACATATCAAAAATAATTAGTTCATACAATTCCTTACGAAAACAAATACCACTGTTGATCATTCACTCAAGCACACACACACATACAAACTTAATATCGCATTATACCTACATTATACCCACCCAAATCGTTGTCAAGGTCACAGCTCTACTTGAGATCAAGTCATGCTTGTTATCTGCAAATTGATATGCTTAGATAGTTAGGTATATTGAAAGTGACGTCACGACATTGATAACATAGCTCTAGAATCACATATAGACGGAAGAAATAAGAAGTAGAAGCTTCATTCATGTAGAATTTATTTATTTAGAAATACATTCTAAGCTTACACTTTTTACCAAAACGCTTTAATGCTAACAATGTTAAAATCACAGTGTCAAATGGCATCCAATAATAAGAATAATTTCAAGTGAACAATATGAATTCGGTAATTATCCCACGAGATATTACTACCGGGATTTTTTTCAGGTTATAAACTATTTGTGTGTCTAATTTCATCCAAATCTGTATAGTCGTTTTTGCGTGAAAGAGTAATAAAACATCCATTCATCAATCCATCCCCACAAAATTCCACAATTTTGTAATAGTAGTAAAATACACAATAACTAGACATGTAACAGGAAAAAGTAAATTTTAACCGACCTTACCTCAACTTGGTCAAAACAACCTCTTTGTAATTTTACTTCCAGTCTTGATACTTTTTAATAAGGAAGAACTCTCACGACATTGTTTATACCCCATGATGTCATTTATGAAAAAAAAGATACACACATAGTCTTGCCTATCCATAAGACAAGACTATCTCTTCCTCTATCTTATTTATCGACCACAATCCTAGATATATAAAAGATGACTCAAAAGAAAACTTAAGCAAAAAAGTCTCTATTGAATAACATATGCGAAAAGACCGGAGTCATGAGTGTTGCTGTGTTCCTCCACACAAAGAACAAGGAGAAATCTTCGTAGTTTACAGCAAATAAAAGGGCACCAAAAGAATAAAAAACCAGGAAACTTAATTTTTTAGAAGCCGAAAAAATCAACATATTTGACTTTTCGCTTTAGTATCTGAATACAGGACTATTATAATCTCGCAGTCTAAAGCTGCTACTCCGAAACCAATAAGATTAAGTAATGCGCGTATTAAAACAGGTTTCAATTTAAAAAGTCTCGGTACCGGTCCACGCATTGCCTACAATATTATCGATACTATAATCAGTATCCACCACTTCTTCCCCATCTTTATCATTCACTACTTTAACTTTAACTTCATATTTTCTAGGGTTGGCCTGTAATTCATCTCAAGTTGCTATTTTTTCCCAACCCATTCCCTTGAGCGGCTTTGTCAATACAACGTGATGAAATCCAGCTGATTGAGACATTATTTTCAAAATAAGATCGGAAAATAACGTTTTATGTTCGTCTCGATCTAAAGCACAACAAAGTAAGCTTCAAAGCCGTATAAGTTCTATTACATTTGATACCAATTGAGGATTACGTCTTACGATGTTATGATACGAGGCTTACGCACCAAATAAACATTAAGAATGAACCGCTGTATTCCAATGTTCTCTTTAAACGTAAACCAGCCAATAAAAAATGTTTAATCGCTTATACCTTAAAAGCTCAAACGTTTTATTACTATGAATTCGTCGAGTTTTAGCACAAAAAAGGTGACATTCAAACGTTCACTCGTGGTCTATTTATATCAACCATTTATTTGGTACACAACCAAATTCCACAATACAAGTGTGTAAAGTATTCTATTACTACAGTTACATCATGCATTGAGCGCATTCAGTCGCTGACATGGCTCCGAACAGCTGCACGCCTGTTCCGCGCCACGGCACGCCGCTCTATTGTTGCGACAGAGCGAGACCCCTCGCACCCATTGTGTGCGAGAGCGAGACTGACGTAGCGCGCGAGGAGGGGCGCAGGCTGTACTCGCTGGCTCCTCATTGGGCCGCGCCTCGCCGCCCAAAAACCCCACCCCCCCGCACTTCGATACCCACAAGGCCCCGATACCGAGTCGTCAGTCTATCGTCCGTCTCCGACGTGACACAATCACCTCCTCGTCTGTGCTCATTCACCGCTTTGTGCCATACATCACCATAGAGCTAATGCTCTAACAGAACTTACGACTTAGTAATTACAGTTCAATCATTATGTCGACTTTGAGTCATCACCCGTACGCGTTCTCCATGCACCCGGGCATGTTACCGGAGTACCCGAGCGCGCCGCAGCCGCTGCCAGCGCATTCGCCGCAGTCCGAGGGACACATCAAGAGGCCCATGAATGCTTTCATGGTGTGGTCCAGGCTGCAGAGACGTCAGATCGCTAAGGACAACCCGAAGATGCATAACTCAGAGATCTCGAAGAGGCTCGGTGCGGAGTGGAAGCTGCTGTCTGAGATGCAGAAACGGCCCTTCATCGATGAAGCTAAGAGGTTGAGGGCTTTGCACATGAAGGAGCACCCGGACTACAAGTACAGGCCCCGCAGGAAGCCCAAGCCCCCCACGCAGGGTGGAGCCCCCGGTGCCGGCGCGTTCCCGAGCTTCCCGCTGCCGTACTTCGCCGGGCCGGCTCACGGCATGGGTCACCTGGACTCGCTGTCCTACTCCGCAGTGCCGCCATACTTCCCGCACCAGCTGGATCACCTGCAGTTCTCGAAGCTGATGGCTCCGACGGAGAAGCTGCCGACAGTGTCGTCGTCGGCGGCGGCCGTGGTGTCGTCGTTCTACTCGTCGCTGTACACGTCGCCGTCGGCTCCTCCGAAGCACTTCCCCTCCTCGCTGTTCCCACAGTACGGCGCCGCGCCCTCATCCCCCGTGTCTCCTGTGACCCCCACACAGCACAGCCCGCATGATGACCAGCTCAGGCGGCCCGTCTCCGTAATATATTGAAGACCAACCTGCCTTCCTTGAAGGACCCCCGTCCTCCGAGGTTCGGCAACCCCGCACGAGACGGATCCAGCAGTTTAAGTGCAACAGACTGTGAACAAGAATGTAATGAACATTATTTATTTTCTAGAGTAACAATTGATGATGTAAAGTGAGTCTCATATCAAGTGGCTTGTAAATATGTTAAGGTAGACCCGCGAGGGGGCGTATTGAGTTAAACTGTGATTTCTTTTGTTTTTGATGCGTCTATAAATATTTAAGGTAAAGTAGCGCCGGTTCGTTAGTTATGTGAAGTGAGATTGGTACCAAAAAGAGATTATGTTCTATAGGTGTCTCATGTAGCCGAATAGTTAAGTCTTGTCAACCCTGAATTTTGTTTTAGTGCTAACATAACGTCAGTTTGTTATTTGTTTCTTACCCGTGTCTTCAGGGTTGTTCCGCTTTACTATTCCGTGTATAATTTATTTATTGGTTCCAACTGTAGATGTAAATTTAAGAACTAGTTGTCTTAATCTTAAGTCATTAGTACATCTCGAAATGTATATAATAGTGTATTAATTGAATTATAGATGTCAGTACCAACGATGTATTATAGTATTTGAGAAAATAACTTTGTTAAATGCCATACAAAATAAACACTAAATTGTTTTTATTTTACTTTTATCGTTTTAATTGACACCCTTTTAATTTTGTTTGACGTGTTGAGAGGTTTGAAGTGAAAATAATTGAATTAACATTCACTTAGGTGATTAGTTCGAGGAGTCATTGACTTCAATGATGGATAGGCAGCAATTAACGAATGGAGGCAGATTTCTGATTCCAGCTTGGAACTTTCAAAAGACTATCTTTGACGTTAATATTTCTACTTTTTAATTTATTCACATTACGATTATTTATATCAAATTCCACACACGTTTGGATTTATTTTAATAACACATGATTATGTCATCAGTTATTTTGACAGTTTTAGTGTTAATTATGGCGGGTTCGACTTCCGGGCCACGCTTTGAACTTTAATATCGTTATATAATTAAATGACATTCAGTTTCTATTAACGATAATTGGTATTAACATGATTTAATTTTGATGATGTTTTGATAAAAAGTTTTGTTGTTGGTTGTTTTACATTCAATTAGGCTTATTGGTTCGTTGTTTTCGTAAGTGTTATAAATAAAGCTAATAAATAATTTATTGCAATAAATTGAGTTTAGGAAAACTTTATTACGAGTTCAATAGTTTATATTTATAAATCAAACATTTATTATACCCAAATACATAGAAAAACATTACACTATCAAACTTTTTGAACATGCAGATCGTATCAACATTAAATTAAGTACTTATATTTTTTTTACTAAATTATGAAAACTTATCTATGTATAATCACTTAATTGAGAAATAAATATGGTACAAAGGCTTATGACTTAATAAGTTACATACATAATCAAAGTAATAAAAAAAATTACAAACAAAATCTGAGTTTAACGCCGACGGAAACTTTTAACGTAAGTAGAAATAAGCTTAAGTTTTTAACAATAGTTTAATTTCTTATTTTATTCGTTAATTTTGTAAATCTTTATAAAGTAACATGACTAGCATTTTGCAAATAATACAATTGTAAGTACCTACGTCATGCTTTGCTTAATCTAAAAAGCTTTGATTTCAAGATTAGACTCATGTTGAATTCAAAATAAATTTCAATCATCATCTGCCTAGCCTCTTCCGATGTTAGGGTCGGCTTCCAGTCTAACCGGATGCAGCTGAGTACCAGTATGTTACATGGAGCGACTGCCTATCTGTCCTCCACAACCCAGATAGTACTAGCCTTGGTAAGGCTGGTTGCCAGACATTTGGGCCACTGACTACCTGTAACGACTGTCAAAGATCTACAAATGACAGCCGGGACCAACGGCTTCACGTGCTTTGCGAGGAACGCAGGAAACTCGGTATGTAATGGCTGGTCTGGTTACCCATCCACGGACCAACCTAAGCAAAAGCGTCTTAAACGACGAGCGAACGAGAACTTGCTGATTATGCTTACGCAAAATATACAAAACCATACATTTATTAGGTACTACATATACATATTATAATATGTTTCTTGTACAAACATGGCGTGTGTCATTGCACTGTATAATTAATCACTATTAGGTATATTTATTTTATCCATTCAATATTATTTTAAAGAAGGTTTTTAACATGTACGAACCGGCTTTGGTTTTTTGACAATACCGAAATTATTGGTTCGGTAGAGATCAGACAATAAGATTAATATCTATACAAAGGCGAATACTTATGTCATATTTTATGTTGTCGCGATTTTTTTTTTTGAGAGTACATTTTATAATTCGTTGATATGAAGATAAAAATTATTTCTTGTTAAGCATTCAGATTGGTTCAAAAGTATTGAATAGTTTTTCTTTCAGATAGTTTTTTTTTCGATCACTTTTAGTTTTTTCTTTACAAAACTATTACCTATAGAGGTAGTTAAATTGTAAATTTTCCAGAAGATGTTTTAAAAAACTCTTGCAGTGCAACCGAACATTTTGTATTTTGCTCTACGCCACCCGTTAGATGGCGTTGTGCGCTTTCCAGGACAAAACTTCTGACGAAAAACATTGTAGCCATATATAAACAAAAACATTATAATCCATATCGTCGACAAAAACATAGTAACAAAATAAAATAAAGATTTATGAAGAACTATAGAACAACTAGATATTTAATTGGAAGTAAAGAAATAAATAATATACAAACTCCCTCAAAATATAAAATAGATGTCCCAACGGACAAAAGAAGTTTATCCAACTATCAGTTTCCAAATTCAAAATAATAATACCAAAGAGATAGTTTGTCAAATAAATCCATAGACTCAAATATAGCCTGCTCCAGACACATTATTCTAGATTAGTTTCTGTAAAACTTGGGGATCCATTCGGTCCCCAGCCCCTTAATTGTCAGGATAAAACAGGGTTTTCAATTTAATAATTAGGAACCCTTTTATGTGCGGGGGCGTTTTTCAAATCAATTGTTTTATTTTATACCGTTCTTAGCTTTTACTATGGAGCTGTAAAGTTAGCGGGGAAGTGTTGAAGGATAACTTTGTTGTATGTAAGTGTGTAAGGTACCATAAAGTGAGAGTGTAACTGTTGTTGGTAGGTAGTAGGTAACCATACCTCGGGATAGAAGAAAAATATGTGGCCTTTTTTCAATTTTAGACATTGCTTAGTATAGGAGATGGTCTCAACACGATGGGTGGTTGATGGATGGCGCCGTCGAGGCCGGCCTAGAAAGCGGAGGAGAGTGGACAGATGATCTGGACGCGCATCACGAAGCCTGGTTCAAGGTGGTTCAAGAGAAGAATACCTGGAAGGATATGGGGAGGCCTTTCCCCAGCAGTGGGACAAACAAGGATACAAACATACCTTAAAAAAAAAAGATTTTACATGTTTTCGCTACAAGACAAGTCAATGAAAGTTCAATTATTCTGTTCTAACGCTAAAAACAAAAATCGAGGAGTCTGGGAGTGAAATGTATGTTCTTTGGTGAAAACATTCTTAGATTTTAATAGCTTAACCAAATTGCTTTCAGAAGCCTAATAATCTTAGTTTTCTTTTCTTAATTCAAGACAGAGAAAAACGTATTCGAGACTTTACAAGAAAGAGGCTGAGGACATTGGTGTAGTAACAAGAGTATGCTTACCGCTTTTTCTCGAGCCCCAATATTGAAAGGAATCCTACGACTTTTGAATTAATCATTAGTTTGGTAGGTCATTGTTTAGATCCACGGTCTTTTAAGGGTTTCGGCGATTTCGCTGTCGAATTCGTCAAGTGGATTTGTCTGTCGAAAAGTAAATTAATTTATCAGTTAATGAAGATTTTGTGTTAATTTGATATTTAAAGGAGTTTAAAGAAGGTTAAGTTAGGAATAATGAAGCTTATTAATGTTGATTGTTTTATAATTCGAGAATATATTGGCTCTATAATTGGGTAAATATATTGCTTTGTTTTTAATGTTCATTGGTTTCGTGAAAATAAACAGTTTAAGTTTAATAATAACAAATGAACCAGAAAACCTTCTATATTCAAAATCATTCTACACAAACCACGTATTATAATTGGTCGACCACCGCCACAAAATACCCAATAATATTCAAATTTTCAAAAATGGAATCACGGATTAAGCCCGAGTGTTGCCAGCATTCGAGCATTTTCTCCTGTTCGAGTGTGCCCCATTTTCCCCGTTTCCCAGCGAAAGTATTGTAGTGAAAATATATTTTGTATGGAGACGGCATCACAATGAGAGGTCCGTGTTATTTATTTAGATGTATTTCATTGTGCGGACCGGAGTTCGATTCCGGCGTACTGCCAGACGGGAGGCAATCGAGTCAGGACCACTGTGCCCGTACAGGTAACGGATTGGCAAATAATTGAAATCTAGCCCCTGCTTTTGTTAGAGAAATCTAACGAAAAATATATTTGTGCGTTCTTGAGTTGGAGTTGGTAGTGTAGGAAGATGGAGTAGCTTGTATAGTGTAATGCGTCTTATATAATACTGTGTTACTCCTGAAAAGGCATAAACTATTGGAAATTAAAAAGAGACGAATTATCAGAGAGTGGAAAAGGAACGTGCCGTAACATTCCTCCTTTTTTAGAAGTCGGATAAAACTATGAACAAGTAAATATATCATCCTAACCAAAGCTCCTTCCTGTCTCCCAGTCCTTTTTATTTCCTTATAAATGAAACGGAAAACAGCTGCAATACCAAACATTACACTAGACACACCAAAAGGTTTAAACAAAAAACTTACAATATTCAATCAACATCATCAATCACGAATCACACACAAAAATATCAATAAAAAAAACGCAACAGAAACAGAATCATTTCAAAATGATTCGCAAACATTTCTCTTGTCAATGCCACAATCCAAACAACGTCAAGACAAAAGCTTTGATGGCCAGTGTTGCCAGTTATAAAATAAACTGCAATAATGGCGCTCGATCGTGATTTGAAAATTTCCCGCGTCAATACCTATTGAAAGTGATAAATGATATTTATGGAGTACAATGGCGTTGTCAAGATTAATTAAAGTTAGTGTTGCTTAAATAGTTAGTTAGGCAAAGAACGGGTGCCTTTTTGTGTTTCTATCAAAAGAGGCTGCATGGTGAAGACCTTTGTTATTCATTGCCTTGTGGGTTTGTTTAAAACTGTTGGGTTTGAAGCTAACCGTGTTATGAAATCGTTGTTTTTTGTATAGATTCTATAGGTAACATTGAATGTATTCATTTTTATTGGTATATTGATTAAGAAATTTTATTGTAGGTACGTTTGTCTCTGTTAGGCAGTGGTTTAAAATTGACACTAAGAAGCCAACGGTTAAGTAAGAAGGACTTTGCCTTTATAGAAATATTTTTTGTACTTTTGTAAAGATATTGACTTCAGGGTTATTTATTTCACCACATTTTTGTTAACGAAGTGGCATTGTGTCTTTATAACATTTAATTTTGCTCAACTTTAAAGACCGTATTTTAATTTGGTTCTGAAAGACTCATATTTTTGAAGTAACATTTAGGAAAATAAGATCTTCACTATCTCACCTTAAGTGACCTGACTGAAATAAAGAAAGAAATATGAAAGAAACTGGTGGGTTTGGAAAAATAAACAATTTCCTAAGATATAATGTTACATAATAATGTCACAATGACATTTAGCATGTTAGAAGCCAAATGAGAAACATACAATCAAGAAAAAAAAAAACAATTCACAAAGCCCTTAATACTAATAGCACAAATAAAAAAACGAAAAAAAATGAGGACGCATTAACATTATTTTCCGAGGAAACGAACACACGAGCCTCAGGATTACTCCCCTTCGACGGAGAGAAATAAAAATAAAATATACAGTACATACATACAAATAAGGCATACGTTATATTGTACAACAACCCTTATCTGACTTGTGCTTTGAATTTAATACCATCGATTTTCTTATACGACGACGTGTTTGATTTTTGTCACAGGAATGGGTAATGAAATTGAAGTGCATTGTGGATTTTATTTTCAGAGAATATGAGGATATTTTTAATGTTTTTTTTTTTCTTGCTAAGTGTTTTGTTTTCTTCGTTTGTCCGATGGTGTGTTAGTTGATTGGCTATTGAGATTTTAGGGTTTTGAGAGTTTCCTTATAAACATAATTTATAACCTTCGTTATTGTTATATAATCTCCATAATTATACTTTGAAAGGTCTGAAGTTTTTTTTCCATGCCATTTACCAAACCAGATGCGATTGTTACAACAGTGTATCAATTTCTCAAAACAAGTACTTGTCTCAAAACATAATTGAGAGCAAACAATATCTATACTAATTACGAAGGCAATGAAAGTTCAATTAAAATGCATTATTCCACTAACATTTAGATAAACCACAGTTAACAAATGCATTGAGCGCAACCAAAAGCTTTTGTTATCATCAACGATTAAACTGCGCGAATCGCATTAGTGCCGCAAATGTGTCGCAATGAAAAATCGCAGTCGTATCATTGTGCATTACAATTTATTATAATAATAAAAAGTGTACCAAACGCTTCCCTTATTCGCTTTTGTCAAACAAAAATAGCCCTAAAAGCCAACTTTTACGTATGTTCACCAAAAATGAACATTTCATCTAGATGAATTAGAACTCTGTCTTTATTCGTTTTGGGTTCAAATTCGTGTACCTTTCCTTTTTTAGGCTGCTGACCTTTGTGTATGAATAAATTAATTTGTAGTGAGTGCCATTGTGCTATAGTTTCTATTATTGGACGATGTTAATTGTTAAAGTTCTCTGCTGACAGTTACGCGTTGGGTTAATGGGTATACGGTGTTTCAATAGTTATTTATCCCATTGTAATAATGTTTTAGGATGAATAGTATTCTCTGAATTTGGGTCTAGAATGTTGGGGAGTTCATTAAGTAGTGACTGAGTGATTGACCCGGACTTTTGTATCTAAAAGGCTCTTACGTGCATTTTGACAGTAGTTATTATAACGCTTACTATAATAGCAGTGTTGTAATCTGTATTGTGTTGATCTACAATTAGATTTGTAAATGTATTTGGTTTTAGATTTCAATTATTTTCATTTGGATTTGCATAACGGCTTTTAGTTGAACCATGATTTGCATGGTTAATATATAATTAAAATAACTTCTTCAGTATTTTCATTCTCTGTCTTTGGCCCCATTTATAGATTACTTGCGACCTGGTCGACATTCAAAGTAAAAGACACCCAAGAGTGTATATAGTTATGTAGGTTTTATTAAAGCTGCGAACTTAAAAACTAAGATTAAAATAGATTCACTTGAATCTTACAGAACTACAGAATTATCTTCATAATTTCTGAGAATCGTTTGAAGTGTTCCGTCATTTGACTAGGTTTCTCCTATTACCTACTATGAAAAATATGTATGGTAAGATTGATATGTGCTATTTGGTTACCTGTTAATTATTCCACATTACCTCTAGGACGCAAGGAATATCATAAAACCATCAGAAAATCAATTGTTCCTAATGCCGATGAATATTTTATTATCCAGTAGTAATAATAAAGATTCGTTTATAATTCTTTCAGCTTGCCACATATCTCATCTTCCTATGTAAAGAAGAATAGCGAATTTAAGTCAACAATAGGCCATAGATGCATTGGTTACAGCAAAATGTGCTATTGATGGTTCAAATAAATATTCATAATTATATCTAATGATAGTATCAACAATAATAATATGTTCTATTCATACATCAGCATCAGGAGCAGGATGTGTGACGTCACACGTGTCCACACCGCCATAAACGTCACCACCGTGTCTTGTATGATTTATCTTTTCAACAATCATTTTTACAACGTTTCCCTCCTTCCCCCCTTCGCTGTGATTAATGATGGATGAATTCCTGAATAATTACCAAGACTTTTAATATTCAAGTGATTCCGTAACTTTCATACCGATGGAATTTCCACTCTGTGTTGTTGGGTTAGATTTGATTTTGGATTGTGATATTCGAATGACCCTTCAGAAGATGCTTGTTTCAGAAAGGACGGATGAGAGAGGTATTGTAGAGAATGATTTTGGGTTGTAAAATGAGGGTGACAAAGTCGGTTTTTGGTTAACACAGTTGGGAGTAACCAACAAAAAACGGTGAATACCATTCAATGCAAATCTCACTCGAGTTTTAAGGGTAGTGTGCGTAATTTGTTATAATTGTCCCCCCATACTCATGTTTGTTCGCATGTGGCATTTTTATTGCGAATTAGTCGCAATCATTAATTTTGTTTTTCTTTTTACAAAAGTTAATATATCGAGTACACTTATTGTGGTAAATATAATTAGAATGATTTTTATGATCGTTCTTTGTGCGGTTCTTGAATGCGAGCTATCGTTTACAATGAGTTTCATTGTTAATTGTTTAGTTGATTTTTGTATGAAATATGAGGTATTTTGCTGTAGTATGTATTGTATCTGTTGTGGGTACTGAAGTATTTAATTGTGATTCAGATTAATAATTTCTTTTGAAAAGTTATGACTGGTATATTTTCTTGAGGATGTTGAATTATTGTTTTCATTGAATCGGTGTTGATTACAAACTTTTAACTTAGTATTTCTTTCACTTCAACCGTGCTTTCTTCTGGTTTATTGAATCAACCTTTGTTTGGATGAAAAAGAGTGGCATTGCCCAATGTTTCTTGGATAATATTGTTTGTACCGTTTCTGACATTTTTCTTGAAAGTATTCTTAAACAGATGATGTTCCAAAGGTAGATTCTAAACATCAGCTTTCTCAAACATCGTTCCTTCTTCCAAAACTTAAAACGCATATAATCCAGTTCTTTTATCTTATTGCAAACATCCCTAACCTCTTGAGAACCGGATACCACCGCTTCTTTTCGCTCGGTTGGACCTCTATACGGACCTCTAATATACGTTGTATATCTTTTTAATAATATAATAATAAATACATGAATGATACCCGGTGAGGAACAAAGGGTAACAATAACTATACCTATGTGTGTCCGCTTGGAAATTCAATGGATTTTTGAGTGGTCTCGTTTGGTACGCATTGTGTTTTGTAAGCGATATTGTGAATTAAATTATGGTTTTTTTTTCAAGTGTGCGAGTGTGTTTTGAAGTTATGGGTTGAAGAGCTGGTGTGCCAGTAATACCAAGTAGCCTTGAAAATTTGAGTGCGATTTTGTGACTGTTTCTAAGGCAATTTATTGTTGCAGTTTTCAGAGTAATTTGTCTTACATTTCCGAAGCAACTGTTGCTTTGCATGTTTGTTTTTGGGGATCGTTTGTGGCAGATCTGGAACAGTTCAATATAACCACATCGTCATCATTTGAAAAATAAAATCTACATTTATTTCAGCCGTAAGCCGTGTACTGCTTGACAAAGACCAGGAGTGCTCACTCCGAAATTCTGACAACCATACCAAGGAATATCGTACTACCCAGTACCAACTGGGTTGTGGAGGTAGCCAGTCACTCCATGTAAAATACTGTTATTCAGCTGCATCCGGTTATACTGGAAGCCAACTCTAACTTGGTTGCAAAAAGGCAAGCAGATGATGACGTATCAGCGGAACAGCCTTGAAATTGTCTCTTCAAACTACGCAACACACACAAAACAGTAACAAAATTGACCTTCAACTTTATCATCATTCCACATCTTCTCATTCAATACTCATTCTGGTCTTCTTTTAAAATTCTCATACAAATAACACATAAAGCCATACATACACAAGTACATAGGCTCGTTATTCAGTGGTACTTATGCGGGACACTTGGTGACAAGTCGGTCGTGAACAATTTGCGGTGTGCCCCCCTCCATGGGTCGTTAGCGTGATGATTCGGGGTAATGAAGCCACTTTGGTTAGGCATGAAATGGTCTAGAATATGGTAGAAGACTTGAGGTTGGCTAAATTAGATGTAGCTGAATGATATTGAATTGAAAGGAAGATTTTGCCTTAATAGCTCAAAATAACTCTTTTTTGCCGACTGCAAAAGAGGAGGTAGTTATGTATGCCATAAATATATTTTGCCTCTTTAGATATTAATTTCAGATAAAGTGATCTTGTTTGCTTGTAAATGTATTAAGTACTAGCTTTTGACCGCGCGTTCGCTCGCGTAAATTTAAAATTTGACAATTACCGTCTCGGACACGTGGCACCATCTATTATGCTATGAACGTTAGTGTCGTTTTCTTCGGGATCAGTATTTTTTTTTCGGAATCTAATGTAGCATATGTCCGAAATGTTAAGTTTTTAAACTGACGTGTCGACTATTATAGTAAACATGGGAAATATCCCGTTTCTAATATTATTGATAAATTGAGTTAATATTATATGGCAAAATCCTGAATCAGGATACGAGACAGGCTAGAGGATAAGTGTAACGAGTTTAATCAATCCCAAAAATATTCGTATTTACGTTACATTTACGCCGTGCATTCTAGTGCCTCTGAACCGTATACACGTGACAACTAACCCTCACAAAGAACAGATAAAACACGCTATTTAATCACGAGCGATCGACCAGCATCAATTATCTGGTGGCAAATACAATTACGCAAATAAACAGACATACGCATATTGAAGGCGACATCCGAGGGGTCCATGATTCTTATGCAAATGTACCCCAACAAGGGGGCTCGCTTGTGAGAATAGCAATAAAAATTATTGCAAGCCGAATTAATCTCGCTGCCTTGTTTTGAAGTTATTACGGCTGTTAATGATCATTTTTATGGTTATTTCGAGTGTTTTGTTGAAGGGGAAGTGTTAATGTAATTGGTATTCACGTTTTGGTTTGATTAATAATAACAGACGCTTGGGTCGATCTTCAAGTTAAGCTGCGCTTGCCAAGGTTGGTCCGTGGGGGACCACCTATTACATACCGAGTTTCCTCCATGCCTCGGAAAGTACGTGAAGCTATAGTCCCCTGCTGTCATTTGTAGATCTTTGACAGTCGTTCGTTGGTCATGAAGTCCGATTTCATCATGAATTTCTCTATAACAGCCACGACGTCTGGACTTGTGCCCAGTTCAGGCAAGAGAGTTGAGAGCAGCGGTGACCCAGTGGTGGCAGCCCCGACTTACGAGCAGTAAGCCGTGGGTTCGAACCTAGGCAGGCGCATTCCTTTGTGTAATTCCACAAAAACGGTGCAAGAAAACATCGTAAGGAAACCGGCATGTCCTAGAACTAAAAATTCGAAGACATGTGACATCTACCAACCCGCACTGGGCCCGCGTGGTGGATTACAGCCTACTCCCTCTCGTAGAGAGGAGGCCTGTGTCACAGTAGTGGGAACATTATAGGCTGATGATGATGATGATGATGATGGCAAGAGGCTCGCCCCCTATTACATGAGACTTAAACATAACTGGGGAAATGTGGGTGTTCTATTAGGTACACTCTGCCTAATCCTTCGGGGATTAGAGGCATGATGTTATGTTATGTTTCAATCATGACTTCCTCATCGACTAAACCACGGAAACATAGTTACACTAGCTAATTATATTCCAAATCAAAGCTTAAAGTTTAATATAAGGTTTCTCCAATACTCTGCGAACTGCATCCGATCACGTTCATAAGGAAATATATTATTACTAGCTGTGCCCGCGACTTCGTCCGCGTGGAATAAGAATTTTTCTCCAGAGATTAGCCGGAACCAACAGACACACAGACAGACAGGCAGACATATTGAATAAAATGTTATTTTGGAATATGTACCTTATGTACATTCATATGCGTAAATATGCGTATATATAATAAAGGGTGTAAAACACCTCTTAACGAAGCCGAAAGGCACTGATTCTCCCTGTCATTGCGATAATTTTTTTGTTCTACACCATACCTGGGAACCTTCTAGTTACGGCGATATTAGGGGTCAAAGTTCTAACTTTTTGACAAGTATTTTTTTAAATACAAGTTTTTAATGTAAGATTTTTACTTTAAACACCTTCACGACCCCCGTACTATTTAATCCGTCCATCAGCACAATGTTTTGAGTGCGTTACATTGAGTTCTACTACAAAACATGATTTTACACCCCAAAAAAAAAGTCGTTTCCCAGCGATAATTTTTGCGTAAAGTTACTTAGTTTCATGTACAGAATGCTTGGTTGACGGCTTCGTGATGAGGTGATTTACACCGTGTATACACTTCAATTTTATTTATTTGTATAGATGTATAGAAGATTTTTTCTAAAATAGAAGTAGCCCCGTCAAAATCGGTCCAGCCATTCCAGAGTTTAACCGGAACAAACAGACAGAGAGAAAGACAGACAAAAATTGTAAAAAATGTTATTTTGGTACCTATATGTACCGTATATACATTCATATGCATGTAGTAAAAAGCGCTTATTTTAGTATTACAAACAGACACTTCAATTTTATTTATTTGTAGTAGGTATGTAGTATTGTAGTATAGATGTATGCAAGAGCTTGATTAGTATTCCTAAGTGAGACTTAATGGGAAATGTGTAATTGAATGCTTAGAGCTAAGTTAGGTTAATTCTATAGGTAACTGCTAGTTGATTGATAAGTGTTTTGTACGCACCACGACCAATCAGGCTTTGCAAACCCAACATAAGCGGATCTCTCATTGTGCAGGAATTCTATACAAAGCAAGATCATGTTGTACTGGAGATGTATAGCTCGATAAATGTCGCCGAAGAGAAAGAAATGCATCGTATAATCCGCGTGTAATATTCCCTCTGCTGGGACACAGGCCTCCTCTCTAGTAGATGGAGAGGGCTGGCATCAACCATGCGGGCCCAATGTGGTTTGGTGGATGAAACATACCTGAGATTTTTTGGTTCTAGGCAAAGACATTGATTATGTTATCCTCTCGTATCTATTTTTGTATATTTTTACTTAATAAGCTAGTTTTAGTGTTTTTCTTTTGTACCAATTTGATTATACTTCTAGTTGTTAATAGTTTAATTTTATTTCATATTTTTAATGTCCTAATTAAATTCTGCTATGTAAAGTGATGGCCTGAAACACAGGTTTAAAAACAAACCTAGTTCGGGCAGGTCGCTACCAAACATCTGCATTGAACTATCATTACTTGCCTTTTGAATATGTTTTAGTTATAGTTTACTTATAAGTACTAATTATACTATTGTATGAAAAACAATACTACTGCGCATAAATGTACACTTTTTGTAATACTTTTTAAATAAATTTTATTATTATTTATTTATTTATTATTATTCAAATATTTACGAACGATAGACGGGACAAGAGGACGAAAATGGTAATCTAATATACAGGGTTATTAGAAAAACACCAACAACCTCTAAAGAGGTCGTTGTACTCATCGTTATGAACAACATTCACTATGGGACCAAACCTGAAAGATGTTCCGTACTTTATGTTCACATAACTCGTCAAAATGTAGAACAGCTGATTTTTTTTTCACGATTTTGGGTTTGATCTCATAGTAAAAGTTGTCCATAATTATGAGTAGAATGACCTCTTAGGAGGTTGTTAGTGTTTTTCCAATAACCCTGTATATCCCACCTCATATCTAGTGGTATACGCTTGTCAGGTTGCATTCGCGTATCAAAATCGAAAATCTTCGGAATCATTTTTTTTTTGTATGAAAATTTTCCCCATGTCCGCTCCATTAGTCATCTCTTTGGTTCTGAGGTCACGCTGGTTTCCTCACGATATTTTTCTTCACCGTTACTAAAGATATAGAGAGGCAATCAGTGGACAATATTTGAATGAAATGGAATAAAATATTGTTTCTTGTTCATACGTTCATAAAACATACGCCTTTTACGTCTTAGGGTAAGTACGATGTTGCGATGCTGTCATACTTCTTGTACTACGTACACGTGGCATCCGGTCTTACACGTGTACCAATATTGAGGGTGCTATACACCTGACCTATTTTAAAGGAACATAATTATGAGCACGTCATTATTGAGGTCCACCATCATTCATCAATGAGTTCATGCCAATCTTTGTCCGAAGCTGTTCCAAATAATCTTTATATGCTATACATTATTTGTCGCCCTCTCCTGGCGTTTTCAATGGTATACGTCTTGTCAATTCTTTTGTATTGATGACCAAAGCATTTAGCGAGGTCAACATTGAAAAGCAATCTGGGATACAATATTATAACTATTTATGTTTTTAATGTGCGTCTTGTTTGTGCAAAAGTTCTAAAAATCAAAGCGATTCTAAAATTGTTGGCAAAAAAAAAAACAGCTGATACAATCTCGAGCTTTATCCACGAAATCCACTAGAAACTTCACACTTGTCTGCATCAAAAATACACACTCATCGTCCATCAGTAGGAAACTTGGCTCATCCAAACAATTCTGTGCTATCACAATGCTGATCCTAATCGAGGCTCACACCCTAACAATCTCCAACTATGCATTAAACGGTTCCGTACCCTAGAGACTGGACCGGCGTGACTGGACCGTTTATCCCTAAAATCTGAGCGCTATGCAAAAAGGGTCTTTACCACAGAGCACGGAAGTTTCTAGTGATGACATCCGCAATGGGAGGCGGTTCGTTAGTGGTAACTAAAACAGTTAAGTTGGCCTCTTTTTCTATTGATGCTCCGTACTACGGCAGACCAGCTCAAGTCAAACTATTGCTGTTGATGTGCGGTCTACTACACAAATAAAATATGTGCTAACGAAACTGCGCTGAGCGTAAAACTTCTGTGAGGGACCGGCTGCTTTTAAAACTGTAAGTTTGGAAGATTGTAGTGCGACTGGTATTCCACTGCATTAAAAGTCATAGTGGGAAAAAGACTAGACAGATCATGAGATCAGATGTGACACCCTTGGCTTGTATTGAAGGAGTTGGAGTGCCACCTCTATCCTCGACAGCCGAGTCGTCTCCGTGCTCTGTGGTCTGTCTGAAGATTGATTGTTTAGAACAGTTATATCAAGAGTATAGTTGGGTTTCTTAAAAGCCTGGTCAGTGAGTTCGATTTACATTTTAAGTGGGTGTTCGTTGAGTTTGTGGAGTCATTGTTGTTTTGCATGCGTGGAATAGTTTCTGAATATCTGAAAACTTTTACCCTTTTACCCTCTAAAGATATACTCGTTTACAAGTGAAATTTTGTAACTTCGAAATGTGTCATACTTTTGTTTTCTACACCAAAATGAATGATACACAGCACAAAGTATGTTTGAAAAATTGAAACGTCAACTGAAAGAAACTATGAAACTTGGCCTCTAACAAAGTGGAAATTTGTTAAAGATTACAAAACTCCACTGAAAGGTACAATTGTCGTCAAAAAATATTGTGTCCTTTGTACTAACTACAAATGAGGTATACACGAACTGAAAAATCCACAAATATTATTCAGAAAAGCTAAACGCGGATGTCATAAAGCACTTGACAATGACGCTCGTGCCGGCTGAGTTAGCGCACTAATTACTAACGAAGTACGCCTTGACAACGTTAAATTTACCGATGATAATTTACCAAAAGTCATTATTGCAATCGGATAAGGTTGAAATTGTAATGTTCAGAAGCTAGATCATTTGCAATTTGGACATTATTTGACGAGCGTGTTCGACAATTTGTGTCAAAAAACACGCTTGTTATTAATGTCGTTATTAGTAAAGTTACGTAAACTTGGGCTTGACGAATTGCCCCGCCATTGTTGCGACCCGTAAGTGTATATAATCGACTATTCGAAAATATTAGCGTTGGCAACTGATATCTATATTGTTGTTACGATTTTGAAGCAATTAAGCAAATGAGTCTGACATCCATTGTGAGAAAACTCGATTATTCACGAGATTCATAAGTGAAGATAATTTCTATTTCTAAATATTTTTGGCACATAATTCGCTTCGAATACTTTGACAACTTTGTTATTGTTCGGCTTGAATATTCATCAGACGTCTTATTATGAGTTAAAACGTTCTGAGATATCTGTTTGATAAATTGAATGAGAGGATAAATCTAATAAATCAAGCATTGAGATGAAATTATACATAAGCAGATTTTGAACTTCTTTTGACGATTAGCGTCTTAGATGATAAACAATTATTGAAACTATAAATACAGATCCTTTATTCTATGTAAATAGTTTACGTTAAAGCAAGTCTCTCACTTACAAAGTATCGCAAAATGCCATTACAGCAAAAGTTTCAAAGGCTCATCACAGTCTTGTAAAGGATAATTGTAACCGCCAACATCCTCCAGTTTGTATGGTCATTGTTCAATGTCTACACGACACGCAATATCACCTATGTATGTATTATTAGCCAACAATTATATATTGTCGTCAATGGCACATAGTGCCGTGTTGATGTTAAATACTCTAGCATGTGTTAATATGATAGATTTTTTAGCGTTCATTGTTAATCACCACGAAAAGTAAATGTGACAATTTTTATTTTGTTGTTAGAGGTCGCGGGTTGAGTTTAGAGATGAAGCGTGTGGAGGGTTTTTGACAAAGTCATTTAAGTTTTAATGTATGTTAGGTTAGGTTAGATCATTAGGACATCTTACTCTACTATTATAAATGCTAAAGTTTGGATGAATTGATGTTTGTTACAGAATCACGCCAGAACGGACCTGGATGAAATTGGCTTAGATATACACATCAAAATTTCCACGCCAATTGCAACTTTTAACATTGGAAATATCTCTGAACCTTTCGTCTTAGATAATAAAACCAGCAGATTCGAGACCGTAGAAATCTGCTTCAACACAATTACCTTCAAAAACAATATCCTCCGCTTCATCTTCTATCTTTGCACCACCTCCTCAGTCGTGTCCACCGAAGCCTTTGCTTTTATTCGTCGATTTGCATCGGACGCGTTATAATGGGGCTGTTTGCGACAAAAGCATACAACCGACAATGTCATTTAGCGACGCAACACTAACCCATCTGTCATTTTGTCAAAGTTATGTAAGATCAAGATTGTGAACTTGCAAAGGACACAATTGTTGTGAATTAAATGAAGCAAAGTGCTAATTTGTAAATTGGATTGTGATTTTATTCAATTACATGAAAGTTAATTTTTGATTGTCATCTGCTTGCGTATGCAAAATGTTTTCTTTCAAGCTAAGAAACAGGGTAAATATATATTGGCTGACTCTGACTAAGCCAGTCAGAGTCAGTCAGACTGACTGGTTGAGGAGCTCGTGAATTAATAATAACATATGAACGAAGTTAAACCACGCTTACCAAGGTCGGTCCGTGGATAGACCGACCTTCACACACCGACTTTCCTTCGTGCTTCGGAAGTTGGTTAAGGCTGTTGATTGTAGATCTTCGACAGTCGTTACAAGTAGTCAGTGGTCTGAAAGCCTGGCAAACAGCCTTACAAAGGGGTATCGTATTACCCAGCACTAACTGGATTCGGGGAGGAAGGGTCAATTAGGGAGAAGCTCCATTTAAAATACCGGTATTCAGGTGCTTCCGTTTAGACTGAAAACCGAGCCAAACGTAGTTGAGAAAAGGCTAAGCAGATGATGATGTAGCTGACAAAGGATTGTATTGCAAAGGAGAGAAGGAAGATATTGCCGGCTTAATCGTCATCATTGACAGCCTTGGTTCACACACGGCAGAGGCCTCCTCCCTTTTGTGCCATACTTCCCCAGTCCGCGAGTACCTAATGAAAGGGAGCATCTCTATATGAAAATCCAAAAAATAGAGAGATCTTGAGGTCCTAATCACTCGATTTTAAAGCTTTTATTTCTTCTACAATATGATTGACCTAAACTTAACTCATGACAAACAAAAACATTTATGACTTTTGCGTCATTGTTATTGCTGCTAGAGTAACACTCTGGCTAGACACAAAGCCATAAGATCACTCAATTATGATACCTAGAAAGTAGCCCTTACAATCAAAATCAAAATCCAGGCTACCCATTCTAACATACTCCTAAATGCATCACTACAAAGCTACTATCTTAATAACCTAAGTATTCCGATCCATTTCAATCGATCAGTGATTGACGTGGGCACAAAGGGACACTCCTTGCTACAGCACTCTTATCGGCATCAAGATTACTGCAACCAACGAATGCTTTAACGACCATATATTATTGTTCGGTGGAGGTCTAGAGAGCGAAGCCTTTGGGTGAAAGTTGGAGCTTTCCCGTTGTGGTTATGTTGGTTTTTAGGTGTGAGCGTTTATGTCGTAGATGGCAGGGCTGCATTGGGGCAGCAACGGTTACATTATCTTGTTAGTGAAACTGAAAGTGCAGCAGCAACTTACTATTCGATCGATGTATATCCGATCAAAGCATTTAATTTTCTCAGGTATCGAATTACATGTTGATTCATCATACTATAGAGCGGTGTTTAAATGTACTCTATAGACTATTCAATAATAATTTATACACCTTTTGAGAGACGGATCGAACATAAGGAATTAAGCAATGCTTAATTCCATATGTTCGATGTATGGGAATGCCTTTTTACTGACGTAGAGATAAATCCTATGCAAGAGTTAAGTTGACAACTGTTGAACTACAACAATTAAGTTAATTTACCTAATAAGGTAAGTGGAATAAATTAACTTAATTGCAGTAAAAGGGCTGTTTTCCCAGATGTGTCATAATTGACACATCTGGGAAAACAGCCCTTTTACAATTATTTTTCCTCTGGGTTTGCATTCCTATCATAATCACGCTGATCAGTATATTTTTATTGCTGTCAGGTTGCTAGTGGGTTGTTGCCATTTACACGACTGTCAACATCAGAGTGATCTTTATTCTCTTCTGGAGGTGAGTTTTCATCGTGAAAGGACTGTAATAGTCATGGATCCAAATCCCTCCCTGTAAATATGACAAGTGATGGCCATCATCTTAAGACGGGTATCGCTTTAATGGCGCATTCGATCTGATAAGGACAATTTTTTTGTTTCCTGCCCTTTACCGAACAATGACGGCCGATAATCCTGCTATTACGAGAACTGTAAGACAAATGAGAATGACGGCTCGGTCGCCATTTGTCTGAATGTTTTATATGTCAGCTGCGAGTATTGTTGAGTAATTTTTATGAATACGTGCGTAACTGCCGCCCTCAGGCTTGGTGGAGCGACGATCTTCGCAGGGTGGCTAAGAGTCGCCGAGAATCGAGTTAAATGGCGGTTGAAGAGGCCTATGTTCCACTGGTAGTGGGCCGATGATGACATAACTGCTTATGAAGAGAGGTTTTGGTATTTCCAGAGGTACGAAACAGATGGATGTGCTGCTAGGGATCTTGTTCGGACATTTATACAAAGTAGCAGCGATCTTGAAAGAACAGAGTATGTGACATCCCCATACCGTATGTCAGACATACTAAGAATTGTCACTCTTGTAGGCTCGAAAGCATTTTATAGTAGACTGTTAGTTTCGATAATAGTTTGATTTCGTTAACATGAACTTTTTCATTTTAAATAATGGCGTTAATGATGATTTTATCTTTTTGTACATAAAGTTTCTGTCAGCGTTCCTCAAAAGAAAAAGATAATCGTTTTGTTTGTACACCAGACCTCAATTTAATAGAACACCTCAAAAACATATTTACGACTTTGCAATCCATACAAAACTAATATTAGCACTAATTAATCTAACCCTCGAAACGCGACACTGGGGTCTCTTAGGCCACCACTTACTAAAAAATATATTTCACGAAGATCTTAACTCAGAAGATATAGGGGTGACATTAGATTGCATGTATCCCAGTGTTGGGAATAATGGAGACAGTTAATATGAAGTCCAAACAAACAGTTAAATATTTTTATGTGATATCGCTCGTAAAAGCTGATTGAACGGATATTTAATGGCTCTCTCAACAAAGATAGGTCTTATTGGGACCTAAATGTTTGTCCTTTATGGTTGTAACAGCTATAAAGGTGGTTTTTGGTTCTAGTAATAATGTTTATGATGATTGTGTTGGGCGGTTATTAATCAACAACTGGATAACTACAGGATGTGTAATTTGATGGTGATTAATTTTCTTAGAATGTGCGTAAGGTCATATGTCCTGACGTATCATGGGAACCTGTGGGGTTGATGTATACTCATAATCCCATACAACATACTTTATTTTGAAAAATCAGCCAGATACGATAGCAATTTTAATATACTAAAACAAACATTTAGTAAATATGGCAAATATCCCGTTTCCAGCGTTAGTGACATTTGTTTTTGTTTTTTTTTTAATGGCATCTTGCATTTGAATCTAAGAGGTTGTCTTCTGCTTAACCGGACTATCCTGTGGGTGAAATGAGTGTAAGATTTCCAGCCAGGGCATAGAATTGCTTACAAACTAAGCGACTACACACTAAGGGCACCTGTGGGGTACGAGCCTCGGCTTAGGGCGTCGCTGGGAGAGGACAGCATGGAGACTGGATCTGAATGATATCATTATTTAAGCACTGATTTAAAACTACTGGCACAGTATCGCAGGCTGGCTCGAGCGAGGGTTGGGGAGGGCAAGAACCGGGACGTCACCACGGACCTCGACGGTGAGGTCGGAAAGACCGCGGTTTGCGTGTGAACTTTATAAGAGTGCTGTTTCTGTGCTACTCTCCTGGAGGAGGGTGTTAGCATCATCGGGAGTGGTGTTAGTGACCATGTCAATTTAAAAACAATATCATCTTAGACGATGACGACTCCTTCTACCCTACGTAAAACAATGGGTTTCTTTCCAAATCTTTCGGGTTGTGTTAGAAAAGTGTGTTATGTAATTAAAAGTACCTATACGGTTCTTGTTTTGCGGAAATTATAGCAAATAAGCAGGTATGTCTACTTGTGTTGATACAAACAGAAAAAACTGCTTTTAAATATTAGTAGCTTCCTAACTTTATGTAAGGTGTTTTTTTTTTCTTGAGTAATGGGCCAGCTCTCCGTCCGTCCGTCTTATGACGACAGGCCGTGCCGACGGCGTGTTTGTGTTCCACGCGCGCCTCAAGGAGATGTCAGCAAATCGGAAGGGGCCCGAGAGGGCCGATGCCTGCCAGGGCTGCGGGTTGTTCGAAAGAGATACCGTGGCTCTGGAACACAAAGGGCGAAGAAGGAACATGGGTGGGTTTTAGTCAGTACAAGTCTGACACTCCCTCCCGCTCCGCTTGATGATTTCCCATCCGTTAAAAAAAAAGGGGGGGGGTATTTCTAAGATTTTATCAATTGTTATAAAGAAAAGTCAGGTTCCTAAAACAACTTTCCCTAAAAACAACTCAATTCTCTTAGCACTAAACACAAACACGAAAGCATGCATTTCAAAACCTTAACAAAACGGACTGTCAATTCGAATCTATTTAAAATCAAATTCACATAAACGTCAGTCGTGTCATAACTTAAGAAAACACGTCACGAATATTTAGAATCAACATGATTTACTTTTACCCCTACAAATCGATACCTTTGTCGTACGAAATAATGCATGGGAATCACATTCGGACGTCCCTGAAACAGTTACAACAATAGGCAATGCCCCTACAACTGGTTTTAAATAATACGTATTTAAAATACATGTGTCCGTACTTCTGTGTCTACATTATTGATATTATATGATAGTTTATTTTAGTTTCATTGTTCGTCGAAAACAGAAGTTCTGGACGGGTCAGCGTTTGAGGGTTGGTAGGGTGCATATGAGTTTAGAACTTCATGGGTGCATTTGGGACTTTTTTTGGAAGGGTTTAAGAACTTATCATAAAAAGTTTTTAGCAAGTAAAGTTAAGTCGTCTTAAATTAATGGGGAAATGAAAATATTTACAGGAAATTGCATTAACTAAAACTTTTTCGAATTTTCTATGTGCCATAACTAAAATGACACATCTTGCCACGTCAGAAATAACATTTAAATTTTACACAAGTTTACTGATCTGTCCACTCATTTTGAACCAAAAACATCGTCACCCTACATCTTAGGGTTGTTTCTTACAGGATTCTAACGCATTGTGACGGACATCGTGACGACAAAACAAAGTAAGGGATTTTGGTCTACATAGTTAGTGTGGGTCATCGCGCCCCGATGCGATTTTGGACAACTTCTGACGGGTAGACGTCACATATTATTATTTAAACTTGATTGACAACCCTAGTGTGGAGTATGTTCCGTAACAATAATAAGAAAGGACGACTTTGTATTCTTAATCCTCATGACCGATTTCGGTTACGGAGGCTAATCATAACGTGGTAACCAGCTGAGCAGGAGATAGTGTGCAAGTAAATACTGGTGCACTGCCTATTCCCTTAGAAAGTTCAGCCGATAGCTCAGCACAACCGGAAGGATACCTGCCAAGCACAGAAATGTCCGAAGCGAGATGGTTTCACACCACCATCTTCCTATTCTTCCTTCCCATTCTACATGATGCTACATACTTCATCGTCATTATCGCCTTTCCACCGAAAATTAACCACTGTTGGACATCCAGGAGGTTACTTATTCCAGAGTGGGAAAGAGACGTAGCTATACACGCCGTCTCGCTCCATCTCTTTCCCACTCTGAAATAAGACTGAAACAATAATGTTTTAAGACGTCATGGCAGCCACCCTGGTCCAAGAATCGACAATAGCTTTCAATGTGAAATATACAACTTCAACAGTTGACAGTTATAACATATGCATTTCGGTAGTATTTGACAGTTGCGCACGTTTTTATAGTATTCAGGCAGTCTTTTCGTCTAACCGGATGCAGGTAAATACCAGTATTTTACATGGAGCGACTGCTTATCTGACCTCCACAACCCAGTTAGTACAGTGCCCTGCACCATTACCTGACCCATCTCACAAAGCAAAAAAGAAGCCAATGGGTCAGGTAATGCTCACTGACTGTACTAGATAATACGATACCCCTTAGCTAATACTGGTTGTCAGACTTTAAGGCCATAAAAAGACACTAGCTGTCCCACGCAACTTCGTCTGCGTCACATTTTCCACGTTTTTGCAACATTTTTCTTTGCTGCTCCGCTCCTATTGGTCGTAGCGTGATGATATATAGCCAATAGCCTTCCTCGATAAATAGGCTATCTAACACTGAAATAATTTTTCAAATCGGATCAGTAGTTCCTGAGATTAGCGCGTTCAAGCAAGCAAACAAACTCTTCAGTTTTATAATATTAAGTATAGATTAAATATAGAACACCATGACAATTAAAACCAAATATTTTCCAAAGAATACCTAATCATGAAGTTTCTCGCTGATTGTTCTCCTTAAGAAACTCTCATCAAAATGCCCACACTGGTTTACGTGAAATAAAATATTAGTATGTTTTTTTGATGTAGTTAAAATTATAAAATATAACGTGATGCGTTTAGTGTTAAGCTCTGAATAAGACGTACTCGTATAAAGCTCGCACTGGCATTTATTTGCTAACAAATTACTCAAACATCCTCACGCCATGATGTCATAGAGTGTGAACAGAAACAATTAGCACCGACGCTCTATGATTCTTTATGTTGGCTGGCTTTTATTAAAAGAGAAGTTACGAGTCAGTGATGAAATATCTGCAAATCTGGTGCATCTTTACTTTTTGAAGGAAAAGTTTATAAATGAAAAAGATTTCTGATTTTAAAAAAGGTTGTCTGGAAGATATCGCTATTAAGCGATAAGACCGCCGTTGTAACCATAAAATTAGCAGTTTTGTAAACTCGTTATGTTTGATTTTTGGTGTACAATAAAGTTTTATTGTATTCTATTCTATTCCATTTCTAAATTAATTGAGCGATACCTTTGTGCTCTATGTCTGTATGTTTTTTGTTCCTGTAATGTGTTTTGTGTGTAAGTACATAACAGTAACAGTCCCAAAAGGTCCCAAAAGGTCCCAAAAGACCTGATTTTCCTAGTGTTGAAGCTGGGAAAGTCTAAAGTAACACTAATTCTAAAGCCAAAGTGCACACCCTGGAAAAAAAAAAAAAAAAAAAAAAAAAACAAAAAACAACCGCGATCAAAAATCAGTTGTTTAGTGGAGATGCTGGACCAGTGGTGTAGGCCCCGTGTTACCTGGTGTATCTCATAGGTTCAAACCCAGCCAGGCAACGGAAATATATCGTGGGAAAACCGATCATCAGTGGGAACATCAAAACCTGACAATGCTATTACTTTTGTAAATACGAAAAACCTAAACTGACTTTTAAATATTTGGCCTACTTGTGAGTTTTTAACCCCCACAGATTGCCAATAAATTCAAACCCAGCCTATACAAGGTGTTGTTTTTCATGTTCGTCAATATTCAAGAGGATGTCACAAAAGACGTAAATAATTACTTAATTAAAATTACGGTTCCTAGTTAATCCTACATATAAAATTCTCGTGTCACAATGTTAGTTAACATACTCCTCCGAAAGGGCAGAACCGATTTGTGTGAAATTTTGTGTGCCTATCGGGTAGGTCCGCGAGAAGGTGATTCTGAAGGGAGGTCACGACCCTCAGCATTGAGGAATACGACGCAAGGAGGGGGATCGGGTAGGTCTAAGAATCTGCCAACATCTATTTATTATATTTATTCGTTTTCATCGGCATGTATTTTTCATATACATAAAAAGTCCCCGAAAACGAAATCGCGGGTAGCAGCTAGTTATTATTAAAAGCTGATTTTTCTGGTGTAAGCGAAAAAAAAAATGAAAACGAATAAACGTTTGAGATTGTTTGTACTAAGTATGAAAGCGCGGTTATTGGGCGAGGATCAGACGAGCCGCGTTTAAAACGGTTAAAGTGGTTCACAATAACCAATTTTAAAATTTGTAAAAAAATAAATATATAAAAATGACCTATCCATTTTATTATTGATTCGGGACGAGAATCATTATCATAGTTACCTCATTAAATTTGACGAGGATGCAAAAGAACACCTTGTATAACCAACAAACCCCGATAGTCAAACATAACGCAACAACGAGTTTCATCTAATTAATCGAAGTATTTAACGTCACGTTTCGTGTAGGTACGTCCTTTTGTTGCGTTTCAATAAACGCATTGTGACACATTGTGTTGCGTTGTGCGTTAAATCTTGCGTTGTCAGACATGGCGTTTTCGATTTAATGGCTGCGATCTATCACTGTGGAATGTGGCGTTAATTATTTATGTTGAGTCCGTTGAGGGCAGAGATTTAGGATTCTGTTGACTTGATTGCTCTGTACACAAAGGAGTCGCGAGCCAAATTTTGATAAAAACTGCATGATTGGATTTAAAAAAAATCAGTATTGCTAGCCAGAAACCCGCCTCGTTGATTAAAAAAAATATAAGTCCAACAAGCCCACTTGAAAGATTTCACCCTATATAAATTCGATAAGCTGTTAATAGCTTCGGTGTTACCGTCATCTTGTTTTGTCCGTCAGTCGAGCTCCAATAGACTCTTAACGCAAATACGCACTGTATATGTATCTCAAATGTCACCAATAAAACATCAACCACGGAATTAAAATAATCACTGCTATCACAATACTAATCCTTACCTACTAAGCACGTGTCTATTTTCCTACAAAAAAGTTTGCTTTACATTGCACTTTAGGTACAAACGCTCCGACCTCTTTTCATTTGAAACCAGTAATGTATTATCAGAAAACTAACGCAATCAGATCACAAAACAAGTATTTCTCAACATGTTACATACAAAGCCGCGTTTGTTTGGCACTATTGACATTTGGATGACAAGTGTCAGTCGGCCATTTTAGAAAATAGTCGTGGGAATGTGTGGGTGATCCGTTATTGTGATCTTTTGTTGAGATGTAATTTGATTGTTTGTGTTTCTGATTAGATAAAGGTGATTATTTTGATAAAGATTGGAAGTGAATAGTACATGATTGGAATTTGCAAATCAGAAGTCATTACAGTGAATTAGGATGAGGTGAATTTGATCGATTACTTTATTGACTTAAGCTTGAAACGAACGGTTTACAGTGAACATAAAAAGCCCACAAGAGTTGCATAATACGAAGACTGTTATAAAATTACCAGTGATAAGGACCTTTCAATTGTAATACCAATCTTATAACCAAACACTGACTTAATGATGCCAAAAGAAACGGCCCACAATTCCTTTCACACTGTTAAAACGACCATATTTCTAGTCTTATGTTCTCCAAACATCAACTCAAGAATCCACTCTCCATTTCAATCTTAACCTTCCAAGAAGACAAAAGCTCAGCTACCAATATTACCCACCGATCCAATTCTCTGTTTGTCCATCACATTAACACTGGTTGTTAAGGCATTATAACACAAACAGACTGGCGAGCTAATCTTCTTCATACTGTTACACAGATAAATGCTATTGGTAATGTTGCTGGAATTCAAGTATCTAGATCTGACTCAGTTTCAGTTCAGCAGTATAGCAGTAATAGTGCCGATAGTCGTGTCGGCCAATGAATGGCTTTAATAGCCAAAAGCTTCGACCAACATCTGAGAAGTTTTTCGCTTGGCAGCTGGATTGCTAGATTCAGAAAGCAGAACTTCTGGACACAGAACGTATTTTTAGGAGGTTCCTCTCTCTAGAGCCGTGACCACCGGTAGCCCGGACCCAGTTCCCGTAAATAATATGTATGTAGATAAATAAACGAAATAATAATGTTGCTGAAAAGATATGGGACGATGTTAAAAATGAGAAGCCCGATATATTCACCACGATTGTAAATTCACAGCCACGCTGATAGAACACCAAAAATAAGTTTATCATTGAGACGCAAAAAATATAAAACATTATTAATAGCATCACTAAAAAAGACAAAAGTCTAGTAATAAAACTGGTCTTAACAATTCTCAAACATTTAACATTACATTAACAATATGTTTAGCTTTACTTTGGACCTACATACAGTACAGAGTACAGTTGAGATTCATGATACTAGAAGTTCTACACAGCCTCGTTTTTGAGCATAGAAATCCACTCTCCATTTCAACTCCAGCCTTCCAAGAAGACAAAAGCTCAGCTACCAACATTACCCACCGATCCAATTCTCTATTTGTCCATCACATTAACACTGGTTGTTAAGGCATTATAAGACAAACAGACTGGCACGCTAGTCTTGTTCTTACTGCGATAATTGGACAGATAAAGATAGGAATTAGATCTGGCGAAGTTAACGCTTGTTATTTGTGTGTTAGATGTTGGTTGGAATTCAGTTGATTTGTGAGCCATTTTTGAGAGGTTTTAGTGAATTTTTGTAGTCTCTGGTTTGGTTTGTTTTCACTATCTTAAACAGTTCTTAAGCTGGTATAGTTTGCAAGGTGACTTTAAAGATAAGTTCTGAATTTGATTAGAAAATGGTATGGTCCTTTTAGTTACTTTGATAATAACTTGAAATGCATTGCATGTGTCCGTGCATACTGCACTGGCAATAAACCTTATTTATAGTGCGGCTTTATAGATATGCAAGCTATCTTAACTTATGTTTTTCAGATATTACCGATTTGGATTTGGTCTATAAGTAATTGCTTGTAAAATAGGTTAATTTCCTATTTTTTCTGTTCTTCATCTTCTCCTGTCGACACATCGATATGGCGACGTGGACACCTCTGTCTGACGCCTCATTTAAGTCTTGTAAAGAGCACTACTTATCGTTGCCTATATTACTTTTAATAACGGTTGTGCAGTGAGAAGTTCGGGTCCAATCCTGCAAGACTCTTTTCACTCTATAAGGCAAAAATGGCGTGAAAATTAGAACACCAGAAAATAACAAATAGCTCCTAAAATACAGGAAACTAGGTTGGGCTATGGTTAAAAGTGTTAATTTGGTCAAATAATGATGATAACCCTACTTAGAGGCTGGGTGACGCTTCTCAGAAGGACACACGTTTACAAAATAAACGACGACTTCTGTAGTACGCGCCACCGAAGTATGGGATAGAGGGATGGAGTCGAAATTGAAAATTAAAGATTTTGATTCCATAACAGGCCTTCTTCTGCCTTGCCCTTAACAGAAAGTAAGTGTAACGTCACGTGTTTTGTCACAGTTTTCCTGGTCGACTTTGTAAGAAAAAAAAAAGTCCCTGCGCGCGAAAGAAGTGACACTTCGTAATACTACACGCATGCGTTCGAGTGCCACGCATTCACTCTGTCTCTTTCTATTCCCCCTCCACGATAGCGTTAAACGTTTTACGCAACCTTATTGGAAGTCACGTAAGAAGTTTCACTTCAATAAATCCAACAACGATTTGATCGACAAATTCCCACTGCAAGTCAAAAACATCAGTTGTCATATACAGATAAAGAACTAGAACGATTTTTGTCGCCATGCCTTATCAGTGCAGGTTGCAGATATCAAATTATTCTAATAATATATTTTCACCCACAATCAACATGTATAAAATAAAAGGGCAAAAATTATAAGTAAAACTTAAAACGCCAATAGCAAAGCTTTACACCAAAATCTTAATAGAATAAAGTCCTCTCCACACATGCCCCTATCTCGTCAATGCTCCTGGCATAGTCCATTACTTAAACAAACCGGGGTTTGTGTGTAGTGGCCACTTTACACCCACGTGAGCCAGTTTGTCTGTCTGTCTGCCCTCCGGTCGGAAACTGAGGTGAAATGAGTAGCGCAGAAGATTGTCTTAATTATCTTTTGATGAAAGTAAAATATTTGAGGATTCTGCTAATTGCAAAAAAATGTGGTCTTGAATTGTTTGTATGTGTGTGTTGTGTTGATTTCCTGCAGCACAGTGTTGTGTTTGCTACCAATAGTCATCATGATCAGTGCTAAAACTGTTTTCTTTAAGATCACTTCCTTTGCTCTTCTGACATAGAACTAAAATAAATGAAAAAGAAATGTGTTTTCTGCAAACTATACATTTTCGTAGTAATTATGGTTCAGGCTGGTTAACAGAGCTTACCTGATAATTTTGTTTTTACAATTGTATTTTTTGCTTCATTTCAACGTATAGCCTTTTCAGCTTTTCAGACTTTTCTTGTATAACTGTCATACAGTTATAAAAAAATACAAATGAGCTCACAGTTACCAACTTCAAAGTATCATACATCTTACCAGCATATTACACCTCGCGACAAGCTTTCCACATTATATCAAAACCAACAAATAAAATCTCAACTTTCACAAAACCACAAAGAATCGTGGTCCATAGAAAGCTATTTCCAACAAACTATATTATTCGACGCGAACATAACTATTATATATTCCCGTTTATGGAAAACGATATTTACCGGCGCTTCGTGTATACATACCGGGTTATTTAATCAGTATTTTTGACAGGAAATGCATTGTTGACACGGCTGCTGTGACCAGGACCAGTGGCGGCTTTTAGGTCTCCTTCAAATATTATGACATTAGTTCTTTGTCATTTTGGGCGTAATGCGTGGGATGGTAGGATAGTGCAAGCGAAGCTCAAGACACGCTAGCCACCACTCGGACAACCCTACAAAAATAAGTAACTTTTGGAAAACTCTTCACTTTGACAATCTTCTTGTTCTTCTTCTTGGCGTGTCGTGGACACTTATCATTATTAATATATCATTGTGTCAGCCCCAAATTTTGCGACGAAAGGTTATATTGAGATTTAAGTATTTCGCTCAAACCAAAAACTTGTAAGTTAAGATATAATTAGCTTGATAAAGATTATTTTAATACTAAAACGGAACCTACAACTCCATACATATTTTCATGAAAGCGTCAACATAGCTTCCACTACACCCCACACTTACCCCGTTCATTGTCGAGTCTTAATTATCTCTATAATACCACAATGCAAGTACGGGGACTACACGACAACTAGTCCCGAAAAAGGAAATCACGACATTTTCCAAGATGGCCGCCGTGTGTTTGACACGTCGCGCCCTGTTCAATGATAGATGTTTGTTGAACATGTCGCCACTCACACTATTTACATGTGTATGATGTGTATTTAGAAAAAAAAATAGGGTGATCTGCCTAGCCTTTTCCCAAACTATCTTGGAGTCGGCTTCCAGTCTAACCGGACGCAGCTGAGTACTAGTATTTTACATAAAGTGACTGCCTATCTGACCTCCACAACCCAGTAACTGGGTAATACGATACCACTTGGTAAAACTGGATGTCAGACTTTTGGCTTCTGACTATTACTCGTAACGACTGTAAAAGATCTACAAATGACAGCCGGGACCAACGGCTTAACGTGCTTTCCGAGACACGGAGGAAGCTCGGTATGTAATTATGGTCACCCATCCACGGACCAACCTTGGCAAGCACGGCTTAACCTTAAAGTCCGACCCGTGCGGCTGTTAGCTAGACAAAATAAACATTATTGGGAAAAAAATCATCTTCATAATTTCCAGTACTACAGAACTTTAGATTACACAGTATGTTACCTTGATTTTTCATACTGAAATTTGTCAGAAAACATTTTACATTATATGTCCTACAAGGTATACTCAGATGGGAATCCAACACAGATGATGTAAAAAATACCAAGTAATTTCAGGAACTGTATATCAACTTCTCTTGTTCGGTATCAATAAAATCATTGAAAAAATCATGTTAAAATACTGCATACATACATAAAATCACGCATTTTTGCCATGGGGCTAGGCAGAAACCACAGAACACCACGTTAAAATACGGCATGTTTGCACTTATTCAACACAACATATAGACAATAAACTTTTCTCTCTTTAATCATATGCAATAGTTTTCCGCCCAGTTCTGATCTAGAAGCCACTCCATGCGACAATAATATTATAATGTACCTACCCTCCAGCCAAAAAGCGCTTAAACCCAGACAGCATTTTAGCACTAAAAACTTAATTCTCTCCGAAACCCTAAAGAGTTTATAGCCTCTAAAGAGTTGTTAGGAAACTGACTCTTTGGCCATAAAGCACTGTGTTTATGTGGACCAAACAATGGTAGATAAATAATGAAACTTATCGAACGTGTTGGTTAACAAACATGGGCGTTTGTTGCGGTCACAAACGTTGGTGCCAATGCTGGTGGTGGTATGAAGAAATTGATGGTGTTGATGCCAGTGTCAATATCTTGTTTTACATCTTAGACAATATGTAGTAAAACATGCGAAGGAATTTATTTTAAATGGTTCATCAGCAGGTATGATATCGTTGATTCTGTAAAATGGTGGTTGGGAATTATTGGAAATGTTACTTTTGAACTTATGTTCTGAATTCTGAAGAGCGGGTAGCACACGAAATCAATCCATCGGAGGTCAAAGCGGTTTATGCTAAATGCTTTTAGTACCTAGAAATGGCCTTGTCAGCGTTGCTTTGAATCTTTGCCCGTCCATTTAACAACTCCAAATAGCGTTCTTATCATCAAGTCTAGCAAACAGTAGATGCTTACCATCAGCAACCAAAACGCACCACAATTTTAGCTCCGCGAATCAAAACCCATTACTGCACAAATTAATGACACCGATCGTTTGTTCCTATTAACGGCAACCGAGGATAAATAGCTTATCCGCGTTTAAAGCTATTTAAAGCCATTTACGGCCGTTTATCGGTATTTATGGGCACCTGACGTGGCTTGCCAGCTTCGTGTTTATAAGCCCGTTGTCAGTGGACAGGCAACAATGCGCGTATAGATTTATGCTTGCATTGAGTGTTTTTCTTGGTACGGTCTGGTGAGTTGCACCGTGGATGATGTTTGACATTTAAAGTGACGGTTAGCGTTTAATTTTTCTGTTTATCGTTGAGGTAGGGATGTCATTGATAGTGCAGGTGGTGCTGTTGCCGTTGTCATGCAACGTGACGGATTTGGCTGATAGATTTCAGTACATAGAGGCTTTTATTTGGTTGTTAAAGTTGTTGAATTAGTCGTTATGTCGGCTTAAACTTTTATCCATACGCGATCTTATTATTACTGCTATGCTACTCTCCTACTATCTTGTTTTCTACCTATCTTCCAAAGTTTGGAAATTTAATCCACGCTCATTCAACCAGCTAACTCCCGTTAACCAAACCACAGATTAACATACAAATCTCGATGTAACCTTTCGTCAGGGGATTTTTGTTTAACGCCCGTCATCCTTTGTGAAAGAATAAAGACGAGAGAGGGGCGGGGAATGTCAAGCTCGGATTAGCACTGATTTAGTGCCCATTCGCGCAGGACGAGCCTTTGACGGTCAGCTTTAGAGTTTTGGACCCTTGACGTCAGCGGTAGACCCTTGACGGACCATGGCTTTAGACCTTTCGGCGTTCATAGTTCAAACCCGGTTTGAATACGGTTGTGGAAATTGGTAGAAGATTTTTGTTTAGTTCTAAAGGGATTTTGGGCGATTGATTGGTCTTTGAGTCTTGGAAATTTCGATTAATTTATTATTTAGTTTTACTGAAACATGGCAAAGAAGTACCAGCTTTTTATTGTGGTATTAAAAGAACTGAATAATGAATAAAATATTGGTGTTTTGATATAAACAGGGGAAAATGCATGTTATAGGTCAATTTCAATGGGAAAGTTAACTGTGAAACGACGGCACGGTTGGCCCAGTGGCTGAGCGATCGACTGCTGTGCTGCGTGCTGCTGAATCCCCAGTGTGGGACAACGTTTTTTTATAAAAAAAAAAACTCATGACACTGACGTAGATAGTTCCAGATATCGATTTTGGTTAAAAAATTACATTCAAAATGTCAAAAAAAGTTGATCTCGTTGATTGGGATGCAGCTATTGACACGTCATCTATAATGCTTTGACTGACGTTTGCACATACGTTGGTTAGAAGAAAAACTATGTTTTGTTAAGGACAAGGGTTATTCTGAAATCATCATCATCATCATCTGCCGAGCCTTTTCCCAAACTATCTTGGGGTCGGCTTCCAGTATAACCGGATGCAGCTGAGTACCAGTATTTTACATGAAGCGACAGCCTATCTGACCTCCACAACCCAGGAACTGGGTAATATGGTACCCCTTCGTAAGACTGGATGTCAGACTTTTGGCTTCTGACTACCTACTCGTAACGACTGTCAAAGATCTACAAATGACAGCCGGGACCAACGGGTTAACGTGCTTTCTGAGACACTGAAGAAACTCGGTATGTAATAATGGTCACCCATCCACGGACCAACCTCGGCAAGGCCGGCTTAACCTTAAAGATCGACCCGTGCTGCTGTTTATTTAGCCACCGGCACCGAAATACTGACAAATTTGAACAACAAATAAAGGAGCGTTTTTTAATCATTAATTAGGTATACCTTAATTTAAATTGATTATTTATATCTTGTGACAATCTCCTGTGTTTTGACGAGGATGCAAAACAACACGTTGTATATTTGACAGAAGAATTTAGTTTCATATTATTAATTTTGTAACCGCTTCATCTTGAGACAAATATCAATATAACATCTTAAACATATTTGTTTTCGATTCCAAAACCTAATTATACGTACACATACCCACACCACATTGGATTATGGAGAATGGACAACAAGATAACTCCTCGTAAGCATATTGAAATATTGTGTCGTAAAAGTCGCATCCCCAACTCGTTCAGGTTAACCGACCGACGCGAGATTGACGGTTTTGACGTATGACTTCATTTGTCTGACTTCAATAAAATTGTGCCAACTGAATTTTGCAGTATTATCTTTACTTTAACTCCTTGAGTCTGAGCTACAAGGTTGATTATTGTGTAGGCTTTTGTTTCTAGGTTCATTAGGTTCGGTAAAAGGATGCATTCAAGAGCATGTTTTTCGACCGCAACGTTATGAGATCTCCCTTAGAGCTTGAAAACAAAGATGCATTCTGATGGGTGCCTGTGATTTAGTGATTTGCGTTGCGCTGTATATTCTCGGCTGGATTGTGAAACAAAGGTTTGGAGGTGTAATATTTTAGGCAATGGCTCTGTTGTGCTTTTTGGTGGTATAGGTATTTCTTTTTCTGGTGTTGATGATTTTTTTTGGGAATGTATTCGTGAAGTTTTGTTTATAAAAAGTAAAAAAGGAGCTATGTCAAAACTATCTAGTTTTAGGTAATCTTACCTAACAATATCAATTTTCTGTTTCATATATTCCATTGACTACATGTGGAAACTTGTAATTGGCCATATTCTGTTTAAACTATTGCTAAATGTCTGCTTAGCTGTAAGTTTTCCTAAAAATTAAATAAATAAATAATATAATCTACTAGCCTATGCCAGCGACTTCGCACGCGTGGAGTTCGGTAATTGTTCCACTGGATTGTACTACGCGAATAAAAATATCCTATGTATTAGTCCAGGTTATAAACTACCTGTGTGCCTTATTTCATCCAAATCCGTTCAAAAGTTTTCGCGTGAAAAAGAAACAAACATACATTCCCACAAACTTTCGCATTTACAATATTACTAGGATAGATAGTATGATGAATGTTTTTTTTCTTCACCATCACTGCTTCAGCTTTCCTCCCCAAGTCAGCATTCACTGCAATAGACTTAGCTATTACAATAGTTACTTAAGTGAACATTTCAATTATCATAATTATACTTTACGAAGCGATGCCAAAGGACATTTAAGCAGCATTTCCTTTATTGCCTTTTACGAACAAACCCATTTTGGGGTTGTTACCACATTTAAGTGATTAATTATGCATTTATTAAAAGTTTTCTCGTAAAACTGACATCAGTTTCTTACCATCCCATTCCCCACCTTACCACCTTTGAAAGTAAGGTCAATATTTCTTTGTGTGTTTCTACAAGTGTTAAGATCTTTCAAAATTGAGTTATAGAAGTAATAAAGGGCAAAGTTAGTATTTTTCTTTTAGATTTATTCTGACATGGCACGGGATTGCATTTTTGTTCGTCCATTGTTGTAAAACAAGGTGTACTTTAGGGTTTTAGGACTTCAATTAGGTGACTTATTGTTTTCTTTTAGTATTTATATGTTGTGAGGACCATGATGGCTGATCAGTTCCTCAAGATATGGTGAGAACCTTCTTCATGTTTGTAAGTATTACTTTGTATGATCGCCGTTTCATGGAAGGTGCGCACTGCTATGTGGCAATTGTTATTCACGTATTTGATTTTATCCATTCCACTCTCACTAGAAGTCATGAGGTCTTGGTCGAGAGGGGTATGCCCAGTGGTGGGATGAGGTAGGCTAACTAACAGTAACAGTAAACTATTACCATTTGTTTGTAATCTAGTTTCAATTTCAACACTAGCCTATAATGTTCGAACTGTTGGGACACGGGCCGCCTCTCTATGAGGGAGTGTGCTGTAATCCACCACGCGGGCCCAGTGCGGGTTGGTAGATGTCACATGTCTACGAATTTTTAGTTCTAGGCCATGCCGGTTTCCTCACGATGTTTTCCTTCACCGTTTTTGAGGGCAGCGGTGATGAAATAAATTACATAAAGTAATGCGCCTGCCTGGGTTCGAAACCACGGCTTACTGCTCGTAAGTCGGGGCTGCCATCACTGGGCCACCGCTGCTCTCGTTTTGACAACTATAAATTATTAATCTGCTCATAGTTTTTCCTAGTAATTATGGAAGTACTTTCAACTTACATAACATATCATCATGCCTGTAATACCCGAAGGGTTAGGCAGAGGTGTACCTAACAGTACACCCAGATTTCACCAATTACGTTAAAGTTCCTTGTCATAAGGGGGAGTCTATTCAAAATCAAAAGTGATTTATTCAAATTAGGCTGATAATCAGCACTTTTTGAACGTCAAAATTACAAGAGAAAGTCCCCCAAAACGCCCGCCCTTCGCCACTTCCTAGTGTTTAGCTGGGAAGAAGTGGCGGAACAAACTCCTCAGCAACACATCTGTCTGTTAGGTTAGAAGAACCAGATTCTATACAATAGTGTTCAAGTTTATATAAACAAGGAATCCATTACATCAAATTAATGTCACATGTCAGCTTGCACACCCCAATAATAAAATAAAATATTAAAAAATACACGGTGTAAATCACCTCATCACGAAGCCGTCAACCAAGCATTCTGTACATGAAACTAAGTAACTTTACGCAAAAATTATTGCTGGGAAACGACTTTTTTAAAAAAAAAAAAAAGTTTGGGGGTGTAATATCATGTTTTGTGGTAGAACTCAATGTAACGCACTCAAAACATTGTGCTGATGGACGGATTGAATAGTACGGGGGTCGTGGATGTGTTTAAAGTAAAAATCTTACATTAAAAACTTATATTAAAAAAAAATACGTGTCAAAAAGTTGGAACTTTGACCCCTAATATCTCCGTAACTAGAAGGTTCCCAGGTATGGTGTAGAACAAAAAAAATATCGCAATGACAGGGAGAACCAGTGCCTTTCGGCTTCGTTAAGAGGTGTTTTACACCCTTTATACTCAAGAATAAATAAAGCCTCCAGACATAAAGGGCCATTATTATTATTGCCATCAACCGGGCACAAATCCATACTCGGTTGCTGCGATGGAAAAACCCAATGAGAGTTTACTGCGCCCGGGAATCGAAACCAGGACCTCTTGCTCAGCAGTCTTGCTTGCAAACAAAAGACCAACGACGCAGAGCTTTCTACTTAATTTTAGAAATACCACCAACGATTCAAGTACTTATCATTTGTATGTAGCGACGTAAAAAAAAACAACTTACTACAAAAAGTACTACAGCGCCAGCTATGACACGACGGAAGAACTAACATTAATTTCCTACATCTCGCAAGCAAAGTTTACTATTACTATTAGTATTAGATTCAATCACTTACTCCCAAAGGAATTCTCCATCAAAATCATTATGATAAATATATTTATCTACAATAATTTCTTTAACAGCTATCTCTTAGAATATCTGCGTGCTTCGAATCACTATTGCATGTTAATTCTTGCCTGGGGCCATCACGGGAAGTTCTCGTAAATTCTCGCAATTTCCTTATCGGGCCGGTAGCCTGCTGGGCGCTTCGGGTCATGCAGGAATGTTTGTAGAAAAGTAGCAAAAATTGTTTGTGACGTCTGGATGAGATGGGGTCATTAACCTAGGTGGTTCGGAGGGTTTGATTTGCTGAGTTGACAGTTGACTGTCTTCGTTTATAGTGTTGTGCCATAATTTAAGGTAGAAAGTGTAAATTGTGTTTTTCCTAATATTGCTATTCTGTTCAAACTTTATTAAAAATAATTATATACATTACAACGATTAACAAACTAATAAATTAAACAAGTAAAATAACAATAAACTATAAAAGCGCGTCAAAAAACTCCTCCTCAACGCTGTCAGCTGGTAATGTGCCCAAAAGACTGGCACCATTGCTACGTTGTATGACAATACTTAGCCTCTGGCCAAAGTAAAAGCCAGCCCTTGGGTCACGGGAAGCGCCAACTATACGTTTCGAAATTTCTTTAAAAAGGCTCTGAGCACTGGTCTCTACGACCACAGAGTTTCAACCTCAAAATGATCGAAAATATAGTATATTTTGTTCTGATTTATTTCGTTGCGGGATCCAAGACAGTTAAATTGTTTCTCTGGGACTTCGTCGAGTTGCAGTGTGTTGGAGTATGGTGTGGAGGGCTGGTCCCAATAAAAAAAAGTAAGGTACAGTTTTATGTTCAGCGATTACTACCTCTGCATTCATGAGGGAGAGGAGGTAGACGTCATGTATTGCGTATGTTTGAGAGGTCTGTTAAGTAAGTTTTCAGATTTGATGGTTTTGTTAAAATCAGTATTTAAAAAAGTTTTTTTTCCATTATAGGCAGAAACAACAGAACGAGACGATCTGTATTCATCCATACTAATATTATAAATGCGAAAGTCACTCTGTTTGTTTGTTTGTTACCTTTTCACGACTAAACAGCTGATCGGATTTTAATAAAAGGAGATGTTTCATTTTTGTATGGGACTCCGGCCATGACCTGTACCTTTCAGGAAAGGTGGGAAACAATCCCCTGAATAGAATAAAGTAACATTTATTAAATAGTAATATATGGTTTTAATGCACATAATAAAAATTAAAAATGTTTGACGTTTGTCGCGAGAGTTATGACAGCCATGACAGGTTGTAGAGATGACGTTTACATAACCTAGAAATTGTTATTTAATAATAATTGTTCAAAATCAGTTCTGATAAACTGATTTTTTTCGATGCTTTCGTATTTGTTTTGTTCTCTGTTTTCATAAAACGTTAGACAATACGAGACGAACGAGACTGATTGACGGACACTGATGGGTTTTGTCAGTTGTCAGAAAAAAATGTCATTTTAATTTTTCGTTCAGAAGTACACTCCAAAAAAGTAGTACCTATTATATAGTTTTTAACTATCAAATCACCACACTTGTTTATAATTAGTTGAAAATTATGTCTTATAGACCGATAATAATAATTAATTACTAAAACACATACTTTTCATAATTTAACGTCGATGTGATATTATGTTTTGTGTGACATGATTTCAGAACGAAAGCAAACTGCAAACTGGAAGACGCCATATTGAATAGAATGGGGCAATAATTGAAAAACTATTACTTTTTGTGCACAGCAAATCAGGCTTAAATTCACGAAAGAATATTTTTCCTAAGTTCGTGGTATTTTTTCCTCTTTTTCAATAAATGTACATCTTATGGCCGAAAATGAAACATCTCCTTTGGCAAGAAGATAGATTTCATCCTGGGGAAGGACATAGGCATATATATCATCACGTTACGACCAATAGGAGCGGAGCAGCAATGAAAAATGTTGCGAAACCGGGGAAATTGTGACGCAGAAGAAGTTGCGCGGGACAGCTAGTTTTTAATAAATTATTTAATCATTATTTTGTTTGCTAATCCGGGCCATCTTAACAAGAATAGATAAAAAGTGTTCTAATGGTGATATACCTAAATATTTATTGTACGCAAACCCTTTTTAAAACACCTGAGATATCAACCCTTCAAACATAAATATACATGCAGCAATTGTTTTCATTATATTCTCTTATTCACTTGCAAATCAAAATCACCATGAAATTCACAAACGACTGCAACCAGTTTGATTTGCATTAGAACTGATTTGATTTGACGATAAAGAATTTATTAATACCAATCTCATTCACCCTAAAACACTGTACAACAAAGGAAACAAACAGATATTTTGCTGAAATGCGGCTTATTTGTAGTGTCACATTAGGGTAGATAACCAGCATAAGTTGGTCTGCATTGAGCCGATAAATATTAGAAACGACAGACCATAATACATTGGACTAGGTCCACTATAAAGTGACCTCTCCTGCCCCTCTAATTGCCCTATAAATATAGACTGGGAAAAGAGTATTAGCTTTACTTTGTAGGTCTTAATATTTTGGTGATTCGCTACCCCTAATTCATGATTGCTTACTAATATAATAATACATACAATCGTTTTGTAGATGATTATTTTGGTTATTCCCATTGAGTGTATGGTATTCAGTTAAAAATTTAGATAATTTGTCATGTATGTCCTGATTTTGTACTTTGTGTGTATTGTTCAGTGATGTCACTACTGTACTTATATATCCATTTAAATCCTTTTTTCTTAGGTTAACTTACCTTTTTTGAAGTGAAACTTCTTATGCGACTTTCAACAAGTTTAACGCTACCATGGAGGGGGAATATTTTTTAAAACTCACTAAGAGATGGCAGTATTACAAGATTTGTGACTACGTAGTTCTACTAGGTACGCAAGATGGCATTCGACTCTTCGGTGTGACCAGCCTTCGCTCAATTTCAATAAGTAAAATAACCTAGATAAACTTATGTAATAATTATGTAATAAAAATAATACAACAAAATATAATTTAGAAGCTCAATAAAATAACGAGAGTGAATGCGTGGCACTCAAACGCATGCGTGTAGCATTACGAAGTTTTACTTCTTCCGCGCGGTGGGACGCCTGGCACTATTTTTTTTAAGAGTATCATCATCATCTGCCTGCTCTTGTCCCATTCTACTTGGGGTCGGTGCAACACGTTTTCTTCTTCCATTCTCCCTTGTCAGACGTCACGGCATCATTCCTTCTCTTTCATGTCATTCCTCACACCATCCATCCATCTTTTCTTTGGCCTTCCTCTCCCTCTCCATCCATCAACATTCACATCCATCACTGTTTTAGTCATATGCGTTTCATCCCTCCTCATTACTTGCCTATACCAAAACTTAACAGTAAACTTTTACGAGTAAATTTCTTTACTCTAAAATCCTTAAGCCAAGGATTTAGAGTATCCGAAAGAAAGTTCTTCGTCTTCTTCAATCGGTCCCTCATTACTGAGGATCGTGGTAACCGGACCCCTTTAAACGGAAAATCTGCCTCCATCGACTCCGGTCCAAAGTTGCCATCACCACCTGCTGAAATATGCTTGAGGATATAGCCTCTTTTACTTGGTCGGACCATCGTGTTGGCGACCGGCCTCGTGCTCTCTTGCCTTCTGTATTGCCAACAATGACCAGCTTTTCAAGGCTGCTATCTCCCCTTCGCATTTAAGCAAGAAATAAAGTTACTACTGTCTAACTTCTTTTCTTCTTATACTTTTCCGTTTTCGTTGTTTGTGTATCTACCTCAATTTTTTCGTTTTCATTCTCTCCATATTAATTTGTATCTATTTTCTCTCTCCACACACTCGTCTCGTACTAATACGTTCCCAACGATTGCGTCTGTCGGGTCGCGTCATGTCTCGCGGTATTAATTCTACACTCATGACGTCACCGACACGAGATTATGTAGGGACAACAGAACAATCTAATGGAAAAAATAAAATTAGGTTTTATTATTTATGAAGAGTAGATTTTTCTTACAATATCGTAATTGCTGAGCCTTTTTTTCTTACTTCGGGTCGGCTTCTAGTCTTACCGGATTCAGCTGAATTCCAGTATTTTGCATTTTTCTTTCTATAAAACCTATGAATTTAATTTTGTCTAGTAGAATATCATAGATACTTGTGATACTTGGCAATTTTAAAAATCTGAACATTAGAGATCGTAAAATTGTTATAATCATCTGCCAGACATTTCTGAACTTTGCTGGGGTCGGCTTAAAATGTTAGATTAGCATGCAAAAAGCGCTAACCCAGGGAAATCACACTAATATTATAAAGTCGAAAGTTTGTGAGTGAGTGTGTGTTTGTGTTGTATGTTTGTCTCTCCTTCACGCCTCAATGACATAACGGATTTGGATGAAATTTGGTATGTAGATAGCGTATACCCTGGATTAGCACATAGGTGACCTTTTCCGGTCCGCGCGGGTGAAACCGCGGGACGCAGCTAGTACAATCATAAATAAGTCTTTTATTTTGAGAATACACGCTATCTGTGACGTCGTGTACCAACGATTCTGAACAGGACTGTTCAAGGAAGAGAAAAATAATACACTATCACTGACCATCTCCGTATCCGTTTCACACAACAGCTTCCACATAATTAATATTCTGCTAACGCTCCTTGCAATCACCCTTATCTACGGACCTTTGCATAAACAACACTATTCGACCGTTGTTGCAAAACGGATACTTTAAGCGCATCCCTATTGTGTTGCGCTTGAGTGACAGCTAAACACAGCGCTTTTGTGTGTTTGATCTACCGATCACGTTTGCACACAAATTAAACGGTGAATTATTTAAGAAATGTAGGAATTGTTCAACAGAAGGAGGAAAAGATGTAGCGTACCAGCTGCTTGTAGGAAACGATGAATTTATTGTGGTGTTGCCATTTGGCCACTGTCTAGTATCTTTAGCGTTAACTATGAACATTAACATGCAACAGATAATCATGTCTTCTGCATTATTTAAGTTGATTGCCCTAACAGGGTCCATAATATTGTTCTTAGCTGTAAGCATTTTGAAACACCGTTTTAACATTATGGATAGCAAATAAATTGGAAATGAATATGATTTATTTAATATAATATATAATATAATTATATCTGTAATAGGACACAGGTATTCATTGCAGGAGCTGATGGCCGGTATTGAGGGTGAAATACTCTTCGCTAAATTCTGTACCATTTCAATTTAGATTGTCATCGACACGCTAGAAAGAAGAGAAAATAAGTAGTTTTTTTTTTGAATTAACCGCAAATTAAAATTGGGTAAAAATAACACTTTGTGTAGAGCAAAATGGTCTTTTTTAACACAGTTTAGGAGATATATTTAAGTAGTTGATAATGGTGAAGGAAGTAGTCATTATCGATCAGATGAGTAAATGTGTTAAGATTCAAAATAAAGAAAGAAGAATTTAAAATTTAGATGATTGTAAAGACACACTCCACACCATCAAAACAATATAAACCAACCAAATCAAAAATCGCTAACACAAACAAGACAACACACAGACAGACAGGAATACAAAACAGAAACACTACATAGACATAAAAGCTAGAACACGTAGTTTTACTGACAATGCCACTTATATTCATAACAAACAATGACATGAGAATTGAGACGTCCATGGACAAAGTCACTCATTAATTTTCAAAGTCTGTAACGAGGATGGCGACGCTAACTCGGGTAGCTGGTAGAACAAAGCGACAAGATTCCGGGGGTTACAGTGGTGAAGATGCAGTAGATCAAGTGGTATATGTGAGTGAGATAAGGCCTGTCAATGTCCTGTTATTAGAATTGTGTGTGTTGAACATTAAGAATTAGTTATTGGTGGATGACGGCCCACTCCCTATTACAGAGAGGAGGTCTGTGTCCCAGCAGCTATGGAAATATTATTTATTGCCTGGTTATGTGTATGCTTCGATCATATTCGTTTATCGGATTTTGCCTTTCTGTGTTGATAGGTAGGATTAGTTACTTCAACGTCATGCACTGCGAAAATAATCTGGAAACAGATGACGGTAAAATTATTCATGCCCTTAAAACACAAATAAAAAGAAGATCTTCACAATAAGTCAGTAACATTCAAGATTATAAAAACTGTATCAATAATCATCTTCTTCTTCTTCTCATGAAAGAAAATAATCGTAATATTCCTCGGTTGCCTATTATACTTTTCCTCAAAATAATTAGGTGCTCCTCCGTACTTAGTTATAATAAATTTCTATAACCGTCCCAGACAGATTCATATCATATTATTAATGTTATTATACTTCAATTGGATGTGCCAAACGGTACTGTATCAATACCTGATAAATCTTTAATTATTTCTGTCTAGAGTCAAGTTACTTATTGTATAACACAGTAGCGCTGCTAGTACTTTTGATTCATTTTCATGATATTATTCGCTATCAGCATCATCATGTATTATGATGTAGGTATTATTTTAGTCTGCTCAGGTCGTTTTTAGGGTTCCGTACCCAAAGGGTCAAACGGGACCCTATTACTGAGACTTCGCTGTCCGTCTGTCACCAGGCTGTATCTCATGAACCGTGATAGTTAGCCAGTTGAAATTTCTACAGATTATGTATTTCTGTTGCCGCTATAACAACAAATACTAAAAACAGAATAAAATCAATATTTAAGGGGGGCTCCCATACAAAAAAGTGGTATTATTATATAATTTTTTGGTCATTTTTATAAATAATGGTACGGAACGCTTCGTGCGCGAGTCCGACTCGCACTTGGCCGGATTTAATGTTTGTTAACCTATGTGCATGCTTACTGTTTATTTATATATATAATTATTACCTGTACAGTAAATGAGTTTCTGTCTAAATCATCAATACTGGTAGCGTTGTTCCGTGTGTTTAGTTTAGCTACCTTTTATACCATGCTTTCCTTGTATGTACGATTTTCAGCCAGGTCTTCCTCTTGTTGTCAACGTAGTAGTGCAATTTTATTGTCTTCATCTGACATAACAAAGAAGTGATAGCCTAGTAATGTGATCGTCGGACTACCAAGCCATAGGTCTGAAGTTCGAACCCGAGACACACACCTCTGATTTTTCAGATTCACGTGCGTATTATACAGGGTTATTTGTAAAACACCGACAACCTCTCAGGACTATGTTACTAACATCATAATCAACTAAATTTGTTCTATGACTTTTAAAAATTCATCATATTTTAGTGCATCAGATTTTCATACAAAAATAAAAATACTCCTGAGGGGTTGTCGGTGTTTTACAAATAACCGTGTATAATTATCACTTGCTTCCGTTAATTAAAAAATCGTGAGTAAACCAGGATGCCTGAGAGGTATTTCTGACTGGGCATAAAATATCTGACACCAGATTTGGCAGTAAACATACGATAAAGAAGATTGTCGTCATCATTATTTTCCATGGTTCCATATCTGGTCCATTTTCTCAAAGCTCACAGCTCTGAAACAAATGAAAATCAGTTCCAAATCAGCTTGAACCTACTGATTCCTACCAACAGTGCCAAGTGATTGTAATGACAAAAGATAGCCGGGCTGAGCCGCGTTACACGCTCGCATAGCCTTTGTCATTCAGATGTTATCGCCACAGATGCTAATGCTGCACGTACAAACGCCGTGAAAGCCTTTTCTTAGTTCAATCAACTACTGCTGACCACTATTGTTAGTTGAGGTTCCGATGAAAATGAATTTTAGTGAGTCATGTGGCGAGGATACGATTTCGCTTGCTTGTGAATTTGTAATAGAGTTATTTTCTGGGTGATAGTTATAGTTGCTAGGGAGCATTTTGAGAATAAGAGAGCAGCGGTGGCCCAGTGGTGGCAGCCCCGACTTACGAGCAGTAAGCCGTGGGTTCGAACCCAGGCAGGCGCATTACTTTGTGTAATTTATTTCATCACCGCTGCCCTCAAAAACAGTGAAGGAAAACATCGTGAGGAAACCGGCATGTCCTAGAACAAAAAAATCGAAGACATGTGACATCTAACAACCCGCACTGGGCCCGCGTGGTGGATTACAGCCCACTCCCTCTCATAGAGAGGAGGCCTGAGTCCCAGCAGCGGGAACATAATAGGCTAATGATGATGATGATGATGATTTTGAGGATAATGTCATGGGCAAAGAGTGGCAAATTTTGGGAAGGATTGGTCTTTGGGAGAGGTTTGTAATCTCACTGCTAGAATGTGATATCCCGAGTTAAAATAAGTAACGATATTTGTTACAGGTTGTTTTTTCAAGATATAGTTTATAACATTTCTGTTGAATTTCAAAATGTCTTAAAAATATTTATCATTATAATAATCATCAATACCGTTAAACGCACACTTCCTCAGTGGCCTCTTCATAAGTCTCAAGGTAATTGTGCAATCCACAGTCATAAAACCCCATTGTATACTTAAGTAATCTGTACTACCATTCCAGCTACTTGCTCCCATTACCTTAACATCCCAAAAGAACAAATCTCCAAAATCATTATCTCTTAATACGTTACCATTATTTTTGTAAAGTTAACTTAAATTACTAGTCGAGGTGGAACGAAGGGTCTTAAAAAAGTCGTTAAGAAACAATAGGATGGATACAATGTGTGACAAACTTCTGTTTCGGTAGTAAGTCATAGAGTAGTAGTAGAGTGGTTATAGAGTAGCCAGATACTCTACATTGCGTGCACGTGAAAGAGACGCATTTGTCATAGGCTTTGTTTTTGGAGGTACGTACATGACAGGTGCGTGCTACGTTTTTAAGCAAACAATTTGTTGCAATGTGACTTGTGAGGAGTTGTGGGTTGAGAGTTTTACTGAGGTTGTTAAAAGGGGTCAACTTGAGGTGTCTTTCTCTCTGTCAGGGCTACGGAACTGTTCGAAAAAGATACCGTGGCCCTGGAACACAAAGGGCTAAGAAGGAACAAAACCCATCCAGGGTTTTAGTCAGTACAAGTCTGTCCGCTCCGTCCAGAGCGGGAGGAGTCATGTAATAACTTCTCATCCGAAAAAAAAAGGTGTCTTTCTCTGGAAAAGATTTTGAGATTATACTTAGACGACAGTTTGAAAATTGAGAAAATTATTCGATGATCAATTTATTTGGTAGGAGAAGCATGTCGTCTTCTACTTCACTATTAGGTACTATTTATCTCATGAGTGACCTCCTTTCTAACCATCTTCAAATCATCCATCATCTCTTTACAAATCAATTTCTATGAACTATTAAATATGATAAAATGTTTCGAATATGCCAAAAGAAGAAAAACCACAAGCCACCTTGACCGTCAAAGCTCCCCTTAACTCTCTAAACCTCCAAATCGATATCGTCCTCTCGATGATAATCGATTTCCAACAAACATAAGGGGCGTATCACACAAAATACAAAAATCGGTGGAGCACCATCGAAATCAGTTCCAATTGAATCTTCAGCCCTTAAAACGGATTAATGCAACTCCCTCATGGAACTTATTGTGTGAGCGACTCATCAATGGTGTTTTGTTGGTTGTGTTACATTGCTGGTTTTGTAAACTGAGACTATTGTTTCGTTGATATAGAGGCAGTTTTTCGGAATGAGATCGGAATATCATTCCTGAATATAGATGTTTCTGTGCCACTAGAATCGGTATAAAAAGAATAATCTTGTTGTCATGAACCAAAGAACAGCCGGCCTAGCATGACCGCCGTAGAAACGGGCTATGTCTACGGAAGAATCGACAATTTGACAGATATTTCTATCGTCCCAACCATGGCGATATTAAGAATGTAGAAAAGAAATGTTTATTTTCTTCAGTCGACACAAGTGTACAACGTCGAGCATGACGACCATATTTTCTCTTCTTTTGACATTTGCAGGTAGAAACATTACTTCTGACAAATGTCAAACTGGTCTTATTTTAAAAACTAAATACGAGAAATACGTTTCGTGTTTGCGTTGAGTTACGTTCAAAAGGTTGAAATGTTATGTAAAATATTTAAGTTTAATTTCGCGAAAAAGATCCAGGCCTTGATCCAGGATGCAGCAACACCATCCCGACACCGAAGAATGAAAAACTCGTGCAATTGGCAACTTTTTTTTGTTAACTAAACGTAATAATATTCAGGGAATATAAACATCACGTGGTACGTCACCGTTGCTATGGAAAGAATTTCTGTCTATGTCTTCGTAGTTCAAACGCGAGTCGACGGGGCGCGCCATGCTCGGGCAGAAGAAATGTCAAGTTGTATAGAAAAGATTTCTTGTCGTTTCTTGGTAGAATAGAGATAGAACGGTCGTGCTAGGGGGGCAGTTGTAAAAAAAACCTACAAGAAAGGGACCAAATACTACTGCAATCGTCATCCAATTATTTCACGTGTTACCGGTTTCCTTAATTTATATCATAATTCCATTGAAATTACGTAACTTTACATTGCTTGCTTTTCAGTTAACAATGGATCATGTCCAAAGGTTAGAAAATTTTTAACTACGTGTCCAGCCACCAATGTACTAAAAACAATTAAAAAACTTCACTTTACATTTACAGACTACCCTCAACAAAAGGGGACATCCATTATTGATGGTAACTTAAACTATGGTCCAAACAATATGCTTCTAGCTTCGTTTAGCCCACAAGTGGGACCAGTGGGGTGTAAGCAGAGAGCGTGGTGATAACTGGCTTGTAAACGATTTGTACGGGGCTTTTTAATTAATTGTTTGGATCTGTTTTGGGTGGAGGATGGAGTTTAAAATGTTAAACTTTAATTTTATTTCAATTGTCGGTATGATTATTGTCTGCTGTTGTATGATAACCTCACGCCAGAGAGTAGTTAGACAGAGGTGTACACTCTGCCCTCACATTTTGCCGGTTATGTTTAAGATGTGATTTTGGTATGTTTATTGGCTGAAGTAATGATGATAATTGTTAATAGGTATAGCTAATGTTTGATGACAAAACTAAGTAAAGCATTTGGTATTTTAATGTCTGTAACTTTCAAGATTATTATTATTTACCTAACCCAAATGATTATTCTAATCATTTGATAATACTTTGAATTTTTAAAAGCAGTTTGACATGATGACTACAGAAAACAAATTGTAATTAAATAACGTGTTCCCATGCAATAAAATAAATAACACACAGATTAGTATTACACTCCCACCAAACAAAATCACCCAGCGAATAATAATAATAATAAAACCAGCACCAAACACCACTTCACACTCCTATTTGTAAAACTGCAACGGAAAATTCACCCCCGATAATACGCGATAATCCATCGCACTGTGTTTAATTTTATTTGCGATTTAATTGTCCGCCAGTGTACAGTGCGTGCCAAATAAACTGGCTCGTTGAGTCGAGAGCGGGTGGTGAATGTTCAAGTGTTTGTTGTTCCTAATGAGATTAGATTTTAGGTTATATTTTTTTTCTGCAACTATGTGTAATTTTGTTGTAGTGGAGTGCAAATATATTGATGAATGGTGATGTTACGAGAGTATGTGTGAATGGTAATGAGTATTTTTGTTATTCGGTGAGAAATAGAGTTTGTTTCTTTTTCTGTCTATTACGTTTTGGAGGAGTGTCGATCGATGAATGTAAATGATACAAGAAGTGTCGCTTCATTTCTCTCTATGCGGCTTATCATAACATTCTAAGTGGGCGTAAAATGTTTTATTATTTTATTTTAATAAAACGGTACAATTTTAATAAACCAAGCCAGTCATTTACAAATGGCTTCATAACTTGGTCCCACAGTTGTTCCATGTCGAATAAACTGTCACTCCTGTTGCATAATTTTATGACTATGACCGTTGGTTACAATTATTTTTTTCAGAGCTAACTAACAATAACCAACAAAGTCTATTCAATTATTCTATTATCTAGGACGGGAACTTAAGAATAAGTAAATTACCGACCATAAGAAGAGAACCTAATTAAAAATATTTAATAGTCTACGATCCATTTTAATTTACCGTACATTCGCGAACAAAAGTGAAAAATACGCGTCATCATTCAGACTAGATTACGTGCAAATAGCGCCGCATCAAAAAAGAAAAAAAAATAGAAAAAAAAAGCACCAAAAAATAACTCATGATAACAATACTTCGTTAGTTTACCCTTTATAAGCAAATGAATAGTTGAGCACAATGAGATAGGACGCATCCTTCCACTTACTGTCTCACGTTCATGTTTACATATATAAATCTTAGAGAAGGACAATTGTAACAAAATGCATGTGTCACCTTCGTTATAATATGTTAATTTATATGTAATGTAATAAGTTCTGTGTGAATGGGCCCGGGCGAGCGTAAGGGCCCGTACTGTAGAAACGTAAGGGCAATTCAATTGCGTTAATCCATTTTATTGCGTGTCACGAGCAGTTGGTTTTTTAAGTTATATGTACAGTCGTAAAGTTTGGTGCGGTTGGAAAGGTGCGTAAAATCGGACATGGCGGTGAAAGGGTTGCGTCGTGCTTTCATTGTTTGTCCAGTAAAAATAAATAAAATGAGGAACAACAATTGGTTTCGGACTCTTACCGCGCCGTTTAAAAACTTATATTTTTTTCTGATTTGAGACAATGTACAAAATATGATGATTAATCCGCAATGTATGTAATGCATACTACAGATTTTTTTTTTCATTTTTCTTTCGCTGTTTTAGTACCAAATTTTAAATTCGTAAAAATTAAGATTTTCCCACAAGACTTTCGTGCACGCCTGTCCAAACTAGACACCTCTTCCTATCCACGGTCCACGTACAGAATTCCGGTCACCCTAAATCACTCTCAATTGTCCCAAAAAAAGCCCCATGCAAATGCCATAAAGGCCTAGTCGAGATTAGTTCCCTATGAATCAAGTAATTAGGGGATTTATATGCAAAGTCCTTTTTGTGGTGCACATTATTAGTTCATAAAAGGCTATGGTAACACGGCTTAATGTAATTTTGAGTACGGCATATTGTGGGACGAGGTGGTCACTCCCGTTGTCCTAGATTTATGATCCGTACTGATTTAATAACTGAATGATAACGGATAATATTTATGGCCCGGAGTGTACTATTCCCAGGATAGTCCGTTGGGTCAGCATCTCATTATAAAGTGAATTTTTACGTTATTTCTTTAATTTATTTTTAAAGACTTTTCCAGACCTTTTGTAGGCTGTAGCGGTACATCTCAGAAAAGACGCCGGAAATACTACTTACTACACAAGACGTGTACGAAAAATCAGATCATGCACCCTTCCCGAGATGAGATTCGATGCGTTGAGATTTATTTTAAAAAGCCAAGTCACATTAGAAATGCTTCAATAATAAATACAGAATTGCCATCAAAAACACATGGATGACATGTGAATAAAATTAGAGTTATTATTTAAAATAAGTATATACCCGGTACACTGATTCAAACAAGGCCAGGTAATTATTTTGATTCGCAATCATAGAATTTGCTGAAGGCGCTTAAAAAAAAAAACCTCTGAACTACTGCGCAACAGCTGTTTCAATTGGACTTATTTGACCTCATTTAGCCACATACCACCCTTCAACCACTAAACAAAGGATTAGATTAGTTTAAGTTAGTCAAATTCATAATTTTAGACTCCCATTCATATCAAGTTATTATTCTCCAATTAAGACAGCTCAAGTAATGCATCATAATCGCCACATTCAAACGTCCGACATTATTAAACATTGTCATTTTTTTTCGTAACAAGTCTTACAAAACTCCTTTCCATCACCTTTATTTTACCATCTTTGTTCCAAAGCGTAACACTGTCTTTTTGGACAAAGAAAGGTCGGTTCCCTATAGTCAACAATACGACCTATGAACTCAACTATTGTCTGATTTACAAACATTTCTATACACATGTCCACGTCAATCAAAAAATCCTGCGTCAATTTTTTTGCTAATGCGACTTTGATAGGAGATGCAAACTCTTTGGGGGCTGTGAGAAGTTTCGCCAAGATTGGGGGAAGAATTAAGAAGTATTCATAAATGTAGGGTAGATACACAATGTGGATTGTTTGTTAGTTTTGTTATATCAGATACAGAGACGCTTCCTCAATGATTGAACCGTGTATAACATGAAAGATATTAAAAAAAAAGTTATGTCAAATTCACCCGACCAAAAAATTAAGGTAGCGGGAAAAATGTAGCTAAAACATAAATTGAATACTCCCGAGTAGAGAAAAACCAAAACAATCTCTTTTGTCGAAAGCCCATGAGTCAGACTGAACGTAAAGGAACTAGTAAGTACTTCCTACATGAGAGAAACTTTGAAAGACTTTTAAAGTTTTAATCCTGACCAACGACGAAAAACCGAGAAATTACTTGTAAGTCACGTGCCTTGGGATTAGTGGGTATTCTCGGTCGAATATAGGCTTATTTCCTGACAAGTTTTCTTCTACCAACCAAAACATAGCAACATTAGTACGGAATTTCTGAAGAACCAATCCGAAAGAATCGAGGACTGTTGAAAAAACTTTTTTAAACTAAAAGAGGTTCGATCGACGTCTACTTTTTGCCAGCAACAGTTTCCAGCCAATGTTTATACACTAATTTCGAGAAAAAAAAAGTTTTTAAACAAATACTCCGTACTCAAGTTCGGAAACTTTGTCGTAAGGCTACTGTTGCTGGTCAAAATATCCGAGTTCGGTTTCGGAATACTTCGTCCGAGTTCGGACAAAGAGTCGTGCCTAAAATTAAAGGTATTGTTCGGAAGGATATTGTGTGGATCTTCGCGGACATGTGACTGTTTGATATCATCTAGAGCATTCGAATTAAATATTCTGGTGTGGGAAATAATTTTGGATTTGCAGAAATCGTTTTGGGATAAGATGAAGATGTTTTTACGAATCAATTATGTCGATTCAAGTTTATCAATTGACATTTCCGTGACATGTGGTTGCATTGGAAATGGTGACAGCTTGACCATTATTGACAGTTCAAGGAATAGGAAGCCGTTACATTTTATGTTGATAAAAATTTTTGAACATGTATTGGTGACATTTTTGAGATTCTCTTTGTACATCTTGCGTTAAAAGATTATAAAATTATGTGTGAAGCTAACGTTACCTGCTACCGCCCCTAGGTAACTCAGCTGCCTACAAAAATTCAGTTGTATCAAACCAGTCACGCCAAGTAGGACAACATATGACTCTATCTCCACAATCAGACCACAGAATGCCTCCTAACTACCCGTCGATCGCCTAGTACATACTCCCCTATAGAACCTAACTACTTGAGCACGCTAGACGAATCGAGACACATCAAACACTCAGTTTTCAAATCTCCTTTACCCCACAATACTCTAGCACTGTTTGGTCAACGTGTCCAGTTTAACATGACTCGCGTATTTCTATGACAAGGCCCCTCCATCAGTTCGTAGCTGTATGGGCCAGAAGGGGGTGACGGGTCGTTTGACAGTGGTGTTGTTCGTGTATTTGTCTTTAGGCTTAGACCGTGCATGCTGTATCTGAGACAGGAAATTAGGTTTCGATGTTTGAATGTGGAACTGGACGGTATCTGGATGGCGGAATGCTGTGTGTGCATGATGTATTCTCCGGGTGATTTGGAGCAGGTTTGCGTTATGGGTAGTGGAGCTTAAATCGGTAGTAGTAAATATATGTTTGGGTAATATTGTGTAATTAAAGAGAATTATCATCATCATTATCTGCCTAGCCTTTTCCTAAACTATTTTGGGGTCCGCTTCCAGTCTAACCGGATGCAGCTGAGTACCAGTATTTTACATAAAGCGACTGCCCATCTAACCTCCCCAACCCAGTAACTGGGTAATACGTTACCCCTTGGTAAGACTGGATGTCAGACTTTTGGCTTCTGACTGCTCGTAACGACTGTCGAAGATCTACGAATGACAGCCGGGACCAACGGCTTAACGCTTTCCGAGGCACGGAGGCAACTGGGTATGTAATTATGGTCACCCATCCACGGACCAAATAAAAATAAAATAATATTAATTAAAGAGAATATAATTTGCGTTATTGTACACCAAATTTGAAACAAAGTGTTTTTACAATACGTACTACTGCTAATTTTATGGCTCCAATGGCGGTGTTATCATTTTTTATTTTTTGTTATCGTTACTATGATAGCGATATCTTCCAGACACCCTTTGGATGGACATTACAGACAAAGAAGAAAAAGAGCTCGTTTTTCACCAAATTAATTGGGACTCTCTGTCTGTGCTCAGCATTTTTGATATTAATTTTCCTCTTAAAAAAGTGATATTTTATACCAACGAACATCTAGGAATGGGCTAGTCAGACTTTGAACATTTAAAGGCAACTCATTATTTCAAAACGTGAGGAAATCGTTTATTGCAGGTCAAAAAATCAGTCTAGCAGAAACCTGAGTAAACCCTTTGATAAACCATCTTCTATTGACAGTCTTCTTCTTTCTGTCCTCTGACTAAATTTTTTACTGGCAGTAAAATTATTTTTATGAAACTGACTAGTTCTTTCCAGCATGAACTGGTCACATCGTTGGACATTCGTCGTCTTTCAGTACGACAATGTTTTCGGAGATAGTCGCGTCGGATTACAGACGGATCACATGTCGTTGTTTCAGTTTAGACGTACTTGTGTATCATAGAACTTATCAGTGATTTAAGAGTTGGTGCTGTTAGGAGTTTCAGTTAGGAGGTGATTTTTCCAATAAGCACAGCTTTACGAAGGCAAACGAGAATGATGGTAAATGAATGAGAGATATTATTTCTTGACGGCATGTAAAGCCATGTCAGAGGCCCATAACTTAGACACCAGTTTAGGCACTTATCACATGGTAAAAAAGGAGGCCAAAGAAATTATTGTGTCACGTATCGCCAAGGGGGTATAGGTACTTTAGTTATACTTCCCTCTATCTAATCCTTCGAGGATTGCAGGTATGATGTAATGTAAGTATCGTGAAAAAATAAAAATAGGAAAATCGCCGAGTTAAAAATAAAATACTAAGCTAGTTACAGTGTGTGTGGAGCGACTGATAATCCTACTAATATTATAAACGCGAAAGTTTGTAAATATGGATGGATGGATGGATGAATGTTTGTTACTCTTTCACGCGAAAATACTGACTGGATTTGGATGAAATTTGGCACAGGGGTAGTTTATAACCTGAATTAACATATAGGATAATATTTATCACGATAGTATAATCCCGTGGGACAGTGATCGAACTCCACGCGTGCGAAGCCGCGGGCATGGGCTAGTGCTTTATGAACCAGCTTAGTAATTGATATATAGATGATTATATATTGATGAATTATCTCATCTTCTTTTACACACTATGTCTGCATCTCTTTTTTTTAAATATCTCCTCTCGCAGGTATGCTGGAAGAGATTTCTTTAGAAATAAGCATTACCTTTGTACCAATTTTCTGTTCCTTTCTTCTTCTCTATATTAAGTGTGTACATAAATTGTTAAAAAAAAAAAAAAATTATAAAATATTGTAATAGTGTAACTAATAAGTTAAAACCGCACTCTGATTACAAATATCATAATTTAGTTAGACTACGTTAAAGAATAATCGAATCCTATTCCTCTACCTCAATCAAAACTATACAGCCATAGACAACACATTATAAACGGTACAATTACATCGCACATTTTAGCACATTAACACAAATCTCACCTATTCAATTAACGCCTCTCACAAACAAAAAACACAACCAAATCTATCAAAGCAATAAAATGGCGCTTCGTCTAAAAAGTTTTAATAACGTTATAATTCGCGTGAAATAATGTATCGCCTGCTAATAATCGCTTGAATAACACGTCAGAACAATGACGGTGTCGGTCAGTGCTGCGTCATTTGGAGGTAGGCGGCATTTTAGCGCTCCCTTTGGCAAGCTAATGATTTTTAGTTGTTATGTGTTAATTATTTGCTGGTGTTGAGTGGAAAGGGACTCTTGTTTCTAAAGAATAGGTAAGAAGTGGTATTTTTTTTCGAGTGTTGTATACATATTTTCATGTCTACATGAGGTACCTCCATTCTTGCCATATCATGTTAATAATATGAATTAATGTCAATTATGTTTTTGAATTACAAATGCTAATGTTATTTTGTAAAACAAAAGAAAGGCTTTAGCTTTCAGAAATCCTCATAAATGCTTTGATACATACCTAATCTTCTGAAAAATATGTTCCGATATTGAACCTGGAATTTCTTTTTCAATTAAAAATGCAAGTATTTTTTAATAATGCCAAATTCACGCCAATTACAGGAAGGCCACTTGTCTGAAGAATATCTGAAATATTTTGATGCGTTTAATGAAATATTTGTGTAAATATACCGAGTCACGATCACGCAAATTACTCGATTCTCTAAGTTAATTTAACGGTAGAATATGGGGAGGGCAGGGGTAACAAATTAGTTTCGTTGCGCGTTATTATACCTTGTAAACAAAGGTATCAATTATAGCAGAAAATAGACAAGAAAATGTTTTTTTCATGTCTCAAAAGATTAGGTAACCTTTGATTTAAATATTAAAACAAAACTATAAAAACAGTCTGCTACAAAATCAAGTAAAGCGGAAAAATATTATTCATAAAACACTATTTTTATTACGTTTTTAATTAAATTGTTTTTTGATTAGACGTTTTTATTTCTTTTCATTAATTCATTTGCATAGATTACAACATGATCCTTCGCATTAAATAGACACAAACTAGTTAAAAGCCCATAAAAAGGTATTTAATCTAAATTCGAATATCACCCCGATTTCATTTTTCACACTAATAACACCTCTAATTTTGAATTTGGCACTAGTGTTGTCCATATCGGCGTAAAACGACACTCGTCGGCAATCAGTGTCCCCGCAGGGAGTCCCACGTGGACGCCTCGACTACCGGGGATGCGCAGCCACGCGAGACAATCCGCCGATTGTCAAGAATCAAACTTATCTTCACAATTATCAACTCTATAATCAAGACGATAAAGGCCATTCTGAATTGAAGCCAACAATAATCGCTACCCAGACGAATACACATCGCACAGAGTTTTCCGCTAATTATCATGGTAATACCTGCTTCGAGTACCCCCGCTGAGCTGAATTTTAATTTAATGAAGATTACTTATACTCGTGTTAAATATTTGTATAAATTAGAATAACTTACTAATACATTTTAAATACAAAATATAGCCATTAAAATTTTTATGCGTATCTTAATAGGTTTTTACTGAAATAGGTGTTCGTGTTTTCTATGGGCAAGAATAAAAGGAGTTCCCAAGCATTTCTGCAAGTAACGCACCTAATAAAGTAACTGATTACTATTTTGCTCATAATAAAGGGAGTACAATACAAAATAATCTTTTAGAATAGAGGGGAGTGAAGAATGCTATTCATGGTACAATAAAAGCGTGTATCAGTCTCAAGCCTGCCGTTACAACAGAAGCAATCCAGATAATTCTCATTACACACATTTCACTATTCGATGTTTCTAATATACCATTATGTGGAGCGGCGGGAGGTCTCGATTGTGGCAATCGGCGTCTTTGTTGCACATCACTACCGAGTGAACGGATCCCGCCAAAATTTAAATGTCATCGTTCCAATTCGAAATTCAATTACGTGTAATTAATGCGGTGTGTTCCAGTGGCGGAACTGGATCTTTTACCGATTTGAAAACAATGGCTCGAACGTCGTCGGCGACTCAAAGCTATTGAACGCAACTCATGCCGTAGTTTTTTTTCTTCTTTTTTGTCGATGATAGCTTTTATTATTATGATAAATGTGTAGGTGACTTTTTGTGGCGCCTTTTTGTGCTAATAATAAATTGAGATTTATTTAACTCTTACATTATGTAAAGTTATGTATTTCTATTCATGGTGTCGACAATATTGATGAAATTCTGATATTTTACGGTTCTTGGTCAACGTGTTTTTTTATTAATTAATTTGCATAGAATATTGGCCATGTTTTTAGCATCAACAAACAGGGACACGACACCATAAATTTATTATTTTTTTATTAAGTGAACTAGTCCGCTTTATTTTTCCAAATTCCTTTAAAATTTAAGGTTTCCTTGGCAACGGTAGCCGGAAAAGTAATTATTCAACAGGGTCGCCCGGAATAGAACTATTGAACAGAAGTTTAATGTCGGAGACAATGAATCATTGTGTGGAACAGGTATAGGTACGCGTCTCTACTTGGGAACTCCATCATTTCAGTACGTGCAGGATAATGAGCCGAGATTTTCCAATTAAATTCCAAATAAAGGTTTTTTACGATACGGGGCATTGTAAAAAAACTTTATTTGGATATAGGGAAGAAATATCAATCGAATTAACAGTGGGAAAAAGGAAGGTTACTTAATAAATGGGTTTTCAAAATATTGTTCAATACCTAATTATTTCTTTAAATTATTATATTAAAAAAATATTATTTTAAAATTATTTCTCGTTCATTGTCATCAAATTAACCGAAAATCGACATCTGCAGCTTGGCCTTCCCCAAAGAGTCGGAACGCGAGCGGTATTGTGGTTCCCCCATCCTATTTCTTATTACTCATTTTTAAACTCCATAGTAGAAGTACTGTTCACTACCAAGTTATAATAAAAAAAAAAAAATGAAACTGTCCTACTGATCTTACCTCATATCTCGTTCAATTGCTTTAGTGAACTGAAGATTTCTGTCTACTCCTCTTTCATTAACATTCTTAGAAATTACCCGTTATAGATACCAGATACATTCCAGGGAAACATCTGGATAAGGGACGCATAGGACTGGGAAGGGTGGCAGGAAAAAGAGGAGCGGGAGTGATTCCAGGAATTGAGGAGCTCGTGGCTGAATATTAACAGCCGCACGGGCCGATCTTTAAGATTAAGCCGTGCTTGCCGAGGTTGGTCCGTGGATGGGTAAACATATTAACATACCGAGTTTCCTCCGTGCCTCGGAAAGCACGTTAAGCCGTTGGTCCCGGCTGTCATTTGTAGATCTTTGACAGTCGTTACGAGTAGTCAGAAGCCAAAAGTCTGACATCCAGTCTTAGTAAGGGGTATCGTATTACCCAATTACTGGGTTATGGAGGTCAGATAGGTAGTTCATGTAATATACTTCATGTAATATACTGGTACTCAGCTGTATCCGGTTAGACTGGAAGCCGACTCCAAGATAGTTTAGGAAAAAGCTAGGCCGATGAGGATGATGATGTTGATAAAATCCCAGATTCCCCAACCCCATGGCCCCCCTAACCAAGTAGGATCACATATTCTAATAATCCCGTGTACCGTGGGTGTACGCGGTTCAAGAGTGAACTGGTTATAACTATGTTCAGAGCTAAACAATTGTGGGGCGGGGCTCCTACCACATCCGTCCGACACAGCGAGGTGTTAAAACTATTGTAGCGAGTGTTTTTAGGCAGTCCGACACATTCATTATAATTGTTAAGTGTGGCAGGTTCTGGGTTGATGGAGATGATGGAATGCCTCGTTGGTGTAGTGCGCGACTACTGAGCACGAAGACAAGGTAAGGTCATGTAAGGTCACTGATGATAACATCTGTGTCTATTGTTTAAGTTAGTGTTCTTTTATTGTTTTATTTTTACTTTTGTATAGATTCTTTTTATTTACCATTATTTTGTGAATGTGTGGACATGGCTTTGTAATTTTTTTTTTTTTTTTTTCTATTACTACCTTCTGTAGTAAGCAATCGACTTATTGTCGGGCCTACGCTGTCCTCCCATACTTAAGTACTAACGCTGTAACTTAAAATATTGTAAAACCAAATGATTTTAAAAGAGTAACCATGGAGTTTCTTGCCGGTTCTTCTCCATAGGAAACGACCACCTGTGCACCTTTTGTTGACGTTTTATAAGTGTCCATGTAGGCCTATGTAAAATAAAATATTTTGATTTGATTTGATTTGGTCCTGGGGATGGTTCCCGGGTCGGGAAAAGTGTTATTTTGTTTTTCTCTCAGGAATCTCTCAACAGCAGCCACGGAGTCTGGCTTTATGCCCGGTTGATGGCAAGAGGCTTGCCCCTATTGCATGGGACTTAAACATAACTGGCGAAATTTGGGTGTACTATTAGGTGCACTCTGCCTAACCATTCAGGGATTACAGGCGTGATATTATGAAATGGAGATGGGATTGAAAGAATTCGTCAATGGAGAACTATTCTGATGATTGTTTACGACACCTAGCCTTATTGGTGTAAATTGATTGACGCCAATTATCAGGCACGGTAGCTGCAATATACCAATTAAATTAACGCCTAGTTGACACTTCCCGTGACCCAAGGGCTGGGTTTTACTTTGGCCAGGTGCTAAGTATTGCCATACAACGTGGCAACGCCGCCAGTCTCTTGGGCACGTTACCAGTTGACAGCGTTGAGGAGGAGTTTCTTGACGCCCTTTTATAATTTGTTGTTATTTTAGTTTTAGTTATCTAGTTTTAAAAATAATATTAATCAGTAATTATAAAAAGTTTTTATAGAAATAAATTAAAAAAAAAAACGCGAATAAAAAAAACAGAACTGACGAGTATCGATTGATTAAAACCGACTACTCTTTCACTTCAAACTTCTCTCAACTTTTAAGATGAAGAAGCTTTAATTGTTCTATTGCAAGTTTCCTATGGCATGCTTTTGGATTTTCGGCATGATCAGTGATCCAACTACCAAACTTGAGGATGTGCTAATATTTACCAGTATACAATATGAAACTTGTACGAGGAGTAAAAAAGAATGATCATAACATATAAGCGTTACAGTATAAGTCAGTTCTGTTTTTTTATTTTTATATTTATAATGAGGCATTCAATCAGCGAAAATGATCACACAAAATGTATGGGACTGACATAAGCTACCGTTAAGCTAAAGTTTATCTCGATTCTGTTAAAAGACATTGTAGTAACACAAAACCCTTTGGAAGCGATTTTCACTTGTCTAGGCTGACTGTCAAGGCAGTCAATGAACGTACGAACTGTCAGTCCAAAGTCAATCTAAGAGTCCCCGCAGACGGCATACTTTATATCGGCCGACAGTTTAGTCGTGCTTAATCAGTATGAACATTTGTATGATAGTGCGTATATTACAGCGTTTTGATATCGGCAGATAAATCAGTTCAATGGGCCACACGATTGCTTTTAAACTATACTATCGGCCAACAGTTATCATATAAAGGGTGTAAAACACCTCTTAACGAAGCCGAAAGACACTGGTTCTCCCTGTACTTGCGATCCTTTTTTTGTTCTACACCATACCTGGGAACCTTCTAGTTACGGAGATATTAAGGGTCATAGTTCCAACTTTTTGACAAGTATTTTGTTAAATACAAGTTTTTAATGTAAGATTTTTACTTTAAACACCTCCACGACTCCCGTACTATTCAATCCGTCCATCAGCTCAATGTTTTGAGTGCGTTACATTGAGGTCTACCACAAAACATGATTTTACACCCCCCAAAAAAATGTCGTTTCCCAGCAATAATTTTTGCATAAAGTTACTTAGTTTCATGTACAGAATGCTTGGTTGACGGCTTTGTGATGAGGTGATTTACACCGTGTATAATACTTGATATCGTGTCCTGCCTGTCCTGTTGCTTGCACAGGGGCTAATTTTAGGCTGACTCAATTTAAATTGTTATAGACACGCTAAGAAGAGGATCGGCCAACAGCTAGTTGCCTATTTATCTTGCCGATTGTTTAATTAGCCAACCAACAAGCAAATTGTTCGAGAGCAGTCGACGGACTGTTGGTCTGGTTAATGACGGGCCGTTGAGTTGTGCGTACTGGTTTTTTTTCTTGCGTTGTACCTATGTTTATTATTTAATTTATTTTTTGTAATTTTGTATGTCCCTGGGACAAATAAACATTTTTGAAGCGAAACTTCTTATGTGACTTCCAACAACTTTAACGCTACCATGGAGGGGGAATATTTTCTAAAACTTACTACGAGATGGCAGTATTACAAGATTTGTGACTACGTAGTTCGACTAGGTACGCAAGATGGCGTGCAAACAGTCATGCATTCGACTCTTCGGTCAATTTCAATGAGTAGAATAACCTCGATAAAGTTATGTAATTATGTAATAAAAATAATACAACAAGAAAACAACAAAATATTATTTAGAAGCTCAATAAAATAACGAGAGTGAATGCGTGACACTCGAACGCATGCGTGTAGTATTACGAAGTTTCACTTCTTCCGCGCGGAGGGACTCCACGCACTATTTTTTTTATTTCTTCTTTCTTTCTTCTAGTGTGCGCTCTAGCAGCCCATCCCGACTAAACTATCGGCCGATAGAAAGTTTGCAGTCTGTGGAGACTCTTATACTACATCTGTAAGTTATGAATGAAAACTTATCACAATTGTATTGTTTCTAGTATTATAAAACGATTTGTATGACTTCAGGCAATGTTCGTCAGGTTGTATGACCTCTTGTGTCAATATACTTAGTGGTAAGGACCTGCCCTTGGATAAAAGGAGTTCATGTTGACTTGAATTTGTAGACAGGATTATTAACTTTAGCATTAAGAAATTTAAGGTTATAATTGCGTGGGAATTCGTTGTGCAGAAGTGACCGGTCAGCGGCAGCAGCTTTTATAGGGTAGGTTAAGATTTTAGATATGACGTAATAGTTAAAAAAAAGTTTAGTTTCGTAACAGTTTATGGCAAATAATTGTTATTACACTAAATAATAAGCTATTTAAATTAATAATGGTGTTTATAGGTTCTTGTAATGAATGACCAATGTGGATATTTTACAAATGAAGTACTATTAGAGTAAATGGTATAATATTGCCATTATTAAGTCAAGGTAATGCAGGTAATTTATTAGGAGTACGTTCACCAGTGATGTAGATAATTTAGTAGCAGTTTAGATTAAAAGAGTAATAAGTTAAATATTACAAAATATTGAACTTATTACTAACCCCGTTTTAATCTTTCACGGTTTCTAAGTAAACTTACTTTACATTAACGGGATATATAAATCATGTGTTAGGTATTCTCAGAAATGACAGCCGCGAGCTGGCGTCATTATCCTCTTATGATTCTGCTAAAGCGGCCATGTTTGAGCGTTATTTTTTTTTTTTTTTCATTTTCGGCCTATAATCCATAATCATGTTGGGACAAAGTTCTTCTCTATGTGTAAAGAAATGGGTCCTTTCTACTACACGAGTCCTGTGCGAGTGGGTGGATTATACAAGTCTTCGAATATTGGTTCTAGAAGAGACCAGGTTTCTCACGACGTTTTTTTGTTTTGAGGGCAGAGATAAGCGGTTCCTTACCGCCGTGATCCAGAACTTAGCTTACCAGAACCTCTAATAACTCCTTACTACTTTCCCAGTCACAACAAAACTCCGCAGTAACCATAAAAAAAAAGATCTTTAATTGGCCTCCAAAGCAAACAGCCAACTTACAACACCCCTAAAGAAAAACCTTTACATTTTACAAGATGGCGACACAAAGGTGCGCCGACACTCTTCTTTCAGCGTGCGAGTACGTCACACCTGCATCAAAGTGCCTTATTACGAGTTTAAGCGTAGTGTAGCTTATCAAGCTTTGAGGGCAAAAGGCTCGGTTTTAGTTAAAAAAAAACATCAAAGCTGGCTGGAATGTTTTCAGTCGGGCTTTCGCCTTTTTTCAATGGCAATTAGTTAGCGTTTCTGCCGACGCTTCCACCCGCGCCTTGTGCAATTATAGCGTGGAGTAGTTGGGCTGATGACGATGTAGATCAGATCAGAATGCGGTATTTTTTAAGTTTTTTTTTTACTTGGATTGATTTGATAGGCAAGCGTGCTCCACTCTAGACAGCATTATCTCTTCGTATCAGGCGAGTTGTGGGCAAACGCAAGCTTATTTGATGTAAAAAAATCACCTACGCTCTCAAAGCTCAGGCTTTTAAAGAATTATGGTTAAGGGACTTTGTTTAATAAACTCATTAACAGCAGAAGCTGGAACGAGACTGCAGAGTGTGTCAACGTTGATGACTCTTCGTAATCTAATAAAGAGCAGTAACCATTACGCTTAAGTGATGACCAGATGACCTTATGTGATGTTTGAAACCCTCACTGCCAAAGATGACCTTATATCCAGATCTGATGAATTAAGGTGTAATTTTATAGAAAGATACTTCTGAATCATTAGAATTACCACTTCAACAACATGTCTTATTTTGTAAAAGACGTCGTATCGTCTTTTACAAAATAAGACAGGAATCACCACGAGCTCTTGAACTTGAAGACAGCAAAGAAAAAAAGCAACAGCTATGAAGCAGGAAGCTCTTAGAAATGAAAACTAATTTGAAGCACCAGATTAATAAAACGGTACCCCAAAAAAACACCATTCATCACTTTCTAGTGTTTTAGCTGCGGACGACTTCGTTGGACCATCTGGCTGCGTACTTTTACATTCTAGAGTATGTATCAGAAAAATAATTACAGGTATGGGTAGACTATTTCACGATTTAGCGGTTGGTTCCATGGATAAACTGCTGGACTGCCTCGTTGGTCGAGTAGTCGCAATTGCGACTTCGAGCATGAGTTCCTCAATATGATTCCCGGGTAAGGCAAAGTGTTATTGGGTTTTTCTATCAGGAATTTCTCAATACCAGCCATGAAGACTGGATTTTTGCCCGGTTGATGGCAATAGGCTCGCCCTCTATAACACGGGACTTGAAACATAACTGTGTTTATAAAATATTGATTTAGGTTTTAAAAGTATTGTTCATGCACAAAGCTCTATCCTCTTTGGCAAATATTCCTTCTGAAATAAAGTTTGCTGTAAGAAAACCCAATTCTGGGTTAAGCACGCCATTGCATAAGCTATATATTATTTGTGTGTATATCTTTTAATTTTTGTGCAATAAAGAATAAGAATAACTGGCGAAACGTCAGTTACTATTATCAGTTACAACTCTGCCTAACCCTTCGGGGAACGTCGTATCTGACTGATTACCACATCCAGAGCACACCAACTACGCACACCTATCTTCACGACTCTGAACCGCATAGAGGGTGTCTTAAACTAAAAAAATATTGATATTAAAACCTCGTCGCTTTAATTAAGCTTTTCACTCGTTTAATTTTTTACTCAGTTAACTACGGAGTTTCGGTTAGTGCTAATTTATTGCATTAATTAGCAATGGTTAGTTTTGATCGGCCAGGCGACTGGGGAATTAGAAATTGTGTTTACGTTCGTTTTGTGAGGAATTGTGCATGGCTGAGAAAGAATAACGAAACCAAATTATTTTTTAAAAGAGTAACCATGGAGTTTCTTGGCGGTTCTTCTCCATAAGAAACGACCAACCCGAACCGTGCACCTTTTTGTTGACGTTTTATAAGTGCCCATGTAGGCCTATGTAAAATAAAAAATTTTGATTAGATTTGATTTGATTGAAATTACAGTTTTATTTCGACTACCTACTTTGATTTATAATCTCTTGCTTTATAGTAGCCACGTTTGGTTTTGAAAAGGCAGTAATAGGCTATTACTGCCTTTTCAAAACCATATTACTAATAGCTACTGATCTTCAAACCCAATCAAACATAGTATTTGAAAACTACACAGTTTGATTGTTGTATCCGAAAATATGACTATTTTTTTAAACTAAATGGGCTGGCGTTTGGGCGCAACCCAATTGATGTGCAGCGATGATGCAGCCTAGGGTGGAGCACACTTGCCAAGAAGAAACCGATTCTCTCAAACTTTGAAGAGATCCGTCTTTTCCCAATTAAATAAGTGAGAACTTGGACTTCTAGATTAATTTGTAATGCGACCATTTTGAACATATTTTACTGCTAAGAAACGGAAGACAAACATTAATTATACAACCCTTTACATACCTTTCAGAATTGAATAAAACCCAGAATCAGATAACGAATTTAAAAAAAAGAAAATTACTGACAATTAAACTGAACCCGCCACCAACGTAACACTTCCTATCAACTCGTTCCTCCCAAAATAAAGGACAAAACATTTTTACCAAAGATAAAATCTCATTAAAATCCTACAATCTAACCATTAACTAATTGGTGGAGGCCCTTGTATTATCCACATCGGTAGAGACAGACATCTTTCCGAAGCAACTTCTAATTAAACAGGACACTTCTCAATTTGTTCTGTTATTATCTACATCAAAGTTGACACGAAAACCATCCAAAGAAAATCCAACTTTAACACAGACACCGTAACTTTTAATTTCGAAAGAGACATCGATAAAGTCGTTTTAAGAGTTTCGGCGAAGTGACATTGCATCGTCGGCTTCGAACAAAGGTGACTTGAAAAGGCAAATGAGCGTCTTCACAAAGTTGAAGCGATTAGCGTTTTAGGCGAGAAAGTTTGTGACTGAGGGTGTAAAAATGAGGGTGTTGAGAGTGTGTAATCAAACACCATAAATAAATGGCATAAATGTGAAAGAGAAAGGAAAAGGAAGTGTGTGGTGTTGAAAAGGAAGGTTCAGAGATTATAAAGTCAGAAGTATCTTTAATGTATACAAGCTTGTTTTGCATCTTCGTCAAATTCAAGGAGGTAACTATGCTTATGATTCTCGATCCGAATCAATAATAAAATGAGTAGGTTTTTTTTCATTTCTTTTCTGAAATCGGTAAATGTGATCCTCTGATCCTCGCTCTATAACCACGCTTTCACACATACAAACAATCGCAAACGTTTCTTCAATAATGTATTATTCCCTAAACCACATTAAGGGTTTTTTTTTTGACAAAATAATCAACAAAAAAAAAACAGCGTTTATTAATAATTAACTAGGTACGTACCGTAATTTAAATTGATTATTTATACAACCTGTTTTTTTTATATCCCATAACTCTAGGGTTATATTCTGTAGATAAAAATAATACTAAAACTCCAAGAATAGGTGGTCCAAAAATGCATAGTTTCGGAGATATCATCAATCATAATTTACTTAGGTCAAAAATTGTCACCAGTATGACGAATCTTTACTTTTGCGAGGTTGCCAAACTTCGCAGTAGTGTAGTAAAATAGTAGTAGTTTCATTGATAAATACGAGTAATTCTTTTTATTCATTCATATTTAAGCTAAAAAAATGCACAAAAAAAAAGTATGATTGAAACATAATTCATATGCCAGTTGATTCTTTGATATAGTCTCAATCATATCCTAGAGTTATGGGATATCAAAAAAATCAGGTTGTATATTTTGTGATAATCTCCTGAATTTTGACGAGGATGCAAAACAACACCTTGTATAGGTACACTCATGCAAAGACTCACGGCCTGAACTTATTGCTGATGTGATTCAGAACAATCAGGTGCGTGGAACCTAAACCAGCGTGCATTTGTGTCCCCATTGGTTATGGTCGGGACATAGACGAAGCTAGAGGGTTATGTAAGGATCATCGCAGGTGGCGTTCATTTCTGAAAGTGACATTTATGAGCGATAACAATGATAGCAAAGTCAATCAGTTTTTAATTTTGAACGAATGAATTCACACAAGGCAATGGAGAGAGCTATGCTCGTAGTTTCCTTGCGTGATCAAATCAGAAATGAGGACATCCGCAAGAGAACCAAAGTTACCGACGTAGCCCGAAGAATTGCCAAACTTAAGTGGCAGTGGGCAGGGCACATTGCTCGCAGAACAGATGGCCGATGGGGCCAAAAACTTCTGGAATGGCGACCGCAAACCGGGAGACGATGCGTTGGAAGGCCTCCCACTAGGTGGACCGATGACCTGGTGAAGGTTGCGGGGATCCGCTGGATGCGCGTCGCACGGGACCGGTCAATGTGGCGACACTTGGGCGAGGCCTATGTCCAGCAGTGGACGTCTTTCGGCTGAAATGATGATGATGATGAATTCACACCAAAAACGATTGTTTGTTATAAACTAATACACTTTCACTAAAAAATAACGCCCTTTTGTCTCTTTATTCTTCTAAAACTCAACAATAACAGAAAACCTGACTAACTTTATCACACCAATTTCTTTAAAAAAAAAAGCTTTGAAAAATTATTCAATGTGAGCATAACTTGAAGTTTACTTTCAAAAGAGTTGTATAATGAAAAACAAAAAAATAAAAACAAACCAGTGACATTTAACACCATCAGTCGACGCCAAAACTGTGGACAATAGAAAAAATTCTTAAGAATCGACAAGTCGCCAAGTTGCATAAGTTACTCCGATTTTCTAACATAAAAACTTCCCTTTCCTTCTGTTATGAAATTTGTGTAACTTTCTTGTTTATTATACATACCAAAAATAGTACGGGGCTTTTAGGTTTGAACCTTGCATTAAATATAAACAGCGATTTTTTTCTTGAATCGTGTACTTGACCTTAGCTCTCCAAATAATAAAAAAAAATTAAACATTTTCCAAGGCCGGATCAAGGTCAAAAAGACGAAAACGCGTTTTTGTGAATAAAAACGTGGGCAAAATTATTAACAGGACGAATTTAATTATTTTAGGTAAAGAACTGGTGACAGTAATATATTTTTTCAGAATTAAACATTTTCGTCCACGGAAATTTCGATAAAAAAACATTTACGTAATTTTTGGATTGTACTTGAGGCAAAAATATAAACAGCGGTTTTTTTACATAAAATAACTTAAATTAATATATTAAACCTCCGTTAAAAAAATTAAACAAATTTGACTCACGGAAGTTATTAATATCAGTTTTTTTACAATAGCGGTCGGGGCAAAAATGTAACAGGGTTTAATTTTGTTTAACTTTCATCTAAAGGCTATTTCTAACCAATTTACACGAAAATTAAACACTTTAAAGCAAATACTGAAAAAAAAAAAAAAAATGTTTACGTAAAATACGTTTGCAAGCTTCATTCTTGTATTTGGTGCAGCGCTTTCATAGGAATTTGATCTTTCCGTAATAGAGATAAGGTGTAAAATCGCGTATACGTAACAAAACACTATTAAGACTTACAAATGTTTTGATGTGTTCCCGGTTGTCATACTTTCAAGTAAATATCTGGTTCCCTAGCACGAGCGCATGGTGTAAACGTAAAATGTCGATGTTCACGTTACGTTGTTCGTCAGAGTCATCCATATATACGAAATAAATTATGAAATATTGTACGTAATACAAGTATTTTCCATTTTGAAATCGACGTATTTACGATCCGTTTAAATCAGTTTTTAATGAATATAAAACCTGACACTGCTGTGCAAATTGCAAAAAGCGTAAGAAAATTTGAACATCACGGGCCAAATGAAATTTTTCGTCGCGCGCGATATTTTTTTTTTTCATTCATAATGTTAATGACTAGCTTTTGCCCGCGGCTTCGCCCGCGTGAAGTTCGGCAATTGCCCACGTATGCGTTAACCACCCCAAAATAATGTCGAAAATAGTCATTTAAATGTTATAGATAATAGTTGTTGGCCACGGCTTCGCGCGCGCGTAAGTGTAAGTATAGGACACATTTTAATAGTTGTGTAAAAATCTGCGCTTTTCGAAGTAAGACGCCACATAATTCATTCTGGTTAGAAAAATGTATATTACGGCGTTTTTTTTTGTAATTTTTTTTTTTGTGTTGTTAGGGACCTAAATGGGTTGAACCAGAATTTATTTTATACATGTCTTCCGAGTGACGATGCTGTAGCTCAAATGCCCCGGTCATCCATCCACCTAGCGATATAGGTTATGGTGTAAATGAGCTAACTTACTTAACTTTCAATATTTTAAATTAAAAAATACTCAGGTTAAACCAATCTTTTTAACTCCCGGAAAACTACACCGTGTAAATCACCTCACCACGAAGCCGTTAACCAAGCATTCTGTACATGAAACTAAGTAACTTTACGTAAAAATTATTGCTGGGAAACGACTTTTTTTTGGGGGGTGTAAAATCATGTTTTGTGGTAGAACTCAATGTAACGCACTCAAAACATTGTGCTGATGGACGTATTGAATAGTACGGGGGTCGTGGAGGTGTTTAAAGTAAAAATCTTAAATTAAAAACTTGTATTTAAAAAAATACTTGTCAAAAAGTTGGAACTTTGACCCCTAATATCTCCGTAACTAGAAGGTTCCCAGGTATGGTGTAGAACAAAAAAATTATCGCAATGACAGGGAGAACCAGTGCCTTTCGGCTTCGTTAAGAGGTGTTTTACACCCTTTTATACTAATGAATTATCCTAGCTCTTCTGTGTAAATGACGTTTGCGGTGTTTCCTTTTGGGGCTAAAATTACTAAGATACTCGCCGAGCTCACTTCGGAGCACGCAACATAAAACTGCACACGTGAGAAACAGTTATCACTTAAATCAATGCCAGCCATAGCCTAGGGGAGGATATTGAGACATTGCGTATTTTAATTTTTATTATTTGCACCTAGAAAATGAGGTCATCATTTTCTTTATCGGCGACCCTGAAGTCCACAAAAACGACACTTGTGAAAGAAAAACCGAATGATTTCCTCGCCGTCAATTTGGTCAGCAACCCCAAAAACCACGAAAACGACACCCATGCACGAAAAACAGGAAATATTCCTCGGGGCCATCTCCGATTTTTTTTTATTGCCAGCGACCCGCTAAAACCACGAAAACGACACCCGTGAAGCCATTGAGTCGCGCAATTGTCCAGCCCTCGAGTGTCGGTCACGCAAGTGTCCATGCGCGCAAATATCTTTTCGCGTAAATGGGTTACCGCAAGTGTCCTTCCCACAATTGACCCAGATTCCCTAGAAGTGTGTACTTAAATGAAGTTTTTTTTAGCGTATTTGTCCACACAAACGTGCTAACACAAAAAACAATAACAAAAAAATGCCATCCCTGTTTTCGTCTGAGGGGTGGAATTTTCAAAAAAATAGATACGTGTTTCACGTCAATTCAATCGAGAAACACAAATAGTGAATTTCAAGCTGTGAAAAACTTTGAACCCCTATCTCACCCTCTTAGGGGGTAAATTCTTAAAAACTCTAAAATACGTATTTATTTATTTCTAACCAGAAGCTTGTATATGAAATTTCAGCCTTCTAACTTAAAAAATGACGAATTTCCATACAAACTTTCATCCCCTATTTAAGTCCGTTAGGGGTTGAATTTCGAAGAATTCTTCCTTATTCCTTGTCTACATTATAAAGGAAACCTCTGTGCAAAATTTCAGCTTTCCTGGGTCATAGGTTTGGGCTTGGCGTTGATGAGTCAGTCAATCAGTCAGTCAGGACTTCTATTTTTATTTATATAATATATATATATATATAACTTTGTAAAGCCATTTGTTGACCCTCTAATTGCAAAAGAACAATTTGAATTTCGCAGGCTACCCTTCCACTTCCACCTTAAGTATGTAGTAGCTATCTGCACTGTAATGGTAAAATAAGTAATATAATTACCTCACCTGCATTTAACATGTTGGGAAACTGTGTTGTTATCGTCCTTTATAAAATAACACTATTTCTGTATTTTTAGCCAAAGAAAACGAGGTGGGTGCTACATTTTTTCAACCACCCTGAAAATAATCCACTCTTGAAATAATCATTTAGGTTTCGAGATATGGAACTTTTTTATCAAAACTGCAGCAGTAACTTTGTTCATCATTAACATACTATAAAAGAAAAAGGATTGTGTGGTTTTATGAAACCACGGTAAAAGTGAAACTTTTTTTCAAACTTTTGACTTTTATCTAAAAAAAAATTGGAATAATATTGCATTAAGGGTATAAAACGCGGAGTACATAAAACCGACCGTCACGCGACATGCAACACACAGACGAAAAAGTTTGAGACGATGTAATAAAACTTTCACTTTAACAAATTTAGTTTTACTGTTGAGTGTATGTTTACAAATTAATTAGCGTTAAAAATATTTTTATTATATTGTTTGGTGCTACGGAACTCGGTGTGTGCGAGTATGACTCGCACTTGGCTGGTTTTCTAAATGAAGATTTAACGTTAATGACGATCATGTTTGTAAACAGTAGGCATGTCGCCACTGACCGACTGATGGCTTGCCGCTTTTATTCCTATGCTTTTACAATTACAGAGTAACACAATAAAACCTACTTGCAAAATAAACATCATTTATCATTTATCAATAAAAACACACCGACTCTTAAAAAAGAACACAGTCATACGCATACAATGAACGCAGCGCTTATCTTGGATACGCACACTAGCACACGCTGTACGCTGCTCGCTGCTTAGCGCTGACGTCACGTTCATCGTAATTTATTTTTTACTTTTACTTTATTAAATAACGCTCTAATCTGTTTAATTTTGGGAGATTAAGGTTTGGATTGATATATATCCCATTATTAAATGAATTTCAGTCCTGTTACATTTTTGCCGTAAGTAGTATTCAAGATTTTTGGATTTTCTTGATTTTCTGTGAAGTCCGGAGCAGAATTTGTTTAATTTTCATAATAATAGTTAGATATGTTGATAACAATCACTTTAGCACTATTTTTGTCCTGTTAATATTTTTGCCTTAAGTACGAAGTCAAATTATATGATTTTTAAAAAAAACTGATTGTTCCGTGGACGAAAAATGTTTAATTTGCTGACCTACTCGTAGCACTCAATCTGTTCTACAATACTCCAAATAAACATACCTGTTTATATTTTTTTCCACCAAGTTACAACATATTAGACGTTTTCTTAAAAAAAACACATACGCGGAGGTGAACTTTTCGCGGGATACAGCATAACATACTCTCCTGTCCATACCCTACACATTCAATGAAAAAAATCGCTGTTTTTAATTAATGCACAGTTGGCCTAATTTTCGGCGTAAATTCCCCGGACTAAAAGTCGATTATTATCGCGTAATACTGCTTCGTTAAAAAAAATATGGTTAACCCCTCTCCCTTTGTAAGTGATGACTAAGTTCCTAAAACTTCAACTTTTCTTAATTAAGTCATAGCGAGTTTTGTTTTGTGTTAGCTAATGTTTTTCATCTGTTATTGTTGTGTTTCATAAGGAAAGTAACTGGTAAAAGGTCAGGTGTATTGTTTTGTAAATAAAAATGTTTCGGATTATTGAATTCGGAAAAATATAAGTCGATTGTTACGTATTATGTCACAGCTGGTTAGTCGAGAAATTTCGTGTAAACAATTTTATTTTATTTAGGTAAAATGTCAGACTAAGAATCTTAAAGAGTTAATTTAAAAGGGATCTCTAGTGGGCCTTTCTCTATACAAACGTATTCCGCTGTTTTCTTCGTGGATAATGCGTCTAGAGCAGGGTTTCTTAAAGTGGGGTCCAGGGACCCCCAGGGGGTCCGTGGCATGTGCATCAGAGGTCCGCAGTAGCTCAGTTAACTCTTAACCTATTTACTAGATAATATTGTAAAAATCTCGTCTAGGTTAAGCCAAGAACTCACCGAGACGACAACGTATCGTCAGCCACGAAATATGAGTAAATTGAACAAAGACTAAACTTCTAAAGCAGGGTTTCTTCGCAGCGCAGTTATTTCAAGTTTGTCTCTGATCTATCTCTTATTGAGGTTAAACAGCAACATCCTTCTCATTAGCTTAGATTAGAAGTAAGATTAATGACACTACCAACCAATAAAAGTGATTTTTCAATTTAAATATGGCTTGTTTTCTTGACTTAAAATATTCTTTGACGGGGGTCCGTGGAATTGTTTATATTGTGAAAGTGGTCCGTGACTGCAAAAAGTTAAAGAAACCCTGGTCTAGAGCAAGGATTTTTTTCCAAAAAATCTAGGTCTTATTAATACATGGCCCTATTATTTCTTTTTTTTCAAAACATAATCACTAAAAGTATTATGACAATCCAAAAACCCGTTTTTACCGCCATGTTCAGAAGACTATCAGACAAATTAGATAAGTTTTTAACAAAAAAGAAAATAATAGAAGCATAGATATACATTTCCTCTAAATTTTGACATGGTCAAGATTTTTGTAGGTAAAATCAGCCTGAGCTGCAGTTGTCCCTTTCGCACTTTACAGGGGCTTGGTCGAGCGCAGCACTGCAATAGTTTCTTCAAATACCTATTCTTCTAATTCCTCAGGACTAGAGTCCCCTCTTAAGTAAGACAAAAGGTAAAGCAAGAGATCACACTGTAGTACAGCAGTGTGTTAATGTTTAAAACTCTAGACTCCGTGCTGCTACTGAGGAACTCCTGAAAAATAAACCCAATAACGCCTTATCAAACCGAGAAACGAACCCAAGAACTAACACACATAAGTACTGGTTGTGACTAATAGACCAACGACACAGATAAAGTAGTTGAACATTACACAGTACAGCAAATAAACAAGTCAAAATCTCTTAGTCCTCGACAAGAATTAGCAAAGCATTTCAAGCAGCAACCTGTGTTTGGTAGGTGTAAATAAAATAACTAAACATTGAAGAAGGAAAGACAGCACAAAGAGTGATTGTACATTATTTATTTATCCAGTCATGTATTCGAGCAGAAAGTATTAGAAGCCTTTTACAATTTAACGGTACATTCTAACAGAGACATGAATAACTATAATTATACGCGTAACTATATGATTATACACTGTTCCGGGTTCCGTCGAATCAGTCACGAGCCATGAATAGGCAATTTACTTCTGTACGCTGTCTGCCTTCTGAGATCTTCATTCTACTACATAAACCACACCAATCAACGTTTTCAAAATGCCTTTAAAATACCAAACAATGTTGCATGACTTTGGTTACAACAAACTTTACATTTGCTGCTCGGAAACTAAAATGTTCGAGATACTCAAGCAAATGTTAGGAGAGAGTGATTCGAGGAACAGCAAGCATTAGTTGGTACTAATGTAAGAACGCGCCAATTCACAATGGAGACTGACAATTGAAAATTTATCGTTTATAAAAACATCAGACATCGCACATAGCATGAATAGAAACGTCAATAGTAAAGAGCATCATTTGGATGGAAGCGCGCGCGCAAACCTTACTCACAGACCTTTTTTTACTTCCTTCTAACTGCTTAAGAACTTTACCACATTAATAATACAGTTTAAATTCCTTTAGAATTCTCGTTTGAAGTATGCAAATAATATAACATTCGCTTGTAACGGCTGATTTATGATGTGGTTCGGACACCCAAGGAACAAAAACTTGGTATCAATAGAACAAGAAACACAAATGAATGCCTGTTACAATACACACTGTAATTGTTTAGACAAAAGCATTAACTTTGAATCCATTGTGAACAACTAATGAACTATTGTTGAATGACTTTGAACCTTCGGACGAAATCAGAGAGCTTACTTTTAGGGAGGATGAGGAAGGTCGTTAGGACTCTGAAGGATTGGTAGAAGCAAAGTAATATCTTGAACCATCAAAGCTTTCGCCGATGGTTCTAAAGTTAATTTTTATGACATCTATACACAATAGAGAAACATAATGAAAGAAAGACATTCCATGGCCGTGTCAACTATTCTTAACTGTTGTTTTAAGATCCTTTGGCGTTTCCACTGTGTGCTATTGAAATTTTTGGTGACTACATTATACCTTCATTGTTTTCAACAAAGATGTTTGTGGACATTTAATTATTCTTTCTTTCTTTTATATTTCTGGAGGTCACAGAAGACTGCAGTTTTGAAATTGTCGTCTACAGGAATATGTATTTTGTAGTCTGTAGTGTTGGAATCATTTTTGGTTGAATTTTGGAAATGTCGTGCAGTTTTGGAACCACAGTAATGAGCATTGTATTATTTCGCTGGCGACATTATGGACAGAGCTAATTGCAGTCGGTTCTGGAAAATTTAACGGTTAGTCCCATTTTAACTGTTCCTTCTAAAAAAAAATTGTTGCTTTGTTTAAGGATAATTTATTGAAACCCGTAACCATATTATTTCTTTTGTGCAGTAAATGTTTTTAGTACTTATTAATTTTAGGACAATAACGTAACACCTTTTTGTTAAAATTGTTTTACTGGAAGCCATCATAGACAGGTTAGCAAAACAGTAAGAAATAATGTGCGAACCTTAAAAAAATATTCACTGTTTTGTTTTTTTTTTCGGTTTCATAATTATCTTAGCTCGAGGGTTTTTCTATATTAAGAAAATATCGCTTTCCTGCCCTTGTCCCACATTATTTAGTGTTGACGCAACAAGTTTTTTTCTTCCATTCTCTTCTGTCAGCCGTTACGTTACCCATCTTTTACAGTATATTCTGAAATCATGAAAATGTAATACAAAGTCAAATCGGAAAACTCGAAAATAAAAACTGGATTCTCAACTGTGTATTAAACCACAGATAAACGTACAATAGGTCTGTTTTCATTTGCATATTTCCAATCTCGATTTAAATAGTTGAATTCCCAATCATAACTTTGAGAACGGACTGTGAGAGCGATTTCGATTTTTAAATTTCCCGCCAAGACGGAGGGAGAGAAAAAAGAAAATAGAAAAAAAAACAATCAATTAGGTGAACTGTCATCGGCAGTGGCAAGGGAAAATGATAAAAGTCCAAGTTTCAACAAAGATCTTCGTTATAGCGGGGATATCATTGATTATTGATTCGTTTGGACTTTGTAGTTTGTTCTGTATTGTTGTTTGGTTTGTGAATGTATGCGTAAGTAATTTGGAGATATGAGTGTTTTTGTATGAATCGGTTTTTCGTGTTTGCTTAGACTGTGTCTGCAGTTTGTCCTTTGGCACGGTTGTCAAATATACAGTTTTTATTAATCTTACCTTTATCAATGCCAAGTTTTTTTTGTATCCACTCCTGGGCAGAGATCTTCTGTCGATGTTGTGCTTCTCCTTGCCAATTTACGAGAAAGCCATCCAAGGCATCTCGCCATCTTCTCCTTGGTATGCCGCTTCACCGTCAGGTCTTAACAGCGGTCGGACCCTTTTTATTCTAAACTTCTTTCGCGGAACTTTGCAATGCATCATCCTTTATCCCTCAAACATTTTCGGCCAGTACAAAATTCAAATCCCCACACACTCCAACAACCAAACTGCTCAAAACTTCAAAATCAATTTAAATCATCTTCCCTAATATGGCGGCCAAAAGGATTTTTTACACGAATAATCCTTGACATTACATTCACACTAAACTAACAGCTAATTGCACAAAACATTCCCCCAAACAAACAGAAAAACAACAAAAGACAGATTAGAGCACATCCAGATTGTATTTAAGATAAATGAGTATTTTCGCTAAGCGCGGCTTTAGATCGAAGACGATAAAGGGCAGATGTGTACCGGCCTTACGTGACGTCAGGGCAGGATATTGAGCTTTTTTTGGGACTCTGACATACATAAGTATAACACTTAATGTTAGTAGGGATGACACTTTTTTGACCAGCCGAGGATACTTATAGTTCGACAGGGTTACTATTTTTCCAATTTACGGTAGGTTGTAACACCTTTGCTTATAACAAAAACATGTCTCGGAAAGCACGTTAATCCGTTGGTCCCGGCTGTCGATTGTAGATATTAGACAGTCTTAGCACTTATAAAACGTCAACACAAAGGTGCTCGGTTCTTGTCGGTCGTTTCCAATGGAGAAGAACCGGCAAGAAACTCCATGGTTGCTCTTTTAAAATCCTTTGGTTTTACAACATTTCTTTGTTACAGTGTTAGTATACCTACTTGAATATGGGAGGACATCGTAGGCCCGACAATAAGTCATTTTTTTTCATAGTACGACACATCGTGCGACACGTCATCATGCTATAAAAATCCGGTAATACCAGACCTAAATTTGTAAGAGATTCCCGCACAATGACAGACCAGCTTAATTTGGTTTTGCATAGCTGGATTGGTCGTCGTGCCTACGTATGTACATACGTACTTGTTGAGAATGTTCATTGATGTCGTGAAAATTCTCGTTCTATATAATATTTCCTTTATGTATAACACACCTACGCAAAATATTACGTAAACGCAACATTGTGCCCGTTACAAACATGACCCAATTCTAAACACAATGGCACAAACATTTTATTAACACAATATAGCACAAACGCTCTTTATAATTGAGCTCACAATGGACCAATAGGATTAAGTCTTTTCGATACACTTCACGTAATTGGTAACAATGAACCGCCATTTTGGAATCGATTTGAAGTTTAAAATTCGAATATTGAGAATAACGGTTGATAAGTGGAGTAAGGAACTATCATTTTGGTTTGGAACAAGGATGAGCAAGGCATCGTCGTGATTCGCTGGTCCATATTCTAAGCAATGTAAGGGGGTTCGGTGTTGTTTCGGGAGGTTCCTGCACCGAATCGGGCGGGAGGAAACGCCCAGGTGTTACCACTGCGAGGATCGGCCGGAGGACACGGTGGAGCACACCGTGGAGCTCTGCCCCGCTTGGGCTGAGCACCACCGTGTCTTCGTAGCGGCGATTGGCGGCGGCGACCTCTCGCGTCCGGCCCTGGTTCAATCCATGGTCCGGAGCGAGAGGGAATGGGAAGCCGTCGCCTCCTTCTGCGAAGCAGTCATGCTAGCGAAGGAGGTGGCGGAACGTGAGAGGAAGAGAACCTCACGTCCCAGCCGCCGCGGGAGACGCCCCGGGCGTCGGAGGGCAACCAGTGGCCCCCGGCCACCGTAGGCGCTGTGGACGGTGAGTAATGGGCCAGCTCACCGTCCGTCCGTCTTATGACGACAGGCCGTGCCGACGGCGCGTTTGTGTTCCACGCGCGCCTCAAGGAGATGTCAGCAAATCGGAAGTGGTCCGAGAGGGCCGATGCCTGCCAGTGCTGCGGGTTGTTCGAAAGAGATACTGCGGCCCTGGAACACAAAGGGCTAAGAAGAAACATGGGTGGGTTTTAGTCAGTCAAGTCTGACACTCCGCCCAGAGCGGGAGAAGTCATTTGATGATTTCCCACCCGTAAAAAAAAAAAAAAAAAGGGGGTTCGGCGTAGCATATTTTCTTCCATACTCCTCTTAGTCATGGGCCTCAGTAGCCATCCCCTTTTTAACCATTTAATTTTTTACACAGTACTACACTTTCTACTTTTTCTTACACTTTTTACTCGAAGGATGAGCGGGAAGGCGGAATGAGATTTTAACAGCGAAGACAGTGTCCTTTGGTCTCTTGCTGTAGCTTATGTAATCAATCTATACCGCTGCTACATCTGGGACATTGCGCCACCAAATAGGGTCGAAGGTTTATGCGTCGACGTCGCTTCCATCCTGTATACAACGTGTACCCATGCAGGTTGAAAGTGGTCACCTATCTTCGTAATGTTTGGTCTACTGCTGATAATGTAACAAGATGGTAGTAGTTTGTACGTCTTTTTGGCAAAGTTCAAAATGTGAGCTGCGATATTAAGATCACCGATCGATATTAAGATGAGAGAAAAAAAACATCTTCTGGAGTAAACAGTTCAGTCCATCACCTAAGAACTTGAGAGCACCAGAATACCTCATTAACTCCACTGTCAAGCAATCTTTTAACATACCTAACTTAACAACTCACGTAGAATCTTTACAAAACCAGTCTGAATATAATGAAAAAGCCTTAACAAATGGTAAAGCTATCAAGACCCATTATAAAATAATTTAAGTTTCGCTTAAGGTACCTTTAAAAGCGCTTTTCTATCGTGTATCATGAAAAGCCGTGACCAAACAAATTATTGAGTCAAAAGTTGAATACGTCTGTTCGGTATATTTGTCCCTCTCTCACATAAAGCTACATCTCTCTCGTGTACACTGGCGGACACATTAAGGGTACACGTATAAGCTGCTTATTGTATTTTTATAGTTATTTTGATCGTCGCACACAGGGTTTATTGTGTGGATTATCCTATATGAATACGGAATGGGGCATTACATTTATTGTGTGCCGATGTACACAGCTGATGTTTTTCGAAACAATAGCCTGCCATGTTTGCGAATCGCCGGTACCACCTTTTGTAGGCATTTTTATTTTTTTAATAACTTGTAAATATGTTCTGTTTTTAATTGAAAACACATTTTGTATTGAATTTATTATGTGTATTGTTATAAAGGATTTATATATTGTCGATAGAGAGTGTTATTGCGATTGGCATTTGTTTTGTACTGTAATTAACCTCGCAATGCGTATTAATCTTTTTACATTGTGTTCGTGTTCAGCTGTTGGTGTATGAGGTAAATGTTACACAGAAAATAATTTGTCAATAAATCTCGAAAAAATGAGAGGTAAAGAGAAAGTCCGAGAAGTTAGCGCAAGGAAGCTTTGATAGAAAAAACAAATGTGTGGTAACGTAATATGTATTTTTTTTAATAATAGATCTACCAACAGATCCGTGTAAAAGATTATCTTAAAATAAAAAAAGGTTTTTACTGTAATGTGTATTTGCTGTGTAGAGTAAGATAGCTTAGATAATACATGACAATGTAGTCAAATTTCATGAATTGATAAAGATGGACTTATCTCGTAAAAAAGTATTTTTGTGTAAGTCTAAAACTCATTCAACAATGGTCAAAACCACATTATCTTATTGAGAAACTCTGAATAAACGAACTTCCGAATACAAACACCATCGAAAATCTTTCACACCTCCATCCAATAAAAATATCTAAAAGCCTAACACACCTAAAGACTTAAAAAAACCCTTTAGCGGCCATAAATCGAACGCAATAAATGCCACTGGCAACAATACCGAATTAAACGTAAACCCGCACTGGCAACACAAAAACTAATGGATAACGATACAAATAGAAATATTCTCTTTACACGCATTCTACTATAGACAATTGGACCCTATAAATCATAGACTTGACAAGAAAACATGGCTTTACAAACTTATAAACTAACTTCAGAAACTAAAACACACACAAACTTCAACTTTGATGTGTTAAACATAAGGGTTGTAAATCCAGGTGTGAATGGAAATTGTATCTGTGTCGACAACACGCATTCGCCGCCCTAGCGTTTAAAAACGACTTCAATCGAGTTTCGCGTAAATTATGGGACAACCCTGAACAATGCGAAGAAAAAACAACATTCGGTAATGGATTTTGTTCTCAAAAATTAATTTGGGGGTACTTGACAAAACTGTATGCAACCAATCGGATGTCACTGTTACTTAGGGTTGAATTTGTGGGAGATTTTGAAAGGTTTCTTATGTGAATTTTGGTGAAAAGTTACTTTTTTGTTAAGTAACAGTTTCCTTGTTTGTCGTTTGTTTTAAACTGTGAGACCATTATTTATTATTACGTTAGTTTTTGTTTTGTATTGTTCTCTTGGTTTGAGGATAAGAGGACAAGGCTTCAAAAAAGCCCTTAAGAGCATGACTGTTTTATTATTTTTCAAATCGGGTAGAATAAAAAGTCATAAAACAAATCTGTAATTTTGATTTCGGACCCATAAGTCGACATGCAAAACCATATTTAATTTGCAGTAGGCATACCGAATCTTCGTCCTAGAATTAAAAATTCGAAGAGATGTGACATCTACCAACCCACACTGGGCCCGCGTGGTGGATTACAGCCCATTCCCTCTCATAGAGAGGAGGCCTGCGTCCTAGCAGTGGGAACATCATAGGCTGATGATGATTATACCGAATCTTCTGCTAAAACCTAAACTAGATTTTCGGAAAGTTTTATCAGGGTACCTATAAAAAGAGTCAAAACACAGACTAATGAAGCATCAACTAAGGAAATGACAGGAAAAAGAGATGAAAAGCTATATCGCAACTTTGCTCTTAAACGACCCGTCACAATAGCAGTATTTCAATTCGGTTAGCTTTCATTTATAAAATAGAATGAATAAATCCCCTCAAAAGGATTTTCATTAGTTCTTAATTTATAGCGGCCCTACCACCCCTTATTACCTTAGGGCGACAAAACTTAGATCTCTGGTAACAGGGTGAAGTGGTATTGTTTCACCACCCTAGCCAGCTAACTTTTTAATTTATTAACGAAGGGGTTGCGACTCGTAAAAATTACTTTTATTGTTTGTAACGACGTCTCGGCCTACGTGATAACAATGTATATTATAATTCACTTTCAAAACGGTGTTGTCAGCTGTTATATCTTGAACTGTGTTTATGAACTATTTGGTTTCATCAAGGGGTTTGTGGAAATGGTTGGTTTTTATTAAAGACTCCACGTGTGGCTTATAGATATAAAGTCAAGTGTTTTGTTATTAAGTTTATGTCCCTCCAAAGGTTGAGACAACGGTCTATGAGGTACAGAACCTGTTTGTTCCAATGAAACGTATGATTTAGTGTACTGGGAATGCTTTTTAGTGACGTCTAAATGTGATAAGGAGACAATGATACGGTCATAAATTTAATTTAGGAGTTTTCATAGATGAAGGTTTAAACCTGTTTCGGAATTGTTGTTCGCAGCTTGTTATTGCTACAGTTACATGTAATTAGGTTGATTACGACGGTTATTATGATGATAAAATATCTGAACAGCATAACATCACACTTGTGATCCCCGAAAGGTTAGGCAGAAAGTGTATCTAATAGTACACCCATATTTCGTGAAGTGTTTAAGTCCCATGTAGGGCGAGCCTATTGCCATCAACTGGACACGAGTCCAGACTTCGTGGCTGCTGACAGAATTTCGGATAGAAAATCCCATTGAAAATTTGGCGACCCGGCTGTCGAACCCACGACCTCATGCTTAACAGTCGCAATTGCAACCACTAGACCAACGAGGCATACACAAATCTGACCTTCTGAACTGCCAGATTCAGGCATTTAAAAAATTGATAGATTGATTCCTTTTCTGTAAAAAGAAGAAATTAAGCCTGAATAATACTGATATGATTAAGAACAAAGCACATTAATTTCAACCACCCCTTTGCCTAAAAGAAAACAGAATCAACCAGTAACACACAGAAAAAAAAAACTAAATAAAATTCCGGTCCTCACAAACCCTTCACAAAATAACAATCTATAACTTTTCCGGCGTTGAATTGAAAACGGGAACTTTGGTAAACCGAATTTTATTCCGCATTCAAACGGGTCTAAGAGGGGAAGACATTATCGATACGGCGACACCAGTACACCACTCCACTGAGGCCTACTGTTGATTCTATCAAAAATCTACTCGAAATCATGCGGTCCTGGTACTGCATCGAGATTTGGTCGTGGAAAGTATTGGGAGAATAGGTAAAAGATTTGTGTATTGGATGAGTAACCGTAAACCGAGTAACCTACTAAACGAGGTCACAATTACGGAAAAGTAAGAAATGTATTGCAATGTCATTTTTACTTTCTTTTATCATCTATAATCTCATTTTTTATATTTTTACACATTTATTATAAAAAATTTAAAAAAAAAACATTTGAAAATACAAACAAAAACAGGTTTCCGCCGGTGCGGTGTCGGGGGCAGGGTCCAAGCTACCGGTGGTTAGGGCTGCAGAGACAGGAACCTCCAATGCGGGCAGTATCGAGGAGTATTGCCTTCTGAATCTGGCTCTTGATCCAACTGCCTAGTGAGAGCTTCGGCAAATGTTCGTCGACGCTTTTAGCCATCAGGCCATTGGCTGTAACGACAATCGGTACAATGATAGCCGAGTTCACATTCCAAATGCTGACAACCTCGTGTGCCAAGTCGAGATATTTTATTTGTTTCTCTCTCAGCCATTATTATTAGCCATTTGTGTCCCACTGCAGGGCCTCCCTTCCCTCTTTCCACTTGTCCCTAAGTCCATGACAATGCTGTTGTTCGCCAATCCTTGTGGCAAGAGTCTAGTTCGTCCCGCCATCTCCTTCTGGGCCAGCCGCGTTGCCGTTTGCTGCTGTTTGGGACCCATTGTGTTACTTTAGCCTATGGGCTAAAGTAAAAATGTGTTGGGAGATATGGTTTCCAACACATTTTTCACTTATATGTCAATCCTGTTGAAATTCGATTCGATTGCAAAAATACGAACTGCTTTGAAAGAAAGGAATTAATTGAGTCAGCCAAATGTATAAAATAAGAAGCAAAAGCACCAAAATAAAGCATGAATGCTTTATAAAGTCTGACTCAATTTCATTGTTGTCAATTAGCTGTTTTAACTTATTTAGCTCTTTTCTTCATATTAGCTATTTTCAGCTACGAAAATATTAAATTCTGCTTCTCTGTTACATTTGCATCTCTGGACCGCGGCTACAGGCTAGAGCTGGGCTGAGCTTCTTTTGAAAGTCTTTACTATGCTAGGCAAGCTCAAGAAGAAAGTGACTAACGTTCTGCAAACTGTACTAGGTCTACAACTCTCAGTATTGTTGTAATACTCAATTTTATTTCAGTATCAAAAGCTTTAGCATTAACAGGAGTTTGGTCATCTGTTCCCAAAAGTAAAGGTTCTATTCGGAAAAAGGTCAGGTTGATGTGAAATAAATTTTTATGTAAATGTCGTACCGATGTCGGCACAATGCCTCTGTGGATCTCTGTTTAGTGACGGCATACAATAATGAGACGATTTTTTTCTTAATGTAGCTAAGTAATCGGACTATTCTCTTATGCCAGAAATTGCTAGGTATGTACATTTTCCATAGGATGAACAACTTTTTATTATTCATCCAAAAGTCATCGGCCTCCAACGGTTATCAGTTTATATCTTTTTTAATCAAGTTGTTAAGAGGACCTGTTTCCTATATTTCCTTATTTTCTCTAATAAGTAACTGAATGTCTTGCCTTTTTCTTATATCACCTCACGTGGTAAGGCATTCTGTTTCGACGTCTAAACAATTACCATAATATAACAAATCAACTTCTACAAAAATCCCATCACCAATGCCCTCGACAGTATTCCCAAGAGACGATCCATATTTCGCAACGAATCGGCCGTTCCAATTGTAAGAAAACCTTGCCAGATGTAAATAACATAGGCAGAACTCCGTCCAATTTAAATTGACATTAATGGGGCAACACCGCATTCTGAAGCAGAGGTCAAGTTACAATAGTCCATCCACGGTATTATTCAATCCAATTTAATTTGACCTGGATACCATAAAGATGTGAACTCTAGAGGGGGTCAAGATATTCTGGATGGTGTCCAGAGTACTTCGTGGTCGATATTTTATTCGTGCTTGTTAAATTTCATTGTGACTGAGATTTTTACGTGCTATTCCTAATGTTACGTTATTTTATTTATGTGTAGAGAATTTCTGTGAAAAGGGATATTTTCAATGGGAATTCATGTTATGTAACTTATATTGCAGTCATATTAATATTGTAAAATTTTAAAAGAGTGTAAAAGATAGTCAATCATGAAGTTCAAACCATTTGGAAAAAAAAGCACGATGAAAAACTTTTCTAAAGCTACAATGAAGAAGCCCCTTTGAAGGATCCAATTCATAGACAAACTTGAATAAACGATAACCAGAATTAAGTTTCACTTCAATTGCCAATTCTATAATTACAACAAATCAGCCCTTGATTCCTACTTAAAGCCGGAAGTTCAACCAACCGAACATAAATCACAACACAGCGATGAACAAAAGTGAAACTGTCCAACACGTTGCGTTTGCGCACCTTGGGTCGCGCGCGACTATTGTGACGCTAATTGTTATAGATCTATGTTGTTTGGCTCTAGCTATTGGTGCACCTGCTTTTTTGATCAGAGACTTTAAGGATTTTGTGAATGCAAAGTTATAGTCAAAGACCTTAAAGATTTCTGTTTTGTCTTGCCAAAATAGACACATAGAAGTATCTTTTTTTTTACATAACTTTGGGTAGCCTTACTTTTGTGCATGATACATTCATGTGAAAAGTTAAGATAGCTTACTTTTTAAAAGTTCATCATCTAAAAGTAAACGGTGTTCGGGCTGGTCACCAATTTTGATTTAGGAATATAAGAACTGTAGCGGTTTGGAGTGATTTTTAGAGCTACTGAGAAAACTTAAATAATATTGAATGCAGTCATCTTTATTATTCTAGAACAAATGACACTGTGCCAACGCTTTTACAAATAAAATTTTTAAAGAACATTAAGTAATACAAAAGTTTACTAAATATTGCTGGTTTGTTTTAACCACTAGGACTCCCTGCTAAGACAAACAACCATGACGATGTAATTACAATTGTTGGTTTTCCAGACAATTTCAACACTGATTGTGAAACAAAACCAAACAGTTATACTTTCTTTTAAACACAAACGTCTCCCACAGTTATGTGTCGTAAAAATGCTTTAACAATAGCTTTAAGAAAATCAGTAAAATAGGAGACAATACTAACAAATTGTGACCAAAATCAACCCGCTGTGACGCCCGCATCTGATGGGTAGGCAGGGTTGGCCACAAAACTAAACAACTGTAGGTTAGCGGAAGCCACCCTTTTGTACAACACAATACATTATTTTTGTATTACAAACGACACAAATCGCCGTATCCAGAAAATGTTCGCAAAACAATTGTAGAAGCACCCCGCGGATCTAGCCGTAATGACTAGGAAAGGTGTAGAAAAATTACCGTATTTGCTGTTGATGGTGAAGCATTTTGAAACTTACAACCTTAGGATAAGGACGATAGAGCAGTTCGATAGGTGCGTTTGAAAAGTTTGTCAAAATCTAAAATTGTCAATGCAGTTCTGCTGACGAATAGAACGGAATATGAAATCTGTGTTTCAGAAGATAGGGTTGAAAATCAAAACTCACAAGTGAAATATATCAGGAATAATGCTTTGTGTATTTATTTTTATTTCTTCACTTGTAAAGGATCATTACAGGGCATTGTTGGATAATTTCACGCGTTGGGCGACACCGCGGGCGTTTGGCGCGAATTTAGCGGGAATTCCTTTACAAAGGTTTGTATGAAGGGCAGTATTGTCCACCATTTTTGTTAACAGTGGCATTTGGTTACTGTGAAATTCACAACTAAAGGTGAATGGAGTCATCATTGAAACCTGTATGAAAATAGAGCAGCTATATTTTAATGGAAGAAAAAGGCCATTTATGCTGTCAGTGAGTTGGTGTTTGTTGATTACGGTGAAATTGCTGGTGCAATCGAAATGAGGGTAAAATTGTGAAGCTTTCTTTTTGATGCAATAATTTTGTCCACAATGCAGTTTGAAACAGGGTTAGCACTTGAGTCACGAATAATACAATGCCCTAACTGATGGATGACAGAAGAATACAGATCCAGTCCCCGTATTCACATTTCACAAACGCTTCGATACGATTCGATTTCGATTTCAATTCGGGAAGTCATGATGTCTATCTTTTTTGGCTTATCGAAATCGAGTGAGATATATATACGACTTTCCGAATCGAATAAAAGTGTCAGTGAATACAGGGGCTTATTTAAGAATTCAAGACTTTGTTTTTTAGAAATTATCCAACCAATAGAATATGGGAATATACTCTATGATCAATTGATGATTCAGATTAATTCAACAAAGCAACTCAACATAAACCATCAAAACATCATTTAGGTACACATATCTTGAGCTGGTAAAACGCTATATGGCTGTCTCCATATTTATGCCGACATGCCGAGACGGGAATTATGCGTGTGAATGCATATTTATGCGAATTTCGCGTGGGAGGCTGTGTTGGTACACAATACCTGTGAAACTTATAAGGATTAATGTTTGAATTAGTAAGTTATTGGCTGTATAACATTTTTGCGACATAAATTTTTCGTAGTGTAAATGTGTGAAATTATTTTTGTCATCGTAATTTTTAGTGTATTGTTGTCCAATGGTGCTATTGAGTGCTATTTATTATCTGTATCTGCATTATTTATCCTAAACCTATTCGTGTGTGGCAGTACCATCTCTTCATTGCGTTCTTCAAATGAATCGACTGATTCAGAGTTTTTTTCATGGAGTAGTTGAAAGTATAACCAAAACTAAAGTTTGATACTCCAATATAATGAACACCTGACTTAAAATTATTCTAATTTACTCCACTTTGATAATTTCTATCCCAATCCCTAAACACAACATAAACCTTATCTTTATGACTCACAACAAGGAACCAATCAGATCGCTGTTATAAATTCAAATTCAAACACCTCTCTGCCTCCCTGCGCGCTCGCATGTGTGTGTGCGGCGACGGTGCGTCTGCGCAGTCTCGAAGGAATGCGGCCGTAGGGTGGGGGGATCGAGTCCCGGTTTGAGTAATGTCAACGATTTCTTAAATGGTTTTTTGTTTCGATTCTCTGATGGTCTGATTCGATTCGGGTTGGATGGCTTTATCTCATGCAGATCGGAGGTTTTAAGAATTGATTTTTGTTTTAAACAGGTGTGTTAGAAGAATGATAAGTACAAAATAATTGTACGGTCTGTTTTTATCAGGTTTAAAAGTTCTTTTATTAGCTAATTTATTTTAACTTCCACGAGCTACTTTAATAATAATTGTGTCAATTTCCACTCATTATTACCATCTTTTTTTCCTTATTCAATATTTAAAGAGATTCAAAAGCCACCTCTGCAAGTAGATGTTTCTTTATGATTTTGATTCCCACATTCTGATGAACATACTTTACATACGAGTAACCAATATTTTCGAATACACTATTTATAAAAAGGTAAATTTTTCATCATTGGCTCTACGTTACAAACTTATTACTTTGAACCTTCTCAAATTAAATCATAATTTAAAGCAACCCGACTTTGGACACTTAAGAAATGATTATACTCCTTGAAAGTTTCTCATAAGTAAATTATCTGCTTTGTGAAGGCGGTTAGGTGACATACGCTGCATTTGACTATCCTATGTTACAACTTTAATCTCGACTTGAACCACAAAATGTTTGTATAGCTTAACTAATAATGGTTAGGGTTCCGTAATGCAGTGGGAAGTGGGAACATGGTGACATGTTAGAAAAGTTGAGTGTATTTTAGTAGCTACGCTGGAATATTATTGACTGGGATGTGGTTGGGACAGAGACAGGGCTCTGAGAATTGGCTATGAGTTTATGCGTACTGCTGAATTATAATTTTTTATACTCTGACTTATAATGACGCACTGGAATACTGCGCTAAGGTGCTTAGTAGTGTTGAAGAGTCTTGTCTTACTAATTTATTTAATGCATGTTTAACAAATAAAGATCATCCCCCATAGCAAGAACCACGAACTAACTCATACACGAAACAAGCTTGTCAAGGTAATCCAATTCGTATCCTCCACATCGCGAACCCTTTGAACCAAAACGTTCACACTTGACCGCTTTTATTACAATAAGAACTTTACGCTTACTCCTCCACCAACATAATAGGCTATGATCACCAGCCCACTCGTTCCAAAGCCTCGAATAATAACATTATCATGAGAACCACTACTTTTTTCCTTTTTACCCGACCTCAAAAACCAAAATCCAATCAAAAACCGACCTTACGATGGAGATGATAAAGTTAAGAGAGATCGAAATGAAGAGAAGAGTGAAGTTTGTGTATTAGAGTACATTTTTAAGCGTCTTTGTCGTTTGATCACTGCCCGAAGTGCCACAATACTTACTATAGACGCATTCAACCTTTTTGGTAACAGTAACAGTTCACCTTATAAAACCTCACAGTGCAGTGAAAAGAAATAAAAGAAAAATACCGTATCAGAAATATTAGAGTTTCGAAGTTATTTTTAACCGCAATAAGAGTGTTTATTATGGCCTGATTTAAAGAGAATAGGGATTTTATACGGCTTTTATGCATTTGGGAATCTGTTTTTGAGTGCCATGTGTTAGGTTTTTAGTTATTTAAAATTCTTACTTGAAATTATATGACGTTCATTATTATCACTGAAATCTCCTTGATGTCTCCTTTATAAAATTCCCCAGGTTGGGATTATATCAATTGGCTTGCAGGTCTTATCAAGTACTTAATAAGCTCTCAATTCATATAGTATCTTTAAATCTTCCAAAAGTACCGTCCAATATTATTAAAAATATCGTGCCTAGAATCATTATGACAAACACACTCATACAAAGAAGGATGTACAAAAAGCAATACGATTAGACCCTTTTACATCTAACCGAGATATTCATATAAAGGAAATCGATAAAACAGATTTTATTCGAAACAATATGACACTAAACCGAGTCAATGTATCGATTTACAATTGTTTTGGAAATAAAATCGATTGTCATTGGATAGTATCGGTTCATCTCACGACTGTCATAATCTCAGTGTTGCGATCGACGCAAAATATTTACGAAAATAATATTATTATAAACGTTGAGTAGAACAGCGATGCTGCGGGAACACTTTTGATCTTGTTAAGGTGGGGTTTTACTGATGAGAATTAAACAAAATAATAAAATTTAATTTCATAGACTATACTGAAGAAAAAACGAAGCCTGGAAAAGATAACGAAAAGGTAGAAGTTGCAAAAAATAAGCAGTTAAAATAAAGATGGGATTAACCCTGAAAAAAACTTACGTTAAATAAAAGAAGACAATAATGTTTAATTTCCACTCTAGACTAAGCGAATAATGAACTTAATAAAAAAAAACGATAATCAATGTAGAAAAGCTTAAAAACAATGTTAAAGATATTAAATTAAACCACAGTATCAGAACCACACCTGACCGTATCCGTGATAGCGTTGATAAGACGAGCGCTTAAGATTCACTTATTGTTCGATCAGCTTTTAAGATGCGGCTGATAACGCGACCGATGTTGACAAAAGACGCGGCCGACACCCGCTTTGTCATAATTCAGGGTTCTGCATCGAAATTTACTGATCATTTTGACTTGCACGCTGAGTTTGATAGAATTCGGAATTATCAAGTTTTAAATTTTTAAAGTTAGTAGTTTTAAAGTTTTTAATTTTAAATAATAACCTGACCGGTAAGTACGATACATCCTAATTTTTAACCGACTTCAAAAAAGGAGGAGGTTCTCAATTCGACGGTATGTTTTTTTTTTTGTGTGTATGTTACGCGATTACTCCGCCAATTGTGGACGGATTTTCAAAATTCTTTTTTTGTTCGAAAGGAGATACTTCTGAAGTGGTCCCATAGTCACCAAGTCAGGATCTGATGATTGGATTCTGGAGAAATCGAGGGCAACCCTAAAATTTTATAGGAAAACTTACAGCGGTTTTGGTATTTTCTACAACAAGTGAAGCATTTGCGTTCAATAAGAATCATTCTATCATCAGATCTGATGATAAATCCTAGAGACAGGCACCGGAACTCAATAATAAGACAATGTATCTTAGCTGTGTTTGGGCTTGTTGGAATTGTAACGGTGTGCAATTTCCAGGTGTATGTACAAGTAATAATTTAAAAAAAATAGAAATCTTTTTTATTTTTTTTTATTTTAACCGACTTCTAAAAGGAGAAGGTTATCAATTCGATTAGTTTTTGTTGAATGTACACCGATTACGCTGAGACTTATTACTTTACTAACTTCTTTAGTTTGATGCGGAATAGTTGCTATTTGGTCCCATAAAAAATGTTATATAGTTTGGCCCTGTAGTTTTCATTTTATTTTATTTGTAAATTTATCACGTACACCTATTTCTCCGTGATTACTGGACCGATTGACATGAATCTTCATTCATTTGGTAGAGAAACATTTTTTCATGAATATGTACCGCATTAAAATTAAGGTAATCATCCATGGTCGTGCTGAAGAGGATCACACCCCGGTGGGCCCATATGAATTTTATTATCTTTGCTTTGGTGCTTTTTGAGTCATCCCCTTTATTATGCATTTTGTCCTTTGTCGTATGTATGGACGATGTGCTGGTGTCTAGTTACAATGTAAAAATGATACTAGACAAGAATTTAAGTGAGATACCACAACTGAAAAGGGTATAATAAAAACTTTTTACAAAAAAATATAACCGACTTCCAAAAAAAAACAAAAAAGTGCAAAATAATATTTTACTTTCGGAAGTCGGTGGCAAAAAAAAGAAAGAAACAACAACAAGACAACCGACAAGTCACCGACTGACGAAAGTAAAATATTATTTTGCACTTTTTTGTTTTTTTTTGGAAGTCGGTTATATTTTTTTGTAAAAAGTTTTCGTATGATAAATTAATATGTATGATAGTTTCATCTATACTAATTTTATAAAGAGGTAAAAGTTAGAAAGTTTGTACGTAACCGGAACTACTGATACGATTTTGAAAATTCTTTCATTAACGGAAAACTACATTACACACCCCGAGTGTCATACTCGTATGCCACACTTAAAACGCTCCCGTGAGTTAATTTCCGTACATAACGGGAGCTAAGCGATGAGCAAAGGCTAGTGTATAATGAAATGGTTATTCCATTTTCATACATGCCTTCAATTTGGAAACTTAGATGATTGAAGTACGATGATTTTAGCCTGACATTATTGCTTTCTGTAGAAAGACTATTTATTTTCTTATTTATTTGTGAGGAATCTATCACAATTTTTAATTTCAGTAACAATACCTTTGTATAAATTGTAATTCGTTTTCTCTCATTCACTGAGGAAATGTCAGTTCTGATAAATTAATACAATTTCATTTCCCACTAATATAACGTGTTTGTTTATAATTGCTTTTATATCTGTAAATGTCACTCAAATAATTTAAATGTCTAAATAAATACACTTATTTTTGCTAGTGAAATAATAAATTATAGATTTGAACGAGGTGAGTTCAAAATGTTCAAATCGACAAAACGTGAATGCAATAATTTGAACGTACTCCGTTCAAATTATTGCATTGGTGAGGTATTAGAATCTGGTCTAAAATAGACCAGAAGCATGTACTGAGAGCAGTGTTGAAATAAGAGAGAGGCATAGACTAAGATTTAGAGTTAGAAATAAAGTTGACTAAATTGAATGATTACGATTTCAATGCAGTACTTAATACAAATACATTAACTACATAACACAAATTAAAACATTCATTCGCTGACAGACACAATAAGTCGGGTTGAGCTACACCTGTTAGCACGGAATTGCCTTTCCGTGCTGATAGATGTGCTTCAACCCTAAATCTCTAGGTCTAAAAGAATACACCCAAGAGGATAAATTTTTATAATCCTTACCCTAAACGGCTAAGCATGGGAAGTTTACTAATTTTGCCGATGAGCATTCTCAACTATTGCACGTCCTTTTTGATTCATAAATAGGTAATCTTCTCACGTACTGAACCCTTTTCACTGAACCACGGCACACACAAAAATCTTTGTCTTACCGCCGCCATTATCTCACAACGAACTAATAATTCACCGGACATCGTATGATCGTTTGATTTATACATGTTTGTCTTTGTTATTCTACCTGTTTCTGATTCGTTACGCTTTTTGTCTTCTAGAAGAAAAAAAATCGGAGTGACACACATTTTGATGTGAGTGTGGGACACTTGCAGTTTGGTATGCTGTTTTTCTATTATAGCGGGACATAAAAAAAAAATACCAAAATCTAATCTGCATTTTTATACTTCTGTTCTTGTTGACTATTGCTACAGACTCACGACCTTTCCTTTTTAAGCTGGCATTGTAACCGTTGCTGCTTTAGCTTTATTAACAGAAAAATGAGCCTCATTCATTAGCATCTTTTTCTACAGCTGGTACACGGGCATGCTTTCAGTGAGAGTGACAGTTTAGCTGTGGTCCGGGACCTAAGCTTTAGCTATTGTGACAGACTTATGAATATGTAGGGGTAAAACTTTGACTGTATTTTTTTTGCTATAACTATAGTTAATCATCATTCTACTGCCCTTATCATAATTCATTTGGGGGCGGCACAGCATGTCTTCTTCTTCAATACTTCTCTATCACTCGTCATCTCAGCAGTCACTTCCTTTATAGCCCTATTATCCCTCACACAGTTATAGTTGTGGTGCAAAATTGTCGAGTATGACTCAATAGCCATACTAATCATGTCCACCTAGATGACATGGTTAAAAAATCTGCAAGCATTACCACAACACATAAAAAATATTCTTCACTGTCAAATTCGTCATAACCACTGTTTCCACATCGCAAAGCCTCAATAATGTCAGAATTGGTCCAAAAACATTTTTGTCTACTGCCATCATTTGTCTGGGGCAGGCTAATATTTCAACACACGCTGTATGGAAGATTGTGTCGGCTGATTTATAAGTGTGTGTATTTTCTTGTACCTGTGTTTTGTCTGTCATTTGTTTAGTATCATCACGGTGCATTCGTGAAGTCGCGTAAGCGATATGTTAGTAAGGTATTTTTGTGTCTTTTCCTTCTGTGGCAACGAATATTTTTAGTTGATAGAGCTATTTTTGTTTTTAAGTTCAAACTGCGTATTTATGAACTGTCCTCTTTATCGATTGAGTGCCTGGGTTCAGATGACCGCACATTAGTGGTAAAATTTTAGCTGGTACGGCGAAGTACGGAGTTTCAACAGCATAAGAAGCCAGCTTGTGCAGGTTTTGTGCCACTGATGTGTCACCAAATCTTCCACCACCATCGACAGCCCGAATTCACCCACTGTTGGGTATAGGCCTGTCTTTGCTTGTGCCAATTATATCGTCTGCCCATTTCGCCGCCGGACGACCAACACTACTCTTTCCAGTACTTGGACGCCACTCAGTTATAGCTTTACTCCACCTGCCATCACCGCACTTTGCTAGGTGAATTGACTTGTCGCCTACTGTACGTAATTATTTTACAACACAACTAGTTCTTTATTTGACCTTATTAGAAAAAAATCATCATTACTACAAGCTCCCGATACAATTATATCTGATACCATGTTGCAGCAAGCTTCTTGTTTTACGCGGATAGCCTGCTAATTACCATAAATCTTGTGAATTGCTAGTAAATTATCTAATGTGGTTTTTACCTTAATTAAAAATAACTCAGTCATAAAATAAAGTTATTTCTAACCCAGGGAGATGATTCGCCGACATTCCTTTCAAATTCTGTATGAACCATGGCTAATAACCAAATTATTATAATCCAAGAGGCTCAACGGACGCCCATAAATCGTTTACTAGCAGACTTTAAAAATGACAACCCTTTTCATAATTATGGATGTTTTATTTTAACACTAAAACAAACCACAGTATGTCCTTGAATCGTAATGACTCGGATTATAATAAAACAGTGATGGTTCCTGGATTCACCTGGATTTTTAGCATCTGTTAATCAATTGAACACATCTTAGATCTCTTCCAACTGGATGCAAGTCGAAAACTGATAAAAATAAAGCTGAGATGTCAAAATAGTTAACAGTCATGTTTTTTTGTTAATCCAAAGTTTTTGAGATATGTAGGTAATTTGTTTTTTGGGTGCTGCGATAATATAAAACAAACTTAATAACTGTCATGCCTATCCCACTTTATATTAGCTTTAGATAATCAAATAAGCCGAATCATCAGCGAATCTTATGCGTCGTTAAAATTTATGTGATGTCCGTTTACATTTTTATCACAATAAATTTTACGCAGTTTTATTACTGAATGTTGTCGTACCCGAATTAATTATTTTGCATTCATTGTAATTAAGCTGCTTAAGTCATATAAGCATAACACAGAGAAAACGCGTTTTTGAGACTTTTGAAAATTATGATAAGTGTTCGTGACAGAGTCAAAATGTGATAATCTTTCATTAATTACCAGCTTGTCATTTTGTATTTACCTGCATATTAAATGGCACCTTCTGAATAAAATTGCCCTGCCATCATCAGAAATAATCAAAGTAATCTTTGGAAAAAAACACTACGGGTAATACCAGAGGCTTCTATTAAAGAGTTCATCAAAAGAATCAATTAATTTCTTAATCAAATCGAATCATCAAAACGAAAGTCTATCGACATCTACATTCCGGAGATGTTCGACATTCTTGTCGATTCGCTACACTCGTCATCAAGCATCGTTAACAGAATAGGGGCCTTTTGACTCGAGCCATTGATACCGACTTTACAACAGGAGGTGTTATGCCAAGAATGTCCGTTCGACTTCTTGTAACAATTAATTTTAATATCCAAACTTTATAGGCAACGCTGAATATGCGGTTTCTGTTGTTATGTATGAAACATTTTAGATACAAAAATAAATAGTGTAGGTGTATAGTATATGTCAAAATGTTACATACTTTTTTTATGGTTGTCAATTTTTTATGATAAAATTTTATTTATATTATAGCAGTTTGATAGCTTTGTCGTTTCTATTAAATGGGTTTGCTAGACCTCCGCGTTTCTTGGTGTGGGTGTTTTATATGTCGTACCGACAAAAAAGCCGTATTTTGTGAGTTTATTTCTCATCATCATTATTAATGAACGGTAAACGACTGCTTCGTTGGTGTAGTGGTTGCAGGTGCGACGGTTGTGCAAGAGGTTCTGTGTTCGATTCCTGGGTTGGCCAAAGTTAATGAGATTTTCCATCAGAAATTCCTCAGTAGCAGCCATGGAGTCTAGATCTGGGTCCAGTTGATAGCAATAGGCTCACAGTTGCGGGAATCGAACCCAGAACTTCATGCTGAGCAGTCCCGCTTGCGACCTAGACCAAAGAGGCATAAGTTATCATGTCGAGAATATTCTGTTATCATATTTTTCAGAATCTCAAATCTCATTATTACAGCCCTGGGCACACACTCAAAGTTAAATTTACAATGCACACAGCCCAAAAAAAGTACAAACATAATCTGCCTAGCCTTTTGCCAATTATGCCTATCTGATCTGCACAACCCAGTTAGTACTGGGTAAAACGATACCCATTGGTAAGATTCGGGGTCAAACGACTGTCAAGGATCTACAACCACCAACGGCTTAACTAGCTTCCGAGTCACGGAGGAAACTCGCTATGTATTACCTGGTCACCCATCCACAGGCAAGCCTAGGTAAACCTAAAGACCAACCCAACCGGCTGTTATTACACCACGGGTTCCTCCAAAAAAAATAGAAACAGTTAGATATTAATGTAATACTTACTTATTTTTATTCGAAACACCCAAAACGCCCATTGTATTGACAAAATCGATAATCTATTATAACACAATTCAGAAACTCGGCTCCAATTGTCAGGGGGATGAGGGGGGAGGGAGGCAACAAGACCGGGATAGACCTAACCACTATCACAATTGACGTTATCAGTATAAACTCTCAGTATTTCAACTAGGAACAAATTGTCGGAATCAACTCACACACACACATGCAAAAGCGTTTACACTTAGTCTAAGCATGCTTCAAGCAACAGGTTACTCGTAATTCAGGGCTGTCGAATTAAGACATGTAGTGACATTATACAGGGTGTAAGGCACACCGACGCACAAATGGTCACCCCGTATTTAATACAATATTCTGATACCCCCACTTCGAAACTTTTCATCGGCAATAAAAAAAAAACTGCCGTTTCGTACAAAAGTGCAATACCTACACGGTGTTTTACTCTGGACGCTCTTAACTTGCCCGTATTTCTACATCGTTCTCACATATTTGAAATTCTCAACAGGAATGATGTAACAGGAATGATTTTGTAACAATTTTTTGATTGTTGAGTGTCTATAGAGTTTCTTGCCCATTCTTCTCCATAGAGATCTACGCTTTGGAATGGGCAACTACATTACTTTCACAAGTTATTATGCCTTGTGTCTGGGACTGTAGCTTTGCGTTTTGTTCTGTTTTTTGACTTTCAAAAGTGCCTGTAATGTTCTAATTGAAACAAATGCTTTGAGTTTGGTCAAAATGTATGGAACAGCTGTGTTTACCACCTCCATGTGTAGTTAAAAAAATAACAAAAAATTTAGTTGACAACTCTCACTCCTGCGTCTGATTGCACAAAAAGGACCTGATTGGTTTACTGGCATCTTTATATTGTGCCACTGTCCTCTAAGTAGGTATCATCTCGCTGTTGGGGAGTATTTTGTGTCAGTCTAATTTAGGTGCCCTAAATATTTCTATTGAAAACTTAATTAAATAACTTTCTGAGGTTATTATGAAATGGATCGTTTTTAGAAGCTGTGACAGCCTAGTGTTGTGACCGTTGAAATATACCAAGTCGAGTTCGAACCCAAGACTCGCACCTGTTTTTTCGGATGTTATCACTGGTTTTGACGGAGGAAATCATCGTGAGGAAACCAAACCAGCATACCGGAGAGATATTTCTCAACGGCATGTAAAGTCAAATCAGAGGCCCATTTGGCGGCTTTACAACTCTGACACAGCTCAGGCACTAAACATACCAAAAGTGAAGAAAGAGGCTATTGTTTTATGCCTGTTTCAAAAATATTAAATAAAGTTGTGTAGTAAAAAAAACTCGGGAACTCGGGAAACGTAAAAAACTGAGACTAACATAAGGGCTTCCTATAAATTAAAATATTTGATTTACATTAGCGTTGTATGTCGCACTTGAGTAGTGTCGCTCTTGAGTAGTGTCGAACAAATGTCGCACTTGTCGCACAAGCGTTTGTCTCACCAGCGTGATGTCGATCTTCAATTTGTCGCACTAGGGTGATGTCGAGCTACAGTTGTCGCACAAGCATGCATTCGACCTATAGTGAGTCGCAGTACAGTTTTGTCGCACAAGCGTTAATCGCGCTTCCGAGTGTCGACCTCATGTTATACACTCGTAGCAAATACGCATAGTATGTGAATGAGACCCAATAGTATTTGGGCCTATTTTTATTCAGCTGGACTACTTCGTAAGATTGTTTCGTCTTTGATATCAAATTGTAAAGTACAGTTGAAATTGCAAATAGCTCTTAGCGAAACACCCACGACAAAGATTTTGTCCTGTCTTCGTCCTAAATTTGAAAACTTTTGTATTAACCTACTTAGACAAAAAGCCTGAAGGGAAGCCTTTACAGGGTACTTTGGAATCCTAACTCAATAACTTAAAGCGTAGGTGTTTCAGAATCGCCTACTTTAGAGTAACTAAAGCCAAACACTTCTATAGTTCAAGAAGAGCTTGACAATTTAATTTAAATTGTCACAATTTTTATTTAATATCAACATGTATTATTAAAAGGATCTTTGAGCGCGTTGGTTTTTCAATACAATTTTACAACATAATCTTTTCCACCAGCGCCCTTCTTTCAATGTCATTCAAGAGCCAAATCTTTGTATACTTCAACCAACTTATCTGTGCAGACGGAAAAACTCAGAACCAAAATAAATGCACCAAGTTTGACATATCGATTCAATTTTTTTTGACAAGCAACGCCACCTTGAGCTGCACAATTAAAGTGGTCATACTATAGTCCTACTAATATTATTATAAATGCGAAAGTTTGTGAGTATGGATAGGTGGATTCTTGTTACTCTTTCACGCAAAAACTACTGCACGGATTTGAATGAAATTCGGAACGCAGATAGTTTATAACCTGGATTAATACATAAGATACTTTTTATCCCGATAGTATGTTACCATGGGACAATTATCGAACTCCAAACGGGCGACGCCGCGGGCATAAGCTAGTGCTATATAAATATTACTTTCATATAGAATTCAAATACCATCCGAACCAATCGTGGACACACAAGTTCAAATGTAAATTCACTTGTTTTCAGAATTGGAGAAAATCGTTGGATGATGCCCTATACAAGTTCCCCAAAATATTTTTTCATACATTAATTCCCCGTCTTTGCATGTAAACATCGAACCAATTCACTACTTATTCTCTTCCAAATGACATTTGCTGTCAAAAAAAATAAAAAAAAATCTTGTTGTCTTATTGTAACAGATTACATCTCATAACAGATTGGGCATATAAACAAGGAGCTAGAAAGACTCGGAGATGTTTCAACAACCATATTCCCTAATTGGTCGATATCGCTCGTAAACAGGCAACCGATCATCGCATTTAAAAAACTGTTTACTGCCGCTATAAATGTGTCTGAATGATATAAAGGTTTCGTGAAACTTGGTGTTAGAATGGACATTTTGAAATAATTATTATAAACAGCGGCAGCGGCAGCGTTAAGAATTAGAAATGGGTAAGAAGGAATTATTCTGTTGGATGCAAAGATTTAGATGTGTCTTCGACATACTTGGGACGTGTAAAAAAGTGTCAACACTGAGGAGAATGAGTTGGCATAGTCCACATGAAACGATATACCGATTTTTTTTTTATTTTTTTTTTTATCTGTAGTTTCTCAGTTGCTGCCACGCAGTTTGGATTTGTTGATGGCAAAAGGCTTGGCCCCTATAACATGGGACTTAAACATAACTGCTGAAATGTGGATGCACCTCTGCCTTACATTTATTTTTTATTTTATCTATTACTATAATATATAATATTATAAATTTGAAGAGTTTGTTTGTTTGTTTGCTTGAACGCGCTAATCTCAGGAAATACTGGTCCAATTAAAAAAAAATCTTTCAGTGTTAGATAGCCCATTTATCGAGGAAGGCTATATATAGGTTATATATAATCACGCTACGAACAATAGGAGCGGTGCAGCAATGAAAAATGTTGCGAAAACGGGGAAATTGTGGCGCAGACGAAGTTGCGCGAGACAGCTAGTGTTACTATAAGTGAGAGAGATAACAGTATTCAAATGTCAACGAAGCAGAAACAGATGATGTCACGGTTTATATATGTATAACGCATTTACTTATTTAAATCTTTGGTTGGTTGTGGAAAAGCTTTTGGATTATTTCAAAGGCAACGAAAAACGTCGACTACATTTTCAGGTTTTAAGTGGCTTTATCTAGATTAGATTTCTATTGTTGTTTTTGGGAAAGACTGACTAAAATAAGTTGCTATAAAATTGTGTGTTCACAAACAACACATGTTAGTGAATTTATATGGAAGTGTGTAAGGTGTTCATAATCTTAAATATTTTTTTTTACACTTTTTGGATATTTGTCGACTCTACTCATTTCCTTACTCTGCTCGGGACCGCCAGTAGCCGTCATTAGTACAGCCGCGAACTTACGACACCAATTTAATTGGTGCCTATATATCATTCAGTCCGTCTGTCCGTCTGTACCGTTTTATTGTTGGGCACAGTAGCCACTATAAACATGTGAAACGATTGTTGTTCATGTATGTTGTAAATGAGCTGTTCAGGTTTTTTGGTGGGTGGTGGAAATGCGTGGTTAACAAGGGTTTTTTGGGAAAACTTTTAGTTAGTTATGGTATCTTGGAAAATGTCCAGTATTAGGGCGTAGGTTTGTCTGTATTAGTGATTCGCTTAAACCGGACAGAGTGTGGACTTACTGCTGGCACCGTGATCTTGACAGTTAACTCACTGAAGTTATATCTATCAGTGTCCGGTGTCTCCAATCTGTGTAAACAGATATGTCTATCCCTACCTTGTCATTGTCCTTGTCCACTTATATTTACAGAGGTGAAAAAATCGACCAAACCAAGTTGCAAGACTAGAATCGGGGTCACTGTTAAAAACACAGTAGGAAAATGACATTACACATACCTGCCTTAAAGTACACAGTTTGCTTTGATAACACTGGTCATATGGACCATTTATTCCGACAACTTTTAATCTCTTCACTTCATCATCATCATCCTATAATGTTCCCACTGCTGGGACGCAAGCCTCCCCTCTATGAGAGGGAGTGGGCTGTAATCCACCACGCGGGCCCAGTGCGGTTTGCTAGATGTTACATGTATTGCAATTTTTAGTTCTAGGACATTTACGTTTTTGAGAGCAGCGGTGATGAAATCAATTAGACAAAGTAATGCGCCTGCCTTGGTTTAAACCCACGGCTTACTGCTCGTAAGTCGGGTCTGCCGCCACTGGGCCACCGCTGCTCTCCTCACTTTAAGTAAATAAATTTGATTTCCCCTCCATTCCTTTCAAAACAAAAGTGCCACAATTACAACATTGTCACACACAATACTTAAATACTTCATTATAAAGCTGGGAGCACATGAGCCCGACACAATGTCTTATTAACAGATAGCATCGCTTTCGATTAACATTCCAAGATGGCTTCCGGATGTGTCAGAGTGACGTAAATGTCAAAATGCCATTTTTGTGCCAGCTCAGGGCGTGAGAGCTGGCTGGTGGTCTGGCAGATTGGATTGTGATAATAAAGCTTTATTTTTATATCGAACAAATGTAATTACGAATTTATTTTTGTTCGGAATTGTCAAATAGCTTGATTTTTCTTTGATGATACGAGTATCTTTACTCGCATACGCGTGATTTATTGGCGGTTTTGTGCAAAAAAAAGAAGTTTATAAAAGAATAGCTAATAGCTATTCAGAAAAATGTGGATGGATGGAGAGGGAGAGGAAGACCAAAGAAAAGATGGATGGAATGTGTGAAAGATGAAATGAAGAAAAAAGAATTACATGATGAATGACGGAGGAGAATAGAGGGAATGAGGAAAGAGACGAATTGCGCCGACCACAAATAAAGATGATGACGCCATTTAGAAAAAGCATTTTGTTTCGGATACAGATCTTATCATCATGTCAACTGTCTAAGCGAAGGCAGTCTATGTAGATGGCTAGTTATGATGACCAATGATGGAAGATCCGGAATTTGGTTGAGTAGTCGAAAGCGCGACTGCTGTCCATGAGGTCATGGATTCGATTCCTTGGTCGGGTAAAGGGCTATTGGTTTTGCCATCAGAAATTTAGTCTGTAGTATTCAGTCACAAAGTTTGGATTTGTGCCCGGTTGATGGCAATAGGGTCGCCCCTTTTTACAAGGGACTTAAATACATAACTGGCGAAATGAGGGTGAAATTGGGTACACCTCTGCCTAACACTTCAGTGATTATAAGCGTTATGTTATGTAAACACATATTGTGGTTTTTAACGAGCACGTGGCTAAATAATAACAGCAGCACGGGTGGATATTTAAGGTTAAGCAGTGCTTACTAAGGTTGGTCCGTGGATGGATAAACATAAATACATAACGAGTTTCCTCCGTGCCTCCGAAAGCACGTAGCTGTTGGTCCCGGCTGTCATTTGTAGAACTTTGACAGTCGTTACGAATAGTCAGAAGCCAAAAGTCTGGCATCCAGTCTTACCAAGGGGTATGGGTATTACCCAGTTACTGGGTTGTGGATGTCAGATAGGCAGTCGCTTCATGTAAAATACTGGTATTCAGCTGCATCTGGTTAGACTGGAAGCCGACCCCAAGATAGTTTGGGAAATGGCTAGACAGATGGTGATTGTATATTGTGGTTTTTTGAATTAAGATCTCATAAACTAAACCCTGTCAAGTTTTCGTTTCTTTTCTTATACAGCCAGCCTACCAAATTAAATCGCCGAAATTATGAATAACACGCAACTTAATAAATTAAAAGTTGACGGGACATTGGCCAGAAGTCAGAACAAGTATTCTAAAAATGTCGCCTCAAATCCATTTCGTGATTAATCAAACACAAAGCCGTGCAAATTAAATTAGGTTTGGATACCAACTTTATTTTACAGTTGATAAAATATGAATCGCTCCTAAGACCTAAAGAATAAGGTCGAGTTTTGTTATCGGTGACAGTAAATGATTTAAATGCTTAGGTGTGAACTTTTTTTCAGGTCTTAAGTAAAACAGATTTATGTCATACGAAGGTAGGTTTAGTTTTGATGTTGATTGCAAATACAGAGGCCATTGATTGCGTTGTCATGTTTGTCAGTTTGTCATCAAAAATGTGAATAAAGAGCTTATGAAAATGTATAAGAATCAATATCAATTCCAGCTTTCACTGCCCATGTTTTAACCAGCAGCGTTTTTTGTAACGTTACCCCTCACTAGGAATTTCTCCTGTATCGTGGGTTGCGTTTACAAACTTTAAAGTCACATACACATACAGCCAGACTCGGAACAAGTATCTGTAAGCCATACAAATATATGTTCCGTGCGGATCAAACCCGCGACACGCAGGGCAGCAGCCGATCGCTCAGCTACTGCGCCAACAGTGCCGTCAATTCAATCGCATTACTCATATTGTGAGTATTTTGTCCCAAAATAAATCTCAAAATGGTCTATCTCATCTGCCTAGCCTTTTCCCAAAAATGTTGGAGTCGGCTACCAGTCTAACCGCATGCAGTTCAGTACCAATATTTTACATGGAGTGACTGCCTATCTGCCTTCCATAACCCAGTTAGCACTGGGTAATACGATATACCTTGGTAAGTCTGGTTGCCAGTACTGGTCTATCTATAGGTTTTTGAAGTGAAACTTCTTATGCGACTTCCAACGAGTTTAACGTTTAACGCTACCTTGGAGGGGGAATAGAAAGAAACAGAGCGAGAGTGAATGCGTGGCTCTCGAACGCATGCGTGTAGTATTACGAAGTTTCACTTCGGAGGGACTCACCGCATAATTTTTTTGTAGACGCACTGTCCTCTGTTGAACAAAGATGTCCATCCATTCCTTTCAGTCAAAATTCCACCAATCTTGCGTTTTACGGGCCCATAGCTCGTTTTTACTGATACTCGTATATGTTATACGAGTATCAGTAAAAACGAGCTCTCAATAATTTTGGCCTATGTTAAAATGTTGTTAAAAATTATGCTGTGTGACCCAACAAAAATCTTAACTTCATCATGTTGCATCTCCAAAAACCCCACCCATCCAGCCACCTGGTCCAAGCTACCGTGTTCAGTAATGACGTCATACCAGCAGGTTGTATCAAGAGCAGCCCGCTAATATGTCCCTGTCCGCCGCCAGGAATCATGGCAACCGCATCATTATGGAGCCATGCGGAAAAATATGGTGTTTTTTTTGTGTTATTGATAAAGGAGGTAGTACATTGATCCAAAAATTATTGTGACTAGCATAAGAAACAAAAAAATTTTTTTTCGCAGGGACATAACGTGCATACAAAATGACAAAAAATAAAATAAACAATATAGTGGATACTAGAAAAAAGCAAAGCTGTAATGATTAATAAGAGCCCCAAAAGCTACATACACTAATACATATAATAACAAAATAGAAAAACCCACTTATTTAAACCACCTAAGGTTGATCTTTGTATAATCAGTTGTTCCCGTTTCCACTACTGAGGTTTTGGATGTCTTGTGACTAGTTGTGACTTTGTTTAGAGCGACAGTTATTAATTTATTATTATTTATAACCTTTGTTATTTTTTATTATTGTTTATTTTTCTTTGTATTATTTTTAATTATAATTTTATTGGTTGAGTGCCTGAACACTATACCAATAAAAAATAAAATAAAATAAACTCGTGATTGAAATCTTTGATTTGATCGTTTACGTGATGTGTTTAACTGAACTGAACTGTGTTTAACTGTGCATTGATTGTTAGGCAGGCAGACACGATACAGTTATGATATTTTGGTAGGGAATTTGAATACATGTTTTTTTTTTGTTAAGTTGCGCCCTAAACTATAATTTCACATTGTAAAAACAATGTGAAATTATGACACCATTTGTGAGAAGAAAGTCTTTTAATTACAAACATTGTATTAGAATACAATGAATGAAAACCCTAATTAAATTTTATTACAAAACACCAGTTGAAACAGACGCTATAAATCAAGGACCCTTTCTCACAAAGCAATATCTCATAAACGCCATAATAGTTCTAAAAACACAACATTGTTTCAAGTTTTTGAAACTATTTCGAAAAACACACAACACATTTTTTTCTATACACCATTTCGCACTGGTCTGCGGTCTCCTTTAGGTCCATACTTATTTTATTTGTCCCATAATGTCCGTCCTAAGGCGAGGAGCGAACACACAGCGGGGTGGCTCGAAACCACTACAACCGCATAAATTCTACATTTGTCACGGCATTAACACTCGAAAAAGGGTTTTTTAACGTGTCACCCCCGTATCCGGTAATCTTAAACTGATATTATGAATATTTTTGCTTTTTAAAATATGCTTTTGTTGTTTGCCGTGGAACATGGTGATTGTTAAATGGTCCTTTGAGGTAGCTGATCATTTTAGTGTAGAATAGAATAAAACTTTATTGTACACCAAAAATCAAATCAAATCAGTTTATTTGCGATAAGTGTTGGTACAATTTCGGTCTTAACATAAATCAATATAGATCCAAAACACTTAGTCATAATACTGTGACATGCAAACATTTGGGTTTATACTTAGTCATATTATAATGTTCATAGATTTAATCCAAATAAAAATATAAATTGAGTAGCAATATTATCAGATATATTTAAAATATTATTGATGTCAGAGAGTAGATGCTTATTTATCTTAGTATTATATTTAATTGCTATTTATTTTAAACTCTTATTAAATATGTCGCTTACTGAGTAGAAATTCTTTTCCCTTAACCATCAAACATAACGGGTTTACAAAAATGCAAATTTTATGGATACAACGGCGGTCTTATCGCTTATACTGATATCTTCCAGACAACCTTAGTGTAATGTTTTTTTTTCAAACATTAAAGCTTCATAAGCTACATAAGCTTGAAGTTGAATTTATTAATTGTTGAAAAACAAAGATAGGTGTACTGGAACAACGTTGATTTTCCTTTTAAATTCTCAAATTCCTTTGGCAAAATTAAAAAGAGCCAGCCAAACATAAATGATAGATGGTCACAGAAAATAAGTAAAATAAATCAAACCCGAAACAGCAACATTTAATAAATGCTCTCAATACAGATCGTGATTTATCGAAATCGGGTAAACATGACCATTAGAAAGCATCTGTGTAATAAAAATAATCAAATTTACACGCAGGGAAACTGATATAAAGCTTAGTACAAGCAATATTGTCTATCGAACAATAGGATGAATGGTCGCGTTAAAAGCGCGGAAAAAACTGTCGAATCGAGTAAAGAGCGATTGTTGTGCAAACTTATTCGATACGGTTAAATGGGGCGTTGTTAAACGCGACGTCATTTACCCGCGCATGTGAACCGTGCTTAATGATTTAGAAGTAATCATTTTCTATACCCCATCCGAATGTATACTTTATTTTTAAAGGAAAAGGTTTGAGATTTGGTTACGCTATTTTTGTGTTGTAAAAATCTGAAATTATTATAAAAATGAAATTATACTATTGAGTAAGTAAAAAAAAACAAGTACCTATCTCCTTTTTTTCGTAAATATCGGCGCTATTGATGGCTAATTTAGTTCGGATGGTTGGAGTCGGTTTCTTTGCGCAAATCAACTCATGCGCATACATACAAGTAGGGTATTTTGGAGTTATGGATTATAATAACAGTTTCAGGATATGATATGATATTTCCGTTTCATAAGTGGCGGTGCTTTTAGAAGCGTAATTATGTATTTCCTCTTTTGAAATATATATTAAAAGAGTATTTTTGTAAGAGATTATCTCTTGAATAATCTATTGTATAAAACAGGATTATCTTATTCATTCCATTATAGACATTACAGGCTTATGCACCAAAAACGGTTCTTTTTAAATTCGAAATATAGTAAGTAGCCCCCGCAACTTAATAACCGAAAAATTAAACAATACAACTCAAAGTATTCAGGTATCTACATCTGAATATCTTTAAAACACCACACAATGCGGCAAACACTTTTAATTAGGTACCAAAAGAAAAAAAAAGGAAAATAATCCATCTATTAAGTTCTATAACACCCATTTTATTGAGATATGATCAAACTTCTAAAGATAGGACATACATACGCAATCAAAAGGAATGTGCCGCTCACACATAGAGAGGAAAAAACATATGTAACTAATAAAAACAAAATAACATTAAGTAGACAGAGAGGAGAAAAAACCTTCAATGAGCAAGCGACGTGGACATCACTAGCTTACAACCAAACAATCGAAACCGAACTCTATGAAAAGATAATGTAAGTCTAAAATCCCAAAATTAGACACAAAAGCGGCAACTGCCTCGTATCGTACACCTGTTAAAAAAACCTTTAAATCCTTTACATATTTTTATAACGCATTCTTTCGAGAGCATTCGTTGTGTTTATTTTAAAAATGATTTTAAAAGAAGGTAGGATGATAAATAACGTATGATATTTGATTAAATGACACAGCAGTTTGGCGGAGTTACAATGGACGGTCCTGAGCTTCCGAAACTGACTACAATGAGCTTGATCATTTCTTTCTTACTGAATCTCTTATTCTTGATGGTAATAATATTGTATCTGTTTATTTATAAGAATAATACTGGTCGTAATGAATCTACTCAATTAACTATTGGTAGTTTAAGGTATTTTTTGAAAGAGTATGACTCGACTATAAATAAGTTTAAGTTATTATATATTAAGTATCCATTGATAGCGATCCAGAAGGGACAAGACAAACGAATTCAGATGACGATGATATTGTTAAAGTGCAAGAGAATGTTAAGATAAATGATGATGAATTGATCGATATTGTTCTATTCAGTAATGGTAAAAGACAGCAAAAAATTAGCTTAGCTAAGCAACAAAAAAACAATACCGATTACAATAATAAATTCAAAACTATCAATCAATGGATTAGACTTAGACTTTAGCATTATCGATATATGAAGCATCAATGTTGAATACATAATAAAAAACAATAATGAATAGGATAGATCAGCAGACCTCTAAGAGTTCCACCAAAACACACTATGTTCAATCCATAACAAGCAAAGAGTTCATAAAATTCCGAGCAAGGATTGAAACCTCAATACTTCTAAATGTATCGGAGCGTGTGGCGACGATCAGTCTGGTCCGTCCCTAAACTCGTTTGTGCTACAATACATTTATACAACTGGTAACACTCGTGAGCTATTGATGTCCTTTTTTGTTGGCCAAGAAGCTCCGAGACAATCGTCTAGTGAATGATTGTTAGCGATTCTGAGTTTATTGTTATGTGTTGGATTGTAATTAGGTTAGGAAGGTGACTTTGGTGTGATAGTAATCTAGACACACATAGATTTAGATCAGTATCTGGCGAATGGTTATAGAGAATAACTAGCTGGAAAATTTCATTAGAGTTTCAGACACTTTAAGCGATAACGGCGATGGAAAAGATATAAATGTATTAGATAAACGTGAACTATAGAAAAAATATGAACATCATTGAAAGTCGTGATAGAACGCGGCAGGGCAAAACAAAAATTATAGCTATTAACTTTAGTTCCAACAAATCCATTGTTTGAACTTGACCATAGCAAAAGAATCACCTGTTTTAATGATCAACGATACCAAGTAACACGTAGTTATTAACGATTTCGAAGCCTAATGAGAACACAATGAAGAAATTACTCAAACGTTCTTATACAATAAAAGTTTTCACCACACAATTATTCACTCCCAGTAATGAATCTATTACGTCATACATAGAATAAAAGCAATCATCTAAACACACAAAAATAACAGAGTCACCATTTTAAAAAGACGGAAAACATTATTCAAATTAAAATACTGAACAGTAGGTACCTTCTGTTACAACCGAAGTAATTACTGACGGTGAATACGAACAACCAATTTTTAGGTCGACAATTTATCTGACATCCTAAACGTCAAATTTAAATAACGTATCTTTCATCACAATGACTGCAACCCTTTCGAATGCATCTCTAGTCAGCCTTGCTGCTTCGTCTTACAGTTCAGAATCTTCTTCACCAGCAGTGTTCGTATCTTTGTCAGCTACTTTACAAGTAAAGACTTTTTCTACCCGAGCCCATTAAACAGTAATGAGTGGACTATGAAGTGGTACTTTGCGTACCACGTGCCACTCACAATGTACCAAAGAAACCAACTACCGTTCGTTTTAATACAATAGTTAAAAATAATTGTACAATTAACGTCTTGGATTGTACACGAGTGGTTAATGCCTCTTGAGACAGTCCCGTGTATGTAATTGGAAGTCAAAACCTTGTTTCTTTTTGAAATATTAATTTTAGTTTCAAGTCTTTAAAAGTTAAGAATGTAATTGTGAACGTATTTCTATTGAAGCTTTTGTATTACCGCTTTTTATTATTTCTATCGCTAAGTTGATCTAAAGTTCGCCATACTTCTTTTGATTCACAGAAAATAATACTGCTAGAAAAACTTTGTGCTGTGCTTTCAATCTATTGTCACAATTTCATTAAAAAATATTAACTACATCCGTAATGACACTAATAATCGTATTATTTTCATTAAGTCCAGAGGTTTTTATTTTCCATCTATCTCTGAATAAAAGATTTTATATATATGATAAGAACCCACAAAATTCCCAAATAAGACTCATATAGATCCATCTTTACTCCCCTACTCAAACCATAGAATCAAAGTTAAAGTCCAAATTAAAATCCCATTGAAGCCCCTTTGTTATCTGACCACGATCGTAATAAGACAAGAGAAGCTAATTCTATAAAAGCAAAGGGTGTCATACAATAGATAAACGATAACATAATACCAACACATACTGACAGTTTTAAACGTGAAGATCCAAACGAAACTGATCCTTACGTACACGAAAAAGGAGTCAATGAATAATTTAGTGACGGCAATAGTCCTGTGTAGCAAAAATAATTCCGTATGTTTTGAGATATAGGATCAGTTAATTTTTCTAGTCTAATGCCTTTTCTGAATTGAATGTTATAGTTTCACACTAGGGGTGTCTGATTCTACGGATATTCTCACGGCGAATAACATTTTTTTTGTTGCCAAACCAATAAATAATACTGTTCCGAATACGTCATCCAAATAAGCCTGTTAGCGATTGTGACAAAGAATTAAAACCCAGACACAAATTAGTTTCCCACAGACAACTTTGAAAACTTCAATCTGATCTTCAGAATTTAATTGAAATGCTGAAAGCTTCTGTTCGAATCAATGTGAATGGAACATTATACTTCAGACAACAATATAGTAATAGCTATAACGAATGAACTAAGTACATACACAAAATGGTGGCATACGTAGAAGCACACAAAACCAACAGCGTCATAATTGCTCATGTTTATATAACAGAAGCCATTCACAAACCTACAGAAGCCGAAAGCAGATTTTAAACAAACACACCTTAGAATTTCTTTACATGGCCGTCTATACAAAGAATGCTTCAAGTGGCCAGGCCGGCCAGACACCACAATGGTGGCCAGCTCGTGAAAAAACTAAATATTATCACGCACAGCAAGAGTCGAGGTTGTCGCAAACAATACCGGTGAACAGCTTCACTCCGTTGATAATACAGGGAACATTATCAACCGTTGTCATTGAGACAAAGATGTAAAATTGGCCAATCATTCTTAAGGTCACGATTCCAAACATCTGCGCAAGACGAGAAAATTGTGCGCCCCAAGCGAACTTCGTTAGCATACAGAGACAATTCCAGTTTCGCGAATTTCGTTGGACACAATAAGACTTCAACAATTCCTTTTCGACAACAATAGAGTTATTGTCATAAAATAGCCAATAGGTACGAAAATGACGGGTTGCGAACGGCTTTGTGCGTACTGAACTTTCGGCTATTATGATGAATTCTTTGTTACTGGATATCCTCGGGGAGACGCGAGACAACGTCCATAATACCACCGTGAAACGTATTTATAAACGTTATGATATGAATGGATAATATGCGAGACGCCATTGTGTTATTGTCGCACGACAATGGTGGCAAATCGAGGCCTTGAGTTTGTACAATTATGAGATTAGGCACTCGACGAGCAAGGATGCTGATTTGACACCAGATGTTTTAAGAATTGACCCCTTTGTGCTAGCATCACAATGATGTACTAAACGAATGTTCGCACTAAACATGATTTTAAGATGACGGTTTAGCTTATTATTCGCTGTAAGAAAATCAGGCCAGAATCACTTGTATAGCAAGTCAACAAAAGGCGTGTATTAGTCAATGGTCAACGTTTCTCACAGGAACTCTAACTTCTAACTAACCCTTGAGATTCACACTTGTTCATAAGGGCGAAATATTGCTTTACTTCCTGATGATATGACTATAACGACTCAGAAATTAATTCAACTTTAAGATCGAGAGACCAATCTTTCGAACAGGAGATTCGAGAGCAATTTCATTGTTTTGGACTTCTGGTTGATCTCTATCAGTTTGTATCACTTCGTTATTCCGACCAAAATAGAAGGAATGGTATAGAGAGCTTCGTTTCCACATTCACAGGTGTAAAAATATAACATATTTTTTACCTCAGGGTAATAAAACTCAACGCCCTCGAAAAACAAAGTGAAAAACATGGGTAAGTAAAATACCACTGGCACAGCGAGCCGCCATTGTCGACGGAATAGAATAAAAGATAAAAGAAAAAGGTAAAAAAAGATTGTGTCGTTTCTGTTTGAACAATGACGGTTGTCACTGGCAGCCATTTTGGATTTGACGCGCGTGAGTCTGACAAACGGGATCGCATTCTAAATATAGATGCAGTATTAGTAAAATATTATATTGTTTGTTGTTTAGATTTTTATTGTTTTAATTGGGTGTTGTTGTCGTTATCGAGTTTTTGTATTGTTGGAAAATAAGATCTGTTAGAAGCGCCAAAGCAAGCGTATGACTGAATATTATTTGCCTTCCTCTTGTTTTTACGAGCTTTTGTGAACTACTTGAATGTTGTTGAAGAGTTGTAGTAGCTTTCGTCAAGGTTGTATTTGAAATTATGTGTTACAAATTAATTAATCAACCTTTACAAAATTTGAAATCGGTTCTATAACGTAAAGTTTGACCTATGTATGGCTAAAACTTTAAATTTGTAAGATTTATTAGTAAAATGTATTTATTAATAAAATAATAATTTACAAGAATTATTATTTTATTTCCCCAAGTCTTAAGTATCTTTTGTTAGCCTTATTATAAAAAGTACTTAATCTTAAAAAGTCATTGACATTTATATTCAACGAAAAATGGCATCATTGAACGTGTTAGGTATGTTTTCTTTTGCATCCTAATAATATTAGCTTTCATTTCAGTTCAGTGGCTTACGATTCCTCTATTGCTTCATTGACACTAGATAAATCTGTCGAAGTTATTATGAGTGCATCCATGGACATAAACCTGTTTTTAACTTTTTTTAAAGTCATTGCATTTACCAAATATTTACCAACTCATAACTTGGATTTATTTTGCCTTTTGCTGGCAATAAAAACAAAATGTCTTCAATATTAGATCTGTTTCGCTCGGTCTGACAAATGAATGAGCGTGCTTCACGAATTTATCGATTTACGTTTCATTTCCACTTAGTTAGACAATTTCGCAAAAACTAATGTTGGTTGGACACGATTCTTGTGTTCTTTTCATTGTACGACGTTTAACTTTAGCAGTGTTAGCACGCGATAAAATATAGTTATGTTTTATTTCATGGCTTTCATAGTCCTCTATTGTGGATAAGTCATGCGTTTTATCTAGATAGAAGTATGATAAATAATATTGCAGAAGACTAAAACGATTGTTCACTTGCTAATGAGAATATTACAAGTGCAGTTATCATTTTAGAAGCTTATTTAAAAAGAGCACTTGATGCTAATATAAAGGCTACATTCATAAACAGACAAGGAAATAGTAATTATGAGTTTTGGTTGCATAACACATTGCAATACAAAACCTTTTATTATTGCAAGTGTAAACCCCAAAATCGATTCTGTCACTGAAAAAACAGATGAATGCCTAATTCCAATTCACAGTAGCTTTTCTACCAAAAATAACATGCGACATTGTGTCGCCATATTGGATTCTAAGATTGCGTGCACAAGCCTTTGTATCTTTTTTCTTTCTTTTATCTTTTTAGTGACAAAGAGATTTGATACGTCGTCGGATTTCAATGAATGGGTTTTTAGTTTTTTTTTCTCCACTTTTGACACCTGAATCCTGCATCCCTTTTGGAGTAAACTGCTGATCAATTTTATTTTTTTGTTGATAGGTTGGAGATTTTTGTCCGGATGCAAGGCTTTGGTTTTCGAAGGAGTATCGTTTCATTGATATCGAAGATGGTTAAGATACCATGGTAGCCTTGAACGCAAATAAATGAAGGCAAGAACTTTGTGCAAGACCCGAACACGCGTTTAATTTTTATTGGTTTAATTTGTTGTATTGTTTCTTAGATATGCAAAGTATTGGTTATGATATCATGACATGCTAATTAGTTTCCACCGTTCAAGCTAGATTCTTACATAAAATCGGTGGTATCGGTTTTAACATCTGTTCTTATAACAGATGCCATTAACTTGCGTAAAGCGCTTTTATTCACCTCGATTGCTCTACAATAAAAATATTAAAAATACAAAACCTGGGAACATACAAAGCAAGCCTTTCACACTTCATCATTGTAAAATTTAACTTCTTTAACAACAAATTCATAACTTTTATCAACCCGCCCACTTTTCTCATGAACTGTTATTGTTTTCTACTTAGCTTCTAAGTTAGTATTAACAATGTTTGTTCCTACCTAGTCCCCAATCTTCTCTGCGTGAAGATACGCCTACCGAAGGAGAGGCGTTATGGTAAAGTTGCAAGTTCTAGCCAAAAATGGGGGACGCCCCGCTGTCTTGTGTTCAATGGGAATTGTTGTACATTATTAGAGTTTAATTTATCGTTTTAAGTGACGAATATATTAATAAAATTATGACTGTGATTATGTGTGTTATAGGATAGGTTACTTAATAGTTAGGTAAGTGGGTTTAGGGTCTGTTCTCAACCTATGTTCTTTTACAGATGATCTTTGAAGACCGAGAATTTAGAAATATGGTTCATTATTAAATATTGTTTTGCTTTTTGGACTGGTGTCCGTAACTCTAAGACTACACGTCCAAGGCACGGACAATAAAGTTTCTGTTATTGTTAGTCTTTACAACAGGTGGCCTAAAGCAGTCATCTAACTTTCAACCTAGAGGCTAGATCTTTAGGTTTGAAATCTTCTTGTTTAAGTACCTTTTAAGAAGCAGATTTTCTATAAAACACAACATAAACCATTTTTATGCAAAACCTCCTCATAATTTTTAATTCGGTTAAAACTAGTTCAGCCTAATAAAATTAAACAATTCAAAGTTTTCATTGACTTAAATCAACTTTATTGAGCTTTGAGCAAAATTGCTACACACCTTTCTAGATCTTTCCCCATCACAATATTTTCTCAGCCACCTTGCTGTCACACCCACCACCACGGGGTACCATGGGAGTGGTGAGAAGACCCACCCAGAGTCTCATACAGCAGGAATGTACTGGGAGTGCATGGGAGCGTAGACGTAAGGCGGTTCTGTCATGCTGGGCGGCCCGCCCATTGCTGTGCCCTGGGAGATTATATTCACACGATTAATTTTGAGAATTTGGAGTTAACAGGGAGTTGGAAGTTAGTTTTTGTGTAGTAATGTAATTGCTACTTCTATTAAAAGTATGTGGGGTGCTTTAAAAGAGTTTTAAAACGTTAAGATTTTGACGCCTGGAAATATTGACAAAGACTTAGTTTAAATTATTTTCATTCTTTGAAATCCTTTTACATAAATGTCATAAATGAGTTTTAAAGAGTCACCGTTGTTGAATATGTTTTTCAAAGAGCTTTTCTTTATGACAGTGATTTTTTTTACAGAGAACATGTTCGATGAGTTTCACAAAGAACTAGGTACCTACTTCATTTATCCTTGCCTTTAAAAAAAAACTAAACATGTGCTCTTTGGCTTTTTATTACTGTCCCCAATTTAACCAGAAACCGTTTTAGTTAAACTTTGCATAATCCTTAATACAATTATGTCATTATGATGAACCATAGTTCGCCAAACAAGTTCACCTCAGCAAAACCATAAACAAACGTAATCCTTAATAAAAAATATTTAACAAAAAAAAAAACTGTCATAAAACGACAATCTAAATCAAATAATCCCGCTAATGCAATCACTCTGACACTCACCCATTCAAATTCCCATACAAATCTCACTTCCATACAAAAATTATACACCCTTTATAGAATTACACTATGGAATTACCATGAAGCATAATTAGGTGTATTATAACATAGTTAGTACGGTGGGCAGTTATTTTAATTCAAAAATAGACAAAATGGGACACAATACTTTATGTTTACGTAGTGTATGAATGTATAATTAATAGTGATATATTGGTGTGGTCATGAGAAAATGGAGTGAGAGGAGATTACATTAGTTTAAGTGCGCGCATGTGTTGTGTCGCGCCCTTTTGTGGATGTAAGTCGGATGTACGTGCACTAGACAAATAGGTGAAGGTATTTGAACCGAAACAACACTTCCGATGATGCTATTACCCTACTCCACGAGAGTAGCAAAGAGACTAGCACTGTTAAAAAGTTCAGCCGCAAACCGTCGTCTTTCCGACCTCGCCGTCGAGGTCCGTCGCGACGTCCTGGTCTTTCATCCCTATGCCTATGATGCCTATAATGTTCCCACTGCTGGGACACAGGCTTCCTCTCTATGAGAGGGAGTGGGCTGTAATCCACCACGCTGGCCCAGTGCGGGTTGGTAGATGTCACATGTCTTCGAATTTTTAGTTTTAGGACATGCCGGTTTCCTCACGATGTTTTCCTTCACCTTTTTTGAAAGCAGTGGTGATGAAATAAATTACACAATGTAAAGCACCTGCCTGGGTTCGAACTCACGGCTTACTGCTCGTAAGTCGGGGCTCCCACAACTGGACCACCACTGCTCTCTCGTAAGTCGGGGCTGCCACCACTGGGCCACCGCTGCTCTCGCCTGGTTGTTGCTCACACTCAATCTGGGATTTCAGTCGTGATGTTATGATGATGACTTCTAAATGTTTGATAACAACTCGTGTTATTACAAGACAGCATACCGCAGGAAAACGCCCAAGAATAAAAGTTTTACTTGCTAGTAAATCATACTCATACTCATGTTAGAAATTATCAACCTGTATTTAAAGAAAGGCCAGAATTGAAAAATGAAAAAAAAAATGAAAAATGATTTATTGTTTTTGCCAAGTTTCTTCTTACCAACTAGTGATTGGAGTTTCCTTTTAGGCATCTAAAGCCTGTGTTAGGAAACTCCACTCTTCCATAACTTATTAACAATAACAAACTTGTTTTTTTTTTAAACTTAACACAGAACAAATAAATTAGAAAAAGTTAATGAAAAATTAAGACATAAAATAAATAAAAGTGTGGAAGTGAATGTGCTTGTCAGATTGTGTGTGGGGAATGATTGAGTGTGAGTGAGTGTATGGGGGTAGGGTGAGTGGATAAGTGAGTGAGTGTTGAGAATAAAAGCGTGGGTGTGTGAAAGGGTGTGTACTGTGTATGGTGTACTTTCGGTTGCGTGAGTGGAATAGAAAATGATCTCGGTTTGTGTTTTATTTTAGCAGCGCCTCCGTGTCCTCGTAGGTAAGTGGTTTAATCCAACTAGTTACTGTTTTTTTACATTCATGTTGTTTCTTGTTATGTACATAAATCTCTCTATTAAATCTATTGTACAGCTGAGCTGAGCGTTTTTTATATTGCATGCTGGCGAACTTGGTTTCCAAGAATTAGAATTAATTAAGTAGTATTAGAATGGAGGGTCCAAAATAATACCACTTAATCAATTCTAATTAACTATATACCACTTAACTTACTTATAACTTCTGAGATTACTACTAATAACTAATATAAAAAAATAAAAATAAAAAAGATTCCCGTGGCTTTACCCACGTGGCTTTCGGAAATGATCCCTTGGGATCTGACTACCGGGATGAAAAGTAACCTTTGTTCCAGAAATCCAAATTTCATCCAAAATCCGTTCAATAGTTTTTGCACGAAGGCGTAAAGGCAAACATCCGTCTAACTTTCGCATTCATATAGCTTAGTAAGTTAAGATACAAGCAAAGACAGGCCTATATTTTCAGCAGTGGGTGAAGCCGGGCTGTTAGTGATGATAAAGATAAGATACAGAAGTATGGAAGAAGACTTGCTACGCTGACCACAAATTAACTGAGAAATGAACGACGATATCCTAACTAATATTATAAATGCGAAAGTAAGTTTGTTTGTTACTCTTTCACGCGAAATCTACTCAAGCAATGAAAAATTACGCGAAGTTACAGCGCGGGACAGCTAGTACCTATTAAATATATGAAACTAGCTGTCCCGCGCAACTTCGTCTGAGTCAAATTGTTGGTTGAAATCTATCTTCTTGCAAATTTAATTGAGATCCGATCAGCCATTTAGTCGTGAAAACGTAACAAACAAACAAACATATAAACAAACAAACGAACAAACAAACAAACAAACAGAGTGACATTCGCATTTATAATATTAGTACGGATAGAAGAATAGAATGATGTAAAAATAAAAGGCTTGCTTTATTATTATATCATTCTCTTGTTCATTTTTTGCTTCCTCGACCAACATCTGGGGAGTCTTTCGCTAGGCAGCTGGATCAAGGGTTTGATTCAGGAAGCAGTACTTCTAGACACGGCGCGTATTGTTTGCAGGTTTCTCTCACAAGAGCCCTGACCACCGGTAGCCCGGACACTGTTCCCGATGCCGGTGGGCTCGATTTTTTTTAAATGTCTTTTTATTTATAAAATATTTAAAAATGTAATAAATGTGTGAAAAAATTAATAAAAACAATAATAAAGGCTTGCTTTAAAATTAAATACTTCCAGAACTGTACAAGCTCGCCACAAAAACGTATAAAGACAAAATATAATTCACAATAAACACTGTTTTATTCTTCGTTCGTTCCTGCACTAAATATAAACAATTTCCACAATGCAAGTTAAAAACAAGAAAGCACAAACGTAATCGTTTATTCCAATACGTCACACCTTCACGCCTTTGCCGTAAGAGTCCAAACAGCAGACAGGATCCTGAATTATGTGCCACAGAGCATGGCTCGGCATGGCCCAGCATGGCCACACAATGGATGATCAATAACAATTTGAAGACGAAGACGTAAAGTGATTTGTTGGTACACTAAAATGTTAGGAAGTGTACATGCTGGAGGGCTGAGGGGTTAAAATATGTAGCCTATCTAGAACGGATTTCGCTAATGAAAAAGGGAGCAGTCAAAACATTCACAGCGTTCAAAGAATTTCAATATTCCATTGTAATTATTATGTGCATATCGCCTTCAGTTTGATTGGTAAAATCTTACATAAGTAGTTAAAACCAAAGTGTGGGAAAAATTCATTATGAAACAGACAACGCACGGCTTACACAACAACTTTTCTTAGTGGTTACCTTAGAGGTGAGCACTAAGTAAAGTTTTTAAAAATCATCTCCTATAAATAATATATCAGTGTTTTAATTTTAAGACCAATCACAATTTTGAAGTACTTAGTCTTTTAAACGCATTAAACACAAAACTACGTCGGTACTTACGTTTCTTAGTTTTCTTATTACATTTGTCGCACGACGAACACAAAAACTCCAATTGAATTCGATCCTAAACCTCATACACGATACCAACGGCAGATTGCTCACAATACTTAAGTCTATAGATATTTACTTTACAGTCCATATTATTTATGTCCTGTCATTAGTTGCCGACTCATATATCAGACGCAACCAGTCAACGCACTTGACGTTGCGACTTGCGACTTTGCGACTAAACCTGCGCCTGTGTGCACACGGCTTTAGGAATTGAAATTTAATTCTGCGTTATGAGCTATGATTGTGAAGTAAAGATGAGTGCATATTATTTTGTGTGTGGATTTTACATTTTGATACGATTTTTTTTTACTTTGGTGATTGTCCAAAATTTTGTCTACTAGAGGGATGCTGCAAAGTGTAGTCCTGTCAAAAATAAACAAAGAAATAGCTCTGTTTATGTAATAGAATATGATAGAAATGTGGAATATGGGAACTTAGAAGGAGCAGCAGTAAGCTTAAAATATGGCTCATCCCTACGTAGCAGTCACAATGTTCGACTGCCTTAATAAACGATTTTTGGATAGAACTAAACAAAAATATCACACAAAAAATAAAAATACAAAAAGCCTGGAAAGGATTATATTATTTAACATACTTAAAATCATACATCACCGCGGAAACATAAAAAAACAACACCCAATAGACTCCGAGCACCAACATAAACTCCCAACACTATTTTTTACACCGACTTACATAAAATATTTCTTTCCCATTTTATTTCCCATGTCAATATGGACACTACCGAAGAATATCTTGGGCTATGGCTGTACCTCAGTAAATCAGGATTAGCGCGCGTCCAAGCAGTCTCATTTGTGTGTTATTTATAAAGTAAATCCGCGGTCCACGATACGAGGTCACTGCGTGCGGAAAAATGAATAACTTCGGATTTTTACGATATCCTTTCTCATAGTGTGCTTTTTGTTTTTGAGTTTTTTAATGTGTTTTATTGACTTGGAATCGTTTTATTTAACTTGCCGAGTCTCCTGTGTAAGTATGTGAGGGTATGTGATGACTTTAAGTTTATAATCTTACAACTTTACATGATATAGGTAAGTTCGGTTCGTCTCGCTACAAGCGACTGTCAGAGTTAAATTATTTTTTAACGAATTCTTGGATATATTTTGGAGCCCTGACACAGCCAGGAGGCGTCGCGGCAGATTTCGTAGAAGATGGCGGGACGAGCTAGATAAAAGCAGTGATCAGTGGTCCACATTAGCCCCAGATAGAAAAAAACTCGAAGTCATGGGGGCCTTTGCCCAGCAGTGGGATTACGCAGGCTTACAATATTAGTATCTTAAAAACTTGGTTTTTGTGAAGTTAAACTAGCTTGATATTTTGCACCAACTGTCTGATAATCCAGTACCTACTTACCAATCAAAAAGAGGTATTCAGTTTTTCGTACCTATTATTACCTACCGCATTTCAAGAACAGTCGCCCTTTGAAACTGCCTACACAATCTTTTATAATTTTAACATAAAATAATTACCGTTTACCTAGTTATCCTTTTATTTCTTTTTCAAGCCAGTGTTCTGGCGGTTGTATTAAGAAAATAGCTTCATTTATCAGAGGGGCCCCTAAGCGGGAATTAGCGGGACAAAATAAAAAGCATATGGCGTCAATAAAATAAAGCAGAAAAACGACAATTGTTTATTGTGTGTGCAAATTGCTGTAAAACTATTGTCCAGTGGGAGTGTGTGGGTGGTTTAAGAAATGAGCGATTAGCGATTTTATCCTTTCCCGCTCCGCTATGTGCTTGCACGCTATCGTTGATGGATTTCAAGGTAAAACACGCGGAAATGGCTTCCATGGCATTGTGTATTTCTAGCTTGAAAACCTGAGCACCATATTTCTAAGGAACAGAAAAGTTGAAAAGATTGTCGAAATTTTCGGTAGTTATGTCAATAATTAAACAAAACATCTAGTAATCATTAAGAGGGTATTTGCTTTAATTTTGATAGCAGATAATTTTAGAATTTTATTTATAAGAATATTATGAGGTTTTAGTTAATACTATTTTTTATTTAAAATTATTATTTATAATATAAAATTATTTTTATTATTGAAAAAGACTTATTTCTTTGAGCTCGAAGTACTTTACCTCGTCCAATAATAACCCCGTTTTAAGTCTTTTGATAAAAATAGAATTGAAACAAAACTAATAATAGTGAAGTGGCAAGCACATACACAGATCGATTAAATCGCTTTTGCTTACAACTTACACCGACCAACCCAAGATGCCCTGAAGCGCTGCACATGGCAACTTGAAGCGGATAATGTTTTTTTTTTCACGAACAATACATACAAATATACAACGAAAGAGTTTTTCTAGTAATTGTTGTAAAGCGATGTTTTTGTAATTGCAATTATTATTTTTTGAGTCAGAACTTAATTTGGTTTGTTGAGCGAGAATTTATCAAAAGCATATGAAGGATAATTACTAAGAGACACAGAGACTTGTGTCGAATAAACGTTTTTCTTTCTATTATAAAAGAATTGTTTTTTGTAAGTTGTTTTATAGCACCTGTATAGGCAGGTTTTATTTTTTTAAGTATCATTGGCGCATTTATTGTTTCGTTTTAACGGTTCGTAGCTATTTTTTGTGCTCTATTTTATTTTATTTAACAACATAAAATAAAATAGATAGAATATGTGTATTGTGTTTTAATTGTTCTTAAATGCGGAAACATACTTACGTGTCGTGGCGTGTCGTGACGCGCCAGAAGCAAATCGGTTTCATACATTTAATATGGTTAGGGACATATTTGCATGGCGTGTCGTGTCGCAACGATGTATGAAACCGAATGCTTCTGGCGCGTCACGACACGCCACGACACGTAAGTGTGTTTCCGCCTTATCGTAGATTGTAATCTGTTTTGTAATTATATAAATCGTGTAAAAGAGTATTCACTTGAATTCAATAAGACAGTAAAGCTCGAAGTCAAAATCGAAGAAACATTTTCCAAAAATCATACTCAAATTAAATTCAAGTGAATACTCCATAACGCTAAAAAAGAAATTTCATTGATACAAAGATTTCTTTCATGAATCGAACAAACGAATTCTCAAAAATATTACCTATAGTGTGTCGGTCGAAATTCAAAACTTTTCGTCCTTTGTGCAGCTAATGTCCGACAATTGATCCCATCGAGCCACGGTGTGCCGGTTAAGCCCATATTTTGCACATCTCTGCCCCCGGTATGTGCCGGCGGGTGGATGGCCGATCCGCATGAAAGGCCACATTGTCAACCGACAAGTAGTTTCGTAAAAATATACCACCCCGTATCTGGCACTAATTTGTACAGGGCCGAATTTTGGGTGGTTTAGTTACGTGGGGGATTCTTTTCGTGGTTTAAATTGGTTATTTAGTCGAAATTATGTGTTAACTTCTGAAGGTTTTATTGTAGTTGTTATGTGCGTAATTTTGTGAAAGTCTTTGAGTTATAAGGTTTATTTTGTATTCTTGGTGAATATATTAAGAGGAATTTAAATATAAAGGGCCGTTTCCATTTTAACTATAACAGTTTTTGTCATAAAGTATGATTGTTTATTTAAGTTGTTCATTTTATTTATGTCTTGTGGTAGGTAAATTACATTTATTGGTGTAAGCAAGTCTTTACAAACACTTATATACTTTATTTTTTAAAGTATTTGAGTTCTGCCTTTCTTATTTGACTACTCTGAGAAGAAACATTGAAACTAATTTATATGGCTAATTTATATGGACTAATTTATATGGATATGGCCTCTTTAAAAGACCAGAGATTTTGAGAGGACAGGAGTTTTATGAAGAAAGAGCCACAGAGATTTGATTGGACCTGTCCAGTCATTGCAGGCATATGCCAGTTATGAAGTAGTATATCAATATCACAATATTAATTGTTAACTTTAAATTCTCCAACTCCGTCTCTGGGCCCAAGGTGCAACCCGTTGCAAAAACAGACAGAAATTGTCCAAAAATTCTAAACGTGATCAAGTCATTGTGTGCGCACACCAGCCACAATGGCATACAATGGACCATCCTTCGCCACTCTTTATTTGCAACAATGCCACTTTTACTAACAATAAAAACCCATTCAGTAGCATACAGGCCTCATTCAATTCCAAAATCTGAACAAATATCGACTTTGTACGGTCGATCATAGATTATAATTTCGATATGTGAATTGATGAGTTTTGTGTCGTTTTCTATATGTTTGGTGTCCATCGCGTGTTTGCTATAGTTGTCATTGTTACCTACACCTATTGTAGCATTGTTCGTTCTCTATTGAATGGGATCAATGAGAAACATTTTAATATTACTAAATTATAAACGTCTTCCGTGAATTGTGTGGCGGAAGTCTGTGGAGTCGCCTACTCTGTGTTTAATATTTTTCTCAAGAGCAATATTTAGTTATATTTGCAACTCTCACACATTGAAATAATTTATAGGAATCATCTCACTTGACAAAGCTTTAATAGACATTCAATGTTCAAGCATCTACCATTTCATTTAATAACCTCGAAACAGTGTAGGTTAAAACGAAAGTTATTTAACCATGGCGATGGTTCATGGTTCTACTAAAGACAAATAACAGCCATGGTTTTGTCAGACAGTACCAAAAAATAATAAGTGTTTGCAGTTATCAACTACTCCACTCATTCCTGTATCCACCCACGCAAACAATATTTATTGCAATACGACACTGTCCCCACATGCATTCATACATCAACGGCTCACACACTATCCCTGCACGACACATCCGTCCCATACAACACCATACAATATCTTTGCATCACCTTTATTCTATCCAATCACTTTGTTACCATTCTAATTGTTACTCTTATTTTCTATATCTACACCAGAATCACCTTAAACTTGTCTAACATAAGTGTCATGTTCCTGTGCATAATTTTGGCCAGAATCATCATCCGGTCAACATTTCCACTGATTGCACAATTGAGTCTTCTTCCACCGGAAGTTAAGTGGTTGAATTAAGGTTGTTTTGTACAGACAATAAAGTGTCAAAGGAAGTAATAAGTAGTTCTGTGAAATTAGCCCGCAACGTTGACAGATGTCAAAAATTTGCAAGGTGCTTCAGGGTGTCGAATGCATCTGTTAAATCTACGAATAATAGTTACAGTAATACACTTTCCCGAGGAGTATTTCTTAATTGAAAGGTTTACTACTTTAGAATGGAAGGAGCTTAGATGGGACTTAAACGTACCTGAAGAAATGTAGGTGTATTATCACCTCTGTTTAAGCTTGCAAGGATTACAGGCGTGATGTTATGGTTTTCTAGAGACAGTGGAAGAAGTGTTGGTAGATCAATAACCATGAGTGGATGATTGAGTGCGGATTGCGATGACTTTAACATGATGAATATTTTACAAACTATGAGAAGTATTTCAATATACAAGATATTGTTTTGCATCCTCGTCAAATTCAAGGAGGTAACTATGCTAATGATTGTCGTCCCGAATCAATAATAAAATGGGTAGTTTTTTTTTCTTCTTATTTACGGAAATCGGTAAATGTGAACCACTATAACCGCGCTTCCACACATACAAACAGTCTCAAGCGTTTTATTCGATATTTGTTTATTCCCTAAACCACGATACGGGGGTTATTCTGAAATACTGTCAAATATAAACAACCAAAAAAATCAGCGTTTATTGATAATTAACTAGGTACCATAATTTTAATTGATTATTTATGTCTTTTGTGACCACTTAGTGAATTATGACGAGGATGCAAAACAACACCTTGTATTCCAAGTAAATTGCACAAAATGTACTGAGTTCCTGACCAAATAGTGGATGGAGAACAAAGTTGATAATGTTGGCAGTTTCTAACGGATTGTTATTAAGTTATTAAAACATCATAACATAACATCACGCTTGTAATCTCTGTAGGATTAAGCAGAGGTTTCCTAACAGTACACCCACATGTCGCCAGTTATATTTAAGTCTCATGTAATAGGGGATGAGCCTATTGCCATCAACCGGACACAAATTCAGACTGCGCGTGGCTGCTACTGAGTAACTCCTGATAGAAGAACCCACTATCACTTTGCCCGACTCGGGAATAAAACCTAGATCCTTATGCTCAGCTGTTACGCTTGCGACCACTGTACTGTCGAAGCAATAAAATATCATATGCCTAGCCTTTTCCCAAACTATCTTGGGGTCAGCTTTCAGTCTAGCCAGATGCAGCTGAGTACCAGTATATTACATGAAGCGACTGCCTATCTGACCTCCACAACCCAGTAACTGGGTAATATGATACCCCTTAGTAAGACTAGATGTCAGACTTTTGACTTCTGACTACTCGTAACAACTGTCAAAGATCTACAAATGACAGCCGGGACCAGCGGCTAAGCGGGCTTTCCGAGGCACGGAGTAAACTCGGTATGTAATTATGGTCACCCATCCACAGACCTACCTTGGCAAGCACGGCTGAACCTTAAAGATCGGTCGATCTTTGTGCGTTTCTAAATAATTACAGTCGTTCTTTCGTGCGGCTGTAATTATTTAGCCACGAGCTCCTGTAACGAAGCAATAAAACAATCGGATCATAATACAACCTCGCACTAATAGTTAAACGTTGGCTTTATGGAAAATTAAAGCTTATTTTAAATTGAGAGTATTTTCTTAAGATCATTTAGCCACTTACTAAGTAAAACTGTTGCCACGCAAACCTGCTCGAGATCTTTGAGTCCAAGTAAAAAAAACACAGAATAAGTTCGACATTTCTATTGATTCTTAATATTTTCAGCTCCGACTTGTTTTTCCTCATTGTTCTGTTTTTACCTGAGATCGGCTTTTATTTACCCGTGTTTCGATTTTTTAGGTTTCAGTCCAAGATATTAGGTTTAGTCTTAAATTTACTGCAGAAATGAAGAACTTGTGATACAAAAAAATAAAAAAAAAAAACAAAGATTTAGGTGAAGCTTTTTCTCAAAAGCTTCACCTAAATCAATAAAAATATATATATAAAAAATATATATTTAAAAAACAGACTTGTTATTTCTGTGCATTGGGATCCCACATTCATACAAAATGTCGAGGTAAGCAATAGAGGCAGATTGCTGCCCTTTTCGAAAACATTCTTTCAGAAATTCGCCACAGCCGTTACTTTTCCTTTCATTTATAAATAACTACTACTAAAGAAAGCCGAAAATAACAAGGAATTGCTACTTAGACTCCTCGTCCAAACCCAAAGTTATTTAAGCCTTCCTCTGCATTGTAAGCGGTTTATTTGAAGCACTACATAAGTACAGATCAAGCTTTAAAACGTCTGTTATCTAAAATTTCATTCACAAATATTTACAAATGCGGCTTTAATTTGTGACAATGCTTGTGACCGTTCCGTGGTTCATTCATGAATTTACATTCAGTTTCATTCATGTTTGTCCAGGATCCAAATGTTGCATTCCTGTAATCCTGGTATTGTCCGGTCGTTTTTGGATTCATTCATTGAAACTTGTGTTTGGATCAGTCTATCTGTGTTTGAGATCTAATCTCAATCATTTGTTTCTGGCTGGAGTGCGGTTGCTAGTATTCCTGTTCTTATTTTTGTAACGATGTTCCATGGATCGAAAAATCGTAATGTCTATTTCCCATATCATTACTTAGTTGCATTACTTAGCGTAGGTACACCATGAGCTGAGAAGAGTTAAGTAGAAAAACTTCATCAAACGTTTGAATTAAAAGAGCATTAATTTATTACTTTGAGACCTTAAAGGGCAAAGCAAGGTTATTTAAAAGAGGCTGAATTAAACAGTTCCGTTAACTTTCCGAATTCATAAACTCTAAAGTACACCTTCGACGTTCTATGTATTATAACTAAACAATCGTTTTACAATACATGATCAATAAAACTGCAATTCTACAACTCATTCATTGATTCTAAATCTCTTTTCAAGCGACACCTTTCGCAGAACATCATTCTGTAGGAGCACTTACTATTCAGTTGCAATTTCCCTCATAATACCATCGTCTTCAAGTCGTTTGTCTGCAGCATCAGACATAGCGGCACCAGGCTTATCCGTATTGTTATCTCGAGTTTCATTAACATCCTCTAGGATATATTTTTTATTTAAAACCTTTATATATTTGTGTACGTTGAAGTGTAAACTACGTATTGTGTGCGAAGTCGGATTAAGGAAGTCCGTTTGAGTGATTTTTTTTTATCGTTTCACTTTGAGCTACCGATATGTTGGAAAGTACTTACGGGAGAATTATAAATGTAAACCAAAAAACTGACTGGAAGCGAGATTTTTAAAGGTAAATTTAATTGGATTGTTGTATTACAGAGATTTAAATCCCAGATAGTAGGTATTATAATTTTCATAAACCTAGGTAGGAAAGGGAAATTATGAATCAATTTATAGCGTAATGAGCCCAGGAAAACTCCCACAAGACCAAGAAACTCTCTTAACTCAAATTGATAAATTAAACTTTAACTGACAAATGCAACTATAACCTTTACAAATTAAATTAATTTTCAACGATACACCAAAAAAAATACAACACCCGTTGACAACCAACCAGCTTATACGCATCCTATACACACTACCATTTTGTGTGAATTCATTCAGAACTAGCCAGGCGTGATCATCTAGTCGAGTGACAAAATTAATTGGTTAAAGCCACAATAAAGTGCGTTATACACGATACGAGCACAATGTCGCTATTGAAACCCCCGGATTAGTTGGTTCCCGCAGCGACCAATTTTTCGCTTGTGAGAACACAGCTTTTGAACAGTAGCAATGATACTCTTATTAGAATGGGCACCTGTTTAGTTTATGCGTTCTTTTAGGACTTTAATTTTCTAATTAGTAATTTCATGATTATTCTCTTTGAGAAAATTTTATGGATTCATATTTTTATTTTATTAGCCTAAGCTGTCTTACTGGTGGGCAAAGGCCTTCTCCAATTCCTTCTAGAATATAGCTGCCATAATTACTGAAACGCCGACCGGGACATTTGTAATAGAAGTAGTGAAAACCATGGATGATTATGTGGCCAAGGTACATTTTTTTAAGAGCTTCTGGGTTTATGATGACATTTTTTCCTTTGAGGTCGTCTAATTTTGACCATCATTTGTTTCCAGCATAACTAGGCCTCGTTTTTTATAGATTTCCCGTATAATGAGAGATCCACATAAACTGGTTGTGTATATCTTGATTGGACATAAGTTAATCATTTCTTTGGACGAAAATGTTACTGGTAATAAATTGAAGAAATCAGTTTTAACCTGAATTATTTAAACAATAAAGGAGGCGTCTATGAGATTACGTGCAAAAGAGAAGTATGGACGAAGAAAACATGAAGCGCTACTTCCCCAAATAAATTAGGATAAGCAGAGGAGAATAATGATTATGAATTTAAATCAGCAGTAAAATAAATATGCAATGAAAAAAGTGTGGGAAACAAAAATAAATTTGATATGAAATATATAAATCTAATATGTATATAATGTCAGTATATAATATACAGACTTTCGTCTTGAGACGCTGCGGTAAGTTGGACGAGAAGATACTACGCAACTTCAATCGGAAATGAGGACATACGCAAGAGAACCAAGGTTACCGACGTAGCCCGAAGAATTGCCAAACTTAAGTGGCAGTGTGCAGGGTACATTGCTCGCAGAACGGATGGGCGATAGGGCCGAAAAGTTCTGGAAACCGCTACCGCTACCGCGCGCTACCGCGAACCGGAAGACGAAGCGTTGGAAGGCCTCCCACTAGGTGGACCGATGACCTGGTGAAGGGTACGGGGGTCCGCTGGATGGGAGGCGCATGGGACCGGTCAATGTGGCGTCACTTGGGGGAGGCCTATGTCCAGCAGTGGACGTGTTTCGGCTGAAATGATGATGATGATATAATATTATATATATATATACAAACAATGTGTTGTTTTGCATCCTCGTCAAATTCAAGGAGGTAACTATGCTAATGATTCTCGTCCCGAATCAATAATAAAATGGGTAGGTAATTTTTCTTTTTTTTTCTTTTTTACGGAAATCGGTAAGTGTGAACCACCCTTGCTTTAAACGCGGCCCGTCTACTTCTTGCCTTATAACCTCGCTTACACACGTACAAACAATCTCAAACGTTTATTCGATAATTTCTTAGTCCCTAAACCACGTTAAGGGGGTTATTCTGAAATACTGACAAACTTAAACAATAAAAAAATCAGCGTTTATTAATAATTCACTAGGTACCGTAATTTTAATTGATTATTTATGTCTTTCGTGACCACCTCCTGTAATTTGACGAGGTTGCAAAACAACACCTTGTATATATACATATATATATATATATATATAATCATAATAAATTTGTAAAAAAAAATTGGTTTTTATGATTGTGATAATAATTTCCTTCTGGTACAAAGTACTCAGAGTACAGCAGATGACATAGCGTCATTGATCATTCCACATGATTGTTTGTCTTCGCCTCGTTCCATCATGAAATAGCCGTCAGTACCCCAACCAGTCCCCCAAGAATTCTTTACAATCCAGACTGGCTCACCATTGCCTGAAACAAGTCGGCGTAGTTAAACTCGGAATTATTATTTTGTTCGATCTTGGAAAAAAATATTGATTTTCATATCGTTTAAAATAGCCGCTCGGGTCGACATTTTACACCTTACGGCCTTTCATACAAACTTTTAAGTTCTTATTTTCCGAAATGACTGAACCGATTTCAATGAAACTTAATACGCAAAAGCAGATTTTATTAATTTTTTTTATTTTATTTTATATATAAAACGTTACCCCACACTAGGAATTTCTCCTGTATCGTGGGTGTAAATGTTTGTACCTTTAAACTCATATACACAAACAGCCAGACCCGGAACAACTATTACAGATAGTTGTTCCGGGTCTTACAAATTTTTGTTCCTTGCGGGGATCGAACCCGCGACACGCAGCGCAGCAGTCGATCGCTCAACCACTGCGCCAACCGTGCCGTCAAAGGATACATAGGTCTAAAAATTTACTAAAAAACATTTTCAAAATGTCTTTTAAAAAAAAGATAGTTGGAACGTTCTGTTTTTATAGATAATTTATAATCAGTCTAATTCGCTGTAACTCTCATCATCTGCCTAGACTTTTCCCAAACTATCTTGAGGTCGGCTTCCAGTCTAACCGGATGCAGCTGAGTACCAGTATTTTACATGAAGCGACTGCCTATCTGACCTCCACAACCCAGTAACTGGGTAATACGATACCTCTTGGTAAGACTGGATGTCAGACTTTTTGGCTTCTGACTACTCGTAACGACTGTCAAAGGTCTGCAAATGACAGCCGGACCAACGGCTTAACGTGCTTTCCGAGGCACGGAGGAAACTCGGTATGTAATTATGGTCACCCATCCACGGACCAACCTCGGCAAGCACGGCTTAACCTTAAAGATCGACCCGGGCGGCTGTTATTATTTAGACACGACCTCCTCATTTCACTGTAACTCAATTTTTCGAAAATGTTTTTAGTAACTTTTTAAACCTTACGTATGCGTATGGAGTTTCATTAAAATCGTTTCAGTCATTTCGGTAAATAAGGACTTGAAAGGTTGTATGAAATGTCGTAAGCGCTCTTACGCCACTCTTGTCTAAGCTTGTCCGTGGATGAGTGCCCAGCCACTACGTACACGTTATTCTTTGGTCCCGGCTGTCGTTACAGGTAGTCAGTGGCCTGGAAGTCTGACAACCAGTCTTACCAAGTGAAAAAAAAAATTTTTTTTTAATGTTTTTTATTTTTTTTATTTTCCCGTTATTAACTAGGTTGTGGAGGTCAGATAGGCAGTCGCTCCATGTAAATGCGGATACAGCATACCAGTAGGTATTCAGATGCATCCGGTTAGACTGGAAGCTAATCTCAACAAAGTTGGGCAAAAGCAGATGATCATGATGAACTCTTTTAAGGAACACAAAACTATATTATAATAACACAAGAATATACTTCTTTACAATGTTTTGTTGAGCAGTCTTAAAGGCACAGCACAAAATTTATAAAAACAGACCACTATATTTAACCTTAATTATTATTTTTCCTAAATTATTATCTATGATCAAATAATACGCACTGTCTGTTCCATATCCCACCAACAGGACTGCATGATTCAGCTCACCCACATTGCATTTTTCATCCAATACTAAACCTCCATGAAAATTTTGAATACCGCTAGCCTTGATTGCTGGAAGGATATATACGCCACGTTTTCAAGAAAATAAGTCTTGATAAATTAATGTAAAATAAAAGAATAGTAAAATTCCGTTTCCTTACAAATAGAGATAGGTCCGTATGTGTATAACAGTTCCTTCACTCTCTCTTGAGAGGTAGCACCGTAATTCCGACAACCAGATAATTTGACGTGCACTTTACTTGCGTCGAACGTGCATGGTCCAACGTCAAGATTCCGGTATGCATAGTCAGACTCGCCCTCAGATCCACCTGCGTCAATGAGATACATGGGGATTATGAAAAATTAAGTCTGTTAAAAGTTACAGGTTAAAAAAAAAGTTGGCCTTGGCGGGACGCCCCGCAGATGTGAAACATCCGTTTTCGATAGAATAAATCATTAAAAAACCTTTATAAAAGAGACAAAACGTGAATTTTTAAAAATGATCAATCAACAACAATCAATCTAAAACAAACTTTATTTTAATGGAAAAAGGTGGATTTTACGTGGCATAGGGGTGGTGGCGCAACATCATTTCCCATCAAATTCGAGTCGATTTTACAGCCTTTTCGCGCATATAGATGTTTCGGCTCAAAAACTTTTGAACTGTACAATAGTACCCTCGCGACACATAATGTTATATCGATAGCATAGTCATTGGAGAGGCTTGCCATCGCGCGTCTCGGAACTCTGAATGTCTGGGAGGCAGACTCCTCAAATCCGTCGTCCACAGGACAGAATCCTATAGCGAAAAGGAGCAAGACGACGTCATACGCCTGACCAAAGGTTACCTCAACGACGAGCAACGACGCAATACTTGTAACAAACGTGCTTGCTCCTCGTGATAAAAGAAGTAAACAGATTTGTACATTAAAAAAGTTTATTAGGGGAAAATGAATTTAATAAATGATGATGTGAAAAATACAATAAATTATAAAAAAAAAATGAAGGGCAGGTTAACCAGGAACGATTTGAATGTCTCCGCAAATCTCTGAGCGTGATAGTAACTGAAGACAAACATCCAGATGTAGAAAGCTGACTCGATCAAGATGAGCTTGACCACGACGAACTTGATGCAGGGCGGCTTGGCAGGACCCACCAGCAGACACGTACCGCCCCAGTGCCAGGCTCGTCAGCTCGCAGAGCAGCTTCCAGCAGACACGTACCGAGCCCCAATGCCAGGCTCGTCAGTTCGCAGAGCAGCTTCCAGCAGACACGTACCGAACCCCAGAGCCAGGCTCGTCAGTTCGCAGAGCAGCTTCCTCACAGCAGCTAGCAGCAGCCACGGCAGCACCAAACGAAGACCGCTCCTTGACTCCACTAGGCTGTGCCCAAAACTCAAGATATGACTGAGATTTCGACTCCAAACTATAGACTTAGCTGATTTCTTAACTTCAGACTAAAATGATTTCTTGTCTCCAGACTGAACCAGGGCATCCGTCAGAAATCCCTTTTATACCCTGATCCTCCGTTTCTTTCTTCAAATTTATTTCTCAGATTCAAAACTGCTGCGCTCTAGTAAGACGCAACCTGCCAGTATTCAAAGGAGCCAGTAACAATTGATCAAAAACCTTGCACATAATATTTTTATAAATATAACTCAGAATATGTATTCGCACAGCAAATATTCGCAATTAACTATAAAAAACAACAATTGAACTCACGAATTGATGATAATAATTTTTAGTAATATATAATCTAAATGAAACTTTCATAAAGAATTTGGCTGGTAACAATTAAAAATAAAAGTAAATGACAAAACTGAGAAGTTATGTCACAACAAAGAATACTAAGAAAATATATATAAAAACTAAACGATTCGTAAAATGCTAAAGTAAAACCAATAAAAGTATTAATATGGATGATAAGTGTGAGTATAGAGTGTCTGTAGTAGGCAGATACTATACACGGTGTAAATCACCTCATCACTAAGCCGTCAACCAAGCATTCTGTACATGAAACTAAGTAACTTTACGCAAAAATTATTGCTGGGAAACGACTTTTTTTTGGGGGGTGTAAAATCATGTTTTGTGGTAAGTAGAACTCAATGTAACGCACTCAAAACATTGTGCTGATGGACGGATTGAATGGTACGGGGGTCGTGGAGGTGTTTAAAGTAAAAATCTAACATTAAAAACTTGTATTTAAAAAAATACTTGTCAAAAAGTAGGAACTTTGACCCCTAATATCTCCGTAACTAGAAGGTTCCCAGGTATGATGTAGAACAAAAAAATGATCGCAATGACAGGGAGGACCAGTGCCTTTCGGCTTCGTTAAGAGGTGTTTTACACCCTTTATACTCAAGCTGAACGCTCGTCCGAAATTCCGTGTCGTTGAGGCAGTTACAACGATGGTAGCTCCTGGCCTGATCCACATTCAGAGTGCGTCTGTGTCAGCCGAAAAGTAAAGGCTCCATGCCATCTCTCAACTAATCCTTAATAACGCTAATCGCCGCTATAATATTTCGGTGAGTCCAAAAGTATCACTACTTACGAAAACGCTTTAGTCATGAATCCACCTTTACAAGCACCATTTGCTTTATCGCAATCAACAATCTGTTGTTCAGATAAATCTAATTGCTGTCCGTTTTTGATGGCGTATTGACTCTCAATGTTTGCTGAAATAAAAATGGTAGTTATACAAGGTGTTGTTTTGCATCCTCGTCAAATTTCAGGAGGTGGTCACAAAAGACATAAATAATAATCAATCAAAATTACGCTACCAAGTTAATTATTAATAAACGCTGATTTTTTTGGTTTTTTAAGTTTGACAATATTTCAGAATAACCCATTAACGTGGTTTAGGGAATAAGAAATTATCGAATAAACGTTTGAGATTGTTTGTATGTGCGTAAGCGAGGTTATAGGGCAAGAACCAGACGGCCCGCGTTTAAAACACGGGTTGTTCACACTTACCGATTTCCATAAATAAGAAGAAAAAAAATAGCTTCACATTATATTATTGATTCGGGACAAGAATCATTAGCATAGTTGCCTCCTTGAATTTGACGAGGATGCAAAACAACACCTTGTATAAGAATTTCAATATTCCGGAAACCAAACGCAAAACTTCTAAAGTTTTTTGGAGGCTTTCAGTAACAAGAAAAAGTTAATCCACCTACCAATTGTACTGAATGCGTAGCATGACCCACAATCCATTTGATTTTTTATTGGAGTGACGGCATTTTGGTCACGCCAATCAAATGAGTCCGGGGCATCAACGTTTTGGAGCTCCTCGCCTGATGTATAAGAGCACGACGCGCCAAAATCAGTATCATTCCCTCTTACGTAACCAGTATATTTTCTTAGGAATTCCTCGTGTGTTAGATCCATCAAATATGTCGGTCCTGAAACCAAGCACAAAGATATTATTAACAGAAATATCCATAGATTCTGGTTTGAAACTGTTTGAATGTGTATTACCGAAAATTGTGACATTCTGCCCTTCGTTAGCTCGATTAACTTCCTCTAAGTTGACTTTAAATATTTCGAAACGGGCCTGCTTCTCATTTTCGTCAGCGTATTGCTTGCCGTGTCTTTGTATGAAATCCTCAAAGTTTTGCTCCGCATCTTTGAGGTCGTATATCGGTGCTGACCGTATGGAGCAGGCAGAGGAAATGCAAATCGTAAGCAAAAACAACAACAAAGACATATTTGCTCCAAATAATGTTAATTCTAACAAAATCATTCGTTTTATACTAAAGGTGGCGATAAAACTATTCTGTAAGGAATTTAGAGTTTTTAAACTATTGCATACTTTAAGAACCTTTCGTAGGCTGTAATTGTTTTTTTACTATCTTTTTATTGTGTTAGTAATGATAATCGTGGATAAGTAAAGTATGTAAAAGCACGTGTAAGATTAATATAGTGAAACGTGAGCAACAACGCAGCTTTGCTTGTGTACTGTTACTACACACAAAAGTACATTAAGATACTCCTAATATGTGTATTCATGAACGGCAAAATGAAGATCATTCATCTGAAGTTGGTAAACAGTATTTTTTTTCCTTAGCCTACATTATCCTATCCCAAAGGAATGTATGTAGTATATACATAAAATTCAAAGTCCTGACTGACTAACTGAGATATCAACGCACAGCCTAAACCGCTGGGCCTACAGACCTGAAATTTGGAGGGTGTGTTTTTTGTGAAAATAAGTTATCCACTAAGAAAGGGTTTTTCGAAATTCCACCCCTAAAGGGGTCAAATAAGGGAGGAAGGACTGTATGGAAATCGGTCATTTTTAAAGTTACGGATTGGAAATCATCAAATGACCCCACCTGCTCTGGGCGGAGTGGAAGGGAGGGTCAGACTTTTGAACAGTCCTGCAGCCCTGGCAGGCATCGGCCCTCTTGGACCCTTTCTGATTTGCTGACATCTCCTTTCCTCCTTTCCAACACGAACGCGCCGTTGACACGGCCTGTCGTCATAAGACGGAACCACGGCGGCGTGAAGATAAACGGTGAGCTTGCCCATTTCTCACCGTCCTCAGGCCCGCTCCTATGGTGGCGCCCACGCCCGGGGCGTCTCCCGCCGCGCCTGGGACGTAAGGCTCTCTCCCTCTCACGTTCCACCACCTTCTTCCTTCTTCGCTAGCATGACTTCTTCGCAGAAGAAGGCGATGGCTTCCCATTACCTATCGCTCCGGACCATGGATTAAGGACAAGGCGGTGCTCAGACCAAGCGGAGCAGAGCTCTACGATGTGCTCCACCGTATCCTCCGGACGATCCCCGCAGTGGTGACACCCAGGCGTTTGCTCCCCCACGATTCGGTGCAGGAACCTCCCGAAACAACCGTATCCGGTAAAGATCTGCGTCAGGTGGAAGATGAGAGCACTGTGGCACCTTTCCAGCCACTCCTCAAAGATGGGACTTATCGCCATCTATCGTGGCGATAAGTCCCTTCCTAGTTCTCAATCCCGTGCCCTGCACGGGGTTGTGACAGTCACTCTCTCCATGTCGCCATGAGATCGCGCCGGAGGTCTGTCCGCTGAGTGGCGATTTGCCGCGGAAGCGGAGTTTCCCCCCGGCTTAGTGGCTCCGCGCGCCATTCATGCAGGCTGGACTATCGCCTCCAGATCCCATGGTGGCAATCCGGCCAGGAGGTTCGCTGCCTCGCCGGAGATCGTGCGGTACCCCCGGACTAGCCTTACGGTTACCACTTTTTGGGGCGCCTTCAGGTAGTGGGCGGCTCGCCACCTCAAAGAACGCGCCCACACTGGGGCCCCGTAAAGGGCCATGGACCGCACGATCCCCGCGTAGTGTCTCCGGCAGGAGACGTTTGGACCCCTCAGGTTGGGCACGAGCCGCTTGAACGCAGCCCCGGCCCGTTTCAGTTTGGGGGCCAAAAGTCGAAAGTGCTCAACGAAGTTCCACCGGCTGTCGAGGACAAGCCCTAGGTACTTCAGCGTCGACTCGACGCCGATGAGAACCCCCCCTACCGTCAGTATGGATCCCGACGGTGGCGCATTCCGAGGCCCATGAAAGCACATGGCGTCGGACTTGTGCAATGCCACCTCGAGACCCAGTTGCCGGATTCTCTCCACGACTACAACCCCGCGTGTCTTGTGTTCGGCCGCCGCCTCGTGCAACCTCCCTTGTGCCAGCACCAGCGTGTCTTCAGCGTAGCAAACTACGTTGACACCGCTAGGGAGGTCGGCGCGCAGCACCCAGTCGTAGCAGATGTTCCACAAGGGCGGCTCCAGAACCGATCCCTGTGGAACACCGCACGACACCTCTCGCCGGTTCCATTCTCCGGTGCGACCGGGGTAGATGACGGCCCTATCCGTCAGGTAGTCCCCGACCACACGACGAAGGTAGGTCGGCACTCGATGATACCGGAGTGCCTCCCTTATGCAGCTACAAACCATCCACCTCAACCCTACTTTTTCTTCTATTAATGGAAAGCTTAGCAGCATTTACCTTGAAATAAATAAAACTATTAAAGATAATTAAAATTTCTACTTCAGAAAATATCGGCTCCTAGAACACTTATAATCAAAACGGACGAACGACAAATTCAACAATATTAAAGAATAGCTGTGCCCACGACTTCGTCCGCGTGGAAATTAAGAAGTAGCCTAAGTTACTCCTTATTACATCAGCTATCTGCCAGTGAAAGTCCCGTCAAAATCGGTCCAGCCGTTCCAGAGATTAGCCGGAACAAACAGACAGACCGTTAACAGACAGGCAGACAGCTAAAATTGAAAAAATATATATTTTGGTAAATGTACCGTATATATTACATTCATAATTATACATGTGATAAAAAGCGGTTATTTTAATATTAGACTACAACAAACAGACACTTCAATTTTATTTAAATAAAATAGAAGTAGTCCAAGTTACTCCTTATTACATCAGCTATCTGCCAGTGAAAGTTCTGTCAGAATCGGTCCAGCCGTTCCAGAGATTGGCTGGAACAAACAGACAGACTGACAGACAGATATACAAAAATCGTAAAAAAAATTATTTTGGTACCTATATGTACCTAAATACAATCACATAAATGTGGTAAAAGCGGTTATTTTAATATTACAAACAGACAGTTCAATTTTATTTATTTGGTACAGATAACAGAGAATTCCTGAAAGTACAGCAAAACCTATGCTGAAATTCCGTCAAAAGTATTTAGACTTAACATATTTAGAAAATTGTAAGAGTTACTGTCGAATTACCAAATGGGTATAAAAGAAGTAAATTTTCCTTTGCTAATCAAGATATTGAGGGCGTAGTAAGCGACAATGTCACCATTACTGTTGTTATTGTGGTTTTGTTTAGCATCGCTTGCGGCAACCAAGACTGCGCCTTTGATATTCTTCCGTAGTCACGCCGAGATACACTTCGAACGTTTCATCCTAAAACACAACAAGCAATATGTCAACGAAGAAGAAAAGCAAGCCAGGCTCGAAATATTCAGTGAAAACTTAGAAAGGATTAACGCTTTGAATCAACAAAGTGAACATGCTGTGTTTGGTAAGTTAATAAAGAATATAGCTAAGCTTATAATGAATATAGTTTAGTATAATCAGAACGTTAGGACATAGGCCTGTTTTTTGTAAGAAATGTGTAATCCAGGACGTGGGTCCAGTGCGGAATATACTGGACTGAATATCGTAATAGAAGTAAAACATATTTGTGATAACACAATTTTTTTCAGGTATAACAAAATTTTGCGATCTAACTCCTGACGAATTCGTTGAACAATTTACCGGTTTGGGAGTTCCTTCAAATTTAACAGTTAGAGGATGCCGTGATATTTCTGATAATCAGGTTCCCAATTACAATGCGCCTGAGTCGCACGACTGGCGTCAATACAACGCTGTCACTCGAGTCAAGACCCAACAGCGCTGTGGAGGTTGCTACGCTTTTAGTGCTAGTGGTAAGTATGATGAAATTGTTACTGTCTCATCCCACTGCCCTCTCTCCTGCCTTGAGGGCCAAATGTGGACTATTGGTCGTTATTTTTTTTTACTCGCCCTGGGATATTTTACGAGGTTTGCTCCGACTCGTTCCTGGTGTTTCAATTAAAATTTTAGCGCACAGCTAATGAGCTGCATTGGGCAGTAGTAATAATATTATTTAATTTTGTGACAAAAAAAGTAATGGGACATTCACAATAGATTGGTTTTGGATAAGATACAGAAAAGCAAAATTGTTTCAACTCGGTTGAAATTCGTACTTTAGGACATTTTTTTTTGCATATTTTATGAAAGTCTGACGACAGTGTCCTGTCTAACTATTGTTGCAAGCAGGTTGAATTATTTATTTATGTAAACGGTATTCCCTGGATCTGATTACAAAACATTTAGTCTTAACATGTGTAAAATGTGTGAATGAAGTCGTGGGCAAAAGCTAGTCTTACATTTTAATGAATTAACAAAAAAACAGTGCAAATGCAGTGGTGTCCCCGTCGGATTGCCATTTAATAAGTCGAGTTCGAACCCAACGCACGCACCTCTGATTTTTCGGATTCATGTGCGTATTGTATAATTATCACTAGCTTCGGTCAAGGAAAACACCGTGAGGAAACCAAACATGCTTGAGAGCCATTGCCATGAAAAGCCAAGTCAGAGACCCATTGAAGGCATTAAAAACTGAGACATCAGGTTAAGAACTAACCACAGTATAAAGATGAATAAATTAATTTTGCAGGAAACATCGAGGGTCAATACGCAATCAAGCATGGTCAGCTGATAGAATTATCTGAACAACAGACTATTGACTGTGATAGGGGTTCAAATGGGTGCCGAGGTGGATATATGTCCTCTGCTTTTCGGTAAATACCATATTTTCACTGAGTCCTCGGCAAAGAACAATTAACATAAATACTTATGTTTAAAATATCAGGCATAATGACAGCTGCTGCTAAGTTTAGAGAAAGATTGTAGATAAATCATATGTAATAAGTGCGAGCCAATTGATTTCTTTTCGCTTATTCTTTCAGAGTTTGTTTAGGCTTCTGCCATTACCATCACGCCACTCACCATCATCATCATTCGCCATTCGTTATCAGTCTAGTTTTGTCCTTGTTCTTACTCTGGCACTATCATTAAGAACATACCTGGCCAGCAAAGAGCGGACTCTTTCGCATAGTTTTCAATTCCTAACCCATCTGCCATCAGCTTTCCGGCAAATTAGGTGACCCCGCTTTTGTTAAATACCGAGCACAAAAGGTATTCCAGGTCGATATGGTGAGGTTGCATATAAAAATCTAATAACGTGGATCCATCTGGATAGATGGTGAGCAGTCGCATTGTGGCTTTATGACTTGCTCCAGCTAAAATAATTTCCCTACCTAGCCCCACATAGTTGCGAGTACAAATGGTACAAAGCCACAACCCACAGGAAACCAATCCGAGTTCTTCTTTGTAGCGTATCGATGGCAATACGTTTAAATGTGTTTAGCCCAAAACTCAGCCACGCGAACTCCGCTCACTGATGCAGTAAATAGATAATCTCGTGTACAGGTGACAGGGCATGCGTTGTAAGATGGAAAGTGGGCCATTGTCTGATGCACTTTTGAAAAATCTCTATATTTGTCCGCAGATCAATTATTCAGCAAGGTGGGATCGAGGCAGAAACTGATTATCCGTATGTAGGTAAACGACAAGCCTGTCAATTTACTGCAGGAAAAGCAGCGGTGAGGGTTACGGACTGCGTCTCATTCAACATTCGTTCACAAGAAGCACTGAAACAACTAGTGTACAAGGTTGGACCTATATCTGTTGGTAAGTAACCATTTAAAGATGTCGCATGTTGAAAAATCTTTCTTTAAAATTCAATCAATGCTATATTTTTATTTTCGAAAGTCTGGATGGGTGCCCTATTACATACCGAGTGTCCTACGTGCCTCACAAAGCATTTTATGCCGTTGGTCCCGGCTGTCATTTGTAGATCATTGACAGTCGTTAGAAGGAGCCAGTAGCCCGAAAGCCTGACAACTAGTCTTGCCAAGGTGTTTCGTATTACCCAGTACTAACTGGGTTGTGGAGGTCAGATAGGCAGTTGTTTCATGTAAAATACTAGTATTCAGCTGTATCCGGTTAGACTGGAAGCCGACATCTCGGGAAAAGTCTATGCAAACGATGATGATGTTGTTGTTTTTTTTTTTTGCGAAAATATTATTTGCTTTTAGATCAGGCAATCAGCAATAAAGTTTCAAACCGTCTCAATCAGAAAATAACGACTTTTGTCTTAATACGAGTATCCTGCGACAATAGACAAACAACCGAAGAAAATATGTTTTTCAGGAATTTGTCGGTAGCAGCCACGGAGTCTGAATTTGTACCCGATTGACGAAATATGTGCGTACTGTAGGTACACCACTGCCCAGCCCTTCCGGGATTATAGGACTGATGTTTAATTGTATGTTATGTTAATTTATTTCTTCTGGTTTTTCTTATAGGCGTCCAGGCTAGCAATTTTCATTTCTACCATAGTGGCGTAATGCCGGATAACTTATGCAATGCTGGGGGGGTGAACCATGCTGTTCTTGTGGTGGGTTACGGAGTAGGTAAGTCGTGGTGTTTATGTGTGATAAGATGGTATCGATGATTGCTTATTGGTAAAGTGGTCTTTAGTCCTATTCCCAGGTCGGAACACAAATTATTTTTTTCCTTTAGGAGGATTTCTCAGTAGTAGCCCAGAGTAAGTGTCTATGCTTGGTTGATCGCCATAGGCTCCCTCATATTACAAAATAACTGATAAAACGTGGGTGTATTACAAATCTCCACCATACCCTTTAGATATTTCAAGCATGATGTTATTACGGTATTCAAACTGTTTATGAATAATAACTAAATTTAAAAAATATTTTATTTCAGATAACGGGGTGCCATACTGGCTAATTAAGAACTCGTGGGGTGAATGTTTCGGTGAACAGGGCTACATCAAAATACATCGCGGAGAATATGCCGCCTCGTGTGGAATGATGAACAATGGATTTATGGCGTCATCCGCAGTTCTGTAATTATCTGGAAATAATGAGGAATAGAAGAAAGCAGAAGATTTAATGTATTTTTGGTGGTGGTTATATAATTAAATATACCTATCAAGCAATGCAACAGTGGTTTTATTGTATCTAAAAAATGTAACTTAACTTTTGCATTTTTTTTAACAAAAAACCGACTGCAGTGCGGTTAGATTAATTACATTTCATAATCACTAGAAAAAAATTGTTATTTTTTTACCTATAGTCTAAATATCATCACAAAATAAAAAGATTTTATAGATAATATGATAAGCTTTCAAACATGAAAGGGCTTAGAATAAACGCTTGTGGTACACCAATTTATTACATGAGATAACAAACCTTATGACGCGACATTGTAACACATGTAGGGGCTGGTATCATTTAGAAATAAAAAAAATGCTAGCTTGCTTGGGGAGAGCCATTCCCCAGCAGTGGGATGACTCAGGCTAACTGTTACTGTATCAGTTACTTACCTTGTTTCATGGTCTGTTATCATCCATTACTCTTATTATATCCTTCGACTTTTAAACATCTCTAGGTAGAAATTAGTGTAGATACTGGAGATAGCAAATATTACTCAAAGGAAACATTACTTTATTTTAAAAAGAAAACAAATACATTCAAAGATGAAAGAAAGAATGCCCTGTAATTTAATAGCATCAATCGATTGCGTCAATTATAAGAACCAAATCTCTCAAACAAACATGATAAATTAAATGAAAAGAAAAACATGAAAATATCTAAACTTAGAAATTCAATGGGACAAGATAAAGTACTTTTACTCAAAGGTTAAGATCAAGTTATCTGAAATATGAGTTCCTACTTTTTTTTTAATAAGAGTATCTTCAGGTTAATTTTTTTTTTTTTACCTTAAGGTTAGAAAAAACCTAAATATTGTTCAATTAAGTCAAAAGCCTTACACATGTCATACATGATTAAATCAAATCAAATATAATAAAAATAATATAAATATAATCCTCTGTCCAGGGCACTGAAAAGCTATCCAGGAAGATTTTAACTCTCTCCCTGGTTGATTCGGAAGTGCCATGCTTGGCGGACGCAGAGGACGCCTGGAAAGTGGCTTGCCCGGATACGGATCGGCCCGAGAACTCATTTTCCCAGAGACAGTGGGATGAGCCGCTCTGCAAGTTGGTGCGGAATCACCTTATTAATACGTCTACCAATACTGCTGAGCGTGCCCGCCTGCTGGCTGTGGGTGAGTGTAAGTCGGGTCTCTGGCTTCAGGCAACTACCGTCACCTAAAATAGGCACAACATTCCGGCTTGCTACATGTCTGCGATTGGGCGCTCCTTGCGGGGCTCCACATCGCTGTCGATGTGGTGAAGCAGTCGACGGCCTCGGACACCATGGCCTTTCCTGCAGTAAGAGTGCAGGCCGGATAGCGCGGCACGCTAGCATTAATGATCTCATCCGTCGTGCTCTTGCCATTGCCGGTGTGCCAGCTGTCTTAAAACCCAATGGCTTGGCACGCGTCGATGGGAAGAGACCAGATGGTATGACCATAATACCATGGAAGTTGGGTAGGCCTTTGGTGTGGGATGCGACTTGCGTCGACACCCTTGCGCCATCTCATCTGCCCAGCACGGTGAGCTGCGCTGGAGCGGCTGCTGCAGGTGCTGAAAACTTCAAGCAGCGCTAGTACAATAACTTAATTAGTAATAATTATGTGTTTGAGTCGTGTGGGGTTGAAACACTAGGGCCATGGGGCCTGAGTGCCCACCTTGTGTATCGAGATATCGCTAAAAGGTTGGTCGACTCTTCACGTGACCAGAAAGCTGGCCTTTTTTTTGCCCAAAGAATCAGCATTGCCATCCAACGTGGCAATGCGGCCAGCGTTCTGGGCACTTTTCCTGTTGACAGCGATGTGGACAAATTTCTTGACGCCCTGTAATTTTTATATTTGTACATATTTTATTATTATTTTAGATATATTTGTAGTTTGTAAATAATGTAAATATAATTTGAATTTTAGTATTATAACTTTAATCAAATAATCATTTATTTCAAGCAACAAGGTCCATATGGGTTAGTGAATAAGTAGGTACTTGAAAACTATGTTAGTGGCAAAACATTTGGTGATTTAGCGTCATTCATTTAATTCATTCATCTAATAATAATAACCAATTGAAAATCTTGGGTCCATATTGGCTCACCTAAAGTTCTTTACCCGAAATTGTTCTTCCTAATGATTTGTAATCCGAATGATCACTCTTCCTAAAATTTTTCCTCCTAAAGTTTTCATTCATACATTTGTAGTGCTACCGGCGATGTTCATAACACTCATGTTTCCGAAAATTGTAGTTAATAATATCATTATTGTAAATATATTTCAACTCCTACTGTTTTTCATCATAACGCTATTATCCCTAAACATAATTACCATAATATTTTCACTAATACTCAGAAAGAAACATTTACCAAGTGTAATAAATAATATATGTGAGTACAAGATGATATTTATAGTGCCCCCACTATGAAAAAAATACTTAGAAAAATTTCGCGACCAATTTCGAGGTAGCGCTCGCCGGCCGCTGCCGCGGCACCGCTCGCTTCGCTCGCTCGGCTCGCGCGTAGTTGGTCACAGTTCTAACCTAACCTAACCTATGGATATATTTGCGGGTACACACCGCTTTAAATAAAATTAAAGAAGACGCTTTAATTAATGAAAAAAAAATCTAAACAAAAAAGATATGACTTTTAATAATAGTGTAAAAGATGGTTATGTTGAGCAAATATAGGAAAACAAATAAAAGTATAATAGATGATTATTGCTACTGACATTATGAAGTTGAATGCTTCGGAATTAGAACATTAGAGACAGAGTAGTTAGGAATTGCGATTGTTAGGATGAAAAATGTTAGTAAGAACATTTTCGGATTTCCAATTATCGGAGTTGAAAATTTAGGTGAACTTTGGCGCACCCGAAAATCTTTGCCCCCATCAATTTGCAACTGATGAAGGTACTGAAGATATCTGAAACTTTCAGTAACGGCATCAGGATGAAATTTGGTGTGGACGAATGTTTAGTCATGCATGTGAAGCGAGGGGAGATTATGGAATCCGTGGGAACTCAACTCTCGGATTCCACACACTTTAGATCCCTCTCCTCAATAGAAACGTATAAGTATGTCAGAAGCATTAGGCATCAATACTGCTAAGATGAAACAATCGTTGAGAAAACGTTCCTTCGGCCGCCTGAATAAGATGCTAAGCAGTCTTCTGTCAGGCAAAAATAAGATGCGCGCCTTCAACGGTTGGTTCATGACTGTTCGAAAGAGATACCGTGGCCCTGGAATACAAAGGGATAAGAAGGAACATGGGTGGGTTTTAGTCAGTACAAGTCTGACGCTCCCTTCCGTTCCGCCCAGAGCGGAAGGTGGTCATTTGATAATTTCCCATCCGTAAAAAAGGGGGTACAGAGTCCGGCCCTAGATTGCCTTTTGAAAATAACATAAATTCACTCTTGGTGACATTGTATTTTAGGCCACGGGTCAATGCGTAAGTTTCACACAACCTTATCAACTTCCTAAGAGCGCTGACAAATAGACCCAACAGCACCATGTTTTCTGCATAACTCAGGTTGTTGACAAAGACACCGTCAATGCAGCAGCCAACTTGCATGCTGGTGAGGCCACCTATAATATATAAGCTCATCAACATATAAGTTGAAAAGTTTAGGAGAGGTTATACCCCCCTGTCTCACTCTGCACCTCAAACCGTATGAATCCGATAATTCCCCTGCCCATTTAACATAGCTTATCTGATTTTCGTATCAATACTCAAAAACAGAACACTGCTCTTTTGGCACACTAGTATTTCTGAGCTTCTTCCACAGCACATTATAAGCTACCATATCAAAAGCCCTTGAGAAATCCAGGATACACGCGTACACCGGAGTCCTTCTATCGAGATTGTACCCTACAGTATGCTTTAGCGTCAAAATGGCACTTTCTGTAGAAAAGCCTTTTCGAAAACCGTCATGCAGGTACAAGCGCAAGTTTAGGTAGTTGTCCATCAAACGGTCCAGAACCTTAGCAATAATTGTGCCCAGCGACATTGGTCTGTTATTGCCTTTTTCTGAAATGAGGATATTTCAGAAAAAGGCAATTACAGACCAATGTCGCTGTCCTGCCCCCGTATTGACAAACGTTCGGATTCAATTTCGATTCGGAAAGTCGTATGTCTATCTCGCTCGCTTTTGTAATGCCAAAACAAGATAGACATACGACTTATCGAATCGAAATCGAATCGGAGCGTTTGTGAATAGGGGGTCTGTTCTTAATAATTGGCACAACAATATAGTCTTCCTCAGATCTAATGGCAGGTAGGAATGAGAAACACACAGAGAAAAAAACATGACGAGAACTCGCGGTGGATGTAATCCTGCATACTGCAGGTGTTCAGTGCTAAAACCATCATGGCCTGGTGATTTACTTCTACTCATGTTATCAATTGTGTTTCTCACCTCCTTTGCGGTAAACATAACCTTACACGACATGCCAACCTTCACCGTCTCTGCAATGAAACCTGCGGTATTGGTTAGGTTTAGTAATGTGATATTAAAGTCCGACAAGACGAAAACGAAATTAACTCCTTTAAATTGGACACGTAATGTCCTCTTTGTGCTAAGTTTATTGTTTTTTTTTTTTTTTAATACAAAGGGTAATTCTTATAAAATACCTCAGACTATCCGAAGAATGCAAGTAAATAAAGTTATTGAAATTCTATGCAAACTATTTTCTGTTACATATTTTCTAACTGATAAGACACGTCGTCGAATACTTCATTTACCAACAACTATAAAAGGTTTCCACAGTTCTCGGGGTCTATTGTTCGACAATTTCGCCATTAGTATTGTTGTTGTGCTCTTGCTTAGCGTCGCTTGCAGCTACCAAGACCACGTCTAAACTTTTACTGCCTGAACATGGCCGAGCTACACTTTGAACGCTTGATCCAAAAATACGGCAAGCAGTATGTAGACGAAGAAGAAAAGAAAGCCAGGTTCGAAATATTTAAAGAAAACTTAGAAAGAGCTAACGTTATGAATCAACAAAGTGAACATACTATATTCGGTACGTTGATCATCACTATATTTTGGGTTAAACTTTTATTATAAAAAAAAAGAAAATGCTTGTTCTAAAGCTTCTTAACTTTTATTTTAGGTATAACACAATTTACAGATCTAACTCAAGATGAATTCGTTAAAAAATACACATGTGTATTTCCACCTACAAATTCTACTCAGAGTGGATGTGCCGATGTAAGCGATGATCATTCAGGTTCCTGATTACAATGCGCCTGAGTCGCACGACTGGCGCCAACACAACGCTGTCACTCGAGTTAAAAACCAAGACAAATGTGGAGGGTGTTTATGCTTTCAGTTCAAGTGGTAAGTACACTACATTTGTACACTATTTAATTTGTGATGCGGAATAATTCTATAAAACGAGATAAATCATCGCCGCAAAGTAGCCAGCTGTAGCGGTACAAAAAGCAACTTACTACAAAAAGTACTACAGCGCCATCTATGACACGACGGAAGAACGAATGTCAATTTTCTACATCTCGCAAGCAGAGTTTACATCGAGTTAAGACTATATCGAAAAACCCGACAACAACTGTCGAGCAGTTGCCTGCCAGACATAACACCTGTCTGGTCGGAGGATCCACCCTTTACCACGGGGGATGAGGAACTTTACACCCTGTGCCTCATACCCATAATCGTCTTTTTATCGAATACATTTGTTGTGTGTTTTATTTTTATTTTTGTGCTTTGGAATTATACAATCTAATTGCCACATCCCCATTCTATCATCGGTAAGTTCCACGGACCCGAAAAAAGCACGTTGCTTCCACATTTATTGTGCGAACCGCCCTGTGTGTATTTTAGGACCATCTTTCATAAGATGCTGATCTAAAGCATTGTTTTACGCACCCCGCCTTACTTTTACATAACTTTTACTGCCCATGTAAAAGTGTAATAACATAACAAAATAAAATTCCTATGCTGATATCAGGAAACTTAACAACTTTATGAGAATATAACATTTTCGTTAGTAAATAGAACCTAAAATCTATGTGAGTGACACTTGACTTGTCTCTGTGCGTTCATGTGGCACTTGCGTGTGTGAAGAAGTGCGAAGTGCGAAGCGAAGGAGCACCACTGACTACGGCCAAAAGTCCTCTAGCAAGACGAGGTCTAGTTAACGCTGGTATTCGCACCACGAATGCCTTAAACTTTGCCCTTCTGTGTTGGTCTTCTGACGCACGTACGCCAAGATGTTCTCCGCGAAGTGATGGTGTAGTGTACTGGGATGCGTACCATTTGACATAATAACAAAAGTTCTAACGATCACATGACCTAATTTCATTTAATATAATTTTTCTTTCGTATAACGATGAAATGATTAATGAATTATTGATATAATTTCAGTTTACCTAATTTTAGATGGTTTAATAAACATTTTCTATAATGCACATTTGAACTAATATTCAGTTAGTATAATATTTAGTTAGTATATTATTCCTCATATATTCCTGCGTTAGGGGTGTGTAATATATGCCATAATAACAGATAATATATTATCACTTGAAATAACGTTCACATGATATAATTTTCATATACTATAAAAACAAATAACCTAATTTCATGTGATGTAATATTACATTTCATATAAACTTCTTTTACTCTAATAACACTTAGTATAACGTTCAGTTGACCTAATTTTCATTTGACATAATTTTCATATTTACTCATTTTCTGCCCAAATTCTGTAGTGAATAAGTAAATATTAGAAAACATCATACTGTTATAAGCTCATCTAACCCAAATATTATTATTATCCATTCTATTGTTGGTGATTCACCAACAATAGAATGGATCTGGCGCTAATGGTCATGGTTCTAACCTAACCTAATCCAGATGGTTCACCCACAATAGGGGGGATCTGGCACTCGTCGGCCGCTGCCGCGGCACGCTCGCTATGCTCGCTCGCCTTCGTGCGCTAATGGTCATGGTTCTAACCTAACCTAACCCACATGATTCACCAACCATATAGCGGCTCTAACGCAGGAATATATGAGGAATAATATACTAACTAAATATTATACTAACTGAATATTAGTTCAAACGTGCATTATAGAAAATGTTTATTAAAACATATAAAATTAGGTAAACTGAAATTATGTCAATAATTCAGTATATCATTTCATCGTTATACTAAAGAAAAATTATATTAAATGAAATTAGTTCATGTGATCGTTAGAACTTTTGTTATTATGTCAAATGGTACGCACCCCTGCGTTAGAGCCGCTATATAGTTGGTGAATCATGTGGGTTAGGTTAGGTTAGACCCATGACCATTAGCGCCAGATCCATTCTATTGTCGGTGAATCATTTGGGTTAGATGAGGTTATAACAGTATGATGTTTTCTAATATTTACTTTTTCACTACAGAATTTGGGCAGAAAATAAGTAAATATGAAAATTAGGTCAAATGAAAATTAGGTCAACTGAACGTTATACTAAGTGTTATTAGAGCAAAAGAAGTTTATATGAAATGTTAGATCACATGAAATTAGTTTATTTGTTTTTATGTAATGTTTATATGAAAATTATATCAAATCAAATCAAATCAAATCAAATCAAATCAAATCATTTATTTCTTTGCAAACATGGGTAATTTGTACATAGATGTGTTATTATTTACTATAGTCCTCCATATTCTACCGTCAAAAGGGCATGCAAATAATATAAAATTCATAAATTAAATAGTAATGGTATAAAATTGTAATACCAGATACATTTAAATTTCAGATCATTAGAATTACAAAAAAGAAACAAATAATTATCAGACTAATAACAGTTGTGAAATTTTAACAGTGATGTCAAAAGGAATAATAATGTATGTCAATCAGGAAAAAAAATGTCAGAATAGGAACAATTATGTCAATGACATTGATAGTTAGTCAATCAGTGCAGAGATTTATCATTAAGGAAGTCGTCAATTGTGTAATAGGTTTTGTCAATTAATATTTGGTTTAGTGCCCTTTTAAATTTTATCACAGTCATATTTTTTATTACATCAGGTACTTTATTATAAATGCGTGGGGCAATACCAAAAAAACTTTTCTGCATAAGTGCGGTTTTACATTTGACTTGACACAGTTTGTTAACATATTGAGTTCGTATCGGATTTTTTCTGACTGCTGACAGTTTTTCAAATAATTGTGGATTATTTTTTACAAACAGAGCGGTTTCCAAAATGAACAAAGATGGAAAAGTTAAAATTTTTAAAGACTGAAAATAGGGAAGACAGCTATCTGTTGTTTTAAGATTGCACATTGACCTTATGCATCGCTTTTGCATTCTAAATACTAGTTCCTTATCGGTCGACTGCCCCCAGAAAATAATGCCATACCGCAAAACAGAAGCAACCAGTCCATGGTACGCTGATAAAAGAGCCTGACGGTTGACTTTTTTTGAAAGCTGATGGAGAGCATACGCGGATTTGCTGAGCTTTTTGCACACTACTTCAATATGAGGTTTCCACGTGAGTTTGCTGTCAATCACTATACCTAAAAACTTCGCCTGACTTTCTTCCTCTATATTACAGCCTTGGTAAGCAACACAAACACTTGGTTTTTCACTACGTTGATGAAATTGCATTATTTTCGTCTTACTTAGGTTTATTACCAAATTATTATTACTTAACCAGTTTATTATATCATGCAAACAAGTATTTATGTCCTGCTCGTAAGTATTATTATTTGCACATTTAATTACAGCCGTGCTGTCATCCGCAAAGAGTACCATTTTGTTTTTTGTTACTTTCGGGAGATCGTTAATATATATTAAAAAAAGTGGCGGCCCCAGTACGCTACCTTGTGGAACACCATATTTTACACGCCTTGGTTTTGATGTGTATATGGTTTCTATTTTACTTTTTGGACAAATTCTAGAAATTTCTGTGTATTGCAGTCTATTACTTAGGTACGATTCCAGTAATTGAAGAATGTTCCCTCTTATACCGTAACTATGTAGCTTGTGTACCAGAATTTTATGGTCCACATAGTCGAAAGCCTTGGTCATGTCAGTATAAATAGCACAGACTGGATTTCTCCTATCTACAGATGACATGATGTTTGTTAATAGGTCGAACAGTGCCATATTAATTGTGGTATTCTTACGGAATCCCTTTTGTTCTTGACAAAATAATTGATATTTTTCGAAATAAGCATAAAGAGAATTATAGATTACTTTCTCGAAAATTTTGGAAAAAATTGGTATTTTCGCTATGGGTCTATAATTTTTTAAATCTGTTCTGTCATCTTTTTTGTATAAGGGTTTTATTACAACTTTTTTGAGCCTATTTGGAAATATGCCATTACCAATACACAAGTTAATTATATGCGCTAACGGAGGTGCTACTAATTCTTTGGTGAATTTTATGACTTTTGTAGAAACGCCATCATATCCAACAGTGTTTGTGTTTTTTAGGTTAGAGATTATTTTTACAATGTCATCAGTAGTAACAGGTTGCATAAACAGGGAATTTAATGTCTGATTGTTTATATTAATATTATTTAATGTGATGTCAGCTTTAGTATTATTTTCAATTTCGTCAATAAAATAATTGTTAAATTCGTTGGCAATGTCTGTGGGGTGTGTAAACGACAGATTACCTCTATTAACGCACATGACTGATTCCTGTGGCAAGCACAGTTTGGTTTTATTTATTATTTGCCAGGTAGCCTTAGATTTGTTTTCGGCAGTGTTTATAAAATGATTATTTTGTGCTCTTTGTGTTAGCTTGATAATTTTTCTATAAAGTTTTGTATAGTTTTTAAGAACTTTTTTATTTAGTGAGTCCGGATTTAACCTATATGTCCAAAGCAATTGCCTTTGTTTTTTACTGCATGTTTTTATTCCTCGAGATATCCATTTCGTTTCCTTGTTAGTTTTGATGGTTACAATTTTTTCCGGAAAACATAATTTATAAAAAAGAGAAAAATCATCCATGAAATTATCAAAAGCTTTGTTTGCGTCTTGTGCATCAAACACTTGTACAAAAGATAAACTGCTAAGATGTGTTTTAAAAGTTACTAAATTATTCATACTTATGTCCTGCTTTTTAGTTTTCCAATACTGTAGTTTACAGGTTTTTTTAATAGGTATTTTTAGTATTTGCGATGTATGATCCGAAAGGACCAGATCTACAACTTTAGCTTCGCAGTCTTTTCTGTAGTTGTGTGCAAAATTATCAATACAGGTTTGACTACTAATCCTTGTGGGAGTATAAAGAGCTAATTTTAGATTGTACCTCATGAGCAAATATTCAAATTCTAATGTAGCTTTGTTTCTTCTCAAAACATCAATATTAAAATCACCACACAAGACAACTTTTTTATTTGATGAAATACAAACTTTAGTTAAAATGTAATCTAATTTTTCATAAAATATTTCGTAATTAGGCTTAGGTATTCTATATATACAAATAATAATAATTTTTTGTGCAATGACTTCCACAGCACAGCATTCAAAAATTCCCGAAACGGATTGTTTTGCTATGTCCGGCATTTCTTTGAACTGCAATCCTACTCTAACGAAAATACACGCTCCTCCTCTCTTTGTGTTTCTAGAGAAGAAAGCAGCTGGACAGAAATTTGGAATGTGTAATAAATCCTCATAACCAGTTTGAATGAAGTGCTCTGTGATACAAATTACATCTATTATAGTTCCTCTGTCAGATAACTCCACTAGCTTTACAGTCAGACTATCTGCTTTATTCATCAGGCCAGCGATATTCTGATGTAGAATGGTAAGGAATTTAAAGAAAAAACTGAGAATTTACTTGCTGTGAATTTGTAGACAAACTATTTTGATTTTGAGGGAGGCAGTTAACTTCTGAGTGCGTAGTAGTTAGGTCGCTCAAGCCAACTATAAGGTCTCGCAAATCTGATATAATAGTCTCTAAACCACAGTCATTCAAAGTTCCATATTTTTTACCATAGGTTTCATAAGCATACGTCAGATTAAGATTTGAGTCTAATAAGTATGCATAATTAAACGTATTTATATCTAAATAAAGAAGGTTATTAAACGTTTCTATACGGCTGTTAAACATTATGTTGGAATCTGTCATACATTTAAAGGTCGGTAAACAAATTATAAAGTTTGTGTGATGCAATGGTAACAATTTTTCTCTCACAAACATGACAAGTTCTAAGTAATTATGAGTTTTTCGAAAGTCTTCTTCACCAATATAAATAACACAATAGTAAATAACATAATATCATGTGAACGTTATTTCAAGTGATAATATATTATCTGTTATTATGGCATATATTACACACCCGTGGCGTTCTGTAATTTCTGGTCACTCCCAGGAAAAAAAACGTGACCTTATGTTTGTTTATATTTATTTATTTATTTAAAATTATATTTTGATGTGTTCATTTTACAGGTCATATCGAGGGTCAATACGCAATCACGCATAACCAGCTGATAGAATTATCTGAACAACAAAGTATTGACTGTGATAGCATTTCACAGGGATGTCGTGGTGGATACATGTCGACAAATTTTCAGTAAGTACAAAGCTTCATAATGGTGCAAGATACTTAGTAAAGGCTTCTACTCTTCTTCCTTTCAAATATGTGGTGTCAATAGTCTCGGAGTAAAAATCCTGTGACATCCGGACGGAGAGACAGTTAGGGCGAATCCACAAGGGTTCCGTTTTAGCCATCTGGGTACGTAGCCAGATGCCCTATGATGCCCCTGGCCCTGCGGCCATAACAAAGATAAGATTTATTAATTCATCCTTGAACTTTTTGACAGATCAATGATTCAGCTGGGCGGTACTGAGGCAGAAGCTGATTATCCGTACGTCTCAGTTCAGCAAGCCTGTGCATTTGTCGCATGAAAGGCAGCTGTAAGGGTTACTGACTGCACACAATACAGTTTGACTTCACAAGAGAAACTATAGTACATTATGATATAAGTGCGCTAAGTTGAAAATTACAGACGAGGCAATATTGCTAGCCCGAGCCGTAGGCGAGGGCTACAAGAAAGCAGAGGCTGTAATTATCAAAGCGCACGTATGTCATACGACGTTTTATAACATATTTGCGAGGAAATAAATAAAACTCGAACGACATTTTCAAATAAAAACAATACAGCGAAAAGAAAAAGCGCGCGGAATAATTTTTACTATTTCACAAATTATGAAATTAGCAATGCGCACGCATCAGCGCTTTTTTTAAGGCAAAGGCACAAAAACAGCCAGTATTACTAATAAAGTAAATTAATATTTTTGTGTTTTGTTACAGATAAATGGTTGTAATTTATGGTCAAAATTGATTAAACTAAAGAATTAAATGTTTATTTATTAAATTTTATTCATAAAATGTTGACCACTTTTCTGACATAAAAACTCTTTGCTAAGATTTAAAAAAAGTACCGTTCGTTTTAGACGGAGCATTTTGATAAACCGTGCGTTTTACTTTACATTACCGCACTAGCTACCGTAATGAGATACATTACGATACTGAAATTGGTGAATTAAGAGACCCTTTACGAGCAAATGTGTTATAAAAACAGTTACTGTACAAGGTCGGACCTATTTCCATCGGTAAGTGCTCACAAGGTCCCCTACACCCATCAACGTATACGCTATTACCATACCCAAAGTGGTTTTTTTTTCACCGGATCATCATCATCTGCCTAGCCTTTTCCCAACAATTTTAGGGTCGGCTTCCAGTCTAACCGAATGCAGCTGTATTTTACATGAAGCGACTGTCTATCTGACCTCCACAACCCAGTTGGTACTCAGTAATAGATACCCCTTGGTGAGACCGGTTGTCAGAATTTCGGGCCACTGACAACTGTCGAAGAACTACAAACTTTATCATCGGTTATAAAAAATCCGGTGTTTACCTACACGGTCAAAATGTATAAAACAATTCATATTTTTTAAGCTAAGGTTAAGGGGTAATTTTGTGCTAAATTCGCCGTTTGATAATTGATGTACTTATCATCCTATATGATCCACACAAAAGGTTTTTCGTCGAAGATCTTATTATGAGTAAAAATAATTTATTTCTTCTGCTTTTTCTTATAGCCGTTCAGTCCAAAAACTTTGATGGTTATCAGGGAGGCGTAATGACTGATGAAAACTGCAATAATGGCCCCGTTAACCATGCTGTTCTCCTGGTGGGCTACAGTACAGGTAAGTCATGGTGTTAATAAGTTAAGGGATGTCCTAACACTACAACGTTTTTTTGCGATCAACGTTTTGGGTATCGGGCTGAGGTCCCTTTTCAGGAAAACATGACATTGCGTTGTGTTAAGAAAACAAACTGGCAATGCCATCTTGCGCCGGAGCAAACCACGAACCACTAACGAAAAGATTTTTTTACGATGCACCTCGTAGTTTCCTATGACACAAGCAAGCTTCCTGCTTATGGCATCCCAGCTTATTTTTGTAGCTGGATATCAGACTTCTTAAGTGAACGGTTGATCCGAATAATCATTGACGGCTGCTCCTCTGACCTCATGGCTCCTCAGGGGTCTGTTCTCTCTGCAACTCTCCTGCTGCACATCAATGACTGATTGACCAACAAGATCAGGCTGATTATTTCAGCCTGGTCTTGTTGGGTACGCAGATGACAGTACGGTTTCAGGGAGATACTTGTCCAGTGCAATAACCAGCGGGGATGAAGTTCCTTCCTTGAGAGAGGCTATGATAGAGCGGACAAATATGACCTTTTAAGTCTTGTCTCCTAGTGGGGTGATTGCCATTTGGTCTCTTTGAATGCCACCAAAACACAGGCTTGTCTTTTTACCGCAAAAAGGAGTCTTTTCACCTAAACCCTTACTTTTCGGGGTACATCTGTTCCTGTGACTGAGCGACTTCTGCGCCACCATTGAGTACAAAGCCCAAACTGCGGTTAAAAATCTAGGCATCCTAAATAGAGTGAAGCGATACTTAAAGCCTGGACAGCTTTTAACACTATATAAAGCACAAGTCCGATCCCACATTGAGTATTGCAGCCACCTTTGGGATGGCTCAGCTAAATACCAACTTGCCGCGTTTGGCTCGGTGGAACGCAGAGCAAAGAGGCTGATTGACGACGTGAAGTTGATGGATGCCAAACTTCACAGCTTGGCGCATCGCCGCTAGGTTGCCAGCTTGTCGGTCTTCTACAGGATGTACTTTGGTGAGTGTCTCCAAGAACTCTACGACCTCATCCCACCGGCCCATTTCTACTATGGGACATCTAGTCGCACTGCAAGTTATCATATCTACCTTATTGCTATTCCACCAATTCGCACTACGCGTTCTTAAACGTCTTCTCCCTACCCAAATGTCTTAAAAATTAGAGTGAACAGGCTTCTTCTGGGTAAGCTTGTACCATCGTCGACTTTGTCTTTGTCATATCTGAATAAATTAGACTAGAGTCAAGAGCAAACCCATCGCAATAGTGATGTAAACCGATCGGACAGTAGCGAGTCAACATTTACTGTCTAGGTTTTTGCTCCTCGCCACTGCACAAACTATAGTCGCTCCTCGCCACTGTAGTCACCACTTCCCTTGACAAATGTAAATTGGGTCTCACAGAGAAGAATTTAGCGGTGATCAGTACATTACAATTTTTTTTTCAGAAAACTGCATACCATACTGGATAATTAAGAATTCATGGGATGACACTTTCGGTGAGCAGGGCTACATAAGAATACAGAGAGGAGAAAATGCTTTATCATGTGGAATGATGAACAATCAATTAATGGCATCGGCAAACGTTCTGTAGTAAAACAGCTCCTGAAATTATTGAAGACCACAAGCTTATTAATTTAAACAAACATTATTATTACGGGGATTTGGGTACATAATAAAATATATTATATTAACAACATTTAAGATAAACATAACTGGCGAAATGTGGGTGTACTATTAGGTACACCTCTGCTTAACCCCTCGAGGATTACAGGCGTAATGTTATATGTTTATGTAATAAAATGTATTGAGCAATCTTGGTTTCATTTTATTTTTCTTTAAAAAGATTATTAGCCAGTAGATACAAGATGTTGTTTTGCATCCTCGTCAAATTCATGGAGGTAACTATGCTAATGATTCTCGTCCCGAATCAATAATAAAATGGATAGGCATTTTTTAATTTATTTTCTTATTTACGAAAATCGGTAAGTATGAACCACCCATGTTTTAAACGAGGCCCGTCTGATCCTCGCCCTATAACCGAACTTTCACACATACAAACAATCTCAAACGTTTATTCGGTAATTTCTTATTCCCTACACCACGTTAAGGGGGCTATTCTGAAATACTGACAAACATACACCACCAAAAAAATCGGCGTTTATTAATATTTAACTAAGTACCGTTATTGTAATTGATTATTTATGTCTTTAGTGACAACCTCCTGATTTTTGACGAGGTTGCAAAACAACACCTTGTATAATTTTTTCTTTGAAAGTTCACTGATCAAAAAATATATCATGACACCCGAGAGTCTGACAACACTTTATTAGTAGGTAAGGGCCAGAATGACCCCACATTTGAAAATTGAATGGCTCTCATTTTGCAACATTCACTTTATGATTAATATAAAACAAAGTTGAGGACTACTTGTAAGTTGTAGTACATGTTAAGTAACGCGATTCCATAAATTTTTCTCGATAGAAAAACACGTCAAAGTAATAAATAAAATTAAATAACTAATTATAAATGGATAATATTCAATTAAAAAGATTAAAACTAGGTTATGACATTTTGCAGGATAGTCGAACTATTTTTAAAGAAAGAGTCACATGGTCTAATTTTATTTTTAAACCCTTCTTCTGAAACTTCAAGCTTACTAAAATGAGAAGGTATTTACGTTATATTAAGAGCGTCACTTTTCCAAGAAGTAAGCCATCAATAGTCTTCGCCATCAGCACTTTGATAGCTTATATTTCTGAAATGTCACACTTTAGACGATTTGTCTCATGCAAAACTGTTTTGTATTGATGCCAACTATTGTTTAATAAAGGTTTATAAGTGAATGAATGTTGTACAGAAGGTGGTTGAAGGTACGGAAGTACAAATTTTACTTGATCTGATACGATTATCGAAATATCGGTAGAAGAAATTAGTAGCGGCTTTAACACAGTAGCAATACAGGCGCACAGGGTATTCTGCAGCACCTATGGGCGCCGGCAAAATATAGGTATAATACAAGAGCGACAGGACGATCTCAACATTTTATCGGACCTCATCTCGGATTTGTTTAAGTGAGTTGATTAGAATAACCTCGATAAACTTATGTAATAAAAATAATACAACAAGAAAACAACAAAATATTATTTAGAAGCTCAATAAAATAACGAGAGTGAATGCGTGGCACTCAAACGCATGCGTGGAGTATTACGAAGTTTCACTTCTTCCGCGCGAAGGGACTCCACGCACTGATTTTTAGAATCTACAAATCCTAATAGATGTCCTCAACCGGCTCCTGAACGGAGGGAAATCTTTTACACTCTTAATGGTAAAAGCAAACTGCATTTTCAAATTCTGCTACGGTTACGCAAAAGAAGTATCTATCCATGAAGGTTCTGTAGTTTCAGTCTTCCTCCTTAGGAAGAATGAATTAAGTAAGTAGTATAAGTACCTATGTCTTATTCTGCTCAGGGCTTTGGAGCGTAATCACAATTATTCCTTCTCTAACGGGTAGTACTCCATCACCCATTGACAGCTTGTTTGGCGCAGTGGTTGAGCAATCGACTGCTCCGCTGCGTGTCGAGTGTTCGATCCCCGCACGGAACAAATATTTGTATGAACTACAGATCGTTGTTCCGGGTCTGGCTGTTTATGTATGTGAGTTTAAATGTTTGTAAACGCACTCACGACACAGGAGAAATTTATAAGGTGGGGCAAGGTTTAAAAAAAAAAAAAGAAACGAACCCTGTCAGCCTCTGTGGCCTGCAGCTTTAAAGCTTGATAAGCTGTCTAGGGTATGTGTCTGTAAAGGCTACAGACTCTCCAAGCCCGTGCCACAGGCATTTTGATGTGGCTTTATCAAAGTTTTGAAAAAACAGAAGCGCCATTTATTTGTAAGTAACCCAATTCTAATTCTTAATAGCAATGCATGTAGCAATGCAATGCTAGTACAGTGGGCACCCATTCTGCATCGCTGGAGAGGAAAAGATGGATCAAGAAGTGTAGGCCACTTAGGTACTGTAGTTCTAGAACCAACACTCTCGGATTCCAAGACAATTTTACTAAAAATTTTGGTAAAAACCAGTATCTCAGCAGATTATTTACGAGTACATTGGTTGCAGACGGACGGTTTAGCGCCATTCTTTTACAAGTCTGGAACTAAATTCCATACATCTATTTAATTTTACAGAAACTTGCAAACGTGTTTTCTGGGTATGAAAGTTAATCTCATAATAAAATCAGCGATGGTAAACAATCAATATTTTAAAATTGTGATTGCTGAAAGTGTTGATAGATAAAATTGTTGCGAAAAATTCTTTTACTATGAATTTGAAAATACGTCGGCCACTAAAAAATATATAAATTATCATGAATTATAAAATTCAAATACTTTTCAACGTTCAGAATTCCTAGATGCAGAAAAATGTTATATAATACTGCGATTATGCTGTGAAGGTATACTGTAGCACACCAAGCCAGCAAAGTAAACTGTCTTCTGTTTAATGAACATATTTAAAACCTAGGAGGTGCTCTAGGCATATTGTGCTATATAACCAAAGCCTTCGAATGCGTACATAATGATACGCTTTGTAGGAAATAGTGCCAACATCGCTTGAGGGACAAGGCTCTCGGCCATCCGACTTCTTATCAAACCAACAGACGTCATCAGGATCTGCGGTTTTCAGGCTGGCGTTATATAGAGTCCAATTCTAGATCTTTTCTTGTTTCTAATTGATATAATTGACCGACATTGATTGACATTGTAACCATAAAATTAGCAGTATTGTAAAACCGTTATGTTTAATTTTTGGGTGTATAATAAAGTTATAGTCTATTCTTATTCTAATTGACTAACTTTATTATGTAAAGGATTATTGAAGGTTGTATGATTTGTGGATGACACTTTATGCTGCTGGTTTTCAGAAAGGTGTTTGAAAAGGTAATGCTTAAATGCTCACCCACTTTAACACCAATAAAATCTTACATGAGAAACAGTACGGTTTCACCAAAGGACGTTCTACGACTGACGCCGGTGTCACTTTATTAAAACACATATATACTGCGTGGGAAGAGGCACAAGATCCCATAGGAATTTTTGTGACCTCTCGAAGGCATTTGATTGCGTAAATCACCAAACCTTGCTCTTGAAACTTGAGCATTACGGTTTAGGTAAACTTGCGCTTAGTTTAGTAAACTCGAATTTGAATGATAGACAGCAGCAAGTATAAGTGAATGGTGTAAATTCAATGGGTTTAAAAGTAAAAATGGGTGTACCACAAGGTTTGATATTGGGTCCTTTACTCTTTTTAGTATATATTAATGAACTACCCCATTTATTTAAAAACCCAACCACAAATGATGTGGTTTGCTGACGATAATTCTTTAATATTTAGGATAAATAGACGTGCCACAAACCCTGACGACGTAAATAACGCTCTGTCGCAGATGGTACTCACCACCACAGCTTCGGCATGCTGGCCGGCAAGCCGCCCAGTATGCCATTCGTTTTTGTCGCTAACTCTTTTATTACAACATCTTGACTTTTAAAGACAATATTTTAATTAAAGGTTAATAATTTCGTTGAAATAAAATACCATGGAAACATACATCGAACAAAAAATATTCGTTAAAAAGTATTTCTACTGTTTGATTTTGTTAAATATAAAAATGTGATTATGAAATTCATTGAAATGTGTTCCTGTAAAATATGTTTCATTCAAGTAAATAGTAGTTGAAACAAAAATATTCGAAATAAAATACGAGAACCAATTATTATGTGAAACGTTTTCTGCGAAACGAAATTCTGTGAAATTTCTGTCTGCGAAACAAGGTGACACGTAATTCTTAACATGAATGATGTAACCAAGATTTTGTAACATATTTTGATTTAAAAGAGTGTCCATGGAGTTTCTTGCCCATTCTTCTTCATAGAGATCTACGCTTTGGAATGGGCAACTACAGAACCTACTTTCACAAGTTATTATGCCTTGTGACTGGAACTGTAGCTTCGCGTTTTATTTTGTTTTTTTTTGACATTAAAAAGTGCCTGTAATGTTCTAATTGAAATAAATGCTTTAAGTTTGAGTTCATGTTTATTTTTTTTAGAATCAAGATAACATCATACCTACCTGTAATCACCGACGAAGGGTTAGGTTAGGTTAGGTTAGAGGCTGAATTTTTCAGTGGTAGCCACGGAGTCGGAATATGTGACCGGTTGATGGCATTAGGATTGCCTCCATTACATGGGACTTCAAACATAACTGGGGAAATTTATGTGTACTATTAGGTACAACTCTGCCTAACCCTTCGGAGATTACAGGTATGATGTTATCTTAATTCTAAAAAAATAAACAGTGATGTGTCACACACAAATCATACAATCTTTTAATAATTCTTTAAATAATAAAGTTAGTCAATTAGAACAAGAATAGAATTAAACTTTATTGTACACAAAAAATGAAACATAACGGTTTTACAATACTGCTAATTTTATGGTTACAATTGCGGTCAATTATTATATCTATTAAAAACAAGAAAAGACCTAGAATTGAACCCTGTATAACGCCAGCCTGAAAACCGCAGATCCTGATGACGTCTGTTGGTCAGATAAGAAGTCAGACGGTCGAAAGCCCTATCTTTCATGCGATGTTGGTACAATTTCCTACAAAGCGTATCATCATGAACGCATTCGAAGACTTTGGTCTTATAGCAAAATATGCCTAGAGCATCTTGCAATTCCTCCTTGGTTTTAAATATGTTCATCAAACAGTAGTTTACTTTGCTTGCTTGGTGTGAGGAAAAAAAACTAACTCAATGGAGATGTCACAGGTGCTATCCACACCCTCTGCGAGGTAAGCATTGATGTTTGGTTGAAATCGAATTGATGTGGGTATTAAACGTACTTAATCGTAGCATTTCATTTTCGTTAAGCAGTCAGTAATAATTTGGTTGGATATGAGAATTATCTATACACGTGTAAATGTGGCTAGCAAATTTTCTAGTGGAATGTACCTACACTAACGTCTGCCGTTAAATCATTAATTTAATCGTAAACTATGGCATCCAAATACTTATCAAGTGAATGCCAACGCTTAGAATTCTTAAGCACAGAAAAATGGTATATAATACTGCGATTGTGCAGTAAAGGTATACTGTAGGAAGTAACTGTATAGTTACTAGTAACAATCATGACTTCAATGTTGGCATTGTTGTGTGTTTGTTGGTTTTCGTTTGCGGCTGCGTGGTCAGTCAACATGCCCGCACCGTACGCCCTCGAAGACGCTGACCTACACTTTGAGCTCTTTATACAAAAATTTGAAAGAAACTACGCTGACGAACACGAAAAGCAATACAGGTTCCAAATATTCAAAGAAAATTTGGAAAAAATTAACAGTTTGAACGCGAGAAGCAAGCACGCTGTTTACGGTAACCTTATTTTTGTATAAATTGATTTCTGTCAAAATTTTATGCTTTTAAGTTACAATATTATAGAATTTTGATTTTCTTTCAGGTATAACACAGTTTTCTGATGTATCTCCTGAAGAATTTAAATCCAAATTCAGCTGTTTGAAAAGGTCATTTGATCTAGATTTCGATAGTGGTTGCACTTACCTAACAGATAGTGACATCAACTATAATGATGCGCCGGAGTCGTGGGATTGGCGCGAACACGATGTCGTCACCCCCGTTAAGGACCAAGATCAATGTGGAAGCTGTTTTGCGTTTAGCGCAATCGGCAAGTCCATTTTTTATACAAGTATTGTCTTTAATTTCTGCCTTGGTGGCCAATATCAGCGGAGACTAGATACAGGAGATGTTATCCATAGTACGGAAATGTGTGCACTCTTCTCCCACTCCTATAGCCCGATGGGAAGACAAATCGACACAACTGGGGAAACCTTCTTACGAAATAATTCAAACAGTTTTTAACAATGAAAAAACTATTAATAATTATTTTATCACAGGTAGTGTTGAGGGCCAGTACGCCATCAAACACAAGGAGTTGGTTGGATTATCTGAACAGCAGATTGTAGACTGCGACAAAGTTGATGGTGGATGCGAAGGTGGATTTATGAGCAAAGCATTGCGGTAATAAAGCGTTTTGTCAATACTAAACATTCCAGGTCCCTTTTTTGTTGATTCTGTACTTGATGGTTATTTTGGCAGGGAGCTGGTCAAGAAAGGAGGAGTTGAGCTTGAAACTGACTATCCATACCACGGAATATCTGGAAAATGCTTATTTGATGCCAACAAAGTGAAGGTCCAGTTAACCGATTGCCGATCCTATAATCTTACGTCGCAGGAGAAACTGAAGCAACTGCTCTACCATAACGGACCGATCGCGATTGGTATATTGCCTAGAAACTATTCATCTTAATCAACTTAATTAACCCACCCTGTGTTTGTTAAATTATTGAATCGTGTTTGTGTATCTTTCTTTTTAAAGGTGTCCAGGGTGAGGGTGTGATGCTATATCAGGGTGGAATTATAGACGATCACTTGTGTGATACCGGTGGCTTAAATCACGGAGTCCTTCTGGTGGGATATGGATCAGGTACGGTTCTTGTTACACATTATCATGGTGGCTGTACACTCTCGTCGAGATATGCCGGAGGCAGGGCAAGTGCGAGAGTGAATATACAAGGTGTTGTTTTGCATCCTCGTCAAAATTCAGGAGGTTGTCACAAAAGACATAAATAATCAATTAAAATTACGGTACCTAATTAATCATTAATAAACGCAGATTTTTTGGTCGTTTAAGTTTGTCAGTATTTCAGAATAACCCCCTTAACATGTTTTATGGAATAAGAAATTATCGAAAAACATTTGAGATTGTTTGTATGTATGGAAGAGCGGTTATAGGGCGAGAATCAGACGGCCCTCGTTTAAAACACGGATGGTTCACACTTACCGATATTCGTAAACAATAAAAATTACCTACCCGCTTTATTATTGATTCGGGACGAGAATCATTAGCATAAATACTTCCTTGAATTTGACGAGGATGCAAAACAACACCTTGTATATTATAGAATCGTTCGTCTTGCATCTTAGTTCCGAGCTCACTTTCCGATCCATGACGGTTTTTGCTAGACGCCTCGGGATGAAATAGAGAGAGAGCTTTTGATCGACAGTGTACAACTACCTACAAGGTGTAAATTACCTCATCACGAAGCCGTCAACCAAGCATTCTGTACATGAAACTAAGTAACTTTATGCAAAAATTATTGCTGGGAAACGACTTTTTTTTGGGGGGTCTAAAATCATGTTTTGTGGTAGAACTCAATGTAACGCACTCAAAACATTGTGCTGATGGACGGATTTAATAGTACGGGGGTCGTGGAGGTGTAAAAATCTTACATTAAAAACTTGTATTTAAAAAAATACTTGTCAAAAAGTTGGAACTTTGACCCCTAATATCTCCGTAACTAGAATGTTCACAGGTATGGTGTAGAACAAAAAAATGATCGCAATGTCAGGGAGAACCAGTGCCTTTCGGCTTCGTTAAGAGGTGTTTTACACCCTTTATACAACTTAATATTAACTTAGCTATTGCTAGCGGTAAATGAACTATGCGGTAACTAACTAAAGTCTATTTTAGTAACTGCCATGAATCTTGAAATTTTTCATTATTTGTTTTCGAACATTTTAATTTTATCTATTTTGAGACCTGTTAAAGACTTGTTATTCCTTACTTGTCCAAATGGTTAATTTGAAAATCATCGCCACACAGTAGCTGTCTGTGTTTATTTATTAGCAATATTTTTGGCGTAGAATTACTTAATTTGATGTACAGAATGCATGAATGAATAATTGAAGGTTTCGTGAAGGATCCTTACACCTAGTGTAAAATTTTCTAGTTTTTGAAGTGAAAGTTCTTATGCGACTTCCAACAAGTTTAACGCTACCATGGAGGGGGAATATTTTCTAAAACTCACTAAGAGATGGCAGTATTACAAGATTTGTGACTACGTAGTTTTACTAGGTACGCAAGATGGCGTGCAAACAGTCATGCATTCGACTCTTCGGTATGACCAGCCTGCGCTCAATTTACAACAAGAAAACAACTAAATATTATTTAGAAGCTCAATAAAATAACTAGAGTGAATGTGTGGCACTCGAACGCATGCATGTAGTATTACGAAGTTTCACTTGTTCCGCGCGGAGGGACTCCACACACAATTTTTTTTATAACTGGTTTGAGCTGTTCTAGATATTTAGTCAGTATAGGTTAACAATTCTCTTTGTTTTGTTTCAGAAAACAATGTGCCATTTTGGATCGTCAAAAATTCCTGGGGCACATTGTTTGGAGAAAAGGGCTACTTCAGGATGCATCGTGGAGAAGATTTTCATTCATGTGGCATGATGAATGAATACATGGCTTCAGCAATCGTCGCATAATATGTATACATTTTTATGTTTTGATCACCTTAATTATTTTAACATGATAACTGTTTCCCCTAGTTTTTGCCTGGCCACAATTATAATATAATGTTTGGTTGATTTCCAATACGCTGCCTTTGTTAAAATTTATCAATTTCATTTATATTTTTTGAAAAAAATTAAAATATAGTATCTCTTTTATTATTCACTGTTTTTATTTGGATGGTATTTAAAAGTACTTCAATTTATTCCCATTTCATTTACCTAATTTTGCCTGTGTTCCACCAAATATACTGAATATGCACCAAAATATGTTCATTAAAAATTAAAATATGTCATAACGAGCATCTATTTAACAACTGTTGCAAATTTGTAAAATAAAAAATACATCTTATTTTTAAAACAAGCATTATTTTTTTTAGTTTTACGACGTAGCCCCGCTACGCGGGGGGCTACGTCGTAATTCCGTCTACAGGTCCTATTTCTGTCTACAGGGTTTAAAGTAACCTAACACGAAGGGGATGTCGGGGTCTTAGTTCGCTCGCTCCGCTCGCTCACTAGACCCCGCCATCCCCTTCGAACCTAACCTGTCCAAGTCGGGGTGCCCCAAGAAGTCAGGAATATTTGGTGCACGATCAGTATTTTTCGGGGAAGAATAAAATAGTTATTGTTACAATAGAATATTTGCAGCGCACTACAATAAAAAAGTGTTATATCTTGGTGTTAATTTGGAATTTGTTTGATGTAACATATTTTGTTGGCCGAGTAGTTTAATTATAGTAAAACAATTAAACGGGTTTAAGATCAATATTTTAGAAATGCATACATAGATGTACCTTTAGATTTTTGGTGAACACAAAAATATTATCCTTTTTATTTCACCAACTGTTAAAGTTGTCGGTCAACAACCTTCGCTACGTTCAGGATTCAAAATAATACGGGTAACATGAGACTCTGCGTTATCTCCTCGATGCTTAATCTACTATTAATTTCAAGCCAACCATTTAAATCTTGGTTCTGCCATAAAATAAATTGAAAACCAGCGCTTATGTCAATAATAACTATATTGACGACACGGTTGGCGCAGTGGTTGAGCGATCGACTGCTGCGCTGCGTGTCGCGGGTTCGATCCCCGCACGCAACAAATATTTGTATGGCCTACAGATAGTTGTTCCGAGTCTGGCTGTTTGTGTTTGTCAAAATTGTTGTTTAAATGTTTGTAAACGCACCCACGATACAGGAGAAATTCCTAGTGTGGGGCAAAGTTTTTAAAAGAAAAAAAAAAGAAAAAACTTAAATTCCGCATTTTTTTTACAAATGTGACCAACTATGATGTCTGGGCTTACACTAAGGAATTTATTGCGATGTACCAGTTGCCAAACGCAATTTTAGGAGCAGCGGCGGCGATGTGTCGGTGGAGCAGTGGTGGCTTAGTATAAGCGGTCGTGAGTTCGAACTAAGGCAGGCGCATTACGTTGTGTAATGAAATACATTACACAACGTAATGCGCCTGCCTGGTTAACTCCGTCATACTTGACGAATTGACCTTTGATTTTGAAGGTCAGAGAATTGCCATCGACAAACAATTTAATCTTGTAATTATCCTTTAAGTGATAAGATAAGTCCATAATATCAACTAGAAACAAGGAAGAACCTAGAATTGATCCCTGTGGAACGCCCATGATAATATCGGATTCTGTAGAGCTTTTGCCATTAACATCAACCCTCTGAATTATAATGTTCAGTAACACGTCAGAAGCCCCGTCCGTAATGCCATAATGATACAATTTCTTGACAAGTGCATCATGATGTACGCAATCAAAGGCGTTGGACAAGTCGCAGAAAATGCCAAGAAAGCCTTGTTTGTTTCCTCCTAGGCCCTTTAATATATTCTTCGGTAAAACTTGACATTGCTTGCTCGCTCATGCCTCATCATCCCTTTCCTGTAAGTTTAGTTTTTCGTTTCAGACATTGCAGAACCGATTCCTCCATAAACTTACGGAGCTTCCGTGACTTTATGGACTTTATCCCTTTTATGTCCCTCAGTTCATGAGACGTCTTTTTAAGTATTTCTTCGGCTCTGCCATAAGTCACCGAAACCCGTCATAAGTCACCAGAAAATGCCAAGAGTATCTAAGTTTACATTAAATCCTGCACCAACAAATAGGTGACTCCCTTTTTTTTTTTGTGTTCCAGGGCCGCGGTATCTCTTTCGAACAACCCGCAGTAAGCAAGTATGTGGTCAGACTTTAAATTATAATTCGCCAATCAGGGAGTTGAATGATGATGATACATTGATATGTATCATCATCATTATCATTTCAGCTGAAAGACCTCGACTGCTGGACATAGGCCTCCCCCAAGTGACGCCATTGATCGGTCCCGTGCGACTCGCATGCAGGGAACCCCCGCAAACTTCACCAGATCATTGGTCCACCTAGTCTCCCACTAGGTGGACTTGTCGGTGGACCTGGTTCGCGTTCGCCATTCTAGAACTTTTCGGCCCCATCGGCCATCCGTTCTGCGAGTTGCGAGCAATGTGCCCTGCCCACTGCCACTAAAGCTTGGCAATTCTTCGGGCTACGTCGGTAACCTTGGTTCTCTTGCGTCCTTAATTCTGATTTGATGACGCAAGGAATCTCCGAGCATAGCCCTCTCCATTGCCCTTTGGGTGACTTTAAGCCTTCTAATGAGGCCCATTGTGAGCGACCACGTTTCGATCCCATATGTAATCACTGGAAACACACACTGGTCATAGACTTTCGTCGTGTGACACGGCGGTAAGTTGCACGAGAAGCTACCACACAACTTCCTGAACCAATGATTGACCAATGTATTGTTGTACTAAATTATAACATGAACATTTTGTAAGCAATCACAACTCAGATACGAGGTGGTAATTTTAAATGTTTGGTTTTACTTGACGAATTAGTAATATTGCGATTACTTGGAATCCAAATGGTAAAATTTATCTTTATATGTGTTATCATTTCTACCGGATTCCTTTTCTTGTGAAACGTTACCTTATTTCTGTCGTTAAAACATCCATTACGAAACCCTCTTGAAAGCTAAGTTTATTTGTAGATTTAGGAATAATCTTTAAATCTTTGGCAAAATACAACAAAAGGCAATCCATACTTCCATACTATATTAATTAATATTATAAATGCGAAAGTCACTCTGTTTGTTTGTCCTTTTCACGACTAAACGGCTGATCGAATCTTAATGAAATTTGGCAAGAAGATAGATTTTAACCTGGGGAAGGACATTGGCTACATATCATCACGCTACGACGAAAAGTAGCGCGGGACAGCTAGTATTAATATATGTATATTACTAGCTGTCCCGCGCAACTTCGTCTGCGTCACATTTTCCCCATTTTCGCAACATTTTTCATTACTGCTCCGCTCCTATTGGTCGTAGCGTGATGATATATAGCCTGTGTTACTTCTAATACCTCCAAGTATATGTGTACAAAGTTTCATGATGATCAGTTGAGTAGTTTTCGCGTGAAAGCGTAACAAACAAACAAACAGAGTGACTTTCGCATTTATAATATTAGTATGGATTATTTATTCCTTTATTTCAAAAGGCTTTATTTCTGTTCTCCAAAGGATTAGGTACTAGTTGTTTAAAAATGAAGTATAGTCCTAATCTACTATCCATACTAATATCCATACTTCTATACTAATATTATAAATGCGAAAGTCACTCTGTTTATTTATTTGTTTGTATGTTTGTTTGTTACCTTTTCACGACTAAACGGCTGATCGGATCTTAATGAAATTTAGCAAAAAGATAGATTTCAACCTGGGGAAGGACATAGGCTATACAGGGTGTAACGGAAAGGGTATATACATTCTTAAGGGTGTGCTACATACCATCAAACTGAACATGTTTCTCATCATAAAACATGTTTTTCAGCAAAAAAAATATCTGCTGCCCCATAGAAAATTACAATACCTATTCGACTCAAATGTATAGCCAGCTGATATTTTTTTTTGCTACAAAAAAAATTTTTTGTTGAGAAACATGTTCAGTTTGATGGTCTGTAGCACACCCTTAAGGATGTATATACCCTTTCCGTTACACCCTGTATATCGTCACGCTTCGACCAATAGGAGCGGAGCAGCAATGAAAAATGTTGCGAAAATGGGGAAAATGTGACGCAGACGAAGTTGCGCGGGACAGCTAGTTTTGAATATAATTAAATTCTGTTGGTCTTACGGCCAGTGTTCATAGCAAAATGCCCACGAACTGATTAGAAGATGCTTTGCCTGTCAGAAAACTTAAGATTCAAATGGATTAGACAAGTTTCCAACGGTATTGCTTCACATTACAAGGGTTGAACCACAACTATCAGCACGAAATCGCATTTTCCATGTTCCTATCTAGAGCGAGAAGAAGGGAGGAATAGCGAGCTACAGCAAGTGGTTACATTGACGATGCGCCTTGCCGAGAATCACCCAACTTTAGTAGCCCGCGACAGCGCACCAGAAGGCTTAGCTTAGTGGCAATCGCTTCAAAAGCGTTTGGAATATTTAGGTACTACGAGTCGGCTCGACATTAGCTTTCGATAGCTTACCTATGTAGTCTGTTGGTATTGGTCTCTTAATTTGTTACGTTATCTTTAATTAATATCTTAGGCCCTCTTATTTTGTTGAAGTAAATATATTGGGAGAATTAAAATGACTATAAACTGTATTGTGTGCTATAACTAGAACAGCATTGATTTAATTTTGAAATAACTACGAAAGCATTAAACAATAACGCGTCCAATACAATAACGCATTCAGGTTGCTGATAGGGTTGCCCCGATACTGCAGCGCATCAGGGATGTTTGCTGAAGCTCACGTGGACTGTTTCTACTCGGTGATGCGGAAACGGTGCGCATCCTTGGTTCGTAGGGTGCGGGGCAGCGCCAACAGCATCCTATCCATGATAGCGAGCAGGCTTGACTGTGAATTTGTGAACCACTGCTGCAAGGTTTCGGCTGGGCCTGTCACCTTGCAGCAGTGATGACACAATCTGATTTTGTTCTTGTGTATTACTAACATAGTTTGTAAGTTCATTGTTACTAACACTATGAGTCTTGTTACTTGAAATAAATGAATAATAATTAAAAAAAACAAAGTCATCACCATTTTCCCATGAGTAGGAGAAACATTATAATTGAAATATCGATTTACTGTAAAATCTTACAAAATTGACGTCGCCATATTATCATTAAACATTTTACAGGAAGAGGCGCCTTTCCCTCTCTGCATCCTGAAATATCCATCCTCACCAAATTCTTCATCCCATGAGTTCTTCACGATCCAGTAATCCTTTCCATCCTCTGAAAAAGTTTGCAACTCTTGACTGTTAATTGCTGCTATACATGCTGTGTTTAATGGACGAATTTTAAATCAATTGATGCTGGGTAGCGTCCGACATCTTATATTTGTACGCCGTTCAGACAAAACAAGACTATCATAATTATAATTTAACGTAACATCTTGCATGATCTGTGTGTATACTCATGTTTTGGACAAATAAAATTATCTTACCTCTTTTAAAATATATATTTAAATGACAACTAATAGCGAAGTATGGAAGAAGAAGACATGCTGCGCCGACCCCAAATAAATTGGGATAAGTTCAAAAAAATTATGAGGATGATGATGACTCTTACACATTTTCCACATTAAGACCATCGGTATAGCTGATGTAATGCCACTTCTTCTGACACCTCGACTTATTTAAAACTTTCGGTGCTAAGTTCAAATAATTCGTTTTTACTTGTATGCTCAAAATTCACAAGTCATCTATAACGACGTATAATGACTGACTGAGGTGGTTTGTGCTCACACGAACGAATTATTGTTCGACACATGTGCTGGGTGCGTGTTAAAGTGTTAAATCTCGTAAACAAAAAAATCGGCTCGTAAACATTAAAATAATATCAAAATCTATGTCAGTCATCATCATCATCATCATCAGCCTACAATATTACCACTGCTGGGACATAGGCCTCCTCTCTATGAGAGGGAGTGGGCTGTAATCCACCACGCGGGCCCAGCGCGAGTTGGTAGATGTCACATGTCTTTGAATTTTTAGTTCTAGGACATTCCGGTTTCCTCACGATGTTTTCCTTCATCGTTTTTGAGGGCAGAGGTGGTGAAATAAATTACATAAAGTAATGCGCCTGCCTGGGTTCGAACCCATGGCTTACTGTTCGTAAGTCGGGGCTGCCACCACTGGGACAGCGCTGCTCTCACCATGTCAGTCATACCTGTTCCGTAACCAACTAGCAGTACAGAATGAATGACCGGATAGTCCCCGCAGAACTCGTCACTAATTATACCCTTCTCGTACTTCCGGATTTCATGTGAAGCCACGGCTGCAAGTGTAAATAAAAGACGGTTAAATATAGAAGCATAATACTTTAAAACTCATCCTTCCGCACCCCCCTAAAGCTAAAGGGGAAGATTAATAAGACTGGTTAGACCTGCTGTCTTGTATGGATCAGAATTAGGGGCTTCAAAAGAGATGAATTTAAGTCTAATGGATAAAATAAGAAATTGCGAATGCCAGGTTAAACGGAGAACAGCCATCTACGCGGAAGTTATACAAGTGTGAGCGAAAATACAAATACACTCTTTTTTACCTCTCTTTTTTAATCTCTCTTTTCACAAGCTGTCATACAAATAGTAGCACTTGCACTTCGGCCCATCATTCCTCGGATTCGAATCAGATTAACATCTAACCCATCTCTGACAGAAATGGCGAAATCGAATTCGATCGATTTGTTTCAAGTAAAGTTAATAAATTATCCTTTAATTCTTTGAATGGTTACCGATAGCGATAGGTCCAGTTTTGTACAGCAGTTGCTTCACCTTCTCCTGGGACGTCAAGTTGTAACTACGACAATCAGACAGTTTAACCTTAACTTGGCTTTGGTCAAAATTACAAGAACCATATTCTGCCGTGTATGGATAATCTGCTTCGGCCACAGCTCCACCCATTTTTATGAGCTCTCTGAGGGAAAAAGAAATAAAGAGCTAAGTAGCTGAATGTAAAATTAAAAGTGTGGTCCATTATCTTACAAACCGACATCTATAAAACTGGCCATTCGTTGATGAAGGAGGCCAAACAGTCCGTAATCTTTTTGCTGAAGGCGAAGTAAAATATTTATTTCAACAAAGTCAAAGCATTTATTTCAATTAGACCATTACAGGCACTTTTGAAAGTTAAAAAAACTAAATAAAACGCGAAGCTACAGTCCCAGTCACAAGGCATAATAACTTGTGAAAGTACTGTAGTTGCCCATTCCGTAGCGTAGATCTCTATGGAGAAGAATGGGCAAGAAACTCCATGGACACACTTTTAAATCAAAATATGTTACAAAATCTTGGTTACATCATTCATGTTAAGAATTAAAAACAACATCAGTAAAACCAATCAGGACTTTTGAAAAAAGAAAGAAATAGCAATTTGCAGCAGTAAGTCAGCAGTAAAATTACAAAGGATCTTATATAGTAAATGTAAAAAATAGTTGTAATTAAATCTCTTAGTACCTAAAAGACTGACATGCTCGTCCACCATCACACCCCAACATATGACCACAGTCAACGATTTGCTGTTCAGAAAACTCCTGTAGCTTGCCATACTTAATGGCGTACTGACCCTCAATGCTTCCTAAAAGATAAAAAAACGAATATTATTCAAGCGATTATTTAAATGTTAACAAGTAAATGTCCACCTGACCGTTTTCGGTCATGGCAGGCCATACCAGTCGCAACGGAGACGAACCATCAACGCGGGAGACATTAGTGTGCACGAGGATGGGAGCAGACACAGTACATTCACTACTCTGTAATTGTACCCTCCCAAGCGACATCATTCCGACACGACCGAGAAAGACGGTGCGCAGTTCCAACGGTTTAATGTGCTTTCACAACTAAAAGCAAGTCATATTGGTGGCGAGTGTAAAGAAAAACTGCCCATTTTATATTTAAGAACCGAAATAGTCAGTTGGTCAGTCATGGGGCGCTGTTCTAAAGGCGTTTCAGATTAAAGATTTATATCTAGCAATCACAATCATGACGGTCACAGAAACAATGAACTGAAAGACAGAGATGTGTAGTTTAAAGGCGAGATCCAGAGCAGAACATTGGATCCTTGAGTGTAACCCAGATACTATATTTTTGTTTTGCATAATCTGGGTTTCATATTGGTTTCATTTAACTTGACCGAATGGTGGCCAATGTTACGTCGTAACCCAAGAAGTCCAAAAAAACTCCGAAACATACATGCATCACACACCACATTAATTTAACGAAACACTCACCACACCTAAATACTGAACATTTTATTTTTATAAGTTTTTAATTATTGTCTTTTACAAAATTGCTACTTTAGATTCTAAGTTTTTCTTTTTGATTTTGTTTAAAAGTCTAAAATTGTCTATTATGGTGTAGCTTGCAAATGATTACTATATACCAACATAGTTAACACGTGCTGTCATAAGTCAGACATTTATGACGGGGATCGGAACTGTTTCTCCTAAACACAGGTTATTTTGTGACCTATCTAGGAAACCAGTACGGCACCCTCTAACTAGATTAAGAAACAATTTGCCTGTGTTTTATCTTATACTACTTTGCTATGTAATCTAGTCCTAGTTCAACAATAAATCTTTATTTATTATTAATGTTAGGGTAAAGAAACTAGGTCCGTCCAGAACCGATGATCGAAAAAGTTGAAGGTTATATTTGGATGAAGAACGCACAGAATAGGGAACTGTGGCAGAAGAAAGGGGAGGCCTAGAACCCAGAAGTCGATTTCTGGTCTGAAATGATGAATGTTGATGATAACACGAGTATAATTGAATCGTACCAGTGGCAGCAAAAGCATAACAGCTTCCACAAGGTGTCTTTAGGTTTTGGTTCTTCACGCGAGTGACTACGCCGTGTTCTCGCCAGTCGAACGACGCCGGCGCATCTACATGAGGGACATCACCATCCAGTAACATGACACAGTCGGCGACAAACGGATTATCTTTGTCGTTATCGTAGCCATTGACGGATGTTCTCAAACCAGTGTAAGTATTTACAAACTCGTCTTGTGTCAAATCCATGAATTTTGTTATACCTGAAATAATAATTATGTTACAACGTTTTTGACGTTTTTTCGAAAAGTATTATCACTGTTACATGTTTCATCTTCATGGCAATCGCTTGATTAATGCAAAAGTTGAATTTACAATGCATTCCGCATTGTAAATTCAACTTTTGGACAAAATATCTTCCGCTTTCTCAATCAAAGAATTAAAGCTAAAATCTGTTCAGTTTTTCAACTAAATTTTTCTTACCGAAAACAGCATGATCGCTTTTCTCGTTCATTTTGTTGACACTTTCCAAATTTTCTTTGAATATATCGAATCTGATTTGCCTCTCGGCTTCATTAAAGTACTGTTTGTTGTGTTGCTGTATGAAGCGCTCAAAATATAGCTCAGCTTCTTCGAGATCGTAAGTCTTTGCCGACAACGCAGCCGCCAGCGCAATCCAACAAGCACACAGCAAGAACAACATTAGAGACATTGTGATTGAACTCAATTGGCTGTGCCATCATTTTGCTTTCATTTATACCATCAATAATTTTATGAGTATCATTGTCGAAATACATAAAACTGAAGTTTTTTAGATAATCTAGAATTCATACGTTTCATTTACATAACGTTATTTACACGTGTCTGAATTACATGAGAAATATTCTGTTGGTTTGTTTGTGGTAAACTTCACACGTTTTAGTTTTATGCTGATCTGAACGCATATAAAACGATGGTCTAACTCAGAGAGCAATTAATATCAAATAAAACGGGGTCCCAAATTGGTTCCCTGTGGAAACCCTTCGTAAGCTCCAATGCAGATGGACATCATGGTTTCTGTTATCTATAAAACAATCTTCTAATTGGAATTATATTTTATTTCAGCACTATATTATTATTTTTTTAATGTGTTTATTTATAGGATCATAGATACATCAAAATTAATTATTAAAAATTATATTTCGCTACAATTTGTAGCATAGGTACGGGTAAAATGGAGTGAATTATCAAAGTTATACACGTGCCAAATTAAGCTAATTACACAAATGGTAAGAATGACATAAAAGAAAATATTAAGCATAGAGCTATAAATCAAATACAACAATGTTGATAATTCTGAATGGGCAAATGCGCAGCAGTTGAGTTTTAGTATAAAAGATTTAAAATGTCTTCTAATTGTAACTTTCGAAAGCAATCAAAGACGAACGTTGCCGTTGTCAATAAATGGCAACGTTCGTCTTATTTCTGGTTGCTATAATTAATATGAAAATTTCCTTCGTACGTAAATGCCGAGTATTATTTTGAGGTTTTTATAAAAGAGCACAAAAAACACTGCAAAGAACACAATATAAAGAAAAAAAACAAGCGAGGTTCGAAATATTTAAAGACAATTTGAAAAAAGGCTTTCAAATGAACCAGGAAAGCGAGCATGCAACTTTTGATAATACTTGGATTTTATTAGATTTTTCTTCAGCAATATGAGTTTTACGGCCTGACCATGGATGGAGCTCCTTTTGAAAAGTCAACGGACACATTTCGCAGCAAAATAATTTTGTTTCCAAGAATGATTTATTTTAAAAGTATAGAATATCTGTTCGTAAGAATCGTAAGAGACCTTACACATTAATGCACATTGATAATATTATTTCAGGGATAACACAATTTATGGATCTAAGTACCGAAGAGTTTTTAAAGTCGCACTGTGGTCTAAGAGGTCAAGAACACCATATCGGAAGATCAGATCCTTGCAAGATATTGACCGATAGAGACACACTCTACGTTTACACGCCGGAGTCTTTTGATTGGTATCACTATAACGCAGTCACGCCATCAAGGATGCAAGATTTTTGTGGGAGCTGCATTCGAATTTAGTGTAATTGGTGAGTAAAGCATAAAACACAAACACTCACTTTTGAGCCTGCTCATGAGTGAAACTCGCATAAATCCAAATAACAGAAAAGATAATTATATTCTATTCTATTAACCTATACTGTCCTATTGTAAAACTGATGCTGGTCTAAGCAACGACAATCAATAAATGAGATTTTTTATTACAGAGAAGACGGGCGTGCGTTATGGGATTCTAAAGGGTTCCCAAGGGCCTTATTATGGTGAAAATGGTTTCTTCCACCTCCACCAAGGTGAAGGTATTATAACTTGTAATATGTTTGGCCACGTTATGGTTACATCTATAATTGCATAAAATGATTTTAATACAAAATTCAAATCATAATTTATTGAACTTATTCCTTATAATGAAAAATATGGTTTCTAAAGTGCCAACAATTTGTAAACTCAAATAATAACCTCTATTTATTGCATCTTTGTATACCCAAATATTTTGTTAGCAGCTAACAACATAAACTAAGATCAGAATAATAATATGAAACTATGAAGATGAACTTAACATTTCATCAAATCATTTCCAAAACCACAAGGAAAATAATTTAAATTTCATTCCTCTCAGTTATTCAGAATATCATACTTCTCCCAAAGTTAACAAAGTAACAAAATCTAATATAATTTTCGATAGCAATTCAAATGATATCAAACGCATTAAAATCGAGACAGCATTATAGCAACACAAAGTTTAATTTAACTCACAATACGTTTTCAAGTAACAAACGCCATTATTGACTAAACATCGAGCAAAGAACCCGCTCTTGTGTCCATTTGATATTTCCATTAAATTTCAATTTCGGGACTCATCTCGGCTGACAATGGTAATATTCCACAAAGATTTTCGACTGCTACTGTTGCACCTATAGTATTTGTCTTGAATGTAATCAGAGTGGGTACCGAGAAAGAGCAAATTTCACGCTAGTCCATGTATGGAGTAAATCCTGAATTCTGGGCAACGTATTGTTGCTGGTTCATTGATGATTTTTTTTCCCACTCCGCCCCACAGGCTATTGTGGGCAGCGATGGCGGTGGAAACAAATTCCCTCACATCTTTTGGGGTTCTGTGCGCTAATGGTCCTATATAAATATAATGGGATAAGATGGAAACATTTTTAATATGATAGTGCTAATGATATTGTAATCAATAAATAGGTACGCAATAGACATCCAAAATTGCTAATTCTACACAGGCCTATCCGCGATTGGACACTGCCGAATCCTAGTGTTTCAATGTAAATTAACGAATCCTTCAAACTACTCTGTTGCCATATATTCAAGTAATCAAACTGTCAATTAGGAGTACCTGGTAGGACCAGTTCTAAAGACGGAGGACAAGAAAATAAATAGGATACGGAACCTCCAAAATCCTTATCCTATACCCGCTGTTTCCAACAATACCTGTCCATTGTTACATTTGTATTTTAATACACACGACAAAATCGGCATAGATAAATAATGCTTAGTTTTTTTGGTCATTTGTTAGTGAATGGTCGGTTCCAGAGAGTCTAGCCGGACCGCCATATTGACGTTCATTCATCATCAGCATGGAATATATTCTCCATATAATGTACCACAAAAGTCCTTTGTATCACTCTTATTTGGTCCATATGTATTGTGGTTGTTTTTGGAAATTATTTGAGTCGAGTGGACGGTCTTTTGGTAGTACGGATTAGATTCCTTTAAAAATTACCGATATTTGCTGTGGGAAAGAGAAAGACAGTAAACATATCATCAAGGTATACCGAACTACGTTTCATTCATTAGTACTGAACTTTCATTTAAAAATAAAAATTAAATTAAAAATTTAAAAAACCCCCGACACTAAAAACCTCTAAAAAAAACCAGAAATAAAGTAATCCAAGCGTCTTAGCGTCGGGGGTCCGCTTTGTTTTGTGCTTGTACTAAGCGGTCTACTTAGCGGGGGTTTTTTAATTTTTAATTTAATTTTTATTTCACGCTTTTTAAACTTATAGTATTTTATCTTAGGCTTGACTGTCCCAATCGTGGGCGTAGGCCTCCCCCGTTGCTTCCACTTTTTCTCGATGTTGCGCGTCTTCTAGACAATTAACGAAAACAGCTAAATTTATAAAAGTCTCGATTATTTGGGGGGAGTGGGGGTGCAAGCAACCCCCCCTGGCGATGCCCATGGTTACAAGTGACCAGATTTCAAATTTCGAATCGACCAGACCTGTGGAAGTTGTTAATTTCCCTTCAACTAGAAAAGAGGTGATAACCTTCAAACGGCTAACCAGATTTTCTCGAAACATAGCTAAGAACACTCTCGATTAAAATACCTTTCAAACGACACCAATTTTATCAAAATCGGTTCATCCGTTTAGGAGCTACGATGCCACAGACAGACACACAGATACACAGATACACAGACACACAGATACACAGATACACACGTCAAACTTATAACACCCCTCTTTTTTGGTCGGGGGTTAATTAAAATGTAACTAGACAAGACGTTTTTGAAATATCAAACCAGAAAAAGATCCACGCTCATCCTGCAATTGAAAATTGCAAAAAAACTGTCTCAAGCTCGGTATAAAATTCAATCGCAGGGTGTGAACCTCCCCTGTTCATATCTTTATTATCATACACATCCGGTGCCCGCCCACCAGTCGCATCAGTAATGTTATCCGTGCACTGCTCACAATGTGTTACACCTTACGTTTTTTGTCCGTGTAAAACGATATTGTAATCTGCTTTATTAGTGTCGTGTCGGGCTTTAATAGGTAAGGTGTTAGTCTTGTCTTCCTATGAATTATAATCGATTACATTTTCGTTTCTATCTTCTTCTATATTGCATACTGGGTCAGTGATATTAAAATCAGCGCTCCGGACTTTGGTTGCTATGTCCATTCGTCATGTTCGTGAACGGGCGCTAACAGTTGTGCCTGGTCATCTCTTAGTTGCCACGGCTTATTTCGAACAAATTATTTTATTTTTTAATTGTCTTTTTTTGTTTTTAATGGACACTTTTAACGTGCACGTCTTGTTACATCGTTCTCACATAATGTACCATCTCAACATAAATTATGTAACCAAGGTTTTTGTAACAAGATTCTGATTTAAAAGAGTGTCCATTAGAGTTTGGAGTTTCTTGCCCATTCTTCTCCATAGAGATCTACGCTTTGGAATGGGTAACTACAGTACTTTCACAATTATGTCTTGTGACTGGGACTGTAGCTTCATTTTTATTGTTGTTTGACTATTCAAAAGTGCCTGTAACTGGCCTACTTGAAACAAATGATTTTGATTTGATTTGATTATGTCCGGCATATCAGAAATCCCCTTCTTTATTGTATCTGGGTGGGAATTTTTATCTAAACATTTTATCCAGTATAAATCAGACCTTGAAGATGGAACACAATACATCACATTTTGGCATAACAATAATCTTTTGTTACCGTCACTAAGCAAACTTTGACTTCTAATAATACCTCCACACAACAAAATCAAGTTTATTAAGAAAACAACGTTATACGTAAAAGGGTGCTTATCATATTTATCAATGTCTGCTCACCCCCTTAAAAATAGGCGTCGGACCGTGTCAGATCCTAACCAAACTGCCCGCGGCAAAGATTAGGAAACGAGTTGTATCTGCCATCCTTGTCTAAATTGTTTAAAAGGAAAGAGAGAGGTGGATACAGCGACAGGGTATGAGCAGGTTTGGAAAAAATCCAAAGTTACTTGTTCGACAGGTTATAACAAGGAACGTGGGTGCCATTGTGCATTTAGTAACCGATTGTTATGGACTTAAGGAATTGAGGGTCGCCCTGAATGGTGAAGGACATTAGGAAGCATCATGTGAATGTAACAGAAAATTGTTCGGCGTGTATGTAGATGACTTTCTGACCTTCGTAAGCATCTAAATTGTAGGTATTATAGGGAATGGGGAAGTTTCTCGTGTGGTCCTGGCCCCAATATTGCGTACCGTCCCTGGTATAAAAACTATTCCTTTTGAATACATATATGACACAAGTTTTTTTTAATAGCCGTAAATAGTTGACACTGCTTTTTGTTTTTTTGAAGAGCACGTTTGTTATAAAATCACTCTCAGTTGACACTGTTGACTAAAACATGATTTAACAGTTAGCTAAATAACATAATTCCGAAGCTTTATATAATACTTCAATTATTTACATCGACCCTAACAAACCTTAATTGCTTTTAGAAAAACAACTAGCCTTTGAAGTTTACACCTTTACAATCGGTCCAGCGATTCCAAAGCGACTGGACACCAAACCTCAAGAGCCCTTATATTCATAGAAAGGGGAGCTTGTTCCAAATACCCATAGATTTTCCATATAGATCAAAGCCTGTATGGAAAGCCACTTGGCTTTAAACGCCACTCATACAGTTTTGATTTGCTGTATAGAGCCTATTAAGTCAAACGTTGTACGTTTGTTATTTCAATTTGATCGTTTGCGGGTCTTAGCAAGAAAAAGGATCTATTTTGAGTTGAATAGCTTTAATATATATGCTGGTTCATTTTCAGATTCATTTGAGTTCTTTCTAGGCTTTTCAAGTGCAAATTTTATTTTAACCTTTTTGACAGAAGTCTTTTGTTGATTAACTTCTTAACATTTTTCTTAGAAGAATATCTCGCTATCTACCTTTTCGTTTTAATATCTAATCCATCTCTTCAATCAGTATCTCTTCCCTCTCATTTCTTTTCCTCCTATCAGTCTATTTTTGGACAAACGACTCTAAAAATAGAATATATTCATCGTCCACAATGACAGCAGTAATCCTTTTCTTCAAATTTCCTTTGGTGCTAAAAGAAATTACTGCCAGTATATTTTTAATACATGCTGAAGAGCTTTGGATGTTGGGTAACAATATTGAACGTGCAAAAATAGACATTTGTGTGACCGTATCAAAGGCAAATAGAAACATATGGTGTATGACGTCACGGCAGCCATTTAATTTGTCATTTGATTTGATTACGCTTGAATTGCGTTAGGATGTCACCATTTCTGTGTTGGTTATTGAAGTGACTTTTAGGGGCTGATTCGGATACCGGATGACTGCAAGTAGTCATACATGAATGATTTCACTAACGATTTATGGTGTAATTAAATGTTCACTTTTGTTTGTGAAAATTGATTAAGTAACACGTTCTGTCTAATATTTAGATGGTTGGTTATTAATAACCTAAAGTGCTTTTGAGGATCTACAAGAAAACCGAGTCTTCTTACATCATTTATCCACAGCTTACTTAGTACTTCTATTATTTCCGTCAAATACATTCGTCAGTTCTAAGGTCCCTTATTGGACATATGTCAAAGTCTCCGTTCCACTAATTTGCCACCTGAACATATTTAATTGTCTCTGATTAAGTTCTAGACTACTACAGAGATCTGCAAACAATAAAAAACAAAGCAGAACCAGAAATCCACCCAACTTAAAACAATTTCGTTAGTAAAAACTTAAATATTTCCAAAACACATTTGAACTCAAAAGCGTTTATTACAACAAACCAATTAATAATATCATAGATAACCCAAAAAAATATTCCAGAATTTGAATTCAAATGCTGGTGCCATTCTGTCTGCCGTGGCAGACGTTACGGCACCTACCTGGCTTCCAATCCTTCTTCCATCTCACTCGCACACACACGTTTGTTGTATGCGTGAATGAAACAACGAGACATCATTCCTTTCATTTGAATGGAAAGGTGAAAAAAGGCTTGGCGCGAGTACGATTTTGTTTGTTCTAGCCGCCCGAGCTGACCCACGTCATTATAAAGTGTTATCTCAGATGAATATATTTTTAATGCAGGCTTTTTTTCTTTTTTTAAATGTGTGAGGAATGATATTTCTGAATATATCGAGTATGAAGTACAGGATATGTGTGGTTTTGAGACAATTATTGTATCTTATTCTTTTCGTGTCGATGATAAACTCAAATGGTGTAAATTCTAGTATTTGTATGATGCATAGGTAAGACATACTCGTATATTTTTCTGAGGACACCAATTTTCTTGATTTTATTTCGGTCTAGTACTTGCCTATAAAAAAAGTCATCAACCAGCAAGATTGGTGGATGTCTACCGTACCTACTTTACGAGTTCCTACATTAAAATTATAACACTTCTCTAGGCTAAAGATTGTTTCTAATACAATATTTACCTTTGTTATTGTGATTATTACCTACACCATTTAAACAATCATATAATTTAGTAATATGAAGACAAGACTATATTTTTTGCATCCTCATGAAAAGCTGAGAATTTGTATATCTTTGATAGTCGTTACAAGTAGTCAGAAGCCAAAAGTCATTCAGTCTTACCAAGGGGTAACGTATTACCCATTTACTGGATTGTAGAGGTCAGATAGGCAGTCGCTTCTTCGCCGCACAGCTGCATCTGGTTAGACTGGAAGCCGACCTCAAGATAGTTTGGGAAAAGGCAAGGCAGATGATGATCCTCGTGAAAAGCTCTTACAGAACACAAAACATAACCAAATCTTTTTGCTCTCAAGCCAATTTGTTTTTATCTGAAAATATTCCACATACTACGGCCACCAGCGCCCGCGCATCGCAAAGTGATCGAACTCCATTTTATTAAAGGTTTTATTAATGTACAAGGATGGTCGGAGGCATTTTTATATCCCTGCCTTGCTCCCGAACGAGCTGGCGTGACGTGGGAACTGTGAGCGGTGACTTTACATTTTTTTAGTGTTATGTAGATAATATTATGTCGCGTTTTTAAACTTGACTCTGTTAGTAGTTGTGTGCAAGTATTTGGGTCCAGGCCTAAACTTCTAACACGTGGTAATTGAAATCCGTAAAGGGAATTGAAATCCGTCATTATTTACAAACTAAAAATACATCTAAAATAATAATAAAATATCTACAAGTATCAAAATAACAGGGCGTCAAAAAATTCGTCCACATCGCTGTCAACAGGAAAAGTACCCAAAACGCTGGCCGCTTTGCCACGTTGGATGGCAATGCTGATTCTTTGGGCAAAAAAGGCCAGCCTTCTGGTCACGTGAAGAGTCGACCAACCGAAAACGAAACACAAGGTGGGCACTCGGGCCCCGTGGCCCTAGTGTTTTAACCCCGAACGGCTCAAAAGTTATTGTATTTGAATGTGTTAGTTCAATATAATGAGTGTTTAAAAACTTCAACAAAGATCAAGCAAATTTCACATCACATACCATATTTTTTAAACAACTGCAGACATACCGAAAATCTAGAATATAATGTCGACCCCAAATAAATTAGGATACCTAAGGCCAGGAGAATTATGATGGTGATCTAGAATTGCCAATCAGTAGCATTGAGTAGCTTTACTACTAAAAAAGAATGCTTTTTAGGATTCCGTATCCAAAGGGTCAAACGGGACCTACTACTGAGACTTCGCTGTCCGTCCGTCCATCCGTCCGTCCGTCCGTCCGTCTGTCACCAGGTTGTGTCTCATGAACCGTGTTAGCCAGTTGAAATTTCTACAGATTATGTATTTCTGTTGCTGCTATAACAACAAAAATATTAAAAACAGAATAAAATAAGTATTTAAATACAAAAATAGATTTTTTTGCCGATTGATTTATTTTTTATTGAGATTTTTGCGTTTTTATAAATAATGGTAAACGGAACCCTTCGTGCGCGAGTCCAACTCGCATTTGGCCGGTTTTGGATCGCTCTCAATTGAAGTTAACATTAAGCCAACAACTAAAGTTGATAGGTACCTCAACTTTAACAACAAGCAGTGAATCTTTATAAAGAAGTGAACACACACCATGAAACTATAAACCACGCAATGATTTACACCACCAACAAAATTAGTCCTAGGGTTGTCTCTGTCATTTTGTCACACCAAGGGGCGGCGCAACCATGTCAAATTAAATTGCTGCAGACAAAGCTACAACAAAGAATAATAACTATAATAAGGCAAACATTATTTATGGAGCGTGTTTTAAATCTTATTTTATGGGAAATGCGGTCGAAGAGCTTAACGGCAGCTTAGCAGGTGAGGGGACAATTACCATGTCCGTTCTTGGCCGGTTTTGTCCGGTTCGCCTAGATAAATCATAAGGGGACTTTTTGCTAGGTCATTGTGCAGTTAGGGAAAGTTGGTATTGATGACTTTGTTGGGTCCTTTCTGCATTGATGGTAGTTGTGTCTTTGGTTTTGTGTTTGAGGGTTCGTGTAAGCAGTATTGTTGGATTCGTTTTCATTAATGAGATCAGCTGGCCTACCGTGACGTCTTAAAGCAGTATTGGTTTACTTACCAGTGTGGGAAAGAGACTGAGCTATACAGGATGTCTAGTGCCATCTCTTTCCCACACTGGAAAAGGAGTAAAAAAATAATGTTTTAAGAGATCATGGTAGACCACCTAATGTTACTTCATGTTACCATAATAAATATGGTTAAGTTCGCCCTGAAGAACAGACCCGATTAAACAATTGTATTAGTTTTTTTTTTTTTTTTTTAAGGTTACATAGTATTTTATGTTTACCTACAGAGTGACATATTCGCAATGGCGAAAAAACTCTTCCAATAAAGATTAAAAAAACAACTGTTGGGGATGCATCCGAAATCGGTTACTAAGCTACTGAAGATTTTTAAAAAATTAAATAGAAGTCTTATTTAAAAAAAAAAAACTGGTAAGTAATATAAGCAGATTTGCAGTCTAGCAGTTCTCATAAATAGAAAACTTGAAAGGACTTATCCTATTATAAACGCGAAAGTTTGTAAGTATGGATGGATGGATGGATGGATGTTTGTTACTCTTTCACGCAAAAACTACGGAACGGATTTGGATGAAATTTGGCACAGTGGTATTTTATAACCTGGATTAACACATAGAATAATATTAATTAATTTTTATACCGATAGTACAATCCCGTGGGACAGTGATCGGACTCCACGCGTGCAAAGCCGCGGGCATAGGCTAGTAAAACATAGTTATCGAACAAAACGTTACCTAAGTCGAAAGTGATCTCAACGTCAGACTTTATAAGCAGTTTTTATTAAAACTGTCATATTTAACATAAAGAGACGCACCGTCTGCCGTGGTTGGGAGTTCGGAGCTGTTTACGGCAACCTACCAATTATAGGAAATGTACAGTGATGGTACAATTTAGGAACTGATAGCGAAAGAGACAGTGAAGATTCTACAGAACCTAAGAGTAGGAATAACTTAACACATGTTAGTTTTATTCAGAGAAGTATAGGATTCTATGACACTTTAACACTAATCCTATAGTGCAGAATTCTTGTGTAACTAAATTATTTTATCATTATTGTTCTTTAAGAGCGTTAACATCTTACGGCATTTCATAGAAACTTTCAGATCCTTATTTTCTTTGGAAATTTCTATTTCTATAGATAATTTATATCGGTCACTGCTCACTATTTTTCGAAAATGTTTTCTTGTAACTTTTTAGAGCTATGTATCCTGCTTATGCGTATGATGTTTCATTAGAATCGGTTCAGTCATTCCGGAAAATAAGGAATTGAAAGTTTCTATGCTCTTAAACGGAAACGGTAAAGGAAAACATCGTGAGGAAACCGGCATGCCCTAGAACTAAAAATTCGAAGACATGTGACATCTACCAACCCGCACTGGGCCCGCGTGGTGGATTACAGCCCACTCCCTCTTATAGAGTGGAGGCCTGTGTCCCAGCAGTGGGAACATTATAGGCTGATGATGATGATTATTAGGTGTTTCTAACAAATTATTAGCATTGCAATGAGTAACTACTGTGTTTGTAATGTTCACGTCCGCTGTCGTTTATGCCTTGAATCTGTATGAAAAAAAAAGTGTGATTCTCCTCCCGCAGACAACGGTTGATATTTACGACTCCAGCTAATAAAGTATCAGTTGTTTATGATTTCTCAAAAATATGGATTATATGTGACCGTTGGACTTTGCAGTATTAAGTAGTAATGAACCTAAATGGGTTTCAAAATGAGTCCAAATTCGTTTAACATGTGAACAGGAGACTTTAAGTGTGAATCAGATTGAAGAAAGGAATTCATTAGGGTATTTTATTTTGTGGAAGGCTGTGTTTATTTAATTAGGCAAAAAAAAAATGAAACAAATAACTTTCGCTTGTTTTTTAATAATAATATCCTGTCACTTGTGGAGGAGCTCGTGGCTAATTAATAACAGCTGCACGGGTTGATCTTTAAGGTTAAGCCGTGCTTGCCGAGGTCGATCCGTGGATGGGTGACCATAATTACATACCAAGTTTCCTCCGTGCCTCGGAAAGCAAGTTAAGCCGTTGGTTCCGGCTGTGATTTGTAGATCTTTGACAGTCGTTAAGAGAGCCAGAAGCCAAAAGTCTGACATTCAGTCTTACCAAGGGGTATCGTATTACCCAGTTTGTGGGTTGTGGAGGTCAGATAGGCAGTCGCTTCATCTAAGATTGTAAAAATATCTTTGCATTGTATAGATTCAATCTCTTAGTATTATATAATTGCATAGCACATGTGTGAGTACCATGTACTGTAAAGCCACCATTGAATGAGTACCTAAATCTTTCATTGACGCGAAATTACCCTGGTGGTTGAGTGAATATCATGCTCACTTAAATGTCACGCTGATGGTGGCGGGTGTGTCGAGTCGTTTAGTTCCCTTCAAAACGGTTGAGTTGAATGATGGCTGATACATGCGTCATGTTCGTGAACGGGCGCTGTCAGTTGTGACTGGTCATCTCTTAGCTGCCACGGTTTATTTTATTTACTTTATTTTTTAATTACTGATTTAATATTTTACTCTGGACGCTCTTAACTTGCCCGTATTTCTACATTGTTCTCACATATTTTTAATTCTTAACATGAATGATGTAACCAATATTTTGTAACATATTTTGATTTAAAAGAGTGTCCATGGAGTTTCTTGCCCATTCTTCTCCATAGAGATCTACGCTACGGAATGGGCAACTACAGTACTTTCACAAGTTATTATGCCTTGTGACTGGGACTGTAGCTTCGCGTTTTATTTTGTTTTTTGACTTTCAAAAGTGCCTGTAATGGTCTAATTGAAATAAATGCTTTGACTTTGACTTTGACTTAAAATACTGGCAGTCTGCTGCATCCGGTTAGACTGGAAGCCGACCCCAAGATAGTTTGGGAAAAGGCTAGGCAGATGATGATGATGATGATTGTGGAGTTTGTAGTTCATAGAGGGACGACAATAAGCGCATATTAAAACATAACATAATATCACGCCTGTAATGCCCGAAGGGCTAGACAGAGGTATATCTAATAGTACCTTCACCCTAATTTCGCCAAATATGTTTAAGCCCCATGTAATAGGGGGCGAGCCTATTACCATCAACCGTGCACAAATCCAGACTCCATGGCTGTCACTAAGAAAATTCTTCGTGGAAAACCCAATAACACTTTGCATGACCCCGGAATCGACCACACGACCTACGAAGCAGTCTGACACAGCCGACTATATACAGATTTAACCACTGCTAATACAAGGTGTTCTTTTGCATCCTCGTCAAAATTCTAGAAGATGCCACAAAATACATAAATAATCAATTAAAACTACAGTACCTAGTTAATTATTAATAAAACGCTGATTTTTTGGTTGTTTAAGTTTGTCAGTATTTCAGAATAACCCCTTTAACGTGGTTTAGGGAATGAGAAGTTATTTAATTTTTTATTTTTTTATCTTTATTTATTTTGGGGTTTTTATCTAAACAGATATGTCAACCCCATCGTTAGTTATTTAATAAACATCTGAGTTTGTTTGTATGTATGAAAGCGCGATTATAGGGCGAGGATTAGACGGGCCGCGTTTAAAACACGGGTGGCTCAGACTTACCGATTTCCGTAAATAAGAAAAAAAAAATTACCTACTCATTTTATTATTAATTCGGGACGAGACTCATTAGCAAAGTTACCTTCTTGAATTTGACGAGGATGCAAAACAACACCTTGTATAAGATTATAAGTGCATAACGTCATTTCATGCACAACTTGAGCAAGTACTTGTTACTGCTCTTATCAGAAATACTGTAGTTAAGTTACATTGTAAGATCAGTCAAATTCTAACTAGAATGCGTTTGTAAATTAAAGGTTGACAAAATTATTATAAGCCATGCTAAGAATTGTGCAGTATTTTGAATGATCGTGGAACTGACAGTAAATGTCATGGTCTAATTAAAATTGCAAATAATTTTAACACCTATTAGAAATATATCTTAAGAGGAGCTCGTGGCTAAATAATAACAGCCACACGTGTTGATCTTCAAGGTTAAGCGGTGCTTGCTAAGGTTGGTCCGCGGATGGGTGACCATAATTACATACCGAGTTTCCTTCGTGCCTCGGAAAGCACGTTAAGCCGTTAGTCCCGGCTATCATTTGTAGATCTTTGACAGTCGTTACAAGTAGTCAGAAGCCGAAAGTCTGACATGCAGTCTTACCAAGGGGTTTCGTATTACCCAGTTACTGGGCTGTGGAGGTTAGATAGGCAGTCGCGTCATGTAAAATACTGATATTCAGCTGCATCCGGTAAGACTGGAAGCCGACCCCAACAAAATTTGGGAAAAGGCTAGGCAGATGATGACCTATTAGCAATATATATTAAACAATTAATTACTCACACAAATCGCGTCCTGTAAATTTTAACAAATTCTTGATTAACGATACGATAAATGATTCCATTAATTGAATTATCGACAGAATTTATGATCCTACTCAATACATTACAATATTTTATCTTTGAATCGTGCGTTACAAAGTAGTTCACAGTAAAAAAAACCGGCCAAGTGCGAGCAGGACTCGCGCACCGAGGGTTCCGTACAAACAAAAAATTACTGAAATAAAAATATGTGATGTAACTAAAAATTTACGGTTTTCGCAATTTTTACTTTATCTGTGCTATAAGACGTTGCTTCATACCAAATTTCAAGTTTCTAAGTTCACGGGAAGTACCCTGTAGGTTTTGATTCCTTTGCGAGTGTCGAAAATTTGCGGAAATTTGCTGCGTTGTCTTAGAAGTTTGATGTTTTCACAACTCTAAGAGACAGTAGATTTGATTATTTGATATAAATTCCAGCTTAATACCTCCACGCGTTCCTGAGAAAAAGGGTCTTGACAGACAGACAGACGGACAACAAAGTGATCCTATAAGGGTTCCGTTTTTTCCTTTCGAGGTACGGAACCCTAAAAAAAACATCAGACAACAATTATCTTCCACTCGATTTATTAAAACTGACACAAAGTTCCGCCCACTTCAACCCTAACGGGGTGCAAATTTACTAATAGTTACCCCTTTACTGCAATTTTATATGTCTGCCTTTGTTTAATGTATGGGATCAGACAGAGAGGTGAACAAATCCCTTGAAGCAATAAAGTTGTCAGCGCAGAGTTACAAATTTGACGTTTATTGCCAAATTATACAGGAACACATCCTCGATTAGCTTTTTGTTGATTTGTGTTATTGATATTGTACTCGTATGTTTTTTGTTGAGTTTGCTTGTACTGAGTAAAGGGATTTTTAACACAAATTGTATTCATACCTAACCCTATAATCAAATGATGATAACGGGTATCTATGGCAGTTTGTTCACTGACACGTAATGACACGTAATGCCGGCAATTTCTGTCGCGGAAAGAGATATGTAGTAACTAAAGAACACTACACCGTTTTGAGAGCAGCGGTGATGAAATAAATTACACAAAGTAATGCGCCTGCCTGGGTTCGAACCTACGACTAACTGCTTGTAAGTCGGGGCTGCCACCACTGGGCCACCGCTCAATCTATCAATCGCATTAAGTACTTTGTGTAATTTATTTCATCACCGCTGCTCTCAAAACGGTGAAGGAAAACATCGTGAGGAAACCGGAATGTCCTAGAACGAAAAATTCGAAGACATGTGACATCTACCAGCCCGCACTGGGCCTGCGTGGCGGATTAAAGCCCACTCCCTCTCATTGAGAGGAGGCCTGTGTCCCAGCAGTGGGAACATTATAGGCTGATGGTGATGAAAGATACACTACCTGCACTTGAACCGTTCATTATTCATATTAGCACAAAAATAAAATGAACCAACTTTGAGGAAGTAACTGATACTAATATTAGGAAGTAACAATTTTTGTATTGATCTGTGGATGCTTGTAATTGGCAATTTAGTTATATATTTTTGTTATTATAATGTTATTAGTCTGTCAGCTTTCCAAAATGTAATAAATAAATAAGTAAAGTAATCCATGTTGGCATGACAATCCTAGTTATGATGGAAAACGATTGGTGTGCAATGAATGTAGATACTTACATTGAAGAGGAAGACATGCTGCTTGCGCCGACCTATATAGTAGGTAAATTGCATAAAAATGGGATTTTAAGTGAAAGTATTTTTTTTGCAAGCATTAATCACACAAATAAAGGTCCATAATCAAATCAATTGTGTTAAATAGATCAGTACCTATGTTTCTTCACACACTTATTAGAAACTAACTGTTCCGCGCAACTTCGTCTTCGTCACATTTTCCCCGCTTTCGCAACATTTTTCATTGCTGCTCCGCTCCTATTGGTCGTAGCATGATGATATATAGCCTATGTCCTTCCCCAGGTTGAAATCTATCTTCTTGCCAAATTTCATTAGAATCCGATCAGCCGTTTAGTCGCGAAAAGGTAACAAACAAACAGAGTGACTTTCGCATTTATAATATTAGTATGGAAGTATGGATAATATCTATTTTAAATATAACAAAGCTTATTAGCAGTAATATTTTAATTTGAAAGCTGGATGAGTGCTTACTTGGCAAGGCAAGAAAAATACAATTCTCCCAAAAAATAAATAACATTATCATCTCATTATGTAAAGCCACAGATCAAGTCCGATGAAAGCAGAATACTAATAAATGTCCGAAATAGAGAATATGACGAAACAAATTATGTTAAACATTACCTTTAAGTCTACCTTAAGCTGAGATTAATAAAACTGTACGTCACATTACTTTTACTTTATTTTACCGAGAGTGAAAGTGTCAATTTCGGTTTTTATTTATTTAAGTTTCTTAGGATGCGTGGCTGACTTATTTTGATAAACTTTGACCCCATCTACTTAATGTATCAAACTCGCTTTTGTTTTGATTATCTTCCTCGAAAACTCAGTGCCTCAATTCTAATAGGTAGGTATTCGAAACTATTATGATACAGATCATATTTATCCAATTTTGTGTAAAGACGGATAAGAAACCTCAGTCAGATTTCGCTTCGATTAAGTTAACGTTCAAAATAAAGGCCCAATTACACTATAACTCACAAACTGCGTTTAGCGCAAGACATATTTTAAACATTGTTCTATTCTTTTCACTTTTAAATTATTGGAACACAACGAAGTCTTGTATTTGTCTTTAAATGTAAATAAATATATTGTCACTACGTTTGTCTTTAAACGCATTTGATTGGTGTGTGGTGCAAGCGTGCTTTCATATGTTTATGATTGACTAGAAACCTTTCAAATAACCTTTAAGATATCTTATCTAAGATGATGAAGATGATTAATATCCTTAAACATTGAAATCGAAGAGACACCAGTTCAACAAAAACACTTTCTAATAAAACAAAAAACATTAAAATCCATGATTTATCATAATTATTAAAATTAGCATACAACTTAAAAACAAAGAACAAACTACTTTCACTGGTTCTAGACAAAAACGCATGCTAAATCTAATTTATATTTTAATAAAGATCGATCAGTTCTAAATTGGGTTAAATAAGTAGCTAGATTTTAATATTCATTGAAAAATTAATATGACGAGCTTTTTAATGGCTTTCTGTTATATATGGGACCGTTTCGACTGAGGAGTTCTATGCATTCACTTGGAAACTGTTTTGAATAAAAACGTATTCTGTATAGTATCTTTGTATTTGAGGAGCTCGTGGCTAAATAACAGCCATTGGGTCATCTTCAGGATAAACATTTTCAAAAACTGGTGATTCGTGAACACTGAGGTCTACGGCAAATTGGCACATACCTTCTGAGTACCGAGAAAATATCGAGTTAGTTACTGCGATTACTTAACGGTTTACCAAGTAACAAGAGATTTACAACCAAACAACAACTTTAGGTACTCGAAAGGCCTGCAGCCCTTTACTTACATAAGATTTGCCACTTCCATACGACTGGCTCGAAACTCGATCTTCGCATCTAAAATACAAAACAAATAGCCATCGCAGTCGCAATTATACGACCGATCACATACATAATCCTTAAGCCGTCTCCACACTTTCGCCACCTGATGATTTCTCCGGTTATCCCGCTATGCTTCATAACGCATAATCTAAAGTAAGCAGCCAGCCTATTAACTTTTATGGCATATTAACGAGCCAACATAACTAAAGATTAGCCGAAGATTAGCGTTTATGTAACGGAGGATTAAACGCTGGTTAATGAGCTATCGATTTAATGTATGGTGGCGATGGGCTTGTTTAGTGTTTCTTTGGTTATTGGAAGTGCTCGGGAAATGGTTTATAAAGGCATTTTTTTCACAGATATATAAGTAGTTACTCAAGTATCTTTGCGTGCCTACCTACAGATAGATACCCAGATATGCAATCCTTTTATTAATGTGCTGTTTTTCTTACAACTGGCGCCTAACCTATCTTATTCCTAACACCACCTTAGGACTATGAAAAAATCCAGAAAATTTAATTTGTAACCGACGGGTGTGCCGGATTCTGGGCTACAAATTATATAATTGAAATATTGACATTATGTTATGCTAATGTTACGTACAACTGTAAATAGAATAGAATAGAATAGAATAGAATAATACTTTATTGTACACCAAAAATCAAACATAACAGGTTTACAAAATTTACAATGTTATGGTTACAACGGCGGTCTTATCGCTTATAGCGATATCTTCCAGACAACCTTTGGATGGAAATTACAGAATTAAAAATTAAAAGGGGGTAGTCAGTGGTGTACTCTACTCAAAAGTTTTAAACAAAACAACAACATAACAGTTATACAAAATAACAAAATTAAAGTTATCTACTTCAAATATGAACATATACATGTATAATATAAATATAATACATACATAAATATATATAGATATTTGTGTGTTTTTAACATTAAATGGAAAAAATAATGAAACTAGAATAGTGACAAATTTTGACTCAGAGAAATTACTGCGACTGAAAATGATTTGTAACTAAGCTTTTAAAAGTAACGAGTGACTGTGCTTGTCTTACCGACACCGGCAATTCGTTCCATAAACGGACAGCCTGGACCGTGAAGGACTGGTCATAAAATTTGGTGGAATGTGCCGGCATCAAAAGTCTCAAATTCTCCGATGATCTCAAGTGTCTATTATGACTGTCATGTAGGAACTTGAAACGTTGTTTGAGATAGGAGGGCGTTGTGGGATAAATAAAAAAAATTGTTGTTGTGAAATAGATTTTACGATGATGATAAACCTCATCTTTGACGACATAAACCCATTGGTTAAACCTGCAAAAAAAGGTCAAATAAAAACCATTCTTGAGAATTAATAAAAAACTAGATAAATGTTATTGAACAACCGTGAATCAAGGATGATTACGTTTTCTATACACACGCCTTAAAAAAGGGTGAAAATCACAGAAAATTGTCTTTACCAATTCTTCCTTTTTTTGCTTAAATACAAAGGACAAATAAGAAATTGGGGACAGATGCAATTGTACGCAAGACCCAACAATGTGCAAAGATAGAAAAAAAAATCGCAGAGAATTCACAGTTCTTGTCATTGTGCTCCCCCAATCGTAGTTATATTAAATTTAAAACCCTTTTTAAATACAATCGAATGATATTTATTGCGTTTTTTTTGTCGCATCGATTCGATTTCAGCATGTAATGCTCCAGATACGGACAATTGGGAGAAAGAAGTCGTAAGGGTGCGTTATGGGTAACTTGAGGTCATACTTGCTCACACCCCTATACTTCCTGTTTCAAGACATAGGGCTGTCACTCACAAGTATCTATTCCTTATTATTATAATGCTAATTTTGGAGTTTTGAATAGACTTTAAAGAATAAAGTAGATTTACATAATATTTTTTTACTAGAATGTAACTAAACGAAATATATTATCTAATTAGCTTTTGACCGCGGCTTCGCCCGCGTTGAAAGTACGCATGGTCTATTCGTAACTATGCCCATCACGGTCAGCAGATTTGTTGCATTTATAATATTGTTTTAATTTCTGAGAGTTTGAAAAAAAATATATAGAAATAAGTAATTTAATTATTGAAATCAAAATAAGCTTCAATCATAACATATAAACTTATAAAGAGTATAATAATAAAATCTCGTCTTCAACAATCTTAAAAGATTCATCTCATTGAAGATTCATTTTGAATACGTTTTATAACATGAAAGCACAAAAACATATAATTATATTTTTCCTCCATATCTATAATCTAATTTATTCCAACAATACCTACTCATCAGAAATAGTCTGCTTTAGTTATAATAACGTAATTTTAATAAAAAAATAATTTAATACCAAAGATATTAGTGTTTTACGACCACACAATCTTCGTCTCAGTGATATTTAGTTTATTAGTGAAAACGAACTAAAACTGGTTTGACACTTGAGAAGCTGAGACTTAAACATAAATCAAAACGGTTTTAATTAATTATTGTAGAATGGACCACATTCTCTTTTGATATAAAAGACAATTTAAATATAAATAAGAAATTATGTGAGGTTTGTTTTCGGGAAATCCCATTTTTTTTTGTTAGTTTGACTAATAATAATTACTAAAAATGTTTTTTTTCTGTCTGCTGAACAAAATGTCTAAATAAAAGCGAATTCGAATAAAATTAGCACAGACTTAAAGCAAAAAAAGGATGAAATAGAAGCAAGATTGTGTATCTGCACCAAATAAATCTAGCAACTTGAAACACTATTATAAAAAAAAACAAATTGAAATCAAATTTATTGTTTTTAAATCAATAACTCGTTAAAATGTCAAATGAGAAAGATCTATTTTGCAACATAAAAACTACTTAAAAATCCTTTTGCCAACCCTAGCCTCAACAATCGCACGCAATTCGCAAGTACAGTAATTCCGCGACAGGTCACACATACGACAACTCGTGAGAATGCGTGTACGCAGCTGACGGAGACACCCGAATCGAACCGATGACAGCCGGAGAATGATCCGCATTGTTCGGATTTTAATAGTAATTTTGTTTATTTGGTAAATGGCTTTCGATTATTCCTTGAGGAGGCAAACAGAGGATCATGTGAATGGTTCCTTAATGGAAGAAAAATAGAGTTGATGATACAGCTGGTTTAAGTCAAGTTTGAGTTGAAAGAGTCAACTGATTGAGTCTGTGGTGTTTGCTTTAGGTTAGCAACTTGTCTTGTGAATTTGCACAACGTCTTCGTCTCTGCAACCCTTTCATTCCTACCTGGAGAAGACGGGTGGTTATATTGGGAAGCAAGCATAAGAGTCATCATCATCATCATCATTAGCCTATAATGTTCCCACGGGTTGGTAGATGTCACATGTCTTCGAATTTTTGGTTCTAGGACATGCCGGTTTCCTCATGATGTTTTCCTTCACCGTTTTTGAGAGCAGGGATGATGAAATAAATTACACAAAGTAATGCGCCTGCCTGGGTTCGAACCCACGGCTTACTGCTCGTAAGTCGGGGGTGCCACCACTGGGCCACCGCCGCTCTCAGCATAAGAGTCCTCGATGCTAACTAGGACTGTTAGGAATGTTATTTTGGTGGGTAGGACCCACTTATTATTGTGTTATGCCTTTGGCACGTCCAAGATATAACTTTTACTACAGTTACATCATCGTCATATTCTTGTTTTTATCCCAATACATTTTTGATTGGCAAAACATGTCTTCTTCATCCATATTTATCTACTAACTGTCCGGCGCAACTTCGTCTGCGTCACATTTTCCCCGTTTTCGCAATATTTATCATTGCTGCTCCGCTTTTATTGGTCGTAGCGTGATGATATATAGCCTATAGCCTTCCTTGATAAATGGGCTATCTAACACTGAAGGATTTTTTTTTAATCGGACTATTAGTTCTTGAGATTAGCGCGTTCAAGCAAACAAACAAACAAACTCTTCAGCTTTGTAATATTAGTATAGATCTATTATCTTCGCATCATCTCAGAAGTCTTCCTTCCTAGCCAAATCATCTTTCCCACAGTCATCATTTCTCACTCACTCACCACTCGTTCATCAGTCACTTCATCACCATGATCACCATCATTGACAGCCTTGTTCCACCCAAAACTGGGGATAGGCCTCCACCCATTTCTGGCCTGCTTCAGTCACTTACTTATACCTAGGTAACTTCTACTTCTTTTTCAAGCTTGGCCTCTCAATGCTGAGTGTAGGTGAATAATTCTAGAAATAAAATTAATAGCTTCTAAACTAGAAGAAGTTTCAGCTAAATTAAGGGAAAAACCGGCCGTATTAGACTCGCGCACAAAGGGTTCCGTACCATTATTTATAAAAACGAGCAAAAAAATCATTTTTTTGTATGGGAGCCGCTCTTAAATATTTCATTTATTCTGTTTTTAGTATTTGTTGTTATAGCATCAACAGAAATACATAATCTGTAGAAATTTCAACTGGCCACCTATCTCGGTTCATGAGATACAGCCTGGTGACAGACGGACGGACGGACGGACAGCGAAGTCTCAGTAATAGGTACCCGTTTGACCCTTTGGGTACGGAACCCTAAAAACTAGCAAGATCTCCCTTCATGAGCAATATAAGAGGAAGAGGGGGGTACACTGTTCATCCTGTTTCTGCTCCGTGATTTGCAATTCCTTCTTCAAATTTGAAAAGAGTAAATGAAGGGGGGATCCATCCAATATTGTGTGTAGGTCTTCTCCAAATCTCTCCATTTTTGGTGGTTTTGTGTCACGGTAAAGTCTTAAGTTTTTTCACGTCTTTTCACCTATTCAGTTACTACTAAGAACTACTTTATGCTTCGTTCCAAATGATCTTTCAATTTGGCGTCATCTCAAAGAGCGTGTTCTCACACGCTACTTGAAACTTCTACAGCAGTCTATTTATGTGTTAAGTACTTATGTAACAAAACTTGGCACAGTTATTGAACTCAAATAACTGATACATTTGACCGGACGACAGTCAGTGACCGACCCTGACTGAACTGAACTTCGGTTATATTATTTTGGTGACTAGTTAAGGTATGGGATGTACACGTGCCCGTTTCTTGGAATTTGGTTGTACTACAAATTGTAGAAATAACAGTAGTACAATGTGAAAGGACCTATAATGGTTGTTTGTGAGTTTAAATGTTTGTTAACGCACCCACGATACAGGAGAAATTCCTCATCATCATCATCATCATCAGCCTGTATTCGTCCACTGCTGGACATAGGCCTCTCCCATAACACGCCACTGAGCACGATCCTCGGCCACACTCATCCAGCTCTTGCCAGCCGCCTTGCGAAGATCATCGCTCCACTGAGCCTGAGGACGTCCTACGCTACGTTTACCGATCCGTGGTCCCCGGTTATCGGAGAAATTCCTAGAATGGGGCAAAGTTAAAAAAAAAGATATACAAGGTGTTGTTTTGCATCCTCGTCAAATTTCAGGAGGTGGTCACGAAAGACATAAATAATTAATTATAATTACGGTACCTAGTTAATTATTAATAAACGCTGATTTTTTTGGTTGTTTAAGTTTGTCAGTATTTCAGAATAACCCCCTTAACGTGGTTTAGGGACTTAGAAATTATCGAATAAACGTTTGAGATTGTTTGTACGTATGTAAGCGAGGTTATAAGCCAAGAACCAGACGGGCCGCGTTTAAAACAAGGGTCGTTCACACTTACGTATTTCAGTAAAAAAGAAAAATAATAAAAATTACCTACCCATTTTATTATTGATTCGGGACGAGAATCATTAGCATAGTTACCTCCTTGAATTTGCCGAGGATGCAAAACAACACCTTGTATGTTGGGATCATGATCTGCATCCTAATTGCGTATGCAATTTTGTTCACAACTAGACAGTTGTTGAATTGAATTACGAATCTGATCATCAGAAACCCAGGATTGTATAATAACCATTTCTGATACCCAACAGCTGGCCTACCATGACGTCTTAAAGCAGTATTGTTTTAATCTTATTCCAGTGTGGGAAAGAGACGGAGCTATACAGGATGTCTAGCGCCATCTCTTTCCCACACTGGGAAAGGAGTAAAACAATAATGTTTTAAGATGTCATGGAAGGCCACCTGGTCCTGGTCCTTTCAAAAGAATGCAGGATTCTTTAGTAACAGAACAGTTCAAATAGTTCGAGGAACTGACACACCGGAACTTCTACTTATAGCCTGTACTCCTATAGTCGGAACTATAAGTCTTCAAAGGCTTCAAAACCTGACATCCGACATTCTTCCCTCCATTGTACCACTCTCTCGACTAAATATTATAATATCTACTCACCCACTTCCGTTCGCAGCGTTATACTAATCATCTACAATGACTTTCTCGTTACTGCCCTTAAGCCTTCCTTAAAGATTTTGTTACACAAAGCAAGCTAAACTATATTTTAAGACTTGTAAAGTTGAATTTCAATTCTTACGAATCTGGATCAGTTATGACCACAAGCAAAAGGGAATTCGGAATTTAAAGTAAGAACGTTAAAGTTCGTTTTGGATTCGAAGGGTGATCAAAGTATATTGATGAATTTCCGTTATATTTTTTCAAGGTTTACAATTTTTTTTCCTGTGGTTTAAATCTGTTAGATTGTATTTATAATTCAGTATTAAGTGGTTTTGTCAATAGTGGTTTTATTAAGTTGTAAGGGTTGATCTTACTGTATAGAGGCTGATGGCACAATAGTACCAGATAATTTTGTACAATTATTTAACTATGTTCAACATTTTAAAGGATTCGTTTATCAGATTCTCCATGTTTGAAGCAGGTTACATTGTGGTACTTATGTATTCCTAATTATGTCATGATATTACAAAGAAAAAACTTAAAAGTGAAAGTTTACCCACAAACCTTAGCTCCGAAAACTCCACAAATCGTGTTTGAGTAATCAGAATATAAAATCAAGATGACATTAAACTTCAAAAATCAAAACATGTTCCGAAAACATTTCATCGTTTAAAATCTGAATATTCACAGTTCACACACAATCGCACAAAAGTGAACCAGCTGTACATTCCTGTAACAATACGAAACACCATGTATACCGTCAAAAGCTGCCGATACAAACAAAACCTATGGGAATCTTTAACGAAAATCGGACATCGATAATCCTCCCAATGAACGAGGAGTTTTACCAACTTATGATCACAGTTGAACATGCGATATTCAATCTTATGGTGAAAGAAACACAATCTAATCGTAATGATATAGATATCTTTGGCAAACCAAAAGCTCAGTAGGAAATGACAACCTTTTGTGTTACTGCCGATGAAATACTTTTTATACAAAAAGCGACCGTAGCTCAATGTGTTAAGAGCTA